>OY740719.1:32439158-33735303 GCA_963513945.1 Hydrotaea diabolus | reverse complement strand
CAATATACAACCGAACTCCCTTTTTTTCTCCCATTTTGTTTAAAAATTATCTTTTATTTAAATATAGAAGCAAGAGGTCTTGTGCCGGTTAATCCCTGTTCAATGTGAGAAGAGCGTCCAATTCAACCAAACCTACGGTATAAAAATGGTTGTGAAATTTTTACAAAGTTTCTTCACCAGTAGGATTTGGTGATTGCTTCTCAATAAAAACTTCATCCTTATAGATCAAATAAATAAATCTAAAAAAATAGGAAGATATCAATCATAGTAAGAGTTCTACATTTAAGTCGTAACATGTTTAATTCCTGGATCTATGCAAAGCCTAAATCGTGTTATTAGGCTAATCTTAAACGACTTAGGCTTACCGAGATTTAGTATATCCTTAATTGTCAACTAGTAATTTCGTTAAAATGGGATTCCCATATTCTCAACAAGCCTTCATTTCCCCCAATTGTCCCACTGTAGCTTTGCCTCCTGGCGGTGGATTTCTCCAACAAATGGCCGGATGGAAGATTTTCTCATAGTTTATCTCTAGTGTTTGATTGCATGTACCGGCAATTGTTGCTGTTGCGAAACTAAACAAGCCGAAAATGTTCATCAGAACGTTATAGGAAAATCAGTATTTTGGGTGGTAGAACGTACCACCATTTCAGCCCCCTTCTGACCAGCGAACAACATCGTCAACAAGCTCATCTGCTGCAACATCAAGAACATCGTCTTATGAAGTGACGCCACAAAAGATGTCGTCTATCTTTTATACCAGAGAATAAATGAATGAAGAGCACTTTGCTAACAATAACAAAGCAAACTAAACCGAACCGTACCGAGGCAAACCATGCCAAACTAAAACCCAAGGCAAGCCAAGCTGAACCTAACCAAACCAAACCGAACTGAACCTGACTACTGGTACTTAACAATTCGATTAAAGGTTTATTTATTCAAGACTCTGAACATGCTTAAGATGCACAATTCCTTGTCCCCGTCTCCATCCTCTTCCGATGTGGAAGGCAACGACTGCACTGGAGGCTGTAGAATTTTGCAGCAGCAAAAGCATCTCGGCCATCTTGTGTTTGAAGAAACGAAAACATGGCCAAATGTTAAATGAAACAACAGCAACTCAACACATCTGACCGGCTGTCTGTCTGTCAGTTTATCCCAAGACTGCCAGTCTGTCTGTCCATCTGCCGCCTTGTCTGTCGTTAAGACTGTCTCTTGGTCCTTTTATTTAGACACCATTCGCTACGGCAGCAGCAATACAAACACACACACTCAGCTTTCCCACCTCCCCCCGTGCCACTGTAATTGTTTGACTTGAGCCTGGCTAGCTTCACTATATCTTTTGATCCGCCATCGTCGCCCTGGCCTTAGCTTGGTGCAGCTGCCCCCTAGCTACCCCCATCACCGTGTGCTACTTCTTGTGGCATTTGTGTCCTTTATCATGTCATGTTGAACATCTTTATGTTTTTGCCAAAAGGATTTCTCACAAAAATCAAGTGAGTGATGTGATGTAATTCGAAAACGCCAACTGAACATCATAAGGGACAGGGGCGAGTAGATGGAGCAGCAAGGGCGGCAAGCATGAACATTGTTAAAATTCACAGCCTTTTGCCACAGATTTCCTATAACTACTCACTCACTTCAACCAGCCAGCCAGCACTCGTTGTCTGTCTGCGTGGAAAAGTTGTTCATCGTTTTGGAATAACGTCGGTTGCATGCAACACATATGGCAACACGTTGTGCCTTGATGTTACTGACATTTCGTGAGTTGTCTATTTTCAGTATTTCCTCGTTTTGTTTCTTCTTCTTTTTTTCTTTCGGTATTTCCATGCATGTTTTCTTTGCACTTGAATGTATCAAAACCCTGGCAAACAATACGACGACGATGCCACCACACAATTCAACAGCTTAACATGAATTGATGTTCTTGAATTTGATAAGCATATGGGCGAAACAATGATTTGGGGGTGAGGGTGAAAATCTGCAAGTAATCGTCACATGAGTAACAGATGTTTTAGTAGCATCAGGGATTTTTAAGAAAACAGCTTAGACAATTACCATTTCCCAGAGAAAGTGTATAAGAAGACCGTTTTCTTATGGCACTAACGAAAGTGAACGGAGACTACTTTCTGTGTATACCAGGAACAACCTCTGAACTACCCAATGTACACCAAACAAAAATTAAAAACTGTTTTAAGTTCGCCGGACCAAAACTTGTAGACACTTAATCATGGATTTGCACACTTCGGCTAGTAGACACAGACACTAGCCCCCCCTGCCTCACCGATACAATTTATTTGTTGATTTTATTCTTTAGAGTAGTGTCTTTTCCATCGATTTCAGTTGTTTACGATTTCCGAGAAAATTGTCATGCCGGGAAATTTAAAAAAAAAAACGGTTTTTAAGGCCGGCACACAGTGTACCAGGATGAACTTGCATCGGACAAAATTCTATAACTTTTGATCGAATAAATATTTTTAAATTCAGTAAAAGGGGCAATTATAGCTAAGGATTCAAGGATTATTTTGAGCTATTAAAATAATAAATCGGGCTATTGGGTATATTTTAGAAATAAGCTTGAAGTTAGCTACAGGGTGGATCGCGAAATTTGCTTTTTTTGCACAGCAGGCTGTGAAGAGAGCGGCACTGTTGGTCGAAGAGGCAGGAGAGTGCGCGAGGCTTATATCGACTGACGGGAGATTTGTATTCTTCAGTTGCCATCATCCATTGGATACGTGAGGAGAAGTCATTTTGTGTTGAAGCGTATTTTTCAAATAATCAAAAAAGCAGTGCAGCGTGCTTTTCGTTTACGATTCGCTGTTACCCCACGCGGACGTGTTCCTGGACGGCAATAAATTGTAAATTGGGTAACTTCATTGAGAACAGCAGGGAATTTGTAATGTGTACGAAGGGGACCTGAGAGAAGGATAACAACACCACAAGACATCAAGAGAGTTAGAGCAGCAGTACTGCAAACTCCGAAACGCCCTGCTCGGAAGCAATCAGTTCCTCTTGGAAATTTCCAGACGTTCTCACCACCGGATTCTTCATAATGAACTGAATTTTCACCTGCATGAAATGCGCGTGGTCCAACATTTTTCAGCACGGGACTATTTGACACGGCGGACCTCTTGTGAAGACACTCTTGTAACTATACCCCGTGACGCAATTGTGTTCTGTTCACCTCAGTGGGTGAGTAAACAAACAAAATATGCGGTACTGGAGTGAATCAAACCCCAGAGAACTTCACCAGACCCCTCTGCATTCGGACCGCGTCACTGTGTGGTGCGCCATATAACGAGTAGGCATCATTGGCCCTTACTTTTTCCAGGATAACCGTCTTGCCGTAACTGTGAATTCCGAACGGTACATGACTATGATACAGGATTTTTTCGGCTTTTTTTAGCCGGCTCTTGAGACAATGCAATTAGAGAATACATGGTTCCAACAGGATGGTGGCACTGCACACACAACGAGGGTTCCCATGAATTGTTTGAGGCAAATGTTTCCTGGACGGCTAATCTCTTTGAGGGGTGATGTGAACTGGCCGGCGTCAAAATTTTGTTTGTGCCAAATATACTTTGGTTGTAGCAACTATTTTAATAATATCGATTTAAAAAAATTTAAAGATTGCAGTAATATTTTGGAAATGCGAAAAGGTTCTCCATTTTATGGGGATATCATTTGCTGACTCGAAATTTCCCACTTAGAAGTTAGGGTACAATTAGTGAAAAATGTCACATTTTTTAATACCAAAAAGCGAATTACACACTTTATTTAATAACTTTTAAAAACTAGCAAAAAAGAATTATTTGAAGAAAAAGCGAAAGAAGCAAACGGCGAAAGGTAAAGGAGATTAATGCAGAAATCGGATATGAAAACATCGAAGAAGCGTTTCTACACCATCTCAAATCGGAAAGAAAATATAAAAAGGCACAAATTTTAGGATAGCTACTTTCAGTTTCTCCGCCAAGAACAATAAGGAACCTAAATAGCGTACCTACATCGAAAGAGGCGCTGGCACTATTTCTTGACTTAAAGTTATCCAAACATCATTATCCTCAGCTATGGCTACGTGCAATGGAAAATATGGCATCTCTTTCCGGCATATAACGGATTCATCCAGTCAAAAACATATTTGTAGGAGCTACTACAGGACGGCTGATAAACGCCGGTACCAAAAACAAATTTAATTTTTATTTTATTATTCAGATAGATTTTTAGAATTAACAAAAATGGATAACTGTGACACTGAAAGAAGAATATGGATTGTCCGCCGCTATCACGCACTGGAGTCCGTAGTTTCGGTTCAAAAAGAGTATAGGCGCACGTTTGGCGACAGTCCTCCCAGCAGATGGACCTTAATGAGACTTGTTAACAAATTTGTCTAGCATGGGACAGTCAACCATCGAAACCATTCAGTTCAGACGGACGAAACAATCGGTGCTGCAGCTGCTACCATACAAAACAATCCAAGAATTTCGACAAGAAGCTTATCTGCTCAATTAAGTATAAGCAGACAGCCATTGCAGTTGATTATGCACTAAGATTTGGACTTACTCCCTTATAGAACTGAGTGCAGCAGACTTGGAATTTTGCCAGAAGATGCTTCAAACGGTGGAAGAGGACGGAAATATGTTGAACAGTCTTTTCATGTCTGACGATTTAAACGGCAACATAAAGAAACAAAATTGTCGAATATGGAGTGCTTCCAACCCACAGATACTCCATGACCCGGAATTCCATCCACTTCGTGTCATAGTGTGGTGTGCAGTTTCATCACGCTGCATTGTCGGGCCCTACTTAAGCTATTTGTGAGAAACCTATTGTCGGGTTTTGGCATAAAAACCGGAATATCGATTTTGCGCACTCTAATCAAGACATTACTATCTCTGCTGATCGAGTAGGATAAGGGCAACTAAAGTTGTAAGCATCTTATACAGGGTGGGCCAAAAGTTACCATTGGGTTAAAAACTTTAACAACTGTTTCGTTTATTATTTTTTTTTCTCATCTATATATATATAAAAGAAAGTGTCCAAAGCGATGTAATCCCATAACTCGAGATTGGCCAAACCGATTTTGATAATTTGTACTTCTTTGGAAAGGTATTTTCTCAGCACGGGTTTTAAAAAAAAATTAAAAAAAAAACTTCAAAATATCAAAATTTGAAAATGTCTGATTTTTACCACCCGGCGTGTTTCGAGAGGTTTATTTTCGATTTTTTTCAATTTTCTATTTTCATTAAAATGAAATAAAAATGAAATGTGCTTTGCTACACCGCTTAAAACTTGAAAACGACTGGGGAAAACTGGATACTTCCTTCTGGGGGTTTGTTCATAATCGAAATTTTGGAGTGTGGGCGGAGGAGGCGTAACAAAACTGTTTTTTGAGCTAGAAGGCTGACAATCGGTACAAAATTTTAGGTTACGATGGTCTGTTGATGATTTATGTGTAGTTTGCATGAAACCGGCATTTGAAAAATATTTGGTATGATGGTTTAGTAACAAAACACATTTCATTAATATATTTATTAGGGTGATCCATCTAGAGGAATTTTTTCAGAACATAAAAAATATAAAAATTCAAGAGTCTTTATTGGTAATTTAAAAGGACATTTTATGGCATTTATTTTTTGAAAATAATTTCCTTCAAATGTTGGCAATTATGGAAATGAGCGTTAGTCGAGAAACGGGAAGATCCTCTGTTTTCGTCCAAAATTTTGTTCAATGATGAGGCCCATTTCTGGCTCAACGGCGAAGTCAATAAACAAAATTGTCGCATTTGGGCTGAAGAGCAAGAAGAGGTTCAAGAGGTGCCATTATACCCAGAGAAAACCACGGGTTGGTGCGGTTTATAACCTGGTGGAGTTATCGGTGCATATTTTTTCAAAAATGATGATGGCCGGAACGTAACCATGAATAACCGATTTTTTGCTATCTGAAATTGAAACCCTTAATCTTGACGACACTTGGTTTCAACAGGACGGCGCCACTTGCCATACAGTTAATTTAACAATGGATCTATTTGGAGGTCATTTCGAAAAGCAGCTAATTTCATGTTTTGGACAGGTGAGTTGGCCGCCTTGATCGAGTGATATCACACCTTTAGACATTTACGTAAAGTCCAAAGTCTATGCTGACAAACCAGCTACGATTCCGGTTTTGGAAGCGAACATTACGCGTGTCAATAAATTGAACCCTCAGAATGGAAACCCTGAGGCGTAGTTGCGGCCAACATGTGAAGGAAATTATATTCAAAAAATAAATGCCATAAAATGTCCTTTCAAATTACCAATAAAGATTCTACACTTGATTTGAACTTTTATATTTTTGTTTGTTCTGAAAGATCACCCTATAGATGAAATCGTGAATTGGAACGCGAGCGTTCCTACGACACAATAACTTTGCAACAACAAATACAAACAAATATTCCACTGTTGAATAAACAACAAATGAGTGCGTATGATACACTGATAAAGGCTGTCGATGATGGAAATGCTGGACTATTTTTCCTTGATGCGCCCGGCGGAACAGTGAAAACGTTCCTGCTATCATTGATGTTAGCAGCAATACGTGCTCAAAGTGGTATTGCTTTAGCATCTACCGGAATTGCTGCAACACTGTTGGAAGGTGGAAAAACCGCACATGCAGCACTAAAGCTTCATCTAAACCAGCACATCAACGAAAATCCTGTTGGCAACTTTTTAAAGCAATCAGCCATTGCAAAAGGGTTGAAAAATTGTAAATTGATAATATGGGATGAGTGCACGACGGCGAACAAACGATCATTAGAAGCACTCGATCGAATATTGAAAGATTTGCGCAACAATAATAATCGCTTTGGTAGCGTAAGGATACTGTTGGCAGGCGACTTCCGACAAACACTTCCCGTGATTCCGAAATCAGATGAATTAAATGCATGCCTGAAGTCATCCTATTTGTGGCGATACGTGAAAACTATTCCATTGAGAACCGCAGAAGTTTTCTTAAAAGAACTGCTGAGAATCGTAAATGGAGAAATTCCAGTAAATACTTCCAGTGGTTTAATATCGATTGCACCTACCATTTGCCAATTTATTTCAACCAAAGATGAACTCATCACTAATGTTCATCCGAACATCGTAACTACCATTGGTTGAGCGCACGCTTCATTTTATTAGCGAAAAATACTGATTTCAATGACTTAAATTGGACGATTTGAAATCAAATTCCGGGAGAATAGCTTTCATACAAATCGATCGATCACATTGAAAACGAAGACGATGTCGTCAAATATGCAGTGGAATTCGTAAACTCTTTAGATTTGCCTGGCGGCTTCATCATTTGTTTCTTAAAGTTGGATCTGTCATCATTATGCTACGAAATCTGCACCAAAACTGTGTAATGAAACTCGCCTGATTGTGATAAAGCTAATGAACAATGTGATAGTGAAAGGGCCGTTCAACGGAGAAGAATGTCTAATTCCTCGAATTCCCTTGACTTCAACTGATTTGCCATTTCAGTTCAAACGAATTCAGTTCCCACTGAAACTTCCATTTGCGATGACCATAACAAGTCATTTCAAGATTTATGCCGCTGGAAGTGTGCGGCATAAATCTGGAAATGTCATGCTTTTCACAGGGCATGTTTTCGAGTTGGGAAACCGTCCTCACTATTTATTTATGCAGAAATCAAAAAATGAAGTATATCGTGCAGCCTTAAATTGAATACATTTATTGTTCTATTCTTTTTTTAGATTTCAATAAAATGATCAGAATACCTTATTCTATTATTTCGGCTCCAGTAAAAGTTATTTGAATAAAAGTTGTATCCCGTGCAACTGTCATTTGCACGGTGCAACTGCATTTCTTCATCAAAATATGAATCCACCACGACTTTGCAACTGAACCAGACTTTCAGTGAAAATAAAATTTGAAGGCAAAACAACGTTGGCCGGGTCAGCTAGTACTATATAAAATAAAAAGTTTTCTACATTTATTATGAAAAATAGCGTCACTTAAATGACGCCGGTTTTCAGCTTCGCAATGATGGGCTCGTTTAAGAGCTTTTTCATAACATCTCTCAAAATTTGTGGCTGCTGCATTCGAAATTCTGCAACAACGTTGGCCTTGAGTTAAAGGGTTTTCTCGGGCTTGTTCACCTATACTCGCTCCTTCAAATAACCTTAAAGAAAATCGTCGGGTGCTGACAAATCTCTGCATTATTTTCTCGAAGTCATTATATAAAAACTTTTAAACCCAATGGTAACTTTTGGCCCACCCTGTGTAAGAAAAGTTGTATGTAAAGTCTGTAAATATAGGAAACTCATGTCCTCGAAAAGTTTGATCGCTCATTTGCATCAGCGGACCGGGATACCTGAATTTAAATTGGTAATATCTTAAAAGTTTCCCGCTTGTTTCTTAATGGAATGTTTAGGGAATTGTGTATGCAATATCTAAGTAATGAGCTATTAAAGTGTGTATAATGGACTAATGGGTTCGAAATATGAGAATTAAATCCAAAAATTTCCGAATTTGCGTCAGCTAAAAATAATACTACCAATTAACAGATTTTTGCTATTTCATAGCAAAAATGTATCCCTTGCACTCCCGCGGAACGATTCCTAAGTAGGCAATACCGATTTTGGGCAGATTTAATAACTTCCCATAATATTATGAATCTAATATACAGATTAATGTTTGTTTAACGTGAGTGTCACCCATACGTAACCTTTAATGGGGCGACTACCAACGCTCCTCCAGTTAGACAAGAGGGACCAATCTTAGGATAAGCTCTGCGGGCTTCACCTTCCTCTTGGTGAGGGTTTAAGGTCTATCTTAAACCAACGCTACTCTTTGGGTCTTAGCATACGGTTGTAACGCAACTCCACGCCAATAATTCACTTCACCTGTGATTTAGGTGGAAAACCAATGCCACCACGAAACTCCTCGAAGGCCGTTCCCCAACAGGCCAGGCTAGAACAACAGTTCTAGGGGCTCCTGACCTCCCGCAGTTCCAGATTTGGTGCTTTGGTCCGCCTACTTCCAGTTTGAGTGCCGCACACTCTAACTGGTAGCTTTAATGTCTACACTAAGAATTCGCTTCATGTTACCCACAAACAAAGTGGATTAATAGGATTATTTGAGATGCATTTGAATCTTGAAGGGGAGCTCTTGTAATCACCTAAGGTAAATCGGGGTCACCTGATTTCCTGCGAGGAATCTACTATATGACAATTACATCTTTCCAAATTGCAACGCGAATTCGGAGGAAAGAAATCGTAATTTCTTAATATTTCTTAGCATTCGGGATTTTTGTCCCGCCTCTACTGGACTGAAACAAAACTCCACTTACGTAGATTTACTCCAGGCTAAGACTGTCTAACATTGGCCAGACGGATAAATTTTAAGCAAAATTAGTAACTGGAGACTGTTAGCCAAACGAAACTACCGACTTAAGTGTGTGCCTAAGCATTTCCTCTGCCACCATATTCTATGGATGCTCCCATATGCTGTCTGTAGTACAGCAAATATTCTTTTGGGCAACAGAGCAACAACATTAACATTTTGACGCGACTTTGATGTTTCGGCAATTGGATTGAAGTTTAAGGTGTGAGACTGTAGCACTCTCAGATGTGTTGTTGCACTTTACTCAAATCACGCTGACAGGTGAAAGAAGATCTTGGCGTCGTCGTTGTCGGCAGCAAAGACGTCGTCATCATCAGCAACACCAACAACCAGCAAGCAACCAACCTCATTATCAATATAATCATCATGATGAGGAGCAACAGCCAGCAGGCTTAACATGCATACATGCAACATAAGCCACAACATTCATATGTACTAGTATGTTGTCTGTCCCTCCCTCCGACCGTCCATGCGTTTGTCTGTCTAGCTGCCATTCTCTCTGCTTCTATATGTTAAGGCAAGGCGGCTGTTGAGGCTGAGCGGTGAAGTGCCTCATCAAGCCTTTTAAAAGCGCTAAGAATAACATCGACAATCATCAAACAATAACAATGACGTAGCGTTGAAAGCCGGCACGGCACCTACCAACGAGCGACTGACGGCAGGTTGCAAGCTGGCTGGCACAGGCAGGAGAAGGTTACATGTGGTTGGCAGCAGCAACTTATGCTTATTATAAAGAGACTACCACCACCGCAGCGGCAAGAACGAACAACGACAACGTCACAGCCGCAATGTTTCCATTCTTGCGGATTAAAATGTGTAAATTTTCGTGGCATTGAAGGAGTTGTTTTTCGCTTGAAATCTCTTAAAGTTGATTTCTGTTTAGCCTTTCTTTTCGTTTGGAAAACTCTTGGCCATTGGATTTTACCATGAATCCAAGCCTCTTCAATGCCTTAAGGTTCTAATTGTGTCTGGATGTGTGTGGACGTGTGAGAGAAATAACATGACAAGGCACAAAATCCCCCAAAGAAGTGATGGTGGCCAGTTGTTGGAATTTATTTTTTCATTTCGTATTTTGGACAACAGCAGTTGGCTTTTCGTTCGGCTTTTGTGCTGCTGCAACACCACTTGGCTTATATGTAACAAATGTAACCGATGATCGCAGTCGGGTTATTGTCTTGCTTTGATTGAATGTATTCACGGGAATTGATCTTCATTACACGCCTCTTTTTTGCTTTTACTTCTTGCTTTCGGATCCGATTGAGGTTCAAGTCGACGAAGTCTTCTGGATTGAAGTTGAATGTTCTGCCGTTGATGGGTATGTAATGAATGATGCAGCCAATGTTTATTTAATGAACTTGCAATAATTTATGGTGCTGCGTAATGTTTTTTTTTGTAAGGCGAGGGAACCTTTGTTTCGAAAAAAATAAAGAAACTTTCGAATGATTATATGGAGCAACAGCAGCAGCAGTTTATAATCGCCAGTGTAATCGTCGAAAGGGAGCCATAATGTGGTATGATGAGGATTTAAAAAAAAATTATAAAGTAACATTAGTTCTTATATGTAAACCTGTTGGGCGTAATAGAATATATTGAACCCTACATTTCTGTATGTTCTGAAAAGTCAACTGAAAAAAGGTTTTTGGACCAAATTTAACCAGATTTTAAAACTGATGTCGTATTTGAATTTGTGAGCAAATGCCAATGTTTTTGGTAAGTTCGGTTAAACACATATGTGGAAGCTAAATATTTATCTAAACCGACGAACTTACTTGTGCCAAAATACACCAAGTTTAGTTGTATAGGGTGATCCATCTAGAGGAATTTTTTCAGGACAAAAAATATATAAAAATTCGTATCAAGTGTGGAATATTTATTGGTAATTTGAAAGGATTTAATATGTTTAAAATATAAGTAATTACCTTCAAATGATGGCAACTGTATTTTGGAAATGAGCGTTCGGCGAGAAACGGAAAGATCCGCTGTTTTTGACCAAAATTTTGTTCAGGGATGAGGTCCATTTCTGGCTCAACGACAAAGTCAAAAAACCAAATCGCCACATTTGGACTGAAGAGCAGCAAGAAAAGGTTCAAGAGGTGCCATTATATCCAGTGAAAACCACGGTTTGGTGCGGTAGAAGTATCGGTCAATATTTTTTCAAAAATGATGATGGTCGAAACGTAACTTTCAATGGTGCTCGCTATTGCTCTATCCTATCGAACTTTTGACTACCTGAAATTGAAGCCCGCATTATTGACGACATTTTGTTTCAACAGGACAATGCCACTTGCCATGCAGCTGGATCTGTTTTGAGGTCATTTCCAAAAGTAGCTACTTTCACGTTTTGGACAGGTGAGTTGACCGTTCTTTGGGGTTACGTAAAGACCAAAGTCTATGCTAACAAACCAGCCAAGATTCAGTTTTTGAAAAACCAACATTACACGTGTCATTAAAGCCATACCGGTCGAAATGCTCGAACGAGTCGTCAAAAATTTAACCCTCAGAATGGAAAACCTGAGGCGTAGTTGCGTCCAACATTTGAAGGAGATTATATTCAAAAAAATAAATGCCATAAAATGTCCTTTCAAATTACCAATAAAGATTCCACACTTGATTTAAATTTTTATATCTTTTTTTTTGTTTTGAAAAAATACCTCTAGATGGATCACCCTTTAATATGTGTCGTCTAGAGCTAAAAACATAAAATCAGATGAACATATGTATGGGAGCTACGTCGAAATCTTGACCGATTTTCCCCAATTTTAATTGTACTCGTGCTTAAGTTCATCTAGACTGGATGTAGGATGTGGCTTCTAGAGTTGAAAACATAAAAATCGGATTAACTATATCTATCTATGTCTTAATTTAATCCGTTTTTCTTCAATATCAAGAGCGTCCGTCCTAGGTCCAAAAAACGTACTTCTGCTTCTTACTCACTTCTTCGTTTTATGTAGGAATTTAATGATAATCGGACAAAAAGAGTTTTCTGTAGTTTGATTGCAAGCTTTAGAAGGACAAACGAACAGACAGGCATCGTTAAATGAAATCAAGAGGTGGTAATACGTCGTTCGATATATTTATTGGTCGGTCTAGCTGAAATAGTTTTGGTACAGGGAGGGCCAAAAGTTACCATGGGGTTTACAAATTTAACTTTTTCGTTTATATATTTTTTTTATTTTTTTTTCAGATGTATAAACCACACTTGGAGAATATATAAGTATAATGGAGAGATTCACAACTGAACAAAGAACCAGAATAATAGAATTTTAGTATTGTCAGCGATCGATTGTTTTAACGCAAAGCGATGAGTGATGGAGCTCATTTTCATTTGAATGACTTTGTTAATAAGCAGAACTGTAGGTTCTGAAAATCAAAGAGCCATTCATCGGCACCAATTGCACTCCATTAGGTGGAAATTATGGTGTGGAATCACATCTGCAAATATATTTGGGCCTTACTTCTTCGTAAAATAAAGATGGAAGTGCTGTAAACGTAAATGGAGAGCAGTATCGGTGTATGATAGAAAATGTTTACGTCCTGCTCTTGAAAACAGACCTGAGATGTGATTTCGGCATTACGGAGCCACTGCCCACACTCTTCGAGACACAATGGCACTTTTAAGTACAAGTTTTGGAGAGCGAATAATTTCCAGAAATTCGGAAACATTATCGTAAAGTGTTATATCGAACAATCTCTTTGGTTGGTCATTTGGATAAAATCATTTTCATTGCTATCTGTACTACCCTTGAACCATGGCACCTAATTTGTACTACGTTGACGTCTCCTTGTATCACGATGTGTTAAACAGCGTTAAAGTGGAAGAAATTTATCCAATTAAACTAAATAGTCCTACAATAACCATTGTCACTTGCTAAATTTATAAGTTATGATCACTTAGAAAGAATAATTAATCAACTATAAAAGATGCATAACTTGCTTCACAATTTTTTATCACACCTCCTGGAAGACCCTTTCGTGAGCAGCGTTAAAGTATTAAGAAAGTGTTATGACGGAAATACAAACAAACAGAATGCATGCACACACATATTACCGTACCCATTACATGTAGCCACATGGTTTCCATCGTTCTACACATTTCACACATCATTGAGGACGATGACAATGATGACTTTGACGAAGGCGATGATGATGTTGTTGTTGATCAACAATCGTCATTCGGTCCGGTTTGAATGATATTGATGATGACGGATGTTTTTAACACAAATTAAACATTATCATATAATTAATTTGGATTATGATTGACAGTTTATTGTATCCCTTTGAACAAATACAAAGACAGACGGTTAGACGGACGGACGGACGGACAAACAGTCACGGGAAAATCTACAGTTGTACTAAGATGGAAAAAACGATGTACAATGACGCCTAGCAATAATTCAATGTTTAACAACATATCAAAGTCATCATTATCATCACCTTTCCAGGCGATTTGAAGTAAGCAGGCAGGCATGGTGGACTGGCCTGTTTGGGCTGAGGCAAAAGCAAAGTGGGAAAATTGTCAGCAATCAGTGATAAATTAATGTTCTTTTTCCCGTTACCCAGTTGATATCGTTTTGTTATTTTTTAATCAGATTTTAATGCTTTCTTTATTTCGTCAATCTTGATTGTCAATATTTTATTCGATATTGTTTTTCAATTATAAAAGTCTTAAATCAAATTTTATGCATTTGTCATTGTCCTATTGTATGGAGGGTGTGATTAGGATGGGTTTGCTATGGTTGCCTTTTCTTTAAAACTAACGGCTTTCAATTCATTTGTCCTTTTTTTTGAGGAATAGAAATTTCTATACAGTTCTTTTCAATATTATTTATTTTATTTTATGTGAGTCTATTGTCCTAAAACCAACGGTTCGCTTATCAAATATTTTGATCAACTTTAAGCATTTAAAAATAATAATTGCATGAAAAATTAATATATTCACATTTTCTTTACTTCCTTTTCATTTCATTACGAGTATAACAAAATGAATGAACACTTTTGCCATAAATTATTCGTTTCAGATATTAATATTTTTTATAAGTTTTATCCGCCTTCTATTGTCCTACGTTATTAAAAATATTATCTATTTAATAGTTTTTCTAAGAAAATGTTGAAGTTGAAGCAACGGCAAATGTATGTTGCAACTAAAGAGAGAAAATAATCAGTAAGGAAAGTCGAAGGTCGGGCGAGACCGACTACGTAATACCCACACGCTTTACACTCCACACTCTCAATATGTGACGAGCAAAATAGAAAGGGACCTAAGGTGAACAACCAGTTTTGTTCAGGAGAGCCATTTTAAAATATTAGGTCCCTTTCTATTTGCGCTTAGAATCGTCGACTTCACTTTCATAAAACGCGCATATCTCTGGGACGGAACACTTTTGGGGCTTGGGATCGGTCTCATTTGATGCTCAGATGTTGTCCACATCAAAAAAAAGTGAAAAGTTGATGAAAAGTTTTGTTCAGGAGAGCCATTTTAAAGATTAGGTCCCTTTCTATTTGCGCTTAGAATCGTCGGCTTCACTTTTATAAAACGCGCATATCTCTGGGAGGAAACACTTTTGGGGCATGGGATCGGTCTCATTCGATGCTCAGATGTTGTCCACATCAAAAAAAGAAAAAAAAAAGAAAATTGATTTTTTTACTTAGGTCCCTTTCTCTATGCGCTGTCACATATATGTTTTTTCTGTATGATAGTTTACCCAGAAGTTTTAAAACTTCATAAAATTGTACCTATTCCTAAGAAACGGAGCTCTGAAAATGTCATTGATTTTAGGCCAACGTGGGTATTGCCCAGATTGGCCTAAAATTTGTTATTACAATTTTTTAATAAAATATTTTTAAGTAAATTTATATTATGAAAGAATATTCATGAAATTATATCCATGAACATCATGTATTTTTTATAAATGTCGATATGGTTTTAAATCTGGCACAGAAGAGGCGTTGGTGAATGTTTTAAAGACTATTTGCAAAAACATAGTTGCTGGTAGTAAGAAGTAGCTGGAGTATTTTTTGATTTTTCAAAAGCGTTTGACTTGACTTGGTACAACATGACATTTTAATAAGGAAATTGAGTCATATTGTAGTATCGATTGAATCCTTTGCATTTTTCAAGGACTATCTAAGTCATAGTTTACAATACGTTCAAGTGGGAGATTCAAGTAGGGGTATGCTGCCTGTTAATCATGGAGTTCCCAAAGGCAGTATCATGAGCCCTTTTGCTGTTCAAGATATATGTAAACAATTTCGAAAATATAGAATTCCATGGAAGGCTATTTTTATTTTCTGATGACGTATGTAAGTATGCACATGAGAAATCAGAATGTGTTCGAATTTACAACCTAGTCCTAAATGCGGGCAAAACGAAACTACGAGGATTGCTATATATATTTATGGTCTAAGCAGCACTAAGTGTTGTCTAGCGCCATCTGAAATTTCCATTGGAAAGTTTGACAATTTTTAGCATAAACGTACTCAGAACGTTTTGACGTACGACCATCATTTGTATTCTTTACAGTGACTTGAAAAAAATCAATTTGGCAAAAAAATGGAATTAACTCGTGCACATTTTCGTGAGATAATTTTTCACAACTTTCGATGTGGATTATCACGTCAAGAGTGCATCGATGAACTTTAATCTTTGTATGGCGACGAAGCACCATCCTATAGCACCGTGAAAAACTGATTTAATAAGTTTAATCGTGGCCGACGCTCGCTCAAAGACGAAGGTCGTCCAAAAAGAGCCGTTGTGCCAGAGAACATTTCGTGAACTGATAATGCAAGATCGTCATGTGACATACCGTGAGATAGATGCATCCTTGGGCATTTCTTACACCAGCATATAATCGATATTGCATGAACACCTGGCCGTAAAAAGGTTTGTTCTCGTTGGATCCCGCACAATTTGGCAATCGCTCAAAAAAATATCTCGGCGATTAATGCAAAGAAATTTTGAAAAAATACGATCGCAGTGCTATAAAAGACTTTTATAAGTTAGTCACAGGTTACGAATCATGGATCTATGCGTTTGAGCCCGAAACAAAACAGCAATCGACCGTGTGGGTCTTCGAAAACGAGCCAAATCCAACGAAGGTTGTTCGTGGAAGAAGCACTTCGAAGCAAATGGTCGCCTGTTTCTTCGACAAAACTGGTCATGTGGCGACTGTTCCGCTTGAGAAACGTGGTACAGTCAATTCTGAGTGGTACACCACAATTTGATTGACTGAAGTCTTCGGAGAAATTCGAAAAACAAACAAGAGAAGACGAATCATTGTGCACCATGACAATGCGAGCTCTCACACATCGGCTCAAACCAGCGCCTTTTTGACCGGCCAAAACGTCGAATTGATGGGCCAACCGCCGCACAGCCCTGACTTGGCACTCAGTAACTTCTTTTTATTTCAGCACATCAAGAAAAAAATGCGTGGTCAACGATTTTCGTCGCCAGAAGATGCTGTTGAAGCGTTCAATAACCATGTTTTGGAGGTGTCTCAATAGGAGTGGAAAAAGTGTTTCGACAATTGGTTTGGTGCAAAAGTGTATGAATAAAAAACAATCAAACCATTTTTGATGATAAAAATTCGCATTTTCATTATTTAGCAATATAATAACAGCCCACGAAATTTGATTAAGATCGGATGTAACTTGTGGTTTAGGAGCGACATTCCTCAAATCAGGGATGTCCACCAGACAGGTCCAATTCCACTGTAGTTGACTGCCTGCAATGTGCGATGAGACTGAACCACAAGTCGAAACAGATAGTCTATGGTAATTTTTAGCAAGATTAAATTTCGTATGTGACTTCTAGAACGGCATAAAAAAACTTAGGAGCCAATTAAAAAACATGGACCGATACAGTCCAATTTTACCGGGTATTATACAAGTTATCCCACAATGCACTATACCAAACTAGAGTAAGACTGAAGGAAAAATACGTCTTTTAGAGCAGCAGCAGCATCATATGTTAGGAAGGTCTTTTCATGGTGGCTGTAGGAAAATATGGGCCTATGTAAAGTATATGGTCCCATTTAACTATGTTACTGGTCGCTTGTAACGTTTATGGCATCTGGAGTGGAAGAACCTCAAATCGGTACAGACCAGTGTCTCCCAGTTTTGCCCAAAGCCATGCACTTTTTTAGGGGCCCCAAAGATTTTGGTCCTCGGTGTCATTTTCGCAAAAAAGTGCTCTTTTTGTAGTCTCTTTTTGTAGGATCATATCAAACCGTTCGGAATTTTGAGAGTAACTCTGAGGCAAATTTTTCAATTTTGCAGCTACCTAAACGGTATTAAGAACCATTCCTAGGAAGTTTATCTGTTCTAGAAGGTTGTTCTTTGAACGGTTTGCTACTATGGACCTTAACAGGGAATAAAAGGTAAAAAACGATTTTTTTAAAGGTTTTTTGGAATTTTGATCTTGATTTTATATGTTCAGAATTATCGTTCTTTATAACAAGAGCTACAACTTTGTCTCAGAGAGTAAATTTTCCGAAAGTTTTGCAAGATATGAGCTAACAAGAAGATCACTTTTTTGCAAAAATGACAACGAGCCCCCAAATCTTTGGGGGCCCATAAATATGAGTGCATGACTTTGGGCAAAACTGGGAGATACGGGTCTTTTTTTGGTCTTGTATCACTTAGTGGAGTCCGTATATGGTTATATTTTTTCGTGTTGCACTGTCCAATTTATAGTCCCACTTTAGAAGCTTTTTTTAAGTTAATGGACTAGGACCTCTAAAATGATTGGGCCACAAAACGGGAAAACTTTTGTGTTATTACAAGACTTAAAAGGCCGATAAGGCCTAAGTTAATTACTGGTCACTCGTTATAAGTATACCTTCAAGAGCGCAAGGTTCTGAAATAAGTAAGGATGTTTCTATATTATCAAAGCATGGACCACTTTTAATGGGGTTCGTGTTTCGTCCAAACCTTAACAATGCACACAGTTTCGTCGAAAATTGTTCACATTTCTTACCTATAATTAGCTAACGACGTCAGTAGGACAGATGGGCGGACATCAAAAATATCAGGCAACAGCCATTGCGTAGGCCAGCACAGTCGTATGGAAACGAGAGGTGTTAGATAAGAGTGACTATAGGAAGCGTAGACCGGGACGGCTGAGATTCGAATGACCAGCAGAACGCGATAGTCCAAGACTCCCAGCGGAGGATGAATCTCGAATCCATGTTCCAAAGCGCACAAACCGGTTAGAAAAATATTTTGGGTTCACAATTTTAGCGAATTTCAAGGTTATGGGATTACTTATATCTGTTGTAATCTGTATTCTTATCTGTATTGGAACATGGGCATTTGTGTGAAAGTTGCAAGGAGTAGCATCATAAGGGAAGCAAGTTTTGTAGGAGCTGAAATTTACTAAAATCGCATGAGTTTCATTTCACGTATACCATAAGTGGGCGCAATGGTTTATTTTACTTAGTTTTGAAAAGTTCGTTATTACTTAGAGTTTCCGTATTTTATAGAATGCTTTCGCCTGAAGAATGTCTTCGTCTTATTAGGTAAAGTTTGCTTATTTTGGATGTTGAATTAAATTTGTACATGCAGATCTAACATTCTACCCCAATCCCAGGATATCAGGAAATTTCATTTTTCACGGCCAACAAAGTCTTCGTCGGATATAAGTGGACGGCTTTAGGGGAAAATGTTTTTCCAAAAAACACCCAAGGCTAAAACAGACAAAAAGCATTAAACTTTGATGTATACGATTGTATGCAATTGTACGTATACTAGAAGATAATAAAGACATCAGGGAGTTTTGTGGAAACAACAACGGCAGTTATTACTACCAATCTAGTATCTTTTTATTTCATCCCTAGCCGCCCGGCAAATTTATGTACTCGTCTGTATACCACAATTCATTGAAAACCGTTAAATCATATAAATCAGTGAGGACAACAACGAATGCCTTTAAACGCTTTTCGTTTATCATTTGTTTGGCGTTAATGGCTCATAAAGTGCCCTCGAAATGACTTAATTATTCAATTAACACATTTCCGAAAACAGAAATATTCCCACATTAAGGCCCGCCGTCGTCTGTGTACATATGAACTCTGAAGAATGCCTTCGTCTACACTTCAAACACTTCAGATACAATGAATTCCGGAAAAAAACATTAACGAGCCCATATTGACATCCCTGCGAACAAGTGCAACACTACCGGCAATGTCAGCGGCAACAGCAGTAACGCCACCGGCGCACAGTGGTGTCAAGCTGTATTAGTATTAGAATTAAAGTGAATTGTTTTGAACTGATTACGGTATCTATAATTACTTGATTGCAGTTGTACTAGATTGCTGCATCTATAATCATATTTGGGTCAGTACTAGGGCCACAAACAATCCGCTAAGAGATATGAACATTAGGCTACTAACCCGAAAATAAACTTCCAGTTAATTTAAGATAATAGACGTGTTCGTGTTAGTTGGCCATTTGGTTATGGCGAGTTTAGAAAATCTGTTTTCAGAAAATATTACACAACCTCCAAATTTTTGCTAACAACCCAGTATATATAGGGTGATCCATCTAGAGGTATTTTTTCAGAACAAAAAAAATATAAAAATTCGAATCAAGTGTGGAATCTTTATTGGTAATTTGAAAGGACATTTTATGGCATTTGTTGTTTGAAAACAATTACCCTCAAATGTTGGCAACTGTAAGATGGAAATGAGCGTTCGGTGACAAACGGGAAGATCCGCTGTTTTGGACCAAAATTTTGTTCAGTGATGAGGCCCATTTCTGGCTCAACGGCAAAGTCAGCATTTGGGCTGAAGAGCAACAAAAAGAGGTTCAAGAGGTGCCATTATGCCCAAAGAAAACCACGGTTTGGTACGATTTATAGGCTGGTGAAATCATCGGTCCATATTTTTTCAAAAATTATGATGGCCGGAACGTAACCGCGAATAGTGCTCGCTATCGCGCCATGATATCGATCTCTATGCCCGTAATCTTGACGATACTTGGCTTCTACAGGACGGTGACACTTGCAGCTACAGCAAAGAATGGATCTATTGAGAGGTCATTTCGAAAAGCAGCTAAATTCTCGTATTAGACAGGTGAGTTGGCCGCCTTGATCGAGTGATATCACACCATGAGATATTTTTCTTTGGGGTTACGTAAAGTCCAAATTCTATGCTGACAAACCAGCTTCGATTCAGGTTTTGGAAGCCAACATTACGCGTGTCATTAAAGCCATACCGGTTGAAATTCTCGAACGAGTCATCCAAAATTGGGCCCGCAGAATGGAAACCAATAGGCGTAGTTACGGCCAACATTTGAAAGAAATTATATTCAAAAAATAAATGCCATAAAATGACCTTTCAAATTACCAATAAAGATTCCGCACTTGATTTGAAGTTTTATATTTTTTTGTTCTGAAAAAATACCTCTAGATCACCCTATGTTAATTTTTTCAAAATTGAGTTTTTAAATCATTGATCAACAATAAAACACAAATATTAAAAACGAGTTATTTAGGGTAGTTCCTAGGCTTATTGGTTGTTTCTTTAAAGATATTGTGCGCATTAAAACAAACTTCAGCCAAATTCTTCCATATCGGTTCATATTTGCACATTGCTCTTAAATTAAAGACCCCGATTTAAGATCCTGTCGATGAGGCTCAAAATAGTCAACTTTCATAATATATTACTATATCAGTTCATTGTTACCAATCAGTCCATTAACAATGTCTCTGACATTGTAGTACTAACCTTTTAATTACGATCAAGGCCATTCCTTCCCAAAATGGTTCTTTTTACCAGAGTCCAAATTATCATGTTTCCTAATAAGAGGCATATCAAAAAGTCATTGACTTTTTCAACTTCTCTCGTAGATAAATGAAATGCAACACTGCTCCAAGTACCATCTGTTAATAGGCTACTGTCAAATTTTGATACAGTTCCGTCATTTTGTTTGTGTTTAACAGCTGTTTAAAACATACAAACTCATGGATTTTGATAAAAATAAAAAAGTTAATTTCGAGTGCTCATTAAACATTATTTTTTGCAGAAAAAACCGTCAATCGAACCAAGGAAAAGCTAGATTAATACTATGGGGACTGCATCATCGATTTCAATGGTAAAAAAGTAGTTTACCGACTTTTGTTGTGGTCGCACAAATACAAATGACGCTGAACGTTCTGGACAGCCAATTGTGGTCTATACAGCCGAAAATGTCGAAAAACCCGTACTACCACCATTTTTGTTGCTTACAGTGACTTGAAAATATCAATTTGGCAAAAAAAAAATGGAATTAACTCGTGAACATTTTCGTGCGATCATTTTTCACAACTTTCCCCATTATCACGACAAGAGTGCATCGATGATCTTAAATCTTTGTATGACGATGAAGCACCATCCTATAACACTGTGAAAAACTGGTTTAAAGAACTCAATCGTGGCCGACGCTAGCTCAAAGACGAAGGTCGTGAAGGTCGTCCAAAAACGGGCGTTCTGCCAGAGAACATTGATGCCGTGGGTGAACTGATAAAGCAAGATCGTCATGTGACATACAGTGAGATAGAGGCATCCTTGGGTATTTCTTCCACCAGCATACATTCGATATTGCATTAACACCTGGCTGTAAAAAAGTTTTGTTCTCGTTAGATCCAGCACAATTTGACACTCGTTAAAAAAAACTCGTGTCGATTGGTGCAAAGAAATTTTGAAAAAATACAATCGCGGTGCTTCAAAAGGCGTTTATGAGATCGTCACAGGTGACGAATCATGGATCTATGCGTATGAGCCCGAAACGAAACAGCAATCGACCGTGTGGCTCTTCGAAGACGAGCCAAATCCAACGAAGGTTATTCGTGGAAGAAGCACTTTGAAGCAAATGGTCACGTGTTTCTTCGTCAAAACTGATCATGTGGCGACTGTACCGCTTAAGCAACGTAGGACGGTCAATTCTGTGTGGTACAGCACAATTTGTTTGCCTAAAGTCTGCGGAGAAATTCGAAAAATGAACATAAGAAGACGAATCATTGTGCACCATGACAATGCGAGGTCTCACACATTGTCTCAAACCATCACCTTTTTGACCGGCCAAAACGTCGGATTGGTGGGTCAACCGCCATACAGCTCAGACTTGGCACCCAATGACTTCTGTTTATCTCCGCACATCAAGAAAAAAATGCGTGCTCAACGATATTCGTCGCCAGAAGACGATGTTGAAGCGTTCAAAAACCATGTTTTGGAGGTGTCTCAATCGGAGTGGAAAAAGTGCTTCGACAATTGGTTTGAGCGTATGCCAAAGTGTATAAATCATGCTGGAGAATACTTTGAAAAACAATAGAACCATTTTTGATGATAAATATTCGCATTTTCATTATTAGGCCAGAAATATATATAGCAGCCCTCGTAGTATGCCAATTAATTGGATCGATTTAAGGAGGATTTAAAAAAACGACTCCATTTGATCTTTTTTCCAGATAATGCACGGGTGCACATGTGTACAGTCTCTATGGCAAAATTGCATGAAATGGGTTACGAATTGGTATATCCTCTATATTCTTGCGATTTAGCTCGTCTGTGACTATTTCCTATTTTCCCATTTTCCGAATTTAGCCCCCAATGACTATAAACTACTCCAAACCTATAGAAAGGGCTCGGCGACAAGGAGATTCAGCTTCAACGATGAAATTAATGATCAAACAAATGCCAATTTTATGGACCTCGAAAAATCCTATTTTTTGGATGGGATACAAAAATTGGATTGGATTTGACTAGGTGTATTGAGTTAAAAGGAGGTAATGTTGCAAACTAATTTATTTTTTTGCAAAAAACTGTGTTTTTTTCGAAAGTCGAGGAGTTATTGATATGCCCTCTAAATAAATAATAGAAAAAATCTCGAATATAAAGTGAAAAGTTCACATCCAAACAATTGAACCCAAGTCAATCTGAGGCACAAACAGAGCAGTATACAAAAATTAGATTAACTAAAAAATCGTTCAAAAGCTTTGTATATCACAATAGAAGAAAATAAAATAAGTATAAATATATTTTTCTCAATGCAACCCAAAAAAAGTACTTAAAAAATTATACACAGAAATAATTTTTTTTTTAATTTTAATAAAAAAATGCATATTCAATTAAAAAATTATTCAAAAATAGTGTGATGAATATTTTTTCAAACAGATATTAGTTTTTTAGCAATTTTTTTGGTTAAGATATTTTGAAGTTATTTCTTTTTTTGTGAAAAAAATACGAAAATGTCTTAAAACTACATTTAATAAATCCTTTTTGAACAAACGCTCATATTTCATGAGATCAGAAGTCTATTTTTAGGGCTACGTACTGGCAAGTCTGTATGTTCAGCAAAAGGTTCTCCCGTCTACTTCTATTCATTGTGAAGATCACTTCTGACATGCTGAAGTGCGGAAAGCCTATTCTTCCCCAACTCATGGGGAATATCTTCGTCTCCTCATGTAGGAGGTCCTTAGAGCACATAAGGAGGCACCCTGCCGTAGTTTTCAGTACGACGTACTGGCAAGTCTTAAGTTCTCACTTGTGCCGTTGGATCCCTATCTTTAGACCGTGATTGTCACTCCGGACCGAGACGAGAAATGCCTATCCATAAGGTACCTATCCAACGCAACTACTGTGCACCGCTACGAATAGTAACATCATCGGTGGCAATAATAAGGTCGGCTTACGAAAAACACGTTGTTAGCAATTAAAACAGGTGTTTCGCTTTAGTCACTTTATTTAGTAGTCGCTGCGCTGCAGCTCACAGTTGTAGTTTTCGTAGTAAGTGCCACTTCTTTAGTATGAAATCGCTCTTTTTGAAACACCTCAGAGTGCCGACAGAGGCAGCAACTATGACGATGTGGCTGCTGTTGTTGGGTTTGGTGTTCAGTTGTTGTTTATAGGTGTTGTTTAAGTTTAACAGCTCATTAACTGTTAGTTTTATACACTCGTATTCACTTCACTCTCGTACACTCACTCCACACTCACTGCCACGTTGAACTACACTTAACACCGCACAGTGCAACGCTACACTAGACATAAGAAGTACGAGTACACTTCAGTTTTTTTAGTTTTTCATTAGATTTTTGCGCTTCAGATATGATAAAAACATTTTTTATTGGCTCATAAAAACCATAGCTGTATATACGGATGTGTGAGCATTTCGAGGTGGGTATAGTAAATTAGGTCTTAACTGAGTATTTTCATGGAATATACAAGCAAGCCAAAAAGATGTGAAATTTACACTCTATTTCCTTTCAAGCAACTTTGAATAACATTTGGCTCCGGGAATGAATTTATTAAGATAAAGGATAATGCTCGTAGCTTTCAATAATTAGGTTTTTACAGCGAATATCTCATTACTTTACTGGAAGTAAACTAATAGTGAGCGCTTAAAAATAACGCACAATCCTGATTAAAAATCACACTTATTATCGTACTTTGTTAAATTTTAGCACAATCGGATTTAATTTGTGACCACTAGAGTGAAATAGCCTTAACTGGAGAGGGACCTTTGTATAAGGGCTATGCATAAATAATGTATAGAGACATTTGAAAACAAAAACCGATATGGGACTGTAGGGAAATTCTAAATAAAATCAACGAAAAATCTGCACATTTGAAAAAAATAAAATTTCCGATTTTGACGAAACTTTGCATAAAAAAATCTAATAGTTTCTGCTTGTCATATGACACCTTCTTTGTATCAAAAAAGAAGAGTAATGAAAATGTGAATATTTATCATTAAATATGGTTTTATTGTTTTTCAAAGTATTCTCCAGCATAATTTATACACTTTTTTATTAGTTCAAACCAATTGTCGAAGCACTTTTTCCACTCCGATTGAGACACCTCCAAAACATGGTTATTGAACGCTTCAGGGACAGCTTCTGGCGACGAAAATCGTTAACCACTCATGTTTTCTTGATGTGCGGGAATAAAAAGAAGTCATTGGGTGCCAAGTCAGGGCTGTATGGCGGATGACCCATCAATTCGACGTTTTGGCCGTACAAAAAATGGGCTGGTTTGTCATAGCGCAAAATGATTCGTCTTTTCTTGTTCGTTTTTCGAATTTCTCCGAAGTCTTCAGACAAACAAATTGTGGTGTACCACTCAGAATTGACCTCCTACGTTGCTCAAGGGGAACAGTCGCCACATGACCAGTTTTGCCGAAGAAACACGAACAACTTTCGTTGGATTTGGCTTGTCTTTGATTGCTGTTTTGTTTCGGGCTCATACGCATAGATCCATAATTCTTCACCTGTGACATTCTTATAAACGTCTTTTGAAGCACCGCCATCGTATTTTTTTAAAATTTCTTTGCACCAATCGACACGAGCCCTTTTTGAGCGATTGTCAAATTGTGCGGCATCCAAAGAGAACAAACCTTTTTTTACGGCCAGCTGTTCATGCAATATCGAATGCTGGTGGAAGAAATGACCAAAGATGCATCTATTTCACGGTATGTCATATGACGATCTTGCATTATGAGTTCACGCACGGCATCAATGTTCTCTGGCACAACGGCCGTTTTTGGACGACCTTCAAGATCTTCGTCTTTAAGTGAGTGTCGACCACGATTGAATTCAGTAAATCAGTTTTTCACAGTGCTGTTCACGAGCTAATTCCATTATTTTGCCAAATTAATTTGTTCAAGTCACTGACAACAACGTTTATGTTAAAAAATGTCAAACTTTCCAATGGATATGTCAGAAGCCGCCAGGCAAGACTTAGTGTTGCCTCGGCCAGAAATATGTATAGCAACCCTCGTGTTCGATTCGGTTCTAATCTACATATGTGAACAATAACTACTTAGTAGGGACATAAATACTGTTACACACGTTTTATGCTGTAAAATAATGTTTTTGAACTCAATGTTTTTGAACCAAATGTTTTTTAATATATTTATTGATGTATACGAGTATTGTATCCAAAAAGAATCTACTTATTCGAAATGTCCGCTTGTTGCCTTTACACACGCCTTAAATCGCACTGGCCAATCGTCAATAGCTGCACGAATCTCGTCCATTGGAAAATTGGCCACAGCTCGAACCAAAGCAGTCTTAAGAGATCCAATGTTGCGGTATCTTTTGTGCCAAACCTTGTCCCTAAAACCGTCCACAATTTGTAATTCAATGGGTTCAAATCTGGACTGTCTGAGGGCTATTCTTCAGAGGAAATGAACTCTGGCAAATTGTTGCGAAGCCAGGCCTGGGACGTTTTAGCCTTGCGGGCCGGTGCAGAATCCTGCTGGAAAGTCCATGGCTGGTTTTGGAACAGGGAATTGTTAAGAGGCTTCATAGCAGTTTCCAAATCGGTTTCTTGGTAGACTTTGGCCGATGTTTTTACTCCTTGTTCGCAGAAATGGAGGTCAGTGACCCCATCGTAAGAGACACCCCACCAAACCATGCCTGAAGCTGGGTGATGACCCTTTTTCACCCTTGAAATCAGTTCAGATGCTTCCTTAGATGACCGCGCATACACTCTATTATTTAGCTTGTTAAATTTTTCCTGAACGGTAAAAATTTTTTCATCGGTTAACAAAATTTTTCTGTGCAAGTTATCAGCGTGCTTCACAAAAAGACGTTTGCATTTTTCAATCCTATTTTTTTAAAGCTGCAGTCAATAAATGTCCGGTACGTCGTTTGAAAAGTCCCAAGTCTTTTTTAATGAATCGACTCATAGACTTTTGCATGATATTCATCTCACGGGCCATGATTTTCTGTTTTCATAGCAGATTTCTGTGAATTCTTGATATTCTTTGATGACATGCGGTGTTCAAACAGAGCGTGGGCGGCCCGACCGGTAGCGGTCTATTACATCTCCAGTCTCCTCAAACATTTTTATGCATCGGTACACGAACACACCCCTAGTGGCCGGAGCGTTTTAAAAATATCGTTTTTTTCATTTCACACTTGAAAAGCGCTAATATAGCGATACGGTTCTCATTACCTGACCACTCCATGATGAAAGTTGAAACAATTTTAAAATCTCTTTACAGACTAACGCTATTGAGGTTAGCTTTCAAAACCCATATGACATTAACGGGGTATGTTCAGTTCTACTATTGAAATGTGTGTGTTCAATGTTGTAACAGTATGTATGTCCCTACTAAGTATATATTATGTGGCTTCAGGAGCTTAAGACATAAAATCGGTTAAACAAATATGTGGATATATCTATCTTTTAACTAATTTTCTTTAAAGTCAACAAACTTCTGGCCTTTGTCCAAAAATCTTACTTCTGCCAAATTTAATGAAGATTGTATTTAATATCTTTAAGAACGGATTAACATATGAGTGGGAGCTATAAAACAATCTAAACAAATTTTTCCATTTTCAAAAGCGTCCGTCCTTGGTCCAAAAAATGTTACTTGTACCAAATTCATGAAGGTTTAGATAGACAGCATAACGGATGGAAGAACGGATAGACAGATAACGCAAAATCGCATCTAATAATGATTCTGAGTTTAACGGTTTCATTTTAGGTATGTCCAGCTCAAAAACTAGTAACGTATTCCGAACGTGAAATTATAAATTTTCTATGATTTTACAATCAAAAAAAAAACAAAAAAAGCTTACAGCAAAGAACCGTGTAAACCAACATTTCAGGTTTTAAAATTTTTGAGTTACCGACTGTTAGGTTTTTACATAAAAATCGGAATGTCGGTATTCGGTTTCGGTTTTTGACACTCTAATAGCATTAATCTGAATTCGAGCTATTCTGGGCTTAAAAGAGACTTCTAGTCTCTCAGAAACGCAATTAGGAAAGGAAATTTCGGCACAATCTATATGGAAACACAGTCTGATGTGACCCTTGTATAATCACAACGCTTAATTTAAAAAAAAGTAAATGTTATCTTGTGGCAGGACTCCAATATTTAAAAATCTTTGCGTGGAGGTTATAAATAATCGTGGAGCAATATTTTAACCAGAGTGCATTACTGATTGCTCATAACGTACCATGCGGATTTTGATCATGGTCGTAATTTATTTTTTTCTATTTTACTAGCAACTTTTTGTATTTGTTTTTTAAAAGCAATCTTTTATAAGCCATCTGTCAAAATTTCCGAAATATTTAATGATTATTTTCTTTGTTACAGGTGATTGAAGTAAACAAGTTTTATAATTTTTGAAAAATGGAAAATAAAGAGTTTCGTGCGGTAATGTAACACTTTTATATGAAAGGTTATACGCCACAATTAATCAAAGATGAATTGGATTCTGTTTATGGTGATAATGCACCATCATACTCCACCGTGAAATCCTGGGTTCAACAATTTAAAATGGGTCGTTCAAGTACGGAAGATGAACAACGCTCTGGAAGACCGAAAACTGCTACTACTATTGAAAACATTTGAAAAATATTTAATGAAGTGACTAAAGATAGACAAATCAAGCTCAGAGAACTTGCTGATATTGTTAAAATACACGAAAAACTAGTTTGGAGTATTTTACATGATGAAATCCACATGAAAAAGCTACCAGCAAGAACGCTGCCGCGTTTGTTGACTTTGCCCCAAAAAATCGTCCGTTGGACCAATTCCGAGGAGCTTTTAGCGATTTATCAGCGTAATCCAATAAAGTTCTTGCGCCGATTCATAACTGTTGATGAAACATGGATCCATCACTACATCCCAGAATGCAAAGAACAGTCAAAACAATGGATAGAAGCTGGTAAAAGTGGTCCCAAGAAGGCGAAAACTGTTAAGTCAGCAGGAAAAGTAATGGCCACAGTATTTTGGGATGCAGGGGGTATAACATTTATTGAATATCTTGAGAAAGAAAAAACTATAAATAGAGAATATTATTGTGCATTATTGGATCGGTTGAGTGAAGAAATCAAGATAAAACGACCGCATTTAGAAAAAAAAGTTCTTTTTCATCAAGATAATGCTCCTTCACACACTGCATTTTTAACTCAACAAAAACTGGCCGAATTACGATTTGAAATTGCTTCGCATCCGCCATATAGTCCAGATTTAGCTCCTTCTGATTATTTCTTGTTGCCAAATTTAAAAAAAATTCTCGGTGGCAAAAAATTTTCGTCCAACAGCGAGGTTATTGCTGAAACTGAGGCATATTTTAAAGGTCTTGAAAAATCTTATTTTTCGGATGGAATTAAAAAACTTGAAAAACGTTTGATGAAGTGTATTGAGTTGGAAGGAGATTATGTTGAAAAATGAATAATAATAATTCCAAAAAAACGGTTCTTTTCATGTTAGGCCAGTTACTTTTGCGGTCGCCCTCTTACAATGATAGAACCCCAAATCGGTATTTGGATTCTTGTGGTTGTTAGTTAAAAATATGGTTATATAGGGCTCAGTTGGGGATTATAATAATTAGAGCGAATAATTTCTAAACGAAATTGAGCACTAGAATTTGAGTGCGATTTGTATGGGAGCTTTAACAAAATATGCACCGACATGAACTAATGGTAATAGGATTCGTCACTGCTCTAAAGGTGCATAATTTGCCAGTTTTGTTGAAATCGACCTATTTGCGATCGACACTATGATTACAAACAATCATCAGCGTTAAGTCTGGTGTTAGGTATAAAAACTATCATCACTCTCCTATAATGTAGGCTGTACTTTTTTCTTATTACACCACCCTCGTACGTTCCTCTTCAATTGCGTTTCGTTTGAAATCACCATGCGTACATACATTCGTATGGAAGTAGGGCTCGCCGCATGGTCGAATGGTCAGACGACCGTTGTAAATGTAAAATATATGTTAATCTCATAGTTTAAACCGACATAAATTAAAATAATATAAGGAACATAACATTCTTAACAGTTGTTATTATGACTTTATTTCAATTTTAATACGTTTCTGTTTTTGCTTTTCGGTAAAGTTTGTAACTTTTTTTCCTGCGTTGTACTCAAGTTTATGGAATTTCTTTGTAAGGCAGATAAAAATTCCACGTTAATTGTTTCATGTTCATTTAATTAAATTTTTAGTTTTGGGAAAAATGTAGAGGTGAGGTGGCGTCTTTTTTTCGGAGGAATATAGAGCTTAAATGAATTTTTAATGAAATAATGCCGACGGTTTATGAGGCATGGTTATGGTTGTAAGAGAAGAGGGGGGGATAGTGAAGCATTGGCGGGTAATAATTTATGATTATGAAAAGCGGGTGGCTTGGATTAATCTTACAAATGTGTTGGAATTTTTTGTATAAAATAAAGTGAGTTTTAAAAATGGATTAAAACCTATTTTGAGTTATCTTTGGACATTCAGCAGGTTCGAAACAGCTCAAAAAGCCTCCTATTCGCTTATAAAGCTAAGCGTCATGTGATCCAGATGGGACTAAATGTATCTAGATCAAATGGCGCTTAACTTTATAAGCGTCTAATAACTGACTGATGAAATTGGGCCGTACATACAAAATACTTTTAACATTCAATCAAGGAGCAAACTGGGAACTTTCCTCAAATCAGTGGGCTGTATACGACGTAATTGTTATGCTCATTGACCGTGAGCTACTGTTAAAGTCCGGCTCCGAACGGCTACTGTATTTATGTCAAGACGATTTACATAGCTTATAGATGAAACTCTTAATTGTTTAGTCATTGACTTTAACGAGTTTAATATTCGCCGAAGTTTTGAATTTAACCCTCAAAGGGCTCTCATGATTTGAGTTCTACTGCTCTAGATGTCATGTATTAAATCTGATCTTCCTCATGTCTAGCATGGACCTAGATGGACCATTTCGACAATATTGATTCCATACAAATGACCTTTCCGCTTTAAGGTCCCAACCCTGCAGAAGCCACCTATAAAGTCCTGGCCAGACCTCCAGGAGTAGCTCGGGTTTCAACTGGAAAGCAACTTTCAAACACTTATTGGGTTAGTGCGACTAAAGGTACCGCAGGTTCGTCATAAGATTTTTAAAATATGGTTCGGCCCTTTAAGCCACCACCATAAAAATAAAACCAAAATTATAACGAAATGATAAAAGTCACCGACAAACGTTATAAAAACCATTTAATAGGCATATGCACCTGAAATGTAGGAACTCTAAAATGGCAAGTTATCTCTATCCAGCTGATCGATATTCTCGAAAGCTATATACGAGTATATGATCGACATCACTGACCATTCAGAGAGTCATTAGATAGGACAGAGCTTTGATGTATACTACCGGTGCTATAACAACGAGCACTATCTTGATAATGGTGAACAAGGGACTATGAAATCTTCATAATCCCAGTAGCTGACCCATGAGCCGAAATTCGCATCAAGGCAAAATATTTTAGTAAGATGGATGTCATATGTGGCTTCAACAGCTTAAGACATATCGGTTGCACATATGTGTGGGTGAACAAGGGACTATGAAATCTTCATCGCCCCAGTAGCTGACCCATAAGCCACAATTCGCTTTGAGGGAGGAACAAGGCGATGATGCCAAAGATAGTTTTTTGGAGCGCCCAGAGCAGGCACACATAAAGAACAGATTTGTTGCCACAAAAGAATGTTATGCCAATCGAGTGTTGGTGGTTGCAAGTCCTTTTACGCATTCCATTGTTAAAACCGAATATTGATTGAGTAGACAGACATTTTCAATAGAGGGAACTGGCACTTTCGGTTGAAAATAACAAGTATTGGTAGTCTTATCTAGACTTAGATGATTATTGAAACTGAATTAGTACAAGTATTGGTTGTTGTAATCGATTGTTGGTTACAAGTACTTTTTGACAAAAAATTGTAATATTTTACTGCCTTGTCAGTAAAATAAAAACATCTTTGGATGTTTTTATAAGAATTGCAGTGATGCCCTAATCTGAAAAGAATTAATTAAGGTACACTCGTATAACAATATTTTTGGCAAGCTTAGTAGGGTGGCCGTAACTAGAGAACAAAAATAATAAGTCGGACTATATATTCTGATCAAGTCTGATTTATGTCGCTAATTTACAGTTAAGCCTGTTTCTATATTCTGGAAAATATTTTTGTTTGTATTTCTATTTATTAATTTTTGTATTTATAGTTCTTATCTTTATATGGCAGAATCGTATGGAAGCATTAACCGCCTAACCCAAAGAAACTTAAACAGTCTGACCTTTTTTTTCGTTTTTATACATTTTTGGGGTATTTCGAAATATGTTTTCGTTGTAAACAAAATTTTTGTTAGAACTAAAACTGACAAAACATTATAGGTTTTTATATGTGACGCGCAAAATAGAAAAGGACCTAAGGGTAAAAACCAGTTTTGTCCAGTAGAGCCATTTTAAAGATTTAAATACGTGTATCTTTGGTGTACCATCACTTTCATAAAACGCGCATATCTCTGGAAGGGAACACTTTTGGGGAATGGACATCAAAAAAAAAAGTGCAAATTGATTTTTTTACCCTTAGGTCCCTTTCTGTATGCGCTATCACATATGTTGATGTTGGAATAACTAATATTATGTTACAATAGCCAACTAAACAGGGTTTGGTCAGTACAAAGAACTAATCTGTTGTCACCAACAATTATCGGTTCCAAAGTAATATGTACATTACAATTTGTTGTCTGCCATAACTGCCAGTTGCCGCAACCAAAAGTTAAACTGAATTCGGTTTGTATAACTGTGTTATTGGCTGTAAATATCGTGATACGATTGCAGCAACCACCATACAATATCTCGAACTATGTTACCATTAATACTATGGAATATTGGTTATTGAAACAAAAATTCGGTTAATCCAACCAAATCTTTGTAGTTCGGACCGATTTCCAAATGATTTTTCTCTGTGTGTAAGCAGTCTGCCTATTTATTTTTGTTTCAATACTCGTACATTTTTGCGGCCTTTAATATATGACTAGAACCGATAAAATATTATAGGGTTTATTGGTAATGTTGCAATAACCAATATTATGTTTCAATAGCCAACTAAACAAGGTTGGATCAATACAAAGAACTTATCTGTGGTCACCACGAATTTTTGGTACTAAAGTACTTGTAAATCATAATTGGTTGGTTGCCATAACCGCCAGTTGTTGCAACCAAAAGTTAAACTAAATTCGGTGTGTGTATATGTACTATTGGCTGTAAAAACCGTGATATGGTTGTTGCAACCATCATATGATATCTTGAACCACGTTACCTTCAAAACTATGGATGGTTATTTCAACAGATATTGGGTTAATCCAACCGATTTTTTGAAGGTCGGACCGATATCCAATTGATTTTTTCTCTGTGTGCATATTATCCCATTCACAGCCCTGACATTACAATTGCTCTACCATATTTAAATGCTAAAATAGCCAAGGAGAGCATCTTTAGATTATTTGTCGGAAATGTCAGCCTCTACGAAAAAACCTCCGCAAATGGAATGAGGTTGATTGAATTCGTCGCAGCTATTAGAGCCATATTGAATTTTAGATCCAAAAATCTTTTCTTTATTTTTTCCACCGATATTTGAGTTCAAATTACTGCAAATTTCAGCGAACCAATTAATATTTGATTTTATAGGGTGATCTATTTAGAGGTATTTTTTCAGAACAAAAAAAATTCAAGTCGAGTGTGGAATCTTTATTGATAATTTGAAAGGACATTTTATGGCATTTATTTTTTGAATATAATTTCCTTTAAATGTTGGCCGCAAATACGCCTCAGAATTTCCATTTCGAAGGTCCAATTTTGGCTGACTCGTTCGAGCATTTTGACCGGTATGGCGTTAATGACACGCGTAATGTTGGCTTCCAAAACCTGAATCGTTGCTGTCAGCATAGACTTTGGACTTACGTAACCCCAAAGAAAAATGTCTAAAGGTGTGATATCACTCGATCTAGGCAACCAACTCACCTGTCCAAAACGTAAAATAGCTGCTTTTCGAAATGACCTCTCAATAGATCCATTGTTTAAGCAGCTGTATGGCAAGGGGCACCGCCCTGTTGAAACCAAGTGTCGCCAAGATTACGGGCTTCAAGATCAGGTAGCAAACAGATCGATATCATGGCGCGATAGCGAGCACAATTCGCGGTTACGTTCATTTTTGAAAAAATATGCACCAATGATTCCACCAGCTTATAAACCGCACCAAACCGTGGTTTTCTCTGGGTATAATGGCACATCTTGAACCTCTTCTTGTTGCTCTTCAGCCCAAATGCGGAAATTTTGTTTATTGACTTTGCCGTTGAGCCAGAAATCGAAACTGCGGATCTTCCCGTTTCCCACCGAACGCTCATTTCCATATTTGCCAACATTTGAAGGTAATTATTTTCAAAAAATAAATGCCTTAAAATGTTCTTTCAAATTTTCGGTAAAGATTCCACACATGATTTGAATTTTTATATTTTTCTGTTTTGTTCTGAAAAAATACCTCTAGATGGATCACCCTATACTAATGAAGTGCTAGCGGTGCATGCAACCTGAGTCGTACGGTTGGCAAATAACTTATCCGGCCTCTGTGTGTGGGTAAGATTATATGTTTGTCAGATCATTCGACTGAAACCGGCTTACTTGTTTTATTTAGCCCCTAAAAAATGTCCTACCGATTAGAGGTCGAACCGCTCCAAAAGACAAATATGAATCCCTCTAGTATTTAAATTGAGCGTCCAATAACTAGCTTTAGTAAAATAGAAAAGTTTTTGAACAGCTTCTATAAAAATTATTGTCCTCCATTGAGGTCCTGACGCTTTTGTAGTTCGATAGCAGGCTTGTTTTGAATTGTTTCTGCTAAAGACTGATGACTGCTTTTTGTGCCTCCATATCGTAAGACTTCCTTTTTGTTTTTTATGCTCCATGCCCCAATCAATCATGTTTTGATTGAAAAATAAAATATATGTAAACGTATCCCTCAATCCCTTGTCATAAACACATTTTTAATTTTCTTGATGACATCTACTAGCAATGGAAGAAGAACGGAACGTATCAAGGAACCCCTAGGAGAGTGTGTGTTTTTGTCCCTTCCCCAGCACGGTGATTGTTTTGACATGAGACTTCAGCTTAAACAAGAAAATAACAGAAAAATATATCCTTTATGTGTTTCCTGGAGAAAGGACTACTGCTACCTTTTGAGTGATAATGAAAAGTGCTTAAGAGCACCAGTTAAGGAGGAAATGGTTCTAAGTTTTTCTGTGTAGCTACAATAAAACCCCTTACATTGATTGTCAGAACCGCTGCCTTTGTGATCATTTACAAAAATATAGGAAGAATAGAACAGAAGCTCAAACCCTTTTCCCTTTTCACACAAACTCAGACCAAACAAAAAAAAACGCCCTGTTTTGTTTTGAACAAAAAAACAAAGGAAGAAAAGGAGTTAAGGATTCCATGAAGGATTTGAAGGGTTCTATGAAGAGGGGAGTATCCCCTCTACCCAAGTAATGAAGATTTTAAAAACAAATGCATTTGCTTATGCATCTTAGCACACCTTGAATTCCATCTTAACAATGCGCTTGGGATGCAAAGCATTTTCCGAACCATTGAACAAAAGGAGTCACTGAAGGCGAACACAAATCCCTAACTCTGCTACCCAAAACGATGCATGGCATTGTATTGTCGTTTGTGTAGATGATGATGTTGCAGACAAATTGCAATTCCATTGAATATTAAATGTTGTTCCAAAGACATTTCCAGGGACAGACGAGCCAGCACGTCCTTATACTTCAAATATGATAACTTCATTCACTCCTCCTACTAGTCGTTGTCCTCGTAGTCATCCTTCAGCCAGGATCCTCGGTAATCCCTCAAAAGTAAGGTGTACTTAAGGTTTTAAGGATTTTTCATCACTTTACAGTAAATACTAAAAAGGAAGAAATGAGATTTTCTAAGGAAAACCCAACAACTCGCACACATGCTCATATGCGTTCAAGAGATGTCCTTAAAAAACCACAATCTTCGTGCAGGAAAAAACCACATGCAGCGTGCGTTGCGGCCTGAACTCATATGCATTAAGGCTGCAATTGACAATACCCGGTTATGCTTCTATTGAGGCGATGGTGATGATGATGATCACCACAAACCTACATAAGTACGTGGGTACAGGCATACTCTGCCACATATAGGGTGCCACCACGGCTATTGTTCAACTAGGACTCTATATGAACAACCATAGAGACGGACATATTGTTGGTTACGCCTTCATTATGGCATTTCATACTTTATTTTTTATTCCATGGTTCATGAAAGAGAGCCGGTTCGTATATGCAACAATGATTGGACTCCTATTTACAAATAATGTCAACTTGAACAACATCATCATTATGAACGGACGGACAAGCAGCAGCAACCTCCATCACCAGATTTTCTTATTCCACATCAGCAGCAACAGCATCATTCGGGAGTCGTCACACAATAGCTCGTTGTCAGTTCTTTTTGTATTTCCCCGCATGATTTCATTATCCTCGCTTGCTATAGACGGCAAAGAAAAAGTGTTTAACCGAAACCGATTTCATGCTTAAATGACAACAATTGAATAACTTTCAAATTGAATTGTTTCCCTTGAAAGGCTTCCCCTACGCCAGGCGCATAACGAAGAACCTCCGGGTGGATCGTCCTCTGGGAAACTGGCGGTGCTCACATGTGTTTGTATTAAAGTCTGCCTGATTTTTTCCCTCTCTTTGTAAGGGCCTCGCTAGCAAGTCTGAATTTCAAAACAAATTCTTGGCTGCTGTTTGGTATTGTCATCTTTTGTTTTTTTTTTGAAACGGAAACATTTGTAAAACGGAAATGTTTGCTTTAATTAAAACATGAAAATTAAGATTTAGTAATTAAAAAAATATACACTTTTATTTGTTAGAATGGTTTGGGAATGTAAGAATTTGGTATGGGAATTTTAATTTTAACTAATCTGTGACGTGTGTAGAGCAGTTTTAAATTTTAGACATTTGTGCTATGGTATTCGTAATGGATACTTATGACGTACAAATGAGACTGGAGGGATTATTTCATATGTTTATCACGAAATGTCTTCAGATCAACATCGTGGTAAAATTCTAATCCTATATAGGCGTGTCTGTCAAGCTGTTTCTAGTACTATGTACACGCCAACCACATTAAATCTAAATTTCTCCAATTATCTGGATATCTGACTTAGGGCATTTGGTTCGATAATGATAGATTCGATTCTCAGGATAAAACATACCCCATTACATGTTCTAAGGTAACAACATAGATTCGAATTCATACCTAGTACCAATTTAAGTGTAGCAAAGTCAGAACATTGGTATGTCGCGCTGCTGCGTTCCCAACAGACAGCCAACGAGTTCTCCCCCAATCGATTTTGATTGCTACAAAAAGTACTACTTAACCCGATGATAATAGTTCGCAGTTGAAATATATTTCCCACTCATTTCCGAGAGTGGCCTAAGAAAAATGTATGTACCGAACACGGCTCCCACGAAACCCACATGGTACTACGAGCAGCGTAGAGAAGCTTCAGAAGCAAATAATGTTGCCCATAATGCAACGATGCAGGTGGTGTAGCAACAATAGCTGCATGGGTGAAATATCAGACGGTTTCAAATAAGAGGAACTCATACGTATTTACGCAAAAGAGACAAGATATATAGGATGATTCATCTAGAGTTATTTTTTCAGAATAAAAACAAATGTGAAAATTCAAATCAAGTGTGGAATCTTTATTGGTAATTTGAAAAAACATTTTATAGCATTTATTTTTTGAAAATAATTGCCTTCAAATATTGGCAACTGTATTATGGAAATGAGCGTTCGGTGAGAAACGGGAAGATCCGCTGTTTTCAACCATAATTTTGTTCAGTGATGAGGCCCATTTCTGGCTCAACGGCAAAGTCAATTAGCAAAATTGCCGCATTTGGGCTGAAGAGCAACAAGGAGAGGTTCAAGAGGTGCCCTTATATCCAGAGAAAACCACGCTTTGGTGCGGTTTGTAAGCTGGTGGAATCATCGGTACATATTTTTTCAAAAATGATGATGGCCGAAACGTAACTGTGAATGGTGCTCGCTATCGCGCCATGATATCGATGCTACTTGAAATTGAAGCCTGTAATCTTGACGACACTTGGTTTCAGCAGGACGGTGCCACTTGCCATACAGCTGCTCAAAAAATGGATCTATTGAGAGGTCATTTCGAAAAGCAGCTAATTTCACGTTTTGGACAGGTGGGTGGGCCGCCTAGATAGAGTGATATCACACCATGAGACATTTTTCTTTGGGGTTACGTAAAGTCCAAATTCTATGCTGACAAACCAGCTACGATTCAAGTTTTGAAAGCCAACACTACGCGTGTCATTAAAGCCATACCGCTCGAAATGCTGGAACGAGTCATACAAAATTGGACCCTCGGCATGGAAACCCTAAGGCGTAGCGGCCAACTTTTAAAGGAAATTATATTCAAAAAATAAATGCCATAAAATGTCCTTTCAAATTACCAATAAAAATTCCACACTTGATTTGAGTTTTTATATTTTTTTTGTTCTGAAAAAATACCTCTACACAAATACCTCTAGCACAAGAAGATTGAGATAAACAGGAGCAAAAATTATTTTAGAAAATTCTATCAAAAAGTCAAACATCAAACTTAATGGTATGAACTACTGCAGAAATCTTGGACCGCAGTTGGTGTGATGGTTAGTGTGCACGGCTAACATACATGAAAAACCCAGCTTTAATTCCGGGCAAGAATATCTAATTAATTTTCAGCACCGGGTTTCCACCTCGTAAATGCCGGTTTAGGCATTAAGCTAAGCCATGAACCAGATTCTCTATAAAATGCATTAGTCGTTCGGACCCCGAGTTAAACTGTCGATCCCGGTCGTGATTATGAGAATTGTGTCATGCACAGCTTACTGATTTTAGAGAAGGTTCTGCTTGTAACTTCTGACCAAAAATCGCGATATTGTAAAAACAATACTATGGTTGCGACTAACATACTTGCATTGCAGTATCTGCGAGTAGTATGCACAATGTAGGTCAACGACATGGAATATGGATATTATGTAGAGATTAGTCCAACAATAATGAACGATGTTAAAAAAATCGCGAAGTGCACGAAATACATTTCGATTTGAACACCAATTTTTTTAAAAGGTTTCTACAATCTTAACGAGCTGCTCAATTGTGTAACTCTTCATGGTTGAATTCGTCAAACGCTATAACAATAAAATGTTGAATAAACGTGGGAAAAACTTGACGTTAGGGTGTGACTCACAATTTACATCGCGCACAGTTCTGGGGGCTCCTGACTACCCGTGGTACCAGACTTCAGTCTCCGGTCAGACCTCGTAGCCGAGCTACTACCAGTTTGCGAGCCATCGCGGGACTGGTCACCGACTGTTAAAGGCACGATCATGAGATATTATATGTGCAGACACAAGTGTCCACATATAGATGTTATGGTCTAAAACCATGCGGTACTTGGACATGGTTTCCTCACCGCTCAGAGCGAGGTCTATCTCTACCTCTTCCGCTCGACGACGGTGAACGGCACCCATGTCTTAAGGCTAGGCCCGACCGTACCCCCAACAAGGCCCGAGGGCCTATAATGACTGGTGAGAAAACCCCATAAGCCCCAGTCACCCGTGGTACCGGAATACCTCCGGTCAGGTTCCGTAACCAAAGTTACTCCCAGTTTCAGTCCCATGTAACCAGGGGACTGGTAGCCCCCCGTAGCAGCAAGCGTCAGGTCAAGAGGAACGACCGCCGGTTACAGAGGACACGGCACTAAACAACAACATCACGGCGCCTAGAGAATGCCTGACAGGCGAACTGACTAATCCTAGCTTGACATGCGCTAGTGGAGAGCACCCCACTGACGTCCCATTGACCGTCAGAGAAAACAACGCCCATGGCGACCAGGTCACGTATGTCCTCATAGAGAGGGCATTCGCACAGAACATGCAGCCAGTCCTCGACTGGCGCCCCGCAACTGCATGCCTGACTATCACTCAAGGCTCTCTTATGCAAGAAAGCATTAAGAGAGCCATGTCCGGTCAACAAGAAACCCAGATAAAGGCCGAAACCAAAATCCGGGTTACTCGCGACAAATCCAACATCCCGTATAAATCTATACGTCACCCGACCGGTCTCGCTGGCATCCCATCTAGACTGCCATCTAGATGTGACATACTCACGCAGAAGCGCTTTGCGATCCCGCTCGGCGATACTCTCCACTCCCTCAATCACCCAATCATTAGGCAGCATTGCTAATCCTCTCTTGATCTTGAAGGTAATACCGCAACGTATTAACTCAAGGTCAAGCGGAGCTACCCCTAACAGCACCTGCAGGGCCTCAGTAGAGACCGTGCGACACACTGGAAGACACGCAAGCAAGACAACTCTCTGACAAGAGAGTGTCTTCCGCAAACCCGACAGCCGACCTGGCTGTCTCATACCAGACCGGTGATCCATATGTCGCACAGACAACAAACAGACCACCGTACATAACGCGTACTGCACGTCTACTAAGACCCCAATCTGCCCTTAGAATCCTGCGTACCTGTCCTACCACGCTGGTCAACTTCTCCCGCAAGCAGACAAGATGAGGTAGAAAACTCATCCTTTCTCCCATCGTTATGCCCAAGTACTTGACTTGCGTCTTGTACGAGAGGCCCACTCCATCTAACCTAACAATGGGATGCCGGTTCTGCGACATTGCGCCTTTCAGCAACATTGTCACAGACTTGTCCCTTGCCACCTCGACACCAACTCGTGAACCCCAAGCACTTACTATGTCCATCATCCTGAAGCCCAGCTGTTCCATCGCGGAACGAGACTGGGATTCAACCAGGATGAGTAAGTCATCGGCATAGGCACAGACCTTACACCCCAGACTGAGTTGCCGCAACAACGGGTCCATCATGAGGTTCCAAATAAATGGATCACAGATGGAACCCTGCGGACAACCCCGGACAACATCGATCCAAACATGATCGGAAGCAGCAACCGCACACGCCCGTCTGCCAGAAAAGTAACTCTTCCAGAGTTCAATTTCCTGGCAGCCTACCTCCCTCAGCCGAGCAAGGACACTGGTCCACCTCAGATAATCAAAGGCACCTTTGAAATCCACAAACACTCCCAGAACATATTTTGCTGACGACGCCCTAACGCTCTCCTTAACATGCAACAGAAGATGTCGGATTTAACGTGATTATCAACGAAATGGCCTGAACCACGGTGTGCCATCACACTGGGGCCGTAACAATGCGACGGTCAACGCCCCATTGGATTGATTCGGCCGGTACCAATTCGAAGCATGACAGTTATGGGTCATAACTTCCCTCTTGGTTACGGGTCGAGGACTATCTAAGCCTCTACTGTTCTATGGGTCACAGCACCCGGTCGCAATGCAACTCCACATCGAACCGAAGTTCTCCCCGCAATTTGGGTATAAACCACAGCCACCACGATACTCCCCGAGGGGCCGCACCATATAGTCAGGCCAGAACAAGTTCTGGGGGCTCCTGACTACCCGTGGTACCAGATTTAAGTCTCCGGTCAGACCTCGTAACCAAAAGGCTACTCCCAGTTTTTGTTCCATACAACATGGGACTGGTCACCCACAGCCTTAACATGCAACAGTAATATTCTTTCGAAATTTAGAAAGTTGAATTTAACATTAGTCCTTGCCCTTTATGTTTTACTTGGCCTTCGCGTAATTCCATCGCCAACGCTTGCCCTTCGCGTAGTTTTATTCTTTCTACCACGAACCTCTTGAAGTCGCCATCGCCAATTTCCCCGAAACAATCGAATTGTAGCAGGTGGGCACCCCAGTGTGCAACTAACTATCAAAAAGGAACAAATAAAAAAGCGCGTCTTTAAAAAGTTATTAAAGGGATGTTAAATATTTTACACTTATCACATGTAGCCAATTAAAAATTTAATGACTTTTTGTATGTGCTCTCGATAAAGGGCTCCCCCAAAAATGTGTGTCCACCGAGAAAACCTTGTACTAAAACTCCATTTCCATGAATTTGCATATACGACACGGCAGCATTCAACGTTTTGTGGTTGCAACAATTACTGCACACACCACACCAGTAGAAGCAGTCAAAGTCAGTCGTTGTCGCATGTCCTCGCTGGGCAATACGAGTAGTCATATTCAGCAGTTGAAAATCAGTTTTATGACAAACCTTAACCCAGCCGAAAATGCAAGGGGATCATAAGAAGCAAATAAAACAACCGAGCGAGCATAAACGGCGAGGCAGGCAGCAGTATTTTAGCCGCTCAGTGGTTGTAAAAAATGAACAAATGAAGTTTGCAGCTGAAAAATATGCATTTATAATAAGTTATTTATAAGAACATTATTCGATTGCCTGCAACAAAAAAAGATTGTTGCAACTATGGCGACAACAACAACATGGATATAACCAATAACAGCAACACCATAATAAGCGCAAGAAGCTTAAATAACGCATGCCACAAAAAACCGCAAAATGTTAAAAACGTATGAATATCGTTGTTATACTTATAGTTTTAAAGCCAATCTTCTTCCATCGGTTGGTAGTTAACCACCACTGCCACCGTCACCACTTCTTCCATTCTTCGTTGTATCAAAACGACAAAAAGAGGATTTAATGTCATAGCATAGGCAGCGAGGAAAAGACGCATCGGAGGTGGCTGCAAACACAGGAAAAAGGAAATTGTGGTAAACACCAAAACTTCCCGGGACGTCCCCAAAGAAGACGTACGTACGTATCAGAGCAAAATACTGCAATTACTACAAGAAGGCCAATAAAAATCGGAGACCAAGAGAAGCGCAAAATGAAAAGTAAAACCACAATAACATTCAGCTACATTTAAGCCAAAATGAACATAAATGAACAACGGAATACTAGCTAGGGCACAGTGTTCAGATACATCAGTTGGTTGGAAATCTGAGCAAATTTGAACAAGTAAGGAAGTTTTAGTCGGTTGATCCGACTTACCTATACCCTCAACCATACATAAATTTTTGTAATTGTTCCATCGTTTCGTCCTCCACTGCCTGAAGCGTACCTATTTTATTGAATTCTCGTAAAATGTTGCTTGTGTCGAAAGTTCTAGAATGGGCGTGGTTTTCACATTTTCATGCATATAAAGATGAACTAAACTTCTTGCATAAACCAAATTCAAGCGAAATTCATGTATTAGGGATAAAGTTATGTGGGTTTCAATCTACCCTTGGATGTTGTAGGTTGTGCGGATGATACAAAAAGGGGCGTGGCCAGACTTCAATATAATGTCTATCCTATGATCGGTTTTCTAATTACGAAATTTCAGCAGAATCATATGAATACTCGTAGTATTAAAATTATTGCGCGAATACTAAAAGAAGGCAGAATCCTGCATTTGCACTGGATACACCAGAATGGGGCGTGGCATCTACTCTTTTCGTATAAGCATATAAAAAGTTTTAACAGATGATCGGTTTTCTAATTACGAGTTTTTTACGAATTACTAAAAGTAGGCGAAGTGGTGCCTTTACACTGGAGGCACCAGAATGGGCGTGTCATCCACTTTTTTCGTATAAGAATATAAAGCCATTTTAAAATTAGCTCTTAATTTAAGCGAATTTCGTGCACAGGCAAGTTATTAAAGGGCTTATATTTTCTGAAACTGGGTCATTTGTGTGAGAGAAACAAAAAGGCTACGAGTCCAATAGTTGCCACCAAGTTGAACTGGTAACTCAGTTCTTTGAGTTTGATTTAGATCGTATAAAAAACAATAAAGATATTAAAAGACTTTTAAAAACGGGCGGAATGGTGCATTTGCATGTGAATTACCGGAATGGGGCGTGCCAATTCCAATTTTACATAAACAAATATAAAGCCGTTATATACAAGTTTAAAGCCGTCACAATTAAAAAAAAACAAACAAGTAAAAAATGTAAAGTTTGGCTGTGCCGAACTTTGGATACCCTCCACCAGATTCCCATATAAAACCAAATTTGGTGCGGAAGTGTGTTCTATATAGAAATCTTTATGTGCAAAATTTCATTTCGATAGGTCAAGCTTGTGGTGAGTTATCGTCATATTATTTTTCAAAGCCCATGAGACCGTTTGTGTGGAAGGTACCAGTAGGACTTTTCCGATCTCAACAGAATTTGGCGCAGATGTGTTCTATATAAAAATCTTCATGTAGAAAATTTCATCTCGATAGGTCAAGTTTGTAGTGAGTTATTGTCATATTATTTTTCAAGGCCCATGAGACCGTTTGTGTGGGAGGTACCAGTGGGGCCTTTCCAATCTTAGCCAAATTTAGCGCAAAAGTCTGTTCTATATATTAATCTTTATGCCGAAAATTTCGTCTCGATAGGTCAAGTGCGTGGTGAGTTATTGTCATATTATTTTTCAAGGCCCATGAGACCGTTAGTTTGGGAGGTACCAGTAGGACTTTTCCGACCTCAACCGAATTCAGCGTAGAAGTGTGTTGTATATAGAAATCTTGATGTGTAAAATTTCATTTCGATAGGTCAAGTTTGTGGTGAGTTATAGTCATATTATTTCTCAAGGCCCATAAGGCCGTTTGTATGGGAAGTACAAGAAATGGTGCCCCAATCTTAACCATTTTTACACAGATGATTTCGCCTATATAGAGATTATTAGTTGCAAAATTTCGGTGATTTTGCTAAAGAAACTGGACGGATATTTCCAAATAAAAAAATAATTTTTATGAGGTGGTGTCGGTTGAGGGTCTCCAACACCAACTTCCCGTAAAGCTATATGGCCCATTTTCAATACCAACCATGCTAGGTTAGCTACACATGTTTGTGCCAAATTTCAGCTCCCTAGCTGTTTTCATGCAGGCTCTATCTTGTTTTCAACAGACGGACAGCCGGACAACATGGCTAGATCGTCTTACAAATTTACGAGGATCAAAAATATATATACTTTGTTGGGTCTCCGATGATTATTTCAAGGTGTTACAGACAGAATGACCAAACTAATATACCCTCCATTGTATGGTGGAGAGTATAAAAATTAAACGCACTGGGTGACATGTTATTTAAGTTATAATCAGCACTAAAACAAGGTCGTATGCATGGTACCAGAAGGGGCGTGGGTGGCTAGGAATCCAAATGTTTGCCACCTAGTTAAACTTATAAGTCCTATCTTTAGTTTTGATTTTGAGTTAGATCGTATAAAAAATATTAAAGATGTTACAAGACTTTTAAAAGTGGGCGGAATGGTGCATTTGCATGTGAAGTACCAGAATGGGGCGTGTCAATCCCAATTGTACATATACAAGTATAAAGCCGTCACAATTTAATTAAATTAAATTCACTGGGTGACATATTATGTGAGAACAAGGTCGTATGTATGAAGGGTACCAGAAGAGGCGTGGCTAGGAATCAAATTATTTGCCACCATGTTATGCTTATAACTCTGTTCTTTAGTTTTGATTTTGAGTAAGATCGTATAAAAAACATAAAAGATATTACAGGAAAATCAAATGGGGCGTGTCAATCCCAATTTTACATAAACAAGTAAAAATCCGTCATATACAAACAAGTATAAAGCCGTCACAATTAAATCAAATTAAGCGCACTGGGTGACAAGTTAAGTGGGCTCTAAGTAGCACTTAAACATGGTCATATGCATGGGAGGTATCGGAAGGGGCGTGGCTAGGAATCTAATTATTTGTCACCTCGAGCTCGATATAATAAATATTTAGTAAAACTTGTCACCAAGTTAAACTTATAACTCTGTTCTTTGGTATTGATTTTGGGTCGTTTGAAGAGCATTAAAAATATAGCAAGAATTTTAACAAGTGGGCGGAATGGTGCATTGGCATGGGAGCTACCAGAATTGAAAGTGTTAACCACTCTATTTCGTATGCGACTACAACGCCGTTATTAAAATATTACGGTGTGCACAATTCAAGAAAAGTATGCTAACCGGGCGAAAACTTATATAACTTCTAATCTGCACTGAAACAGTGTCTTTTGTGTATGAGGTACTATTATGGGCATTGTTAGGAAACTCTGTTCTTAAGTATCAATTTTGGGTTAGATAGTTTGAATAGCATTAAAGATATTTTAAGAATATTAAAAAACGGTTTCAATAATACATTTGTGTGTAAGGTACTTGAAGTGGAATGGCGATACGGTCCATTTTTATCCCGTAGGTAGTTTTACAAAAATGTTACAACATGCAAAATCTAAAAACGATTGGTACCTCCTTTCTTTATAGTCAGCTGTACGTACTCGTTACACTTGTTATGAAATTTGGACGAATTTGAACTCAATGTTTTAATCTAGAACTGCAGGACTATAGCATCGGAACTCTTAGCTTAAGTAAAGTTATATAAGAATATGGACTAATATAGTCTAGTTTCACCAAGTGATTAGCTGATTATACATGCGGCCTCTAGAACGTCTAGGCTTCAAATAATTAGGGACTTTTGTGTGGCCGACCTTCGACCAGGCTTTACAGCTATGGAGTGGACTAATCTAGCGATACGGATTTTAAAGCCTTCTGCATTTGTTAACTGTCAACATCAATTAGGAACATTCTACAATTTGAGGAAAGCAATTATTTGTAAATTTGTTGTTTTAAGGGCCCTTTGGGCCTAACGATCCACTATTGTGGGTCTTAAAAGCTACACCTATCTGTTTTTTTTTATTTTTTTTTATTTTTGACCTCCTGGAGATATTTCTATTGTTTCAGTATTTAGAAATTTACAGTATCATCGTCAAGGTCCTAAGAGTCCCCAACACTCAAGCCCAATTACTTATTATTTATTTCGAAACACTTAGCAAATCTAACGACGACAGCATATTCTTTTTAAATTTCCGTCCGCCCCATAAACTGCACTCAAGCAAAAAACGTTATATAGGGTGATCCATCTAGAGGTATTTTTTCAATAGGGTTTTTTCAGGGTTTTTGTATTAAACTTTATTTTTTATTTGTTTTCAGTACTGTTTGACATTTCATCAAGACTTACACCGCAACAACGTCTCATAATTGTGCAACAGTATAATGGAAATGGCTTCGGCCAAAATTTTGTTCAGTGATAGGGCCTATTTCTTGCTCAACAGCAACGTCAATAAACAAAATTGCCACATTTGGGCTGAAGACCAACCAGAAGAGGTCCGAGACGTGTCACTATAACCAGAGAAAACCACGATTTGTTGCAGTTCATGGCTTAGTAGAGTAATCTGTCCACATTTTTCCAAAAATATGATGGCCGTAACGTAACCGTTAATGGTGCCTGCTCTCGCGCTAAGATATCGGAATTTTTGCTACCTCAAATTGAAGCCAGTAATCTTGACGAAATTTGATTTCAACTTGAGAGTGTCACTTGCCACGCAGCTGCTCAAACAATGTATCTATTAAGAGGTAATTGCGAAGACTAGCTACTTTCTCGTTTTGGACCTGTGAGTTGGCCGCCTAGATCGTGTGATATCACATCTTTAGACTTTTTTCTTTGGGGCTATGTAAAGTCCAAAGTATATGCTGACAAACCAGCTACGATTCAGGGTTTGAAAGCAAACATTACGCATGTCATTAACGCCATACTGGTTAAAATGCTCGAATGATTCATTCAAAATTGGACCCTCAGAATGGACCTCCTGAGGCGTAGTTGCGGCCAAGAAAATTATAATCTAAAAGAAATGGCATTAAATGTCCTTTCGAATGAACAATAAAAATTTCACACTAGATTTAAATTTTTGTATTTTTTTAATTTGAAAAAAATACCTCTAGATTGATCACCCGATAGTATCTGTTGGAAAAACATACTTTTCTGAGCTAAACACTGTTCGAGTCGGACAGTCTGCCTTTACCCTCAATCTAAACCAGCTAACAACAAGTAAAACAAGAATAAAGTCGGGAATGGTTGTCAAAAAAGCTAACTGAGGACGGGCTCTAAGTTTAAGAGTGCATATTAATAATTCCGTGACTTTTCCAACTTCCCTCGTAGTGATATGAAAGGCAACAATGCTCCCATCAAGTACCATCTGTTAATAGACTACTGAGAGAGTGTCGTCTTTAAGTTAGCGTTTAACAGCTGTTCAAAACATACAACCTCGTGGATTTTGTTAAAAATGGATAAAAGTGAATTTCGAGTACTCATTAAATATTATTTTTTTCGGAAAAAACACGTCATTCAAACCAAGAAAAAGCTTGATTAATACTATAGGGACTCTGAACCATCGTTTCAAAGGTAAAAAAGAGGTTTACTGACTTTCGTTGTGGTCGCACAAGTACAAATGACGCTGAACGTTCTGGTCGCCCAATTTTGGTCACGTACACTCGAAATTTTCGAAAAAAGTCCTCGATATGGTGTAGGCCGATCTAAGAGTAAAATTGCCTAAGATTTTGATGCCATGCGCATTTCATATGGCAGTGTGGTTTCGGTTTTACATAATCAGTTGGCCTTAAGAAAGCATTCTGCAAGATGTCTGCCGCGTTTGCTCTCAATTGATCATAAACTTAATCGTGTGGCAACTTCAAAGTATTGTTTGGAGTTGTTTAAACTCAATTCGAATGAGTTTTGCGGCGTTTTATAACAGCGGATCAAACATGGATCCATTACATACTCCAGAGACCAAGCAGCAGTCTTAACAATGGGTTTCTCCGGGTGTCATCTTGGCCTTCCAAGAAGGCCAAGTTGACTTTGTCAGCCAAAAACGTAATGGCAACAGTTTTTTGTGACGCGGGATAATCCACATCGATTACCTTCAAATGGGGAAAGCAATAAACGGTCAATATTATGCCAAGTTATTCGACCAATTTAACGAGGATTAAAAAGCAAACGAGCCCATATGGCCAAGGAAAAAGTTCTTCTTCATCAAGATAATGCACCGGTGCACACGTGTATAGTCTCAATGGCAAAATTGTATAAATTGGGCTTAGAATCGGTACCTTATTCGCCATATTGCCCGGACATAGCCCCCAGTGACTATTTCCTATTTCCAAACCTAATGAAAAGACTCGGTGAAAAGAGATACAGCTCCTAAGATGAAATTATTGGTCAAATAAATGCCTATTTTATGGACCCCGAAAAATCCTATTTTTGGCAAGGGATACAAAAAATGGAGAAACGTTTGACTAAGTGTACTGAGATAAAAGGAGATTATGCTGAAAAATATTTTTTTTTTGCAAAAAAAAATATTTTTTATTCAAAAAGTCAAGGAATTATTGATATGCTTTATAATTTTATCTAAATATATGATCCGGTTTTCTTTTATTAAAATTGTGTCCGTCCTGGGTCAAAAAAACTAACTTTTGCCAAAGCTCATGAAAATCGGTCAATAATTCCGTATTGTGGTTGGTTTACAAGCTTTAGACGCACGGGCGTCCAGACAGACATCGTTAAATGGAATTAGAAGGTGATTACACGTCGATCGGTATACCTTAAGGTAAGCCTAGCTCAAATATTTTTGGTAGTTACAAACCTCTGCAAGAAACTATCTTATAATGCCCCGTTTCACAAAGTGGTGTAGGGTATACAAATTAAGTGCTTTCTTTAAAAAAAACACACAACACAAAATATAACACACTTACAGTTTCATGGTGATGGCTCTGGCTATGGCACTGGCGATGACCGTGATGAAGCTGCCGACGATGAGAGGGTGCCTGAAACAAAATTACCATTAAGGCGACAATATGCAAAAGAGCATTTTACAGCACTCCAGCTTAGATGGAGTTTAACACATTCTGCCGTGGAGCAGACTGCTGACTGCTCAAGTCTTCTGTTGCAAGTTTCAACAACGAAGTCAATGACTATTACGCACTTTAGTGCAGCGGGGCGTTGCAAATTTGCAAATAGCATTTGAATGTTGTGGGGTTGCTGCAGTGCTGCTGTGGCGGCTATTGTTCGTACTGCTTGGCTGATGCCAACCTTAACCTCAACATTTATTTAGGAAAGAATGAACAGCAAATGTACAACTTAAGGATCTATGGTTGAACCACTTCAATTGCCTCATGACACCAAAGCTCAGCAGCCGAAGTAGAGAACCAACCCGCCCAACAAAAACACATCCATGACGAACGATAAATTTTTTCTTTGCATTTTGTTGCATGTGCCAGCAAGAGACACCCCCTTCCTAACCACAAAAACCGCACAGTGGGTGATGATATGATGACGCCTTTTCCTCGACATGGAACGAGGGGACCGAGCGGGCGGGCACAATGAATTGCATGCTATTGAAGAAATATTGTGTTTATAGACCGTAGGAGCTTACCACTTTTATTGTTGATGTTCTCGAAGGGAATCTTGTGGTTAGTGCCGCCAAAAGCCTCCGGACCGACACACACAGTGGGTATAAGAAAGCAATAACATTTGAGTTGTGGGTTTCCTTAGACAATCTTTTAGTTTTCCTCCTGCTGTTGTTGGTGTCGATTCATGAGTTTGTTTCTTTTTTGGTGGCAAGTCTTTCGCAATTTGCGTGAAATGACTTCAATTTGCAATAATTTTGTTTTTGCTGCATTTGTAATGCCTCACAACAATGTTTCACGCGATCTTCTGAGTGGAATACAGTGTATTTTGTGAATAAATTTGGCTTCTTCTTAGAGGACGATTTTTGGGTACATAAAATAAAAGTATGCCTCTAGTAGGCAAGAACGAATTGAAGAAGTTCGCTTTCGTTAAAACGTTTAAGAGCGGCACTGTTTTAAACTGCAGATACCTGTGAGCAGCATATAATGCGAATAGAGCTTGTACGAAAAATGCTCTGTTCCCTTGAGCCTATGATTATTATTAAAATCTCATACAAGCAGAGATAAAATTAGTTGGAAATCGGCCCGAACTTGAAAAATTCGGTTGGATAAACCGACTTATTGTTGCAACCACCAACATTCCATGGTATTAATGCTTTGACTTACCATAAGATGGTAGCTAAAATAATATTATTACAGCAAATAGGTCTGTTGTATCGTGTGATCAATCAAGAGTTTTTTTTCAATATAATAAAATACAAAAAATTCAAATTAAGTGTGGAATCTTTATTGTTCATTCGAAAGGACATTTTACTCCATTTATTTTTTGAACATAATTTCCTTTAAATGTTGGCCGCAACTACGCCCTAAGGTCCAATTTTGGTAATTGACACGTGTTATGTAGGCTACCAATCACAGTTGGTTTGGATTTCATGTAGCCCCAAAGAAACGGTGTAAAGATGTGATATTACACAATCTAGGCGGCCAACTCACCGGTCCGAAACGTACATTTAGCTGCTCTTCGAAATGACCCCTCAAAAGATCCATTATTTGAGCAGAGGTATGGCAAGTGGTACTATCCTGTTAAAACCAAATGTCGTCAATGTTACGGGCTACAATTTCAGGCAGCAAAAACTCGGATATCATGGCGCGATAGCGAGAACAATACGCGGTTACGTTTCGACCATGATCATTTTGCAAACCGCACCAAACCGTAGTTTTCTCTGGATATAAGGGAACCACTTCTGGTTGCTATTTAGCCTAAAGCCGGCAATTTTGTTTATTAAGCCACAAATGGGCCTCATCGCTGAACAAAATTTTGGTCAAAAACAGTTTCTCACCGAACGCTTGTTTCCATAATACAGTTGCACAATTTGGAAACGTTCTTGCGGTGCATGTCTTTCCATGACGAAATGGCAAACAATAGTGAAAAGAAAATAAAGTTTAACTCAACCCACGCGTTAGCTGTAAAAAACCCTATTAAAAAATCTCCTAGATTGATCATCCGACAATCTATACAACAATTATAATAGTAGTACGAGGGTTCCTTTTTATATTTCAATAAAAACACAATAATTGTCATTGGAAATGTATATCTTGTTTTTCAAAATATTCTCGTTTAGGATCAATACACTTGTGCATGCGCACAAACCAATTTTCGAAGCACTTTTTCCACTTCGATTGAGACACCTCCAAAACATGAGTTTTGAACGCGTCGGGCGATGAAAAACGCTGACCACGCATTTCTTTCTTGATGCTAGGGAATAACAAGAAATTGTTGGGTGCCAATTCAGAACTGGGGGCTAATCACCGCATTCGTTAACGACCAAATTTACTTCGAAACGCAATTAATTTGGATCACGGCAATCGTTATCGAATTGCAACTACCCGAAGTTGAATTCGATAGCACAACCGTCTTCGAAAAAAACCAAACACTACCATTTTTAATGACGCCAAACAAAACAACAGAGTAAAACAAAAGAAATGTAGGTATTTTTCTATATTTTGTGAAATAACGTAAAAATATTCGTCTTTTTTATTATTTTTAGTGACAAAGATAATGAAAAAACGATTTCCAGACCAAATTCGAATATTTCTTCTAATTACGTTTACATTGCAATCCTCCTCCGAATCGGGCGATGATGAGTAAAAAAATAGCATTGGATCCATTTATAACTAATTACTTTCTATATTTTTATCAGATTTATTAAAATATTCACTTGCACCAAACCAACAATCGCTTGTTGTTTTGTTTTTCTGCTTTTCTCTGCTTGTCATCATAATCGTATGCTTGCCGCAAAGAGAATCAACAAAGAAAGATGTTTCATCGGCCTTTTAGGAAACTCAATTTGTGTTATCACAGTAGTGGTTTCGACAAAAATTACGTAAAAACACCATGAATTGTTATAAAATAATAAATTAACTACAATAAAATAATTAATCGTTACATTTTTGCATTGCAATAATGCGTAAAATGTTTCTTATTATCTATTTAATTTTTTAACAGTCCCACGTCGTGCTCGAATCAGCCAACGACACATCTTTTGAGTTGAAAGTCTTTGTTTTGCAGCATTGCAAAAAAAAGTAGTATGCGATAAAACATTACTATCGAATGCCATGATCCAAACATTTAAACGTATCGAAATATTTTTCTATTCGAATTTGCATTCGTCGTCGAATGCCGTGATTAGCCCCCTGTTCGGTGGATGGCCCATCAATTCGACATCTTGAGTGGTTAAATAGCACATCGTTTCAGCTGATGTATGAGAGCTCGCATTGTCGTGATGCAAAATGATCCGTCTTCTCTTATTATCTTTCCTCATTTCGTCAAACACTGTTGGCAAACAGATGGTTGTATGTGACTCAGAATTGACCGTCCTACGTTCCACTAACGGCACTGTGGCAACATGGCCTGTTATACCCAAAAAAACGCAATAATTTGTTTTGATGTGCTTCTTCCACGAACAACTTTTGTGGGATTTGGCTCGTCTTGAATAACCTATAGGTCGATTGCTGTTTTGTTTCGAGTTCATATGCATAGATCCATGATTCGTCACCTGTGAGCTAAGTATAACTGCCTTTGAGCTACCGCAGTTATACTTTTGCACCAATCCATACGAGCCTTTTTTTGAGCATTCGTCAAATTATGTGGGATCCAACGAGAGAAAATTTTTTTCACGGCTAAATGAACATGCAATATCTTTTTGATGCTTGTCATACTAATGCCCAAGGATGCCTCAATCTCACGGTATGTCACATGTCTGTCTTGTTTAATCAGTTTACCCAAAGCATCGAGTGGTTTCTGGCAAAGTGACCGAAGTTAAGCGTCCTTCGCGAAATTCATCTTCGAACGAACGGTGTCCGAGACTAAACTCTTGGTACCAGCGATTTACGGTGGTTGTTGATGTTGCTTTATCACCAAAAGTCGAAACAAGTTGATTTAAACACTTTTGTATCGATAACCCAAGCCGATCGTAAACAATCATCGCACGAAAATGTTCACGGGATAATTCCATTTATTGACTGAGATGAATTTTTCAACACACTGTAAACAAAACAATTCGCCCTCAAATGACAAAGCGTGAAGTTATGCTAAAAATAGCAAAGTTCCACCAGTATTGTCAGGACGCGAAATATAAATAGCAACCCTCGTAAGTTAGGGGTAGGGCCGTCCTTTTGGAAATGTGAGTACGAATTTATATATGTAAGTCTTTTTTATCTTTTACTGATATTGATCATTGGACTCATGGGTTTTGGATCCATAAATACGCCGTTACATTCAAAACATTCTTCGAGTATCAGTTTAAACTTTAAAAGCATTTTTCACAAAAAAATCCAAAAATTGTTTTTTGTTAAAGATTTAACTAAGACTGGCGTCGGCATCATGGACCCGTAACGCCCAAATTGTTGAACAGTGACGCCCAAATTGTCATTTCAAAAAACCTTCAGTGACCTTATATACCATATATAGCTCATAGACGTTGCGATATTTTATTTTAATTTTATGGCACACTCCCTTTTTGTCGAATATATTGGCAAACCCCGTTTGACAATGAATAACTGCTCCATGAAGCTTTATTGCGTTGCATGTGGTGGCCATTTTCAGCTCCTCCCTATTAACCTCGTACCCTCTCGAAGTACCCTCCTAACTTCCTAAGTACGGTTGTATGTACTCGTATTTTCAAATACTCGTAGTTTAGATTAATATTATCAACATCGAAGACAAATTTACACAGTTTATGGCTTGAAAGTGCCAAATTGTTACTAGAAATACAAAAAAATGTACAACAACAATCCATAAAATATACATTGCATCTGCATCGTATATGCATGTAGTGGATGCAAAGCTGCATCCACGACAAGCCACGAGCTTTGGAATTCATCCTCGCTGTAGCATGTTGGAGCGTGAGTATCTGGCTCAGTCACTGCTGCTGTTGTTGTGGTGGTGTTGTTATTCAGAGCAGAACCATTATAATGCAACGTCATGCTAATTTTTTCAATGGCTGACTGCATTTTGGTATTGAAAATACATAAATACATTTTCCAGTTTTTATCGTTGTCATTTTTTCAATGGTGGGTTTTCAAATAATTTAAAGTGGTTGCGGAAAAATTGTTTGGTTGAAATCAATAACAACACTAGAAAGACGATAATAGTGTCGTTCGATAGTATTTTTTTCTTTGCTAGAATCCTGAAGATATCTGCCACCAAATCTTCTGCCACACTTTCACTACAATTACTGCTAAGATTGGCTGCCTACACGCAGAGAAAATATATGGTTACACTATGGTCACCGCAACAATAATATTTTCTCTACGATAAAAGCATGTTCGTCGCAACCATAGTTTTGTTTTTTGAATTTAATTTTGACAACGGTATGATTGCGACAAAATTACTATTGTTGAAATGTAACAATAGTATTATTGCCAAATTTAGAAATGAAAATATTGTTGTAGGGACCATATATACATGGTTGGTGCAACAAAAGTATTGTTGTTTAAAATTTACGTTAACAATAATATGATTACGTCAACCATACAGTATGATTGCAACTATGAACATGTGTGTGCGTATGTTTTTTTGATATACAAAAAAAACAGATACACACGATACAGTGAATGGTTGTGGTCCATTAAAAAACAACAATCGTATAGTAGTTCGAGGGATTTTTATTTTGTTTACTTTGTCGGTGAAATACTCTAAACCGACTGGTTCTCTTTTATTTAAAATCTACCTGCACTTAAGTATATAGCCATTGATTATGGTTTAATCACATTCGTTACTTGGTGTCTACGGATGGTGAAGTAGCATTCACCACTGTTGCAATTTGAATTGCTTTTCAATTTAAAATAACTTGTTTGAGAAAAATCTCTATTTTTGAATAACAACACCCAATCCTAATAAATATTTTTTTTATCATATTATGGTTGTACGGATAATAGCTTGTGTGTGAATCATACTATGGTTGTGAGGATCATACTATGGTTGTATAAGAAAAGAACTATGGTTGCGAGGATCATAATATGGTTGTGGCAATAATAGAATGGTTGAGGCAATAATAGAATGGTTGTATTTCTTTAGTAAAATCATCATTTTGTATATAAAATTAATTTAAGAGTGTCCAGCACGCAGAATATTACATTTTTTTAAAACAAGTTACACGAATACAAAAAAAACAGAATACAGACATTAAAATTGTTTCTAACAAATACAAAAAGACTAACAACATTTAAGAGACATACACAAGAATATCACAGTTTAAATTTTTGAATTTTCGGCTTTAGCTTTATTGATTGCCTCCTTAAGGGTACGCAACTCTTGTTGTGAAGATCGTAGTACGGTTGAGTGTGAATCATACTATTGTTGTGGGGATCATAGTATGGTTGAGTGTGAGTCATACTATGGCTGTGCGGATCACAGTATGGTTATGTGTGAATTATACTATTGTTGTGAGGATCATGATATTGTTGTGCCACAACCATATACCCAACAATAGTATGATCCTCTTCGAATATTGTTACCCCAACCATACTTTTTTTCTGCGTGTAGAGACGTGAGGGTCAATGATACACCAATATCGGCCGCCAATTTTTCCAAAACTCTTGGGAAACAACGTTCGATAAATATCTACTTAGTAGGGACATAAATACTGTTACACACGTTTTATGCTGTAAAATTAAAAGTACTGAATGTTTTTGGACCAAATATTTTTTAATATATTTATTGATGTATATTGTATCCAAAAAAAAATCTACTTATTCGAATTGTCCGCCTTTTGCCTTTACACACGCCTTAAGTCGCACTGGCCAATCGTCAATAGCTGCACGAACCTCGTCCATTGGAAAATTGGCCACAGCTCGAACCAAAGCAGTCTTAAGAGATCAAAAGTTGGGGTATCTTTTGTGACAAACCTTGTCCTCTAAAGCCGTCTACAATATGTAATGCAATGGGTTCAAATCTGGACTGCCTGAGGGCCATTCTGTATAGGAAATGAACGCTGGCAAATTGTTTCGAAGCCAGGCCTGGGACGTTTTAGCCTTATAGGCCGGCGCAGAATCCTGCTGGAAGGTCCATTGCTGGTTTTGGAACAGGGAGTTATTAAGAGGCTTCACAACAGCTTCCATAACGGTTTCTTGGTAAACTTTGTCCGATGACTCCTTGTTCGCAGAAACGCAGGTCAGTGACCTCATCGTAAGAGACACCCCACTTAACTATGACTGAAGCTCTGTGATGACCCTTTTCCACCTTGGAATCAGTTCAGATGCTTCCTTAGATGACCGCGCATACACTCTATCATTTTGCTTGTTAAATTTTTCCTGAACGGTAGACATTTTTTCATCGGTGAACAAAATTTTTCTGTGCAAGTTATCAGACTGCTTCACAAAAAGACGTTTGCATTTTTCAATCCTATTTTTTTAAAGCTGCAGTCAATAAATGTCCGGTACGTCGTTTGAAAGCCTCAAGTCCCAAGTCTTTTTAATGATTCGACTCATGGACTTTTCACGGGCCATGATTTTCTGTTTTCGGAGCGGATTTCTGTGAATTCTTGATTTAACGTCTTTGATGACAGACGGTGTTCGAACAGAGCATGGGCGGCCCGACCGGTGGTGGTCTTTTACATCTCCAGTCTCCTCATACAGTTTTATGCATCGGTAGACGAACATGCGGCTAATCCCTAGTGGCCAGATCGTTTTGAAAATATCGCTTTTTTCATTTCATACTTGAAAACCGCTATAACAGCGGTATGGTTCTCATTATCTGACCACTCCATGATGAAAGTTGAAACAATTTTTAAGTCCCGTTACTGACTAAAGCTATTGAGGTTAGCTTTCAAAGCCCATATGACATTAACGGGGTATGTTCAGTTCTATTATTGAAATTGGTGTGTTCAATGTTGTAACAGTATTTACGTCCCTACTAAGTACGATGGCAACTGAAAGGAAGACGAATACAAATCAGCCACGCACACTCTCCACTCTCTTCGACCAACAGTGCCGCCACAGCCTGCAGTGCAAAAAAGCAAATTATCGCGCTCCACCCTGTATTTAATAGCTGTCGCAAACGGCCTTGTCATCCTTTTTGTGAATTTAAAAAAAACTTTTCAGTTGATATTAGCAACTAGCCTCCGAGTTTTTACAGCTCCGCCAGCAACTTCCGACTTTAGGCTTTATGTAGCCTATTTCGACCCCGAAAATTAAAACTCCAATATAAGAATAGAAAATTCATCCCTAATAAACACACAGACGCCTATAAAGGAACACATGGTAAGGCAGCCAATTAAATATAGAAAAATAATGTAGGAACATAAAAATTTAGATGTCGATATGTTTTGATTAGCGATCAAAGTAAAATTTCCAAATAAATTCTCAATCTGACAGGCACTATGGCTTACCAAAGAGTAACCCAAACCAAAATAATAGTCCTACCGAAGTGCATCAACGAACGACGTGCAGCAGGCAGGCAGTAGTTGGTGGTGCCTTGTGCAGCATGAGTGGATTTTGTTGTACACATTTGGACCGAAAGTAAATGCACCCTTAATGCAATTTTGTTAACAAAAGTCCTCCAAATTTCAATGATGATGGCGATGCTGTCGTTTTGATGTTCAGTTGGCATTCGATGATGACGACTGATTGCCATGGTGGCCATGGTGGTGTTTGTAATCATTTGGCATTGGGTTGGAGTGTTAATTAAGGCCCTATTGTTTGCTTGTCTTTGCCATTCGAGTGTTAAAATTATGTTTTTATTATGCCGCAATCAAAAGTTATTGCATTACTCGGCTTTCGGATATTGGGTGGGTTACTGGGACCTCTGCAAGATTTTGTGACAACTTTTTTTTAGCATTTCTCCGGGTCAGAGGCGATTGTGCACTACTGTCCCAGTGCCAGAGCAAGTCATTGCCAGTATAAGGTCCTGCGAGTGTGTCCTTGTTAAGCTGCAGCTTTGTACAGTAGTTATGTGCCATATAATAATATTATGATTACAATTCGACCATATGTGTTGTCGTCGTTGGCTTTGCGTTTTCATTGGCATTTGTTCAATTTCTTGCGTAGTTAACTACTCCTGATTGCTCCCTCCCTGTCCTTCCAAACACACTCCTGTCTGCGCTGTTGTACTCGCATGTATTATTGCCGCTATTGTGATTGTGATATTGGCTTTGATTTTTTTCGTTGTTGTTTTGCTTCTACTCTGATTGAGACATTACGATAAAGGTAATTGCGTTCATATGTCGTTTTCTCCGTTTCGTCCTTGGCGTAGTCGTCCTTTGTGGCCATATAAAGTGATATTTATTATTTTGTAATAACACAAATGTGTTATGAGCAGACTCATACAGAGTCACAGTCACTGTCACATCGACAGTATCGTGATTTCGTTCGTTTTTTTTTTTGGTTGCATATGATATTAATCGTAATACGTTTTGCTTATACTCGTTTGAATGCGTTGATGCCAGTTGGAATGGTTTCGATTAAACGTACATATCGTCTATTGATTGGTGCCCTTTGTTTGCCTTTATCGTGATTCTTATCGAATATTGGGAATATTATTATTGTGGCTAAAGTTGTTTTGGTGGGGAGGTGGAGAATTTTTGGAATTGCGCCATAATTGTCCACAGCATATGCTTCATCTGATTAAAGGGGGTTTTTGTACAAGAAATGGAACATTTGAGTTAGTAGGCAGCTGTATTTGTGGTTACCCTAAACTCCATTCAGATAGGGGTTTATAGCGAAGAAGTTCGCCTGCGAATGGGAAGTAAGATTGTCTCCCTGCAAAGGCTTTAGCTGTATAATGACGGGCTTGTAATAAGGATTCTCATTCTCAACAGAAAAATAAGCTATGGCAAAGAGATCTAAGCGCGAATTTAGAATAACCGACCCATTCTGTTAGCTTTTGTTTTATCCCAATTGGAGCGACAACAATCACCCTCCTTATCCTTTATATATAGGGTCTTCAATTTAGGGGTATTTTTCCAATAGAGTTTTTTTTCACAGATTACCCGTGAGTTGGTAAAACTTTATCTTATATATCTTTTCCGTTTTGTTTGCCATTTCATCATGGAAAGATTTACACCGAAGCATCGCCTCTAAATGCTAATATTTATCACCAAAAATGATTTTATTGTTTTTCAAAATATTCTCCCTAAAGATCAATACACTTTTGCATGCGCACAAACCAATTTTCGAAGCACTTTTTCCACTTCGTTGAAACATATCCAAAACATGATTTTTGAACGCTTCAACAGCTGCTTTGGGCGATGAAAAACGTTGACCATGAATTTTTTCTTAATGCTTGGGAATAAAAAGAAGTCATTGGGTGTCAAATCAGGGCTGTGGATGGCCCATCAATTCGACATCTTGAGTGGTCAAATATCTCATCGTTTCAGCTGATGTATGAGAGCTAGCATTGTCATGATACAAAATAATCTGTCTTATCTGATTATCTTACCCCATTTCTTCTAATACTGTTGGGAAACAGATGGTTGTATACCCCTCAGCATTGATCGTCCTACGTTTCACTAAAGGCAGTGTGGTAACAGGGCCGGTTATACCAAAAAAACGCAATTATTTGCTTCGATGTACTTCTGCCACGAAAAACTTTTGTTGGATTTGGCTCATCTTGAAACATTCATTCGGCCGATTGTTGTTTTGTTTCGGGATCATATGCATAGATCCAAGATTCGTCACCTGTGACAATGTTATACACTGCCTTTAAGCAACCGCAGCTATACTTTTTCAACATCTCTCTGCACCAATCCATACGAGCCATTTTTAAGCATTCGTCAAATTATGTGGGATCCAACGAGAAAAATTTAATTTCACGGCCAAATAAACATTTAAAATCTTATTGATGATTGTCATACTAATGTCTAAGGATGCCTTAATCTCGCGGTATGTCACATGTCTATCTTGCTTAATCAGTTCACGCACAGCAGCGGTGGTTTCTGGCAAAGTGACCGAAGTTGGACGTCCTTCAAGAAATTCATCCTGGAGCGAACGGCGTCCGAGACTGAACTCTTGGTACCAGTCTCGCGATAAACAGTGGGATTTGATGGTGCTTCATCGCCAAAAGTCGAAACAAGTTGATTTAAACACTCTTGTATCGCTAAACCACGCCGAAAATCTTTAAAAATTATCGCACGAAGATGTTCACGTGATAATTTCATTTTTTGACTGAGATGTATTTTTCAACACACTGTAAACAAAACAATTCGCCCTCAAATGACAGAACGTTCTGAGTGAAGTTATGCTAAAAAATGACAAAGTTTCCAACGGAAGTTCCAGTTTCAATCTAGGAACTCTAGTATTGTCAGGACCCGAAAAATAAATAACAACCCTCGTATATAGGGTGATCAATCTAGAGATATTTTGTTCAATAGGGGTTTTTCACAGATTACGCGTAAGTTGTGTAAAACTTTATTTTTTTCAGTTTTGGTTGCCATATCATCATGGAAAGAATAACACCGCACAACCACAGTTTGGTGCGGTTTATGGCTTGGTAGAATAATCGTTCCATATTTTTTAAAATTTGTAACCTGTGAACAATCTAAAGATATTTTATTCCATAGGGGTTTTTCACAGATTACGCATGAGTTGTGTTAAACTTTATTTATTTTTTCTTTTCAGTATTGTTTTATATTTTATCATGAAAAGATTTACACCGCAACACCGTCTTTTAATTGTGCAACTGTAGTCTGGAAATGAGATTGGGAAGATCCACTGTTTTCGACCAAAATTTTGTCTGGCGATGAGGGTTTTTTCTGGCTCAACGGAAACGTTAAAAAACAAAATTGCAGCATTTGTGCCAGAAAAGGTGCCCATATACTCGGAGATAACCACGGTTTGGTGCGGTTTATGGTCTGGTGAAATCATAGGTCCATATCTTTTCAAAATAATGATGGCCGGAACGTAAGCGTGAATGGTGCTCGGTATTGAATCCCATAAACTTGTCAACATTTGGTTTCAACAGGACGGTGTCATTTGCCATACAGCTGCTCAAACAATGGATCTATTGAGAGGTCAGTTCGAAGAGCAGCTAATTTCACTCTTTAGACCGGTGAGTTGGCCGCCTAGATCGTGTGATGTCACACCTTTAGACTTTGTTCTTTGGGGTAACGTTAAGGCCAAAGTCTATACTACGTCAAGAAGCTACGATTTAGAATTTGGAAGCCAACATTACGCGTGTCATTAACGCCATACCGGTCGAAATGCTCGATCTAGTCATCCGAAATTAGACCCTCAGAATGGAATCCCTGAGATTTGAAGGATATTATATTAAAAAAATAGATGGCATATAATGTCCTTTCGAATGAACAAGATTTCACACTTGATTTAAATTTTTGTATTTATTTTTATTATGAAGAAAATTCCTTCAATTTTATCACCAGTTTAAAGGGCTGTCCAACTATAACGCAAGATATTAGTTTTAAATAAAACAAAGATCAGAGATTTATCTTTATATATTTTAGTATTCTAGAAGGATCTATGACAATTATGTGCGAAATAAAATATCGGCCAAATGATTGCTACGGCTTCGGTGGCATACCTCTATCCCATTGCTATATTTTTAATGACTCGGAGATATACTGGAGGTTCAATGTTGTTAATGTGCCCAAGTATTTCATCCTTTAGCTCTAAAATTGTTCTTGGCATATTGACGCACACTTTTGGTCTCAAATATCCCCAAAGAAAGAAGTTGTCAAATAAAATAATTTTGGTGGGCCAATGAACATCGCCACGACGTGAGATAACACGGCTTTTGAATTTCTCCCTCAAAATATTCATTGTTTCATTGGATGAGTGGCAAGTGACATCATCGTATTGTAACCACATATCGTCCAGGTCCATAGACTCATCTTCTGGCCTTTGTAATCTCGCGATAGTGAACACAATTTGCGAGCCGCGGTTGACTGCCACACTATCGCGAACAACATCAATGGTTGTCGCAGAAAGAACTGGGCGAGCATGCACAGTTGTTTTCACATTTCCTACAGACGCGGTTTGCTGAAATTTGCGCACAATTCTCCCGATTGTGGATTCATTTGGTCGATTATGCTGACCAAAAAAACCTGAGGTGCATAAAATATCTTTTGATTTGAACACCCTTTCTCGTAAAAGGATTCAACTATCTTAACGCTCTGCTCAATTGGGAACCTTTCCATGGGAGAAGTTAGGCAAAAAACTTGACATTAAAATGTGACTGACAATTCACATCGTGCAAAGTTTGGACCACCTTTAGAATGTAGGGAACTGTTCAGTCAGAAATAGCTGACTCGTCCAAAAAAATACAATGCACTTGAAGATGATTGCGCAATTTACATAAAACCTGGTTTTTACGGTTGGCGAATGTTTCCTGGAAGTAGGCTTTGCCAATATACTTATATATTTAAAAAATGACAAACTGTTTATCAAATATTATAAAAAAAGCAAAACTGTTCTGCCGAAACTAATTTTTGCAGCTGAATGAGAATTGATTATTTTTTGACGAATGGCAAAGCGCTAAATTTTCTGTATATCCAACATTTTCTACCCACTTTCAAATGAAAAAGCAAATCGAATTTTAATCTTATTATTGAAGTCAATTTGCCCTAATTAAATTTCTAGAAATCGGATCGTTTGCCAGTACTTGCAACTCCATCTAAGATGCTGGACAACCGTTTGCCTTCAAGCAGGCTCCGTTGGTTCTCAGAAGCCCTCGATATGTTCTGAAGGTCATCGGCCAGCTAGAAATCCAAAAACGCCTGTTCTTATATTATGTTTCTTTCTATAGATTCGAACATAAATTACGCCATCCCAGAGTTGATTTGGTTCAGGCTACGAAGAAGCAAAAAAATTTCCCTTAACTGAACTCTGAATTAAGCCGAGCCACATCAAGCCTACGGCTCATATATTACAGAATTTAAGAAATCGAATAAACTCCATGATGAGCCGCCATGGTCTAGTCTAAATGCCATAAGTTAACCGGATGACTAGTACCTGATTCATTAAGTGAAGAGCTGAAGAAAAGCTTCGCATTGGTGGTCCTCGACAGAGAGTATTTAGATGGGTGTATCTCTAGAGGCAGATGGGTTTGTGTTTAATTTGCGTGAGAAACAGGACACTTTGAGATACTTCTGTTAAAGCTCTCGTCCTTCGGGTTGGAAACTGTCATCAGAATTGGGTCAAGCTTGAGGGGTTTGCGGAAAATCGGTCTACTATATTAATTGTCAATCCCTATGATAGGTCGAAAAGATGGGTTAAGGTTGGGCCGCCATGGTGTGATGGACAACTATCATGCCAGAAAACCTATGTTCAACCCCCGGTAAGAACATCCAACTAGTAAATGCTTGCGACTTAACGAGTAGGAGATATATCTCTTACTTAATGCCGACAACTTCGAATAAAGGAACAAGGAGGAACTTCCCTTTATTCAGTGAGCCGGGCATTAATCAATTCTTATACTCACTGACCGGGACCTACTGTTTAACGCCGGCTCCGAACGACTAATGCCTTTTATAGAAAAGTTTTGACTTAGCTTCGAGATAAAACTTTTTCTCGTAAAGTCGCCGTTATTGACGAGGTGGAAACCCGCCGCTGAAAGTTGTTAGATGTTCTTACCCAGCGTTGAACTTGAGTAAAATGGCATAATAGTCGTGTATACTTCCATCACACCACAGCGGACCACGATTTTGAATTGCTCAGCCATAGATCACAGAGGTGAGTCACTATACTAGTATGTGCTGTCCACCAAAATCGCGTCATCATTCTCATTTCTAATAACAGAGAAGTAGACGTAACCACAACCCGTCTGGCTAAAATCGGCGTACAAGCCCCATGACAACACAGGGCCCCGACTGCCGTATCTGCAGAGGATGTATATAGACGAGCCGGGGAAAATAACTTGAAGCAAATCTGAAACAGAAACTACTGTGGAAAGACCACATAAAATACAGAGGAGAAAAGATCAAAGATGCTGGTGAATGTGCAGAACTCAACAATATTTACTTGATCAAAAGTTATAGAATTTTGAGCGATGGAAATCGATACTGGACAACTGTGCGATGTCACCATCCCTTTTATAAACATTAGCGCTAAATCTCAAAACTAACTGTTATCAATAACTTAGCAAACAATAAAAATTCAATTCTCTTAAATGGTTGAAATATTTCTTTTCCCATACGTCTCTTTTAAAGAAAACTTGCGATATATCATAAATTCAGCCACCATTTGAATTCCATTTTGCATATCATCCACAAGGACTAGTGTTATTCTTTCCCATGATTTTGTTTCTTGTTTATCATTACTTTGTTTTGCCTTGTTACGAGTATGACATTTCCGGGAATTTTTTTCTCCCCTATAACCCTGTGGCATTTTCGAAATAGTCCTGCTACAGAGATGACTTTGGTTTTAGTAGTGTCACGTTGACCATGCGAACTCCATGGTCTTTCTCATTTTCATACACACGCGGAATGTTATCGTGGCACATTATTAAAAGACTTCAAACAACTAGCAAATAACACAAAGAGAAATGGTATAATAAATAAAGAAATGGGGTAAAAGCAATGTTCTCCTCTGAGTGCGGTTTTGGAGGAATTTTGGGTTAACTTCCTTCCATGCATTGTGACCTGTCAGCCGTAGTTAAGACTCTGCACCACATCCCAAAATAAAAGACATGAGCAAATTACGACTGATAAGATGTGAAACAATAAAAGCTTTGGCACCTTCATTACTCCAAAAAACCTATTGCTCCTAGCCATTCCACCTCCTAGCAGTAGCAGAAAATACAGACTTCTTGATCGCCCGAGTAGGGGCGGAGGAGCACATACGCTCTTCCCCAAACATTGCACATGGGCAACAATTTCCAAGGATATTAAATAACAACGAAATCATGTAAACAACATCATTTCCATTTCTACTCTCACATTCCCTCTGCCGCTTACTTTCACAATTCCCTACCTCTGGACCATTGACATCCATCCCTCGATCCCCTACGAAATTCATAAAATCCCATAAAAATGTAGGCATAAATAAAGCGTTGTTATAACCAAAAACAACAGCGACAGCAACGCCAACCAAATAAACAAACACACACGAACAACAGGACGAAAGTAAATACAGGCGCACGGAAAACAAAAAATCCAATTCCAGGACAAAACAAAACAATTTTTGTTTAGATTTCACAGGATTCATACATAATGATAGCGGAGCACGGATTAAATAAATACAAAGGCCACAGAAATCACACAAGGCTTGTATTGCCAAGGAAAACAAAACACCCCAGCTACGCACAGCTATTTCGTCGCAAAAATCATCGTTTCATCGCACTAGTTTTGCCAACAAGCAGGGTGGTATGATAAGTGAGAAAATATTATTTTGAATCTAGTGAAAAAGATTCAGAATAACAAGATTGGAATTGTTTAGGTAGGGTCTGAGTCCCATAATTTTTCCAGCGGAAAATCCCCGAAAATATTCACAATTCTATTTCCAGTGCCCTTGGAATCCAGCCAGGATCCCTCGGTAAATTTATTGAATATACTTGGGAAATTTGTGTAACAGAAGCTTTTTTTTACCCCTATTTACTTAATTTTCCTAAAAAGTTTACGTCTACGTTGACCCCTACTCGAATTAACTGACCATTAAATCTGAAAAAATTAAATATCGGGTGATCATTATAGAGATTTTTTTTTAAATAAAAAAATACAAAAAATTCAATTTAAACGTGGAATCTTTATTGTTCATTCGAAAGGACATTTTATGCCATTTATATTTTGAATATAATTTTCTTTAAATGTCGGCAACTGTATTATGGAAATGAGCGTTCGGTAAGAAACGGGAAGATCCGATTTTCTCGACCAAAATTATGTTCAGTGCTGAAGCTCATTTCTGGCCTTACGGCAACTTCAATAAACAAAGTTGCAGCATTTGGGCTGAAGAGCAATCAGAAGAGGTTCAAGAGGTGCCATTATACCCAGAGAAACCACGGTTTGGTGCGGTTTATGGGCTGATGAAATCATCGGTCCATATTTTTTCAAATATGATGATAACCAGAACGTTACCGTGAATGGTAATCGTTATCGCACCATAATATCAATCTTTATGCTACCTGAAAGTGAAGCCCGTAATCTTGCCGACATTTGGTTTCAACAGGAGGGTGTCACTTGCCAAACAGCTGGTAATTTCACGTTTTGGACCGGTGAGTTGGCGGCCTAGATCGTGTGATATCACACTTAAGTTTTTTTTGGGGCTACGTAAAGTCCAAAGTCTATGCTGACATACTATTCAGGTTTGGGAAGCCAACATTACTCGTGTCATTAACGCCATACCGGTCGAAATGCTCGAACGAGTCATCCAAAATTGGACCGTCGGGCAGCGTTACCGTTGTGCGACTGAAGTGGCAATTTGACGCTTTTTTGAAGCCGTGCGACTTTTACTGCCCCTTTTTGACAAATCCCCTTTTTGGCCCTTTTTGAAATTTTTGCTACTTTTCACAAATCGAAGTATTTGTTTGTCATAAGAAATAAACTATTTTGACCTAGAGTCCAAATATAGTCACATACTTAGTAGGGACATAAATACTGTTACATACGTTTTATGCTGTAAAATAAAAAGTACTGAATGTTTTTGGACTAAATATTTATAACATATTTGTTGATGTTGATTGTATCCAAAAAGAATTTACTTATTCGAAATGTCCGCCTTTTGCCTTTACACACGCCTTAAGTCGCACTGGCCAATCGTCAATAGCTGCACGAACCTCGTCCATTGGAAAATTGGCCACAGCTCGAACCAAAGCAGTCTTAAGAGATCCAATGTTGGGGTATCTTTTGTGACAAACCTTGTCCTATAAAACCGTCCACAACTTGTAATCCAATGGGCTCAAATCTGGACTGCCTGAGAGCCATTCTTCAGAGGAAATGAACGCTGGCAAATTGTTTCGAAGCCAGGCCCGAGACGTTTTAACCTTATGGGCCGGCGCAGAATCCTGCTGGAAAGTCCATGGCTGGTTTTGGAACAGGGAATTGTTAAGAGGCTTCACAACAGCTTCCAAAACGGTTTCTTGGTAAACTTTGGCCGATTTTTTGACTCCTTGTTCGCAGAAATTCATGTGAGTGACCCTATCGTAAGAGACACCCCACCAAACCATGACTGAAGCTGGGTGATTACCCTTTTCCACCCTAGGGATCAGTTCAGATGCTTCCTTAGATGACCGCGCATACACTCTATCATTTTGCTTGTTAAATTTTTCCTGAACGGTAAAAATTTTTTCATCGGTGAACAAAATTTTTCTGTGCAAGTCATCAGCGTGCTTCACCAAAAGACGTTTGCATTTTTCAATACTATTTTTTTAAAGCTGCAGTCAATAAATGTCCGGTACGTCGTTTGAAAGTCCCAAGTCTTTTTTAATGATTCGACTCATGGACTTTTGCGTGATATTCATCTTAGGGCCATGATTTTCTGTTTTCGGAGCGGATTTCTGTGAATTTTCGATTTAACGGCTTTGATGACATGCGTGGGCGGCACGACCGGTGGCGGTCTTTTACATCTCCAGTCTCGTCAAACAGTTTTATGCATCGGTAGACGAACATGCGGCCTAATCCCAATGGCCGGAGCGTTTTGAAAATATCTCTTTTTTCATTTCACACTTGAAAAGCGCTATTACAGCGATACGGTTCTCATTATTTGACCACTCCATCATGAAAGTTGAAACAATTTTAAAATCTCGTTACAGACTAACGCTATTGAGGTTAGCTTTCAAAACCCATATGACATTAACGGTTATGTTCAGTTCTACCATTGAAATGGGTGTGTTCAATGTTGTAACAGTATTTATGTACCTACTAAGTAATTAGTAAACCAGAGATAGATAATATGTTAATATTAATTTTAATGAACGTTAATAAAAGAGTGATATGGAAAGAGTACAAAAATATCAAAGTAGAAATATATCAACATGTATGTACAATGTATGTATTGTACTTGTACATATCGTCGTAGTTCCTAGCAGAAGGCTTATGTGCAAATTTTTGATTTTTTTTTATTGTAGCTTTTAGTTGTCCTATTGGTCATACATGTACCCACCAAACCGTTTTCAATATCTTAATTGGTTCGGGACTTAGAAAAAGGCCTTCGTGCATTTGATTATAAAAGTTATCATAAAATTTTTGTAGAAGGCCTATGTGTTTCCTTCAAATAGGCCTTTTCAATTTCCAAATCCATAATTCGAATTGCTGCAATATTAATATTGTTGAAATGTAACAATAGTATTATTGCCAAATTAAAAATGAAAATATGGTTAAAGCAACAATATAAATACGGTAAGTGCGACAAAAGTATTGTGTTTTGCGTTTTATGTTAACAATGCTATCATTACGGCAATCATACTGTATGATTGTAATTTTTCTTCATTTAAATATGCTTTTTAGACAAATGTTATTGGTACGGATGTAATGCAATAATAGTATTTTTTTTATCGAAATTAAAATTTTTTAAACAAGCTGTTTTGGCTTTTTTTATCTGAAATATTTTTAATAAAAACGCTTACGTTTATTTAAACTTATTTTTTCTACTGTGAAATAAATCTCTCCTAATATTTTGAATTTAATGTATTTTTGAATAATCTTCATAATTCAAATCTATTGTTGACAACTTAAAGCAATTTTAATAAATAATACTGGGGATAAAATCTATTATCGACAACTCAAACAAATTCTATTAAATAATATACTATGGTTGTTGGGATCATAACATGGTTACGTGTGAATCATACTATGGTTGTGAGGACCATACTATGGTTGTATATGAAACATACTATGGTTGTGAGGATCATACTATGGTAGTGGAGATCATAGTATGGTTGAGTGTGAATCATACTAAGGTTGTGGGGATCATAGTATGGTTATATGTTAATCATACTTTTCTTGTGAGGATCATAGTATGGTTGTATTTTAATCATACTATTGTTTTGAGGACCATAATAGTGTTGTAGCACAACCATATACCCAACAATAGTATTATTCTCTTCGAATATTGTCATCACAACCATACTTTTTTCTGCGTGTATTCAGTAAAGAAGGCGATAAGTTCGGTCGGACCAAAACTTATATAACCTCTACCTTGTATTATGTTTAAAGCATGAATCATAATAATTCGGAGTCTTTGTTAGTCAGCTAATTTAAATCATTGGCCAATATGGTCCTTAACAGTTAATTGCCATTCCATGAACTACTAAATTTTGTCCAAATCAAACAATAAATATGCCTTCCAAAAGGCCTTCCTATTCTATCCTGAATAGGCCTTGTCCAAAAGACAGTTTCATACCTCGTTTCAGTAGCCTAGTTTAATACCATAAAGTGTTATTTTTGCAGATATTGTTTTAGTCCTTGTGTAGAGAACCTCTATCCCTCTGAATGGATTTGGACCATTATAAATTCCAAACAACTTGCAACAACAATGATTTTTCTCTGCAAAGTTTGGACTTTCTAGGTTGATTATTGTGACCGCTATCGTGCTTTCAACGGACGCACTGACAGTCGAACATCGCTAGAGCGTCTAAGAATTGGGCGCTGATCAAAAACATATTTACTTTACAGGGTATCAGATGAATATTTTGAGATGTACCAAACGAAATGCTAAATTTGGTACACCCCTATCTTATGGTGAAGGATATAAAAGTACCTATGTGGAAATGATCAATTTTTTTATTTTAATACAGAAAAGGCAATACTAAAAGGGCCTATGTGATATTTTTGTATATGCGACAGCGCATAGAGAAAGGGACCTAAGGGTAAAAAAATAAATTTTCATTTTTTTTTGATGTGGGCAACATTTAAGCTTCGAATGAGACCGATCCCATGCCCCAAAAGTGTTCCCTCCCAGAGCTATGCGCGTTTTATGAAAGTGAAGTCGACGATTCTAAGCGCAAACAGAAAGGGACCTTATCTTTAAAATGGCTCTCCTGAACAAAACTTTTCATCAACTTTTCACTTTTTTTTGATGTGGACAACATTTGAGCATCAAATGAGAACAATCCCATGCCCCAAAAGTGTTCCTCCCAGAGATATGCGAGTTTTATGAAAGTGAAATCGACGATTCTTAGCGCAAATAGAAATGGACCTAATATTTAAAATGGCTCTAAAATGGCTCCTGAACAAAACTGTTTTTTAACCTTAGGTCCATTTCTATTTTGCGCGTCACATATATTGTTGTGTCATATGAAATGGCGCCTTCAACGGATATTTTTTTAGTAAAAACGTGTCAAAAATATGTAAGATTCGACTGCAATTACTAATTTTCGGAAATTCTGCGGAATGGAAAAATGCAACAGTTGGCTGTTTTGTTAAGTATTGGAAAAACACATATGTAGGTCTTCTGCTGGGAACACTGACGATATGTATGTGCCTTTTAATGAATTGTCGTTATTTTTTTTATAATATTAATGTTTTTTTAAATAATATAAATAATAATGAAAAATTTGCGATTTTTTTCAAAAAAATCCCCTGTCTTTGCCCCTTTTTTATAAGAAATCTCCTTTATGTGCAAATTTTTGAAATTTCCAACGGTTACGCTGCCTTCAGAATGAAGGAGGTGCAGCTGCGGCCAACATTTGAAGGAAATTATATTCGAGATGTAAATGGCATAAAATGTCATTTTGAATGAACAATAAAGATTCTACACTTGATTTGCATTTTTGTATTTTTATTATTTTTTTAAAAAAAAATACCAAATTCGGCCCCTACACGCAGAAAAAAAGTATGGTTGTGGTAACAATATTCGAAGAGGATAATACTATTGTTGGGTATATGGTTGTGGTACAACAATATTATAATTCTCACAACAATGGTATGATTCACACATAACCATAACATGATTCCCACATTCATAATATGATTCACACTCAACCATACTATGATCCCCACAACCATAGTATGATTCACACTCAACCATACTATGATCTCCACAACCATAGTATGATCCTCACAACCATAATATGTTTCACATACAACTATAGTATGATCCTCACAACCATAATATGATTCACACGCAACCATGTTATGATCCCTACAACCATAGTATGATTACACAATTGTACTTTGATCCCCAATATAATTTATTAGAATTTGTTTAAGATGTCGACAATAGATTTGAATTATGAAAATTATTAAAAAATACAATAAATTAAAAATAATAGGAGTGATTTATTTTACAGTAGAAAAAATAAGTTTAAATAAACGTTAGCGTTTTTATTAAAAATACTTCAGTTAAACAAAGCAGCTTTTTAAAAAAAAAAATTAATTTCGTTACAAAAGTACTATCATTGCATTAGATCCGTACCAATAACATTTGTTCTTAAAAGCATATTTAAATGAAGAAAAATTACCATCATACAGTATGATTGCCGTAATCATATCATTGTTAACATAAATTGCAAAACACAATACTTTTTGCCATAACCATATTGTTGCCATAACCATATTTTCATTTTTAAATTTGGCAATAATACTATTGTTACATTTCAACAATATTAACATTGCTGCACTTATACTATTGTCAAAAACAAATTCAGTTAACAATGCTATGGTTGCGACGAACATACTTTTGTTGTGGAGAACATATTATTATTACCGTAACCATGTAGTAACCATGTTTTTTTCTCTGCGTGTGCAATTACTAATTTTTAGAAATTCCGCGGAATGAAAAACTGCAACAGTTGGCTCTTTTGTTAAGTATCGGAAAAACACATAGGTCTTCTGCTGGGAACACCGACGATATGGAAGTGCATACTAATTTGCCAAATTTTTTTTTAAAAAAAATCCCCTTTTTTATAAAAAAAATCTCCTTTTCGTGCAACTTTTTGAAATTTGCCAACGGCAACGCTGCCCTCAGAATGGAGGAGGTGTAGTTGCGGCCAATATATGAAGGAAATTATATTCGAGAAATAAATGGCATAAAATGTCATTTTGAATGAACAATGAAGATTCCACACTTTGAATTTTAGTATTTTTTTATTTAAAAAAAAAAATACCAAATTCGGCCCCTAGTTAGTTGTTTACTCAAATAACGAGCGTTCCATTCAATCTAACCCAAACTATGTTTAGCAGAATATCAAATTTAAGAGTCTCAATATAGATTTATTTTAAAGGGCATTTTGAAATTTGAACTTATTCCCACGAACCAAAGGGACCAAAAATGCGATTTAAATATTGTATTCCTGAAGTTAGTCTGGTTTGTAAATGCACTGCATTGTTTTTGCATTAGACGTTCACAACCCTTCTGTCAACCAACCTATCACGCCGACCTCGTCATCAATCATAAATTCCATCATACTTTCATTGTCTTTACCACAGCAATCATTTGCCGGCACATTCCCTCCCGTCGTTGGGAATCACGTTTTCGGGGTGTTCGGAGGGTTTGCTGGCATGTGAGAGCGATTTTCATATCATTTGTAGGGCGAACTAACGAATGGACGGACGTCTAATGGAACTCGTGTAACATCCAAACCGCATATAAAAGCAAATTGTTTTGAGCCTAAGCTGGATTTAGCCTTATAGTCGATGGCTAGATGTAGATATGCAAACTGTTCTATAGAATGTAGGTATGTATGTATGTTCTCACATAGCCGTATGGTTAGGTGAAAGTGTAGATGTATGGATGGATGTCTGCTTAGCTGTGTGTGTGTAAGAGAGGTTGCAGGAACGTCTGGGGGTTTTTCGATGTTTTCACATACATCTGCAATTATGATCCTTGCTAGCGTATGGAATGGGCGGCTGTGGTCTAAACCAGCTTGTGTACCATTTACTTTGCCAATATTCTTGTCGTGAGAGCCTTTTTATGGGCGGGGGTCTGTAGCGTCGTTATTGGCCCCTGCCTAATGGATATTCGGGGGGACAGAAAGCGCGCGTGTTTTCTATGTGTGACTAACACCTCTGTTTGTTTGCTTAACTTTGTTACGCCTCATTGTTATTTGCTAATATTCGATATTGTTGGCGATGGCGAACACATTCATGTAATCATCAAACGATATCACGAAAATTATTTATATTAACGTTGGACTGATAAAACGTGTATACTACTCGTATATGACTTCACAAAGTATAATTGAATGTAAAGCGCAATTTCGCTGTAAGATAAAAGCTCATCGTCAGGTTATCAAGAAATCCCGTTTTGATTGTCTAAAAGTATTTGTTATTGCGAATTTCTTGATTTTTCCGAATCGAGTAATAAGCTTGTGTTATTGCGAACTCATTAAGTTATATGTGACAGCGCAAAGAGAAAGGGACCTAAGGGTAAAAAAAAATCAATTTTCACTTTTTTTTTGATGTGGACAACATCTGAGCATCGAATGAGACCGATCCCATGCCCCTAAAGTGTGTCCTCCCAGAGATATGCGCATTTTATGAAAGTGATGGTACACCAAAGATACACGTATTTAAATCTTTAAAGTGGCTTTCCTAAACAAAACTGGTTTTTACCCTTAGGTCCCTTTCTATTTTCGGCGTCACATAAGCATACTTAATAGGGTGACAAGGAAAATCGTATTCTATTGATCAAAGTATGAAACTTTGCCCGAGCATCCATACCTCTAAAACAAATTCGGATATTCCGACTTTTGACCCGTAGGGTCATATTTTGAATAATCCCACTTTGACCCATTTTGAGTGCCGCAATCGAGTCCAGACCCCCTTTAACTTTGGAGGGCCGACCATACAAAAAATCACCATTTTTTCACTTTACATGAAAATCAACGAAATGACTATGTTTTTCTTCTTTTTGGAGTTTATTTTTCTCTTTAGAATGTTATTTAGTCAGAACATATATAAATCAAAAATATATTGTTTGAAGTCTCTTCTGCTTTCAAGAACGGGTCAAAAGTCGGGACATCAGAACTCGTTTTAGAGGTATGGGTTCCTCTGGCAAAGTTTCTTAGTTTGATTCCTACAATTTGATTTTCCTTGTCACTTGGGCAGTTTTTTTTGCCTCCCTACAAATCGACCTGCCCTAATTCTTACCCATTAAGGAAAGTCCTAAGTAAGGCGTGGCCCTTCACCACTGTGATATTAAGATAATTAAACACCTCTGTCTGCAGCTTAAGCAAGGTCGTACTAAATATGTTAGTTATTTTTTTGTTGCTCATAAAGCACCATAGAAAATCGAAAACATAGACCCATATGGTCCAATGTTGCAGGACATAGATGATGTTTGCTCGTTACGCTCCATGCGTAATTTAGTAGTAATGGGATATTCAATGTAGCTTTTAATTCTGCAGATTCTAAAATCGGTAAGGACCTTTGTGTGGGGCTATAGGAAAAGATAAACCTTTGTAGTCAGCCTTTGCGTCAGGTCGCTCATAACATACCATGCAAAACTTGGGCGTAATTCTCCTAGGGATACAGGACATCAAATCGACAGGCAACTTTGTTTGAGCTATTCGAAAACATGCACCGATATGGACAAATTTCATCAGAGATGGGTGCCGGTCACTCGAAATTGTCTGTGTGCAAATAGGTCAGAATCGGGTGTAATATGTGAATTTTAGAAAAATCGGGAAGGATCTTTGTATGGGGGCTCAACGAAAATATTAACCTATGTGGTCCAGTTCCACCGCAGATTGTTAATGATCGCTCAAAATTTACCATGCAAATTTTGTGGGTAATTGAATGTAATTTCAAATTGACAGGCACCTTTGTTTGAGCTATTCGAAAACATGGTCCGATAGTCCAATTGTACCATAGACATGAGTTGGTCGTAATGGTCTGTGCGAAATTTGGTGAGCATTGAGTGTAATATATGGCTTCATGTCGTAGTGATGTTAAGTAGCCGCCACGATAATGTGATTTGACCCCGTTGGACTTATTTTTTTAGTTGATGGATATTTAAAAAAAGTGAAGGTCTATAAGCCAAAAAGCTAAAGGATGAGATAATTCGGCACATTAACGACATTTAACTTTTTCGTGTCAGCTTTAGTTGGCTTCGGTGGAGGGTATAAAACCACTATGTGGATCCACCGCCTAATCGGCCACGCAGGGCAAGTGCAGAGGAGGTTTTGTATGGTCTTTCCCTCCACTTTATCTTAACAGCCCCTGCGTTGGTTTATAAAAACATCTTTTGATATTTTAAATTTACTGGAACCACAATACGCGCAGAGAAAAGATATGGTTACTATATGGTCTCAACAAAAATATGGTCGTCGCAACAACAGCAGACAATAGTATGATAGCGGCAATATTAATTTTGTTGAAATGTATTGGTATTGTTGGCAAATTTAAAAATGAAAATATGGTTGTAACGACGATATAAATTTAGTTGGTGCGACAAAAGTATTGTTTTTTTTGAGTTTTATGTTAACAATAATATGATGACGGCATTTTTTTTTAATTTGATAAAGTTAATTTACGAATATTACGCAATTATAGTACTTTTTATATGTAAATATTATTTTTAAAACAAACAAAATACGAGAACTCGTACTTTAGATTAGCATCAGTGAAATATTTTTAATCAATAAGTTTTTCTACTGTTAAAAAAATCACTCCTCTTATTAAGAGTTTAATGTATTTTTACATAATTAACTTAAAAAAGTCTCTATTGTTGAATAAAAACTTAACCCAGTCATTACAAAAAATTTTGGGGACCATAGTATGGTTGTGTGTGAGTCATACTATGGTTGTGAGGACTATACTATGGTTGTATGTTAGACATAGTATGGTTATGAGGATCATAATATGGTTGTGGGGATCATTGTATGATTGTGTGTGCATAAAACTATTGTTGTGATGACCATAACATCGTTGTATGGATCAAAGTATGGTTGTGTGTAAACCATACTATTGTTGGAATGATCATAATATTGTTGTCCCACAACCATATAATGACCATATATATGATGCTCTGCGAAAATACTTTTTTTCTTCGTGTATAAATCCACCTATCGTCAGTTTGTCTAGGGGCAATATCAAACAGAAGCAGGCATGTCCACGAATTCAAGTCCCTCTGGAATGTACAGTTCCGGGCCTTGTTAGATCGTCTGCTCTACAGTTCTCCAGTATGTCCCTTTAGCCCAGCACCCGTTCAAGCATAATGTTAACGTTCTGAGTCATCTTGTTAAGAGATTTGGCACAGCCTTATCTGATACTAAGTTGGTAACGCAATCGAGAGATATGATGACAATTTGACAATAAGAAAATATATTTTTGATCAGTGCGGTGAGAACATAATATGTCAGCCAAATCTTTAATTTCAAAAACACTAAAAGACAACTCAATAATCATGTAGCTGCAGCACAAGAGGTGAAGTTTAATGGTATAGACCTCGAAACCTACTTCACTGCTTAATTTTTGAGCCAATAGTATAAAGTCCTGCAATATCTATCTGGTATAAGTGTATATAACTTCCCTGCTTTATGTGGTCAACAATGCCTACAATATCATGTTAAGGAGTACACTCTGACCGCAATTCTTTATTGACCGGGGTATGTCATACAAAATCGTTATAAAAATTTCGTTCATGCTAATGCCACGCAATACGTGCCATTAACATGCCAAAATAATCATTGCCAAAAGAAAATTATTACATTTCAAAGAAGAAATTATTCTTATTTCTTTGAGTTTCTTAAAGTTTCAGGAAGTGTTGTCATGTGTGTGGGGTTCACCTTACCTTACCACTTGCAATGACTTTTTTCTCATCTCTGCTAATATTTTTGCTTAAATTTCGACGCAAACATTTCACCAGAATCTGAACGTTTTTTTTTGTTTAAAGCTTCTTGGCGCCAGGGGAGCATTTTTGAGAAATTGTCTATGGCAACGCACAATAATTGGATATTGAGTGAAAAGCACAGCAAAGACAAGCGAGGAAATCATAAAATTAGGCAGACAACACAATGAAACCCCAGCATCGGCCGTAAACATATGCGCAGTGGTATTTGGAGATGCTGCTTTGTAATAGCCATACACAATTTTAAATTGTTTTTTTTTGGTATTTAAAAGAGAAATCCTAGCAAAATGTAGAATGTTTGTGGTAGGTTAAGGAGGTCTACTTAGTAGGGACATAAGTACTGTTACACACGTTTAATGCTGTAAAAAAAAGTACTGAATGGTTTTGGACCAAATATTTTTTAATGTATTTATTGATTTTTTAATATATTGAATGATATTGTATCCAAAAGAATCTACTAATTCGAAATATCCGCCTTTTGCCTTTACACACGCCTTAAGTCGCACTGGCCAATCGTCAATAGGAAAATTGGCCACAGCTCCATTGGAAAATTGGCCACAGCTCGAACCAAAGCAGTCTTAAGAGATCCGATGTTGGGGTATCTTTTGTGACAAACCTTGTCCTCTAAACCCATCCACAATTTGTAATCCAAAGGGTTCAAATCTGGACTGAAAATTGTTTCGAAGCCAGGCTTGGGACGTTTTAGCCCTATCAGCCGAAGCAGAATCCTGCTGGAAAGTCCATGGCAGGTTTTGGAACAGAGAATTGTTAAGAGAGGCTTCACAACAGCTTCCAAAACGGTTTCTTGGTAAACTTTGGCCGATGTTTTGACTCCTTGTTCGCAGAAATGCAGGTCAGTGACCCCATCGTAAGAGACACCCCACCAAACTGGGTGATGACTCTTTTCCACCCTTGGGATCAGTTCAGATGCTTCCTTAGATGACCGCGCATACACTCTATCATTTTGCTTGTTAAATTTTTCCTGAACGGTAAAAATTTTTTCATCGGTGAACAAAATTTTTCTGTGCAAGTTATCAGCGTGCTCACCAAAAGACGTTTGCATTTTTCAATCCTATTTTTTTTTAAAACTGCAGTCAATAAATGTCCGGTACGTCGTTTGAAAGCCCCAAGTCCCAAGTCTTTTTTAATGATTCGACTCATGGACTTTTGCGTGATATTCATCGCACGGGCCATGATTTTCTGTTTTCGGAGCGGATTTCTGTGAATTCTTGATTTAACGGCTTTGATGACATGCGGTGTTCGAACAGAGCGTGGGCGGCCCGACCGGTGGCGGTCTTTTACATCTCCAGTCTCCTCAAACAGTTTTATGCATCGGTAGACGAACATGCGGCTAATCCCTAGTGGCCGGAGCGTTTTAAAAATATCGCTTTTTTCATTTCACACTAGAAAAGCGCTATTACAGCGATAAGGTTTTCATTATCTGACCACTCCATGATGAAAGTTGAAACAATTTTAAAATCCCGTTACAGACTAACGCTATTGAGGTTAGCTTTCAAAACCCATATGACATTAACGGGGTATGTTCAGTTCTACTATTGAAATGGGTGTGTTTAATATTGTAACATTATTTATGTCCCTACTAAGTAGAGATCAATCCAAAGGCTTTTTGCATAAGTATAGAAATGCTGCGCTATCACAGATATGTAACCACATAGGCATGTTCTAGATGTGATAAGCAAATTTTCCCTTAGGCAAACCAAGTCGTAGACACCACAATATTTTTGCAGTTTAACGTGATTCCACGCCTTCTTAGCTTTAACTTCGTTGCTTCATGGCGTTTGTCCAGTTTTCTATGTCGTTTATTAACTCAAGTTACGCTGTGTGGTCACTGGGTATGGGGTTGAGAACACCTTGCACCTAAGTTTCTCTATGGGTCATAGAGCCTGGAAGGTTCGAAAGTCGACACGTCATGCCGCAATTTTACCTTCAGATATAGACCACAGATAAAGACCACAGCCATGGGGAATTTTTCGAAAATTCCGTCACCAATTGAACGGATTGGAACAAATGTTTTAGGTATCACTAGTCAAAAGCGGTATCAGATTACAGACACCGGTCAGATTGTACTCGTAGCTTTATTACTTCCAGGAGGAGCTACAAACTGTGACTTGTAGAGTGTTATCTAGACTCAATGTTACCATAAAATAGAGAGAGAGAGAGAGAGAGAGAGAGAGAGAGAGAGAAAGAGAGAGAGAGAGAGAGAGAGTGAGTGAGTAGGACTATCTGAGATGTAGTTTGTCTTGCGAAAAATTAGAAGATAACATATAGCACCTAGCACACATACAACAACATCTGAAATGGAACGTTTTAAAGGTCCACCATTGAGAGAATAAAAAGGGTTATCCAACTCAATTGTCTCCATCGACCACGGACATTCGTCGCCTCATTTCTGTGTGCGAATTTTCGGCAGAAATTCACAACTTTCATACCCGTTTTTATCGATTGGTCAGTTGATTGCACTGCACACTAAAATTCGAATTCGTTTTTTACCCGCACTGTCCAAATGTGCAACCGACTTTCGAAAAAGGTACAGGATGTCCGCCGGGAAGGTATGCTACTTTGTTTTCACACCATTTTAGTAAGCATTCGACCTGGGAAATTAATTATGGAAAAATATTCGATAAATCGTTAAACATTTTATCAAAATCAATCATCGATTACTGTGACGATGAAAAAGTTACGTGAAATTTTTGGGAGAAACAACGTGAAAACAAAACGCACTATTTATCGTGTAGTGAATGCTTTTAAAGAAAGAGGGTATGCAGCTGTTAGGCCCAAGCATGGACCACAACGTACTGCAAGATCGGCTAAAAACATTACTGCTGCTCAAGAAAGTGTTCAAAACAATCCATCAACCTTTATTGGACGCCGTGCTCAGGAGCTTGTAGAACAACTTTGGCCATAATTTTGCACTAGGATTTGCATTTGTTTCCATTTATAATTCAGTTGACACAAGAGCCTCTTCCACAAGACCATTTACGCCGCCGTACTTTTGCCAATAGGATGTAACAGATCGCCCATCACATTCCCGAAAAAGTTATAATGAGAGACGAGTCACACTTTCATTTGAATGGATGTGTGAATTAACAGAATAGTCGGTTCAGGGCAATGGAAAACCCTCAAATTATTCATCAGTCACCTTTGCATCCATTTAAATTGACAGTCTGGTGTGCAAATCAGGAGGAATCATTGGACCTTACTTCTATGAAAACAAAAACGGCGTAACTTAAACTGTCAATGGGAGCGATATGGTGATACGATTGAAAACTTTTTAACTTTGGGCTTGATTAACATGTGGTATCAACAAGACAGTGCCACATCGCATACAGCCAGGATTACAATGGCATTGCTGCGAGACCTCTTTCCACAACAAGCTATTTCAAGAAATGGTGCTGTTGATTGGCCTTTACGGCAGCCTGATTTGACTGCTCTGGACTTCTTTTTGTGGGGATGTCTGAAAAGCATGATTTATGCAAACAAACCAGAAACGATTGAGCAACTCATACAAAATATTCGTGATGAAATTAATGAGAATGCAATGAAAAATGTGATCAATTGTGAGGCTAACAGAGGCGGACATTTATTTGATATTGTAATTGCAGGCATTAACCCATTACTGCCTGCCCATAGATCGGCTCGTACGATTTTTATGAAACTTGGAAATTTATGTTCAAAAGACCAAAGAAGTTGAAAGAAAAAAAACTAAATTTTTACATGAGATATGACATGCAAAGTAAATTTGCATCCCGCTACTTGCTTCCCGGTTTGTTACAACGGTGTTGCAAAAGATCAGAAGAAAATTGCTAAGAATTATTGATTTATTTCTTTTAAGTACCATGTTTTCTTGATAAAATTACCCATTTGCATTTGACCGGATCTGGAGGCCAGGTGTTTTGACGTATTCGCTTTTCATTACATAGTAGACAACTTAAGCTATTCGGTAAAATTAGAATTTTTTAATTTGTACCATTTTCCTATGTTCGACAGCACCTTTCCGGAGCATTTCCGAAAAAAAATTTCGATTTTTGCCTGCAAAAAACTAAAGATAAATAAAAAAACCTGCTAAATGCTTTAATAAAAAAAAATTACCGCGATATCGCTCACCTGACCCACGCTAAAATTATTTATGTGTCAACTCTTTCTTGGGTAAATAAATACCCATTAGGCAGGAATGGGTTAAATAAAACACTTATCAACATAAGATCTACTCTCTTTCATTTAATCGAAAATTTTAAACAAACAAAGTAGTATAACTTCCCGACGGACACCCTGTATTTCTCACGTATTACGACATCCAGCAATTCAAGACAAATGTCAATAAACATTATTCCCTCTTCCCCCCTCTGCTCCCTTACTTTCCAACGCAATGCACTGCATAATAGGGTACATCCCCTGAGATTTGGGTAAAACACAAGCCGTAAACAAAGTACATTTTAATCACCACCAAATATTTGCTTCAAAACATAAATAAATAGAAATGTGATTATGTATTAATTCCTATTCTCCAAAAATATTATTCTTTGCGAAAGAAAAATATACAAACGGTCGCCTTCAAATCATTGTATGCAAAAACGCTGGCTTTTATCAAGTATTCGCCATCGGGCAAAGGCAGCAATTTGAAATTGCGCTCTTCCAAAACGAGATTCTTGACAATGACGTCTCCCTGTAATTTGGCGACAATGTAAAGGCAACTTATGTAATGTACTTGTAGCCTTCCAGTTACTTACCGAATAAGGACACGAATGATTTATGTTCGAATTCATTTGAAAAAAACCGAATGCAAATTTTAAGACGGGAAATCGTTTTTGATTCCTAAAATACTGGCACATATCTATCGATTTGTTGTACAAAAACGGTCGATAACCACTCGCTTTCTTATAAAAGTCAAAATTCAGCTAGATCGGATAGAGAGGAAGACTGTTAAGGCATTAAGATCTACATATAGCGGCCAGTGTGGAATTGTACATCTTACCGTGATATTTGTTATGGGTGTCTTAAGCAAATTTACAATAATATCCAAGGCAACGATGCCGCGTCCCACCACATTCAGTTTACACTTTTCAAATCGTGCAAATGGTAGGTCATGACTTTCACATTTCAAATTGGTTAATTTCGCTGAAGACGACTTGACTGTGGGATTCATCGCCATAAGCGCGAACGCTATTGCCAATGACCAATGGATTAACATGCTCGAAAACTTATTCTTTGGAAGATAAATTTGCTTCTACTACTACTCGTAAAATGTAGTTTTCTGATCTGTCGTTTTCGTACAGTGATGATTAGGCGTTCATATTAAAGTTCGCCAAAGTGCCGGATGTTAAATTAATTTTGCTTTTTAATAGTGCAATCAAAAAGCGTTTAGTAGATTAAATCTTATTTAAATATCAATTACTCGTAAACGTCAATCTACTGTATGCTCAAACGTTTCGCTTTAACGAGAATCATCAAAGCAAATAACGAAAACTGTTTGAAACAAGTGAAAATTTCGTCAATGCGGAATTCTATATACCCTACACCGTAAATTCGCTATTAAAGTGACAGTTTTAGGTCCAACTCCAAGCTCAGCCAAATCATTATAGCAAATAACGACAACACTTTAAAACAAGTTAAAATACCGTCAAGTTCGGCCATGTTGAATTCTGTAACCCTACACTGTGAGTTCGCTATTCAAGTTTGCGGTTTAAGATGCGACTCAAAGCTCTGCCAAATCTTCAAAATTATTAAATGTTTGGATACTTTGATAAGTAGTAAGCTTGTGTTCGATTGTTCGCTTGTTAGTCTATGCGGGCCGTTTGTTGTTCCATCATTTTTCCGTATAGCCCCCACACAACGGTCCTTTCCGATTTCAGATTCTTCCACTTAAGAAGGCACATTTTACAACCGATTCTTACCCACTTTCGCATAAGGCATAAAGAGCGAACAACACCCATGCACTGTAACATATAAGTCCATGTTTTCGAATAGTCTCCAAACTAAGTTCGCTCCTGTTTTTGTTTTTTAGAACAAAAAAAAATATAAAAATTCAAATCAAGAGTGGAATTTTTATTGGTAATTTGAACGGATATTTCATGGCATTTATTTTTTGACTATAATTTACTTCAAATGTTGGCAGCAACTACGAGTACGCCTCAGGGTTTCCATTCTGAGGGTCCAATTTTGGATGACTCGTTCGAGCATTTCGACCGGTATGGCGTTAATGGCACGCGTAATGTTGGCTTCCAAAACCTGAATCGAAGCTGGTTTGTCAGCATAGACTTTGGACTTTACGTAAGCCCAAATAAAAATGTCTAAAGGTGAGATATCACTCGATCTAGGCGGCCAACTCACCTGTCCAAAACGTGAAGTTAGCTGATTTTCGAAATGACCTCTCAATAGATCCATTGTTTGAGCAGCTGTATGGCAAGTGGCACCATCCAAGTGTCGTCAAGATAACGGTCTTCAATTTCAGGTAGCATAAAGATCGATATCATGGCGCGATAGCGAGCACCATTCACGGTAACGTTCCGGACATCATCATTTTTGAAAAATATATACACCGATGATTCCACCAGCTTATAAACCGCACCAAACCGTGGGTTTCTCTGGGTACAATGACTCCTCTTGAACCTCTTATTGTTGCTCTTCAGCCAAAATTTAGTTTGTTCAATTTTGTTTATTAACTTTGCCGTTAAGCCACAAATGGACCTCATCACTGAGCAAAGTTTTGGTAGAAAACAGCGGATCTTCCCGTTTCTCACCGAACGTTTATTTCCACAATACAGTTGCCAACATTTGAAGGTAATAATTTTCAAAAAATAAATGCCATAAAATGTCCTTTCAAATTACCAATAAATATCCACACTTGATTTGAACTTATATATATATTTTTTTTTTGTTTTGGAAAAATACTTTTAGATACATCACCCTATATAAAAGCCACAAATTATACCCGATCAGGCTCAAATTTTGTATGGTACGTTACGGGTGCTATTTTTATTTCGGATCCTAACAATACTGGTATTCCCAGCTGCAAATTGGAACTTCTGTTGGAAACTTTGACATTTTATAGCATTACTTCACTCAGAACGTTTTGTCATTTGAGGGCGAATTATATTGTTTACAGTGTGTTAAAAAATTCATCTCAGTCAAAAAATGGAATTATCCCGTGAACATTTTCGTGCGATGTTTTTTTACGATTTTTGGCGTGGTTATCAAGACAAGAGTGTTAAAATCAACTTGTTTTGACTTTTGGCGATGAAGCACCACTGTTAATCGCTGGTACAAAGAGTTCAGTCTCGGACGCCGTTCGCTCCAGGATGAATTTCGTGAAGGACGTCCAACTTCGGTCACTTTGCCAGAAACCAGCGTTGCTGTGCGTGAACTGATTAAGCAAGACTGACATGTGACATATTGTGAGATTGAGGCAAGGATGCCTCAATCTCTCTAAATATTACTTTGGTGTAGGGGTATATTTTCTTAAAATACAGTGGTGTAGGGGTATCTTTTCTTACTGGTTTTTACTTTACTTTTACAACTGATAAAGGGATAACCCTTTATCTATGAACACGGCCCGTAATCAGGAACTCTTAACCATTGTCTTCAAGGAAAGCGTTGCCCATGTTGTCATATTTCGATCTGGATTCTGCTGATGAGGCTTTGTTTCGTCAGCATTTATGCAGTCTGGCTCATCGTTAAGATCTGACAACAATTCCTAAGCAATGCTCATACTCGTATAATAGCTCTTTTAATCAAAATTCTTCAATTTCGAAACAAACAATTCTGACTCACAAGAAATATGCCGATATTTTTGCAAACTTCGCCACTACTGACTCAACGATTCTATGTTGAAATTCTAACAGGAAAATAAAGGGTGATCAATCTAGAGGTATTTGTTTCAATAGGGGCTTTTTCACAGGCTACTCGTGTGTTGTGTAATACTTTTTTTTTCTTTTCAGTATTGTATGCCATTTCATCATGGAAATTCTTGCCATTTCATCAGGGAAAGTCTTGTAGGAAATTATATTCAAAAAATAAATGCCATAAAATGTTCTTGCCAATGAACAATAAAGATTTCACACTTGATTTGAATTTTTGTCTTTTTTTTATTTTTGAAAAAAATACCTCTAGATTGATCACTCGTTACGTGGTTAGGTTCGGCAATGTGTTATTTTAAAGTATTAATTGCGGATCGACACACTGACGGACATGGCCTCCGATCAATATTTCTTCGTGTTGTAAAGGGAAAGACAAGTTTAGTTTACCATCCAATCTTTGGTGGAGTTTTTAAAAATTATGCACCATTGTTTAGGTGAATTGTTTTATTTCGGTCTTTTGTTTTTATACATTGAGCAGGGATTAACCGGTGCAAGACCTCTTGCATCTATATTTAAAAAGAAGACAAGTTTTTAACAAAATAGCAAAGTGATTTTGCTATTTTATCACGATTTTGGGTCCGTGACAACCCTCTTCAGAAAGCATTGCTGCAATTGTTGAAAGTAAAACCGAACTCTATAAGGCCAGGCTCTCGCCAAACGAATGAGAACTACTGTTGTAAACCTTACTTTTCAAGTTTTCTTCACACAAATGCCCACGAAAATACAACTCACTCTTGCCACCTCTACAGAGAGTGGGCAGTTGTGTTTGTGCAAAATCACCCCATTCGAAAGGCAGCAGTTCTTCTCTCCAAATCAGCCGATTTTGGAGGTGTTTGGTAAATTTCAAAACCGGTTTCTTGTTGTACTCAGCAAGATCTACAAGAAAAATTATATCATTTCCCAGGTATTTTTTCTCTGTCACACTTTGTAATAGAGTCATGTACGAGGGCGACCGCTAAAGTAACTGGCCTATCATAAAAAGAACCGTTTTTTGGAATTATTATTATTTATTTTTCAACATAATCTCCTTCCAACTTAATGCATTTCATCAAACGTTTTTCAAGTTTTTTAATTCCATCCGAAAAATAAGATTTTTCAAGACCTTCAAAATATGCCTCAGTTTCAGCAATAACCTCGCTATTGGACGAAAATTTTTTGCCACCGAGAATTTTTTTTTTAAATTTGGAAACAAGAAATTATCAGAAGGAACTAAATCTGGACTATATGGTGGATGCGGAGCAATTTCAAATCGTAATTCGGCCAGTTTTTGTTGAGTTAAAAATGCAGTGTGTGAAGGAGCATTATCTTGATGAAAAAGAACTTTTTTTTCTAAATGCGGTCGTTTTATCTTGATTTCTTCACTCAACCGATCCAATAATGCACAATAATATTCACTATTTATAGTTTTTCCTTTCTCGAGATAATCAATAAATATTATACCCCTTGCATCCCAAAATACTGTGGCCATTACTTTTCCTGCTGACTTAACAGTTTTCGCCTTCTTGGGACCACTTTTACCAGCTTCTATCCATTGTTTTAAATGTTCTTTGCATTCTGGGATGTAGCGATGGATCCATGTTTCATCAACAGTTATGAATCGGCGCAAGAACTCTATTGGGTTATGCTGATAAATCGCTAGAAGCTCCTCGGAATTGGTCCAACAGACGATTTTTTGGGGCAAAGTCAACAAACGCGGCACTCATCTTGCGGATAGCTTTTTCAAGTGGAGTTCATCATGTAAAATACTCTGAACTTGTTTTTCGTGTATTTTAACAATATCAGCAAGTTCTCTGAGCTTTATACGTCTATCTTTAGTCACTTCATAAAATATTTTTCTAATGTTTTCAATAGTAGTAGCAGTTTTCGGTCTTCCAGAGCGTTGTTCATCTTCCGTACTTGAACGACCCATTTTAAATTGTTGAACCCAGGATTTCACGGTGCAGTATGATGGTACATTATCACCATGAACAGAATCCAATTCATCTTTGATTAATTGCGGCGTATAACCTTTCATATACAAGTGTTTAATTACCGCACGAAACTCTTTATTTTCCATTTTTCAAAAATTATAAAACTTGTTTACTTCAATCACCTGTAACAAAGAAAATAATCATTAAATATTTCGGAAATTTTGACAGATGGCTTATAAAAGATTGCTTTTAAAAAACAAAAAAAAATTAGCTAGTAAAACAGAAATTGTGCCAGGCCAGTTAGTTTTGCGGTCGCCCTCGTATTATCACATCTCACCATTTGAAGTGTCTAACTAAACAACGTGTAGCTCTACCATTTCTCACTCACTTTTAACAAACCATGGCTTGTTTTGATCAAGATAGTCGAAACTTTACGCTCAATTTATTTATATATTTTTATATTATTGTTTATACATTTTTTTCAATTTATAATCGTAATTTTTGCACAAAATAATCAGTTTTTTAAATCTTACGAGGGCGGTTCGGAAAGTTCTTAGCCTATCAATGAAAGAGAATAGTTAGTTTTTCAAAAATATTTTTATTTTTCAATATAATCTCCTGAAACTTCAATACACTTAGTCCAACGCTTATCTAGCAATTCTATCCCTTGATTAAAATAGTTTTCCTCTAGGTCTTCAAAATAGTGGCTTTGGGAACAGGTAAAAGTCACTGGGAGCTAAATCAGGAGAATAAAGTGGGTGGTCAAGCAAATCGTACTTTAATTCGTTGATTTTAGCCACTGTTAAAACACTTGTGCGCTGGTGCGTTGTCTTGATGAAAAATTATTTTTTTGTGTTGTAAGCCAGGACGTTTTTCTCGAATTTGTATATTTAATTGATCTCAAAGGTTGCAATAGTACTCTGATTATTGTTTTACCCTTTTGCAGATAGTCAATCAATAAAATACCTTTGAAGTCCCAAAAAACCGTTGCCATAACCGTACCAGCCGATTGAATTGTTTTTGCTTCTTTGGATCGTTTTCGCTGAAAACGATCCAAACTAGCTTGAGAAATGTTCATTCTTTTGCGTGTTTGGTCGACTGTTAACAAGTCCGGCACCCATCTTGCAGAAAGCTTTTTCATCTGTAGTTCTTCGTGCAAAATTAAATGGACTCGATCATTTGAGATGGCCATGATATTAGCTATTTCACGCACTTTTATTCGTCGATCATTTAATACCATATCATGCACTTTGGCTACAATTTCTGTTGTTGTGGCTGTTTTTGGACGTCCACTACGTGGTTCATCTTCAATGCTTGTACGACCACGTTTAAATTCAGCAACCCAATTTTTTACTGTTGCATATGAAGGAGCACTTTCACCTAACACATTCACCATATCATTATGAATTTATTGACCCGATAAATCTTTTTTATGTAAATATTTAATGACACCACGCATTTCTAATTTTTCCATTGTAAAAAAATCGCGGATGCGTCTTTGGTGAACACCTGTTTCTATATGAAGGAGTTGCTAGATCGAAACAAAATTTAACATGTGTTCATAGCAGAGATGGAAGTTTCCAAAACACTTAACTTTTTTCTGTTTATATCGCGCTTTTTGTGCTAGGCTAAGAAGTTTCCGAACCACCCTCGTAAATGCCTCTAACTTCAAAACTATTGAACAGATTTTCATACCTTCTTAAACACAGTGTTTATGACCTGTCAATGCGCCACTGTGATATGTGTGTCTGTTATACTCGTACATATCATTAATTTTTAGCATTAATGTGTCCACCAGATCTCTGTGAAATTTGCCTTGGCTGCCTCTGTATGAATCTTTCCCAAAATGTATTACAACCTTTCCGAATACAATACATCACCACTTAGGATATTTAAGGTATGATTTTACACAAAGGGTTTTTTAAAAGATAGCCAAGAAAATTCTTGCTTAATTGTGCTCAAAGCTTTTTTTCTTGATGCTAAAACAAAATTTCGTTAAAACATTTCGTCTCAGGTTGAACAAGAAAAATATTCACCATAACAAAATAAACCGAAATTTTTAAAAATTGTAACACGTAAAAAGAAACGACAAGTACAACAAAATGCAGTTTAAAAGAATATGACACCATTTGCGACAATAAAATGAAGCAGCCACCAATTTTCCCCATTTAAAAGATGGAGGAGCTGCAACATCGTTGGAACGGCAACGACGACCAAGGACAATGCAAATGTTTTAAATGTTGGTCATGTTCAGTGCTTCTTCTTAATACACGTCACCAGCCATCATCAGCAGCGTCATAGTTGACGTTCTGCGTTTTAGCCAACGCCACTTCCGTCAAGGAGTTAGTGCGATGGCACAAGGAAAACATTGTCAAATATTGTATGCACGAAATATCTATGGTACAGGATGAGGACGATGGCGTTGATGACAGTGACACAATTTTGGTGTATTCTCGCAGAAGAGTGCTGGTGCCATTTGGTGTTCTAGTATTCTATGCCCTTGCCCGGTTTTGTTTCCACTCGTCCCTTTCGTCTGTTTATGCGTCCATTTATTCGTTGATGGTTTTGGTGTTAATAGTAAGTAATAAAAATCTCGAGATACATTTACTTCATGCTGGGCTGTATTTTCATTACTTTCCGCCACATCATAGCCCCACCACTAGCATCATTGTACTAGTCGTTCGCATCATCATAATCAGGATGAACATCATTAACTTATGCACAGTGCATTCAGCGGAAACAAAATCATAATAGTGATTATTCAATAAACTCAATAAATCTAGAACCTGAAGTTCTTCTTTGTCCAAAAAGGAAATTTATTTCAATCACTTTTGTGGGGTACGAGTACTATAGTAGGTTATCACAAGCATATTCATGTTTTCGTCAACTTTATCTCTCCACAGATGTCCTGGGGTCTAGCTTGTATTAGTTTGTCAACTATAGGTAAACTCCCCAGCGTATATAGGGTGATCGACCTAAAAATATTTTTTTCAATAGGGTCTTTTTTAAAGATTAGACGCGAGTTGTGTCAAATATTCTTTTTTCTTTTCAGTATTGTTTGCCATTTCATTATGGAAAGACTTACACCGCGACACCACCACGGTTTGCTGCGGTTTATGGGCTGGCAGGGTTGTAACGGGTGATCAGTCTAGAGGTATTTTTTCAAAAGGTTTTTTACAAATTAGGCGTGTGTCGCTTTAAACTTTTTTTTCAGTATTATTTGCCATTTCATCTTGGAAAGACGTACACCGCACAACGGCTCTAAATTATGCAACTGTATTATGGAAATTACCGTTCGGTGAGACCAAAATTGTGTTCAGTGATGAGGCTAATTTCTGGTGCAACGGCAACGTCAATAAACAAACTTGCCACATTTGAGCTGTAGAGTAACCTGAAAAGGCTGAAGAGGTGCCATTATAACCAGAGGAAACCACGGTTTGGTGCGGTTTATGGCAAGGTGGAATCATCGGTCCATATATTTTTTAAAAATTATGATGGCCACAGCGTTACAGTGAATGGTTCTCGCTTTCGCGCCATGATATCGGACGCTACCTAATATTGAAACTTTTGGTTTCAAGAGGAAGGTCCCACATTTGCCACTGAGCTGCTTAAACAATGGATCTATTGAGAGGCCATTTCGAAGAGCAGCTAATTTCAGGTTTTGGACCGGTGAGTTGGACGCCTAGATCGTGTGATATAACACCTTTAGACTTGTTCTTTGGGGCACAAAAGAACAAGCCACGATTCGAACGAGTCATCCAAAATTAGACCCTTAGAGTGGACACCCTGTAGAGTAAGTTTATTATCCCAAAATACTAATCTATCTTCTACGTATTTCAAAAAATTGTTGGCATCAAGTGTCCTTTCGAATGAACAATAAAGATTTCATACTTGATTTGAATTTTTCTATTTCATTTTTGAATATTTCTTGATTGTTCACCCTATAGAAATTTCTGCAAATGAGTTTTGGAATTCACAATTACGACGAAGGGTTACTTGAGTGGGGGGTACTAAATTGGACATGGCCAAAAATCCATTTTCTTGCCACCAAGTTGTGCTTGTAACTGAAGTGTTATTAGAAGGACGTTGATGTTAATTAATATTGTAGTTTTATGGGCATTTATACACGCAGAAAAAAAGTATGGTTGTGATGACAATATTCGAAGAGGATAATACTATTGTTGGGTATATGGTTGTGCTACAACAATATTATGGTCCTCACAACAATAGTATGAGTCAATTACAACCATACTATGATCCTCACAATAATAGTATGATTCACACATAACCATACTATGATCCCCACAACCATAGCATGATTCACACTCAACCATACTATGATCTCCACAACCATAGTATGATCCTCACACCCATAGTATGTTTCATATACAACCATAGTATGATCCTCACAACCATAGTATGATTCACACGCAACCATGTTATGATCCTAACAACCACAGTATGTTCACTGACAATTAAAATATGATCCCCAATATTATTTAATAGAATTTGTTTGAGTTGTCGACAATAGATTTGATCCCCAATATTATTTATTAAAATTGGTTTTAGTTGTCAACAATAGATTTGAATTATGAAAATTATTTAAAAATACATTAAATTCAAAATATAAGAAGTGATTTATTTCACAGTAGAAAAAATAAGTTAAAATAAACGTGAGCGTTTTTATTAAAAATATTTCAGATAAACAAAGCCAAAACAGCTTGTTTAAAAATTTTAATTTCGATAAAAAAGGTACTATTATTGCATTAGATCCATACCAATAACATTTGTTCTAAAATGCATATTTCAATGAAGAAAAATTACAATCATACAGTATGATTGCCGTAATCATATCATTGTTAAAATAAAACGCAAAACACAATTCTTTTGTGGCACTAACCATATTTATATTGTTGCTTTAACCATATTTTCATTTTTAAATTTGGCAATAATACTATTGTTACATTTCAACAATATTAATATTGCAGCAATTATACAATTGTCAAAAATAAAGTCAGTTAACAATGCTATGGTTGCGACGAACATACTTTTGTTGTGTAGAACATTTTATTATTGTCGTGACCATGTAGTAACCATGTTTTTTCTCTGCGTGTACGAAGTAAGAAAAATTGAAACGTCCTAAAGAGAACATTTTTGGAGGAACCAAGAAACATTTAAACCTCAGTAGAGTAATTTTAATATCCCTAAGTACTCATCTATCTTCTACGTATTTCGATTTTTCTGATTTTAAAGAAAAAATTCGCTAAAATATATGCAAATACAGACTGACGTCCAGTTATACTCCAAATTTTGTAATGTCTAACTATATCCGCACTTTCGGCTTAAATATAGTTCTGCCCAAAAATGGTCAAGTGAAAAACATTATGCCACACGCAGAGAAAAAATATGGTTGCTATATCGTCACGGCAATTATAATATTGTCTTCGCAATAAAAGTATGTTCGTCGCAACCACAGCATTGTTTTTTGAATTTGATTTTGTTTGTATGATTGCCGCAATATTAATATTGTTGAAATGTAAAAATAGTATTATTGCCAAATTTAAAAATGAAACTATTGTTGTAGCAATAATATACATATGGTTGGTGCGACAAAAGTATTGTTTTTTTCTGTTATATGTTGACAATAATATGATTACAGCAATAATACTGTATGATTGTAATTTTTCTTCATTTGAATATGGTTTTAAGAACAATGTTACTGTTGCGGATCTTACGCAAAAAAAGTACTTTTATATGAAAATTAAAATTTTACAAAGAAACTGTTTTGGCATTAAGTGAAATATTTTTTATACTGATTTTTTCTACTGTTAAATAATCCACTCCTGTTATTTTGATTTAAATGTATTCTAAAATAAGTTTAATAATTCAAATCTATTGTTATAAGCCTAACCCAATTTTAATAAATGATTTGGGGGATCATAATACAATTGTGTGATCATACTATGGTTGTAGGGATCATTACATGGTTGCGTGTGAATCATACTATGGTGGTATGTGAATCATACTATGTTTGTGAGAGTAATAATATGGTTGTGGAGATAATAGTATGGTTGAGTGTGAATCATACTATGGCTGTTAAGATCCTAGTATGGTTATGTGTGAATCATAGTATGGTTGCGAGAATCATAGTATAGTTGTATTTGAATCATGCTATTGTTGTGAGGAGTATAATATTGTTGGACCACAACCATATACCCAGCAATACCATGATGCTCTTCGAATATTGTTATCCCAACCATACTTTTTTTCTGCGTACATACTTTCGAAAAGTGATGCTGCCGAAGGTTTTAGGAAAATATTGCTTTTAGAACACCAGCTGAAATCTTATTTGAAAAGAACCATGCAAACTAGTGTTACATCGGCAACAGTGGATTTATCCATACGCCACTTGTTTAGAAGCAATCCCTTTTTGTGATACTTTTTCAAAATTGTCAGCGCTTACACAACATATAAACCATTCCTTAATGTTCGAGAGCATATAAGCATCCAGAAACAGTGAAACTTTCTTACAAATAATATGGTAAAAATAGCTAAAATCGGACATGGCCGACTACATAAACCCTGCAATTCTTTATGATCAGAAAAGCCAGCTGCAAATTGTTTGGTCTTGGTCATTGTACTCGGTAAAATCTTTTGAACATGTGGTAGCTATATCTTACGAGTAATTTGAGATAATTTTCTGCAATTATGAGTATAACAGCTTCCATCCTTAACACAACCATGTAACTTGGGCCAAATTTCGCTAAGATTGGATGTAATATGTGGCTCTTAAAACAAAAAATAAATAATCAGATGAAGTGCTGAGTGTGCTGGAGTAATCTGAACCGAACTTCCTTTCTTGGGCTAGAAGCTAACGTGTGTCAAATTTTACCAAGATTAGATGAAATATGCGGCTTCTACGAGTAGTGATAAAATCATAAAATCGTACGAACATATATGTATAGGAGCTATATCATAGTCCCAACCGATTTTCTTTAATTTCAATTTCATCCTTGCTTGGCCTAAAAAGTTTACTCGTACTTAGTTTCATAAAAATAAGATGTGAGACGTGGCTTCCAGAGCTATACTCGGATGAAAATATATGCTAAGCTATATCTAAATCTGAACCGAATTTCTTCAATTTTAATAACTTCTGGCCTTGGTTCAATAAACTTGCTTTTGCCAAATTTTCATGAAAATCGTACAACAATTGCGACCTGTAGTTTGATAACAAGCTTTGGATGGAAAAATATATCCATCGATATACTTAACGGTGGGTCTAGTTTAAATATTTACAATAAAACTTACTGTTTCACAGAGTGGTACAGAATATACAAAATAAGTACCTTCATTTAAGATATGGTCCAAGTAGGAGCTTGGATCGGCCCAAATGGGCTCTTGAAAACTTAAGGTCTCTACCATTTACTTATGGACTTATGAGTATTAAAAATACTTAAGATCCCTCGCGAATACAAATAAATAAAGCATTTGTTGTACTAAAAGACTAAATTTAAGACCCTGTCACACTGGGGCAGGACGCCAAAAAAATAGATCCTTTTAGACTTGGACATATTTGTACTCCGAAACATGAGAATACCATTCCGAATTAAAATATGGACTATATTTTATAAAGGGGGTCTTTTTTTCAGACGTGTGGTTTTCAAAAAGAAATAAAACGCATAAAATTTAATGCAGTGGCCAAGAATTTAGCCTTATTATAAAGATAAGGCTTTGTTGTTATGTTTAAAAAATGATTTTGGGCAAGTGACCGACGCGGCTGTCTCAAATAAATTCCAGCCCAAAGGTCTATTTTTCGACCACTTTTTGCAGTTGTTGGGGCCGTATGTCAGCAATAACGCTCCAATTTTTATCTTCCAAGGCGTCAATCATGTCGGACTTATCTGCGAAGACAAGCAACTTCACATAACCCGACAAATCGCAAGATCTTGGAGGTCTCCCCACATGCCCACGACGCGAAAAAATGCGCTCACCAAAAGTGTCTTTTAATAAATTGATTGTTTCGTTGGCTGTATGGAATGTAGCGCCGTCTTGTTGGAACCAAAGGTCGTCCACATCAACATCCTCCAATTCAGGCACGATAAAGTCATTAATAATGGATCTATAGCGTTCCCCATGGACAGTAACAGTATGATCGGCTTACTTTTTGAAGAAATATGGACCAATGATTCCCTTTGCTCATCAAGCAGTGACTTTTAAATTATGTGACTTATCAACAATGGCTTGTAGATTTTCATTACTCCAAATGCGACAATTTTGATTATTGACGTAGGTACCCATTCAAACAAATGTGTGCTCTATCGCTAAACAACACTTTCATATAAATAACAGGATCGGTGGCCATCTCGTTTTGGGTCTATTCACCACAATTTGCAAACCTTGTTCCAAGGTAAGTCTATTCATTATGAAATGGCAAACCAAACTCAGCATAAATTAAGTGACAGCTGTCAAAAAGGCCAACTCCGAGAAAAGTGTGCCCAGATTGAAAACCACATGTCGAAAAAAACACTTTTTACATGACCCAATAATCGTTCTCTTAAAATATGGATAATCCCAAGAAAATTAAGCTTCCTCCGAATGTAAAATAAGCCATTTATTCTACGATCTGAATTATAACCTTTACTCACAGGCTAAAAGTCCATAGGATCCTGAAAAATGTGTACTGCGAACATGGACCCACCACCAACAACCATGTCCCCCTATACTTATACTGCCAAAGCTATGATGAAGCGTAATCCATGGCGAAGATTATCAAGTCTTCGGCCCAGCCGAACTTACGAATTTTAAATTTGTCTCAGTTAAGCTTTAATTGCTTTGATCTGATCCATTCTAAAAGAGTTTAAGCCCTTCCTAGCAATTCCTTAACCATCTCGCAGTACTCGATGTTCCAGTGCTCTAGGATCTATGGGACATTCAGGTCACCTTTTTTATAAACTTGGATATTTCCTTGTATATGGGAGTATGGCCACAAGTTAAAACATTTATACCGTCTTATGTTCTCGTAACACTGTGCAGCTTCCCAGTTACACAACCATCATCGTCACTGCTTTTCTTCTTGCGTATGGGCATGTACTGAAACATTCCTTGCAGCACTTCTTGTACATTTCTGCTGTATATAAGTATATAAATATATGTATTAATATGTGTGCGTGTGTTATTTTAATAATATCCTGCAAGGATTATATGTGTATCCTGGCAATGTTTTGTAAAATGATGTTATTATTGACACTATGCCGCAATTGCTCTGCTCTTTGGTCCCTAACCATTACTCATTATTTCTTGATGCTCCTGCTCCCTAAATCTCATATGTTCTAATAAGGAGCAGACGGGTGAAGTTAGCGTTGGAAGTGAATAACATTCATCCGTTCTGTGGTACAACAGCCTTCTTCGTTTTGTAAAGATGATGGATGATGAAGAACACAACATTTTCTTTCATCATCGCCTATCATCGTTTGCTGCCGAGTCTAAGGAGATTCACAGTAGCTGTAGTGGCAGTTTGGGGGGATCGCTTATTTTATTGTCTTTATTATATACAGGAGGTTTATGTTTGTTTGGTCTGTCGGTCGGTCGGTTGGCAGACTTGTTCTTCTGATGCTCTTCGGTTTGTGGCGTTTTCTCAGTGATTTATTCATGCATAGTCGGAGGTTTAATTTGGTAGATTTAAAACAGTTTTATGTTGATGAACGCCGAGATTTCTCGTTGTAAGGCAGATGTATCGTTAGTTCAAATGAGACGTTTGGTTTATGACTCGTTTCGATTCCACGATGTATGTGCAAGTATGTTTTGGTACATTTCATGTTAATTTAGTTCGCTTCTTGTCGAAGAATATTAAGAAAAATGATGGTGTTTGCTAAAAGAAACAATTTCAATAATGGCAAACCATAAAAGGGGGACTGGGAAATCTTGTAGGAAAACCTAACAAATTTACTGTAAGCGCATTAAGGCGCTTAGGGAACATTATCTAAGTTAAACATATTAAGAAAGCTTAAAGGATACAATATTCAAGGATATATGAACTCTCTAGAAATATTCTAGGTTTAGAAAAGTTATACTCGTAGAAAAGGCTTGCTGTAGGACTTTTAAAGTATTGGGTGATCCATCTAGAGGTATTTTTCAGAACCAAAAAATATATAAAAATTCAAATCTGTAGTGTAAAATCTTTATTGGTAATTTGAAAGGACATTTAATGGCATTTATTTTTTGAAAATAGTTACCTTCAAATGTTGGCAACTGTATTATGGAAATGAGCGTTCGGTGAGAAACTGGAATATCCGCTGTTTTCGACCAAACTTTTTTTCAGTGATGAGGCCCATTTCTGGCTCAACGGCAAAGTCAATAAAAAAATTCCCGCATTTGGGCTGAAGAGCGACAAGAAGAGATTCAAGAGGTGCCATTATAGCCAGAGAAAACCACGGTTTGGTGCGGTTTATAAGCTGGTGGAAGTCATCGGTGCATATTTTTTCAAAAATGATAATGGCCGGAACATAACCGTGAATGGTGCTCGCTATCGCGCCACGATATCGATCTTTATGCTACCTGAAATTGAAGCCCGTAGTCTTGACGACACTTTGTTTCAACAGGACGGTGCCACTTGCCGTACAGCTGCTCAAACAATGGATCTATTGAGAGGTCATTTCGAAAAGCAGCTAATTTCACGTTTTAGACAGGTGAGTTGGCCTAGTTCGAGTGATATCACAGATTTAGACATTTTTCTTTGGGGTTTTGTAAAGTACAAATTCTATGCTGACAAACCAGCTACGATTCAGGTTTTGGAGGACAACATTACGCGTGTCATTAAAGCCCAACCGGTCGAAATTGGGCCCTCAGAATGGAAACCCTGAGGCGTAGTTGCGGCCAACATTTGAAGGAAATTATACTCAAAAAAGAAATGCCATAAAATGTCCTTTCAAATTACCAATAAAGATTCCACACTTGATTTAAATTTTTATATTTCTTTTTGTTCTGAAAAAATACCTCTCGATGGATCACCCATTATTACTAATACTGGCTAACACTATATTTGCGGCAGAAGGTTTGATAGTCAACTGCAGTTGATTGTTGGTTGCTGATCACGAATCTTACGAGGGCGGTTTGAAAACTTCTTAGCCTAGCACATTAAATATTTACATAAAAAAGGTTTATCGGGACAAGAAATTCATAATGATATGGTGAATGTGTTAGGTGAAAGTGCTCCTTCATATGCAACAGTAAAAAATTGGGTTGCTGAATTTAAACGTGGTCGTACAAGCATTGAAGATGAACCACGTAGTGGACGTCCAAAAACAGCAACAACAACAGAAATTGTAGCCAAAGTGCATGACATGGCATTAAATGATCGACGATTAAAAGTGCGTGAAATAGCTAATATCACGGGCATCTCAAATGATCGAGTCCATTTAATTTTGCATGAAGAACTACATATGAAAAAGCTTTCTGCTAGATGGGTGCCGGACTTGTTAACAGTCGACCAAAAACGAATAAGAATGAACATTTCTCAAGCTTGTTTGGATCGTTTTCAGCGAAATAAAATGGATTTTAAGCGTCGTTTCATAACTGTTGATGAGACATGGATCCACCACTTTACTCCAGAGACAAAAGAACAATCCAAACTATGGACTGAAGCTGGAGGAAGTGCCCCAAAGAAGGCAAAAACAATTCAATCGGCTGATAAGGTTATGGCAACGGTTTTTTGGGACTTCAAAGGTATTTTATTGATTGACTATCTGCGAAAGGGTAAAACAATAAATTCAGAGTACTATTGCAACCTTTTAGATCAATTAAATGTACAAATTCGAGAAAAACGTCCTGGCTTACAACACAAAAAAATAATTTTTCATCAAGACAACGCACCAGCGCACAAGAGTGTTTTAACAATGGCTAAAATTAACGAATTAAAGTACGTTTACCTGTTCCCAAATCTAAAAAATTCCTTGCTGGCAAGCGTTTTACCTCAAATGAAGATGCAATTACAGTTGTAAACCACTATTTTGAAGACCTTGAGGAAAACTATTTTAATCAAGGGATAGAATTGCTAGATAAGCGTTGGACTAAGTGTATTGAAGTTTCAGGAGATTATATTGAAAAATAAAAATATTTTTAAAAAACTAACTATTCTCTTTCATTGATAGGCTATGAACTTTCCGAACCGCCCTCGTACATACGTATTGCCAGATTCGCTCTAATTTAGGAGATACTTACAAAACCCGCTATTTTCTTTTAAAAAAAGGATCCCTAACTGATTTATTTGTGAACCGATTTAGACGCGGATTTTAATACGCTATAATGAAGTTATTAAACAAAACTGGTAAAGAATCCAAATAATTTAGGCAGCTGTAATTTTTTGTAACTAAATTCGGAATTGCTGTCGATTTTTGCCTATATCTTCAACAATTCTCCTCCCAAATAAAAGGGCTTGGAAGGGTAAATTTTTCCTTTAAACGCTTTGGTTTTTGAAAACCGGTACACACATAAAGCAGTTAGGCGTCTTTTATTCCAAAAACGGAAATAAAGGGTTTTGCGAATATCTCCCAAACTAAAGTTGACTAAGAAACCTTCTGCTGCTATTTTTTTTGCCAAATATTGTTGCAGACTGTAATTGGTAAAAGGCAAGCACAACGGCCCTTGTGGATCACCGGCAGGATGTAGCACGTGTCAAGTTTGACCACATTCATCCAACGAATCAAATACGTCGACATCAGTAAATTATTCTTTGAAAAAGTAAAAATTTAAGTTGAGCATGCCGACAAAAAAATATATCACACCACCTTGTTATTCAGTAAATTCCGCGACTCTAACTGTAATTGAACATTTTTCCTAGACAGGCCTTCCAGCCGGAGTGTTCATTTGTCTTAGGGCTATACCAAAAGTCATTTTGATCTCGCTTCGGTTGGAATGGATAAAAGTTGCTCATAGAGCACCTGTGTGATTTGTAGAGTGGCAGAACCTCAATTTGAGAGAGATCTTTATGTGGGGCTATATGAAAACTCGGACATGGTGATATTTGAAACACTCTCATGGGTGTCACATTTCAAAACGTGGACTGGTTCTCGTACAAAGGACTTTATTTGAGAAAGATGAGATATGATATGCTACTTCTGGAGCGAAAGTTATTCTAATTGGGAAATACCTTGAAACTGGGGCTATAGGAAAACAAGCTGGTCCTCAAGTAGGGAGAGAGGTTTAGGCGGTGCCTATTCTTAAAGATGGATTTATATAAGTATATATATATAGTCCCGTTTCACCAGAGCTAATTTGCATAACTTTGTCCCGCAACATCCCATAAAGGAAACTTCTCTTAAATCAGTGAGCTGTGCACGATTCAATTCTTATACTCAATGACCGCGGCCTACTACGAACGGCTGATGCATTTTATTAGAGAAGTTTTAACATGGCTTAGAGATTAATCTCTTACCAGTAAAGTTGCTGGCATTTAGCGTTTTAAATTGTTAGATGTTCATACCCAGGGTTTACTGGCATGATAGTCGTGCACATTTCCGTCACATCACGGCTGCCCACGCGCAGATAAATGATATGGTTACTATATGGTCACGACAACAATAATATGTTCTCTACAACAAAAGTATGTTCGTTTCAAACATAGTATTGTTTGTCAAATTTCATTTTGACAACAGTATGATTGCGATATTAATAATATTGTTGAAATGTAACCAAATTTAGAAATGAAATTATAATTGTAACAACCATATTTTTACGTTAAAAAAATATTATAACGGCAATCATACCGTATGGTTGTGACTATGGACATAACAAAACAGGTTTTATAGAACACCTTTTATACACGTATTTGTGGACTATTTTGGTATACAAAAAAAAATGGACAACAACAATCGCAAAGCAGTTTGTGGGATTTAAATTGAGTTTACTTTTTTCGGTGGAGTACTCTACTGCCGACTGCTGCATACATTTTCTGAAGTTTTCATGAACTCTAACAAGCATGTCGACTGGTATTCGGCCAATTTCAGCCTTAATATTGTTAATTAGGTCTTTCAAGATGTTGGGACGATTGATATACACCTTCGACTTTAAGTAACTTCAAAAAAAATCACATGGGACTAAGTCTGGTGAGCGTACCGGTCAGTTCACAATACCCCTCAAAGATATAAGCCTTCCAGGAAACCTTTTTTTTTAAGTATCCAACACTCAGGGGTTGCCCCCTATACATGCGGTGCATTGCGTTGGCGAGTGGAAAGTAAAGGATTGGAGGGGGAAAGAGGGAGTAATGATTATTGACACTTGCCTTGAACTTCTGGATGTCGCAATTAGTGGGAAATACATTTGCCGGCAGTCGATTCCACATACGGACTGTACGAGCGAAAAACGAGTTTGATCTGTAGTGCGTAGTGCGAACAGGTATAAGGCGACGGATGTCTGATGAACACAAACCGTGAAAGTAACGATAGAACAGCGTTCGCTACCCATATTCCGACGCCACCTACCAACACCATCGCTGAACACGGTCAAGTAGCTACAAGAATGATTTGGGAGCACCTGCCTATATATGGGAGTTTTATGCAATCTTTGGCCTGATGTAAGTTGCATAGATATTCCAAAGATCAGAAGGAGTGAAATATTTCTTGCACCGCTTTAAAAAGCCTATGCACTTGAGTGCTTCTTTCGACACTTCGTATACATGTCTCGCCCAACGAGCGTCACATTGTTTTTTCATGCCCAGAACATCTGATTGTTCAATATCCGTACCATCGATAGAAATTGACGATATTGTTAAGTCAGCGAATCGCTTGTGAGAGAACAAGCAGCACTCTGTCTTACACGCATTAAAATCTACTCTTTTCACACGACCCCATTCGGAAATGGACAGTAGATCCCGGCCAAGTGTCTCATCCATAATTCGCCTTTTGTCTTCAATATCTTGAAGACTCGGCCTACGGTCGAATGAATAAGAATGACAGAGGTTACTGTCATCTGCGAAAGATTAGATTGAATTCACGGTCTGACCCAAAATATCGTCAATGAAAATAAGAAATAAACAGGAAGAAAGGACAGAGCCCTGTGGTACACCTGCGGTCAGACTATGTGTGTTGGTTAAGAACCCAACTACAACAACTCTAATAGTGCGATCTCTAAGAAAGCTTGATATAAATCGAGCAAACGTACTACCGACACCAAAAGCGATCAGCTTTGATATGAGTGCACCGTGCCAGACTCTATCAAAGGCCTAGGAGATATCCAGAATTACGACCTTATTCTCACCAAGCTGGAGAGAGGTCCCATTCATACACATGACACATTTTTTGCTGTTCTCAATGAAGTTACCAAATTTACAATTGATTACCCTCCAGGAACACGTCCGCGTGGGGTAACAGCGAATCGTAAACAAAATGCACACTGCACTGCAATGATCGAGTGCGCATTTGAAAAATACGCTTCAACACAAAATGACCTCTCCTCACGTGTCCAATGCATGATGGCAAATGAAAGGCAGATGAATACATATGTATCTCCCGTCAGCCATTCTCCACTCTCTTCGACCAACAGTACCGCAACAGCCTGCAGTGCAAAAAAGCAAATTATCGCGCTCCACCCTTATAAAACGTTGTGTAATATCAAATAAATATCATAACTGGTACTTTTTCCTTTTAAGTAGTGATTCCTTATTATACTTATAAGTATATGTCCAGCTTACGTAAAGAGTTTTATTCATTTTAAAAGAGCTTGCTTTAAGAGTTTAATTTCAGTCAATAGAACGATTGTATAAATCAGATCTTTGCACTTCGGTGTCGTTATAAAATTTAAACCCGTCGTATCTTCAGTGTTTCCAGAATGGCATTTCATTAAATAATCATGTCATTAAAAACTAAAATTCCGTTGCATACGAATATTAGATTGTAACAACAATAACCCATTGCTGTCATTTTAGTTTTTCCGGAAGGAGACGTAATCATATTCAAATAATGCTAAAGAGCAGACATTGCCAACAGTAGCTAGTCTTTTCAATGTGTCAACATTTTCAACACATCAATTTCCGTTTCAAGAAAAGAAAACAACGAGAACAGCAACAGAAACGAAACAAGAGCACCAAATGAAAATAAAATTATTGCTCATTAAAGTTTTCCCCTAAGCGTTGTCGTCCAATTACCTGATTAAAGGTAGGTACGTAGTGGTTCTTTTCTTTTTCGAAAAACAAAATAAATTTCCAATGTTTATGACAACGTTGAAAAGCGTGAACGGAAAGAAATCGTCAACACATTATTAAAATTTACGAATACCGAACGGCACACGGTGAGCAGACCCATCATCACAGCCCAGCTACCACCTAAGCAACCGGAAGCCAAGGGTGACATTTTATTTTTATATGCATTTAGTATAGTCTGCACTCTCCTCTATACGTCGGATGCCGTCAAATGGCATTAATGTCAAACATAATTCAAATGAATCGATCACAGAGGCGCGAGTATGAGGAGGACTGTGCTGGAGGACCATTGAACAATGGCTGAGTTTTGTGGTATGTCAGACCCGCCCCTATTTAGAGGGAGATGCTTTGAACTCGAGTTTGAAAATAACAAACTGGCAAAGGCCAGAAAGACTTTTTTCGGGCTACCTTTTTTGGTCTCTTTATCAATTTACCACAATGATTAATCATCATCGTTGAAGTTCGTTGTATTGTTTTTTATCTGGGTAGACAGACGTGTCCTTTTTTTGTTGCACTTTTTTATGTTGGGAACATTTTTAGGTAATTTCCGGGTGGTGACTGTTTATTTTGATACACTCAGAAAAATTATGTAGAATAACTGATACATACCCCAATTTAGTATATTAGTCTTATGCTTATGTTATGTGTTCAAAAGATGGGACCGCCGCTGAATATGAACATGCAGGAACTTAAATTAAAGTAAATTTCGTCAGGAATCCACCAATGGATTTATTCAAATAAAATACTCACTTTCTTTGTATTGCAATTAAAAAAATAATTAATTTCGCTTAATTTTTTTTTCGTATTTAAAAAAATTCCCCGTGCATATATCGATGCCGTCAAAAGGATGAAGTGTCAGATTTTCTAGTTGCCCTCGAATTTTTAAGAATTAGGCAAAAATAAGCCTTGAGGTTGGATGATGAAGGGTGGTACAAAAATTAACATCTACTGGGGGACCCATGGGGTCTATTGTGATTCCTCTCGATAGATAAAATATTGAAATAGGAAAAGAAAAGTAACAAGTAAAAGCATCATTAAGTTTGGCCAGGTCGAACCTAATATACCCTTTACCGGTCCTCTGCGTCCATCCCTTATCTCAGTCAAAACTTCAAAATTACTCTATATTTGGAGTGGTAGCAAACATTTCTTTAATTGGAGTACACATATGCCCATATTGACTAGTAATCGCCCAGTTTTGATAAAGCGGAACGTTTTTTGGGCCAGATAAGCCACCAAAGCAAATCACCATGCCCTTTCTTCAGGTATTTAGTGAGTAACAACCAACAGGACGCTTATTAACCATTGTCAACATTATAATTATAACCGAGGCACTTTAGTCCCTTGAAGCGAAACTTTTTCCACCTAAGCCGCTTTCGCACATTTAAAATCCCAAACAGCATATGAACATAAACCTTAATCATGCAAATTTTAAGATCATAGTTGATTCGTTTGACCGCTATGGTGCTTTCAACAGACAGTCTGACGGATGGCAATGGCCATATCGCCTTAGAATTTTACGACATTCAGTATATACAGGGTGGGCGATTTAAGATTTTAAATTTAAAAAGGCTATAAAAAAAGTACTGATAATTTTTGAAATTTCTGGTTTTATTGGAAAGGTCAACCTTTGTCATTTATGAACGGGAGATCAAACAAGAGGTTTTTTTTCAATAGGGTTTTTTCACAGATTATGCTGAAGTTTTTTAAGCGTTATTTTTTCGTATCAATATTGTTTGCCATTTCATCATGGAAAAACTTACACCGCAAAAACCACGATTTGATGCGATTTGTGGGCTCAACGCTCCATAGTTTTTCAAAAATGATAATGGCCGAACGTAAACATGAATGGTGCTCGGTATTCGGAATTTTTGCTACCTGAAATTAAAGCCCGTAATGACATTTGGTTTCAGCAGGACGGTGCCACTTGCCATACAGCTGCTTAAACAATGGATCTACTAGTATTGAGAGGTCATTGGAAGAGTAACTAATTTAAAGTTTTGGACCGGTAAGCTGACCGCCTAGATCGTGTGATATCACACCTTTATACTTTTTGTTTGGGGTTACGAAAAGTCCAAAGTCTATGCTGATAAACCAGCCACGATTCAGGTTTTGGAAGCCAACATAACGCGTGTCATTAACTCCATACCGGTCGATATGCTTGAACGAGCCATCCAAAATTAGACCTTCAGAACGAACACCCTGAGGCGTAGTTGCGGCCAATATTTAAAGGAAATTGTATTCAAAAAATAAATGGCATAAAATCTCCTTTCGAATGAATAATAAAGATTCCACACTTGATCTCATTTTCTTTATTTTTTATTTTGAAAAAATAAACCTCAAGATAGATCACACGTTATTGGAAAACCATATCATTCATATGAATATCACAACTAGCTCGGCAGTACCTCATTCGATTAACCCATTCAGTAAATTTTTAACTGTTTCGGATCGAATCTCTTCAATGGCAACTTCGATTTCATGTTTCAACGCATCAATTGTCTCTGGATGCTTTACGTAACATTTATCCTTAAACCCTACAGAAAGTAATCCAAAGGGCTCGAATCACAGCTCCGAGTCCGAGGCCTATTGTGACTCGTTGTGGATTTAATGGCGTCTTAAGAGTCACGTGTGGGTTCTCAGAACCACTTATGCGGCAATTTTGCTTATTGACATAGCCATAAAAACGAGCTTCTTCTAAAAACACGATTTTTTGGTAAAAATTCCTTATCTCCTGCCAAACAATATTTAGCCAATTGGTCGAAGCAAAAACGCATCGAAGAATGTTCCATTATTAAAAAAAAACAAAGATCTTCCTTACGTACCAATAAAACCAGAAATTTAAAAAAATTGTCAGTACTTTTGTTTCTACAGCCAATTCAAACTTAAAAATGTTTAGTCGGCCACCCTAGATCAATATTTCGCGGTGTTGCAAATATAACTCTACATTTTATATATTTCGGTGGATGCTCAATACTATAGTTGCTATTTATATTTCGGGTCCAGACAACACTAGTGTTCCCAGATGCAAACTGGAACTTCCATTGGAAACTTTGACATTTGTTTAGCATAACTTCAGTCAAAACGTTTTGTCATTTGAGGGCGAGTTGTTTTGTTTACAGTGCGTTGAAAAATTCATCTCAGTCAAAACATAAAATTATACCGTGAACATTTTCGTGCGAAGATTTTTTACGATTCTCGGCATTGGTTATAGGGACAAGAGTGTTTAACTCAACTTGTTTCAACTTTTGGCACCATCAAAACCTACTGTTAATCGCTGGTACCAAGAGTTCAGTCTCGGGCGCCGTTCGCTCCAGGATGAATTTCGTGAATGACGTCCAACTTTGGCCACTTTTCCACAAACCATCGATGCTGTGCGTGAACTGATTAAGTAAGACCGACATGTGACACACCGTGAGATTGAGGTATCCTTGGGCTTTAGTATGACTAGCATCAGAAAGATGTTGCATGTTCATTTGGCCGTGAATAAAATTTGTTCTCGTTGGATCCCACATAATTTGACGAATGCTCAAAAAAGGCTCGTATGGATTGTTGCAAAGAGATGTTGAAAAAGTATAACTGCATTAGCTCAAAGGAAGTATAAAACATTGTCACAGGTGACGAATCATAGATCTATGCATATGAACCCGAAACAAAACAGCAATCGACCGTATGGGTCTTTCAAGAAGAGTCAAATCCAACAAAAGTTATTCGTGGTAGAAGTACATCGAAGCAAATGATTTCGGTCCGGCCATGTTGCCACAGTGCCTTTAAGGACTGTTAATTCTGAGTAGTACACAACCATCTGTTGCCCAACTCGCTCGAAGAAATGAGGAAAGATAATAAGAGAAGACGGATCATTTTGCATAACGATAATGCGAGCTCTCACACATCAGCTGAAACGATGAGCTGTTTGACCACTCAATATGTCGAATTGATGGGCCATCCACCGTACAGCGGTAAATTCGCACCCAATGACTTCTTCTTATTCCCTAAAAAAAAATGTGGTAAACTCGTTTCATCGCCCGAAGCAGCTGTTGATGCATTCAAAAATGATGTTTTGGAGGTGTCTCAATCGAAGTGGACAAAGTGCTTCGAAAATTGGTTTGTGCGCATGCAAAATTGTATTGATCTTAAAAGAGAATTTTTTGAAAAACAATAAAACCATTTTTGATGATAAATATTCGCATTTTCATTATTAGGCCAGAACTATATATAGTAGCCCTCGTACTTTATAGGATCCCAGATCAATATTTCGTGGTGTTGCAAACGGAATGACAAATTTTATGTAGCATCCTGCCTTAGGTGGTTGCTCAATACAATGCTCACTACAACCAACTTGGCCTGTACTATTTTACTTTGAATCTCCGTTTTTTTTCGCTCAGTGTATTATCCCGCGTCACAGGCAGCAGTTGTTGTACTTTTTTTCGGGTGCTCTGCGGTATTACCTTATTTCAATGGATAGATTCTGTCGGTGTGATAAGTTACAAAAATAATGTTAACTAAAATACAAAAACTCATATTTTTAGTGAGTTTTGTTGTTGTGATGTGCGTATGTTTGTTTTTTCGAAGTCACGCTCAATAATAAGGACCAAAATAAGGAAGGATATGCTTGGTAAGCAGTGCCAACGCCACAAACAAACAGACGTGCATTTCATGCCAAAACACTAGCATAGAACGAGCGAACCATCCTTACGTACGTCACATATGGGAGTGATTCTTTCGCTAAGGGTGCTGCTGTTACTTTTTTCCCACTTTGGGTGCAGACACTTTTTGTAACCTTCGCCCTGTAGAGTGAGCAAAAGTGGTGGTGGTGGCAATTGTGATGACTGCGATGATGGCGGTGGGGTGAAGTTTTGTTTGTTTATTTTTATTAGTTTTTTTCCAGCATTTTTGTGAGTTATTTTCTTCTATAGTGAAAATTGTCAAATGTGTTTTATCACATGATTATTATATTTAGCACCCGTAGAGTATACATAGTTTATGATTTACTCATATGAGCGTGTACAATTTTTTACGGCGAGCTTCCCCCCTCTATGGTTGTATTTAATTAAAAGCCCTCTCGTAGATTCTAAGGGGTTAGTTAGATGGCTGTAATTAAAGTATCATAAAGCTATTCTGGTATCATATTTTTTATGAAATCAATAAAAGATGTGTAGAAAACACGGAAGTGTGTATATAGTGGACAATCATCGCCTGGCCAATGTGTTTAGGGTTTAGCTTATGTGCGTGCCATACCCTTTTTTGTGAGAAGTATTACCATACATGTAACCCTTATTAAAATGGTCATAAATTATAAACAAAATTCTGGATATTCTGGATAAAAGGAAATATTTATGAAGGTATAAAAAAAATTAAAAATTTAAACCGAAAAAGAATATAAAATTATTATACCTTTAATTATCGAAAATATTTTTTTGAGTAGGGAGGAGGTTAGAAACCCATAGTTACAATATAGCCGCAATCGCTTAGACTTTAGTTAAATGGGTTATTGGTACACGCACAATTAGTGAGTGTATAAAAACGATTTCTTAAATTTTGAGTATTTATATGGTCTACCAAAATGTGGGCCAGTTAATTTCAATATGGGTTGCAGAAGAAGAAATATCGATGTCTCTTATTTTAAAGTGTTCTATTGATCCGTCTTATAATGAAATAATAAATAAATACGCGTATGTTTTTGGGACAAAATGTTTCACTAAAGTACTACTGTTATCATTTGAGAATAAGTCGTCTAAAATTACAGCAGGATACGAGTATCATTTACTCCCAGAGAAAGCCCGAAATTTTGTTGCATAGTGTTATTAAAGTATTTCAACCATTTGGTGTGCAGGAGCTATTAGTTAAATAATACTCAAAAAAGCCTGGATGTTTCGGCTTATGTGGCCTAAAAACGGCGCATATGATCAAAATGAACGAGTAAAAGTAAATATGGACATAGGGGTATTTATAGAAAATTTTAGTACGAATATGTAATTTGTTTTAATGTTTTGGCTGGCACTTGGATGAGCCTGGCTCTTTGGCCCATATTACACGGTGGTACAAAATTGAATGAAATAGAAAAACCTGGGGACTGATATTATTTTTCTTGTAGGTCTTGTCGAGTTAAAGAAGAATCCAATAGCGAACGGACACCTCCAAAATCCGGATTTACGGTTAAAACCCGGTTTTTGTACCTTTGCGCACTTATAAGCCTATAATTTTGTTGATAATGATCCGATTTTCAATTTCTTACTAGATTTGGAAAGAAAAAACTGAGATTTTTACCAAAATTCGTGCACAATGTTTTTAGTGTTGTTTCTATGCACCTTCTATTAAGTTACAAATCAATGTTATTCTAAACACACAAAAAATTTGTAATGAAAATGAATGAAAATTTTCATGAAAAGTTAAATAACTCAGTCAATTGCTTATCTATTTTTAAACCCAAATATGCTTTGGAATCATAAATAAACGTACTTTTTGAATAAATTCAATAGTATTATAGTTTCTTTCACTAAAGTTGAAATTTTTTTGAAAAATCTACAAAATTTGTATTTGCTGGACAATAACTTCCAAATTTCTCAAGTTTTCTTAGATAAATTATATATCATTCGAAAGATCTCCGTTTCTTCTTCCCAAATCAAGTAATAAGAAATGGAAAATCGGATCATTATCAACAAAATTACAGGCTTATAAGTGTGCAAAGGTACAAAAACCGAATTTTTAACCGTAAATCTGGATTTTGGGGTTGCCCGCATATTTCACTATTGGAATCTTGTTTTACTCGACAAGCCCTACAAGAAAAATAATATCCGGTCCCAGTTTTTTTTTGGACTGTCGCACCGTGTTATCAAAGCCCGAAATATGCTAGGATGACTCTCTGGCGCAAATTAGCCATTTGTGGACGTATTTCCATATTGGGCTCCTCATCGGCTTTGCTTCCTATACTTTTTGGTTTAAGTTTTAAAAGAGCGTACTCACTTTCACACTTCTACACGACTTACCTCACGGGAAAATGTACTAAGCGAATTTTTAACTAAACCGATAACGTTTTTTTTTATTTTTTTTACACTCGCGGCACCTGTAAAATTAAGTTGAAGTGACTGTCAATAGCTTGACCATTGAGGGCCATTGAGATACCGCCTTTACAGAGGACTTCTGTGGTTCGAAATTTATATACAAGGGCGACCGCAAAAGTAACTGGCCTAACATAAAAAGAACCGTTTTTTTTTTGGAATTATTAGTATTTATTGTTCAACATAATCTCCTTCCAACTCAATACACTTCATCAAACGTTTTTCAAGTTTTTTAATTCCATCCGAAAAATAAGATTTTTCAAGACCCTTAAAATATGCCTCAGTTTCAGCAATAACCTCGCTATTGGACGAAAATTTTTTGCCACCGATAAATTTTTTTAAATATGGAAACAAAAAATAATCGGAAGGTGCTAAATCTGGACTATATGGTGGATGCGGAGCAATTTCAAATCGTAATTCGGCCAGTTTTTGTTGAGTTAAAAATGCAGTGTGTGAAGGAGCATTATCTTGATGAAAAAGAACTTTTTTTTAAATGCGGTCGTTTAATCTTGATTTTTCACTCAACCGATCCAATACCGCTCAATAATATTCACTATTTATAGTTTTCCTTTCTCAAGATAATCAAAAAATATTATACCCCTTGCATCCCAAAATACTGTGGCCATTACTTTTCCTGCTGACTTAGCAGTTTCGCCTTCTTGGGACCACTTTTACCAGCTTCTATCCATTGTTTTGACTGTTCTTTGCATTCTGGGATGTAGTGATGGATCCATGTTTCATCAATAGCTATGAATCGGCGCAAGAACTCTATTGGATTACGCTGATAAATCGCTAAAGGCTCCTCGGATTTGGGGCAAAGTCAACAAACGCGGCACCTTTTTCGCGGATAGCTTTTTCATGTGGAGTTCATCATGAGAAATACTCCAAACTTGTTTTTCGTGTATTTTAACAAATCAGCAAGTTCTCTGAGCTTTATTCGTCTATCTTTAGTCACTTCATTAAATATTTTTCTACTGTTTTCAAAAGTAGTAGCAGTTTTCGGTCTTCCAGAGCGTTGTTCATCTTCCGTACTTGAACGACCCATTTTAAATTGTTGAGCCCAGGACTTCACGGTGGAGTATGATGGTGCATTATCACCATGAACAGAATCCAATTCATCTTTGATTAATTGTGGCGTATAACCTTTCATATAAAAGTGTTTAATTACCGCACGAAACTCTTTATTTTCCATTTTTCAAAAATTATAAAACTTGTTTACTTCAATTACCTGTAACAAAGAAAATAATCATCAAATATTTCGGCTTATAAAAGATTGCTTTTAAAAAACTAAACAAAAAAGTTGCTAGTAAAATGTGCAAGGCCAGTTAGTTTTGGGTTGTCCAACCAATTTGTAACGCTCCAAATTCCACTACTAAGGTGGGTTAAGTTTAAGGGCCAATGTTGATTTTGAATAAAACACAAATTATTTAGGAAATTTTTGTCATTTCTTTTTATTATGATAACACTGGTATGGTTCAATTATGTATGGAACACAATATCAGCCAAACAGCCGCCGCGACCTCGGCGGCACACCTCCATTCGATGATCCAAATTTTCGATGACGCTGAGACATAATTGAGGTTCTATGCCGTTATTGTGCCGAATTATCTCATCCTTTAGCTCTTGAATTATTGCTGGCTTATCGATGTAAACCTTTTCTTTCAAATAACCCCAAAGAAAGAAGTCCAGCGGTGTCGAATCACATGATCTTGGCGGCCAATTAACATCGCCACGAGATAACACGGCCATCGAATTTGTCGCGCAAAAGAGCCGTTGTTTCGTTAGCTGTGTGGCAAGTGGCACCGTTCTGTTGAAACCACATAACGCCCACATCCATATCTTCCAATTCGGGTCATAAAAAGTTCGTTATCATCTCACGATAGCGAACACCATTCACAGTAACTGCCTGAACGGTCTCGTTTTGGAAAAAATACGGCCGCCAGCCCATAAACCGCACCAAACAGTCACTCTCTGTGGGTGCATTATTTTTTCGACTATCACTCTTGGATTATCATTCGCCCAAATGCGGCAATTCTGCTTATTGACGAATCCACTGAGTTGAAAATGTGCCTCATCACTGATGATGATTTTCTTCGAAAATTTATTTTCATCTTCATAATAAGCCTGAATAACTTTAACGCATTGCTCGACTATGTATCTTTCCACGGTTCAAATTGAGTTAGTCTGAAACTGAGAAATATCAAATGAAACGCTGAAAAAACTTGACGTTTAGGTGTGGTTGACATCTTACATCGGCCCTTAAAATTTAACCACCCCTTATTATACGCTTTTGTACCGAGAAGGAGTAAAAGCCTAAAAACTAAAACCTTCTACCGGCAGGTGTGAAAGGATGCAAAACATTTTGTATGGACATCGGCCCTTAAAATTTAACCACCCCTTATTATACATTTTTGTATCGAGAAGGAGTAAAAGCCTAAAAACTTAAACCTTCTATCGGCAGGTGTGAAAGGATGCAAACCTTTTTGTATTAATGGACAGCTAAATGGTAATGGTAACTTTGACTGCTTCTGGAAATAACAATAGAAAAATCTAACATTATACGCGGGTCACCCTTTACTTGCATTCCAAGTATCTACGAAGTTTACTCTTTCGACTATACTGATATTTAAATTTCAATGCACTCCCATTACCGTTTTCGTAAGGTTTAGTTCTAATGTGCATTGGAATTATTCCGAAAGAAAAACAGCTCAGCAATGGCCCAATGGTGCATCCCGATGCTTTCATCAATATACTGTATTGAATGCGTATTCTAGCATATGTATGGACAGCTTTTTCCCACAATTTTCACGAATTTCTTGATAATTCATCTTTCGGTTGGTTGTTTCTTATAAAGTTAAACAATTTTGAAAAATTTTAATTTGCCTTCAAGGTAAAATAGTGACTACAGCAGAATATAAATGGCAAAAAAGCATTATCAGCTTAACTGCCAAATCTGTCAGCATCCAAAATTGGGACATTAGAATTGTTAAACACTAGAGTCTCTTTTTCCCGGACTTTTTCTTTTCTTGGGAAACTGTATAAATTTTTGCATTTCCCGGTACTTTGCGCTTAACGCAAAAATAAATCAAACCATTGTCAAGTTTTCAGTATGCATTTAGTTATTTTTAAATTCATGAGATCAACTACAGTACTAGCTGCAGCTAAAACAAAAACATAATGAAAAAATAGCCTGCCTTATAAAACTTTAGATTATTTTTTATTTAGTTATAAGAAAATCGATGTGTATTCTGCACAAAATATTGATTCGCTTTTTTTAAGGGATTACTTAAAATATCCTCAAATGATTTCGCAACTTCGTCGACACCGCTGCTGTCTTCTTTAAAAAATAGATAATACATTTGTTCCGAGTACTCCAGCACATTTTGTTTAGTATTTTGAATTACATTTTTACTGTGATTAAATATTCTTATATCTTTAAGATACTTTAGTAAAGAATAGATCGCTGTACACGGGCTCGTGGTGGTCATATGACCGAAATCGAATTTCATTCTATAAATGTAACATTTGCGCTACACCAGGAATAACTTTGAACTCTATATGTGACGCGTAAAATAGAAAAGGACCTAAACCAGTTTTGTTCAGGAAAGCTATTTTAAAGATTAGGTCCCTTTCTTTTTGCGCTTAATATCGTCGACTCCACTTTCATAAAACGCGCGTATCTCTGGGAGAAAACACTTTTGGGACATGGGATCGGTCTCATTCAATGCTCAGATGTTGTCCACATCAAAAAAAAAGTGAAAACTTGATATAAAGTTTTGTTCAGGAGAGCCATTTTAAAGATTAGGTCCCTTTCTATTTGCGCTTAGAATCGTCGACTTCACTTTCATAAAACGCGCATATCTCTGGGAGGGAACACTTTTGGGGCATGGGATCGGTCTCATTCGATGCTCAGATGTTGTCCACATCAAAAAAAAGTGAAAAGTTGATGAAAAGTTTTGTTCAGGAGAGCCATTTTAAAGATTAGGTCCGTTTCTATTTGCGCTTAGAATCGTCGACTTCACTTTCATAAAACGCGCATATCTCTGGGAGAAAACACTTTTGGGACATGGGATCGGTCTCATTCAATGCTCAGATGTTGTCCACATCAAAAAAAAAAGTGAAAACTTGATATAAAGTTTTGTTCAGGAGAGCCATTTTAAAGATTAGGTCCCTTTCTATTTGCGCTTAGAATCGTCGACTTCACTTTCATAAAACGCGCATATCTCTGGGAGGGAACACTTTTGGGGCATGGGATCGGTCTCATTCGATGCTCAGATGTTGTCCACATCAAAAAAAAGTGAAAAGTTGATGAAAAGTTTTGTTCAGGAGAGCCATTTTAAAGATTAGGTCCGTTTCTATTTGCGCTTAGAATCGTCGACTTCACTTTCATAAAACGCGCATATCTCTGGGAGAAAACACTTTTGGGACATGGGATCGGTCTCATTCAATGCTCAGATGTTGTCCACATCAAAAAAAAAGTGAAAACTTGATATAAAGTTTTGTTCAGGAGAGCCATTTTAAAGATTAGGTCCCTTTCTATTTGCGCTTAGAATCGTCGACTTCACTTTCATAAAACGCGCATATCTCTGGGAGGGAACACTTTTGGGGCATGGGATCGGTCTCATTCGATGCTCAGATGTTGTCCACATCAAAAAAAAGTGAAAAGTTGATGAAAAGTTTTGTTCAGGAGAGCCATTTTAAAGATTAGGTCCGTTTCTATTTGCGCTTAGAATCGTCGACTTCACTTTCATAAAACGCGCATATCTCTGGGAGAAAACACTTTTGGGACATGGGATCGGTCTCATTCAATGCTCAGATGTTGTCCACATCAAAAAAAAAAGTGAAAACTTGATATAAAGTTTTGTTCAGGAGAGCCATTTTAAAGATTAGGTCCCTTTCTATTTGCGCTTAGAATCGTCGACTTCACTTTCATAAAACGCGCATATCTCTGGGAGGGAACACTTTTGGGGCATGGGATCGGTCTCATTCGATGCTCAGATGTTGTCCACATCAAAAAAAAAAGTGAAAAGTTGATGAAAAGTTTTGTTCAGGAGAGCCATTTTAAAGATTAGGTCCCTTTCTTTTTGCGCTTAGAATCGTCGACTTCACTTTCATAAAACGCGCGTATCTCTGGGAGGGCACACTTTTGGGGCATGGGACCGGTCTCATTCGATGCTCAGATGTTGTCCACATCAAAAAAAAAGTGAAAAGTTAATGAAAAGTTTTGTTCAGGAAAGCCATTTTAAAGATTAGGTCCTTTTCTATTTGCGCTTAGAATCGTCGACTTCACTTTCATAAAACGCGCATATCTCTGGGAGGGAACACTTTTGGAACATGGGATCGGTCTCATTCGATGCTCAGCTGTTGTCCACATCAAAAAAAGAAAAAAAAATGAAAATTGTTTTTTTTACCCTTAGGTCTCTTTTTCTATGCGTTGTCACATATATTAAATATTCTGTGTTTTATGAAGGCTGCTATATACATTTCTGGTCTAATAATGAAAATACGAACATTTATTATCAAAAAGCGTGATTTATACACTTTTGCATGAACTCAAAACCAATTGTCGAAGCACTTTTTACACTGCGATTGAGGCACCTCCAAAACATTGTTTTTGAACGCTTCAACAACATCGACCACGCATTTTTCGTTTTTCGAATTTCTCCGAAGACTTTAGGCAAAAAGATTAAGATGTACCACTCAGAATTGACCGTCCTACGTTGCTCAAGCGGAACAGTCGCCACATGACCAGTTTTGCCGAAGAAACAGGCGAACATTTGCTTCGAAATGCTTCTTCCACGAACAACTTTCGTTGAATTTAGCTCGTCTTCGAAGACCCACATGGTCTTGTGCTGTTTTTTTTCGGGCTCATACGCATAGATCCATGATTCGTCACCTGTGACGATCTTATAAACGTCTTTTGAAGCACCGCGATCGTATTTTATTGAGCGAGCGTCGGCCACGATTGAATTCATTTAACCAGATTTTCACCGTGCTATAGGATGGTGCTTTATCGCCATACAAAGATTTAAGTTGTGAAAAATGATCACACAATTTAATTCACGAGTTAATTCCATTTTTATGCCAAATTGATTTTTTTTTTCAGGTCGCTGTAAACAACACTAATAATGGTCGTACGTCGAAAGTTCTAAGTACGTTTATGCTAAAAAATTTCAAACATTCCAATGGAAATGTCAGATGGCGCCTGGCAAAACTAAGTGGTCAGAAATTTATATAGCATATATACAGAGCGGGCGATTTAACATTTAAAATTTAAAACGGCTGTAGAAAAACAAGTTCCGATAATTTGTTTAAATTTGTGGTTTTATTGGAAATGCTGAACTTTCTCTTTTAATAATGAAACCCCATTCGATGCGTTGTTGCTTCGCCCAATGGGCTGAAGATTGTTTGGCTGGAGATAAGGAATTTTGCAGCAAAATTGTGTATTCAGTTGAAGCGCATTTTCATCTCGGTGGCTATGTCAATAAGCAAAATTGCCGCATAAGTGGTTCAGATAACCCACACGTGACTATTAAGAAGCCAATAAATCCACAACGAGTTACAATAGGCCATCTCGGATTTGATTAATTTGAGCCCTTTGGATTTTTTACGGCAGGGATTAAGAAGAAATATATATAGCAACCCTCGTAAAAACGTACACGGCCAAATATAACCACTGTGAAAATATACATAAAAAATAACGATACGGTTTGGTAAACAGTATCGTTACCAAAATTAATTTCTTCTGAACGTGTTTCAGGTTCGGCGAAAATCCCACCTTCAATAAAAGTAGTGAAAATTAATTCATTATGAAGCTGTGATACTACGAACACATTCAGTTTAAAGCCAAATCCTCAGATTTCACTTCGAATTTATACACTCTTTTTAATTCTATGTTTTTATGGATGTTGACATAATCCTGTTAACCATAATGCTACCGCCAAACGAACGCAAGAAACCGAAAACAAGTCAATAAATAAAAAGGTGTAACAACGATGACTTTATGCCCACAAAAGCCTCCTCCAGAGCGAAGGTATTTCAGCAAATGAATTCTCCCAAGACAGCTGAACAACAGCGAGCAACTCCGCAAGGAAGAACGGCACGTCAGAAGGATTTCTCTGCAATGAAAAGATATATTTTGGATTATTGAAAACGACAGATCTGTTATGAGACAAACATACGAGTATGAATGGAACGATGGACTCAATGAAAGAGACCAGAATGAAACACACACAAATATATGAAGACATAAAAGACAGCGGGATTATATGGGAACATTGAAATAGAGTTCGGAGGCACAATGACTCTGTCTTGCCATGGCATATGTAAAGAAGCTGTGAAAACGAAGTTTGTTTTTCTTAACCCGGCAATGCATGTGAATGTACTTCATATGTCGGGCGTAAAGGATATGTCGGCTTTTTTTATGTACACACACACACACATACGAGTATGTAGAGCCATCTGAATAAAGCCAATTACAATTGTAACAAAATATCCAAAATATTTGGCCAAATAATAACAAAACATCCCATTACAAAAGAAAGGACCAAAATGAAAGAAAACAAACCGAATTTAAGGAGATGAAAATCATAAAAAATCTTACAATACGCGCGCATACCAGAAGCCTGTCTCATCTAAGACAATGTTTTTATAATAAGGATATGTTTTTGTTTGCGTGTTATCCGGCTTCTTTTTCACTCTTGTTATTTTGGCGGCAGGATTATCACAGGAATATTAAATGTAACCAAAACCTTACATGCCAGAGTCTTAAGTTGTCAGGAAAAAAACACAATGTTTCAGTCTCAAAGTTGATATGTTGTATGAATGTGACGGTGGCTTGTTGGTTTTGTTATCTTAAAACAGCAAAAAATTGGATATTATAACACTCCATTGTTTTAAGGACTTGCAGAAGAAAATTTCATTAAGATTTTTCGTTTTTTTTTGACATGGTGGTTCCCAAACAACAGAATCACACCTTTTTCGAGTTGGAGGCTAGAGACAAAACATCAGTGTTATTTGTTCCTTTACAATGGAGTAAATCTAAGCGTTTCTGGGAAGTCGAAGTGCTGGTTACGAGGAATAGAATCTGTACAATTGATAGCTGGCATTGGTGGTAGCCTTATATCCTTAAATTTGCGGTATATTTTTAATTACAAATAAACCGAGTTACAAATGTGAATAATATTCGGGGTGGTCGAATAACTCTTTATTACTCTCTTTAATACACATTGTACCTCTTTTTACAAATGGTGACCTGCTAGTAATAATATGTTAAAATATCTTGGAGTTCGAATAGTCCAATACCTTAACTGAAGAGAAGATAAAAAGGAAGAAAGTAAAGATGAAAACGAAGAAAGTTTAGATAAAATACCTTAAAAATGAAGTCTTCTTTTTTAAAACTACAGTATTTTCCATTAAGGACATAACAATTTTATATATTAAAAACACACAGAATATTGAAGATATAGACTTAAAATTTATTCCATGTGCAGTGCAAACGTTATATTTAAAGAATTAAATTCGATTTCGTTCACATGACGACCACGAGCCCGTGATTTATTCTTTGGACCCAGTTTGTCACCAATCTGGCGAACATTTCGACCGGAACTCTGACAATTTTGCGTTGTCTCTGAGCTCGTCTAAAGTTGCTGGCATAGACCTATGACTTGATGTGGCCCCATATGTGAAGCGCAAAATAGAAAGGGACCTAAGGTTAAAATCCAGTTTTGTTCAGGAGACCCATTTAAAAGATTAGCTTTCTTTCTATTTGCGCTTAGAATCGTCGACTTCACTTTCATAAAACGCGCATATCTCTGGGAGGGAACACTTTTGGGGCATGGGATCGGTCTCATTCGATGCTCAGATGTTGTCCACATCAAAAAAAGAAAAAAATGAAAATGGATTTTTTTTACCCTTAGGTGCCTTTCTCTATGCGCTGTTAACAAAATCGGTTCATATATAGCTGCCAAACAAATTTTCAATCGATTTAAGGTCTTTTGCCACAAATTACATCCAATCTCAATGAAATTTCGAAATTTTGTTAACGATCGATCAGTAACCTCCTCAGATGTAAGTAACCTCCTCATATCGGTTGACTGCTATAGAACACCTATACAAAATTATTTTTTCGATCAAATTTTGTATAGTATCTAACGATGGACCTAGACTAAGTTGATGCATATAGGCCCAAATTCCAGTCTCTTCAAACATTGAAATGTAGATAGCGAAATACTTGAAAAATTTTCAAGAATAAACATTTATTTATATTCATTTAGCTCAATTTGATGTTTAGCCCAGCAGATAGTAGTACGTCGGACTAATTATGATTTTCTGTTGTGTTAGTCCTTTTTATAATTGCATAAAGGTACCAATAACACATTTGACATCCCAATAATTCTCGGCATATTTTCATTACTTTACAAATTTAATTTATGTAAAGGCACATTTATCGCAAAACCTACCAAAAATACCTACCTTCGAAATTTGGCAGGAAACGCCCGAAACGACAGCACTGATAGTGACTTCACTTTAAGATTTCGAGCAAAACAGAGCTGTTTCCGCCCAAGTAACATACGATTTAATAATACTAAGCCACTAGAGGAACACACGTTACCGGAAATACTAAGCAAGAACCCCTCTTAAACTTTCAACATATCTCAAGCCAATGTGGCACTGCAAGTCATAATTTTCTCCCATCTTATCCAGCACGCGTCATATGATCATCATAATTTTCACTATAATTATCATTAGAGATACAATACGAGTAGAACACATTTGGTTGCAGTTGGTATTTAAACATCCCTCATAATCACTCTTGTATTTGTATTTATATACAACACGAAGTATATCTAAATATACATTCATGTACATGTCGAACGCTTTTCACAATTCTCCTGATAATCCTTTAACACATCGTGGCGCAGTCGTCCTCTAACGAGGTTGTAATTATAATTATATGCCAAAAATCCCTGTTGTACACCAAAAATCTACGAGAGTGGTAATGTTTGCGTATGTATCGCATCTACACTTAAAAGTATTTCACCCATACCAGGTCATCCACCATCACCACCACCATTCGCTGCCAACTGAATGGATGCACAGCGTAAAGGACGAGCGTTTCTGGCTCATGCATAGATGCATGACTGTGATGTAAATACAAATGTTTCCCTTTTAACCAAACTTCCCAGGCCAGCAAGCAAACAAACAGCCGCCGTCGTGTGCCGCGTCAAGCTGGTGCTGCGTAGCATGTGTTGCACAAATGCTACAATTCAGGGAAAATGGTGCATATGCATGGCTGGAACCAGGTTCGGACTGATGATTTGGTGCTATCTAAACACGCACATTTTCGTCTATCGCTGAAATTAACACATTTTGCGTGCAACAATTGCGATGAGAGTGACGCCGTTGCGACGGGTACGCATTCCGCCTGGGCCCGTTGCCGGTCCCGTCTATGCAACGTGGATGTGTGGGTTTTGGCGGTAATCAATAATAAGGGTTCATTTTGGTGGATAAAAGTGAACGCATCAGTGAACGCTTAAATTGAAAAAGTATCGAGACATAAGACCACCACCAGGGATGCGTTACGCTCAAACACCCGGAATATTCTTGCAACAGCAGTAGAAGGAGGGCTACCGAACGAGAGAGTGAGGGAGAGTTATGGTGAAGCACGCACTCACAAGTTTGAATTGCTCACATAATTGAGTTGCCAGGCTTTTAATGAATCGGCGATTTTGGTTGCTTTGAATAATGGTGGGTGCAACAATATCATTATCATCGCAGGCATCATCCTCCCCCTCAATAATCACACAAACACTTTATCTCTCTTACTCTCTTTCACTCTCCAGCATTCTTTGTCAATTTGTTATAAGTCACATAGCCTTTTTGACAATTGGGGAGGTTTGAAGTTTTAGAGCGAGAAATCTTTGCAGCTGTATAAAAGTGTTTACACTCTACGTATCCCTTTTTTGAGTACAGATTTATCCCAAGTGCATTGATAAGCCGTTAATGCTCAACATTGCCATTATGATTAAAGGACATCATAATTTATGTGGAGAGGCAGCCATAAATATAAGGATACAACAAATGTGCATTTCCACTTTGACAGGGGTACGCATTAATAATTTTCGTTTCGAGAAAGACGTGCAGGAATTTCATGATAGTTTAATCATTTTTAGAAATTCTGACAGTGTGAATATGGAGACGATTTAAAGAAAAGTATAATGGAAATGTCATCAGGAGAAGTCAATGAATTACAGACTCTGAGGACAATCGCAAAAACAACTCCCATCTGGCTCCTTAGAAAATGTAAGTCCAAAATGTTTTAAAAACACTAGAGTTCTAAAAGTGGAAAATTGTTAAGGTAAAAGTGTCCGTCAATATTTAATACACTAATACCATTAATGAGCTTTTGAAGAATTATTTTCAGAGTCAATGCTGTGAAGTTTTGAACAAAATAAGGCAGCTTCTGCGCCTGATGCACACAAGTTTGTTCATTAGACTGGCATGCTAGTGGAAAACACTAACAGTCATCTTCGTCGCACTGACAAAAATGTGGCTGTCATAGCAGAGAGTGTTCAACTCACCATCGTTCTTAATATTTTACCCACCAGACTGATATGAATTTTGCGCAAACAAATTGTATAATTTGGCCTACAAGGTCGAATTGAATTTAAGGCACATTCTCATCTCTGATCAGTTTAAAAAGACGATTATTTCGCCAAATCATTTAGTATCCCATTTTCATCTAAGCAGCTAAGGTAAGAAGCAAATACGACTCCGCAAGTAATCATCGAAAAGCCAAAAGAAGCAAATGCGCTTCCGAGTAGGGAAAATCCGCAAGTGATCGTCGAAAGGCCTATTTAGACTAATAAAGCGACTGTTTTGTGTGGATTTTGGAGGGGTGGTATCATTTGCCACTGATTTTTTTGAAAATGCTTCTGGAAACGCTAATTCGGTTAACGGTGATCGCTATTAAGGTATGGATACCAACTTTTTTGGGTCGATGACTGAAGACATGGATTGGGCCTTTGTAAGGTTTTAGCAGTTTGTCTCACCATGCCACACAGCCTACTCTACAATCAATCTCTTGTTCGGTTATTGTGTTATCAGCTGCCTTGGTGATGTCAATAGGTCACTTTGGTGCTAATTTTTGGTGCTGTTGAATCGTTTTGTAGCCTCCTTCAAAAGATTTAGAGTTTGTCATTTCGTTTGCAACACCTCAAAATACTGGTCGGAAAACCTATAAAGTAGATATATTCTTAATCGTAGTAAATTTCTAGCCATGTCCCTCTTTCTGTCTGTGGAAAGCAAACTACATGTTGAACTATTGAAGCTAGGTAGCTGACATTTTGAAGAAACATGTATTGTAAGCTGGTGTACAAATTTGCTTCAATTTGAGTATCCATATGTCTATATTGACTACGATATTTACTAACAACCATAAGAAATGTTTTTTTGGGCCTCATCAGCCAAAAACCGATTAACTATGCCCTTTTTGACCTATATATTGCGTTCTTACCAACAGTACCCATTTAAACCATTTTTCCCCACAAAATAATTATGATTTGTATGCAAATTTTTCAAAAAGTGGTGCCTTCAGACCCTTAAAGGGAACTTTCAACTAGTCGTGGAAAGTTGGGCTGACAGGAAGCTATGGCGAATGCAGCCGAGGCAGCCACATGAGGCAAATTGTATTTTATAAATGATGGAGGATGGATACGACGAAAACAAATATTTTCTATAAATATTGCCTAGTTCTTATTTTGTATCCGTGAAAAACATTAAACGCCTAAAAAAATGACTTGTTGGTGCGTGCATAACAGGCATTAATGTAGTAGAAAAATAGTCTACCATGCACTGTTAGATGTGCAGAAAAGTCAACGGAAACCCGGTAATTAGACCCCTTGACCCAATTGGCGGGCTCTTAATGCACTCAGTTTTTAAGTTAAATCAAGAGGTACCTTTGCACTGGGAGTATTTCAAAATGTGTAGCGATATGACCCATTTTCATCTGAGCTGGTTTCTGATCGATTGTAATGATTTCATCACGGTTGAAATATGTGGCTTCTACAGCTAAAAGCATAAAATAGGTTATGATTTTTCTATATCTGAACACATTTTCCGTCAATTTCAATAGCGGCCGTACTTAGTCTTCCATATTCAATTATTAAGATCAGACCATTATAACGACCAGTAGTTTTATTACAATCTTTGAATAAACTTTAGGCGGACGAGCAGACGGCCATCGTTTAGTCGCATAAAAGCAAGATTCTGAGTCGATTTGTACACTTAAGTGGATCTAGCTGACATTTTTTTAGGGAATATGTAACGAAAAGGCCAACGACGCTGATCAAACTTCAAGGGGGCTTAACGGCGCAAGTCCATGCCTAAAAATGTTTAGCCCCGGCCGAATTAAAGCCACATTCAATTGTACATGGAGGCACACATAAAATTATTAAATTAAAAAAGGGTCTACAATAACCATGTAAAGGTTTACTATTTTGTACATTCGCTCGAGAGTATGTATATCTGTGACGCGAAAAATAGAAAGGGACCTAAGGTTAAAAACCATTTTTGTTCAGGAGAGCCATTTTAAAGATAAGGCCCCTTTCATAAAACGCGCATATCTCTGGGAGGGAACACTATTGGGGCATGGGATCGGTCTCATTCGATGCTCAGATGTTGTCCACATCAAAAAAAGAAAAAAATGAAAATTGATTTTTTTTATCCTTTAGTCCCTTTCTCTATGCGCTGTCACATATGTAAACGAACCATGTATTAACTTGGAACTACAAAAATTCGCTTGGATAAACCGATTTTTTGTTGCAATGACCAATATTCTATAGCATTGATGGTAACATGGTTCGAGATATCAAATGATGGTTGCTACAACCTAATCACGGCATGCACAGTCAATAATACAGCTTTACCAACCGAATTCAGTTAGTTAGTGGTTTCGACAACTGGCGTTTATGGCAACCAACCAATTGTCAGGTTACACTGGAACCAATAATTGGTGGTGACAACAGATTCGTTCTTTGTAGTGACCGAACCCTGTTTAGTTCGCTGTTGTTATATAAAATTGTAAATTCTAATATCAACATATAAACCCTATACTATTTTTTCGGTTCTAGTCACAACAAAATCGTTGTTTACATAGAAAACATTTTTCGAAATCTCCAAAAAATCTATAAAAACCAAAAAAGAATGATCAGACAGTTCAATTTTCATGGGTAAGAAGGGTAATGTTTTCAAACGATTCTGTCATATAAATAAACATACTATAAATAAAAAAATATTTCTCAGAATATAGAAACAGAACAAAATACAGAAACTGTAATTTAGCGACATTACTCAGACTTGCTCAAAATTATCGCCATAGATACCCTCTTTATTACACAAAAAAAACAACCATTTTTTTATTGGCGACCATTTTTTCGAGTTACGGCTACCATGGCTTGATAATAAATAGTGTTATTCTTATATACCTCAATTTATTCTTTTTTTCATTGCAATGCTTATCAATATATCTATAAGTATTTGAAGACGTAAACAAACAGTACGTATAACCAACAATATATTACAGCAACCAATACAAATTCGGTTTAAAAAATGATCATTAATGTTATGATTACCGCTTCTTGTTTTCTTTAACCAAAGGTATCCGTTCCCTCTACTGATAATTGCTGTGCACCCAATCAACATTCGGTTGTAAAGATGAAATACTTGAATAGTATGGCAACCACCAAAAAAAAAAACTGTTCTCTATAGATGTAGTTTTAAGATTTAACTGAGATTGGAACCTATGGGGTCAAAACAAACAACGTGTGGGTACAACAACTAATGCAAACATGAAGGAACCAACAACCAACTAATTTTGACAACCAACTTCATTAATTATGATTATGTTGGTTGTCATAACCACCGGTTGTTTCAATCAATAGTTCTATTCAATACTGTCGGTATGACTTACTTTTTAGCTGTAAGAATACTCATACGATGTTGCTATATATTTCTAGCCTATAACGTTCTCAGAACGTTTTGACGTACGACCATAATTTGTGTTGTTTACAGTGACTTGAAAAAATAAATTTGGCAAAAAATGGAATTAGCTCGTGAACATTTTCGTGCGATCATTTTTCACAACTTTCGACGTGGATTATCACGAAAAGAGTACATCGACGAACTTAACTCTTTGTATGGCGATGAAGCACCATCCTATAGCACTGTGAAAAACTGGTTTAATGAATTCAATCGTGGCCGACGCTCGCTCAAAGACGAAGGTCGTGAAGGTCGTCCAAAAACGGCCGTTGTGCCAGAGAACATTGATGCGGTGCGTCAACTGATAATTCAAGATCGTCGTGCGAGATACCGTGAGATAGAGGCATCCTTGGACATTTCTTCCACCAGCATACATATATTCGATGTTGTAAGAACACCTGGTCGTAAAAAAGGTTTGTTCTCGTTGGATCCCGCACTATTTGACAAGCGCTCAAACAAAGGCTCGTGTCGATTCGTGCAAAGAAATTTTGAAAAAAATACGATCGCGTTGCTTTAAAAGACGCTTATAAAATTGTCACAGGTGACGAATCATGGATCTATACGTATGAGCCCGAAACAAAACAAGAATCGACCGTGTGGATCATCGAAGACGAGCCAAATCAAACGAAAGTTGTTCGTAGAAGAAGCACTTCGGTGCAAATGGTCGCCTGTTTCTTCGGCAAAACTGTTCGTGTGGCGACTGTTACATTTGAGCAACGTAGTACGGTCAATTCTGAGTGGTACACCACAATTTGTTTGCCTGAAGCCTTCGGAGAAATTCGAAAAACGAACAAGAGAAGACGAATCATTGTGCACCATGATAATGCGAGCTCTCACACAACGGCTCAAACCAGCGCATTTTTGACCAGCCAAAACATCGAGTTGATGGGTCATTTGCCGTAAAGCCCTGACTTGGCACCTAATGCCTTCTTTTTTATTCCCGCACATCGAGAAAAAAATGAGTGGTCAATGATTTTCGTCGCCAGAAGATGCCGTTGAAGCGTTCAAAAACCATGTTTTGGAGGTGTCGCTATCGGAGTGGAAAAAGTGCTTCGACAATTGGTTTGAGCGTATGCAAAAGTGTAAAAATCATGCTGGAGAATACTTACAGTAAAACCAATTTTGATGATAAATATTCGCATTTTCATTATTAGCCCAGAAATATATATATATAGCAGCCCTCTATGTCTTTTACTCGTACGTCATCCTATGCTAACATTATACTTTCTAAGTTTTACTTAAAAAGCCTTTTACTCCTGACACCTTGAAGGCTTTAACCAATGCTCAATAGAATCGTATACTATATTTTATTCGTATATTTTCTTCCTCAATGAATTAATTACCCACACATTCTATCCTGCTTTCACTCGTGTCAGAATTACATTCTAACTCCTGCCGAGCATATCAAATATACAGTCGCCTAATAATTGTGTACAACACGATCAGTGATAAGACCCACAGGACTAACACTTCAGTATTAAACTAGAATCTTTGATTAGCTAGCCCTGATATACTCGCCGTAACTAACACCTTTTCTCTACTACAGACGTGGAAAATTTAAAAAAAAAACTAAAAACCTTGGCATGCAGCGCAGGCGCGCACTTCACCCGCATCATGGTGAGCGGGGACTTTAAAAAATGTTCAGCGAATAAAAACACATTTTGACACATGTCCAAACAAACATTCTCTATTGGACAATAGGGCAAATAATTGCAGCTGGATGTGCTAGTAGCTAATCCAATGTGAGGGGGAATAATTAACTCAAACCAAACAAAATGCAAGCCAGCATTTCATACTGTTTGCAGGCTGGGTGGCAGTCTGGACGGAAAAGAGAATGGAAAAAATACGGCCATTCTTGAAAACAATAAAATTGCAGTTTAAAGGTCATTGTAGAAATATTTATTGGATATATAAACCGAATTTAAGTAAAGCACCTTGAAAAAGAATCTAGCCAGCATTCAAGGCAACAACATAAAGTATTCTAGACACCGGTCAGTCAGTATGAGCTGGGCTGGATTTTATAAAATGTTCACACAATTCTTGACACCCTTGCAATTTGACGCATCCTTGTGGGTTCTTTTTTCTGTGGCATTGTTATTCAGCCTGACAGGGACGTGTATGTGTGTGTCCTTGTTCTTTAGAAAACACTCATTAGCTATAAATCACAGTATCCTTGCAGGGTGCATTTTACAATTCTCTAACTGTTGTTGGAGTTTTTTTTTTCTTTTTTGTGTGTTTTTCACAACATTTGAAAACATTTGTAATAAAAACACAAAAGGACATTATCATTGACCATAATGCAGTCATAATTGCATTTCACAACATATCACATTCGCATCCAGGGTTTTTTTTTCGTCTATACCAAATGCAAACATTTGGGACATTTTTATGTTAGACATTTCTGAAGAACACCACTTGAGGCTGGAAAGGAACCAACTTTGGAGATAAAGATATTCTGGCACTGCAGGGGAGCAGATATTTGATATGAGTCAAGATTTTTTAACACTTCGTAGGTTTTAGTTAGAATTCTAAATATATCGATGCGACCATCTCGTTATACAGTGGGACATGCTAATATTGATAACATTCACCAAAGAATAGAATTTATGTATAAAACACTACATCTCAACCCAGACAAAAACTGTTCACATGTCTCTAATTTACCTAAAAATTGCAGGATATTTTCTCCTTAAAAAAATGAATACGGTTCTAGGGAGAAACATATTAAAAAGTAGTACACAGTGAAATGGGACTTTGAAAATCGGCAAATCCTTGAAACCCCGGCTAACTGTTGTATACTTATATTCTAATATCTCAGAACTGGCTGATTTGAGAGTTCAATACCTTGTTTTAAAGAATCTTGTTAGAGCTTAACGTAAGTTATTCATGAACAATTAGATCATAATTCCATTAATTTAACATTTTTTAAATTTGGCTCGATTTTAAGAAAAGATTACATTTATAAGAATTCTCAAAAAAAATACGCTTTCTAAAAATCCAATTCTTAAGATAAAATTAGTTGCATATTAAATAAACTTTGTAACATAACTCAATAACTAACATACGTAAGACGATGGTCTGGGAGAATGGGGAATGTCAACCATGCGTGCGTCAGAGGAATGCTGTTATAAACCTTACAGACGAACTTGACTCAACTGACTTTAAAAGCCATGAAACACATTTGGTCAAAATATATAAAAGGTCAAAAATGGCCTTTTTTGATTGACACATCAATCGGCCCAGGGGAAAAACGTTTCCCTTTAAGCAACTTAAGGTTTCTTGGGAAAAGTACACTTTGTTAGGATTTTCTCAACGTCGAAGGTAATACGATTCGGCATGGAAGCATTGTCCTTGGGTGGCTTATATCCTTTAGCCAAAATTAACTAATGTCAGCCGGACTGTATCTTCCGACGTATTGTGTCATCAAAAGAAATGTCTCTTCAAGAAACCTACCAGGACCACCAACATTTAGTCACGAAGATAGCGATGGCAACTGCAACAAAAAATCGTTAGAAATATTCCTAATTTGTCAGGAGACTTATTGCAAATTTGTAAAACCTATACCTCACTTGGTGTGAGTAGGCAGCCGTGGAGGGATGGAAGTGTGTACGACTATCAAACCATTTAACCCAGGTTCAACCCTGAACCCTTATCAGCGACGGGCTCCCATCTCGTAAATGCCGGCAACTGTACAGGAAAGAGATTTATCTCTAAGCCATATTAAAAACTTCTTTATTAAATGCATTAGACGTTCGGAACCGACGTAAAACAGTAGGTCCCACTCAGTGAGTATAAGAATTCAAGCGCTAACAGCTTACCGATTTGAGAGTAGTTTCTTCTTTCTCTATAATGAGATATACTCACATTGGTACAGAATAGTATGGCTGATGTTTAAAGCAGCTTCATTGATAGAATATAGACCCGATGTTTGGTATACCGATCAATTTAGAATCTCCATCTGATCCTATTGAACCATGTCCGTTCGTTTTACCAGTCTAATCAAAGTGCAGACCGCAATTACGAAAGCTGCTAAATATATTTCAGGCCTTATAATAAAAATGCAAATATTTATCATTAAAAATGGTCTGATTGTTTTTCAAAGTATTCTTCAGCATGATTTATACATTATTGCATTCGCTCAAACCAATTAACGAAACACTTTTTCCACCCCGATTGAGACACCTCCAAAACATGCTTTTTGAACGCTTCAACAGCATCTTATGGCGACGAAAATCGATGACCACGCATTTTTTTCTTGATGTGCGGGAATAAAAAGAAGTCATTGGGTGCCAAGTCAGGGCTGTAAGATGGATGACCCACCAATTCGACGTTTTGCCCGGTCAAAAAGGCGCTGGTTTGAGCCGATATGTGAGAGCTCGAATTGTCATGTTGCACAATGATTAGTTTTCTCTTGTTCGTTTTTCGAATTTCTCCGAAGACTTCAGGCAAACAAATTGTGTTGTAGCACTCAGAATTGACTGTCCTACGTTGCACAAGCGAAACAGTCGCCACATGACCAGTTTTGCCAAAGAAACAGGCGACCTTTTGCTTTGAAGTGCTTTCGTCTTCGAAGACCCACACTGTAAATTGCTGTTTTGTTTCGGGCTCATACACATAGATCCATGATTCGTCACCTGTGACGATCTTGTAAACGTCTTTTGAAGCGCAGCGATCGTATTTTTTTTCAAATTTTCTTTGCACCAATCGAAACGGGCCTTTTTTTGAGCGATTGTCAAATTGTGCGGGACCCAGCAAGAACAAAACTTTTTTACGGCCAGGTGTTCATGCAATATCGAATGTATGCTGGTAGAAAAAATGCCCAAGGATGCCTCTATCTCACGCTATCTCGCATGACGATCTTGCATTTTCAGTTCACGCACGGCATCAATGTTCTCTGGCACAACGGCCGTTTTTGGACGACCTTCGTTTTTGAGCGAGCGTCGGCCACGATTGAATTCATGTAACCAGTTTTTCAAAGTGCTATAGGGTGGTGCTTCATCGCCATACAAAGATTCAAGTCCATCGATGCACTCTTGTGATAATCCTCGTCGAATGTTGTGAAAACTGATCGCACGCAAATGTTCACGAGTTAATTCCAATTTTTTGCCAAATTGATTTTTTCAAGTCACTGTAAACTACACAAATGATGGTCGTACGTCAAAACGTTCTGAGTACGTTTATGCTAAAAAAAACCAGTGGAAAAACCAGATGGCACCAAGCAATGCTTAGTATTGGCTAGGCCAGAACTACTTATATATAGCAACACTTAGTGTTGCCTAGGCCAGAAATATATATAGCAACCATGATACGATTTCGTGAAACTTGTGAGCCTTGTGCACGAAAGGGCCATCGAAAAACACCAATGGAAATTAATCGTTACACTTTTTGATACCTTACAAAGGTCTTTCCCGATTTTGGAACCCGCTGTGGCAAGAAGCCACATATTACTTATAGCTTCTTATAGCATTTCGTTCAAAACATAATATGCGATCAATAACCTATACCTTATCGGTAATTGGTTTCGAAAAGTTCTTGTACAAAGCTCCCAAGCGATTCCAGGTCCTTTCTACACTGGCCAACAAGGCGGTGACACTTGCCACACACAGCTGCTCAAATAAAACATCTATGAAGAGGTCATTTCGAAGAGTAGCTAATTTCACGATTTGGATCAGGGAGTTGGGCTCCTAGATCGTGTGATAGCACACCTTTAGACTTTTTTTCTCTGAGGCTAAATAAAGTCCAAAGTGTATGCTGAGAAACCAGCTACGATTTAGATTTTGGAAGCCAACCTTGGCAAAGTATCGCAATGTGTTAGAGATTAACGGTTTACAGTGCCAAATTCACCGTACATAAAAGCCAATTTTTGAAAATTCCCTAAAGGGTCAGATAATATTTTTGATTTGATGATCCGGTCTAATGGATGTCAAGTACCTGTTAATATTATTATGAAGCCAAAAATTGTTTAATTTTGGCACTTGCCTGAATTATTGTAAAGAACTATAGGGCCGAAACCCGGTTTATTTAAACACGGACAGGGTACCAAAATATAATGAAATTTTCTCACAGAGTTAAATGTGACATTACGTATTTTTAAAATCTGGCTTATTTAATAATCCGTCCAAGGGGCCAAAAAGTATTCAATTGGTTTTCGGGTCCATCCGGAATTAGTAACGCGAGTTTACAAATTATGTTTTTTTGTCCTGGTCCAAAGTTCTAAATATCTTTTTCTATAGATTTTGGCCTACTAAGCACGAAAATGAATTTTAAAAAATTTTCCTCTGATTAGTTTTCAAGACAGACTTTTTGGAATTTTGTTTACGATTTTTTTATGAAATGCCTCAGCGATTTGGACTGTAACTCCCAAACGCTATTACCGATATAATCAAGATTGGTCTCAAATGAAAGGAAATTAGCTTCAATCAGTTCAATATTATTGACGTAAGAGGAATTTAGAATTAAAAAAAATTGAATTTGTGCAAAAATCAGGTTTATAAATTGAAAAAATATATAAACAAAATATAGGGTGATCCATCAAGATGAATTTTTTTAGAACAAAAAATATAAAAATTCAAATCAAGTGTGGAATCTTTATTGGTAATTTGAAAGGATATTTTATGCCATTTATTTTTTGATTTCCTTCAAATGTTGGCCGCAACTACGCCCCAGGGTTTCCACCTGAGGGTCCAATTTTGGATGACTCGTTCGAGCATTTCGACCGGTATGGCTTTAACGCGTAATGTAGGCTTCCAAAACCTGAATCGTAGCTGGCTTGTCAGCATAGACTTTGGACTTTACGTAACCCCAAAGAAAAATGTCTAAAGGTGTGATCAAGTGAGCTACTTAACTGAACTGAATTTTTTCTTTCTCTAGATCACTCGATCTAGGCGGCCAATTTACCTGTCCAAAACGTGAAATAAGCTGCTTTTCGAAATGACCTCTCAATAGATCCATTGTTTGGGCAGCTGTATGGCAAGTGGCACCGTCCTGTTGAAACCAAGTATCGTACAGATTACGGGCTTCAATTTCAGGTAGCATAAAAATCGATATCACGTTTACGTTCCGGCCATCATCATTTTTGAAAAAATATGCACCGAAGATTCCACCACCTTATAAACCGCACCGAACCGTGGTTTTCTCTGGGTATAATGGCACCTCTTGAACCTCTTCTTGTTGCTTTTTAGCCCAAATGCGGCAATTTTGTTTATTGACTTTGCCGTTGAGCCAGAAATGGGCCTTATCACTGAACAAAATTTTGGTCAAAAACAGCGGATCTTCCCGTTTCTCACCGAACGCTCGTTTCTATAATACAGTTGCCAACATTTGAAGGTTATTATTTTCAAAAAATAAATGCTATAAAATGTCCTTTCAAATTACCAATAAATTCAACACTTGATTTGAATTTTTATATTTTTTTGTTCTGAAAAAATAACTCTAAATAGATCACCCTTTATAAAAGTATATAAATAAATTAATCATATAGTTTGGACTTTCTCGAGCAAAACAAACGAGCAGATCGGTAAGGGGTTAAGGTCCAAAAAGCTAAGACATCTCATAAAAAAATCGTAAAAAAATCCAAAAATTCTATCTTGAAAACTAAGTAGAAGTAGAGGCAAATTCTTTAAAATTCATTTTTTTGTTTAGGAGGCCAATATCTATGAGCAATAAGTATTTAGATCTCCGGACCAAAATGGACGTAAACTAGTGTAATTAGCAAATAGAATGAAAAATAACGTAGTTGACGAAAATTTCGAGCCTCGCCCCTTCTTGTACCTTGCATACATACGGTACGGCGTAGATTGAAATCAGCATAACTTTTTTCCTAATGCATGAATTCTCTTGAAAAAGTGAATGCCACGCTTATTCTAGTACCTTCCAATCAATCGACCCTTTAGGTGATTTCCACAAAATCAATACTCTTCAGGCAATAGAGGACGGAAGTAAGGAAAATTTAAATTCCATATATGGGTGAGAGTATATGTAAGTCGGATCAACCGACTAAAAATTTGTAACTTGTTGAGACCTTAGCACAAATGATGTGTACCAAGTACAAAACCAGCATGAGATCAATTTGATGTCTTGGTAAAGAAGAATTTATTTCCAATAAACTCTAAAAGGATAGAGTTCAATTGTTTCAGTGGGTTCTTTTCAACCACATTTTCTTCTATTTCATATTTTGCAACATGAGATGCCCAATGCACACAATGTTTGCAGGCAATAGAACGATTCCACAGTTGGTGTGGGTCCTTTCCTGGAACTCCCATCAATGTAAGATGTTTCTAATAAAAAAGAACAAAATAGGAATGTAATGAAATAAGAGGAATTTTGAATGTGTGGTAAAATGGTGTGATGAGTTCGCACCATTTACTGGGGACAAACAGGCGGCTTGACGGACAGAATGCAATAATGCTCTCACTGAGATGAAGAGAGAGATGACACAAAGGAAACGCAAGGATTGCAGTTACCTTGAAGACAGACAAGTTAGTTGACTATTTAGTTGTACTCGTAAGTCCAGGCATTCGATTGGTTTGAGTGAAAATGAGCATTGCCTTAGTAGGACGAGGGTTGCGGGCAGCAGAATGAAGGGAATTGTGAAAGCGTTGCGTGTGTCAGTTTTATTGAAAAACACTTGCATGTGTCCTTGCCGATATTTGTAGCAGCAACAATGCATTTGTTTTGAATACAGAATCAACTGTAATTAGTGTCAAACAATGGTTTCTATTGTCAATGCCATCCCTGCACATTGCAACAAATTTGTACATAAATTATTCTCTTGAGAGTTTGAAGGCTACCACGCAAGGTCGCCATTCACGACAACCTTGAATATCAGTCTAGTGCACAGTGGACTTAGAGGAAATATAAGCATATGGTACAGCATTGGTATCATGCAGAGAAATGCAAAGAATGAAGGGTAAGTTTTTAATTTCGATAAAAGCCGTTCTCAAACTGAAAAATATTCAGTTGGTCAACAATAGTTTAGTCAATTGACTCTTTAAGTAGAGGAGCGCTAAATTGCCAGAAGAAACAAGGACTGTTCTCCCAAGTTAATTTTTAAAAAAAAAGAAATTATAAAAATATTTAAATAATACTATAATGGGTATAAGTCTGCATTAAAATAATAACCATGTTATCCTTTTAATATTTATATAATTCTCAATAAATAGAATCTTTACTCTTGACTTTAGAGAGGTTTCAAAAGCTGGAAGTTTCGTGTAGTACGAATAGTTTGTTCTAAATAACACTCAGAGCAGACAAATTATTTTTTAAAATCAAGTGGATATATTAAGTTTTGCCGACCTAGAGTGTTCAAAACCGAAACTGACATTCCGATTTCTGTGGGATAACCCGACAGTCGGTTTCCTAAAATTGCTATAACCCCACATATCGGCTTACCTGCACGCAGGAAAAAAGTATGGTTACTATATGGTCACGGCAATAATAATAATATGTTCGCCGCAATAAAAGTATGTTCGTCGCAACCATAGTATTGCTTTCTGAATTTTATTTTGACAATAGTATGATTGTCGCAATATTAATAATATTGAAATGTAACAATAGTATTATTACAAAATTTAAAAATGAAAATATGGTTGTAGCAACAATATAAATATAGTTGGTACGACAAAAGTATTGTTTTAGGGTTTTTTTTGTTAACAATAATATGCTTACGGCAATGTTATTGTTACTTTTTTCAAACAAACTGCTTTGGCTTTGATTAACTGAAATATATTTAATAAAAACGCTTAAATTTTTTATACTAATTTTTCTCCTCTTAAATAAAGTATTCCTATCATTTAAATCATTTTAATTTAAATAAATTTTTATAATTCAATTCTATTGTTGACAACTTAACGCAATTCTAATAAATAAGTTTAGGAATCATAGTACGGTTGAGCGGGATCTTACTATGGTTTCACGGGTCATAACATGGTTGCGTGTGAATCATACTATCGTTGTGAAGATCATACTATCGTTGTGAAGATCATACTATCGTTGTGAAGATCATACTATGGTTGTCTGTAAAACATACTATGGCTGTGAGGATCATAATATGGTTGTGGGTATCATACTATAGTTGTGAGGATCATAATATGGTTGTGCGGATCATAGTATGGTTATGTGTAAATCATAATATTGTTGTGAGGATCATAGTATGGTTGTGAGAATCATAGTATGGTTGTATTTGAATCATACTAATGTTGTGGGGATCATAAAATTGTTGTGCCACAACCATATACCAACAATAGTATGATCCTCTTCGAATATTGTCACCACAACCATACTTCATTTCTGCGTGTGGTTTTTTGCTGTCGTTTTTTGGTTTTCGTTTTTTTTTGTAGTTCTGTGTTAAAGCTAAGAAAATTTATTATTCGCAAGTACGGAATATCTTTTTTTGACAAATATTTGTAGCCACCAAAAATATTTGAGTAAGTTTAATTGTACAGATCGATTCAGAATCAGCTGATTATATTTAACGTGCCAGTCACCCCATGTGGCGTCCGTCCTTCTTATCTTGTAACTTTTGCCATTGTTTTTTGACAGGTCGCAATTGGCAAAACTAACTTTATAGGGCCAGGGAAGAACGCTATTGAAACTGATCTAAATTTAGATGTCGCTCCCACGCTCATAAGTTTAACCGATTTTATTTTGTAACCACATATTGCATACAATGTTAACAATATTAATGTTAACGAAAGTTCATACAGTTAATAACGACCTATTAGTAACTAGGGAGGCCCCACATGCTGCCAGCAAAAAATTCTAGCAACATTAGCGGGCCTCGCACCACTAAAGCGAGTTACAGACCGAATTCTGAACCATTACTCCGACTAGATTGAAATTTTCGCCATAGGTAGACCTCCTTCTTATTTAAAACAAGCCATAATCCAACACTATATAACAACAACTAATACATGTGAAAATACAGATTCAATAATCATCTTATTTTTCTAATATTACTAATACTTTTTTTCTTCAACCCATAGTGTAAGTTCCCTCGACTGAAAATCGCTGTGTGCCCAATAAAACTATTAATTGTAGCGATGGACTACATGGTTAGTACATGCAACCACCAACATTCGCTTGGCGAAAAATTCGATTGTGTCAACTGTGTGTGGTTGCTAGAGTTGCAGGCTCTGAAATTGGAAAGGACCTTTGTCCTTGGGCTTATATGAAAATATGGTACGATTTGATCCAGTTTCATTCAAGTTAATTATTAATTTCTCACAACGTACCCTTTAAAATTCTAAGCGCAAGCAGGGTTAATTTGTGATTTCTAAAGCGATAGGACCTCAAATCGGGAGAGAACTTTGTGCAAAAAAATATAAACCTATATGGTCCAGGCTGATCAGAGTAAGTTACTGGTCGCTTAATTTGTAATGATTATGTAGGTTGGTTTGCGAAGTACGATCGTGGTTAATTTATTGCATCTGATAGCAGTAAATACCTATGAATGATATTAAAATATGGACCATTATGGACCAATTTAAATAGGGTTCATCCTAGGCCAAAATCTTACGACTACTTTAAACTAAAGGAGAGTAAATGTGTTCAAAACGAGAAATTAGCGGCTTTTCGAAATGACCTCCTAATGTTTGAGCAGCTGTATGCCAAGTGTCACAGTCCTGTTGAATCCAAATGTCGTCAAGATTACGGGCTTCAATTTCAGGTAGAATAAAGATCGATATCAAGGCGCGATAGCGAGCACCATTCACGATTACGTTCCGGCCATCATTATTTTTTGAAATAATATGTACCGATGATTCCACCAGCTTATAAACCGCACCAAACCGAGGTTTTCTCAGGGTATAATGACACCTCTTAAACCTCTTCTTGTTGCTCTAGAGCCCAAATGCAGCAATTTTGTTTATTGACTTTGCCGTTGAGCCAGAAATGACTCTCATCACTGAACAAAATGTTGGTCGAAACAACTGATCTTGCCGCTTCTCAACGAACACTCATTTCCATAATACAGTTTGCAACATTTGAAGGTAATTATTTTCAAAAAATGTCCTTTCAAATTACCAATAATGATTCCACATTTGATTTGAATTTTCATATTTTTTTTGTTCTGAAAAAATACCTCTAGATGGATCACCCTTTATTATACCCCGCACTTCTAGATGTACTGAAAAGCCAAATGAAACCCCAGCATTATAAATAACGCCACATTTAAATTTGTGACAATATTTTCGATATTTTTTGTACGGAGGATTCAAAATTATAAAAATTGCAAAACTAATTTTATTTTTGGCTTCGCCCAACTACCTTGCCATTCTTCGGTAACATACTCGTAATTTCTGAAGTAATTGCAGATATACGGCCTATGCTGTCCTCTTTTTGACCTTAAGAATCATGCTTGTCAATTCCTTATGAGTACTAGAAGAAGTTGTGGTTACCTTCCGACGGCATAGGACGGACATGGCTCAAATATCTTAAACGTTTTGAAAGAAATTTGGCAAAGCATATGTATAGGGTCTAGAATGATTTTTATATATGGTTCGAACCCTTACCCAATAGAGAGATGATGTCAAAGTTCGTTTGTTACGTTTACGAGTAGCGTAATTATTTCGTACCCACTGTGCTGCATTTCAAGGATATTTTGATCCATGTCTGGCAATAAGCATCGCGTGTCTTCCTAAACTTTAACAGGTAAAACAAAAAAGGAATTACTAAAAAATTACCAAAATAATTACATCTCCTTACCTTCAGGAATTCCGGCAGGACGTCAACAATTGCTCACACTTTTTGGCCGTGTGGCCCTCAATGAGATCGCGTGGTGCGATCTAAATTCAAGGTTTCTTTTTCCGTCTAAATGCCACATAATGAAACCTTTAATGCTGCAGCAACAATAGCAAAACAACAACAACACTCATAGACCGTACTCGTAATTACACAGTTTTGTACTTAAAGGACTCGTGTGTTTTTCCTATTCTACGATCCTTGAGTACTTCCTCTAATTACGCTTATGTCGTGTGTGTTTTCCGTAATTGTTGTTGTTGACGTTAGAAATGTTATAATTTCATATCCTTTGAAAGCGCGTTGAAACCAACACGTGGCACTCATGATGCCAATTTTCGTGTCTGCATGCACGCGCGTTTCCCTACGCCCTCGTGTTGCCACCGAGGCCATTTCCTTAAACAACACGCACACGCTTTCAATGTCGCCAATATCCTGGGTGCCTGCCTGCTTAGTTGTGTATGTGTGTGTCCTTTTCCTTAGCGTCCCACTGTGCATGCATTAAAATATTTTATCTGTTTCGTTTTTCAATTCTCCCCAGGACAACAAAAAAACCTACGCTTATATCAAGGTTATCCCTTTTCTTCCTCGGGAAATATTACTTTTGTTGACTTTAATATTGAAGGTCATTGTGTATGAAATGAAGATATCCTTCTCTAAGTTATGAATCAATTATCATCTGAAGGACATCGCTAAATCCCCTTTGGCTAAAATGGGTAAGTTTTTGTCACTGCTATGCAGGACATTAATATTTATGAATGCTGTTTCTGCGTCTTTTGTTTTATTGCCATAAGGATTTACCTTGCCCGGTCCGAGGGTAGGGGGACAAGGACAATTGTTAAGGCAAATATACATATTTATGTGCTTATCGTGAAATCTTTTACACTATTGTTGTCAATTTATAATATAATCTGTTCGTGTTTATGATTTGGCCATAAATCATAATCGGCTATCGCCTTAAACAATCAAAGTTTTCGAGGAAATCACAAGGTTGGTCACGCCATTGTGGCACCACCATCAATGAAACAAATTCAGGTACAGTTAAGTAAGTTTTCGAGGTCTACTAAAAGTATTTTGTTATTTTTATCGCATATCATCTCTTGAATAAACTAGCAAAGAGTGGATGAGCTGGTCAGACATGGGACAAGTTTCAAGGATTGTCACGGACATACCATATCACCAGGTAAACCTGGATCAGGTACGACCTTTATTACTCGAAATGAATCGAGTGGAGAACTGACTAATAAGTCACCTCTTCACTCGATCTAAATCCTGTCAATCCTAGACTCTTCGAAGAGAAACTCTCAGATAAGCGAAAAAAATATGGGTTAGAGTCGGCACATGACAGATCACCAGGCAACCCTAACCTACCTTGGTACAATCTACATCGCTCAAAATCCTTAAAATACATCTTCAGGTCCAATAGATCTGCTTAAGCGGAAACGTGTAGGTACTTCCGTCTCTATTTGCCAGCTCAATCTCAGATTAGAAGCTCGGTCAAGGTATGGTATATCTAAATACTTAATATCTTTCGCTAGGGTCTATATTTAATGACGGGGCACTGTTTGATAGCCAAGCCTAGTTTAGCCTAGTCTAATTGAGAATAACAGCCGAGGTACAATCTATTGGAGCGAGGAGTAAGACTTGCATTCCTTACATGCTTGTTTCCGGCTCTATATGAAAGGGCTCCTTCTCGGAACTCTTCGATACTTAAAGCACACAAATTATTAAACTTAAAAGATTTCTGAGCAGTAAGGGTTGTTACGCGTTGGTGTATCTATGGTAATTCGCCACATATAGGGTGATCAATCAAGAGGTTTTTTTTTTTAAAAAAATAGTCTTGCTATTACCTAGTTAAGTCCCAGAACATCCCATTAAAGAATAAGGGGAAACTTCTCTTAAAATCAGTGAGCTGTGCTCGATACAATTCATACACTCACTAACCGGGAGCTACTGTTTACCACCTGCTTCCAAAGACTAATGCATTTTTTAGAGAAGTTTTTACTTGACTTAGAGATAAATCTCTTATACGTTAAGTCGCCTACATTTACAAGGTGACAACAGGCCATTAACAAATTGTTCTTACCCGGGGTTAAACCTGGGAAAACTGGCACGATAGTCGTGCATTCTTCCATCACACCTCGGTGGCCCACTACTATTGTGAGGCTTATTCTATGCCAAGAAGAAAGTCTTATCTCTGAACAGAATATTGCAAAAAAGAGTGAGTTAGCTTCCAGATTATTTTGGTTCCTTTGACCGAAAGTTTGGTGCAGATACACGAACTAATATCTCCACAAATTGCATATTATTGTTGCAGGTCGATATCTATAAGTAATGTGGATGGATACATCTTCAAATGCTGCTCTTGATAGTGAATCGAATCATTTGGGCAATATAACACTTTTCTGCAGCAATTGGCTCTTCGATAAGCACTGCAGATATATCTGCGCATGCGTATTATCATCAAGAGTATATGTGGCGCGAAAATCCTTATATATTCAATATACCTTTAATGGAAGGGGATTCAAAATTGGTTTATAAAGTTCTCAGACATTGACCCGGACATACTTTGTAGAACTGGCAGTGAATGGCTGAAGCATTATATAGGGAAGCTTTTACATGGCTTTGATAATTATGAACTTGCGAGGTTGTAAAACCGCCATTGAAAAATGAAAGATGTTTCATACCGTTTCTAAGACTGTGATGGTCGCCTACACTAAACATCCCACCACGGTGGCCCATAAAGTCGTATACCAAGATTTATTTGTCCTCTCCATACATTAATTATGCCATCATACCCGTACTAACAATGATCACGAGTAATTGTTTCAAAATATCTGCAACAATTAAATGCCAGATTTCAATCGTTGCAACAACGATTTAAAAGCTTATATCACCAACGCCACCGTTTGCCGCGTACTTTATCTGAGCAAATCTCCATAAACAATGTCCTACGCATGCGCTGAAGGGCAGAAGCCGATCACAATCCTAATGGACGACAATGGAAGTGATCAAGAACTTTCAAGTCGACCATTATTTATAAAACAAGGAAAAATACCCACCATGAACATGCATAATCTCAGATCAGATTAAATCGGCAGCAGCAGCCACAACAATCTACGTATGCCTGCCTTGTAACAATGAAAGCGGCATTGAAAACTGACGGGAACACCGGTCCTCAATAAGCTTTAGCGAAAGGCAACATTGTTTGGGCCATTGAGTGCGGTTTTGCGGCTAAGAGAGAAAATATGCTCCTGTCAATGTTAAGATTTGTTAAAGATATCGCGAGAATACGGTTGAGAAAAAATGAATGTTCCTTGTTGCAGTCTTATCAATCTGACATAGAATTAATGCGTACATACAGCGAGTTAAAAGCTTAAAGTGCGTACACACATTTGGATTTGTTTGCAGTTCTTTAAAGGAACTGCTGAAATCCGCACGGTGGAGAGAAACCAACCTTTTAGGACATTGCAGAAATGAAAGGGCCTGAGAATTGCACAGTTTATACGAGTAAGACCCCGATAATCGTACTGAATTAATTTTTGTATCCGAATGTTCGTAATCGTACTGAATTAATTTTTGTATTCGAATGTTTTTAATTCATACACACAATAACTATAATTTTTTTTTCAATATCCAATCAAAGAAAAGGCGTGGAACTTCTCTGATATCACAGGTGAAAGAATGAATTGAGAATAAAAGAAGTCATCTATAATAACCACCAAAACGTCTGTAAACTGTTCTATTAAGGCCGGAGACACAGTTTCTACCTGTTTTACAGATGCTAATATTTTTCTATCAAACTAAATAAATAACTTTATCTCCCGTGGAAAAGGATGTCTGCATATTCTCCCCAAAAATCTATGATACTCCGAACACGGTATGCCATCTGTAAAGAGATGAACGAAAATCACCATTGATCAGCAGTCAGTATTGAGTTTTGTGCATTTGGCTGGATTTCGAAAACAAAAAACACCATTTGGACTTTTTAAACATGGGCCACCAATTAAGGTAAGGAGCACCACTGCAAATACAACTTAACCAACAGTTTTTTTTTCCAAAGCGGCACAAATTTAGCGGCCAAACAAATGATATGTACAGCATGTCCCTCTGTAGCATTTGTGCTATAATATGGAAGGTAGTTTAGTAATGATGGTATAATTGACATTGTATACTCTAATCTGGACCACAAAGTAGTTTTAGAAAACCGAAGCAAAATCAAGTAATTTCTCTACTACTTGAAATATTTCAATATTCCTGTGAATGCAAAATCAAGTAATTTCACTACTCCTTGAAATATTTCAGTATTCCTGTGACAACTATCGGTGTATTTTAAAATATTCCTCCTGAGGAATAAAGAAATCGCTAGACCACATTGTTGTGGACGTTTTTTATTGGGGTATAGAACTTTAAGTTGGCATCACTTTTTTAACTGGCGGCCATTTTGTCAGCTGTCAAGTGATTAATATTTAGTTTGGTTTGCCATTTCATCATAAACAGGTTGACAAAAGAACAATGCTTGCAAATCGTGCAAATTTATTTCGAAAGTAATGGTTCAGTTCGCGAAGTTCACCGCAATCTCCGTCCATTTTATGGTCGACATAATCGTCCATCAGAGCAATTAATTCGGTTAACCATGGATCGGTTAACATGGACCATTGGGTTATTTTCTTTGGGGATATGTGAAGTCGCTCGTCTACGCCAACAAACCAGAAACACGTAAGGGGACTTGGAAGCCAACATTCGTGGCGTTATTGCCAACATACGGCCCCATATGCTCGAAAAAGTGGTTGAAAATTGGACCTGTAGAATTGGCTTTATTCGAGCCAGCCGCGGCGGCCTTTGAAAACCTTCAGTTTTCCTTTGAAAACCTTCAGTTTTCCTATGAAAACTTGGGGTTTCCTATAAAAACCTTGTTTTTCCTATGAAAACCTTAGATTTTTCTATGCAAACGTTTCCTATGGAAACTTCGGGGTTTTCTATGAAAACCTTGGGTTTTCCTATGAAAACCTTGGGGTTTCCTCTGAAAACCTTGGGGTTTCCTATGAAAACCTTGGGCTTTCCTTTGAAAACCTTGGGTTTTCCTATGAAAGCCTTGGGGTTTCCTATGACACCTTAGGTTTTCCTGTGAAAACCTTGGGGTTTCCTATGAAAACCATGGAAACCTAAGTATTTCCTAGTAAAATCAAGTAGGTTTGCGCGTTTTGTGTAGGTTAACTATAAGTTTTCCTAGTAAAACTGTAGGCTATCCTAGTAAAACTGTAGGTTTTCCTAATAAAACTGTAGGTTTTCCTAGTAAAGCTGTAGGTTTTCCTAGTAAAACTGTAGGTTTTCCTAGTAAAACTGTAGGTTTTCCTAGTAAAACTGTAGGTTTTCCTAATAAAACTGTAGGTTTTCCTAGTAAAACTGTAGGTTTTCCTAGTAAAACTGTAGGTTTTCCTAGTAAAACTGTAGGTTTTCCTAGTAAAACTGTAGGTTTTCCTAGTAAAACTGTAGGTTTTCCTAGTAAAGCTGTAGGTTTTCCTAGTAAAACTATAGGTTTTCCTAGTAAAACTGTAGGTTTTCCTAGTAAAACTGTAGGTTTTCCTAGTAAAACTGTAGGTTTTCCTAGTAAAACTGTAGGTTTTCCTAGTAAAACTGTAGGTTTTCCTAGTAAAACTGTAGGTTTTCCTAGTAAAACTGTAGGTTTTCCTAGTAAAACTGTAGGTTTTCCTAGTAAAACTGTAGGTTTTCCTAGTAAAACTGTAGGTTTTCCTAGTAAAACTGTAGGTTTTCCTAGTAAAACTGTAGGTTTTCCTAGTAAAACTGTAGGTTTTCCTAGTAAAACTGTAGGTTTTCCTAGTAAAACTGTAGGTTTTCCTAGTAAAACTGTAGGTTTTCCTAGTAAAACTGTAGGTTTTCCTAGTAAAACTGTAGGTTTTCCTAGTAAAACTGTAGGTTTTCCTAGTAAAACTGTAGGTTTTCCTAGTAAAACTGTAGGTTTTCCTAGTAAAACTGTAGGTTTTCCTAGTAAAACTGTAGGTTTTCCTAGTAAAACTGTAGGTTTTCCTAGTAAAACTGTAGGTTTTCTTAGTAAAACTGTAGGTTTTCCTAGTAAAACTGTAGGTTTTCCTAGTAAAACTGTAGGTTTTCCTAGTAAAACTGTAGGTTTTTCAAGTAAAACTGTAGGTTATCATAGTAGAACTGTAGGTTTTCCTGGTTAAATTGTAGATTTTCGTAGTAAAACTATACGTTTTCCAATATATCGAAAAATTGCCCTAAGACCAAGAGAAAAGAAGTAAAACTAATGGTTTTCCGAAAAAAAATAATCTGATTTACTTAACAAAACCATCGTTTTCCTAAGTAAATCATCGGTTTTCCGCAGAAATATCATCGAAAAATCTTTGGTTTTTCGCAAAAAAAATGATCTTCCAAAGAAAAACAATCGGTACTCCTGCGCTAGACCAAAGTTTTTTCTAAGAAAACCAAACCATCCGTTTTCCTAAGAAGACCATCCGTTATTTTGAGAAGTTTATCTGTTTTCCTTAAGAGCCATCGAATTTCCTTAAAAACCATCGCCTTATCAAAACAAAACTAAAAATAATCCTTAGAAAACTAATGTTTTCACTTTGAAACTGTTCGTCTACCTATTGAAAACACGATATAATCTTAAAGAAAAGACCTAAAGTCTGCTTACATACCAGATACATATCTTGAAGTTGTAGATCGGTTAGCAATGAACAAATTGAGGATAAGTGGAAAAATTTTTACTTTGAGGAATAAAGAAATCGCTAGACCACATTGTTGTAGACGTTACTACCGTATAACTTAAATAACTCTCTATTAGAAATGGTTTTCTTGGAAGTCGTATGCAGAGATGCATAATTCGGCCCGTAAATGGTAGTAGTCATTGATCCCTAAGGGCCCCGACAACCGTACCCTAATGTTTGGGAACTTACTTGTTTCTAACACGGCGATGTTCTCTCAAAATACGATATGAACCTATACTTATATAAAATGCATTTTAAATCTGAATGAATTATATGCCTTGACCCATCGGCCAATCGTCTATAGAGACCCGAAAGTGAGATACTTTCAAACATGTGTGCACCACCAGCAACCATTTGCGACAATGCAATATTGAAACGTAATTTATTGTGGGGAGTATAAAAACTTTGGCTCGACCAAACTTACGTACTATGGACTTGATGTCTTTAAAACTATTCTTATAGCCTAGACAGACGACAGCTTTAATGTGTATAAACATACTTAATGCAAATTAACATTAACTCTGATGTAAATGCACAAAATCAAATTGTATTTAAACTGCATTTAATTATTACTACTCATATCTGGCAACAGTGTCACAATTTATCAAAAATCAAATCTGCTGTTAAGTTCTTTACGGTTGGTAGCAGGGATGACACATGAGGTTGGTGAATTGGTACAAAAAAAAGAAATAAAAAAGTAATTTTTAAGCCGGAAAGGTACACTACTCTGTGCTAGGGTATTATTGTATAGTGCTGATGTTTGTAATCACAAAATACAAGCATTTAGACCGGAATCCATTCAGAACCGCTTTCTCATTCCATTGAGCGAACCCTATTAAAATAAGGCAATGAAGGTCCATGTTATGATAGCATTCTAAGACCTTTCGGGTTTCAGCTTGAAATCCGCAGCTAACAAAGCCATATATAACATCCAATTTTGACCAAATAGTATACAGAACGTGACGAGCCACTTATAGTCCATGTTTTGGGATAGCCTTGCCCTGTATAAAGGTTCTTAAAGATTAGTGTCCTTTCGCTTACTGTACTGTTCACCCTGATTTGGAGTCATGCCACTCCACAACTTTCGACCTGTACTATCACGACAAGAGTGCATCGATGAACTTAAATCTTTGTATGGCGATGAAGCACCATCCTATAGCACTGTGAAAAACTGGTTTAATGAATTCAATCGTTGCCTCTCGCTCTCCCAGGACGAAGGTCGTCCAAAAACGGCCGTTGTGCCAGAGAACATTGATGCCGTGCGTGAACTGATAATGCAAGATCGTCATGTGACATACCTTGGGATAGAGGCATCCTTTGGCTTTTCTTCCACCAGCACACATTCGATATTGCATGAACACCTGACCGTAAGAATTTGTTGTTCTCTTTAGATCCCGCACAATTTGACAATCGCTCAAAAAAGGCTCGTGTCGATTGGTGCAAAGAAATTTTGAAAAAATGCGATCGCGGTGCTTCTAAAGGCGTTCATAAGATCGTCGCAGGTGACGAATCATGGATCTATGCGTATGAGCCCGAAACAAACCATCAACCGACCATGTGGGTCTTCGAAAACGAGCCCGATCCAACGAAAGTTGCTCGTGGAAGAAGCACTTCGGAGCAAATGGTCGCCTGTTTCTTCGGCAAATCTGGTCATGTGGCGACTGTTTCGCTTGAGCAACGTAGGAGGTCAAATATGAGTGGTAAAAAAGAGTGAGTTGTATTTTCGTGGGCAATTGTGTGAAGAAAACTTGAAAAGTGAGGTTTACAACAGTAGTTCTCATTCGTTTGTGGAGAGCCTGGCCTTATAGAGTTCAGTTTTACTTTCAACAATTGCAGCAAGGCTTTCTGAAGAGGGTTGTCACGGACCCGAAATCATAATAAAAGTAGTGTGCAGCCACGAAAATGAAGGTCACTTTGCCATTTTGTTAAAAACTTGTCTTCTATTTAAATATAGAAGCAAGAGGTCTTGAGCCGGTTTAATCCCTGTTCAGTGGTAAAAAACAATTTGTTTGCCTGAAGTCTTTGGAGAAATTCGAAAAACGAACAAGAGAAGACAAATTATTGTGCACCATGACAATGTTCCTGCACTTCAAGAAAAAAATGAGTGGTCAACGATTTTCGTCGCCAAAAGTTGCTGTTGAAGCGTTCAAAAACCATATTTTGGAGGTGCCTCAATCGGAGTAGAAAAAGTGCTTCGACAATTGGTTTGAGCGCATGCAAAAGTGTATAAATCATGCTGGAGAATATATTGGAAATTAATAAAACCATTTTTGATGATAAATATTCGCATTTTCATTATTAGGCCAATAATATATATAGCAGCCTATGTATATTATATCCGATCATAGTCTAATTTAGAATAGGGCGTTATGAGCGACTTAAACCAAACCTACCAAAGCTCGATGATATTGGTCCATCTTTTGTAATAACCCTGTCGCCTTCTATTTACAAGTTTCGTCAAATAAGACCAATTTCGTTCATATATGTGACAGCGCATGGAGAAAGGGACCTAAGGGTAAAAAATCAATATTCATTTTTTTTTAGATGTGGACAACATCTGAGCATCGAAAGAGACCGATCCCATGCCCCAAAAGTGTTCCCTCCCAGAGATATGCGCGTTTTATGAAAGTGAAGTACACCAAAGATACACGTATTTAAATCTTTAAAATGGCTCTCCTGAACAAAACTGGTTTTTACCCTTAGGTCCCTTTCTATTTTTCGCGTCACGTATCGATTCTCCTAAGATATTCATTGGGTTTTCTTAAAAACTGAGGATTTTCCTGAAAAAAGTCGTCGGTTTTCTTTAAGCAAAACACATGTTTTCTTTTTATAGAAATCATTTTTTCTTTTATAGTTCTATGGAAACGTGCTAAACTTAAGATCCAAATCTGAAGTCTATGTTAAATCCAGCATTACTTTCTCATCATACGGCCACCGTATTCACTATTTGTTCACTGTTATTAATAACCAGTAGCTTTTGTTTGCTTCGGTATTTGTATTGACTGAACTCTAATCGAAAGAAGACAAAAACGAAGGGGCGTTATGGAGTTTGGAGCAGTCACTATTTGCTGTGTGTTTTAATTTTTGTTTTCAAGTCCAGCAGTGCGGTCGATGCAGCTTCTGTTTGGCCGTCGTTGTTTTTGTTGTTGTTGTTTGTTTTTAATAGATGTTTAATGATTATGCTGATGATGTTGACGATGATCCATCAGAGACACTCAACCTCAAACATGAAAATGCAATTTGGGCCTGTGTGGCTGTTGCTGTTTGATTTGCTTTTCATACCGTAAGAGTATTGCTTGAGTCAAAAAGGTTTTGGGGTTTATCGGTTTTGTATGGACGGAGGCCCATAAATATTTATCGTGTGTGTTTTCAGTTTTCGTTACGATTTCGTTAATGATATGATAGAGCCAGGAGAATGGGCAAACCAAAAAAAAAAATTAAACGGAGAAACAACAACAGCAACCTGCCTGTGATATGCAAACACTATTAACTAACGCTGCGCTCCATTCCGTAGCTCCATAGGTCGTGAAACAAAAAGATTGATATGCTGATAGCATCGAAATCATTAATAATCGAACACAACACTACACAATGTTCGGCAGAAAGCATTGACTCTTTGACCCAATGTGTTTGTACTTATGTCTGTAATGTGCAGTTGCCCAGAAGGACAGAGAGACAGTCGCACTGAGCGACAGACAAATCGATGGATGGATGGATGCAGCTACTAATAGCTGCAGGTTCGTGAAATGAGAAATGACTGTTTGTGATGTCATTAATGGTTTAATGCACTCTTTAAAAATGTTGTTTAAATAGTTTCCATTGAACAAGTGCCGCGGGCTCTGAGGAATTCCTTCTTTAAACATTACGGCCAGCTTTAAAACATGCTACCGTTTGAGGAGTACCTTGTGAGAAGCAGTTCCATGTTTCTGTCGAGGTTTATGGGAAAAAATACTCGTATCTTGCATGTTGTTCATTCGGCAGATAAGGTGGTCGTTGTCGCGTTGATGCAGTGTGACCAAAAACAGCAATGTCGTTTTAAAACCCGGTAAGAAACTAATTATTTCAATTATTTATGGTCCGATCTCGTAAATCTTACGCATTTGAATTTTTCAAAGCGACAGCTATGTGCCCTTTGATCATACTCGTATTTTTTTGTCTATAAGCTTTGAAATTCTGCTTAATGATGTTTTCGCTCGATCGATGTGTCGTACAAGCATCCTTATCAGCGATAACCGATAAACATAATAGCTCCATCAAGTCTACAAAGAAGCTTTAAAATTGCATAATGCCACGCCTCTTTGTCTAATCATTACATTCTACAGTTAGGGATTGTGAGATAAATAATAGTTTTTTTTTTTAATTTTCTCAAGATCGGTAGATTATTTTGACTAATACGAAAATTTTTCATGTTGGTTTGGTACCGCCCACTTTTCGCCAGGCTGTTTCTCTTTAAATATCAAACTAATTTCGCTAAAGGCAGCGAGAGAGAGACAGTGCAGAGCAGTCTATAAATGGACGGTAGCTATAAGGGTTACTAGCCTCATGTTTTTTTGGGATCGGTGTTACGGGGAAGATTCAGGCACGGTGCAAAAGCTAGTTAAGATTGCGCAATGGAGGAGCTAGCGTCGATAAACACTTATTTATTACAAGTGCTGAAACTCAATCCAGGGCCAGGGATTTTTTTTTATATATGTGACGCGCAAAATAGAAAGTTAAAAACCAGTTTTGTTCAACAGAGCCATTTTAAAGATTAGGTCCCTTTCTATTTGCGCTTAGGAATCGTCGAATTCACTTTCATAAAACGCGCATATCTCTGGGAGGGAACACTTTTGGGGCATGGGATCGGTCTCATTCGATACTCAGATGTTGTCCACATCAAAAAAAAAGTGAAAAGTTGATGAAAAGTTTTGTTCAGGAGAGCCATTTTAAAGATTAGGTCCCTTTCTATTTGCGCTTAGGAATCGTCGACTTCACATTCATAAAACGCGCATATCTCTGGGAGGGAACACTTTTGGGGCATGGGATCGGTCTCATTCGATGCTCAGATGTTGTCCACATCAAAAAAAGAAAAATTGATTTTTTACTCTTAGTTTCCTTTCTCTATGCGCTGTCACATATGCTTTATTTGAATTATTAAATCTGCTCCAAAGGAGCCTAACAGTATCATAAATATACGAATCTTAAGTATAATTCAATAATGAATCCTAGTATGGATTTCTTGTTATGCGGATCTCTGCTAATTGGTAGGAATTTAAATTAATTTGGTCAAAATAGTATATAACTGGTATGGATCACATGTCTGAGAATTTTAAACCTGGTTTGGCTTAAACCTCGTGATAAAGGGCCAGAGGACCCTTACTGTCATTTACAGAGTGTTCGTGATATTATGTAGAGTGAATAACTCTAGTTATGTATGTAAAACGGATAGCTCTAGAATAGCAGAGTGGACGACGTAATTTAGGTTTTGTAGGTTTTTCGTGTTGACCGTTTTAAGGATCACGTATGAGAGCATTTAAGTCACGTGACGTAGAATAAAGGATTCTACACAGTCTTTTTTGAGTGTTCGTCCGCGATTGATATTGACTGTTTCAAAGATCACGTATAAGAGCATTTAAGCCACGTGACGTAGAAAAAAGAATTCTACACAGTCTTTCGGGCGCGTGTGTTCGCGATTACTGTTACGGCGAGCGTGGACTGCACAATAATTGTCTAGCATGTATGTTATCATGACATTCGAGCTTCTCTTTGTGCTTTATATTGATTTTTTTTTCACGCATTTTTAATTATTGTTTGAAATTTGGTTTTTTCCCTTCTGCCTGGAAGAAGTCTAAGGTCATAGCCATTCCAAAACCCGGTAAGAAAATGGATAATCCAGAATCCTATCGTTCAATTAATCTTTTGAGCTCAATGAGTAAAATTTTTGAAAAAGTCCTAAAGGAGAACATAGTATTATTCATTGAGGATAATAACATACTCGCACGACAACAGTTTGGTTTTAGGTCTGAAAATAACACCATTCTACCGTTGGTGAGAATTAAGTATATTGTTAAGAACAATTTCAGCAGTGGTAGATCCACGGCAATGACTCTACTGGATATAAGAGCGGCATTTGATACTGTATGGCATGACGCATTGGTACACAAATTGATACATATTGGGTTAGACCGGTCGTTGGTTGGGGTCATCAAGGACTTCTTGAGAAATATAACATTTAGAGTGTTTATTGCAGATCAACATTCAGATTGTTGATGTGATGCGAATCTTCAACAGATATACTATCAAACTTGCAGAACGCAGTAGATTCAGTTGCTGATTATTTCAATAAATGGAAGATTTTAGTAAATTCCGCCAAGACTTCCGCAATTTTCTTTACCAGGAAAAGGAAAAGTATTTTTCTGCCGCCGTCCAGGATTAGGGTTACCAATGCTGATATTGACTGGGGAGAAAATGTAAAATATCTTGGAGTTGTTTTGGATAAAAAATTGATTTTTAATGACCACGTGTCATACACGATAAATAGGATTAATATGAATACCCGGATTCTTTACGCTTTTATAAACCGAAACTCAGACCTCTCCATCTATAACAAGATGTTAATATTTAGACTTATCTTTCACTCTATTCTCTTTTACGGCGCTCCAGTATGGCACGACACATCGGATTGCCACATTAAACGACTCCAGGTCTCTCAGAATAAACTTCTCAAATTAATCTATAATTTGCCATGCTATTATTATACTAGTCGTCTACACTCACTTCACAATGTCCCTTATGTTAAGGATACAATTAAGATTATAACGAATAGATTTTTTGAAAAATGTTCTTATTCGAAATTCGAACACATAAACGCTCTAAGTACTTAGAACCTTTTTATCCTATAACCCCCCTCTCTCGCTTTTACCTTAACAAAATAAAACTGTTTTACTAAGGTTTTTCGCCACAATTTTTCCTTAAACCTATTAATGTTAAATTTCGATATTTATAATATAACTTTGTTCTATGTTTAAGTAGTTAAGCCCGAGGGACTAATCTCTTTACCAATACTGTTATAATTATTGTAGTATTTTGCATTGTTATAATTTGGTCATAAAATGAATTGAATTGAAAATATTGATTTTTTGAATTGTCTCTTTAACGAGAGGTATTTTTAAGTCGCGGTGGATGTTTTCATTCCTCATATACCAAGGGGCACCGGTAATGAGCCGCAATGTCTTCGATTGGACTCTTTGGATTTTGTCGAGATTGCTCGAGCTTGCTTTGCCCCATAGCTGGGCACCGTATAACCACACGCAGAGAAAAAACATGGTTACTACATGGTCACGGCAATAATAATATCTTATCCACAACAAAAGTATGTTCGTCGCAACCATAGAATTGTTAACTGAATTTATTTTTGACAATAGTATTATTGCTGTAATATTAATATTGTTAAAATGTAACAATAGTATTATTGCCAAATTTAAAAATGAAAATATGGTTATAGCAACAATATAAATATGGTTAGTGCGACAAAAGTATTGTGTAACAATGATATGATTACGGCAATCGTACTGTATGATTGTATTTTGTCTTCATTTTAATATGCTTTTTAGAACAAATGTTATTGGTACGGATCTAATGCAATAATAGTACTTTTTTTTATCGAAATTAAAATTTTTTAAACAAGCTGCTTTGGCTTTGTTTATCTGAAATATTTTTAATAAAAACGCTTACGTTTATTTAAACTTATTTTTTCTACTATAAAATAAATCACTCCTATTATTTTGAATTTAATGTATTTTTGAATAATTTTCATAATTCAAATCTATTGTTGACGACTTAAACCAATTTTAATAAATAATTTTGGGGATCATAGTTTAATTGTGTGATCATACTATGGTTGTAGGGATCACAACATGGTTGTGTGTGAATCATACTATGGTTGGGAGGACCATACTATGGTTGTATATGAAACATACTATGGTTGTGAGGACCTTACTATGGTTGTGGAGATCATATTATGGTTGAGTGTGAATCATACTATGGTTGTGGGGATCATAGTATGGTTGCGTGTGAATCATAATATGGTTGTGGGGATCATAATATTGTTGTATTTGAATCATACTATTGTTGTGAGGACCATAATATTGTTGTAGCACAACCATATACCCAACAATAGTATTATCCTCTTCGAATATTGTCATCACAACCATACTTTTTGATAGGTTTGATTGCACTGTTGTATAGCAGGACCTTATATTCAAGGCTTAGTTTTGAGTTCGCGTTTAGGAGCCAGTGAAGTTGATGGACCTTAAGTTTCAGTTGAGTTTTCTTGGTTTCGATATGACTTCTTCAGGTGAGTCGGCGATCCAGGTGGATTCCAAGGTATGTTACATGATCAGATGGAGAAAAAGGGATATTGTTTAGTTCCAATGTCGGACAAGTGCTAAAATTCAGTGTGAAAGTTACCTGTGTTTATTTAGCCTCATTGACTTTTATTCTCCAGTCAGAGAGCCAATATTCTAATTGTCTGAGATGTACACCTAGATTCATAAAGCAATATCCTGCTTTTATCGTCGGTATAGTCGGCAAATGTGGATATTAGCACGTAGGGATATCTGCTGTAAAAAGAAGGTAAAGGATAGGCCCCAGAACGCTTCCCTGGGGCACACCTGCTAGTATTTCGCGGTCATCGGTGACGTGTTGCCCACATTTGACTCTGAATCTGCGGTTTTCTAAGTAAGACTCAAGAATTCGATGCGTATTTGCCGGTAGGTATTTGTAAACCAAAGTGCCAGACTTTGTCAAATGCTTGAGCAACATCCAGAAATACGGCGCAGCAATATTCTCGCCGTTCAAATGATTTTTCAACTGCTTGGGTCAGACGGTTTGCTTGTTTGATGGTGCTGTGACCTTCCCGAGATCCAAACTGATAATCTGCTATTATGTTATTTGACACGAGGAATGGTTTTATTTTCGATTAAAGAACTTTTTCAAATAGTTTGGATAAGCAGGGAAGCAAACTGATCGGCCTGTATGAGGAAGGTATTGATTTGTCCTTTCCTGGCTTTAAAATCATTTGAATCAGAGAAATTTTTCACACTTTAGGAAAGTAACCATGTCTCAAAAAAGAGTTAAATAATTTTGCCAGGAACTTCACAGCAATATAGGGAAGTTCCAAGATCATTTTAGGCGTGATAAGACCATATCCAGGTGCTTTACCTAAGTTCACGGTTTCTTTAATGACATTTAGAACTTCATTTAAATAATTTTGCCAGGAACTTCACAGCAATATAGGGAAGTTCCAAGATCATTTTAGGCGTGATAAGATCATATCCAGGTGCTTTACCTAAGTTTACGGTTTCTTTAATGACATTAAGAACTTCATTTGCGTTAGTAAAAAATGGAATTACGGCAGACATTTTATCACCAGGTGGAAGGAGGTCGCTACTTGCAGGATTTTGGCGAGATACCTGGGACAGATGGTTTGCAAAAACATTGGCTTTTTCCTCTTCTGATTCTGGGATTTATTAACGTTGAGTTCCGCAAGAACCCTTTTAACTCCTCGAGTTCGAAAAAATATCCAAGGCATAGACCAAGACACATTTATTATCACAGGAAGTGGTTAGTTGCCATCTGGCAAAGCGAAATTCTTACGAAAATGCTAGCGAAGAAATGGACCTTGCCAATTGGGTGAGTGAAAAACTGCTCATCCTTTATGAGGGTTGGGATCGAAGAAGCTTTGACCCATATTCTTTTAACAAATAGCCAGAAGTTCTTGCATTTCCTAGAAGAGAAGAGAACTTTGGCACGTAGACGTTGTTCATGCAGGTGTTTTTCCCGACTAACTGTCCTGGAACATGCAGTCTTTTCCTGCTTGCGTAGCATATCAGTAGTGACGTTTTGTCCTGGCGTCAGTTTCCATCATTCTTCGAAATCATTCACTACACGATAAATAGTGCGTTTTGTTGGCACGTTGTTTCTCCCAAAAATTTCACGTAACTTTCTCATCGTCACAGTAATCGAACTGTAAAGACTTATGTTAACTAAAATGGCGGCGGACACTCTGTACATTGAAGCTTGTGGTATTACCAAACTCAACCTTAAGTGTTCTACAGCTAGTTTTCTTCTCTATATGTAGCTAAACCGAAGAGCTCTAAAACTTCTTTAGTATTTCACTGCTGCTATAAGTTAAAACCTTTCTCAGAGAACTTCTGTCAAATTCCATTGCTTATACGAGGGAAATTTTAAAAATTTATTAAATTGATATAGATTTTGCCAGCTTCCAAGAATTTAACCGAATTTTGCGAATGCTGTGGTTCTGGTTTTTAGTACACTTTCATAGTTTTATTCATATGCTTAAACTTTGAAGGAAAATTCAAACGAAATTTTCAATCTATTCGATATTGGTTTTAACTTCCGGCTTTGCAAGATGTATTTTATTGTTTATGGCCATGTTAGCATAACATTCCATTCAATTAGCCTTAATGTCCCATATATGAGGCATATTATTCCTTTATACGTTTTCGCACTAATGATCATTGGCAAATCACACTTATTCAAGGTGTCAAATGGCCATAACATTTTTTCGAAGCTTTTGTTCGCAATTGATTAATGGATTTTCCACACCCCGACATAATGGCGCAAATTAGGTGCTCTAAAACACTTTTCCAACAAAACATGTACGAGTATTGTTGGTCCCAAAATTGGTCTGCAGCGAAAATCAGTTGCTACCAATTCCAAGGACGCCATACATTATCACACAAACTAAAGTTAGTACGCTGGGCTGCTGCAAGCGTGGCCCTGAAATCAATTTTCAGCATTTTCCCAGGGCCGTAACAAGAAAGAAACACAAAAAGAAAATAGGAACTGGATCCGGTCGACAATGGGAACATTTGATTTTGTTAAACAAGGTCAATTACAAGTATTTACAGTCACACACACACACGAAACGAACGACACACTCTGAATACTCTCGAATAGCCATAAATTACCTAGAAACATGTCAATACGTATTGCAACAAAGTGACACTGTCCTTTTTGCGCTCATTCTACCGTCCGTTGTCCTGTTTTGTTTGCTGTAACAAATAATTTATTGAATAATGTCCTTCGACATAACGACACACGGACACTGGGCAACTTGCTACATTTCGAGGCAGGGAGAGAGGGAAGAACTGATGCTGCTGCTGCCGACGCCACCTTTTGCTGGCGATTCTGTTTCTGATCTTGCTGATGGACGGAAGTTAAATGAAATAAAGAAATGCGTAGTCCAGAAAAAAAACACAAAAAACCAGGAAATAAAAATATAATTGTTCACCAAAAACGTCTCAAAACCAAACCAAGAAATGAAATTATGCGGAAAAACAGACAATTCTCACTGGTGATGAGAAAAAATATTTTCACATCAGATTTGTTATTTTTTTCTTTCGTTTCCGTCTTCCTGACTGTGCAGGATATCACAAAAAATTGCAAAATACTGCGGACACCTACACCGTGGAATGGGGGAAATCTTAGCCGAAAGCCTGAATGTACTTTACTGCTGCTTCTGCTGCAGGACCTTAAAGCGTCCAGATCAAGTGCAAAAGATATTCGTCGTCCAGTATGCGGCAACGGATGTAATTGCTACGCAATAAAAAAATAAAAATATATAACTGAGGATGGCGAAATGGAGGAACGCTGCAAATATTGTAGTTACACTTGCACATTGCACCCATGATTAATTGCTTCCGATATGTTTGCAACGAATATGTGTCTGGGCAATCTTTTTTTTTTTGCTCGGTACACCAGGCAAAGGCAGACTAAAGGTTAAATAAAGTTAAAGATTCGTGAACTAAAACAAAGTCTTGGCAATGTCAACTAAGAATTAAGGAAACAAGTAAAAAAGTTTAAATTAGGACTGAGGCGATTATATGATGCCCTACACTATTGTGGTACAACGAAATTCCACATTTGCGCGGAATTTATTAATAAACTTATGTAAAATGTGACTTCTGAAGCAGCATGACATTTTTTGGGGGGTTACATGCTGCTGTAGAAGCCTCATTTTACATCAGTATGTATATAAGGGTGGGACGATTAAGCAATCGACATTGTGCCATCGATTGCTTTTGGAATGGGGAAGAAAAAGTTCCACTGCGACATATCAAAAAAAAATCAATTTCAGGGAACACAAAGTTACAATATTAACTTTTTCTCAACCTTTATTTTAGGGTTCTTTTTATTAGCAAATTTTTATAAATGTATTTTTTTTAACCCTAATCATGTATTTTGGGCATATAAAAGTATCGAATCTTGTATTTTGGGCAAATTTTGCCCAATACAATTTTCTATTGTATTAAAGGTAATTTTCATCTTATTTTCGAAAACTTTGCGCATTACAAACATATTTGTACATTACTACATAGGTATCAAAGTGTTTCGAGAAGCTTGGAAGGAAATTAACCATGCATCCTTGAAGGCATATTTTGGATTGCTGTTATTGGCTGGCGTTTATCGTTTTTGTGGTGATGTAATGGAATGTTTATGGGACGATATGAAAGAAAGCCCCATATTCAAAGCAACAATGTCTCCGCGTAGATTCCAAAATATAAACAGAGTTATTTGATTCGATGATAAATAAGATAGGGCTGATCGACGAGCTTGCGATAAGCTGGGCCTATAAGAGTTTTGTGGGTCAAATGGGCTAATAACTTAAAGAATGACATACAAAATATACATAGTCACATATAATACATAAAAATATATGAGCGCGTGAGAATAGAAATACGACTGAGAGAATAGAATTATCATGTCAAAAGCTATAGAAAATCTATGTTACAATATCGAAAAATTGTTGTCCTTATAAATCGGTCCACCCTAATACACATATATTCTCTAAAGCGGGAGGATCTCAGATTAGGGTACTTATATAGCCGATATGTGTAATCCAGCGTTGGTAAAGATCTTTTATAAAGTACTCTGATAAATATTAGGTGGATAGAATGTCAAATGCGGTTTGCTTAGCTAAGGTGGCGATAAGAAAACCTGCCTGATATTGTCCCATAATGCTGTTGTTGGTTACTGATCGCTCCAAAGCTCAGCAACTGAAGCCATTGGACATCTTATCAGTGGGGACCTTAGTGTGGTGCCATTATTATAACAGAATTAGATATTTCCTAGCTCACGATTGAATTTAAATAATACATAACTTACTACAGGGTGGGCCAAAAGTTACTATGGGGCTAAAAACTTTAATAACTTTTTCGTTTATTAATTTATTTTTTTCTCAGATGATATATTATAACATACAAAATGGAAATTTTTATAAATTTTTTATATTTTTTAAATTATGAAAAATAATGTCATTTAAATGACCCCCGTTTTCAGCATCGCAATGATGGGCTCGTGTTTGAGCACTTTCCATAAAATCTTTCAAAATGTGTGGCTGTAGCGTTCGAATTTCCTCAAAAATGTTGGCCTTGAGTTGAAGGACTGTGTCGGGATTATTCACATACACTCGCTCCTTCAAATAACCCCGAAGAAAATAGTCGGGTGCTGACAAAACTGGAGACCGCGCTGGCATAATAATTTCCGAATTTCTGGAAATAATTCGCTTTTCAAAAAGGAAGTAAAAAATTGTCTATCATAAACCGATACCGCTCTCCATTTACGGCTACAGCACTGCCATCTTCATTCTCGAAGAAGTGAGACCCAATGATATTTGTAGATGCGATCCCACACCACAGTGGACCACCAATTTGGCGTTGATGAATGGCTCTTGGATTTTCAGAACCCCAGAACCTACCGTTCTGCTTATTAACAAAGCCATTCAAATGAAAATGAGCTTTATCACTCTTGCGTTAAAATAATTGATCGCTGATTTAAAGAATAAAATACTATTTTTGTGGTTCTTTGTTCAGTTGTGAATCTCTCTCCATTATTTATTCTCCAAGTGTTTTTCATAATCTGAAAAAAAAATATAAACAAAAAGTTATTAATATGTATTCGCCATGGTAACTTTTGGCCCAATCTATATTATAAATTTAAGCAAAGTGTGTGACTTTTAGAGCGACAGTACCTTAAATCTGAATGGATCTATAATAATTTATACTCATAAGTCGCTCGTAAGGTTCTAACAGTATATTGAGCACAATTGAATTCAACTTGTTTTTTGAACGACATTTGAATGACAGTTTTGTGACACCAAGGACCTATATGGTCAAATTTTACAAGGAATGATTAAAGATCATAGCTGCAGGACAACACATCGAAAAAGAGCATTGTATAGGTTCTATTCTAAAACCTATGCCGATACTAATGGTCTGTTTACGGATGTCGTTCGATTGCTTATTTCTTTTGCTAAACGACAAACAGCTCATTTGGTCGGTCAAAAACCAAGTCGCTTGCAAACGTTAGCATTTCATAAATCCAATTCTACTCGAAAGTGAGTGACCGGATTTCATTCGTTTTAGTTTTGAAAGGACATTCATTAATAGGCTGTTACTTACCTACTTAAATGACCATTCTTAATCTAAAAGGTCCAGCTAATAATGACCGTGTTTTCGAATGTTATACTGTACCAACTCCCAAAGCTACCAATTCCATCTAGAAGTCAAAATATTCAGTAAGGTTCGTCATTCCATCATACATTGTATTATGTTTGACAAATATATTTGTCATAGATCCTTCTATTTAACTAAAAATTATGAAGATAATTCTCTAAAAACTTTTTCTTCTACTAGCAATTAACATCGTGCGTTTTAGTTGGACTGCCCTCTACTAAAAAGAGATTAATAAAATTGAAAGCCCAAAATAGTTTTTTTTCCGTATAACTATTTGAAATCGGTATTTAACTGTATACAACCTGTGGCCATTGGTTCATTGATTCCTTATTGCCAGAAACGTTTAAATGCGCGCATAAACTTTTAAAATTAAGTTTTTTGTTCAATCTTCTACGGTAGAGGAGACGGAAGGCTCCCATTTTTAAATTTTTTTTTAAAAGAATAAATTTATTTGGAGGTGCAGGCCGAATCGCTCCAAGACCCAGAGTCTAGAAATATTCTAACACCCGGAGTCGTTCAAACACCCGTAGTCTGAGCAGAGCCTTCAGATTTTTGCAAAACTTCACAGTCCTACATTAAGCAGTAGATACTGGTTAGGTGAAAGCTTACTTATTTAAGTAAAATTCCCCAGATGAAACCCTACTGCAGTCCACATCAACGACAAATATTTGTACATCAGTCTGATAAGCCAATGCAGGCAATGACAGATTTCACGTTGTATTAATTGTACTTGGAGATTTGAATTCTCATACCGAACAATGTTCCATTGGAACCAATGCAACGACGACGAGTGAAACAAACTACAGAATCAACTAATGTCGCCCATAACACAACGCTGCAAGGCGTAGCAACAAGACGAGCACGTATAAGATATGGCACAGCAAGATAAGAGAACAAATTCCTATTCAAAATAAAGTAACCATTTATGGAGTTGTTCAAATATGCGGAGTATCAAGTATTTGGCAGCACTATCAAAATTTAAAATGTCTTACCTAGGGTAGATACGGGTTGATGCATATATTTCTAGCCTATGCAACACTTAGTATTGCCTGGCGCCATCTGACATTTCCATTGGAAAAGTTGACATTTTTTAGCATAAACGTACCCAGAAAGTTTTAACGTACGCCCATTATTTGTTTTGTATACAGAGACTCGAAAAAATCAATTTGGCAAAAAAAAAATGGAACAACCTCGTGAACATTTTCGTGCGATCATTTTTCACAACTTTCGACTTGGATTTTCACGACAAGAGTGAATCGATGAACTTAAATCTTTGTATGGCGATGAAGCACCATCCTATAGCATTGTGAAAAACTGCTTTCATTAATTCAATCGTAGCCGACGCTCGCTCAAAGACGAAGATCGTGAAGGTCGTCCAAAAACGGTCGTTGTGTCAGAGAACATTGGTACCGTGCGTGAACTGATAGTGCAAGATCGTCATGCTACATATTGAGAGATAGAGCCATCCTTAGGCATTTCTTCCACTAGTATACATTCAATACTGCATTAACACCTGGCCATAAAAAAGGTTTGTTCTCGTTGGATCCCGCACAATTTGACAATCGCTTAAAAAAAGGCTCGTGTCGATTGGTGCAAAGAAATTTTGAAAAAAATACGATCGCGGTGCTTCAAAAGACCTTTATAAGACCGTTACAGGTGACGAACCATAGATCTATGCGTATGAGCCTGAAACAAAACAGCAATTTATAGTGTGGGTCTTCGAAGACGAGCCAAATCCAACGAAAGTTGGAAAAAACACTTAGAAGCAAATAGTCGCCTATTTCTTCGGAAAAACTGGTCATGTGGCGACTGCTCCGCTTGAGCAACGTAGGAGGACCATTCTGAGAGGTACACCACTATTTGTTTGCCTGAAGTCTTCGGAGAAATTCGAAAAACGAACACCATGACAATGCGAGCTCTCACACATCGGCTCAAACCAGCGCCCATTTGACCGGCCAAAACGTCGAATTGATGGGCCATCCGCCGTACAGCCCTGACTTGGCATCCAATGACTTCTTTTTATTCCCGCACATCAAGAAAAAAATGAATGGTCAACGATTTTGGTCGCCAGAAGATGCGGTTGAAGCGTTCAAAAACCATGTTTTGGAGGTGTCTCAATCGCTGTGGAAAAGTGCTTCGACAGTTGGTTTGAGCGCATGCCAAAGTGTATAAATCATGCTGGAGAATACTTTGAAAAACAATAAAACCATTTCTGTTGATAAATATTCGAGTTTTCATTATTAGGCCAGAAATATATAGCACTAATTACTTTTTCATGATTGAGGTGAAGATGTAGAGCGCGTTTAATTCGTAGTTGGCTACGTTAAATGCTTAATACCCTAAGACTAAAGTGGTCAATTGAACACAAAATAACTAATGTGGTATTCTAAAAATTGAGCAAAATATTCTCCATTTGCCTTCATTGCAAAGTTCAAGTCAGGTCAAAAGTGCAGTTGTTACAATAATATAGAAATTTTAAAAACTATGCTAAAAATTTTCTGATTAAGTTTTAGTAGCAGCTTAATAAATGAACGTGGTCAGTATAGAGCGCACCAAAGTCTCGCACAACTACGTTTGCAGCTCAACCCAGCCTCTGGACAAGAGCAAGTAAAAGGTCCTTTGCCACAAAGCAACGTGTAATGCAGTTTTACGTATGTCTTTTTGTATATGCATGTATTTGTTGCATAAATGCCCAGCTCCAAAATATACGCAATTTTTTCCGTTGCCCGCTTCGTTTACACAGCAATTTCCTGTGAAACGTTTAAGAGACAATATGTTCTCGGTGCGAGAGATGGAAAAGGATATGGTCGAACCATGGGAAAAAGCAATTCTTCTGTTTGTTATTTTTGTTGTTGTAATGGTAGACCACCACCAACAGGACAAACAGGACTCGCACAATCACGGAGAGAGTTAAAGAGACGGACAGACGGACAGACAATCATTGCAAAATAATCAAAGAAATAGCAACAAAACTTGATTTTTTTTCAATTTCCCTTTAAAATGCATTGCGCAGAAATACTAAACGGAAATTGATTTTTGTTTCTTTGTATGTGTGCGTAAGTTCTTCGATAATTAATAGTTTACTGTTTATTTCTATAATTAAGAAATTTTACTTTGCCAGGATAATGAGAATTTTCTTTTGCTTCCTTAAAAGTAATTAATTAGATAATGATTGAAGGTTTTTAGTGAAGGGTAAGGGTATTTAAAGAAAATCTACTGTCGAGTTGTTGGCAAGCATTTGATTTGTGATAATTGTTTTTTTCGAATGATAAATTGACATGATAAAAGGCATGTATTTGTAGAAAACGCCTTGTATAGTTTTAAAGGAAATAGGCTATGGGAACATTTTTTATCGCTAACGCGGTAATAATGAAACTATGTGGAGATTTGCTGAAATTGAGGGTCACAGAAATAAATTCTGCCCAAAAATGAATATTTTCAATGACCACGGAGAGACGTTATTAAAATTGAAGAAAATCGGTACACGTTTAGATACATAAATAGGTTCATCCGATTTTGTTGTTAGCTCAAGAAGCACATCTTACATACAATCTTGATGAAAATTGACATACGTACCACAAACGGATCAAAAGCTATAGAAGAAAGCTATTTAAAATTAAGAAAATTGGTTCCGTTTTAGATCTAGCTCCCATACATATATGTTTATCTGATTATTATGTTTTTAGCTTTGAAAGCCACATTATATATTAAATCTGGATGAAGATTAGCAAGAGAATGTTTAATTAACCAAGGAAGGACGTCATTGAAATTAATCATATAGGTTCAGATTAAGTTAATCTCCCATATAAATATTTATTTATATCATTATTTATGAAAATGTGTATATATTGTTTCAATTTCTGTACATTTTTCATCGACTGTTGTGCTTAGCAATGCCACTTTATTGAATACTATTTTCTCATATTTGTTGCATTTATTCCAAGGAACAATTTGTAATAACTCTTTTTGGTGTTTTTTGCCTAAGGATTGTGAAAAATTTAATTTTTTACCTTCGCATTTATTTCTCAGCAGCAAAAGTATGTCATGAACTTGTCGGTATGTATGTTCATTCATTTCTTGTTCAATATTTTCTAACATTCTGGTTACCTTTCTTTCAATTTTCTCTTTTTCGGCTTGGTTCATTGTCAGGAGAATGTTGTGCAAGAATTTTTGCTTTGTCATATCCTTATTGTCATTCCGTTTTCTTCTTGCCTTTGTTGACATGTTAAGCCAAGAAACAAATAAAAAACATAGAAATCATGTGACATTTCCGTTTCCCGTTTTCCATTTTGTGGGTATTTTATTGTTTACATTTTTTTTCTGCTCGTACTGTCGTCATTCATTTACAATTTTCGTTATTTTGCTTAATTTTTGTGTTAACAATTGCTAAACAAGAAACAAAAATAAGCAAGAAGGGATGGCAAAAGAAACTAAAACATTTTACTTGCGTAAAGGGGGTTTAGCAAAGGCATGATAAATAGTTGTAAGGGAGTACTCGTATTGTATATTCGTGGACAATTGTTTGAATAAAAATCAAAATTAATTAGTTTTCATAAGATTGGTGAGAACCAGACCTTGAATAGTACAATTTTCTTTTATAACTCAGTTCTCTGATGAAGGTCGTTAGGGGCCCAAAAAGCAGTGGGCATCCACAGTGCTTGTCACTTTGCCATATTTAAAAAAAAACGTGTGTTCTATTAGCTTATCGATGCAAGAATTCTCGAGCTGGTTATAATCACTGTTCAAAATACTAGAAATAGTTAATAATTTTTGAAAGATTTTTTAAAAAAAATCATGTAATAAATCTACTGTCTGACAGGACCGACAAAAATTTTTTTTCAGCATATTATTAGTTGACTCGAAAGTGCAAACGTTGCTATTTTTATACCCTTCATCATAGGTTAGAGGGTATATTCTTTGTCATTTTGTTTACAACTTACCGAAATACTGGCCGGCAACCGCGTAAAATATATATTCTGAAGCGTCGTAAAATTCTAAGATTATCTAGCCATGTCCTTCTATCTGTTAAAAGCATACTCCTAGTCGTATTTTTGAAGCTAGGTGCCTTAAACTCTGCAGCAACTTCTGTTGATGAACTGAAATGGTTTAAACTGCGAACGGGCCAGATCGTTCAACATTCCCTGGGTCAACCTCTGAAAAAATCAACAATCTTGAACATAAAAAGACATGAACTATTAGAACGTATGCTGTTAGCATGGTTCAAAACACATCCTGGAGGGAAAGTCGGCAGTACTGCGCACTAGAGCGTACCAGGTTACAAGTAAAAAAAAAAGTTCGCCGTACACCTTCGAATATGAAGTATTATTGAAAGGTAGTTTCAAAAAAAAAAAATTATTTTTTTATGCCGAACGTAGGGGTCGCGCTTTTACATTTTTCTATATAACTTCTGCATTTATAAACGGATTTTAAAGTGTGATACATCGATGTTTTTGTCTCGACGAGGCCGATTTTTTTTGTCTTTGAAGTCATTGAGCTCAAGCACCCCGCGCGAGCTTTAATTTTCTGATATTAGAGTGGTACATTAGGGTAGTAGCAACTGAGATATGAAGGGTAAGTACCAGAACGGGGTGCTTGAGCTCAATGACTTCAAAGACAAAAAAATCGGCCTCATCGAGACAAAAACATCGATGTATCACACTTTAAAATCCGTTTATAAATGCAGAAGTTGTATAGAAAAATGTAAAAGCGCGACCCCTACGTTCGGCATAAAAAAATAAAAAAAAAAATTTTTGAAACTACCTTTCAATAATACTTCATATTCGAAGGTGTACGGCGAACTTTTTTTTTGAGGTACGCCCTACTGCGCACCCTTCGAAAATCGCATTCATGTTATTAATGATGCATTTTTGTCAACAGAAAGAAACAAATTACTAAGCAATTAGACTGTTTAATGACTGTATAATGAGAAATCAGACAAGCGGCGTGGCATTGCTCTCCCCACCCCTTTAAAATAACATTTATGGTAAAACTAATAAAACGATCGTTCTAAAATTTAAGCAGAATGAAATTAATAACAAGGCAATTATTAAAGACTATATTATGAAACAATTGGACAAGTGGGCGTGGCACCGCCCACTCAATTCTGAAACTGAAAACACAATGTATTATGAGCTATTGGAGATATGACTATCATATTTGGAACACATGATGTTGTTAGGATTGAAACTCTTCTTGAAAGAAAGGTGAGCAGTGCCACGCTCTTCGCCCACTAAACCCTGAACTTAAAACTACAATATCTAATGATTTATTAGAGATTTGACATATGATATTGGCATGGATCGAAACACATCCTGGAGGAAACGTGGGCGGTGCCTCGCTCCCTTTAAAAACGTATTTATGGCAAAACTAATGGACCGATCTTTCTTAAATTTTAACAGAATTAATTCAATAACTAGGCACGTATTAATAACTATGTCATGAAACAATAGAACAAGAGGGCGTGGCACCGCCCACTCAATTCTGAAATTTAAAAAATTACTATGATTTTTGGAACACATGATGTTGGCATGGAATAAAACTCTTTCTAGTGGTATAATGGGAGATGCCACGCCCCTTATAAAAAATTGCATTAGTGATCAACGTAATGGACTGATCCTTAAAAAAGTTACCAGAATAAAATCAATGATTAACCTATTATTAAAGACTTTATTGTGTTAAAATTGGACAAAAGGTCGTGGCCACGCCCATACAACCCAGAACTTGAAAAGGCTATATTTCAAGAACTAATACCGCTATGATGATAGTAGTTGGTATATATAATATTGGTAGGGAAAGAAACACATCCTGAGGCATTTGCTACTCCCTCTTGACAACATTTTTTATTGGAAGGTAATCCATGATGTTTCGGTACGCCCTAACTTTATTTGTCCACTTGTTAGAACAAAATTTCATTCATGTGGCTGTCACAGCTGGTTTTGATGTAGGACGTGCCGTCAACCAAATTTTCTAACACCTTAATGATGGTTTTCGGCTCTATTCTACAAATTTCTTGCTCGATATTCGCCTTAACAGCCTGAATCGTTAATAGATTGTTATCATAAAATCCTTACTTCACGGTATTCCAGAAAATAGTATAAAGGCGACAAGTCGCAACTTTAAGTGGCCAATTGAAATCACAGAAATGGCTAAATTAAAATTGGCTCGATTAAAAAAATGCGAGTGTTGGCTGTGAGGGAAGCGCGCCATTCTGCTAAAACAAAGGATCGCTGCCTCGGACTAAAATCCCGAAAATTATACTGAAAACTGCCAGAGTAGAGCCGCGACGAAAAAAAATCGATATCGATTCGGCCTGCAGCTGCAATGTCAAGATCGTTAAGGAACTTTAGATCTCGGACCCAACTTTAGCCATTAGGACCATGTCAGCATCAAATATAAATCGAAGGATTGTGTTGACGAGTAGCTGTCGTTTTAGCTTCGGTAAGTTAGGTTAGTGGTTATGTGTACAAGCAGACTCACTTATACAGTTTGGTCCATTGTGATTTCACGTAAAATTGTAGAAAGATCCCAAGTCTCTCCCGTTGAACCATAGTGATAGCCTTAAAAAACTCTTGAGTTAGTCAATGCCGATATCAGCCAATTCAGCTAGAACCCTACAGAAGTACAAACGTCTGACCGCCAAATCACGGAACATACAAAGAAAATGTCGAATGGATGCCTTCTCATTCTCATATCTTCTGCAGTAATCGTAAGTCGAGACTTTAAGTCTTGCTGCAGGCCTTCCAATCAAACAGTAACCCATCATGACAGGTACGACAGTTCAGACGTTCGGTTTTGATAACAACAGCAGTGTTCGTGATCGTTTCATATCCAGTCGGGGCCACATTTTCCTATATTAAAAGCAGCCAGTGACTGAAGCCAACCTATTATAAGCTTCACTATAGGCCATTTACTGCAAAATTAGTTTGCAGTTGGCAAGGCACATGCCCACGGATTCAAAATCCCTAAAATCCGTACGGTAGTATCGAGTTTTGCTAACTCATCTGATCTACAGTTCCCTGGGGTGTCTTTACAAGTTAATTTAAGTTGAATTTTTTTCCCCGAAACACTTCCACTAACAATCACAAATGTTATTTTCTTCCAAATGCGTTATTCCACTAAGGCTCATCCCCTAAACCATAACTAGCAACTAATAAAAATTATGTGCTAAAAATGTTTTAACATTTGTTGACACAGATTTTTTGTTATTCCTTAAAGATATAATATTTTAATATGCCAGAATAGTGTCCCAAAAATTATAATATGTTTGTGTAAACCATTTGAATGTTTGTAGCCTGTTCCAAGCACATATATGTTTGCATACAAACTTACAATTCTCTGAGAATATGAAAAATTATCATCACTCCGGCATCTTCCACCCTTTATAACTGACATTTCTTTACTTATCTCCCCCCATATACATGAAAGAATCATTTCTTGGCTGTGTTTGCTGATGTAAAAGTTAGAATTGTCAGATTCCATTGCATCAATCATGACAATTCATTGCTCAACAATTGCATGTCATTGCTGACAACAGAAGAAGGCAAAAACACAACATCAGCAGCAGCAAAGGGATCAAGGCGGAAACTAAATCTGGTTGAATATGAAAGAGTCCGACCAAAACTGTCATACACTGTCCTCAGCGTAAGTAAAAGAAATTGTTGCTACTCATATTGGGATGGGATTTATTTTGAATAACCAAAGTAAAGTAACAAAAACTTCCAAAAAAAAAACTCTATGTTGCCCGAAAAATAATTAAAATTGCATTAAAGTAACAAACAACTTTTGTTTCATTTCTAATGACAGAGGAGGATTACATGGGTTCTGCCTATTCGGTTTTGGATAGTGGTTTGTTGCATCATTTGCCACGATCAATGAAAGGCACGCTGGCTGACTGGAATAAAGGGATGATGGATTGCGTTTTTGTTTGCTGTTGCTTCGGCCTGATGTGACATCGTCCAAATATATTGTGTAATATCTATGCAATTGGCCCTTAGGGGCCAGCATAAATTGATCGAGTGTGTGTGTCTGGAGCGGAAATTCACGCTAAATTGGATTTGTACTCATACTAGAACTTCCGGATTAAATGGCAGGCGACTCAGAGGTTTATTTTAATCTTGTAAATTGTTAAATGGCAAATAATTGATATGAAAATAGCAATTGATTGATTAGGAGAGGAATATATAACCCCAAGAGATTGATTGATATTGGCTGTACAAAAATGTCAATCTTGATATATTTAAGCTCTGATTTCGGAAGAACAGTTCAGTTATTTTTAAGGATCACAACATATTTTAATCCTAAGAATCCGCTGCTTTTCACTTCTGAAGATCAGAGTTATTTAACGTTACTGTCCATGTATATAGTCGAACCACGGTATAAGTTAGTTTGCAGATTGGAAAATATATAAGAAGAATATATATGTTAAATACAAAAAAAACGATGCCAGCACTAAAGTACAACAAATAGGTGTTGTTTTGGGCTCGGTAAAAAGCTAAAAAAAAGAGCCCTCGTAAAGGACGAAGACTACGCAAGCGGTGTTATCAAAGGCAGATGAAGATGTGTAGGGAATTTTCGAGAGGAAAATCTTTTTTAAAATTGACTGATCTGCTGCTATGATCGGGAGTAAATGCGTCGAAAGAACAATGCGCTGAATGAATTAATTTCAGGTGATCAATCTAGAGCTATTTTTTTAAATAAAAAATACAATAATTCAAATCATGTAAGGAATCTATATTCTTCATTCGAAAGGAAATTTTATGCATTTTATCATATGAGTTATTTGGATATAATTTCCTTCTAATGTTGGCCGCAACTACGCCTCAGGTTGTCCATTCTGAGGGTCCAATTTTCGACGACACATTCGAGCATTTCGACCGTTATGGATTTAATGACACGCATAATGTTGGCATCCAAAATCAAAATCATAGCTGGTTTGTTCGCATAAAAAAAAGTCTAATGGTTTGATATCACACGACTTAGGCGTCCAACTCATTGGTCCAAAACGTGACAGAAGCTGCTCTACGAAATTACCTCTTAATAGATCCATTGTTTGAGCAGTTGTTTGGTAAGTGGCATCGTCCTGTTGAAACCAAATACCGTCAAGATTACGGGCTTCAATTTCAGGTAGCAAAAAGTCCGATATCAAGACGCGATAGCGAGCACCATTCACGGTTACGTTCCGGCCATCAAAATTTTTTTTTAAAAAAAAAGGTGGACCGACGGCTCCACCAGCCTATAAACCGAACCAAACCATGGTTTTCTCTCAGTATAATGACACCTATTAAACCTCTTTTGGTTGTTCTTCAGCCCAAATGCGGCAATTTTGTTTATTGAAAAAAACTTTTTTCGAAAAAACGGATCTTCTTCAAGCCTTGGAAGAGCTCAAACCCTGAAACGGCGACGCACAGGTTGCGGTGTAGGTCTTTCTATGATGAAATGGCAAACAATACTGAAAAGCAAATAAAAATAAAGTTTAACACAACTCAAGCGTAATTTGTGCAAAAACCCTGTTGAAAAAATGCCTCTTGATGGATCACCCGTTAATACATTCGGCGCATCACAATATAAAGGCAGTGTTGGCTAGCACTTATCGGTTGAATGAAAGCAGACGATGCAGACACCGAAACGAGAGCCGCAGAAGAGATTAAGACTCAGATGGAGGTTGGCATAGGTTGAGAGTGAGGGAAGAATGGCCTAGACCGCAGTTCTTATGTACTATTTATTGAGCAGATCCGGACCAACAAAAGGATGTGAAGATGAGTGGTTGGCCTATCAGAGCTTCTCACAGAAGGCAGATTTTCCAACAGGAACGAAAAAATGTCGTCTGTTGTAAAACCGTTTAGCCCAAGAACCTGTATATTTCACAACTTCCAATAATACAGTCGTGTCCTCCATTTATACCGCGATGGTCGGAACCCCGTTGCGACTGTCCTGGAATACAATAATCCAGCCGGTATTAATTTAAAGCATGTTGTAGCTTCTCTCTTGGTACAGGCTAATCTAATACCTCTGCCAATCTATAGGTCTCAACACTTGCAATGCAGTTCCCTACCCTGACTCTGTAGAGGTACAGGGTGTTTTTTAAGCTGCATCGGAACAATCGATAACTATAGTTGGACTTCTGATAATGTCAAACTGTTTTGACAGTTTATTTCAGTAAGGGCTGGTAAGTCATCATGAATTGAGTAAAGCCACAACACAGCTTCGGAATTGTGAAAATTAACTTTGAAAAAAATATATCTATTGGCGAAAATCAATAAGCATTCATAGAACATTTTTATCGTAGAATGTTTGTTAAACGGTAACGTGAAAAAATTGTCGTATTGGAGCGATGACAATCCTTGATCCGTAAACGAATAGCCATTTTATCCTTTAAAATTGACTGTCTTAAGTCGATATACAGAGTCGCTGCTACGATCGTACTGTTAGGGTCAGTGTTAAAACCGGTTAAGCGAGTTTCAGTCCCATGTGACAAGGGATACACTTCGTAGACGTGGTGTTCTGCTTTCAATTATAATGAATTTTAAATATTAGTCTCTGTCAGTGAGTTTAAGACTCTCACCGTTTGCAGTTTTCTGATTCAAGAGAAGTTTCCCATTTAAATCCTATAATGAAGGTTATGAGAGACTTACAAATGTTTCTTTTTGAGCTCTCGTCCACCCCTCTGAGATGACAACCTAGTTAATTACTTGACTATGCAATTGCCTGTTCCGACCGACTTAGAATCTTGTCCGTTTGTTAATTTAGGACAAATTGCATTGAAAATGGTCCACAAACTTCGATGTTTTTTTTAAAATATAATTGTTTCTCCAGATGTGAAAACTTACAGCTGCAGAAGCCAAAAATGTCGCCACTTTTTAAGTCCTGAGTAACCAATAATCGTTCCTGGTGAAGTTGGTATATACCGTCCTTGTTAAGCATAGTGCGGTTTGGGCGACATGTACGAAACTCGTACAAAACTCTTCCTAAAATGGATCAGTCTATGTGCTCACATATCACAAATCCTATTATACTTATAACAGTAACGTTATTATTGACCAGTATCCAGCCCTGGTGAAGTTGGACCATATCAATCATAGTGATGAAGAACCTATGTATAAAAGTCCTTATTAGTTAAAACGGCTTATATATATTAAATGCAATTTTTTCAAAAATCTAGGTAGTAATTATCATGTAATCGATTCACCTACAAATGGGTAATATTAATTGGTAAGAAATGAATCTTCATATAAATCATAACTTATAAAAATTGTGGAAATAACAGCCAAAGGAAGTCAACATTTGTACGCTCACTGTAAGAACGAGATTTTAAATTAAGCATGTAATTTCTTTACAACGTCTGTATGAGAAAAAGTCTTATGTGTTTCTACAAAAACTACTATAACTCAGACATTTTTGTGTATTATCAAAGAATATACCACGTTGGAAACGTTACAGTTCGTTTGCACAAACGAGTGAAGATCTCCAGAATGTGGAAGTGGAAGAGCTCCAAAAGGTTTCTACAAAAAACCAAAATTTTAATTTTTGTGGCTGTAACTTCCACAATTTTTATTTGATTTTTTTAAATTATTATTTAAATGTAAAATGCATTTTTTTTAACAAACCAATTTTGCTAATTTTCAAGTAAATCAAATAAGAATTGTAGTTTCATTCCACGGTATCTCGAAAACTATAGTGATGGTCGGAATTTAGTATACGTGATAGGCAAGAAGGGATACTCAATGCGGACTCTGGAGATAATTTTACATAAGGATCAATTGGTCCAAAAGAGGATTTTGTTGCAGAACAGTGTAGTTTATTATGAAAACTCGTAAAATTGTTCAGGAAATTAATCAATCTTAGCCGCTGTCACTAATTTGTATGCTCTTTACTAAATTGATATTTCATTCCTAACGACAGAGTATATCGAGCTGCAAAGTTATAATAGCCTTTATTAGCCTTTCAGGAAAACCTAATCTTTAAAAAAAACAAACGGGCGGATGTTTTTCTTTTTGGAAGAAAACCGTGCTGGACAAATAAACTGTCGATCTTTTGTAGTCCATTAAACAATTGCGGAATATTCTGCAACACCTTAGGGCAAAACAAATCCCCCCCTACGATTACATATGTTTCGGGCTCTTTTTAACACATGTAATCCTTGGTCAAATAACATTAAAATTGGCTTAAAGAACCAAAAGTATCGGAAAGCATAAATACTCGTAATACCTTCTTTAAGAAGGAATTCCTCTTTTGTTGCCATTCTAGTCCTAGCTCTTACACCAAGACCATCCACATACAGTGCGAACAATTCACATATGCCTTAACACAAATACCGGCCACAGAACAAAATGTGAAACATGAAAAAGCAAAGAAGGATGTTACCGAGATACCGGAACAAGTACGAGTAAATCCTTCAATTGAATGAGGACACGAAAAGAAAATGGTAAAAGCAACAACAGCAGAACCCTAACAAATCGAAATGCAAACATTTTTACTACGACAATACAAATAGTTTTGAAATGGAAGAACTCGAAGAAAAAATCCAAACATTGTTAAACAATTTTACGACAATTTGCACTGATGATAGGATGGAAGCCGGATTTGTGTGTGGGTGCGTGCGTGTTTGAGAAACTTACATACATTTATGATAAATTCCTGCATTATGATCATAAATGCAATTGTAAGGATGAATTAAAATGAATAACAAATGTGAGTTGAATTTTTCACACTTTCGATTTAGGATCATAGCAAAGCTAGCCATAGCTATGGGTGTAAAAATTAAAAAAATGTTGATATTCGTGTTTTTGAAAGTAATCTATTTAACAGCTCTTTTGCGAATTTTTATACCTCAATGCAACCAGGAAAAAACCAAAGTGCTCAGTAGGACTTACTTCAGGAAATGCATTATGGTGACTGACGCATTCTAGTTGATGTTCATGAAAATTGGAATACGAGGGTTGCTATACGCTATATCTGGCCTAATAATGAAATGCGAATATTTATTATCCAAAATGGTTTTATTGCTTTTCAAAGTATTCTCCAGCATGATTTAGACACTTTGGCATGCGCTCAAACCAATTGTCGAAGCACTTTTTCCACTCCGATTGAGACACCTCCAAAACATGGTTATTGAACGCTTCAGCGACAGCTTCTGGCGACGAAAATCGTTGACCACACATTTTTTTCTTCATGTGCTGGACTAAAAAGAAGTCATTGGGTGCCAAGTCAGGGCTGTACGGCGGATGACCCATCAATTCGACGTTTTGGTCGGTCAAAAAGGCTCTGGTTTGAGCCGATGTATGAGAGCTCGCATTGACATGGTGCACAATGATTCGTCTTCTCTTGTTCGTTTTTTGAATTTCTCTGAACTATTTAGGCAAATAAACTGTGGTGTACCACACAAAATTGACCGTCCTTCGTTGCTCAAGCGGAACAGTCGCCACATGACCCGTTTTGCCGAAGAAACAGGAGACCATTTGCTTCGAAGTGCTTCTTCCACGAACAACTTTCGTTGGATTTGGCTCGTCTTCGAAGACCCACACGGTCGATTGCTGTTTTGTTTCAGGCTCATACGCATAGATCCATGATTCGGCACCTGTGACGATCTTATACACGTTTCTTGAAGCACCGCGATCATAGTTTTTCAAAATTTCTTTGCACGACACGAGCCTTTTTTTTGAGCGATTGTCAAATTGTGCGGTATCCAACGAGAACATACCTTTTTTACTGCCAGGTGTTAACGCAATATCGACTGTATGCTAGTGGAAGAAATGTCCAAAGATTCCTCTATCTCACGGTATGTCACATGATGATCTTGCATTATCAGCTTACGCACTGCATCAATGTTCTCTGGCACAACGGCCGTTTTTGGACGACCTTCATCTTTGAACGAGCGTCGGCCACGATTCTTTAACCCAATTTTTCACAGTGCTATAGTATGGTGCATCATCGCCATACAAAGATTTAAGCACTCTTGTAATTATCTACGTCGAAAGTTGTAAAAAAAATATTGTTAATACCATTTTTTGCCAAATTGAATTTTTCAAGTTACTGTAAACAACACAAATAATGGTCGTAAGTCAAAACGTTCTAAGTACGTTTATGCTGAAAAATGTCAAACTTCCCAATGGAAATGCCAGATGGCGCCACGTAAGGCGCCGTCTGGCCCTTGGCTCATTTCTTTTAAATATGCCCATCTCCGACCACGCCCGAAAATGCAAGGGGGCGAAATGGCACCGGTTAAAAAGTTTCGGATTGGTGGTCGGAGGATACTAGGGTAAAATTGCTTAGTACAGAATCATTAAAAAAATTATCAAAAAGTGAAATCGGTGAGCTAAAAGACATAACAACGTGCACATAACCTTAATTTTCTGATACAGATGACAGATAACTTATGTTTTTTTCTCTTAAAAGAATTAGATTTTTGAAGCATTTTCGAAAATGGGCATTCAAATCAAAATGAATTTCGTGCATTCCGTGATGTTTGTGGTCAGCATAATCGCAGCACTTTCACCTTAGAGGATACGTAAACAAGCTGCATTTCCGCTTTTAGGCAAATGCGAATCCACGAGTAAATGTTGAAATGTCGGTGCAGTTTATGAGCTGGCGGCGTCATCAGGCCGCTCTTCTTCGCAAATGAGGTCGGTCAAGCAGTTACCGTGAATTGACTTCATGTGGCCAGGATTTGAGGATATGGACTTGGACAATGTGTGGTTCTAACAGAATGGTGCCACTTGCAACACAGCCAATAAGGAAATTGCTCTTTTACGCGAAAAATTCAATGGCCGTGTTATCTTACGTCGTGGTGATGTTAATTGGCAGACAAGATCATGTGATCTGTCACCGTTTGACTTCTTTCTTTGGGGATATTCAAAAGAAAAGGTGTACGTCAATATGCCAAGAACAGTTCAAGATCTAATGGATGAGATAATTTGGCACATAAACGACATTGAACCTCCATTATGGCCGAGAGTCATCAAAAAATATGGACCATCGGATTGAGGTATGCCACCAATTTAGATATCTGTTCTAGATCCTTATATCAAAATAGATCCTTCTATCTGAAAACCTTCTGTTTTATTTACAATTAACATAGTGCATTTTAGTTGGACCGTACTTCGTATAGAATTAAATTTATGCTTGTTTGCTGTTTATGGGAGCTTCTAAACCTGAAGTTGTATGACCTTGATGTTTAACATCTCAAGTTGGCGCTGCCTTCCTCACAATAAAAAAACGATCATTACATAGGAATTATTAAAGCTATGAACATGAGGATTAGTATATAAGCTGTAAGTATGTAATAAAAACGTAGTGGGGAAAAATTGGCGGCGCCACGACACTATTTTTTTAATCGCTTAAGCGCCAATCATAAAACACATGCTTTAAACGAATACTTATTCAAATGGGGCGTGGCATCGCCCATATATCCAAAAACATTCAAAACTCAAAACTTTAAATGTTAAAAACATCTGATTGGGTACATATTTTATTAGTGTGTTACGATATACCTACGGGTGAAAAGTGGGCGGTGCCACTACCCTTTTTTATTAATAATAACCCAATGCTTCTGAACATTTCTACAGTATGCTACTGTGGACCAGGAGATTGTCATACACTTTAAACTGCAACGATTTGAAAAGGGGGCGTGGCAATGCTCACGCACCCAAAAACTTAAAATACCCAAAGCTCATAAACTATAAGAGCATTAAAAATCATATGCAATATAAATACTATCAGTGTATAATAAAATTATAAATGAATTCGGAGAGTGGACTATGCCACGCCCGCTTTTTCAATAGCATTATAATAACTAAAGTTAAAGGCAGATCGTCTTAAAATGAACACAGTATGCTATTGTGGGTTATTAATTTGTCATAGTATAAGTATATGTGACAGCGCATAGAGGAAGGGACCTAAGGGTAAAAAAAATAATTTTAATTTTTTTCTTTTTTTTGATTTGGACAACATCTGAGCATCGAATGAGACCGATCCCATGCCCCAAAAGTTTTCCCTCCCAGAGATATGCGCGTTTTATGAAAGTGAAGTCGACGATTTTAAGCGCAAATAGAAAGGGACCTAATCTTTAAAATAGCTCTCCTGAACAAATCTTTTCATCAACTTTTCTTTTTTTTTTGATGTGGAAAAGTGTTTAATGCCCCAAAAGTGTTCCCTCCCAGAGATATGCGCTTTTTATGAAAGTGAAGTCGACGATTCTATGCGCAAGTAGAAAGGGACCTAATCTTTAAAATGGCTCTCCTGAACAAAACTGGTTTTTAACCTTAGGCCCTTTCTACTTTGTGCGTCACATATGCGGATGCGTTTTTAAAGAGGGGCGCGTCACCGCCCACATCCACACGATTATAGGCAGATCTCTTGAAATTTACACTGTATGTGTCAGATGTAAAAAAGGGGCGTCGCATCGCCCACTTTTCCCTGGATCGATGTACTCATAATATCTTTCAAGCTAAGATAATAACATTGAACTAATAAAGAAACTTATATCTTAAAATTAAACTGCTAAAATTTAAAAAAAAAATACTTCTTCCGTAAAATGCATATTTAACGTGCTTTAAAGGCGTAAATCGCATATCGACTACAGCGACGGGTGTGGTCACAATGGTTTATTGTGGCTATGTTCCGCTTACCTTAAACCAAAATGTAGTAACCAGCAGCATTTTCAAAGAAACATTTGCCACTAATTCTAGGACTCTAACATCTGCACCAAAGAGTTACTCTCTAAGGATACATAGCCTACTCGACAATCCCATGCTGGTTTCCTTAAAATAGGATTGCGAAAGCTTTGCTTAATAACAAAACAGCCGAGCTGAAAATGCTCTTATTAAGAAAATATGAGTTTTTGTGCAGAGTCGTTGTGCATTTCGAGCTGCTTTAAGACCCTACTTCAAAAGCGTTTATGCAGAGTGATAATGTTTAATGCAAAGTCTTTGAGTAAAACTTGCATCAGGTGATATGTTAAGTTCTAAAGGTCGATGGGGGTCGATTTTTTGGGGCTAAAGGTCCGTTTAGTCTTGACGGTTGACGGTAGGCAATCAGCTATTTCGGTTGGGGGTGGCATTTTGCATGTGCTAGAGGGAGATAACTACAGTTTGACGGTTGACGACGGTAGATTTCTGCAGGTTGCAGAATCAACCGTCCACCGGCAACCGTCAAGACTAATTGGACCTTAAGTCACACACTCTCGACTACCGAAGCCCCTGCGTAATACACATCGCGTGCAGCAGCTGCTGTGATTGACTCATTTTGGGAAAAACTTATAGGTTTACTGAACTCACTGTTTTGGATACACAACATTGTTTTTAGCTATAGATTGGTGTTTCCTATTTCATGGATGTATATTAATTACATTTAGTCAAGATTTTTATTTTTTTTAATTCACAAATATTATTTATTTTAATTATTTATAGGAAAGATTAACCCCGCGAAGCCTAAAGACTTGTTTGCAAGAAAAATATATGGATATATATAGGGTGATCTATATAGAGATATTTTTTCAGAACAAAACAAATATAAAAATTCAAATCATGTGTGGAATCTTTATTGGACATTTTATGGCATTTATTTTTTAAATATAATTTTCTTTAAATGTTGGCCGCTACTACGCCTTAGGGTTTCCATTGTGAGGGTCAAATTTTGTATGACTAGTTCGAGCATTTCGCCCGGTATGGCTTTAATGACACGCGTAATGTTGGCTTCCAAAACCTGAATCGTAGCTGGTTTATCAGCATAGACATTGGACTTTACGTAACCCCAAAGAAAAATGTCTAAAGGTGTGATATCACTCGATCTAGGCGGCCAACGCACCTGTCCTAAACGTGAAATTAGCTGCTTTTCGAAATGACCTCTCAATAGATCCATTGTTTGAGCAGCTGTTTGTCAAGTGGCACCGTCCTGTTGAAACCAAGTGTCGTCAAGAGTATGGGCTTTTATTTCAGGTAGCATAAAGATGGATATGATGGCGCGATAGCGAGCACAGTTCACGGTTACGTTCCGGCTATCATCATTTTTGGAAAAATATGCACCGATGATTCCACCAGCTTATAAACCGCACCAAACCGTGGGTATAAGTTTCTCTGGGTATAATGGCACCTCTTGAACCCCTTCTTGTTGCTCTTCAGCCCAAATGCGGCAATTTTGTTTATTGACTTTGAACCAGAAATGAACCAGAAATGAACCAGAAATGGGCCTTATCACTGAACAAAATTTTGTTCGAAAGCAGCTGATCTTCCCGTTTCTCACCAAACGCTCATTTCCATAATACAGTTGCCAACATTTTATGGTAATTATTTTTAAAAAATAAATGCCATAAAATGTCATCTGAAATTACCAATAAAGATTCCACACTTGATTTAAACTTTTATATATTTTTTTTGGTCTGAAAAAATACCTCTAGATGGATCACCCTATACATGTGTAAATTAGATAAATTATAATAACTTAATTTTATATGGTTTAGGGCGGGAAGAAGCTTTTACTGGCAAACATTTGATTCCAAATTGAACCACTGGATGGATCTTTCTGTAAAATTGTTTAAATAAACTATGATCGTAAGCTGCCAAAAAGGCATTTTAAAAGTGACGAAAATCCATAGGTGGGAGACAATGGACGTAAGAATGCAGAGTCTAAGTTGGTGCTTATGAAAACCCATTTCCATTTCATGCCTGACCAAGTAAACGCTTTCAGATACAAACCTGAGATTGGTTGTGAAAATTCAAAGAATGAAACCTTAAATTTGAAATTTCAAGCATAAGAGCTTATTTTTACCTTAAGTATATTTCCGTTTATTTGAGTACCAATTCCATTAGAGTCTATAGTTGCTTAATAGACCGGGCTGTTAGTTTCCCGTTTCCAGTAATGTAGAAGTAATCGAAGCGCATTTGCTGACAACTCTGCAATAACCCTTACCTGTGCCCTTGACGACCAGTAAGAAATATGGACTATAACATGGATTTTTGAAAGGTCATCAAAGTATCTACTGCCACGATATTTCTGAATGGTCATCAAAGTATCTACTGCCTTGAAAAGCCTAGTCTCCATTCTTGAAGACCCAAGCATGTGCATAGCTAATGCTTAACTGACTCCACTTCCTCTGCGTCCTGGCAACTTCTTTAAAAGTTTCTGCACAGGATGCCTATACGCCCTGCCATAGTCCCGATTAAGCAGTGTCCCGTGAGGAATCCTGTGAGGGTTGACATCGATTGTTTTCCATATGTAAGTAACTCCCTTGTTCTTCTCCGGCCTATTTTCGACAGACAAACCGGGTGTTTTGCAGTTGTAAATTGAGTTCCACCTTGAACCTGCTTCGAAAACTGGCACTTCGTCGATTTGCATTTCGTTAATCTTCATTCGTTTTTCATGAATTTTCATTCGTATTCATTCGACCAATGGAATGGCGAACTATGGATAAGTCACTTGGCCGAATTTTACCCCCAATTTTCGCTTGGGGTCGAATAAATATAGTAGATTATAATGCTCGCAAGAAATAACAACTTCTGATCTTTTTAATATCTACGAGTATGCAACCTATATCAGCCGTAAGATGGAATGTGACTCCAATATATGGGCAGGTGCTCCAAAAACATCCTTGGAGTTACTTGACCGTGTTCAAAGGAGAGCGATGGTGCTGATAGGTGACAGTGGGGTATTCTACCCAATTGTCTCCCTTGAACATCGTCGGAATGTGGGTTGCGTGTTTTTGTTTTATCGTTACTTTCATGGGGTGTTCTCCACGGACATCTGTCGACTTATTCCTGACTTGAGGATGTTTGGCAGAAATGCGCGACTTTCCAGGAATTTACACCCTTTGTTATCGATTGGCCGGTTGACCTCACCATGCACTATAGATCGAATTCCCTTTTCGCCTGTACTTTCCGTATGTGAAACCGACTTCGGACAAATGTATTTCCCACCAATTACGACATCTAAGCGTAATGTTGTGTCTCCTGATTTGTATAAGTTATTCAATGAATCTCTTCACATATTTTGATTTCACTGTCGTACAGTCCAGCGCCTTTATGGCTGCCATGCTGTCCACATATATTTGAATATTTGACGGAGGAATCCTTGGCTCCAGAATCTTTTTTGCGGCTATATTGATTAAAGAAATCTCAGCCAGAAAGACCGTGCATTTGTCCGATAGTCGTCGAAATATTTTTAGGTTAAGGGATTCCGAGTCGACCGTTGATCCCGGAGCTGCTTCCATTTTCGAGCCTCTATTGGGATTTCATATTCTGATATTACAGCGTCCGATGCTCTCTCATTGGAAAATACGTTCTACGGATTTCTTTTGGATCCTAAAAAGTTTCTTTTGAATCGACCTCGGTACCAGATAGTCTGACACCATATCAAAACTGTTCATCATTCCTGCTAATCTCAGTATCGCGCCATGTCTACCATTAAAATTAATTCAAATTGACGTTGATTTCAAATTCTGGCATTGGAATTCAATCTGCTTTAGAGCGGGAGTAAATGTGGTTATTAAGTTTCTTAGTGGGAGTCATTGTCGCTAGGCCAGGTATTTTAAGTCTCTGTGCAGGTGGGTTCTTTCCCCATCTGTCGTTGCGCTGAAGGTTTTGCTTATCCTTCGCTAGAAGGATGCCAATTTTAGCACAACGCTCAACAAGTCACCAGTTTTATATAGACTGCATTTTGATGAAAACGCCTTAAATTTTTCTAAGCATTTCTGTCTTCTTTTTCCAAATTAGTTTAAGGTTTTAAATTCCGTTTATTGAAATCGATCCGATCTTTTCAAATCATTTCTGTCTTCTCTTTCCAAATTAGATTAGGGTTTTAAATTCCGGTTTTGAAACCGATACGATCATTGTCGTGGTTTTCCTAGCTTAGATTACTTCCGCTTAAGAATGCCAACAGATTATTTTAAGTTAAATACTAAACATTAACGCTGCAAATCCTGCGACCATGAAAAATTAAATCGATGTGATATGGTTTTCCAGAAAATCTCGAATGCCGGTATCCTGTTTCAACTCTTTTTTTTTCCAAGGAAATTAAAATTGTCCTAAAAATCAATGTCTTGCCAAAGGTAAGCTCAAACCTTTCCTTCGGCTTTTTGATGGATTAGAGATAAAGGAGTGACTTGAAAGAGAATAATCACCCAGATCACTGCCATTGTCCTGTCAAACAAAAGATGAAACCACACATTTACTCGTTTTAACAAAACCGAAAAGAAATGCAAATTTCCACAAATCATAATTACAAAGATTTTCCATGAATGATTTCTGACATTCGATAGAGGATTTGACAAAGGCAACATGACAGAAAAACAAACCCCTACACAACAAAAACAAACAAGAGGACCAGGCCAGACAGCCGAAATTCCAGCTGCATTTGGTTATAATTTGACGCCGGTTTTTCTTAAACCCAAAGCCTGTGCAGACACAGAGACACAGGAATTTATACGAAACGCAGAATAACCAAAATCGTCGATGCTGATGGCCGAGATAATGATGGTGAACCGCAGTTTATAGCTCTGCCCAGAGCTGTGTGGATTATAAGCGGGGTTAAAAACGAAGAAACACCGAAAACAAGCAACAACATTGGAAACCTTTCAAAACGTCAAAATTGCACCTTGCAACAAGGCCACAATACAAACGGTTTCAAATGCTAATCGAACTCAGCATGCAGCGTGTACTGGCTGGATGTTTGTTTCCGTTGCTGGTCGTTCTTTCGTTGTTGGCCTGCAAGGAATGCATTAAGCCGAAAGGTTACCTGTTTTAGAGGATGCAGGTGAAACTGATTTCAGTTCGTATCCACGGTCGCAGCCATCATTATTGTTGTTGTTGCCTTGTGTAGATTTGGTTTTGAAGGCACACTCGCTGCAAGAAAAAAGGGTCACTATCCAACATTACCATGAAGGCTGGCCTGAACGACCAGGTTTTAATTTATTTTCTGTTTTCTTTTATTTCCATTGTTGTGCGCGCAACGGAAATAATTCAATTTTATTTCATTTTGTTGAAATGGATGGGCAGATTTATTTTTTTTGAAAAGGCCCGTTTTTATTCTGCATGTGAGTGTTTTTTCTCCTCATCCGCCTGGATTTGTAGCCCTTGATTAACGAGTTAAAATATTTGATCATTTCAAAAGGAAATAATTGTATGTTTTGACCAAACTGAATTGAAACTGAAATCAATAAATCATGTTTTGGTGGTCTCTTAAGACAACATAAAACCTCACAAATTGTAAATGACAAACGTCACGCGATAAACCTAAAACGGGGTGGAAGAATTTGATTCTTTAAAAACCTCCAAAAGGAATTTTATAATAACCGGGTTACTTTCATAGGCGTTCGAAATAGAAAGTAATGGTTTCAATGGATTGATTCCGTAGGCAGGACATTGTATTGTTTGGGAAGTCTTAAATAAAAAGCAGTAATTTTAATTTAGAGCAGTTAGGAAAAAAGACGATGGGTTTGGTCCTATCTATAAAACCAACGTTTCTCTTAATCATACAAATATTGTTTTTTTCAGTACGAGTTTATCTGAAATGTAATAGTAGGTTTTATGAAAAAAGTTACAATTTAAATTGTATACTAAATTTGACTTTCCGATTGCAATAACTTGAAATGTTATTGTTTTTTGTAAAATTATAAACCATCTTGCTACTTGCTACGTATCTGGCTATGTGCACGCAGAGAAGAAATATAATTACTTTATGGTCGCTGCAATAATATTATGTTCTCCGCAATAAAAGTTTGTTCGTCGCAACCATAGTAATGTTTATTGAATTTAATTTTAACAATAGTATGATTGCCTTAGTATTAATATTGTTAAAATGTAACAATAGTATTATTGCCCAATTTAAAAGTGAAAATATGGCTGTAGCAGCAATATAATTATAAAGTATTGTTTTTGGGTTTTATGTTAACAATAATATAGTAACGGCTATCATACTGTATGATTGTAATTTTTCTTCATTTGAATATGCTTTCGAGCCAGCCGCAGCGGCCACTTGCCCCAAAATCATAACCCTTATCTTTATAATAAAGCTAAATTCTTGGCCATAAGATTAAATTATATGCGTTTTATTTCTTCAAATTAAAGTTCATATCAAATTCTGGGGTTGGAATTCGATTTGCTTTAAAGAAGGAGTACGAGTAAATGTCGTTATGAAGCTTCTAAGTCTGAGTCATTGTCGCAATTCCAAAAATTTTGGAGCCTCTGTGCAGGTGGGTTCCTTCCCCATCTGACGTTGCGCTGAAGTTTTCGCCAAATTTAGAGGCTGATCCTTTGCAAGAAGGATGCCAATCTTAGCACAACGCTCAACAAGTCACCAGTTTCATATAAACTGCACTTTGATGAAAACGTTTTAAATCTTTTTAAGTATATATGTCTTCTTTTTCCAAATTAGTTTAAGGTTTTAAATTTCTGTTTTTTAAATCGATCCGATCATTGTCGTGGTTTTTCCAACAATTTTTCCAAAGATTACTTCCGCTTAGGATTGAATGCCAACAGAATATTTTCAGTTAAATCCTAAACGTTAACTCTGCAAATACTGCGACAATGAATAAGTAAATCGATGTTATCTGTTTTTCCAGAAAATCTAGAATCCCGGTATGAAAAAAAAATATGGTTACTATATGGTCACGGCAATAATAATTTGTTCTCCGCAATAAAAGTATGTTTGTCGCGACCATGTATGTATTGCTTATAGAAGTTAATTTTAACAATAGTATGATTGCCTTAATAGTAATATTGTTAAAATGTAACAATAGTATTATTGCCAAATTTAAAAATGAAAATATGGTTGTAGCAGCAATATAATTATGGTTGGTGCGACAAAAGTATTGTTTTTGGGTTTTATGTTAACAATAATATGATTACGGCTATCATACTGTATGATTGTAATTTTTCTTCACTTGAACATGCTTTCGAGCCAGCCGCAGCGGCCACTTTCCCAAAATCATAACCCTTATCTCTATAATAAAGCTAAATTCTTGGCCTTAAGATTAAATTATATGTGTTTTATTTCTTCTTGAAACCCACACGTCTAAAAAACACCATTTATGTAGGCAGATCCAAGCATCAGATTTTATAATAAAATTCTGTAAAGTTTCCTGACACGTCCTAATGTATCATTGGGCCAATTGTATTTGGTCTTCTATTCATTTTTATTTTTAAAATTAAGATGTTTGGATAAAAAAATAAAAACTTTTCGTATCTTGATACATTTTTCAAAATAATAATTCTCAAAAAGTCTCATTTAAAAGTGCAGATTTTTCCCTCTTATATGGTAGCTACTCGTATGTCGATAGGACTCCGCGTTAAAAACTTATTTCAATTTCAAAAGCATAAAGCCTCCCCCAAAAATATGATTTTTCAGTACGTTAACATTTTTTGGAAACTTTGTTCCTTTTATACAGAGAGTAAGTAACACAAAACACTCGGTAGACTTTGTTCTACTGAAAAATTAAAATCTTTTTAACGCGGGATCGTATCATTACAATCCTTATATAATATAAAAGCGCAAAATCTTTTGACTGATGTATATTACATAGCTGTTTTAACTCATCAACAAGGCTAAGAAAAATCATCTATTAGCGTGCTTGTTGTAGATTTAAAAACAGCCTTTCCAAAAATCACTCCTAGTCGAAATTTTGTGTGGATGTGGAGCATACAACAGATGTCCCCGGTCCATGTATGGTACTATTTAACGACCCGGACATAGGATATTCAATGAAGCCCAAAAGGTTCTTCACCAAGAGGAATATACTTTAGAAGCTATGGAGCTCCAGACATATTCTTACTTCTCAGCTTAATGCTAGACCGAATTTTACTTATAATAAAAAGAGAACGATGTGATGCATCAATTTTAGCAATGGTTGTATTTAATGTATATGGTTGGCCCAAATAAGACTGAAGGGTGAAAAATATTCTTAACTTTTGTGTTTATAATTTTTTTCTCTCTTTTTTTACAACACTCAGTGGATGCCGCCATACTCTGAGGTTGCCTATTTATGCCGTGCATTTCGTTGGCGAGTGGAAATTAAAGGATCAGAGGGGGAAAGAGGGAGAAATGTTTACTGTTACTTGCCTTGAACTTATGGATGTCGCAATTAGTGGGAAATAAATTTGCCGAAAGTCGATTTAACATTCTGTAGTACATAGTGCGGTCAACCGGCCAATCCATAACAAACGGGTGTGAATTCCTAGCAAGTCGCGTATCCCTGCCGAACATCAGAACAGGAATAAGGCGACGGATGTCTGATGGACGCACACCATGAAAGTAACAAAAGAACACCATCCATCATCCAACCCACATTCCAACGGTGCTCAAGGGAAACAATTGAGTTGGATTCCCTACTGTCACCTATTAGCACCATCGCTCTCCTTTGAACACGGTCAAGTAGCTCCAAGGATGATTTTGCAGCACCTCCTCATATATGGGAGTTGTATTCCATCTTCGGCCTGATGTAAGTTCTATAAATATTGAAAAGATCAGAAGGAGTGAAATATTTTTTGCATCGATCTAAAAGCCATGAGTGCTTCTTGCGACACTTCGAATACATGTCTCGCCCAACGAGCGTCACATTGAATTTTTATGGCCAGAACGTCAAGAGCTTCTGATTGTTCAATATCCGTAACATCGATAGAAATTGGCAACATTGTTAGGTCAGCGAATCGTTTATGAGACAACAAGTAGCACTGGGTCTTACGAGCATTGAAATCTACTATATTCACTCGACCCCATTCGGAAGTGGCCAATAGGTCCCGGCCAATTCGCCTTTTGTCTTCAATATTTTGAAGACTCGGCCTACGGTCGAATGAATACGAATGACATAGGTTGCTGTCATCCCCGAAAGAGTATATTGGATTCACGGTCTGACCCAAAAGATCGTCAATGAAAATAAGAAATAAAGAGGAAGAAAGGGCAGAGCCCTGTGTACACCTGCGGTCAGCCTTTGTGTGTTGGATGAGAACCCATCTACAACAACTCTTATAGTGCGATCTCTAAGAAAGCTCGATATAAATCGCGCAAACGTATTTTCGACACCAAAAGCAATCAGCTTTGATGTGAGTGCACCGTGTCAGACTCTATCGAAGGCCTTGGAGATATCCAGAGCCACGACCTTACTCTCACCAAATTGGTGAATAGACTGACTCCAACACTCCGATAAGAACGCCATCAGGTCTCCGGTAGAGCGATTTTTACATCACTTAGCACGTCGTTGGTCTATAAATACCTCACAAGATGGTGGTTCACAAGTCGCTCCATTATCTTGGAGAACGCGAAGCAAATCATAATTGGCCGATAATTCGCAGGATTATTGGCTTCACCCTTTTTAGGGATCGGCAGGACGTTCGCAACCTTCCAACACGCTGGGAAGGCTCCCACACGGTAAGCAAAATTGAAAAGGTTGTGTAATGGATGGGCTAGCGCCGAAGAGCCATAGGACAAGTGCCGACATACCACCCGGGCCCGGCGATTTATTTACATCGAGGATGGCAAGAAGCCTTTTAACTCCACGTGTTCGATTTATTTACATCGATTACTTACATAGAGGAGCCTTTTAACTCCACGTGTTCGAAAAATATCTGAGGCATGGAACTTGATACGTTTTCGATCGCGGGGAATGGTTGATTGCTTTCCGTCTTTTGGGATAGAGTTGTGATAGTTGAAGAACTATCCTTTATCCTTCTTACAAAAGACCAAAAGCTTCTACATCCACTGGGAGAAGTAAGAACCTATGTACGTAGACGTTGTTCGTGCAGAAATTTTTCACGCTTAAGCACTGGAAGTTCTTGACTGTTTACGCAGCACTTCAATTCAACGAAATTATCGTCGTCATTTTAAAGTCAGAACTGCAAACAGTAGGAACTTAGTCTCCCGTTTTGAGGAACAGTTATCAATGTCAGACTCCTAGAGAATAATATCAGCGTCGATTACGCGGTTAATGCGATGTTTTGGCTAATAATATTTTTTTGAAAATGAGGAGGGCCTACCAGAAACCATTAACGGAGCTCTGTATAGGACTATGATTGAAACTTGTTTGCGTCCGCAAGTTAAAAATAATCCCAATAATTCCAATTCCACGATTTAACTAAAATAATTCCACCAAGATGGAGCCACTGCGCAAACCATAATGAAACTTATTCGTATCCTATTTGGTAAACCTTGCAGTCTTATTTGGGCCACCTAGTATTTGTATCGGCAGCCATTGGGATTTTGAAAGGGTGAGATTCCCGTTTTTAAAATCATTCTCATAAAACGGTTTGAGATAGTTAGGAGTTATCATTTAATGAGACCACACAGTGCTGTAGGGTATAATAAACGCTAACCTTGAAGTCGTATTCTGGCTCAAGCTAAGAGGCTTGTACTTTGACTAACCGATAGATATCAAATATGTCATTCAAACATAAAGCATTATGCTACAGAGTATCGTGACCACAAATATAGTATAATTATACACTTCAAATATAATTATATATTTACTTTAACAAAAATTTCAAATGTATTTGATTATACAATCATAAACAATTCAAAATTTAGTTAGAAAAAATCCTTCCCCCAGTCCCTAATCGTACTATTTATCATTAAAATTCAACATTTTCCTTTTCCTTCTAAAATAATAGTTAATTTTATAATTAATTGCATATCCTTTCCCTGTCATTTAGTATTGACATACTTTTTATTTAATTTGTTCTTAAGTAGAGTGAGAATAGTCGTTCGTTCGTTCCTTTTTTGAAAAAACAGTAGAACTCCACGTGTAAATCTTTTGTTCATTGAACTGTGTCGTGGTGACTTCCGCTGTGGAACATAATGTCTTCTAACTTTAACGTTTAGTTTTTATGTATAGCCAAAAACTATTGCCAGTGAATAGTTTTTGTGCCATTCGCAGTCTGAACGAAAACTTGCGATGACATAAAACTTCTGCAGACTTTTTGTGTTGACTTCCTCGATGATTTACATGGTTTTTTGTTTTGAACAAAGTGGAGGTTTTGAATTATTAGTTGCAGTACTGGGGAGGAGTTCTTAAGTGAAAAATTAATTGGGAAAATTTAGGAATTTAAAAATGGCTTTAAACTTTAAACTTCACATGGAATATTTGTATTTTGTACTTTGAATGATATGGCATCAACGCCTCAAAAGGAATACAAATATTTGATCGAAACATGTTCAAAATTCTCTAGTTGAAACATGGTTAATTTCCGCCAGCCCAATGCTTACCCTTCCTCATATATTGCATTCAAAAATGTGGCATGGGCAGTATACGTGGATTTGGTTTTGATAGAGACGTTACCAAATCATATATCTCTTTAATAGAAATGTTTGCCAATTTTTCCTTATGTATGTGCATGTAACCTTAGCCATTCGGTTAGCAAAGAAATTCAGTTGTTGCAACGAATCTGTTCTCTGTGTGTAGAAATGCAAGACTTAGGTGATAATTATAAATTCCTAAAAGGGCCAAGGGCAATTTTATTTTGCAACGCGTAATTGTATGAAACTCGTTTATAGGTATTAAATAGCCCTTGTTTTTGCGAATTTTCGTGAAAATTCAATCTCTAAGATAGATGAGGCCTTTTTTCGAAAAGTAAAAAAGGATTCTTATACGAAAGTTTAAGTATTTTTATGTTCATCAAAAAATTTTCCAATTAATTTTAGTTGGGGCGTGTATATTTTTAATGAAATTGTTGTTAGGTTTAAATGCTCTACCAAATACATACTATTATCATTTTAAAAAGGATCGTCAAAAAAATCAGAATATTTTTTAAGATAAACTTCCTCTTTTCGTCCTTTTTTAATGAATATGTTAGGTTACGAATCGAAACCAAAATCGACACATAGAGGAATTTTTTTCCACCAAATTTGACCGATACGAAAGTAATTATATATTTTTTATCACATTAACCCTTAAGTAGCCGAAATATATAGGTTTGAAATCCCACTTTACTTCACTTAAATAATGTATCATAATCAGCATTATCTTTAAAATTGTTGACACCTTAAACCAAAAACTGATTTTTTCCCACTTTACTAACAAACTTTATTAGATTTGAAAATAAAAATTATGTTTTTAAAAAACCTGCTCATAAGTAAAATACCTGAATAAATATGTTCATACCGTTAAATACAAAAATTAAATAATAACCCTTTTTATTTTAGTCAGATAACCAAATCTTAAAATGTAAATATCAGTTGGTCCAATTTCCAAATGCTCGTGGCCATAACAACAGAATTAAAAGTACTCTTAAAGCCTATAATATACTCGTTTAACAACAACCAATACATGTACAATTTTAATAATCATCTTAATTACTAAGGCTTACCCATACTTTGTTTCTTCAACCGATACTGTCAGTTTCCCCTACTGAAAATTGCCGTGTACTCAACCAACATTCAATTGTAGCGATGGATTACATGGATAACACGTGCAACCACCAGCATTCGGTTGGCAAAAATTTCGGTTGTGGCAAAAAATCTGTTCTCTACGTATATGGTCAAAACGACCGATAAATATAAAATAAGGAGAGACAGTTATACGCAGAAAACAAATTAGTTGGAAATCGGCTGGAAATTCAAAAATTTCTTTGCAAAAGAAAAGTTACAGTCGCAATCACCAAATGTAAACTTATATAATGGTATGGTAGGTATATTCGGCTCGACACAATAGATAAATATAATCATCGTATTATAAACACCACCAGTTGATCGGTCATTCCAAAAAAACGCGAAAAGTTATTTGGTTGCTACAACTGGTGGCTGTGAAAACCAACAGTTTTGAACAAATTTTGTTGTTGTAACCTATTAGTGGCGATGATAAAAATGATTAAATTTCATCATAACCTAAACGTATATTTGAAGGTTTTTTTTAGTTGTGAATAGGCGTTTTGAAACTAAAATAATTGTATTATTGCTGACTTTAGGTCAATCGATTATTCCAATGTTTTATCAGTTAAAATCTTCCATCATCCTCAAGGGTCATATCCCTTTTTTTTTAGAGTACTACGAGGGTTGCTATATATATATTTCTGACCTAGGCAACACTTAGTGCTGCCTGGCGCCATCTGACGTTTCTATTGGAAAGTTTGACATTTTTTTTATCATAAACATACTCAAAACGTTTTGACGTACGACCATCATTTGTGTTGTTTACAGTGACTGGAAAAATCAATTTGGCAAAAAAATGGAATTCACTCGTAATCATTTTGATGAGATCTTTTTTCACAACTTTCGAAGTGGATTATCACGATGAGAGTACATCGATGAACTTAAATCTTTGTATGGCGATAAAGCACCATCCCATAGCACTGTGAAAAGCTGGTTTAATGAATTCAATCGCTCAAAGACGAAGGTCGTCCAAAAACGGCCGTTGTGCCAGAGAACATTGATGCCGTGCGTGAACTGATAATGCAAGATCGTCATGTGACATACCGTGAGATCCTTAGGCATTTCTTCCACCAGCATACATTCGATATTGCATGAACACCTGGCGTAAAAAAGGTTTGTTCTAGTTGGATACCGCAGAATTTGACAGTCGCTCAAAAAAAGGCTCGTGTCGATTGGTGTAAAGAAATTTAAAAAAAAATACGATCGCGGAGCTTCAAAAGACGTTTATAAGATCGTCACAGGTGACGAATCATGGATCTATGTGTATGAGCATGAAACAAAACAGCAATCGACCGGGTCTTCGAAGACGAGCCAAGTCCAACGAAAGTTGTTCGTGGAAGAAGCACTTCGAAGCAAATGGTCGCCTGTTTCTTCGGCAAAACTGGTGTGTCGACAGTTCCGCTTGAGTAACGTAGGACGGTCAATTCTGAGTGGTACACCTCAATTTGTTTGCCTGAAGTCTTCGGAGAAATTCGAAAAACGAACAAGAGAAGACGAATCATTGTGCACCATGACAATACGAGCTCTCACGAACGTCCAATTAATGGGACATTCGCCTTAGAAGATGCTGTTGAAGCGTTCAAATACCATGTTTTAGAGATGTGTCAATCGGAGTGGAAAAAGTGCTTCGACAATTGGTTTGAGCGCATGCAAAACTTATAAATCATGCTGGAGAATACTTTGAAAAACAATAAAACCATTTTTGATGATAAATATTTACATTTTCATTATTATTATTTTAGAAATATATATAGCAGCCCTCGGGCAAGTATTTGAGCTAACGGCATTTGTCTCTTCGTATTTTGCACCGATGCTTCAATTCCAACTACTAAAAGTTACAGAGAACCAACTAACTTTCGGTGACTTCGGTTGATGGAACACTTGATGTCAGTGTAACCTCAATCATTCGGTAGGCAAAAATCTTCCATCATCTACTCCACCTTTTTCTCGACATGACCCTCCCTTTGTCTTAGAGTACTACAAGTGTTTTTTTAAGCAAACAGTTTTTTTGTGTCTTCGTATGTTCCAGAAAAAAAAACGGTTGTGGCAACGAATCTTTTCTCTGTGGTTACTTAAATTAATGCAAATATCACGGGGTATATAAAAATGGATTTGTTTTGAAGATTTAGCTGAGGTTGCTTCGTAGAAATGTACCCATAGCACCAAAAAACAGACCATTTCAATAGCGAAGCAGGATGTATTAGACCGGCCTGGCCGAAATTAATGACTTTCTAAATTGTTTATATTCAAATTGTATATTTAATGTACAGGTAGTGTATACTACACCTTGGTCTTTTTCCCATGAAAATTTATTTAATGAATAACTAAATTTACGATTAGTTTCGAGCCAATATATTTTATAATTCATATAAACGATCATTAGGATATACCTTAGAATTACGTACAGCCTTCTTTGGGGTCGGTAAGGTGCATCGAACAGACTACACATTTTAATATTCATAACACATTTAAAATAACATCCATGCAACGCACAAAAAAATCATTTGTTTCCACAATGCTTTGATCCCCTAACCCTCCCTCAAAAGTCAAAGTCAAACGAATGGAAAGAGATCCCAAAACAAAATGCACCTGCAGCACAGATCAAATATTGAATTATAAAAGGAACTCAACAAAATCCAAGAAAAAAACTACACATGCACCTGATAACATCAAATAAGGAAAGAAGAGGAACAAGGAGGCAACACCGAAGTCATTCAACAAAACTGACTTAACGGTCGACAAGGCTGCAGACACATCCCAGGCACAACCAAGAGAAGGACTAAAATCCACACATCCTTCTGTATTAAATATGAAACCTGTAATCTTTGACGGGAGGATGAACGAAAGGACGGACAGACACAAAGTGCTTGCGTGCTGCGTGTGTGCACCACATTCGCACCATAATTCGTTCACGGTAAGGAACACCAACAACTACCACCACATCCTTATATCATTTCAAAACCTTAGAGTAGTAGTAGTCTCACACTAAACGGAGAAAAAGTCCTGTGAAAAGAAAAACAAAACACAGAACACTCGCTTGCACTCCTATTAAAATGAAATCCCTAAATTATCTGCCAGCCTATTTGATGTTATAGTCGATGTCCTCTTCCCCCTCCCTTTATCGTCGTCCTTTTCCTTGATAGAGAGTTTAATCACCTGTATCTCTGCCTTAAAACCTGCTTGCTACCTCTCCTTGCTAGCATGGCATAGTCGTTGCCATCGCTCGGCTTGTATCTCGTCAAAACCAATAAAATGAATAATGACTGGTGCGTTTCCTAAGGATGGTATGACCTTTTTTTCTCGCCCTATTCCTTTGATCGTTTTCTGGGTAGTGAGTGTCGGTACACTCGTATCCTGGCGATGTATTAATTAAAGTTCTGCTGCTTATCGGGCCTATTTATTTCGAGTCTTCTGTCTTAAAATGAAATTCACCTGCACTGCATTGCACTGGTGGATAATTCGTATGAAGCTAAATTACAGTGATTTCGATAACAATTAAATTTAAACTGTCTGTCAATAACTATTCGAGCAGAAGTATATGCGAACGGTACGCCATAGCGTTAGTCTATAATTAGACGGCGTGAGTATGTGAGCGGACAGTGATGACCGATTAAAGAGCAAATATCAATAGTGTTGCATGTAAGGTAGTGGGCAAATTAGAACAATATTCGTGGATGTCAATGTACATGATTCGTTTAAATAAAAAAATTTAAGAACAATACATATGTGACAGCGCATAGAGAAAGGGACCTAAGGGTAAAAAAATCAATTTTAATTTTTTTTTTCTTTTTTCCAAAAGTGTTCCCTCCCAGAGATATGCGCGTTTTATGAAAGTGAAGTCAACGATTCTAAGCGCAAATAGAAAGGGACCTAATCTATAAAATGGCTCTCCTGAACAAAACTGGTTTTTAACCTTAGGTCCCTTTCTATTTTGCGCGTCACATATTGAAACTGTTTTCCTTCACTACACGTCAAAATATTTATAGTTACAATAAGATCACGACAACAATTTTACGTTCATAGCATAGCATTGTTATTTAAATTATAATTTAACAATAGTATGATAAAGCCAATATTAAAATTGTTAAAATGTAACAATAGTGAAATTCCTCAATTTCGAAATAGAAATATGGTAGTTGGTTGGCAGGAAAAACGTTTGCATTTGTTCTTTATGTTAACAATAATATTTATAATCTAAACAATGATTTTGGGAAATTTGGGGGCAAAACCAAAAATCGAAGGTTTTCTTAAGTGTTGACTTTGTTTGGCAAAAGAAACTACTGGCAGCAGTTCTCGTTAAAAGAGTGTCTTCCTGATCTTACTCGTAAGTGTATAAATATAGTCGCTTATTATGGGTATTACGAAGATGAACTTCTACATCCTTTTTCGACCAAATTTCGTACAGAGCATAAAGTCATTTCCGATCTAAGGTCCTTCTGCTATAAAAGCCTTAAATTAAACCTAATCAAACCTTAACATTAAATTTTTCGAACTGGACCATATTGGTCCATATTTGTCATACAGCCCCCATGGGCCTTCCCAATATCAGAACCTGCAGCTTTAGATGCGAGCTACCAAACCCATCTCTGGTAAAGCTGACCCATATCGCTGCAAGTTTTTGAAAACCCCCACACAAAGGTCCCTTTCGGTTTGAGTTCCAGCTCTCTAAAGGCCAATTTAGCTCAAATGAAGCACAGTACGTTATTATGCCGGTAAAACTAGGTCGGTTTGCGTTTTAGTAAGGCATTCCTGGCCTAGAAGTAACGTATATGTGACAGCGCATAGAGAAAGGGTAAAAAAAATCAATTTTCAATTTTTTGATGTGGACAACATCGGAGCATCGAATGAGACCGATCCCATGCCCCAAAAGTGATCCCTCCCAGAGATATGCGCGTTTTATGAAAGTGATGGTACACCAAAGATACACGTATTTAAATCTTTAAAATGTCTCTCCTGAACCAAACTGGTTTTTACCCTTAGGTCACTTTCTATTTTGCGCGTCACATATATTAATTTTGTCTGGCCCTGCTCAAGACTGAAGACCGAAATCTTCTGAATAAGATATTGGTGTCCGCCTGTTTGCGGAAAAAAAAGTGCAGGTCGCACTATTGAAGCTTGGTGTCTAAAATTTTGCAGACAAACGTGTAGATAACCTGAGACGGTTGTTCAATACCAACAGGAATCGATCTGTAAAGAGTTAAAAATGTTCTCTATACTGAGGACTGAGTCAACCTTTTGAAAAATCAACATCGTTAAACTTCAAAAGAAAGGAAACTGCAGGTCGTACTTTTAAAGCTTGGTGGCTATAATTTTGCAGATACATGTGTAGATGAACTGACACGATTGTTCAATACCAACAGGAATCGATTTGTAAAGAGGTAAACATTTTCCCTACACAAGGACTGAGTCAACCTCTTGAAAAATCAACATCGTTAAACTTCAAAAGAAAGGAAACTGCAGGTCGTACTTTAAAGCTTGGTGGCTATAATTTTGCTGATACATAGATAAACTGAAACGGTTGTTCAATAACGGCCAGATCGCTAAAGAGGTAAACATTTTACCTATACAAGGACTGAGTCAACCTCTTGAAAAATCAACATCCCTAACTTTCAAAAGACAATGTCTAATGAACTTTTAGAGATACGATGAATTTTGGAACATACGATGTTGGAATAGATCGAAGACATCCTGTAGGAAAAGTAGGCTGTGCCACGCCTTTACTTTAAAAAATTGCACATATGACCAAAGTTATAGACCGATCGTTAAACAATTTCAACAGATTGACATGAACAATTAGCATATGTGAAAGCGCATAGAGAAAGGGACCTAAGGGTGAAAAAATCAATTTTCATTTTTTCGATTTTTGATGTGGACAACTGAGCATCGAATGAGACCGATCCCATGCCCCAAAAGTGTTACCTCCCGGAGATATGCGCGTTTTATGAAAGTGAAGTCGACGATTCTAAGCGCAAATAGAAAGGGACCCAATCTTTAAAATTGCTCTCCTGAACAAAACTGGTTTTTAGCCTTAGGTCCCTTTCTATTTTGCGCGTCACATATATTATTATAGACTATATTGTGCTAAAATTGCAAGAAAAGGGCGTGGCACCGCCCACACTATCCTGAACTTTAAAAGACAATATCTCTTGAACTGTTACAAGTATGAAGATAATATTTGAAATAAGTTGTTGATCGCAACAAATTTAAAAAAAAAAAACGTAAGCGGTGGCACGTCCCTTTTAAAAAATCGCACTAATGGCCAAAGTAATGATTTGATCGTTTGCACAAAATTAAATCAGTGTATCTATTAGACTTTGCTGTGTTAAAATTTTAATCTCCCATACAACCTTAGGGGCGCGAAAACTTAAACTGAACTTTGGTCGAATATTATAATGTTTTTATTTGTTGAACTGATACCGATATAATGGCAGAAGTTGGTATATATAATTTTGGTATGAAAAGAAACACACTCCGATAAAAAATAGAATGGTACCACACCCCCTTTACACTATTTTCTTATTTTTAATTTACATACTTTTATGTTAAAAGTGGGGCGATATTTCGTTACGAAAGTAGTTTTAGGAGGTCAGAGTCTATGGAAATAAACTTTTTTTATCATTCCTTGCTTTTCTTGGCTTTATTTCCTCTTTTGACAAAAAATGTTCCATAAAAGTTGTAATTTCTATACCCTTCACCGAAGAGTGGATGGTGTATTAAATTTGTCATTCCGTTTGCAACGCCACGAAATATTGATTGGAGACCCTCCAAAGAATATATACGCTGTGATACAAAATTGCACTTTCCGAATCGGATGGGGGTGACACCAAAACCAAATGAAAGTTTACTTTTTTATAACAAAACCCTTAAGGTTTTTTTTTTTTAACTTAGTGCGAGGTTTTTCTTTTGATTTTGAGATTTTGGAACACTGTCTAACAAGAAAAAGCATTAAACATTTCATAAAGTAATGGTGATTTATTTTTATTATCCTGGAAAGTTGTGGCATTTTACTTTTTTTGGGGTCGAGGAATCCGTTTTCGGTATTTATGGTTTCTAAAACTAATACTAGAAACTAACATTAGATGTCGCTCTGCTTCTCTCTCCGTGGGTCTGCTGAAAGCACGAGGATCAAAAGGATCAACCTAGGATCTTGAAATTAGCATGACGAAGGCTTATGGTCATAAGATGTTTAGGATTGTAAATGGACGAAATCGGCACAGGGGGAAAAAGTTTCACTTTAAGGGACTAAAGATACCTCGGTAAAAATTACACACTTTTAAGTATTTGTTCAACAAATCATAAAATTTTGTGGGCAGACATTAGTTAAAATATGTTCTGTTCGTTGGTACGCACTAAATACGTCAAAAGTTCATAGTTACTGGCCCAAATGGTCAAAACGGACAATATATAGTCAGTATGGATATATTGGTATTGCATTTAAAGCAACTTTTGGTACCAATTAAAATAAAGAGTATTCTTGAAGTTTTGGGTAAGATTGGTGAGGGATGCAAGGGCCGGAAAGGCTCAAAAACGTGATATTTTGCTAGCGCTTTAGTAGCGTTGTGACGCAAGAGGATATCAGGGTTTTCCAATAGGGACATAACAATTCTTATCTTTATGCTAACGCAGCCTCAACCATTTTTAATGATCTTTCAGTGTCAAAACGTTAGTCGAAGTCAACATTTTCATCATGGTAAAGTTCACTTACGTGCAACGTTTGGAAATCATTAAAAATTACTAGCGAAATTCTGAGTCGGTGGTCGCAACTTTAAAAGCGCTTACTCCAATTTTCGTCCCTATGTGAGTGCTTTAGTGTCAAAAAACAAAATAAGCGTTATTGGACAGCAACAAACCCACATATGCTTGAAGAGACACAATTTCAAAAAAATACTTTGTGGTGGTGTGGTTTTCGTGTCGGAGGTGTGATTGGGTCGTATTTTTTATTTTTTCTTCGATGAAAACTATCGTCATGCTACCGTTAATGGAGAGCGCTAGTGTGCCATGTTAAAAATGGTAGTCAAGAGGTTAATTCTTAAAATGTAACATTTGCACTACACCTGGAATAAATTGGAACTCTGTATCTTAAATATTTAATATTTAAAATTGTTATGTCCTTACTGAAAACCCCAGTAAAAGGTTCGACCTGGCCGAAGGTAATAACATTTTTTCTTGCTTATATTTTAATTTGGAGTTAAGTACTCTGGGGTTGTTGTACCGTGAGTTTTATATAACTACAGGTTTATGATAGCAGGACACTTTTAGAGAAATCGTTTATATATTTTTTATATATGTTAACGTACATCAGTGCCTTTTAGTGAATACAAATTGTCAAAATAATCAAAAGACATTTAAAGAAAGAAATCTCAAGAAGGTACTGAGTTACTAACTAAACAAAAGAGCCTGATATTAATTCCGATAGTTCTTATGACTTGCTCCATGTGGAAATACAAAACTCTCCAAGTGGCGAATAGCTTATATCAAAGACATGAAATTGTAGAAGGTGGCCGGTTTGCTTTTTCTTTGCAATATCGTACAAAAACATCACTCGGTAACCCACAAATTTTTGGTCTGTTAGTCCACTTTCGTTTGGAAACAATCACTAGAACGATAGTTGGTAAAAACTGAAACACAGAAAACACTTAAAACACAAAAAAAAACTCTTTCCCAAAATGTTTGTGTGTTTTTTAATTGTTTGTAAAAACTTAACTCATCCATTTTCTACAATTAATCGTCTTTGGCTTTTATGACATTATGGCTATTTAATCAGTTCGATCAAATTGTTTTACCACACAATCTTGCTACTTTTATGCCCACAACTGTAACTTTCAAATTAATGCCATTTACAAGGTGTGTGTATTTAGAGTTCATACGTACATATGAATGGTTGCTTGGCTAGTTGCATGCCTGGCTGGATGTTTCGCTGGATAGTTGCGATGGACTGACTGTCTTACCGTCCGTACGACTTTCTGGCTGAACGGCTGAATTGGTTTGTCTAATGTACGAGTATCTTTGTAATTTGTATTTGAAAAACATGATTAGATTTTAATTATACGGTTTTAGCATAACTACAAAGTAAACACACACACACACACACACACTAATAGACAATTCACCTGCCTGCCACACACGAAAACGTGTGGCAAGTGTATTCGGTCGAACACTTTGCTCCACCTCCTGAAAGACGTCGATTGCCTACAATTATTGCAACAAATTTGCACAATTCAATAATAATTACAACGGTCACCGCAAAGGCTGTCATTAGAGATGAATGCAATTTTCCCAAGATATGTGGTGGCAACAATAAAGGATTTCATGGATAATGCGATTTGAAAAGCAGGTGGAAAGTAATTAGATGAACGGACGATGCCTAAATGTTTTCAGTTAATTGAATGTTAATTCAGTTAATTAAAATACAGCGATACATACGAGGGCGACCGCAAAACTAACTGGCCTGGCACATTTTCTGTTTTACTAGCATTTTTTTTTTTTTTTTTTTTAAAGCAATCTTTTATAAGCCATCTGTCAAAATTTCCGAAATATTTAATGATTATTTTCTTTGTTACAGGTGATTGAAGTAAACAAGTTTTATAATTTTTGAAAAATGGAAAATAAAGAGTTTCGTGTGGTAATTAAACACTTTTATATGAAAGGTTATACGCCACAGTTAATCAAAGATGAATGGGATTCTGTTCATGGTGATAATGCACCATGATACTCCACCGTGAAATCCTGGGTTCAACAATTTAAAATGGGTCGTTCAAGTACGGAAGATGAACAACGCTCTGGAAGACCGAAAACTGCTACTACTATTGAAAACATTAGAAAAATATTTTATGAAGTGACTAAAGATAGACGAATAAAGCTCAGATAACTTGCTGATATTGTTAAAATACACAAAAAACAAGTTTGGAGTATTTTACTTGTTGAACTCCACATGAAAAAGCTATCCGCAAGAAGGGTGCCGCGTTTGTTGACTTTGCCCCAAAAAACCGTCCGTTGGACCAATTCCGAGGAGCTTTTAGCGATTTATCAGCGTAATTCAATAGAGTTCTTGCGCCGATTCCTAACTGTTGATGAAACATGGATCCATCACTACATCCCAAAATGCAAAGAACAGTCAAAACAATGGATAGAAGCTGGTAAATGTGGTCCCAAGAAGGCGAAAACTGTTAAGTCAGCAGGAAAAGTAATGGCCACATTATTTTGGGATGCAAGGGGTATAATATTTATTGATTATCTTGAAAAAAGGAAAAACTATAAATAGTGAATATTATTGTGCATTATTGGATCGGTTGAGTGAAGAAATCAAGATAAAACGACCGCATTTAGAAAAAAAGAGTTCTTTTTCATCAAGATAATGCTCCTTCACACACTGCATTTTTAACTCACCAAAAACTGGCCGAATTACGATTTGAAATTGCTCCGCATCCACCATATAGTCCAGATTTAGCTCCTTCTGATTATTTCTTGTTTCCAAATTAAAACAAATTTCTCGGTGGCAAAAAATTTTCGTCCAATAGCGAGGTTATTGCTGAAACTGAGGCATATATTGAAGGTCTTGAAAAATCTTATTTTTCGGATGGAATTAAAAAACTTGAAAAACGTTTGATGAAGTGTATTGAGTTGGAAGGAGATTATGTTGAAAAATAAATAATAATAATTCTAAAAAATACTTTTCTTTTTATGTTAGGCCAGTTACTTTTGCGGTCGCCCTCGTATCAAGTGTAGTGCCATCTATACATGACTGAATAGACTAAAAACAAAGTTGACGAATAGGATTTATATTCTATAGTCTTTTAATGATTCTAAGTTTTTGAAAATTTATCGTTTGACTAAATTCTGTTTAAGGTCTACGAGAGCTACGGGTATACTTATATTCCTGGCCTAATAATGAAAATTCGAATATTTATCATCAAAAATGGTAATCTCTAGCTTGATTTACTTAGTAGGGACATAAATACTGTTGCACGCGTTTTATGCTGTAAAATAAAAAGTGCTGAATGTTTTAGGACCAAATATTTTTTACTATATTTATTTATGTATATTGTATCCAAAAAATCTACTTATTCGAAATGTCCGCCTTTTGACTTTACACTCGCCTTAAGTCGCACTGGCCAATCGTCAATAGCTGCACGAACCTCGTCCATTGGAAAATTGGCCACAGCTCGAACCAAAGCCGTATTAAGAGACCCAATGTTGGGGTATCTTTGGTGACAACCCTTTTCCTCTAAAACCGTCCACAGTTTGTAATCCAATGGGTTCAAATCTGGACTGCCTAAGGGCCATACTTCAGAGGAAATGAACGCTGGCAAATTGTTTCGAAGCCAGGCCTGGACGTTTTAGCATTATGAGCCGGCGCAGAATCCTGCTGGAAAGTCCATGTCTGGTTTTGGAACAGGGAACTGTAAAGAGGCTTTAAAACAGCTTCCAAAACGGGTTCTTAGTAAACTTTGGCCCATGTTTTGACTCATTGTTCACAGAAATGCAGGTCAGTGACCCCACCGTAAGAGACAACCCTCCAAACCAGGACTGAAGCTGGGTGATGACACCTTTCCACCCTTGGAATCAGTTCACTCTATCATTTTTCTTGTTAAATTTTTCCTGAACGGTAAAAATTTTTTCATCGGTGAACAAAATTTTTCTGTGTAAGTTATCAGCGTGCATCACCAAAAGACGTTTGCATTTTTCAATCCTATTTTTTTTAAAGCTGCAGTCAATAAATGTCCGGTACGTCATTTGAAAGCCCCAAGTCCCAAGTCTTTTTTAATGATTCGACTCATGGACTTTTGCGTGATATTCATCTCACGTAGCGGATTTCTATGAATTCTTGATTTATTATTTTGAGGTTAGCTTTCAAACCCATATTACATTAACGGGGTATGTTCAGTTCTACTATTGAAATGGGTGTGTTCAGTGTTGTAACAGTATTTATGTCCATACTAAGTATACGCTTGCGCTCAAACCAATTGTCGAAGCACTTTTTCTACTTCGATTGAGACACCTCCAAAACATATATTTGAACGCTTCAACAGCATCTTCTGGTATCGTTGACCACGCATTTTTTTCTTGGTGTGGGGGAATAAAAAGAAGTCATTGGGTGCCAAGTCAGGGCTGTACGGCGGATGAACCATCAATTCGACATTTCGGCCGGTCAGAAAGACGACGGTTTGAGCCGATGTGTGAGAGCTCACACTGTCATGGTGCACAATGATTCGTCTTCTCTTGTTCGTTTTTCAAATTTCTCCGAAGACTTTAGGCAAACAAATTGTGGTGTACCACTCAGAATTGACCGTCCTACGTGACCAGTTTGGCCGACGAAACAGGCGACCATTTGCCTTGAAGTGCTTCTTCCACGAACAACTTTCGTTGGATTTGGCTCGTCTTCGAAGACCTACACGGTCGATTGCAGTTCTGCTTCGGACTCATATGCATAGATCCATGATTCGTCACCTGTGACGATCTTATAAAACTCTTTTGAAGCACCGCGATCGTATTTTTTTAAAATTTCTTTGCACCAATCGACACGATCCTTTTTTTGAGCGATTGTCAAATTGTGCGAGATCCAACGAGAACAAACCTTTTTTACGGCCAGGTGTTCATGCAATATCGAATGTATGCTGGTAGAAGAAATGCCCAAGGATGCCTATATATCACGGTATGTCACATGACGATCATGCATTATCAGTACACTCACGGCATCAGTGTTCTCTGGCACAACGGCCGTTTTTGGACGACCTTCGTCTTTGAGCGAGCGTCGGCCACAATTGAATTCATTCAACCACTTTTTCACAGTGCTATAGGATGGTGCTTCATCGCCACACAAAGATTTAACTTCATCAATGCACTCTTGTCATGATAATCCACTTCGAAAGTTGTGAAAAATGATCGCACGAAAATGTTCACAAGTTAATTCCATTTTTTCGCCAAATTGATTTTTTCAAGTCACTGTAAACAACACAAATGATGATCGTACGTCAAAACTTTCTGAGTACGTTTATGCTAAAAATGTCAAACTTTCCAATGAAAATGTCAGATGGAGCCAGGCAACATATAGTTTTGCCTAGGCCAGAAATATATACAGCAACCCTCATGCATGACTAAAAACAATATTGACTAATAGGATATTTTTTCATAATGTCTTTTAATAATTCTGAGGCTAAGGTACATTAGCACTTGGCGTAATTCTTTGTAAGGTCTACACCCTTTGTACAGTTTCCGGCTTAGTCCTTCAACTTATTACACTAGCTTACAGCCATTTTTGTCCAGAGTATAAATTCTAAATAGTTTTTAATATAGATGTTGGTCTCCTAATCACGAAAATGACTTTAAAAAATGTTCCTCTGATTAGTTTTCAAGATAGAATTTTTGGAATTTGTTTACGATTTTTTTATGATAAATGAAAGGAAATAAGCCTTTTTATACAAGGTTATTTTATAATAGTCATTTAAAATGAAAAAAATTGATTTTTTTGTGCAAAAATCACGATTTTTAATTGAAAAAAATACAATAACAATATATAAAAATATATCAATAAATTGAGCACAAATTTTGGAATTTGTTGAAATTGTGTGAGAAATGGTATAGTTGCACGTCCAGGTAAATTTGTTTACTTCGGTGTTTTCCATCGGTAATAGCGTTTGGGAGTTATGGTTAAAAAAGCTGAGCCATCTCACAAAAATATCGTAAAAATTCTTTCTCGAAAACCTATCAAAAGAACATTTTTTTTAAATTCATTTTCTTGTTAGGGTGGCCAATATCTATAGGAAAAAATATTTAGAGCTCTGTACCAGGAAAAAATGGTAATTTTGAAACTAGTTTTATCTGTCGTTTACAATTTATTTTCTTGTTTAAGAAAACTTAGGCTGATGAGTTCTAAGCGCTGTCATATTCGATTAATCGAAGAAACTCACATTGCCCCAAAATAGCCCAAATGTCAACCGACGGTTATTTTAGGGCATGGAATGCATGCCTTTTTGGGGACACATAAAAGCCAACAATTCGTTTCGCAGTAGGTATCATTCTGGGCACATTTGCATATGTATCTATAGGTGAACGAATATCTGAAACACCGTATGTGTGTGTGTACGTGTACGTGTCGGCAGGTCGGCATTGCGTTATCAAAGTAAAAGTTTATTAAGAACTCTTATCTTAACCAAATAAAAATTTCACCATAAAATTAAAACTTCTTTACAACTTCTGAAGGAATGTTACCCTGAAACAAATTTGGGCATAGAAATACCTAAACGATAACACTCCAACACCTACAAACTGCACACACACATACCGAGACATTCACACGCACACGCTTACAAATGTGTTACAATAAAAATTATAATGAACAACAAACATACATTTAAAATGTTAATTTTAAGTTGTCAGTGTTGTTTATGAAGTAACAAAAAGCCAACATGGGGTTGAACTGGCGAGGTAATGTGGCCAACAGCCAGCCCTCCAATGAGAAACTCCCTCCACGAGACCCCGTTACCATGACCAAGAACTATCACTTTCACAGCAAGATTCCAAAGTGGCGGTGGTGGTGGTGCTTATTGGAAGAAGCGCCACAGTCACCACGTCCAAATGAAACGCTCTTGCTTGCGGTGATGTCGAGTGGAGTGGAGTGGACACAGCAGTACTCGAGTGGTACAAATGGGGTTGGGTTCCAAATACTCTTCACCTACATCTGTTTGTAGGTTCGCTACGAGGCTATACAAAAGTTACGATAACATAATGATAAATGTTTTAAATATTGGATTTGTGTTGGCCCGGTCTTATCCTCCATTCATTTCTAATATTTCGAGCCGTAAATACAGGTCATTGGCACGTTCGTCCGTTCACTTGTTCTGGGACAGCGGTGATATCCCAACCATTCGAACCTATCAGTGTGATGTTGCTTTTCTTCTTAATTAAAAGGCAAAAGTTAAGATAAGGTAAGCAGCACAAGTTTTTATTTTGTTTCGTTAAGTAGAGGACAGGTACTGCCCATTTTTTTGTTAAAAGGTGGTGTGGTTGTTCATTTAACCTATACACACCCTACTGCATGTAAGGTAGTCCAAGCCATTTGTAGTTGTCCGAAGCCTAAAAATGCTAATGTGGGGCAAAACACAACTCAGCGGTTTAGGAGAAATGAAACAACTAGATTATGGAAACAATGGGATTGGATATACAGGGTTTTCGGAACGTTGGCAATTTCGAGTTGGGTGTTGTGTCTGAGCTCGTCTGAAGTTGTTGGCTTGTTGGCATAGACCAATGGCTTGATGTGTCCCCATAAAAAGAAGTCGAAAGGCGTTAAATCGCATGAACGAGGTGGTCATTCGACCGGAACATTTCTCAAGCTACGAGGGTTAATATTTATATTTCGGGTCCGGCAATAAAACACAATAACTTGTCATTGAAAATGGTTTTATTGTTTTTCAAAATATTCTCCTTTAAGACCAATACACTTTTGCATGTGCACAAACCAATTTTTGAAGCACTTTTTCCGATTGAGACACCTCCAAAACATGATTTTTGAACGCTTCAACAGCTGCTTCGACGATGAAAAACCACGCATTTTTTTCTTGATGCTAGGGAATAAGAAGAAGTCACTGGGGGCCAAATCAGGGCCGTACGGTAAAAAGCTCATTAATTCGACATCATGAGTGGTCAACTAGCTCATCGTTTTAGCTGATGTGTGAGAGCTCACATTCTCGTGATGCAAAATGATCCATCTCTCTTATTATCTCTCCTCTCTTATTATCTCTCCTCATTTCTTCGAACACTGTTGGCAAACAGATGGTTGCATTCAGAATTGACCGCCCTACGTTCCACCAAATGCACTGTGGCAACATGGCCGGTTATACCGGAAAAAACGCAATCATTTGCTTTGCTGTACCTCTTCCACGAACAACTTTTGTTGGATTTGGCTCGTCTTGAAAGACCCATACGGTCGATTGCTGTTTTGTTTCGAGTTCATATACATAGATCCATGATTCGTCACCTGTGACAATGTTATAAACTGCCCCTGAGCTACCGCAGTTATACTTTTTCCAACGAGAACAATTTTTTTTACGACCAAATGAACATACAATATCTTATTGATACTTCTTATACTAATGCCCAAGGATTCCCCAATCTCACGGTATGTCACATGTCGGTCTTGCTTAATCAGTTCACGCACAGCATCGATGGTTTCTAGCAAAGTGACCGAAGTTGGACGTCCTTGACGAAATTCATCCTGGAGCAAACGGCGTCCGAGTCTGAACTCTTGGTACCACTCTTTGTAACAGTGATTTTTGAAGGTGCTTCATCGCCAAAAGTCGAAACAAGTTGATTTAAACACTCTTGTCTCGATAACCCATGCAAAAAATCGTAAAAAATCATCGCACGAAAATGTTCACGGGATAATTCCATTCTTTTAATTGAGATGAATTTTTCAACACACTGTAAACAAAACAATTCGCCCTCAAATGACAAAACGCTCTGAGTGAAGTTAAGCTAAAATATGTCAAAGTTTCCAATGGAAGTTCCAGTTTGCATCTGAGGACATTAGTATTGTAAGGACCCGAAATATAAATAGCAACCCTCGTAACACGTTCACCGAATTTGCCTTTCAGTAAATCGATTGTAACGCTGTGTGACTAGTGGCACCGTTTTGTTTAAACCACATATCGACGATGCCATGCTCATCCAATTCGGAACAAAAATAATTTTCTAACATGGCACTATAGCGCTCTCCATAGACGATAACATGACGATTGTTTTCATTGACTAAAAAATACGGCCCATTCACACCTTCGGCATGAAAACCGAACCACACACTAATTTTTTGCGGATGCAATTATTTATCTTTAAGCACATATGAGTTCGTTGCTGCCCAATAACGCATAGTTTGTTTATTGACAAAATTACTCAGCCAGAAATGAGCTTCATCGCTGGAGATGATGAAAATTGGAGTAAGTGCTCTTAAAGTGGCGACCACCGACTCAGAACTTCGGTAGTATTTTTTAATGATTTCCAAAAGTTGCTCGAAAGTGAACTTTACCATGATGAAAATATTGACTTCGACTAAAGTTTTGACACTGAAAAATCATTAAAAATGTTTGAGGGTGCGTTGGCATAAAAACACTAAATTGTTATGTCCCTATTGGAAAACCCTTTATATTCTCCATTAAGCTTTTGCCACCAATATGGAGAGATGAAGTATGTTAACTTTGAACAACTCAATTTAGTTTGCAATATTTTCCAGTTACGAGTACTCTTTTGCAATACCGAATCATGCACAGTAGGGGTTTCAAGATACTCAGTATTCGCAGTAGTATTTCCGAAACTTCGCATATGTCCATAGTCAAGAGTGTTATGAAGGGCGTTCCAACTAAATCACACGATGCTTATTGTTAATAAAACAGAAAGTTTTCAGAGAATTAACTTAATATATATTATTTTGATAGAGGGATCTATGTCAATTATGTTTGAAACAAAATATCGGTCAAATGCTAGCCAAAGCTCCGGTGACTTACCTCTATCCAATGGTCGATATTTTCAATGACTCTGAGTTATAATGAAGGTTCAATGTCATTAACGACAAACCCTATAAAAACAAATTGCCCTATTAAAAATAAAACTTTCGAATTGGTAAGGACGGATGAATCAAAAGCAGATTTATTCTCAATTCATGCAGAAAAATGTTTTCAGTCATACGACATATTAAATGGTCGAAACACATCTCAAGATTTTTCCTAGACCTACTAAAAACATTTGTGAAATAACAGAGGATGAAATTATACGAGAAATAAATAGCCTAATAAATAAAAAAAACACATGGATTCGATTTTATCACTGCCGATACCTTGAAGGAAATTCCAAGAAAGACAAGACCTGCAAATACAGACTAAATATGAAGCTGCAATAAGACTAAAACATGTTTCGGGTTTCCGGAAAGTCGAAAAAGTTGAAATGGTGCTGGAACTTGGAAAAAGTCTATATGAAGTCACTTCGTATCGCTCAATATTACTGCTAACAAAAATCTTAAAGCTATTCGTACGAATCAATCCTCTGTAATAGAAAGTAGTCAGCTTCTCCCAAGTCACCAATTTGGTTTTATACTTTAGAAACACACTCTGCAAAAGATCAAGTCTGCCGCATGAGCAACATTATAGAAAATACATTTTATGAAGTCAATATCTGTTCAGCAGTTTTTTTAGATATGTCCCAGGCATTTGATAAGGTATGGTATGATGGCCTGTTTTTAAAATTGTTTTCGAATTTACAAGAAAATATCTGCCAAAATATTGTTTCGAATCTCAAAGAATGTTACTTAGAATTAATATTGTAAATCAGTTTTTAAATATTTCAAAAACTCAAGCATTAATTTCCCAGGGAATTATCCTAAGACCACTTGTATATCTATTGAATACCAATGATATACCACAACACGCCAAATACAACATTAGCTACCTTCGCAGATGACACCGCTATACTTATAGTAAGCGTGGGATGAAATGCAAACGATGCAGCCTCTTCTCTTCATTTCATTTGACGGAAAAATAGCGAATAGATTTCAATTATCGCAAACAATAATACCACAAATGCTCCTATACTTATATACGAGTACTTGTATAGGAACGGCCTTATCAAAATAGTGCAAAAATCGTGAAATGACACTTGATGCAAATCTTAAGTGAAAAGAAAGAAGGAACACATAAAAAAGAAAAAATAAGAAATCGATACGAGTATACGCACTAAAAACCTAAATTGTCTGATTGGTGTGTACTCAAATCTGTCTTGAAAATAAAGTTATGATATACAACCAAGTCATAAAACCAATCTGCAATGCCCAAAACAGTCCGTAACAAAAACAATTCAAATATGTGACGCGCAAAATAGAAAGGGACCTAAGGTTAAAACCCAGTTTTGTTCAGGAGAGCCATTTTAAAGATTAGGTACCTTTCTATTTGCGCTTAAAATCGTCGTCTTCACTTACATAAAACGCGCACATCTCTGGGAGGGAAAACTTTTGGGGCATGGGATCGGTCTCATTCGATGCTCAGGTGTTGTCCATATAAAAAAAAAAAAGAAAAAAAAAATGAAAATTGATTTTTACCCTTAGGTCCCTTTCTCTATGCGCTGTCACATATGGGTTTCGAAACAATGTTAATGTTACGAATTTTACATAATAATATTACTTTTTATCTGCAAATTTAAATTTTTTAAAACAAACTGCTTTGGATTTGTATAACCAAAATATTTTTAATAAATGAAACTCTTAAACTTTAAAGCATTTTTAAATATTTTACTTAAAAAATTCTCTATCGTTGAATGACAACATAACGCAATCCTAATAAATAATTTGGAGGACAGTATAGTTGAGTGGGATCATACTATGATTGTAGGGATCATAACATTGTTGCGTGCGAATTAAACTATGGTTGTGAGGATCATACCATGGTTGTGGGGATCATATTACGGTTGAGTGTGAATCATACTATGGTTGTGGGGATCATAGTATGGTTGTGTGTGGTTGTGAGAATCATACCATGGTTGTGCGGATCATATTACGCTTGAGTGTGAATCATACTATGGTTGTGGGGATCATAGTATGGTTGTGTGTGCACCATACTATTGTTGTGCCACAACCATATACCTGAGAATATTATGATGCTCTTCGAATATTGTTACCCCAATCATACTGTTTTTCTTCGTTACTTTATGGGGCCTTCGATCAATAATTCATCGTGTTGCAAAAGGAAGGACGCCCTTCTGTGTTGAGTATAACGATTGTAGTTCAAATCGGGTACAGTATTTATATTGTGCACTTGTCTCTGGTTTAGATTCTCCAAAATGACTGAGATCAAGTCTGATTGATATTGATATTCTGGTTCATTCTTCTCTTGTAAGTATCGAGATTTACGATTTCTTTAAAATAAGTATCAAAGCTAAGTACCCGGTTTCTGTTTCGGTTTACCATCCCACTAAGATCCAGTAACACTAGTGTCTTTAGTGTACGATTTATAAGACGGAAGTCTATGGGCAATGTATTTATCACTGATTCGACAGCTGCTTTGGAAGTTGGACATATCAACGACAAATCAACCCAGATTGAAGAATTGTTCACCAGGCACGTGAGTATAACTTCGTTTGGAATAATTCCGTTAAAGTTTTCGCTGACCAATACTAAGCTTTTTCGAGTCGGTGTTAATCCAATATGTCCACACCCCGCCTACCGACCCGACTCACTTAAAATGTAATGCGTACTTTGCAGTTAGCGTCTGTTTTAAATATTTATGTGCTTGCGTGTTGCCACAATAAGTGTTCGTTCGTTCGATCGCAGTGAGTTTGAAGTTGTATTTCACGTTTTCATTTCAATATGTTTATCTCTAAGAATAATGAGTTTTATTACCTTTTTTTATATTTTCCATATCGACGTTTTTCTCTTTGCCATCGTCGTCATCATCAGCGACCATCGACACAATCTTGCCAACGAAAAATAAAAGTAAGCGCTAAGAATACGGCACCTATCTACGAATGTATTTCAATATTAATGACATTCTTATCAAAAGTTTTCGAAAGAATTTTTGGTGTTTCTCTGTTTTCAACATTAATTTCGTCTTAAGAATTCTAATTTGAACTCAGTGTGGTGCTGCGGTGGCAAGAAGGTTTTCGTTGTTCGTTCGTGCCTTACGGTTTTGGGGCAGATGTACGGTCTGAATGTATCGGGCTGGGGTATACCTTGTGGCCTGTTTTTTATTAATTGCTCGTAAATCCGTTACCATGATAAAGTGTTGCCTGCTTTCGATATTAAATAATTTATAATGTTAATTTTTTTGTTTTGTTTTCTTCATTTCAGTTCTGCTAAGATAATATTTTATTGTGGTGTTCTGTTCTGTCTTTTTTTCGATTAACTTTCGTTGGAAATTTCGTTTTACGATAGAAAGATAAATAAACTATAAAAATATTGTCATTAAGTGTATCGTGGGGATCTTGGATGTGAGAAGGGCGGACACCTGTCTACAAGAATCTACAAATAGAACAAATGTTTTCCTTATTAGAGGAGTAGGAACGTTTTTATTAATTAAGAAACATTTTAGTAAAATTAGTTGCTTTCTTTAAAAACAGACCTTTTAATTAGTTGTTTATTTTTCGTTTTGTTGGAGCTTCTAATGAACAGAAAGGTACCGCATCTAAGGCGATTGAAGTGTTGATATTAAGATTTCACATTTAGGAATAGGTATCACCTGAAAGGGATTTACGCACCTTACAGATATTTTTTTATTTTGAATATGTTTAGAATCTCGAGATAGCATAAATAATTTATTTACTTCGATGTTTTGGCTTAAGGCTTAAAATATGCATTTGTGATTTATATTAACATTAGATTGCATCCACTGGATTAACCTAGTAAGTAGCTGACCTTACGCTGAAAGAATTATGTGCGTACAATTTACGGAACATGTTTTTTGAACATTCTTTTTATTATTGAAAAAATCATCCGTACATTTCGTGTAATTTGTAAAAAAAAATGTTTTACGAAATTACGAACCGGTTTCTTAAGTAGCATAATGTTTTTTCATATGTTTTATGAAAAGTTTCTTATTATATATGAAAACCCATCGTCAAAATTTTATTCATAATTTTCGGAAAAAGTTCGTACAAAATAAGATAATTTTCCTACAAAATTTTGTAATTTTTGCTTCATATGTTTTACGAAAAGTTAAGTTAAGTTAAATTTATTTCAAAACAAAATTGACAAAAAATAAAAATTATACAACATAAAAGTGAACAAAATACTACTAATTTAAATAAGATGAATTTCGATAATTTTTATTTACAAATATACGAGGGTTGCTATATATATTTCTGGCCTAGGCAACACTAAGTGTTGCCTGGCGCCATCTGACATTTCCATTGAAAAGTTTGACATTTTTTGGCATAAACATGCTCAGAACGTTTTGACTTACGACCATCATTTGTGTTGTTTACAGTGACTTGAAAAAATCTATTTGGCAAAAAAAATGGAATTAACTCGTCACCATTTTCGTGCGATCATTTTTCAGAACTTTCGACGTGGATTATCACGACAAAAGTGCATCGATAAACTTAAATCTTTGTATGACGATGAAGCACCATCCTATAGCACTGTGAAAAACTGGTTAAATGTATTCAATCGTGGCCGACGCTCGCTCAAAGTCGAAAGGTCGTGAAGGTCTTCCAAAAACCGCTGTTGTGCCAGAGAACATTGATGCCGTGCTTGAACTTATAATGCAAGATCGTCATGTGACATACCGCGAGATAGAGGCATCCTTGAGCATTTCTGTCACCAGCATTTATTCGATATTGCATGAACACCTGGCCGAAAATGGTTTGTTCTCGTTGGATCCCGCACAATTTGACAATCGCTCAAAAAAAGTCTTGTGTAGATTGGTGCAAAGAAATTTTGAAGAAATACGATCACGGAGCTTCAAAGGACGTTTATAAGATCGTCACAGGTGACGAATCATGGATCTATGCGTATGAGCCCGTAAAAATCAGCAATCGACCGTGTGGGTCTTCGAAGACGAGCCAAATCCAACGAAAGTTGTTCGTGGAAGAAGCACTTCGAAGCAAACGGTCGCCTGTTTCTTCTACAAAACTGGTCATATCGCGACAGTTCCGCTTGAGCAACGTAGGACGGTCAATTTTGGGTGGTGCACTACAATTTGTTTGCCTGAAGTCTTCGGAGAAATTCGAAAAACGATTAGGAGAAGACGAATCATTGTGCACCATGACAATGCGAGCTCTCACACATCGGCTAAAACCATCGCCTTTTTAACAGGCCAAAACGTCGAATTGATGGGTCATCCACCGTACAGCCCTGACTTGGCATACAATGACTTCTTTTTATTTCCGAACATCAAGAAAAAATGCGTGTTCAACGATTTTCGTCGCCAGAAGTTGCTGGTGAAGCGTTCTCAATTGAAGTGGAAAAAACCATTTTAGATGATAAATATTCCCACTTTCATTATTAGGTCAGAAATATATATAACAGCCCTCGTATTATGCCAATTAATTGCACCGATTTAAGGTGGATTTAAAAAAACGACTCCATATGATCTTTTGTCTTTTTTCAAGATAATGCACGGGTGCACATTAGGGCGTACCTCAAAAAAAAAGTTCGCCGTACACCTTCGAATATGAAGTATTATTGAAAGGTAGTTTCAAAAAAAAAATTTTATTTTTTTATGCCGAACGTAGGGGTCGCGCTTTTACATTTTTCTATATAACTTCTGCATTTATAAACGGATTTTAAAGTGTGATACATCGATGTTTTTGTCTCGAGGCCGATTTTTTTGTCTTTGAAGTCATTGAGCTCAAGCACCCCCTTCTGGTACTTACCCATCATATCTCAGTTGCTACTACCCTAATGTACCACTCTAATATCAGAAAATTAAAGCTCGCATAAAATCATGAAACTCTTCCTAAGGATGCTTGAGCTCAATGACTTCAAAGACAAAAAAATCGGCCTCGTCGAGACAAAAACATCGATGTATCACACTTTAAAATCCGTTTATAAATGCAGAAGTTATATAGAAAAATGTAAAAGCGCGACCCCTACGTTCGGCATAAAAAAATAAAAAAAAAATTTTTGAAACTACCTTTCAATAATACTTCATATTCGAAGGTGTACGGCGAACTTTTTTTTTTACTTGTAACCTGGTACGCTCTAGTGCACATGTGTAGAGTCTCTATGGCAAAATTGCATGAATTGGGGTACGAATTGGTATATCCTCTTTATTCTTGCGATTTAGCCCATCTGTGACTACTTCCAAACCTATAGAAAGGGTTCGGTGACAAGGAGATTCAGCTCCAACGATGAAATTAATGATCAAACAAATGCCAATTTTATGGACCTCGAAAAATCCTATTTTTTGGATGGGATACAAAAATTGGAGTAGATTGGACTAGGTGTATTGATTTTAAAGGAGATAATGTTGCAAACTAATTTATTTTGTGCAAAAAACTGTGTTTTTTTCGAAAGTCGCGGAGTTACTGATATGCCCTCTAAATAAATAATAGAAAAAATGTCGAATATAAAATGAAAAGTTCACATCCAAACAATTGAACCCAAGTCAATCTGAGGCACAAACAGAGCCGTATATTACTCGTATGTCGATATAGCCCCTGTACCAAAGTTCCTCCGATTTGAGTTCTAACCGACCCATTAGATTCCAATAATATTTGTTTTAAAGCTTTCATTAACTCACAGTTAAAACACCATAAAGTAAAAACGTCGTAAAGTTAGTTCGGCTGGGGCGAATCTTATCAGACCTCCCCTGTAGATTCGCTATAAAAATGACCCATTTTTTCGCCACTTAGTTGAATGAGTACAACCCAAATTTTTAATATAAATTAGAATTTGGATTTGTAGTGAAACTACCTTTAATATTCCCAGATTTACCGGTGATCTTCTCTTTTAAACATGAGAACCGTTTTGGGCTTGTTCGCCCCATAATTATAACTCCAGATTCATCCAAATCTTTAAAATATATCTGTACTTGTAGCGATATTTGCTTTAATTTAATTAGTCCGTATATGAAATTGACAACAACAGACAACTAGATGGCCTTCCAAACAAAATGACAATTTTAGCCCTTCTGAGGAGGGTCTTCAAAACTAGGGCAGCGTCAGTAATAAACACAAATTTAGTACTCGTGTCTAAACAGATAGAATCAGACATAGTCGCTATATGATGCCCTAAACCACGCTTTTATAAATGGGACTAGTCGTTATTGTTCGAAATTTGAACAAGATTTGATATGGTCCAACTACACTGGGGTTAGTGGTGGCTCGTTACATTCTAAAGCCAAAAGATTTGAAATCTGGATGTATCTTTGGGTTGTGGTTCTTAGAAAAACTAAAATGACAGGATTCAATTTTTCTACCATTAGTAACAGGTCGCTTATAACGTTCTATGCTAATTTTAATCAAGAGTATTTGGCTTATTGAACTAAATGATTTGAATTCGGGAAATACCTCTGTAGAGTATCAACAACATGAACCAATTTCAATATAGATCGTCCCTACCCCAAACTAGCACTAGGTTAATATTTCATCACGATCGGTTCATATTTGCGTTCAATGCATTGACTAAAACGATATATGCGACAGCGCATAGAGAAAGGGACCTAAGGGTAAAAAAATCAATTTCCCCTTTTTTTATGTGGACAACATCTGAGCATCGAATGAGACCGATTCCATGCCCCAAAAGTGTTCCCTCCCAGAGATATGTGCGTTTTATGAAAGTGATGGTGTACACCAAAGTTAAACGTATTTAAATCTTTAAAATGGCTCTCCTGAACAAAACTGGTTTTTACCCTTAGGTCCCTTTCTATTTTGCGCGTCACATATGGACAAAAGAACAACCTGACGAAATATCTACAGAGACCTCTAATATTGAGGCCATTGATCGGATAACGCGCTATCATTTTAGGCCATCAGAGCTGAATTTACTCTGAGGACTAAGGAAATACATTCCAGAATATGGGAGGCATCCACGGTGGGATACACGACCAAAACTTTTTGGAAAGATACCGACAAAGGAATGACTAGGAAGCTCATTGAGCTGAACTAGTTATAACTGAGCTTTCCAATGGGAATACAGGCCAATACATCACATTGGCGGAACATACTTAAACCTGTGCGAAGCCTGTGTAGGGGATATCGAGGCCCTGGAGAATTTCCCTTGTCACTGCCTTGTAATTTCGTGGAAGAAAATAAAGCATCTACTAAGTAGGGACATAAATACTGTTACAACATTGAACACACCCATTTCAATAGTGGAACTGAACATACCCCGTAAATGTCATATGGGTTTTGAAAGCTAACCCCATTAGCGTTAGTCTGTAACGGGATGTTAAAATTGTTTCAATTTTCATTATGGAGTGTTCAGATAAAGAGAACCGTATCGCTGTAATAGCGCTTTTCAAGTGTGAAATAAAAAAGCGATATTTTCAAAACGCTCCGGCCACTAGGGATTAGCCGCATGTTCGTCTACCGATGCATAAACTGTTTGAGGAGACTGGAGATGTAAAAGACCGCCACCGATCGGACCGCCCACGCTCTGTTCGAACACCGCATGTCACCAAAGCCGTTAAATCAAGAATTTACAGAAATCCGCTCCGAAAACAGAAAATCATGGCCCGTGAGATGAATATCACGCAAAAGTCCATGAGTCGAATCATTAGAAAAGACTTGGGACGTCGGGTTTTTTGACTGCAGCTATAAAAAAAATAGGATTGAAAAATGAAAACGTCTTTTGGTGAAGCACGCTGATAACTTGCACAGAAAAATGTTGTTCACCGTTGAAAAAAATTTTACCGTTCAGGAAAAATTTAACAAGCAAATTGATAGAGTGTATGCGCGGTCATCTAAGGAAGCATCTGAACTGATTCCAAGGGTGGAAAAGGTTCATCGCCCAGCTTCAGTCATGGTTTGGTGGGGTGTTTCTTACGATTTGGTCACTGACCTGCATTTCTGCGAACAAGGAGTCAAAACATCGGCCAAAGATTACCAAGAAACCGTTTTGGAAGCTGTTGTGAAGCCTCTTAACAATTCCCTGTTCCAAAACCAGCCATGGACTTTCCAGCAGGATTCTGCGCCGGCCGTTAAGGCTAAAACGTCCCCGGCCTGGCTTCGAACGAAATTTGCCAGCGTTCATTTCCTCTAAAGAATGGACCTCAGGCAGTCCATTGGATTACAAATTGTGGACGGTTTTAGAGGACAAGGTTTGTCACAAAAGATACCCCAGCATTGGATCTCTTAAGACTGCTTTGGTCCGAGCTGTGGCCAATTTTCCAATGGACGAGGTTCGTGCAGCTATTGACCATTAGCCAGTGCGACTTAAGGCGTGTGTAAAGGCAAAAGGTGGACATTTCGAAAAAGTAGATTATTTTTGTATACATTATACTATATTTGGTCCAAAAACATTATTTTACAGCATAAAACGTGTATAAGAGTATTTATGTCCCTACTAAGTACATCAATAAATATATTAAAAAATATTTGGTCCAAACACATTCAGTACTTTTTATTTTACAGAATAAAACGTGTAGAACAGTATTTATGTCCCTACTAAGTATATAACTTCCAGACTTACCCTAAATTAGAGCGCACAACAGGCCAAGATACCGTCTTAGGATTATGCCTTTGCGACAAAGAACGGGGAACCACCCACTACTTAGTACCAATCGACCGTAATAATATATGGGTCACTTTGCATTACGACTTTCACAGAGGTTAATTATTAGAAAATAATGCCCTGTCACATATTGCTGCAGGGTATAATTAAGAGTATTAGTCACATAAAAATCCAAGTGTTGTAAATGAAATTGAAATCCGTTTTGAATACAATATTGCAGTTAAACTTTAATGAATACCAACTATGCCTAAGCCTATGTCTTGCTCTATGTATGGCTGTAAACAAAATTCTCCAAACAAATGAAAGGCAACTCCCAAACTACCGATTTGAGTCAAGCCAAACTTGGACTAACAAACACATACCGTAATATCGCCCCTTTGAAGTTTCATCGTTAAATCCAAAAGTTTATGTGGATTATAATCCCTATTAACAATTTTGTAGTTTTTAATTAATCGTTTTCTAATAACCGCATTTACTAATTGATTTTTATTGTAACAACAACCCCACTACCTACTAAAGGCGGCAACGGCAAAAACGGCCACAACCAAACAAGAGATCCCCAAAAATCGTTTTCAAATCAAAATAACACAAGTGTTAATGTCGTCTCTTTTTTTCTTCTTGATGTGATTCGTTTCCATTTTCAAACTTTACAACACTTATAAGCCGCCTTAATGCCAGTTTTTATTGAGTTTTTTTCTAATCGGGTAAAATGCGGTAAATCGGTAAGGTGGGCTTTGTATGACTTTGTATGTTAGTGTTTCTTTCTTTCATTTTTTTTCGTTCGAACAAAACGATCATCGTAAGTCATTACAATGACAATAACAGCAACGTCAACGGCAAAGGCTACCAACTAAAAACCGCCCGAATAAAATCAAACAGAAAATTAACATAATTTTGTAAACACCAGTGAAATGTATTTTATGACTTTTTATTATTTCCTTTTTATTCAAAACCGTTTGAACACACATATAACACGTAATATTTGGGTTTCTAAGCTGAATGGTGGCTTTATTCTTTCTCCGCAAACGAACAAAAAGTTGGAGAAATTGTGTGTGGGTTAGCAGAGGGCAAAGGGACACATAAAAACCCTTTTGATGGAAAGTTAATGTTGTGATGTTTGCTTTTTATTCGACAACACTAAAATTGCCTCCAGTTTAGATTTTGTTGGTGGACCGACCACCATGGGATGATATGTGACGTGCACGACCAACACGCATAAAACCCAGGTTCAAATCTTACGCAGTTTAAAATATATTTTAGTTCGCTATCAGAAAATGTGAAAATTACATTGTAAACAGATCACTTATGCCAACGAAGTCTCCCATTCTGCTCCTTAATGGCATGCTAAAGTATAAATTTCTCGACTACCTCGACTTATAAACACCATAGGGGCATGGGCACAAGGGCGCAGCAACCACGTCCATTGCAAAATATACTGAGTTTATTCTTAACAATTCTGCTTTTCACGATTTTGTTGAACGAACACAGAATTGAATGTATTTTTCCGAGGACTTTTAAGACCCTCAGTTGCATTACCACTTAGCTGACAATAAGCCATATGTGACAGCGCATAGAGAAAGGGACCTAAGGGTAAAAAAAAACAATTTTCATTTTTTTTTCTTTTTTTGTTGTGAACAACATCTGAGCATCGAATGAGACCGATCCCATGCACTAAAAGTGTTCCCTCCCAGAGATATGCGCGTTTTATGAAAGAGAAATCGACGAAAGGGACTTAAACCTTAAAATGGCTCTCCTGAACAAACTTTTTCATCAACTTTTCACTTTTTTTTTGATGTGGACAACATCTGAGCATCGAATGAGACGGATCCCATGCCACAAAAGTATTCCCTTGCAGAGATATGCGCGTTTTATGAAAGTGAAGTCGACGATTCTTAGCGCAAATAGAAAGGGACCTAATCTTTAAAATGGCTCTCCTGAAAAAAACTGGTTTTTAACCTTGGGTCGCTTTCTATTTTGCGCGTTACATATACAGCGTTTACACTACAATCATTTTTCGTAATTCGCGCTCTCATTAGTAATTCAACGCCCAATTACGTTGCGAATTACGTATTCACCATTCAAAATTCAGAAAGCGAATTTTGAATGTTGCTAATTCATTGTGAATTACGAAGAAATCACTGCCTTCTCTAATTCTTATTGGAAAATATCGAAGCTGCTGTCAAAATCAAAATGTAAAAATACGGCTGCGCTCTCATTTACTCTCTCTCTCTCTTTTTCTATTCACCTTATTGCAAAAAACCAAAAGCAATATTTATGATATATTAATTAATTTTTTACTTACCTTTAGAGGTCATAGCCAAGTTAAAAAAAGAGGAATTCAGTTCTATAGATTGAATTAAAAAGAGGAATTGTAATGTAAACAAACTCATTTTTTTTCTTTGGAATACCGAAGCAAAAACAACTGTCAAATCGAATTAAGTACGTTTAGTGAAATAGGGTAATTCACATAAATAATTCAGAGAGCGAATAAGGTAATTCGCAAAGAAGTGTGGAAATGGCATTAACGTTTCATCGTGGAACAAGTCAATAAGGTCAGAGCTGGCTATACAAAACCTAACAACACGCGTTATATTTGACATCTGAGAGCTACAAGGGCATATATATGATTCCGTGACTTTTTGAGAAAGTTCCGTCATTCAATAACCCTCAATACGAGGGTTACTATTTATATTTCGGGTCCTGGCAATACTAGTGTTCCCACATGCAAACTGGAACTTCCATTGGAAACTTTGACATTTTTTAGCAAAACTTCACTTAGAACGTTTTGTCATTTGAGGGCGAATTGTATTGTTTACAGTGTGTCCAAAAATGCATCTCAGTCAAAAAATGAAATAATCCCTTGAAAATTTTCGTGTGAAGATCTTTTATGATTTTCGGCTTGAGTGTTTAAATCAACTTGTTTCGACTTTTAACGATGAAGCACCATAAAAAACCACTGCTAATCGCTGGTACCAAGAGTTCAGTATCGGACGCCGTTCTCTCCAGGATGAAATTCGTGAAGGACATCCAACTTCGGTCACTTTGCCAGAAACCATCGATGCTGTGCGTGCGTGAACTGATTAAGCAAGACCGACATGTGACATACCGTGAAATTGAGGCATCATTGGGCATTAGTATGGCGAACATCAATAAGATATTGTATGCTCATTTGAACGTGAAAAAAAATTTGTTCTCGTTGGATCCCACATAATTTGACGAATGCTCACAAAAAGGCTCTTATGGATTTGTGCAAAGAGATGTTAAAAAGTATAACTGCGGTAGCTCAAAGGCATTTTATAACATTGTCACAGGTGACGAATCATGGATCTATGCATATGAACCCGTAACAAAACAGCAATCGACCGTATGGGTCTTTCAAGACAAGCCAAATACAACAAAAGTTGTTCGTGGAAGAAGTACATCGAAGCAAATGATTTCGTTTTTTTTCGGTATAATCGGCCATGTCTCCACAGTGCCTTTAGTGGAGTATTGGAGGTCAATTCTGAGTGGTATACAACCATCTGTTTGCCAACAGTGTTCGAAGAAATAAGGAAAGATAATATGAGAAGACATATCATCTCAATAAGAGTGGAAAAAGTGTTTTTAAAATTGGTTTGTGCGCATGCAAAAGTGTACCAGTATTTAACTTAAAGGAGAATATTTAAAAAAAACAATAAAACCATTTCCAATGATAAATTATTGAGTTTTATTGCCGGACCAGAAATATAAATAGCAAGCCTCGTACAATACAACCTAGTGGATTTTGTTAAAAATAGAAAAAAAAAGTGAATTTCGAATGCTCATTAAACACTATTTTTTCAAACCAAGGAAAAGCTTGAAAATATTATAGGCACTCTGCACCATCGATTTCAATGGTAAAAAAGTAGTTAACTGAGTTCCGTTGTGGTCACACAAGTACAAATGACCCTGATAGTTCTGGACGGCCAATTGAGGTCAGTACACTCGAAAATGTCGAAAAAAATCGACAACATGGTTGGCCGATCGAAGAGTAAAGGTGCGTGAGATTGTTGATGCCACACGCATTTCATATGGCAGTGTGGTTTCAATTTTATATGATAAGTTGTGTTCAAGAAAGCTGTCAGCAAGATGAGTGCCGCGATTACCACATCATCAAGATAATGCACAGGTGCACACATGTGCAGTCTTAATGGCAAAATTGCATGAATTGGGTTAAGAATTGCGACCTCATCCGCCTCGGTGGAAAGAGATGCAGCAAGCGATGAAATTATTGATCAAACAAATGCCGATTAAATCGAAAAATTCTATTTTTTGGAAGGGATACAAAAATTGGAGAAACGTTGGACTAAGTTTATGCGATAAAAGGAAATTATGATGAAAAGTATTTCTTTTTTTGCAAACAAAACTGTTTTTTATCCGAAAAATCACCGAATTCTTAATATGCCCTCGTATATGTAGGAGCTATATCTAAAGCGTCCGTCCTTGATCCATAAAACTTACTTTTGCCAAATTTTATGAAATTTCGACAACAACTGCGAGCTTTACATGGACGCACGGACAGACAGAAAGCATTAAATGGTATTAGTAAGTTGTGCTGAGTCGATCGGTACACCTAAAGGTGGGTCTGGTTCAAATATTTTTGGTAGTTTCAACCATTTGCCATGATACTAACTTATAACACCCTATTGCACAGAGCGGTGCAGGGTTTAATGACAATTTTCATATATATAGACCCTGCATCCTTATTGGGGTCTACGGATCCATGATGATACATGCTTTGTTGGAGCCATCATAGTCCACTTGTCCGAGCACAGATTTGGATTTTATAGAATTTGACTAACTTCACGCAGAAAAAAAGTATGGTTGTGGTGACAATATTCGAAGAGGATAATACTATTGTTGGGTATATGGTTGTGGTACAACAATATTATGATCCTCACAACAATAGCATGATTCAAATACAACCATACTATGATCCTCACAACAATAGTATGATTAACACTCAACCATACTATGATCTCCACAACCATAGTATGATCCTCACAACCATAGTATGTTTCATATACAACCATAGTATGATCCTACCAACCATAGTATGATTCACACTCAACCATGTTATGATCCCTACAACCATAGTATGATCACACACAATTATACTATAATCCCCAATATAATTTATTAGAATTTGTTTAAGTTGTCGACAATAGATTTGATTTATAAGACTTGGTTTAAGTTATCAACAATAGATTTGAATTATGAAAATTATTCAAAAACACATTAAATTCAAAATAATACGAGTAATTTATTTTACAGTAGAAAAAAAGTTGAATTAAACGTAAGCGTTTTTATTAAAAATATCTCAGTTAAATAAAGCCAAAGCAGCTTGTTTAACAAATTTTAACTTCGATAAAAAAGTATTGCATTAGATCCGTTCCAGTAACATTTGTTCTTTAAAGCATATTAAATTGAAGAAAAATTACAATCATACAGTATGATTGCCGTAATCATACTATTATTAACATAAAACGCAAAACACAATACTTTTGCCGCACCAACCATATTTATATTGTTGCTATAACCATATTTTCATTTTTAAATTTGGCAATAATACTATTGTTACATTTCAACAATATTAATATTGCAGCAATTATACTATTGTCAAAAATAAATTCAGTTAACAATGCTACGGTTGCGACGAACATACTTTTATTGCGGAGAACATATTATTATTGCCGTGACCATGTAGTAACCATGTTTTTTCTCTGCGTGTTTGAATGACTTTACGTCCTTGTCGATCTGTTAATGTTTTTAGGACCATAGGGGCCGATATAGGTACCCAAGAGCTAAAAGATCCAGCAACCATGACTGGTTTTGTGGTATTAAGAGCACCCCAACTAACACTGTATATTTAAGCAATGATTCGTCTGCAAAATATTATAATACGTATGTTGAGCAAATACTCAAAAAAGTGAATTTTTTGCGAGGTACCTTTAGTCCCCAAAATGAAAAGCTTTTGACTATACAATGTTGGGGCCCTAGCTAAATTTGTTATACCGCTATATTGCTTTTTTCCGGCACTCTGGCGGATGGACAGACATGGCTAGATCAACGTCAAATTTAAACAATTAAATATACTTTTTTAAGGTCTCGATTCAATATTTAGTCAAATTTTTAAGGTCTCGATTCAATATTTCCAGGTGTTGCAAATGGAATGACAAATTAAGTACTCGTATATAAGTATACTCCGAAAGTTTTACATGATGATGTACTCATAGGCAGGTTGAAGCTAGCCTAGGGGAAAAAAGTTGGATTTGAAGGAACTAAAAACGCTTTAAAAACAGAGATACATTAGTGGACGAAGTGAAGAATTTTTGAACGTTCTTACCCGGATTTGAAGTTGGGTTTTCTTTATGATGGTAATTTTTTAATTGGTTAACGCAATTGTTTGTAAAGCAAAGAAAGTAGATGAAACGGAACTTTTTTACTTTCAGTGCAACTTATACAACAGGGCTTTATTCTCGCCCAATATAACCCTTCTTAAAGGTGTATTGTGAACATTTCCACCAATTTTGTTATACCCCAACCAAAATTATAAAGCTTGTGATCTATAAAAAACAAAAATAAAAAAGTATTTTCCACAACGACGTATGTGGAAAAAAACAACGCCAAAAAGAATAAAACTTATGTTCATTACAGGCATTAACATAAAAAATCAACAAACGTCAAACCGTGCCAACAACAACCAAATAAAAGTATGCAAAGGCAGTTGATAGGAAATCAAAGAGTTACGATCCATTGAAAAACAGGCAAAGAAAAAAAATATGTGAATGTCTATAATCCACTCACTATGGACGGATTTAAATACATTTACGTTCATAATACTCGAATACAATAAAATGGAGGGGGGGGGGGGGGGGGGGGAACAAGAATTACCAGAACAGCAATACCCCCAAAACGATACCTAGCACCACAAAAAAATCAGCCACAACAGAGAGTGGCAGGCACTACCAAAAAGCATTAACATTTCCTAAATGTGTTTTATTCGGGAGGGCTTTTTCACATCCATTCGAGGTTCGATTTGGGTTTCGACGAGTGTGTGTGTGTGAAAATCCATAAGAAAACAAAAAACGAATGCTCCACTGGAGAAAAAGCGTATGCCGCCAACCATTGACCAACCATATCGATAGACACACGGCATTAGAGGGACAGACCTGCTTGTAGGTGTATCCACGAGTATGCATCGTTTATTCCTAACACTCCTATTGGTAATATAAAATTCTGAAAAGACTTTGGGCCACCTGCCAAATTCTAGAATATACGAGTGAGTTACACAAAATTTATTCGATAATACCATCGAAAAGCTGAAAAAAAAATATGTAGCAAAAAAAATCCACTGCACAGTGTTTCAAGACAACGGCGAATAATGAGCATAGATTTGTTTTTGGACTATCTTACAATTGACGCATATCACGAAAAAAATTAATCAGTTTACCATTTTCTTCTGTAGGTGCCAGTTTAATATTTTTAATTTCTTCCGCCTGATAAGATAAAATGGACTATCTTATCCCGCGGAATATTTCTTGACGTTGACAACTGTTGCTGGAGCTGGAGGATACTGGGGGAACTTTCGATAAATAGTTACAACGCCACAATTGAAACTGTGGTGGGCATATTTTTGTTGTTTTTAACACCTAACACGTGCACAATTCGTAATTGGGCCGGACTGAAGCCTAAATACTATCCACCATGGAATGCGTCCCAGTAAGTCATTGCCATTATTGAAGGAAATGGTTCTTAGTAGGTCCATGTTTAGCGGGACCTCTTTTTCGGGGCCCTCATTGGCCGATGGGTACGGCCTCCAACTCAGCGAAATTGTTGGAATATTACGAGTATTATATTTTTATTTGTAAGAAAATTTTAATATGTTTGTGTTCCCATTTATATTTAATCTTTAGATCCGGAGTCGAAATTTGAACAAATACTTATAATAGTTTACATTAGTTAGGAAATTCCACTGTTTATGATTGCCCATATGTACAGGGTTTTTTTTACTAAGGACAAATTTTAAAATAAGGACAATTTTTTATCTATTATTTACTAAAACGCGGAATATTTAATATATAGAGTTTAAATTCATTTCAGGAGTAGTGCAAAAGTTATATTTTAAAAATGAAATTCGGTTTCGGTCATATGACCGACACGAGTCCGTGTACAGCGATTTATTCTGTGGACCGAATTTTCCACCACTCTTGCACACATTTCGACCGTAACGTTGGCAATTTCGCGTTGGATATTGTCTCTGAGCTCGTCTACAGTTGTTGGCCATTCAACCGGACCATTTCTCTAGATAACACGTTTACCGAATTTGCCTTTCGGTAAATCGATTACAACGCGTGCTGTGTGGCTAGCGGCGTTTTGTTGAAACCACATATCGGCGATATCAAGCTCGTCCAATTCTGGCCAAAAATATTTTTCTAACTTGGCACAATAGCGCCCCCCCCCCCCCCACATTAACGGTAACATGACGACTGTTGACATCGACGAAAAAATACGTCCCAATCACACTTCCGGCATAAAAAACCACATAACACAGTCATTTTTTGCGGATGCAATTGTTTCTCTTAAAGCACATGAGGGGTTGTTGCTGTCCAAAAACGCATATTTTGTTTAGCCAAAAATGCGTTTCATCGCTGAAGATGATTTTTCGATGAAATTCTGGATTTTCGTGAAACGTTGCCAGAGCCCAATCGGAGAGGTTTCAGACAATCAAGTGACTTTAGTTCTTGATTCAGTTTGATCTTACAAGGATGAAGGCCAAGATCTTTTCCAAAATACATCACAGTGTGGTTTAAGAGATGCCCAATTCCTGAAAACGACATGGAAGCGACTGATTTGGCTCATTTTGAAAAAATACACGGACGGCGTCGATAATTTCGTTGCTTTGAGCGGTACGGCTTTTCTTTGGCGCCGGAACATCCAAATTGAAGTAAGCGCTCTTAAAGTTGCGATCACTGACTCAGAATTTCGGTATTTTTTTTTAATTAATTCCAAACGTTGCTCGCAAGTGAGTGAACTTTAACATGATGAAAATGTTGACTTCGACTAACGTTTTGGCACTGAAAGATCATTAAAAGTATTTGGGGGGGCGTTGACATAAAGTTACAAAATTGTTATGTCACTACTGGAAAACCCTTTATAAGGTTCGAAAAATTACTTTGGCCCAAAATGCGAGTTTTAAAAGGGGTTTGGCAACGCTCACTTTCCCTCTAGAGAACGCTCACGTCTCCTCTCGTCAACTTTATATGTTCCAAATATCATCATCATATATCTATTAGTTCATGAGATATTGCCATGTTCAAGGTTGTGTGAGCGGTGGCACGCTACCTTATCAAATTTTTTTATAACATAGTCTAGAATAATTGCCTAGTCATTGGTTTTATTTTATAAAGATCGGATGATAAGTTTGGCCATAAATGCGATTTTTTAAGGGGGCGTGGCAGTCATTGGTTTAATTTTATAACGATCGGTCCATTAGTTTGGACATAAATGCGATTTTTAAAGGAGGCATGGCACCGCCCTCTTTTCATACATGTTTCGTTCCATGACAGTATCATGTGTTCTAAATATTAGACTTCTATCTCAATGGATATTGTGATTTTAAAGTTTAGAATTTTTGAATATTCCAGAGATTGTTCCAATATTTGTGAGGGGAACATTTTTTTCTCTTGGCCGATCTGGCCGATTTTAATACCGACCGTTTCCGTCCATCAGCACATGCGATAGATTATTTGTTTTTAACCCGTCTCTTCTCCCCCAATCTAAAATTTGGCATGGAAACAGAACACTAGGTTTTTAAAAACTATTATAAAAACTAGTTCTTTGAGATAAATGTCAGAAAACGCAATACTACGAGTACAAAAAGTAAGCTTAGACTGGTTTAATTGAAGCCTTATCTGAAGAAATTTAAATTACATTTTCAACTATATGTGCATTTCATTCCGATCAGAAAACTCTTTGAAAAATATTCAAAATCCTACGTTCGAACCAAAAAAAAGCTTTACCAACAATTTTGTATTATAAATTATTTGTTATCATCACCAATAATAAGTTGCAACATTGTTTTTTTCTGCAAAACTATTAGTTGTAGAATCATAAACCCGTCACTTGGAGAAGAATCTGATAGGAAAATAGTTATAAGGTAACCGCCACAAGGAAGAATCGTATCATCCTTACTGTGGAATCTAGTGATTAACGAAATTCTTCAAGATCTCAACAGAGAAGGCACCAAACTGACAGTGTATGCCGACGATGAGGTGCTGCTGGTCCGAGACAAATTTCTGACAACAATAGTGAGATTATGAAACGATGCAAAATGACTAAGGAAACTCTCACGGTGGACGAATGACAGCGGATTGGCGCCAATACAAATAAGACATGCTAGTTCTGTTCACAAGGAAATATAAGATCCCGAGCTTTAAAGTCCCAACACTTAACGGAAAAACGCTGCAACTATCCATAGGGTCAAAATAGACTCCATGCTTTCCTGGAAGCGATATGCGAAGAAGCGAGAAAGGAGGGGTTTTTGTTCTTTTTATAACTGCAAAAGTATGTAGGGCAGAAAATGATATACTAGATGTTTACTGGAATCATTAGACCAGTTCAAACATATTTAGCAATGGTATGGTGGACTGCAGTCGAAAGGAAGACAATCCTCAATAACCTCACCAAGATCCAGAGACTGGGAAGTGATGGCATAACTGTGGCATTGAGATTCGCACCACTGGCGAAGCTGGAAGCTATACTAAACACTCAACCTAAGAGCGATCCAAAAGGAACCTTTTGTGACGTATTTTTTAACAAGAGAGGACTTGGCATCGGAAGCTGCAATATCAGTAAATAAAATCTTTATCTTAACAGATGGTTCGAAAATGGAATCAGGTACGGGATCAGGGGTTTACCCGAAGCCATCAACCTAAAAATATTTTGACGACTAGCTGACAAATGAATGGTCTTTAAGGCAGGGACTATTGCAATCAATATAGCGCCAGACAAGATTGTGGAACTAAGCATAACTCAGTCAAATATCCGAGTATATGTGGAGGGCATGGACTGTTAACAATGAAATCATAATACAGAGTGGCTGATGAATATTGCTACATTAAGAAACTCAAATTACTTTTTTTGCAGTGTATGGAATTAATTTATATTTTATTCATGTTAAACTCATATAATTTTGTAAAATTATTAGTTTTTTAAATAATAGAACTTAAATGCCCCCCCCACATGTATGTACGGCATCTTACCAAAAAGTTGTTCATTTCTGCTTGGAGAGTTGAGTCAGGAATAGCCGCAATTGTTTACGAATGGATTTCTTTAGTTGATTCAAATTTGTTGGTTTTGCTTTGTAGACCTCCTGTTTGCAAAAACCCCACAAGAAAAAGTCAGGTGCAGTAAGGTCAGGCGACCTGAGTTAAAAGAAATTCTCATTCTCACACAGAGTTAAAAGAAATTCTCATTCGGCGTAATTCTGGATAGAAAAACTCTCTCAACATGCTCAAGTAACGGTCTCCAGTAACCGCAACGGTGTGATCGTTTTCTTCAAAGAAGTAGGGCCCGAAAATGCAGCGTGATGAAACAGCACACCTCACTGTAATACGAAGTGGATGCAATTCCGTCTCATGGAGTATCTGTGGGTTGGAAGCACTCCATATTTGAAAATCTTGTGTGTTAATATTCCCGTTTAAATCGAAATGGGTCTCGTCAGACATGAAAGGATAGTTCGACATGTTTTCCTCCTCTTCCACGACTCGAAGCATCTTCTGGCAAAACTCCTAGCGAGTCGGGAAGTCTGCTGCGTTTAGTTTGTTGGTCATTTGAATTTTATAAATAAGTCCAAATCTTTGAGCATAATTGACTGCATTGACTGTCTGCTTATACCCATTTGAGCAGAAAAGCTTCTTGCCGAAACTCTTGAATTGTTTTGTATGGCAGCAGCTACAGCAGCGATATAAAGTTTCGATGGCAAGGTTTTCTGTTGACTGTCGCATGCTCGGCAAAATTGTTAACAAGTCTCATTATGGTCCGTTTGTTAGGAATTTGCCGCCAAACGTGCGCCTATTCTCTCATCGAACCGAAACTACGGACTCCAGTGCGTAATTGCAGCGGACAACAAAAATTCTTGTTTCAGTGTCCCAGTTATCCAGTTTTGTTAAATCTAAAAATCAATCTGCAAAATAAAAAAAAAAAACGAATTCATTAAATAGAAAAAAAAGTTATTAAATTTGGAGCGATGGAGTCGGTCTATCCACCAGTTTGGTGAGAGTATGGTCGTGGCTCTAGATATCTCCAAGGCCTTTGATAGAGTCTAGCACGGTGCACTCATATCAAAGCTGATCGCTTTTGGTGTCGTTAATACGTTTGCTAGATTTATATCGAGCTTTCTCAGAGATCGCACTATCAAAGTTGTTGTAGATGGGCTCTCATCCGACACACATGGGCTGAACGCAGGTGTAACACAGGGCTCTGTCCTTTCTCCCTTTTTATTTCTTATTTTCACTGACTATCTTTTGGGTCAGACCGTGAATTCAATCTACTCTTTCGCAGATGATAGTAACCTCTGTCATTCTTATTCATTCGACCGTAGGCCGAGTCTTCAAGATATTGAAGACAAAATGCGAATTATGGATGAGGCACATGGCCGGGATCTACTGTCCATTTCCGAATGGGGTCGAGTGAATAGAGTACATTTAATTGCACGTAAGACACAGTGATGTTTGTTGTCTCACAAGCGATTCGCTGACCCAACAATATCGTCAATTTCTATCGATGGTACGGATATTGAACAATCAGAAGCTCTCAATGTTCTGGGCGTGAATATACAATGTGACGCTCGTTGGGCGGGACATGTATTCGAAGTGTCGAAAGACGCACTCAAGTGCTAAGGCTTCTTGAAGCGGTGCAAGAACTATATCACTCCTTCTGATCTTTTCAATATCTATACAACTTAAATCAGGCCAAAGATGGAATACAACTTCCATATATGGGCAGGTCCTCTAAAATCATCCTTGGAGCTACTTGGCCGTGTTCAAAGGAAAGCGATGGCGCTGATAGGTGACAGTAGGGTATCCAACTCTATTGTTTCCCTAGAGCATTGTCGGAATGTGGGTTGCGTGACGCTGTTCTATCGTTACTTTCATGGTGTGTGTTCATCAGACATCCGTCGCCTTATTCCTGACGCAGGGATACGCAAGCGTCAATAATTATTACTCCCTCTTTCCCCCTTTCGATCCTTTACTTTCCACTCGCCAACGCAATGCACCGCATGTATAGGGGCATTCCCTGAGTGTTGGTTATTAAAAATAAAATCCGGAGACAAAACATTACGCTGGCATGGGTACCGGGTCATGGCGATATACCGCTCATCGAGATGCTGGACGAATGTGCCAGAATGCGCTCAGGAGCAGTGGACGAACCAAAAATCCCATACAAACACATCGCGCTTGTCGAACTAATAAATGTAATCGACGAAACGACAGTTTTAAAATCAGGTTCAAGGTGGAACTCAATTCACAACTGCAGAATAACTCAGTATCTCTGGCCGGAAATGGACCGGCGAAGGACAAGGGAATAGCTTACATTAAAAAAACAATCGATGCCAACCCTCGTAGGAGTTCTTACGGGGCACTGCTTCACCTTAATGCAATCCTTTCTATAACTCTTCACTCACCCCCTCTCTTTTGTTCTCACCCTTTCACCAGGGTTCCACAATGGGGCTTTTAAGCCTCCGAGTGAACTTGTCATTTATTTATGGCATGCTATCCTTTTATCCTAACCTAACATTGGTTGCCACAACCACTAGTAGTGACAACTAAATATTTTTTTTCTATTTTATTGGAATAAACGAGGCATTGGTTGTGTGCACAATACTTGGACTATATTTAACATCTAGTAGTATAGCGAACCGAATATTAATTATGATTTAAGACGTTCAGTGATCGCAACGGAAGATCTTTTGTTGCAACGAACTTTTCGTAATTACAACCGATTGCCGACTGATTTTCTCTCTGTGTGTGAATCAATCAATTCTAAAGCTGCAAAAGCAATGCCTTCAGCCCTTAGGCAGATAAATTTCTATAATCCTTGAGAAGACATTCGAACTCTAGAAGCATAATTTACAAGCTGGTGATGTTATTCATTACAAAGAACAAAATAAGTATGTCTTAAATTCCCGGTTTGTGTAGCCACTCTAAATTTGTCTGCCGACTTGTTGGGAAAAAATCCCAATGGTATCAGCAACCATATCTTGATCTTATTGGTCTATCAAAGGATATAGCCGACAGAAAGAACACTATTATAACCTTGCACAACTAAAATCTTTCCACAATCTTATCACAATCACAGTACAAACATGGTCCTCCGACAAAAAACACTGTCCCTCCATAAAGAGCTACTGAATAATGTATTAACCCACAGAAGGAAAAGAATAAAAACGAAAATGCTTTTTTTTCAAACGTATTGAGTTCAGTTTTAGTACAATGTTTAAATTATAATGCGATCCCTTTGATTTGAATGCATAAATAGCAATCGGAAAAAACATCGGCCAACATATCCACATCCCTCTCAAACAAAAAAAAGACTAAACAACCCTAACGACCACTCCACTTTGGAGGTTCTCTACTATTTTACGGCAACAAAGGATACACAAACTGAATAATTTCCAGGCTTTAATGAGTCCATACAAGAGCAAGAACAAGTTAGTATGTGTGTGTGTTCGATTCTGATTTAATTGCCCTTGTCTTTTCAATGCATTTAAACTGAATTCATTAAATTTAAATCAATTTTCTCTTTTTCGGTTCTTTCTATGGTTTTTGTATTGGATTTTTTTTGTATGTGCCATTGTCATTCGATTTTGTCTGTCATTCTTCTTCTGTTCGATACAAACCGGGAGACAGTTTGTCTATGACAGACAGAGGTTATTGCTTCTGTTGCTGTTGGCGTTCCTCTGCTTGGCATGCAAAGAGGCTTCCCCCTTTGATTTCGTGTGTGGTTGTAGCACTGGATAGCTAATTGTTCCCACCGAAAGGAAATCCCAACTGTTCACTTTGTGTTGGCGGCTGATGTGCTTGGAATGGATAATCGTGAAAATCAATGAAATTTAATATTTGACGCGTGCATTACAATTTCACAAAAAAAAAGTTCAGCGGTTCTTTTGACCCGCAACACGTGGATTGCATGGGAATAATGGCACGGCGCACAAAGTTCAAAAACGAACTATATAAGGAAAGTAAATCCGGTTTCAGTACGCTAATGAGAACCTGGGAAAGAACTGTGAAACATATGAATATTAAGTTTCATTTGAGTTATAGTTAAGTTTAGTTGTTCCAATTAAAATTCAGTTTCTTCAGCTCAGCTTTAGTTTTAGTTCATTTTGAAATATACTTTTTGAAATTCATTATGAACTATTTCTTAAAGAAACCAGTTCATAATAAACTTTTTCGAAAGAAAACATTTTATAATGAACTTTTTCTAAAGAAAACAGTTCATAAAGAAAAGTTCATTCTAAAGAAAAGTTCATTATGAATTGTTTTCTTTAGAAAAAGTTCATTATGAACTGTTTTCTTTAGAAAAAGTTAATTATGAACTGTTTTCTTTAAAAAAAGTTAATTATGAACTGTTTTCTTTAGAAAAAGTTCAATAAGTACTGTTTTCTTTAGAAAAAGTTCATTATGAACTGTTTTCTTTAGAAAAAGTTCATTATGAACTGTTTTCTTTAGAAAAAGTTCATTATGAACTGTTTTCTTTAGAAAAAGTTCATTATGAACTGTTTTCTTTAGAAAAAGTTCATTATGAACTGTTTTCTTTAGAAAAAGTTCGTTATGAACTGTTTTCTTTAGAAAAAGTTCATTATGAACTGTTTTCTTTAGAAAAAGTTCATTATGAACTGTTTTCTTTAGAAAAAGTTCATTATGAACTACTTTCTTTAGAAAAAGTTCATTATGAACTGTTTTCTTTAGAAAAAGTTCATTATGAACTGTTTTCTTTAGAAAAAGTTCATTATGAACTGTTTTCTTTAGAAAAAGTTCATTAAGAACTGTTTTCTTTAGAAAAAGTTCATTATGAACTGTTTTCTTTAGAAAAAGTTCATTATGAACTGTTTTCTTTAGAAAAAGTTCATTATGAACTACTTTCTTTAGAAAAAGTTCATTATGAACTGTTTTCTTTAGAAAAAGTTCATTATGAACTGTTTTCTTTAGAAAAAGTTCAATAAGTACTGTTTTCTTTAGAAAAAGTTCATTATGATCTGTTTTCTTTATGAACTGTTTTCTTTAGAAAAAGTTCATTATGAACTGTTTTCTTTAGAAAAAGTTCATTATGAACTGTTTTCTTTAGAAAAAGTTCATTATGAACTGTTTTCTTTAGAAAAAGTTCATTATGAACTGTTTTCTTTAGAAAAAGTTTATTATGAACTGTTTTCTTTAGAAAAAGTTCAATAAGTACTGTTTTCTTTAGAAAAAGTTCATTATGATCTGTTTTCTTTAGAAAAAGTTCATTATGAACTACTTTCTTTAGAAAAAGTTCATTATGAACTGTTTTCTTTAGAAAAAGTTCATTATGAACTGTTTTCTTTAGAAAAAGTTCATTATGAACTGTTTTCTTTAGAAAAAGTTCATTATGAACTGTTTTCTTTAGAAAAAGTTCATTATGAACTGTTTTCTTTAGAAAAAGTTCATTATGAACTGTTTTCTTTGGAAAAAGTTCATTATGAACTGTTTTCTTTAGAAAAAGTTCATTATGAACTTTTTTATTTTGAAAAAGTTCATTATGAACTGTTTTCTTTAAAAAAGTTCATTATGAACTACTTTCTTTAGAAAAAGTTCATTATGAACTGTTTTCTTTAGAAAAAAATCATTATGAACTGTTTTCTTTAGAAAAAGTTCATATGAACTGTTTTCTTTAGAAAAAGTGTATTATGAACTGTTTTCTTTAGAAACTTATGAGCATAAAAAGTTGATTTTCAATTGAGTTTTAGTTAAATTTCTGCTCAATTTTAGTTTGGCTTACTTTCAGTTTATTTAGTTTCGGCTTCAGTTCATTCACATCTCGCAGCAGACTTTTCTCTTTTGTTGCCCTTCATTTCCGTGACATTCTCGATTTATGTGCGCCAAAATCACGATATGATGATAACGTTCATGACATTGATGACGACGGTAATGAGGTGGATGTTCGTATAGATGTTGATGCTGAAGTTGATGCTCCAATGAAATTTGATGTTGATGATGGTGACGGTGAAATGCACTCAGCCACTCAACGCGTATCTCATCATCATTTATTTATTTCTGTCATTATGCAAATATGCTCTGTTTGTCTTGAACCAATTTACATTGCGCGATTTTCCCAACGAGAAAAACCTTTCGAACAAAGACCAACTTTTCTTTATCGTGGTGGCTCCTCTTCCACTGGCATCAGCAGCGGCCGCAGTTCAATTCACTGCAGTTCGTTTTGTGGGACTTCTGGCGTAAAACATTCAAAGCTTTGCTGGAAAATGTGAAAAACAATAGAGGAATTAAACACCGTGAAAGCATATCATCTGGTGTGACATGTCACCATAATCTGACAGATTAATTATGTACGGTTTCTCCGTTTGTTTGTTTTTCGTTTTTGTGGGTTTTTGCAAACGGGTGTGTATGGATTTATGCATAAAAACCAACGGGCTACAAAAAAGGAGAAAAGTATGAAAAATATAAGTACTTATAATGCATGTATCTGTGAGGGTAGCGCTTTGTTTGAATGTTGAGCATTTAACAAAGAAAGGATTTGCAGACATATTCTGTGAAATGTGCGACTGGGTTTTACCACTTGGTCCAGCAACATTCTCATATGTACGCATGAAGTGTTCATCAACTGGACTTTAATCAGATTTATGTAAAACAGGTGTTTGGGAAATACTGAGTGGAAATTAGAGTTAGTGAATTACCTATATAGAGAACAATATCCTAAGATGGACATTTCAATGCGACTTTAAATTGCGCTCAACGGATTTTGTTTATGCCATTAAAATCAAATATACAAGGATTCGATTGCAATAACAATAGAAATAAATTACATTAATATAAATAAATTTCTTTAGAATGGCGCCCAACACAACCAACAATTTATTCTCAAAATTCACCTTCCAAAGTAAGTAAGATTTTAACGTTAGATTCACACTTCTTAGATCTATCGTCCACCAAAAAAAAATATACCTTTCCGACCAAATGGTAGACGCACTCTCAAATACTCAACTTGCATGCAAATTTGATGCAATCATGTTATACCCAACACTGGCGTATAATAACGTTCCTTTATATGGCGTCCATCGACAATACGACACCACAAAAATATAATAAGCTCTAAAGACTTTACGTCGGTTTCCAAAGTGTCACAAAGGGTGTAGAATTAAGATTTCTTCGAATCAGATTTCCTGATCATCGTAAAATTAATATACAATTCGAGTCCCTAGATTTTACCTTCTATAGCTGAAAGCTTTTAAGTCTGGCCAAAGATTACACACACAGAAAGTAGTGTCCAGTAGTTCAAACACAAGATTGTTGTAATGTTAAATGAAATAGAGGGAGGTCACCTTTATTTCTGGACCTTATACTCGAAAAAGTGTACATTGTCAGTACTGGGATATTTTAACAGTAAATACTCATTAATGATTGGACAAGTGACATAAAGTCAATAGGTTTTATTGCACTTACGTTGGATGCAATGAAATACCGCCTTCTTATGCCAATCGACTCTGAATCACTTACTGACTTTTTAAATCGATACGAGGGTTGCTATTTTTATTTCGGGTTCTGACAATACTAGTGCTCCTAATTGAAAACTGGAACTACCATTGGAAACGTTGACATTTTTGGCATAACTTCTCTCAGAACTTTTTGTCATTTAGGGCGAATTGTTTTGTTTACAGTGTGTCGAAAAAATCATCTCAGTCAAAAACCCTAACCCCTCTTGATTTGAAGTTCCAGAGGGTCTTCTGATACAAACGTCCCTCTGAGTTTGAAGCTCTACAGCTCTAGGAGCCATAAACTTAGTTTACTGAAGCTTAGTCATATCGCGAGATGTTATTATCTCACTAAGGACCCTGCCAATTTGAGGGCACCAATTTTAATCAGATTTTGCTCAATTTAAGCACAGAGTGTTCTGACAGATCTGTACCTAATTCTGGCTATATTTTGTCCTATCGGTATGTATTTTTAAATAAAAAGTTAGGCTAAAATACCCATCGATATGAGGTCCTGCTGCTCTAGAAGTCTTAAATTAACTTCAAACTTGCTTACATCGTTAATGTTATGACCAACATAAAATTACACAACTTATAATTAACCAAATTGGATTATGGTAACAAAATCGACCCATACTAAGGATTAGAAACCATGACCATGATTCTAAAGCCGATAAAAAAAACTAGGCATAGTCCTTACAGTCACATACAGAAGTCAATCCCTTTTATACTTAGTAGAGACATAAATACTGTTACAACATTGAACACACCCATTTCAATAGTAGAACTGAACATACCCCGTTAATGGCATATGCACGCAGAGAAAAAACATGGTTACTACATGGTCACGGCAATAATAATTCTCCACAACAAAAGTATGTTCGTCACAACCATAGCATTGTTAACTGAATTTATTTTTGACAATAATATAAGTGCTGCAATATTAATATTATTGAAATCTAACAATAGTATTATTGCCAAATTTAAAAATGAAAATATGGTTATAGCAACAATATATATATGGTTATTGCGACAAAAGTATTGTGTTTTGCGTTTTATGTTAACAATGATATGATTACGGCAATGATACTGTATGATTTTAATTTTTCTTCATTTAAATATGCTTATTAGAACAAATGTTATTGGTACGGATCTAGTGCAATAATAGTACTTTTTTTATCGAAATTAAAATTTTTTAAACAAGCTGCTTCGGCTATGTTTATCGGAAATATTTTTAATAAAATCGCATACGTTTATTTAAACTTATTTTTTCTAATGTGAAATAAATCACTCCTAATATTTTAAATTTAATGTATTTTTGAATAATTTTCATTATTGAAATCTATTGTTGACAACTTAAAGCAATATTAATAAATAATATTGAGTCAAATCAATTGTCGAGAACTCAAACAAATTCTATTAAACAATATTGGGGATTATAGTTTAATTGTGTGTGATCATACTATGGCTGTTGAGATCATAACATGGTTGCGTGTGAATCATACTATGGTTGTGAGGACCATACTATGGTTGTATATGAAACATACTATGGTTGTGAGGATCATACTATTGTTGTGAGGACCATAATATTGTTGTATCACAACCATATACCCAACAATAGTATTATCCTCTTCGAATATTGTCATCACAACCATACTTTTTTTCTGCGTGTGGGTTTTGAAAGCTAACCTCAAAAGCGTAAGTCTGTAACGGGATTTTAAAATTGTTTCAACTTTCATCACGGAGTGGTCAGATAATGAGAACCGTATCGCAGTAATAGCGCTTTTCAAGTCTGAAATGAAAAAAGCGATATTTTCAAAATGCTCCGGCCGCTAGGGATTAGTCGCATGTTCGTCTACCGATGCATAAAACTGTTTAAGGAGACTGGAGATGTAAAAGACCGCCACCGGTCGGGCCGCCCACGCTTTTTTCGAACACCGCATGTCATCAAAACCGATAAATCAAGAATTCACAGAAATCCGCTCCGAAAACAGAAAATCATGGCCCGTGAATCATTAAAAAAGACTTGTGACTTGGGACTTTCAAACGACGTACCGGACATTTATTGACTGCAGCTTTAAAAAAAATAGGATCGAAAAATGCAAACGTCTTTTGGTGAAGCACGCTGATAACTTGAACAGAAAAATGTTGTTCATCGATGAAAAAAATTTTAACGTTCAGGAAAAATTTAACAAGCAAAATGATAGAGTGTATGCGCGGTCATCTAAGGAAGCATCTGAACTGATCCCAAGGGTGGAAAAGGGTCATCACCCAGCTTCAGTCATGGTTTGGTGGGGTGTCTCTTACGATTGGGTCACTGACCTGCATTTTTGCAAACAAAGAGGCAAAACAATGGCAAAAGTTTACCAAGAAACCGTTTTGGAAGCTGTTGTGAAGCCTCTTAACAATTCCCTGTTCCAAAACCAGCCATGGATTCCAGCGGGATTCTGCACCGGCCCATAAGGCTAAAACCTCCCAGGCCTGGCTTTAAAACAATTTGCCAGCGTTCATTTCCTCTGAAGAATGACCCTCAGGCAGTTCAGATTGGAACCCATTGGATCACAAATTGTGGACATTTTTAGAGAACAAGGTTTGTCACAAAAGATACCCCAAAATTGGATCTCTTAAGACTGCTTTGGTTCGAGCTGTGGCCAATTTTCTAATGGACGAGGTTCGTGCAGCTATTGACGATTGACCAGTGCGACTTAAGGCGTGTGTAAAGGCAAAAGGCAGACATTTCGAATAAGTAGATTCTTTTTGGATACAATATACATCAATAAATATATTAAAAAATATTTAGTCCAAAAACATTCAGTACTTTTTATATTACAGCATAAAACGTGTGTAACACTTTGTATGTCACTACTAAGTATATCCTGACGCTGTACGCCATTACTAATTGAAATTCTAATAATACAAATTGAAATTAAGAAAATACAAACAGAAATTCAGAAAATACAGATTGATATTCAGAAAATATAAAATGATGTTGAGAAAATACAAAAAGAAATTGTGAAAAGACAAATTGAATTTAAGAAAATACAAATTAAATTATAAACTAAAAATTTATAATGGTAAAATACAGAAAAAAATCCCAACTTCAATTTGCGTTTCCCAATTTGTATTTTCCAATTTCCATTTGGGTTTCTAAAATTCAGTTTGTATTTTCTCAATTTACGTTTTTCAGTTCGTATTTTTTCGATTTCAAGTGATATTTTCTCAATTGGAAATGGCGTAGAAGCCACATACTGAATCTAATCACGCTAATTGTTTGTATGTTTTGTTACGTGCGACTCATCTATATCTAATGATGGTTTTATAAAGGGTGGTCCAACAAGATATTAATTGCAAAAAAAACAAACATTTAGAGCGAATTGTCTTAATATTTTTTTTTAATTTTAATAAAAGGATCAACGACAATTATGTGTTGAACCTTCGTTGAACCTTACAGCGTCTTATAAACAACCCTAGCATCTATACACAGGTCCTTCTTGACTTAAGCTTCTGCACTCTAAAGGTCATATTCTAAACGTCTGTGGTTGTTAATAAACGAAGTCGGTCCAGGTTACAATTCTTTTATGGAACTAATGATACCTAACAAAAAAGTATACTGCTTTCAGTATATGCTCAAGGATGAAGGCTATATTACGAGGGCGACCGCAAAACTAACTGGCCTGGCACATTTTCTGTTTTACTAGCAACTTTTTTTTGTTTTTTAAATGCAATCTTTTATAAGCCATCTGTCAAAATTTCCGAAATATTTAATGATTATTTTCTTTGTTACAGGTGATTGAAGTAAACAAGTTTTATAATTTTTGAAAAATGGAAAATAAAGAGTTTCGTGGGGTAATTAAACACTTTTATATGAAAGGTTATACGCCACAATTAATCAAAGATGAATTGGATTCTGTTCATGGGGATAATGCACCATCATACTCCACCGTGAAATCCTGGGTTCAACAATTAAAAATAAACAAATAAAAGTACGGAAGATGAACAACGCTCTGGAAGACCGATAACTGCTACTACTATTGAAAACATTAGAAAAATATTTAATAAAGTGACTAAAGATAGATGAATAAAGCTCAGAGAACTTGCTGATATTGTTAAAATACACGAAAAACAAGTTTGGAGTATTTTACATGATGAACTCCACATGAAAAAGCTATCCGCAAGATATGTGCCGCGTTTGTTGACTTTGACCCAAAAAATCGTCCGTTGGACCAATTTCGAGGAGCTTATAGCGATTTATCAGCGTAATCCAATAGAGTTCTTGTGCTGATTCATAACTGTTGATGAAACATGGATCCATCACTACATGCCAAAATGCAAAGAACGGTCAAAACAATGGATAGAAGCTGGTAAAAGTGGTCCCAAGAAGGCGAAAACTGTTAAGTCAGCAGGAAAAGTAATGGCCACAGTATTTTGGGGTGCAAGGGGTATAAAATTTATTGAATATCTTGAGAAAGGAAAAACTATAAATAGTGAATATAATTGTGCATTATTGGATCGGTTGAGTGAAGAATTCAAGATAAAACGACCGCATTTAGAAAAAAAAGTTCTTTTTCATCAAGATAATGCTCCTTCACACATTGCATTTTTAACTCAACAAAAACTGGCCGAATTACGATTTGAAATTCCTCCGCATCCACCATATAGTCCAGATTTAGCTCCTTCTGATTATTTCTTGTTTCCAAATTTAAAAAAAAATTCTCGGTGGCAAAAAATGTTCGTCCAATAGGGATGTTATTGCTGAAACTGAGGCATATTTTGAAGGTCTTGAAAAATCTTATTTTTCGGATTGAATTAAACAACTTGAAAAACGTTTGATGAAGTATATTGAGTTGGAAAATAAATAATAATAATTCCAAAAAAACGATTCTTTTTATGTTAGACCAGTTACTTTTGCGGTCGCCCTCGTATATTCGTCCTGGCCAAACTCAACAATGTTCTTACTTTTTTTGAGTCGAATACTATCACTTTCAGGTTTCCATTAAAACACTGCTTATTTTCTTCCAGTGTAGCATGTGTACCTACATATTATCGTAACATAATCTGTCGTGTAATCTTTCAAAGAATTCCTTGAACTCACAGTCTTTGGCATACATCTCGTGTAAGTGTGTAAATATTTTATTTATGGTGGTAAATTGACAAATACTTTTACTTCCTCCTTCTTGCGTTTTGGCGGAATGAAGAAAAAAGACTTTCAGAGATTTCGTCTTCTTGCTTTCTTATCGGTGGGCACGTTGAAATTAAACACTTTGAAGTGTTATCGCAAACAATTTATAAAAGCTGACGAATTTAACACCTACAATGTATCACTGGAAAATACAGCAACCGATGAAATTCCTAACCCAACAACCTCTAAAAGAACAAACTGGAGTTGTTTTCATTTTTTGTTTTGTTTTTCATCAAACATATAATTTATTTAAACAAGATTTGGTTTCTTCGCACCTTTCTCTCTTCCAGTGCCGCTTGTTTTACCACCTACTCCATCCGACTTGAACCTTTTGAGGTGTCAAAGTTAAATAATGGCAACCGATTTGTTAAATTCTCTGGAAAGAAAAATATAAACGGGAAACGTTTTCAAGATGTGTAAACGCTTGAGAGCACTACACGTAGTCAGGTGGGATTTAGCGGGGTGACTAACTTGATAGCTTTGCTTATGAAGAACCGCAATAGTTAGTGTGGGTATGCTGTGTGGCTAAGATCTTTTGAACGATCTGGTACTGGATAAGTGGCAATTTTTATAAGTATGTGCGCTACACGAACATGGAGAAAATTTATTATACCCACAGAAAAATATGTGCTAAAAATAGGTTGCAAACATTTAAATGTTTGGAACATTCTACAATCATACCCAGCAAACCAAACGATCAGAATTCGGTCAGAGTTCTGTACGACAATCGGTAAAATGTTGCGATTTCGGATCAGAATTCTTACCGAGTTCGTAAAGAAAAACATATGAGAGGGTTGACACGAATTCTGAACTATATACAGGGTGGCCCAAATGAGACCTACTGATGTTAAACACCTATAACTCTTGTAATAACGGTTTTTTTTAAATGATTTATTTTTATATGTTAAATACATTTTATGGAAATTTAACGTGACTATGTGTAAAATATGACATCAGACAAATGACCACCATTTTTCTCGATACAGGCATTGGCTCTTTTTAGCGCCAAGCTGCTGCACAGCTTCCACGTTCTCTTCAGTACGAAAATTTCAATGAGCACCTCTTCCTGAACGGTCGGCAACTGAACACAGTTCCTCAAAACGGCGAACTTAACATGTAATCATGGAAGATGTTGGCGCTGATCTTACGTTAAAAAAACGGCGATAATTTCGTTGAGAAGAATAATAAAAATCGATAATTTTAATGCATTGTTGTGGACTGTACGTATTCATTTTAAATTTCCAAGAGTTCAGTTATAATCTGCAAAAAGAAACAATAAATTATGTTAAAAAATAAAAAAAGTTAGTTGTGTTTCACATCAGCTGGTCTTATTTGGGCCACCCGTTACTTCCCTGAAAATCCTTAGACAAACGGAACAGAATTCGTAACGATTTCGGTAAGAATTCTCGATAGAGTTCAGAAATTGTTCAGAATTGTCTGATATCAGACATTGTCGGCAAATTTGGTTTACTGGGTAATAATGTGTGTACACAAACACAGCCATATGTAGTTTTTGGGGCAAACAAATTTATGTTTGCACACAAGCATATACATGCTTGTGAGTATTGCTAGCAACACTTCAATGTTTTCAGCATATGTTAGAGACACCTTTTTTCCTCCGTATATGTGACGCGCAAAATAGAAAGGGACCTAAGGGTAAAAAACAGTTTTGTTCAGGAGAGCCATTTTAACGATTTAAATACGTGTATCTTTGGTGTACCATCACTGTCATAAAACGCGCATATCTCTGGGAGGGAACACTTTTGTTGTCCACATCAAAAAAAGATGTTGTCCACATCAAATAAAAGGAAAATTGATTTTTTTTACCCTTAGGTCCCTTTCTCTATGCGCTGTCACATATGTAAAAATATTTTGGTGTGATAACGCGTGGCAGGCATCTAGCTTAAGAAGTAAAAGTCGAGGGAGAAAGAGCGGTTTATACAAAGACTCGTTGGTTTCATTTGTTATAACCTTCGTGATACACAAGGTAAAAGCCTAAACGTAAAAATTACACGGAAAAAATATGCTGCAAGCAAACATATATTGCAGGAAACAATGTTTGGAGTATGCTCCGAACAGAAATAACGTGTATGTAAATATGAAAGAATGTTATGCAAAACTTAAAATATCTTGTGTGGATCTATTATCCTGTAATACAAATATAATTATGTTGCATGCCAATATACTTTTATTATTCGTTTTTCTCCGTGTATCTAACCGTTCTTAGAACCAAATTTTTTTAAGGACATAACGCTAATATTTCAAGAAAATTAAGTCTCTGCCAACACTTAGCCGACTTAAATGGTAATTGGTTTTTATTACCTAGTGTAATTCCTACACGCAGAAAAAAAGTATGGTTAGGGTGACACTATTCGAAGAGCATAAGGTATTCGGCTGTGGCACAACGAATCTTGAGATTTTCATTAAGTAAATTAGTTAAAATTACATTACAATTAGTTCATAGTCAAATTTGAGACCATCAAAGAAACCTAATTTTAAGTTGCAAGTAGGGGTGATTGTAGTTTCGGTAAATGCTACTTTACCACCCTCAGACTCTAGACAACGAGCGTGATTAAACCAAGATCTATATCCATATACTTAAGTGCAGGCAGGTTCTAAATAAACGTGAATTTATCGGCAGCAGAGTATTCCATCGAACAAAGTAAATACAATGAAATTACCTCATACTGCCTTCTGCCCTCAAATATGGAATATTAAATCGAAAAAAAATCCACAGTCTTTTTTGAGATAAATTAATATTTCAAAGCACAACGTTAAGGTTTTTAAGTAATTGAATCAACCATATTTAAAATAAAAAATGTAAATGATAAAAATCGGCACGTTAACGACATTGAACCTCATTTTTTCAACAAAATATTCTGGGCGTCATAAGCAATATTTACTTAAACATACAAAATTAAGACCACATCGATGTATTCATATTGACGCTACATGACTTCTAGACGTCATATGCATATAAAACCTTGCTCCAATTCCGTCAAGTCTTCCAAACAGTAATGCAGCGTAGGGTACTATATAGTTGCTTATGTCTCTTCTGGTTTAAATCTAATAAACGTCGGCATTAGGTTATACACACAAAAATAAAAATAGTTTGAAATCGGTTAAAACTACAAGGATTCAGTTGCAAAAGAGTAATTTCGTTTGCAATCACCAAATGCTTATAATCGTAATAGATACTCGGTTCAATATACCACTAGTTGATAAACAACTTATTGATCGGTCATACCGATAAAACGCGAAAAAAGTATTAAGTTGCAACAACTGGTGGTTGGAACAAAAAACGGGTTTGAAAACATTGTGTTGCTGTAACAAATATTTAATAGTATTTTTTTAAAACTAAATTCTATCCATCCATCATCTTTTCTACTTTTTTCACTTCACGGCCTTCCCTTTAATTTCTTCAATAAAATCTTAATTTGTTGGTTACTTCAAAAATTCCTTCTGAAGATTGGTATACTTGGTATGTTACACCGATACCACAGTATTAATAACTACACACAGAGAAGAGATTTGTTGCCACAACCGATTTTTTTGTCAACAGAATGTTGATAGTTGCACGTACTATCCATATATTCCATCGTTACAACCGAATTTTGATTGAGTACACATCAATTTTCAGTAGATGGAACTGACACTTTCGGTTGAGGGAAACAAGTGTCGGTAATCCTAACAGACTAAGATAATTATTGGAACTGAATTTGTAAATGTATTGGTTGTTGTTATTGAGTGTTGGTTACACTTTTTGAAAAAATTCAATATTTTACCGCCTTATAATTGGTTAACTGATCAGTAAAATAAATACGTTTTTTGGTAGATGCTTTCATAAGCATTGCAATGACGCCCCCAATATAAAAAGAATTAATTAAGGTATATACAAATATTGCTAAGCTTTGGGTGGCCGTAAAACGGAAAAAATGGGTCGCCTCCAAAACAAATTTGGTTGTTGTTTTGAATAATAAGGAGGTCTATACTTAGTAGGGACATAAATACTGTTACAACATTGAACACACCCATATCAATAGTTGAACTGAATATACCCCGTTAATGCCATATGGGGTTTGAAATCTAACCTCAATAGCGTTAGTCTGCAACGGAACTTTAAAATTGTTTCAACTTGCATCATAGAGTGGTCAGATAATGAGAACCGTATAGCAGTAATAGCGCTTTTCAAGTGTGAAATGAAAAAAAGCGATATTTTAAAAACGCTCCGGCCACTAGGGATTAGCCGCATGTTCGTCTACCGATGCATAAACTGTTTGAGGAGACTGGATATGTAAAAGACTGCCACCGGTCGGGCCGCCCACGCTCTGTTCGAACAACGCATGTCATCAAATCAAGAATTCACAGAAATCCGCCGACGAACCGGACATTTATTGACTGCAGCTTTAAAAAAATAGGATTGAAAAATGCAAACGTCTTTTGGGTGGATATTAGTCATCACCCTGCTTCAGTCATGGTTTGGTGGGGTGTCTCTTACGATTGGGGTCACTGACCTGCATTTCTGCGAACAAGGAGTCAAAACATCGGCCACAGTTTACCAAGAAACCGTTTGGAAGCTCTTGTGAAGCCTCTTAACAATTCCCTGTTCCAAAACCAGCCATGGACTTTCCAGCAGGATTCTGCGCCGGCCCATGAGCCTAAAACGTCCCAGGCCTGGATGTTTTCGAAACAATTTGCCAGCGTTCATTTCCTCTGAAGAATAATCCTCAGGCAGTCCAGATTTGAACCCATTGGATTACAAACTGTGGACGGTTTTAGAGGACAAGGTTTGTCACAAAAAAAAACCCCAACATTGGATCTCTCAAGACTGCTTCGGTTCGAGCTGTGGCCAATTTTCCAATGGACGAGGTTCGTGCAGCTATTGACGATTGGCCAATGCGACTTAAGGCGTGTGTAAAGGCAAAAGGCGGGCATTTCGAATAAGTAGACTGTTTTTGGATACAATATACATCAATAAATATTAAAGAATATTTGGTCCAAAAACATTCAGTACTTTTTATTTTACAGCATGAAACGTGTGTTACAGTACGAGTATGTATGTCCCTACCAAGTATATGGCAAAAATTCTGATCAAGTCTGAGTAATGTCGCTAAATTACAGTTCAGACTGTTTCTTTATTCTGGAAAATATTTTTTTTTATTTATAGTTAACTGATTTATATGGCAGTATAGTTTGGTGGTATTAACCGTCTAACCCAAGAAACTAAAACTGAATGCAATTTTTTTTAAATTTTTCGGGGATTTCGAAACATGTTTTCGTCGTCAACAAAGATTTTGTTTTGACAAGAACCGATAAAATATTATAGGGAATATATATTGATGTTGGAATAATTAATGTTATGTTACAACAGCCAACTTACAGGATTTGGTCAATACAGGGGACAAATCTGTTGTCACCACCAATTGTTGGTGCCAAAGTAGCATGTACATCACAAGTAGTTGGTTGCCACAACCGCCAGTTGTCCCAACTAACAGTTAAACTGCATTTGGTTGGTATAATTGTGTTAATGGCAGTGAATACCGGGATATGGTTGTGGCAGTCGTCATATGATATCTCGATCGATGTTACCATTGATACTATGGAATGTTGGTTATTGCAACAGAAAGTCGGTTTATCCGACAGTTTGCTGTAAGGTGTGTGTTTTAGGTGATAATTTGTATAAGAGTACGACAATGTTCATGCAACACTTGGTTTTCAACAGGAAAAATTGTTCTCCCTGGCATATTTGCTTACACCGCTTGTTACAAACCCAATGAATACCTCAAAAGAGCACTACCATTTCCCTTATAATGAGGTTGGTGTCATTTTTCGTAATTGCCGTTTGTTTCTTTTTTTCTGTAATATTTTCATAAACATACACAATAAAATTCCAGAGTTTGTTCTTCTCACTTTGCTTATCTAAAAAGGAAACTTATGTATGTTTGTAATGTCTTAGCCACGTTGTAGGGGCAAACAACGAGGGCTAATCTCTGCAGCCTGCTAATGTTTACTGGCAAATACTCGTAATGTCTTTAAACCGAAACCGAAACCACAACCAAAATTCTTGTCTGTGTTATTAAAAGTTTGTGTCGTTTCTTATTTATTTCACGCTCGTCCGGATGATGGCTGGAAAATGGATAGATGATGTTTTGTTGGCCCGTCCGTCCGCTTTGGCCCTTCGGTGGAGAGATGGAGGCGTTATGTGATGTTAAATCATTTATCATCATGTAAATAATCTCAGTAATTTAATACAATTTGACACTAAACATTATTAAAGGAAACCACACAATTTTCGTTTATTGTTGTTGGCTGGAAAAACTTTACACATTGATAAACATAATTTATCTTAATTTCTTCTTTGGCTGGGCACACAACGAATGCCACGTTCAGGGAAGCAGCCTACACAGGGTCAAGGAACTGTAATCGTAGACGCAAAAGTCGGCGTTGACGACGACTGAAATGAAATCAAAGAAGAGGAAAGTTTTCGTTTGTTACGCAGAATGTCGAGATGTCCTGTCAAAAGTCATTAAAGGCCACTAAGAAGTTTTTGTTCAAAGTTTTGGGCAGATTCGAGTATTTATTGTGTGTGCTCTGTGTGGTAGGGCATGATTTGATTTTTGTGGTTGCTACTCAAATTATTCATTATTATTTGTATTCAAATTATTTGTAAACTCAGCTAAATTGTCAAAATGTGGTCGGATTGATCATAAATCATTTTGTACATTGATATGGTGTCAATGCTTCATTTACTCGATTAAGCTGATAAATCAATAGCCTGATTGATGTTGTTATTTTGCTGCAAAAGTGTAGAACGTTGGCAGTATGTTCAGTTCCAAAAAGTTTTGCAGAAGGACATATGTGAGTCTTGCGGCTGCATTGATATGTATTGAAAGAGTCAGAAGAGTCTTACATTGCCTTTTTGAATGGAACTGCGACCCCCAGAAATTGATTGGAGTCTCGTCCGACTTATTACATCGTGTATTTTCCTAATAAAGCACCACTAATTAAAGAACAAAAAAATGTATATTCAACTAGCCCTAACCCGGTGCGCCTTGAGTATTTCATCATAACAACCGAATGTTAGTTGAAGGTCTGTAATTTTAAGTTATTGGAACTGTTGTATCGATGAAAACCGCAAGCCACACTTGTTAAACGAACAAATTGATATTTAAGTCAGAGGCAAAAATCTGTTTGCTAACACAATTGAAGTGTTTGTTGGGAGGATCATGACGAGGCAAAAGTGGAAAAGATAATGGATGATTTTTACTGGAAAAAATGTGTTAAATCGATGGGCTTAAAGTCAGTAATAATCGAATTATTCTAATTTAAAAAAAAAATTCTATCAAACTACCCGTTTTTGGTGATGGTCATCACTAATAATTGAGGTAACAACAACAAAATTTTTGTAAAAGCATTGGTTCCCACAACCACCAGTGTGGCAATTACGTAAATACCTTTATCACGTTCCATTGGTATGACCGATCAATAAGTTGTGAGTATAGTTCTATGATCATACAAGTATTTATCATCATTTTGTTTTTCGCACCGAATATCCATTACGATTATAAATATTTGGTGATTGCAACCGAAATTCCTCTTTTGCTACCAATTCGTTGTAGTTCCAACCAATTTCCAACTAATATTTTCTTTGTATGTGTGCATATTTAATGAAGTATGTGGGCAGTGCCACGCCCGTTTGTGAACACGCACCCATATATGTGACGCGCAAAATAGAAAGGGACCTAAGGTTAAAAACCAGTTTTGTTCAGGAGAGCCATTTTAAAGATTGGTCTCTTTCTATTTGCACTTAGAATCGACGACTTCACTTTCATAAAACGCACATATCCCTGGGAGGGAACATGGGATCGGTCTCATTCGATGCTCAGATGTTGTCCACATAAAAAAAAGAAAAAAAAATGAAAATTGATTTTTTTTTACCCTAAGGTCACTTTCTCTATGCGCTGTCACATATGCTTTATGATAAATTATTGTCCCACAATAGCATACTGTGTTCATTTTAAGATGCTCTGGCAATAATTATTTCCATTACATCGCTTTTAAGAAAAGGGGGCGTAGCGCCTCCCACTTTCCCCCTTACATATTTCATTTTACACTAATAGTATATAATGGTGTAAATATCTGATGCTCCTAACTCTTATGGTTTACGAGCATTGGGTGCGTTAAGTTTTTGAATTTGTGGCGATGCCACGCCCCTAATAAAACCGTATCATTTTGACTGCAAAACTAACGTTGTGGACCGCGTGCACGATTCTCACAGAAGTGATCTATGCTGAAATTTGTGTAGAATCATTGAAAATGTTCAGCGGCAAGTTTGTTCTCGTCGTGAATACCGGTAACTTTACGAGAAAGAGGTTAATAAAGATGGGGAGCCAGACTTCCAGTAAGTCTCTTGACGGGCACATTGTGAGTTATAATAGGTTAACTAATTTGCCCTAAGTAGTCCCATTGTTAAGAAAAAACAAATATAAAAGATAAAGTCGAACGAGACCGATTATTATACCCCACTCTTCTATTCAGAGAATTAAGCACCTCTGCCTGAAGCTTGAGCAAGGTCTACTCAATATGTTTGAGTAATTATTTGTCGCTCATAACGTACCATACAAAATATGAGCGTGTTGGGATGAAACTTGAGGCATCTCAAGCTGCAGGACCTCAAATCGGTTGTGACCTTTGTATGAGGACCATTCGAAAACATGAATCGATATGGTCTAATGCTACAGGACATGGGTGTTTGTCACTGCGAAATTTGGCAGCAATCGGATTTAAAATGGATTCTAAAAATGCAGATTCTAAAATCGGGAAGAACCCTTGTATGTGGGCTATACAAAAATATGTGCCTATGTGGTCCAGTTTTACCACAGTTAATTAATTAATAGTCACTCGTAACGTACCATGTTAAATTTGGGTGTGATCGGGTTGGTCCTAATTCCTGAGATGCAGGACCTCAAATCGGAAGGGAACTTTTTGTGGGACCTATTCTAAAACATGGATCGATATGTTTCAATTTCACCAGAGATATGTTTTGGTTACTCGAAATGCTTTGTGCGAAATTTATATGGAAAAATTTGGCCAATAGGTGGGGTTGGGCACTAAAAATGCTTTGTGCGAAATTTTGCTAAAATCGGATGTGGCTTTTAGAGCTGTAGGTTCTAAAGCGGGTAAACATATGTATGATATCAAAATATGGATCGATTAGGGCCAATTTTAATAGGGTTCCTTCGTTGGATCAAACTTCAACATAGGGTCTATTTCATTCCTTTAAGGTTTTTGCAAACATCAGCATTAAGTCGTAATACCCTGTACCACAGTGTGGTGTCGTCGAAGTTGAGCAACTGGACGATATTTCTGTTAGCGGCATGACTACAGATAGATAACACGGTGCGCGACAGTCTTTCTTGTAGGGCTTGTCGAGTAAAACAAGATTCCAATAGTAAAATATGCCAGTTCCTTCTTCCCAAATCTAGTAAGAAATTGAAAATCGGATCATTATCAACAAAATTACAGGCTTATAAGTGCGCAAAGGTACAAAAACCGGTTTTTTAACCGTAAATTCGGATTTTGAAGGTGTTCGGCATATTTCGCTATTGGATTCTTCTTTAACTCGACAAGACCTACAAGAAAAATAATACCACTCCCCAGGTTTTTCTATTTCATTCAATTTTGTACCACCGTGTAATTTAAGGATATTTTAAGTGAATCATTGACTAGGGAAAGCGGAAAACAAATGGAAACGTGCTCTTCGAATAATAAGGTCAACTTCAGTGGAAACCGAAAGAATATATTCTATAACTGCGCTGTTTGTAAATACAATTAGAAACTGTCTTATGCCATTAATACTCTTTAGGTCCTAAACACATATTTTCAAAAGGAATTTAATTAAATGTTAATGTGAAACTTAGGTTATTATTATGTACCATGAAACGTGTATGTTGTTATGTTTTTGATTCAACTGCAGCTTATTTGATCTATTCTTGATCGAAATATTTGTTTAAAAAAATATATAAAATATATAAATATAAACATACTGCAAAATTAACATGGTTAGTTTAATTTTTGTGTCATTCTCAAAAAATTTTCACCGTATCCCGGGAAACGAAAAAGTCCGGGAGAAGAAAATCTCTAGCCGCTACACAAATAATTTATAACCCACACAAGTGTGTTTCCGTAGGATCAAAAAATCTATCTATAGAAAATAAATGTTTCTTTTAAAAACTAGTTTAACCATTTTTTCACAAGTACAGTAGTAGTCATATGCTTCTGTTCGTCCAAGAACTGTATCTGATTCATATCTGATTACCGAAATATTCCGATATCTTTTTCAATGCCTTGATAATCTTAAATTAATGAGTTTGCAACGAAATAAACAATAGTTTCTCGAAAAATAACAAGATTCTCAGCATCTCTTGCCTTATATCCCTAAACGAAAAATAATTAAGAGGCGTTTCATATTCTAACACAAAAATTCGACTTTTTTTATGCCGCCAACTAAAGGCCAGAAATGATAATTAATGTTACCGCTTTGAAAATGGAAACTAGAACAAAAGCCGAAATTTGTTACGCCAAAAAAAGGTTTGCTCTAATGAATGGATGTGTTCGGTTTTTGTTCTTCCGCTGGCGTTATCACCTTAGCCACGCAATATGACAAACAACTCGGGAGGTCTGTGTGTGTGGAAGGCAGGATCGTTGAAGGACGGACAAAAGTGGCCAAGCATTTAGGTACGAGTGTTTGTTAAAATCCAAGATGTTTAAATATTTGTCTGAACATTTTCTTAGGTTTGTTAACGATTTTATACGTGTTCGATTCGTTAGCAATAAAAACATTCAGAGGACACCATTGGCAATACAAACGAGGGTTGCTGTAAAAGTATGCATAAAAACATATTTGTGTTATTAACAAACTAGAGCACTCTATAGTTAACCTAAGTTTTTCAAGCTATGGTATCATACATACGATTTTCTCACATCCTTAATGATGATGGATATGTTTTTGCTGTACAAGCTATAATTTTTGTACTCACGGACCGGGTATTACTGAGTAAATTAAGCCGGCTCCAATCAAACAAAGCATATTAAAAAATATATTTAACTATTTTTTATACACAAAAAGTCAACGTCTATACAAGGTACAAGGTACAAGGTATACAATATCAATGCTGCAGCAGACATGGTAGTAAATACGAGTACTATTCGTATTAGATTGAGCTTTTCATTCCTAAAAATCATATATCGGTGAAGCCAAGACATACGTGTGTTTAACCAGACATGTCTGCAGAATGTCAGCTCCAGAGAGAAAGCTTTCAGAAACTGGCGTCAGGTCAGAAACGCCACTACTGATATGCTACGCAAGCTGGAAACGTCTGTATGAGCCAAAACACTTAGAAGGGAAAATATCTTTACGAACAATGTCTACGTGCCATAGTTCGCTCCTCTCCCTGGAGGAGCAAGAGCTTCTGGTCATTTGTTAAAATAATACGGAATAAACCTTCCTCTATCCCAAACGTCATTAAGGATGACCAGTCGTTCTCTAGACAGGCGTTCACTTTTAGGTCTATGCCTCGAATATTTTTTCGAACTCGATGAGTTAAAACAATTCTTGCGGAACTCAACGTAAATAATTCCCCGGCCTTGATTAAATTTTAGCAATTGTTCTAAATTAGTGTTCGTCGATGCTAGCTCCTCCATAGCGCAATATTTTCAACATGTCGTACCGTGCCGGATTCTTCCCCTTAGACCGCCCAATTGCAGTTTACTCTGTACTCTCGAAAGTGATGGAGTGTATGGTATATCACCACCTTGTAAATGATTTGGAGTCAAATGGTCTTCTTAACGATCGACAGTATTGCTTCCGTAGAAACCGATTTTCAGGAGTGCTGATGGCGTTCGATCAATTCAGCGACTTTGTAAAAGTAAAGTGGTGGCTCTAGATATTTCAAGGCGTTCGGTAGAGTATGGCACTGCGTACTCTTATCAAAGCCTAAAACTTTTGGTGTCGGTACGGATTTCTCTCAATTCATATCGAGTTTTCTCAGAGACTGCTCTATAGACAGAGTCTCATCCAATAAGAAGGCTATAAATGCAGGGGTACCACACGGCTCTGTTCTCTCTCCCTCTCTGTATCTCTGACAACAAACCCCATTAATTTTTTTACTGACGAAAGCAGCAAATTTGTTCGACTTAGGGCTTACAGATACTCGTACTCGACCAGGGCTTACAGATACTCGTATTTAGGCTAACTGAAACACTCCACAATGACCTAGTGAGGGTCTCAGAGCGGGTTTTTGCAAATAGGGTCAAGTTAATTGCTACCAAAGCCCAATGCTGCTTGTTAAGCCATAAACGATCGACGGTCTTAACATCGTTGGCACTATTAAAGAATGGCACTATTGTTGTCGAGGACTCGGATGCTTTATGTTCTGGGCATGAAAATTCAGTGTGATGTTCGCTGGCACAAATATATTTTTGAACTGCCGAATGAGCATTTAAGTGCTTGGGCATTTTAATGCGGGTCTAAATCCATTTACATAAGTAAGATTGTGCAGACGTAGGAATCAAACCATAGGGACATTAGACTTCCCCATAAGTTCTCCAGAGATCGGGCCAGATCTAGAAGTCACAAATTAAAACCGGTTGTGCTCAAATTTTGCATACTACATTATATGCGACCAATAATTAACTCTGCGGAATTGTAGCATATCGGCCCATTTATATTTGCATATATCCCCAATAGAAAGGCCGATTTTAGAACCTCTAACTTAAAAGTTAGATTCTGGCCAAATATTTTGCATAGAGCCTTGTAAGCGACTGCTAAGGAACTCTGGTGAGGAATTACCGCATTGGTTCTTGTTTCCTAAAGCCGCCATTCAAAGGAGCCTCCCGATTTATGGCCCAGCCGCCTCTGCAAGGCAAATTTTATATCCGATCTTGCTCAAATTAAGTTGAGTTATTAATGAAAGATCTATAACATAGATGAGTAAAATTGGTCTATAACGATCTATGATATTCTATAGCCGCCATACAATGACCGGACCATGATTGTCGCCCTTTCCGCTCGAATCTATATGTTTGAAACGATCTTCGAATTGTGCATAGTACATTTCATGCGACTTATGGTCTTACCTGATTAAATGAAAAAAAAAATGTCGGTCCATGTTTTCATATATGACCCCTTTAAGAGATCCCTCCAGATGCGAGGTCCTGTCTCTAGAAAAGTCTCACTTTAAATCAGATCTTCAATAATTTCTATTCGGAAGCGATGAGTCTTCTGTGTACTACTGTGACATAGGGTATCATATAGTCGTTTCATTTCGACTAACGACTTTATTACTTGATAATACTGAATTTATAAAAGAGTAAGTTTAAATGTTACCAGAGATATCACCCAAGCCTCGTATACTGCTTTAAGTCAAAGGAATACTTCTGCGCAGGCGCTTTGTATGTCTCATACACATACAGTGCTAGCATAGTGACGCTGAAATTGATCTGGTTTAGATGGGTTTCATTTGGGTTTCTGCGTTTTTATTTTAGTTTATGATGATGTTGTTCTTGCTGTCCTCGGCCTAACACGATGGCGGCGGCATCTTTTGATTTTGAACAGAAACCAAAGTGTAAAAAGGATGTTTAACCAGAGCTACCTACAATTGATTAAGCATAAACACACACACCCGGCCGGTCGGCCGACCGACAGAAAAGAGCGGCGGCGTTTCTAGCATCTTTTATCTTTAAGATTTCTGTGGAATTTATTACCAGGAATAAACCGCATCATCATCATCATGGGCATCATTATCGTTCGCTCGACTTAATAATGTTGCTATTAATGACGGTGACCGCATGGTGGTAGTGGTGGTTGGAATCGGTGCAGTGCACCAAAATGCTCAAGTGCATTCAAATTCGTCACACACACTCAGCGGCACTACAACAGAACAGATACTCTTTACACACAGAAAACGAGAAACCAATTGAGCCTCATCATCATCATAGCTACGTATAGTTCGTCCTCTTGAACCGTAAAAGATTGGGTAAGAAGGTGGTTGCTTCACTTCACTTCACCCAACTTCAGACGATTTCGTCACTTTCCGTAACAAAGCGTGAAGTGGGTGTGCGTAGAATCACGCATCTTGCCACTCAAAAATCTGTTACAAATTTTAACACCATTTGCGGTGAATATGCAATAAAAAGCAAAATTCCAACTATGAACAACGCCCCAAAAAAAAGTGCCGGCAAAAGTCACTAGCTGAAAGGCGGCCAGCCCCCCGAGAGCATTTCCCTTTACACCTTAGGGCAGAGGGCGTGCGTTCTTCTCGAGGGGGTTCATACAAAATTAACACGTTATTTTAGTCCAAAGCGTTGCAAATTGTTTACTTAACGCATACGTTACGTTACGTTACGTTATGTGTTGAACGCAGATGCGTCTCCACGCATTTGTTACGCATTCATTTGAATTTGCTTTTCCCTTAAAAAGGGGGCCACAACTGCTTGAAGTCTGTTCTGTTCTATTTACTTCGTTCTCTTCGTATACTAAAGAAGGTGCGACTTTTCTCAATACATGCTCAACTCAATTTGTTAAGCAGATGACGCGTCATACCTTTGAAACGTCTGCAGGGCTGCCTGACGGTTTAGCATTTGATTTGACTTGAAATTTATTGGACATTTATACAGACTGAATATGAAATGCTCTATCGTGTATTCGTTATGCTTTATTTATTGTTTAATGAATTTTGTGCAATTTATTATTGAAATGCATGTGCTGGAGTAATAGGATAGGGAAAAGTAGGAAGTTTTTTTTAGTTCTTCCATATGGTTCTTCCACAGTGTTAAACAAAGACATGATTTAACAAGGGCAATGTCATAAATTGCAGAAATTTCCTAAGACAGGAAATTTGAAAATATTTAGTAAGACATTCAATCTAGGCCATGTATGTTTACGTGAGCCAGAACTATCCAACATAGAAAACGCAACAGAGTCCCTTTTTAGCTCGATACACTCTACTTCAGCCGAAGGAGGGAGGGTTATAAAAAACACCAACCTTTCGAAATATTGGTCGAAAAGCCTATGTATGTATAGTATAAGAATTTTATATATGTGATGCGCAAAATAGAAAGGGACCTAAGGGTAAAAACCAGTTTTGTTCAGGAGAGCAATTTTAAAGATTTAAATACGTGTATCTTTGGTGTACCATCACTTTCATAAAACGCGCATATCTCTGGGAGGGAACACTTTTGGGGCATGGGATCGGTCTCATTCGATGCCCAGATGTTGTCCACATAAAAAAAGTGAAAATTGATTTTTTACCCTTAGGTCCCTTTCTCTATGCGCTGTCACATATACATTATTATATAAATATTTTATATTTTTTATGTTATATACAGGATGGGCCAAAAGTTGCATGGAATTAAAAACTTTAATAATTTTTTTTATTTTTTTTCTCTGAATGACTCGGGCAGTGGCTCCGCCCTACTGAAACCACATCACAGGTTTGTTTTCAAAAACTTAAAGAATTTTTTCGTTTATTCATTTTTTTCTCAGATTGTGCCACTATGTCTCGGGCAGTGAGTGGCTCCGTCCTACTGAAACCACATCTCAGGTCTGTTGTCAAGAACAGGGCGTAAAAAATGTTCTATCATAAACCGATATCGTTCTTCACTTACGGTTACAGGACTTCCATCTGTATTCTCAAAGAAGTAAGGCAAAATTAAATTTGCAGATGTGATCCCACACCATACTGTACACCACATGGCTCTTGGATTATTAGAACCCCAAAACCTAAAGATCTGCCTATTAACAAAGCCATTCAAATGAAAATGAACTTCATCACTCACCACGTTGCGTTAAAATAATTGATCGCTGATTTTAAAAAAAAAACAATTTTTCTGGTTTTTTGTTCAGTTGTGAATCTCTTCATTATTTATTGTAAAATTGTTACGCTATATATATTTCTGGCCACTAAGTGTTGCCTGGCGACATCTTACATTTCCATTGGAAAGTTTGACATTTTTTAGCATAAACGTACTCAAAACGTTTTGACGTACGACCATCATTTGTGTTGCTTACAGTGACTTGAAAAAATTAATTTGGCACAAAAATGGAATTAACTCGTGAACATTTTCGTGAGATCATTTTTCACAACTATCGACGTGGATTATCACAACAAGAGTGCATCGATTAACTTAAGTCTTTGTATGGCGATGAAGCACCACCCTATAGCACTGTAAAAAACTGGTTTAATGAATTCAATCGTGGCCCACGCTCGATCAACGACGAAGAACGTGAAGGTCGTTCAAAAACGGCCAGAGAAGCCAGAGAAGTCTGGCTAAAACGGTCGTTGTGCCAGACTTCTCTAATGCCGTGCGTGAACTGATAATGCAAGATCGTCATGTGACATACTGTGAGATAAGGCATCTTTGGGCATTTCTTTCACGAGCATAGTACATTTGATATTGCATGAACACCTGGTCGTAAAAAAGTTTTGTTCTCGTTGAATCCCGCACAATTTGCCAATCGCTAAAAAAAAAGCTCGTGTCGATTGGTGCAAAGAAATTTTGAAAAAAAAGATCGCGGTGCTTCAAGAGACGTTAATAAGATCGTCACAGGTAACGAATCATGGATCTATGTGTATGAGCCTGAAACAAAACAGCAACCGCGACCGTGTGAGTCTTCGAAGACGAGCCACATCCAACGAAAGTTGTTCGTAAAAGAAGCACTTCGAAGCAAATGGTAGCCTGTTTCTTCGGCTAACCTGGTTATGTGGCTACTGTTCCGCTTAGGCAACGTAGAGCGGTCAATTCTGAGTAGTACACCACAATTTTTTTGCCTGAAGTCTTCGGAGAAATTCAAAAAACGAACAAGAGAAGACGAATCATTGTGCGCCATGACAATGCGAGCTCTCACACATCGACTCAAACCAGCGAGATTTTGACCGCACAAAACGTCGAATTGATGGGTCATCCTCCGTAAAGCCCTGAATTGGCACGCAATGACTTATTTTTATTCCCGCACATCAAGAAAAAATGCGTGGTCAACGATTTTCATCACCAGAAGATGCTGTTGAAGCGTTCAAAAACCATGTTTTGGAGTTGTCCCAATCGGAGTGGAAAAAGTGCTTCGACAATTGGTTTGAGCGCATGCAAAAGTGTGTAAATCGTGCTGGAGAATATTTTGAAAAACTATACTTTTAAAACCATTTTTGATGATAAATATTCGCATTTTTATTATTAAGCCAGAAATATATAGCAGCCCTCGTATTGAACATAATACGACTAATTCTCACCTTTTCTAAGGCCTTATCTCGTATCGGAACTACAGATGTTGGCCTTTTATTTTTGGCTTTGTGAGATAATCTTATAGTTTGTTGGTCGCATGTGTATCGAAATTAAAATGTGTGAGGGATCTTTGTACTGAGCCTTTATTATAACGTGGACCGATATCCTCTATTTTTATGAATTGGTAACTATTCAATTATAACGAACCGTGTCAAATTTTACCAAGATTGTATATTTTATGTGTCTATTTTATCAAAATTTCTCCCTAATGCGGGCCATGCAATATCTAGTGCTGAGTTAAGATGAAGGTTACGCCTTTTAGAGTATTGTCAACAGCAGCTAAGTTCTCCGGTGTGAACTAGAGAGCCCGTTTTCAAAGCAATCGTTTGTGTAAGGGTTAATCCTTTTAAACGATGATCGAAGTGTACTTTCAATATTTTATAGTGAATAGTGTCCAGAGCCAGTGTTCGACTAATACTCGTAAAGCAGGAATGGCTACTTTAAGCCTCCTATCGCGAAATACGTCTCACATTTAGCATAAATTAGGTCCTGTGGTGTATATTATAGCTGTGTCTGTGGCAAGTATTGCAAAACAAGCTTAACTTCTCTTTGGTACAGTGACCGCACTCACTTGTTTTTTTCTGCCACCCACACCCCTGTTGAAAAACCTAATAAGGCCATAAATAAGTACCCCTAAAAACCTTATAAGGCCATAAATAAGTACCCCATGGTGATCTGAAAAAAAATGGTAGCCCTAATTTTAACATCCTACCCTGTCTGTTGCAAAATTTATGTAAAGGGCCTGCTTGCCAGTGTTAAATTTTCCACTAGCACCCATTGCATGTGAAAGGCCAACACTTTAATATGATTCCCAATTCAAATGCATTCCGGCGTATTAAATTAAAAGGTCATTTGAAAAGTTCAAGTCACCTTAGAGAAAAAATAGCGCAAAGATTTCTCAAGTAACTTGAGCTGAGCGGAGCTGCGTCGAGTCGTAGTCGCAGTCCTTTTGTGCGAATAGAAAACATAACTTTGGTTTTTTTTTGTCAATGGAACACCAGAACATAAAGGCAAACAACATAGCTTTGTGGTTGTTCCTTTTGTTCGCCAAATACAACTAACTATACGGTGCTTGGAATCCTTATGCCATTGTATATATATACTTTGTAGCTATGGATATTAAGGTGGGATAAAATATTAGCAGGAATGTTGAAAATTTATTTGAATTAGTTTTTTTTAATGGTTTGAAAGCTTTTTTCAACATACGAGTACAACCCACAGTTGTCCTAGGTCGAGAGAGACCGGTCTACCTAAAAGTCAACGCACGGATATATCTTAATTCTTAAAGCAGTAGACACACTAAAGCGCTTGAATAAGTATCGATCCGCAGAATCGAGTAAACAATATTATGGTAATAATATCCAGCAGAGAAGAATGGGCAGCAAACTTCCGATGATTCCACCGGTTCACAAACCACACCAAACCGTTGTTTTTTTTTTGATGAAGTGGCAGCTCTTGAACCTCTTCTGGTTGCTCTTCGTTTGCTGGTTTGCATACCCATTAAACCAGAAATGGACCTCATCGCTGAACAAAATTCGGCTCGAAAACGCACGAAACACATTCCTCACAGAACGTAAATTTTCGTAATAAAGTTGAACGATTTGTCAACGTTGTTCAGGCGTAAGTCTTTCCATAATGAAATGCCAAACAATACTAAACAAAAATAACAAGACAGCATGAGACGGCTCACACGTAATCTGCCAAAAAAGAGGCTATTGAAAAAAGTATCTCTACCTGGATCACCCATTAGAATCACAAGAAGCTTGTGGCCAAGCATTGGCCGAAAGAGAACAAATGGGCTTTAGGCATTTAGCAAAAGATCTATAAGCACCCACACAATAGTCCTCACAGGGCACTGAGCTATATGTGACGCGCAAAATAGAAAGGGACCTAAGGGTAAAAACCAGTTTTGTTCAGGAAAGCCATTTTAAAGATTTAAATAAGTGTATCTATGGTGTACCATCAATTTCATAAAACGCGCATATCTCTGGGAGGGAACACTTTTGGGGCATGGGATCGGTCTCATTCGATGCTCAGATGTTGTCCACATCAAAAAAAAAGTGAAAATTGATTTGTTTACCCTTAGGTCCCGTTCTCTATGCGCTGTCACATATGCTTTATGGCTGAGTGTATCGGCATCTCAAGAAAGGACTACTGCAGGAGCCGCCTCGATTGGAGAATCTAGACTATCACATCAGAAAACGAGCTTTCGCCCACGTAGTAGATATTATAAAAAAAAATGTAGATGCTCTTTCCCGAATATAAATCTGTGGAACTTGCTAACCATCGCATTACGGAGGTCCACTGATTGCAATTACGCTAGATGAAAAATGAGAAAACCCTGTTGCAGCTTCCGAAATATTCTATATAAGTATACGCTGCATTCTTCATCCCCTAATGCCAAAATTAAGCGTTGTTAACCTGCTAAAATATGTCTTTAATGATTGTACTGTAATGTCGCCTACAGCAGTGACACAGGGATAATCCCCGTCGAAAGTTGTGAAAAATGATCGCACGAAAATGTTCACGAGTTAATTCCATTTTTTTCCAAATTGATTTTTTCATGTCACTTTAAACAACACACTGATGGTCGTACGTCAAAACATTCTTAGTACGTTTATGCTAAAAAATGTCAAACTTAGTGATGCCTAGGCCAGAAATATATATAGCAACCCTCGTATAACATACTCGTAGTGCTAAAGTTTGTAAAATCTAGTCCTTATGTTTATTATACCGACTGACTTGATGCCCCCCTTCTCTCCATCTACCGTTGTAATAAAAGTACTATAATAATCCAAGTACTGTAATAATGAACCGAGATTCGGTGAACAGTTTCATCAATTGTGTCAGTAATGAAATTTATTTAATTGTTTTGATATAACACAAAAGTCATTCCCATATCCAATAACACTTCGTAGTCCTGCCGTTGTCGAAGACATATATCAACTCTGATCAGTCTTAAAATTCATATGGTAAGTTATGAGCGAAAATTAGTTAACTCTTGTCAAATCGGACGTTTTGGGTCCACAAAGGTCCATCCCGATTTGTGGCATTGTCACCCTAGGAGTCACACTATAACTCTGATCGTGCTCTAATTTATCTTGGTACGTTATGAGAGATCAATATAAATCCGGTAAAACTGTACCTTATCGATAATATGTTTAAGAATTACTTTTTCCTAATTTGGTGTCCTGTCCCTTTAGAAGCCAAAAATAACATCCGATTCTGACTAAATTTCGTATAGAGCGTTATAAGCGATCATATCCAACCCGTAACGGTCTATGTTCTGTAGATGCCGCTACACAAGTTACCACCCAAGCTGAGGTTCAGCCGTTCTAGATATCACAACTTCCCTCCCGATTTGAGGTTCTGTCGTTCACAACTTAGCATATTGAATTATAGACGATTTGTATTCATTTTTACTGAAGCTTTTAATGAAGACTCTATACAACTGGAATTTTTATTTGATGTCCTGCGAATTACGACCTAAAGCTAACGTTAGTGCAATTATCAGTCCAGGAACATCTTGAGTCATAGGCTTAAGTGTATTTAAGTATAGTTATATATTATAGTTTTATAGGTGTTATATATTTTTCTTTCTTGGAATATGAAAGGGCCTTGGACAAAACCCTAACGAACGCCGCGAGGTCATATTTTATATGTTGTTTACATTTAACTCTGATTCAATTTTACTTAGAATAACACCAAAAAATACTAGAACCACGTACTACGAGTACGACGTCTCAAATGCTTCAGCAATATATAAAAAAAAACCTCACTATGGTACACCCACTGCCCTAATATTTTTTCAATTGTGCGGGTCAGACAATTTAATCCGTCGATAGTAATCGGCAATTAAGATTAAATAGAAACATGACACATTCTTCAAGTTTGGTCCAAAGGTGGACTGATCACGTCCAAAAGTTGCTAGATACGAGTACTTTAGAGTCGACCATTAATAACTTGTGATGGAACTAAACCACATAGGTCCATATTTTCGTATAGCGCCCACACAAAGGTCCTCACTTATTTCAGAAACTACAGCCACATTTATCATACGATTCCTTCCATTCCTTTGATTGGCGGTATGAGTGATCAACAACTAAGTCCTGTAAGATTGGACCGTATTGGTCCATGTATTCGAATTGCCCCCACACAACGATCCCTCTTGATTTTAGGTCCTGCAGCTCTAAAAGCAACAAATTTTTGCTGATCACACTCATGAGCGACTAATAACACTACTCAACAAAATGAAAAAAATTTCATGTACTCCGGATGCGATAATTTTTTCTGTGTAGATAACCTTGACATGAGCTCGAAAAACGCAATAAAATTTTTTTTTTTCGTTTGGTTTTTGTTTTATTTTTTTTTTTTAAATTTTAAAAATTTTTTTTTGGTTAATTTGTTTCGTCCGGCATAACTCGGGAACCACTAGCCCGATTTAATTGAATTAAATTTTAAAAAATTTAAAATTATAATTCCCTTAATCTGTTCATATATTGTTTTCCTATACAAGCAACAGTTTCAAAATGAATATATATGAATATACAGTTAAAAATGAATATATAAAGGAAAAAACTTATTTTTTGCCTAAAGATTTAAATTTTTTTTTTTAAAAAATCCATAAAAAATCCAAAATGAAAAAAAAAAAATCTTATTACTTTTACGTAAAGTCACATAACCTATGAGCAAAATGAGACAAAGATCATGAAAATCGATGCACGCGTTTCGCTTTTATTCGCAATTGAGTAAAGGTATGAATTTCATATATCATATATAGTCATATATTTTTGTCACCCAACAAATTTTAATTTTTTTTGTAATAAAAAAGAAAAAACCTCACCATAGACAAAGTTGTGCATATGTCGAGCAAATTTTAACATATTCTAACATATTTAGTCCCACGTTAGTCAAGATCCACACAATGGTGCTTATTCCTCTGCATAGCAGAGTGGTGTAGGTAATCTCATAGCCGGCCACGCCCGACCTTAATTTTTTTTAACTTGTAATATTTCTGTAACTGACTGACTAAGCCATTGAGTAGCATAATTATCAGTTCTTGAATAGCCAACTATTAATAGAAGCATAATTCGTATAGTGTCCAATTGTTTTACAATAAGTCGCATGGTTTTAACTATTTATACTTTGTTCCTTTCAGTACGAATATGTCAATCTTCCAATACAAAAAATTTAATATTTGCTTATCGCTTTCTTTTGGTCCAAACTACGTGGAACTTTTTCGAACCACCTTAATATGCGGTTGCATGTATTCTTTATGGCTTAGTGTATTTCTTCTAAGTGTTTGTGATTGTTAATAGTATTTGTGTAGAGTCGCGTTAAAGTACGTTGACTCCTAGTCGTCATGCATAGCATACCGTACATATTTACTCAGTCATACGTACATACGTACTCGTATGTAGAGTAGGTACATGGCCATGTCCTTCTCATAATGTGGCCATATAACTACTGGATAAAACGCGAATTTTTCAAATCCAAAATATTACAAAAGAAATATGAAATATTTAATATATGTGTGCAAGTGTGTGTTTATATATTTGTCTAGAGAATTATGTAAAAAAAATATATATGCTTTTATTATAAGTCGACCAAAAAGCCTATTGTATTACACAGAGATGGGAAATCCTAACGATCTGGTGAAAGGATTTTACATTGAAAGTTGTCGGCCCATGCTGTTGTTGGCTGAGTCTTTTAATGAATTTTATTTTCTTACTCCTATCGGATGAAAAGGATTTCGTTGACTTGATGCCTTCAATGAAATCTTGTCAATGCTGAACTTACATCATTTTACTTGATCTAATCTTCCTTCTTCTCCTAAGGCACCAAGTAAAGTGACCCCGAAAAATGCTAACAGTAAAACCTTAATACCCTTTAGCAGGTTTGAATGCCATAAATACGATTTTTAATTTATCTGTAGTAGTTCAAAAAGCCAGCTACTTTGAATTTTGCATTATGTTATAATCAGGTTATCGCTTTCGACTTCTACATACAAAACTAACACAAAAAAAGCTAAAGTATAGCACGGTTGATGATATTATACCCTGCACTCCTGGCTGTTCAGAAAAGCCATCTGAAAATATGTTTTTGGACCCAATTTACAAAGACTTTGAAACTGATGTCATACTTGGGTTTGTTAGGAAATTTTTATTGTTTTTGTAAAATCGGTTGACCATTTATGGGATGCTTAATATGCATCCTTGCATCCGTCCTTGGCTATAGGAACTTACTTGTCCCAAACTTTATCAAGATCAGTTGTATATGTGGCTTCTAGACCATATTTTTTCAAAAATGATGATGGCCGGCATGTAACTATGAATGATGCTCGCTAGCGCGCCACAATATCGGACTTTTTGCTACCTGAAATTGAAGCCCGTATTCTTGACGACATTTGGTTTCAACAGGATGGTGCCACTTGCCAAACAGCAACTCAAACAATGGATCACGTTTTTGACCATTAAGTTGGCAGCCTAGATCGTGGTCACACGAAAGGGAACGTTTGTGTAAAGCTATACTTATAGTCATAGGCGCTATTAGAAAACAAGGTTATGGTCCAATTTCATCGGGGTACAAATGACCTTTCCTTTCTGTATACAAGAAACTTTATTAATTCGACAAAATAAAGCATGCGCAGTAACTAATCTTAGTGAAATTGGTCCATATCGGTGTAAGTTTTCATATAGCCCTACCGAAATATAAAATGACATGTTCAGTGTTACCATGCTAAAATTTCGGGAAAAGTCGCGGAGTATTTTGAATAGCAGAGTGGAGTTAAGTATCACAAAATCGGCCCTGCTAGACCTTAGCAGGCCTTTTATTTGATTTGTTTTCTTTATTTAAAGGAAGTATAGGTTACTTTTAAAAAAAAAAAATACCTTGGCACACACTGGTTAATATCTAAAACCATGGTATTGCTACCCACCCAGCATTCGACGTTGCCATGTTTGGCTATTTTTGGCGCCCAACCTGCGCCAAAGTTTGTCCATTCCTTTGGCCGCCACAAAAATCATTTTTAAAAAACATATTTCATTCCCGTTTTGTGGAGAGCTTAAGCAAACAACAATAAAAAAAGAAAAATATGAAATGAAATAAAACACATAACAGAAAAGCTAACACAAGGCAGACTTTTCACGCAAGTGACTACTGACTTTTCACACAAAGCCGAACCGGGACAGGCGCAGAAAAATATCCTTTAATAAACGAATATAACTGGAGTTAACAAACTGAACGTAAAAACTACATAGCCAAACAGAAAACAAGAAAAAAAGAGTTTAAGTCTGGCGTGGCCGACTAGGAGTTACTCTACACCTATCTACTATTCAGAAAATGAAGAACCTCTGTCTGGAAAACATGATCAAGGTCCGCCCCAATATGTTAGAGTTAATTTTTTGTCGCTCACAACGTGACTTCTCAAATCTGGAGGTCCCGTTGTGAAGACACTTTTCGAAATCATGGACCTTTGAATGGAGGCTATACTCGTATGAAAATATGGACCATTTTGGTAATTTTGGCCATCCACAATTTCGCCGTGATCGGGTGTAATTTCTGGTTTCCAGAGCTGCAGGACCTCAAATCAGGAAGGACCTTTGTTTGGGGGCTATTCGAAAACATGTGGGCCGACATGCTATTATGACAGTGAGCTCGGCAATCAAGCCAGTAAACCAAGGTTCAAATCCGGATAAGAACACCTAAAATGTTTTAGTAGCTGTTTTCCACCTTGTAAATGCCGGCGACGTTATGATTACGAGATTTATCTCTTAGCCATGTAAGAACTTCTCTATAAAATTCATAAGCCGTTCGAAGCCGGCGTTAAACAGTAGGTTCCGATCAGTGAGTATAAGAATTATATCGTGTACAGCTAACTAATTTTTGAGTAGATACACTTTTTTCCTTGCTGGGATCTTGTAGAAAGTAAGTAAGTATTCAAAAACATAGACCGTTATGGTGAGTGTTAATCGCTCGCTACATTTAATTTAGTAAAAATCGGATGTAAATCATGGCTTCCAAAGCTAAAATCGTAAGGAACCTTTGTTCAGGGACTATATAAAAATATGGACCATTGTCGTCAATATTTACCCCAGTTAATTATTGGTCAATCAACACGTGTCATGCAGAGTGTGGGCGCGATCGGATGAAATTCGTAGTTTCTAGAGCTCAACTCAACTTCGAAAACATGAACCAAGATGGTCCAATGTTAAAGGACATGGGCGTTAGTCGGTCGTTATGCTACATGTGGAATTTTGTAGGAATCGGAAGTAAAATATCGATTCTAAAGCACCAGATTGAGAAACTTGTAGGGGCTAAGCGAAAATATGGACCTATGTGGTACAGTTTTACCACATTTAATTGATTGGGTATAATTTGTGGCTTCTAGAGCTGCAGGATCTAAATCGGGATCCTGCACTAATAGCTCCGTGTGCGGCTATTCGAAAACATGGACCGATTTTGTCAAAATTCCCCTGAGAAGGGTGATGGTCGCTTGTTATGCTCTGTAAATTTGGTTTAAATCGGATGTAATATGTGTCCTTTAGAGCTGTAGGTCCAGAAAATGGGAAAAACCTATATATGATATCCAAATATGGACCGATGTGGAGCAATTTCAATAGGGTCCGTTCCTGGCCCAATAAGATATTGTATGTTCATTTGGCCGTGAAAAAAATTGTCCTCGCTGGATCCCAAATCGGGATCCTGCTCCGTGTGCGAGCTATTCGAAAACATGGACCGATTTTTTTCAAATTTCCCCTGAGAAGGGTGGTGGTCACTTGTTATGCTCTGTAAATTTGATTTAAATCGGATGTAATATGTGTCCTTTAGAGCTGTAGGTCCTGCAAATGGGAAAAAACCTATGTATGATATCCAAATATGGACCGATGTGGAGCAATTTCAATAGGGTTTGTTCCTGGCCCTAAATTAAATACTGTACTTAGATTCATCGAAATCAGTTCATTATAGCGACCCTACTTTGATTATAATGATAGGTGGACGGAATGACAAATGGACGGACATCGCTAAATGGAACCAGATAGTGATTCTAACATAGAGTCTAAGTATTTTCATTTCTTTAAGATGTTGCAAACAGCAGAACTAAGTCACAATACCCTGTACCACAGTTTGGTGTGGTGTGGGTACAAAAAGCCAAAGCAAAGCCAACTTCTCATCGCCATCATATTTCAGCTCTTGCTCCTTCTCCTCCTGCTTAGCATCTTGACAACGTTGATTATTGCATTCATTCGTAAAGCATACAGTAACCACTGACGTGCCACCGCTCCTACACAGGCAGGCCCACCATCCCAGCTGGCAACTTGAAGGTTGTTCGTTAAAGGTTCCTCGGCGCACAAAAACAAATGTGAATGCAACTTCTCCGGTATTGACACTCTTCAACACGTTTAAAAAATATATGAGTGCACTTTGGCAAAGACCATTACAAAAAAAAACTCCACGTTTGTGAAAAGCATAAAAAGTGAGAAAAATGTGGAAAATGATGAAATGTTTGTTGTTGACTGCCCGGGACGATGACTCTGATGATGTCTCTGATGACGGAGGACATGGTGATGGTACTACTACTACTACTGTTTGTGGTGGTGGTGTAATGAATAGTAACCATTATTGTATGCAATAACTATTTTTGTTTATTTTCTTTTTGTACACAAAAAAGCTGCCGACCATCTCCTTACAGCTACTGGCATTGAACTTTACATTAGTACAGCGCTACTACGCTACCCATGTACAGTAGGAAAGAATGGTGCAAAAAGTGGGCTAAATTTTTTTTTTTATCAAAAATTGGCAGTCTTTAGATTATGGTTTTTGTCCTCGTACAGTTCCAATTTAAATTCATTTAAGATTTGAGACAATATTTATAAAAGTATTTTTACTCAATTAATACAAACTTCTTTTACCAAACCAAAAAAAAGAAGAAAGATCTCTAAAAATGTTAGACTTGCTAGGTAATAAAATAGAAAACATTGCTGATTTAAAAACGTGAAAAGTCTAAAGTTGCTATTGGTCAAAAAATATGATTAGAATACTTAGCGCCTCTGGTCGGAGTTAGTACAAGGTCGGTCTTCATATTTAAGTTCTAAAGCGGGTCGCAAATGCTTTGTGGAAGTTATATGAACACATTCGCCTAGAGATGCAATTACATAGCCTATTTTACTCAAATGACATCCTAACCCACTGTTCTTACCGACTTTGGTGCTCCCAGTTCCGCTAACAAGGCTCTGTAGACCGAGAATTGGCGATCTACAGTAGATATGCTTTTGTTACATACCTGTCTGGATGCTTTAACCGGCAATCCCGATACCAGACTCGGATGCGGCAGCGCAATCAGTCACCTACCTTAAAGATTCTTGATTACCGAAACCATTGATGGCCCTATGTTAGTTATATATCGCATATAGCGCACTATGCTTTATATAGGGTGATCCATCTAGAGGTATTTTTTCAGAACTAAAAAAAATTTAAAAATTGAAATCAAGTGTGGAATTTTTATTGGTATTTTAAAAGGACATTTTATGGCATTTGTTTTTTGAAAATAACTACCTTCAAATGTCGCAACTAAGCCTCAGGGTTTCCATTCTGATGGTCCAATCTGAGACACGGGTCTTTTTTTTTGGTCTTTTATCACGTAGTGGTCCATATATGTGACGCGCAAAATAGAAAGGGACCTAAGGGTAAAAACAATTAAGTTTTGTTCAGGAGAGCCATTTTAAAGATTTAAATACGTGTATTTTTGGTGTACCATCACTTTCATAAAACGCGCATATTTTTGGGAGGGAACACTTTTGAGGCATGGGATCGGTCTCATTCGATGCTCAGATGTAGTCCACATCAAAAAAACGTGAAAATTGATTTATTTACCCTTAGGTCCCTTTCTCTATGCGCTGTCACATATGGTTATATTTTTTTCGTGTTGCACTGTGTTATCTTTTATTGTATACAAAAGAAAACAAAAGGTTTCTTCGATTAGCGGTCGTTAAGGCGATAACTTTAAAATTTTACTAGACAATTTTGAGATGTATAAGTATTTACAAGAACTGATTGCCTTTATGCATCATAAACCGTTTGATTTGAAAATTTGTAGTGTATTCAAAAAAATTCTAGAAATACTACAAGCGAGTAATTACCGAGCTCACCTCAACTCGCTAAAGGTTATTCTTGAATAAGCTTAGTTCTAAAAATTTTAATTATTTAAAATAAACAAATTTCAAAGGAAGTTCTCCATAGATGTCGGTTAAAAAAAAATATTTTTTATAATTTTTTGAACAATGGTGTAAAGGTATCGTGTTATCGATCCCCTAAGTGAGTTGCCAATAGATCACGGCCAATGTTGCCATCTTAGCCACAATTTTGTTTAATTGCTCTGACTTAAATATGTCGGTCGAATGGAAACAAACGCTTTACTCACAAAATTTTAAATATTTAAAACAAGTTGATTTTAACGAAAATTCTCTATGTTTTTCTCTCAACAAAATAATTTTTTTAAAAATGTTGTACAATGATGTAAGTTATCCTGTCACCGACTTCCTAAGCGAGATGGGTATAGGATACAGCCAATGTTGCCATACTACTCTCAATTTTGTTTCATTGATCTAGCTTCTCGAATGGAAACAAACGCTTCACTTAGAAAGACGTTAGAGGAAAACTAGCAGGAAAAGCGCAGTCCAAGACTCTGGTGGAGAGGCCAGGAAGAGAATCCTGGCCTTTCTAAAGTAATACGAGAGAATCCTGGGAATTTCAAACTAAAGAAAGCATTCCTTAGACTGAAATGCCTCTAAATAATTTACTGTCCAGGCCCGGACCGCAAGAGTATGTGGAGCCAGAATAAGTAAGTTGGGAATTTATTAAACAATTAAATAATAATTTTATTAGTAGCAATTGTTATTATAAAGGGTGGGCCAACCATAATGCTCGATGTTAATTGTGAGTCACGCCTCAACCTCAAGTTTTTTTCCAAACTTAATTTGAAATTTCTTTCTTTCAATATTTGACAAACAATTGGGCAGCGCATTAAATTTGTTCAAGCCTTTTACGAAAACGGACGTTCAAATCAAAATGCATTTCGTGCACTACGTGATTTTGGTCAAAATAATTAGGCAAATTTTTACACAATCGGGATCAAATTTCTGCAAATTGGGTATGTACGGAATGTAAAAAAACCTATGCATGCTCGCCTAGTTTTATCTGCCATCGGGCCGCACTAAAGGCTGTTTTTTCAGCGTGTGGCTTTCTAGAAGAAATAAAACGCATATTATTTAATGTTAAGGCCAAGAATTTAGCTTTATAATAAAACTGGGGGTTTGCCATTATGTTTCAAAAATAATTTAGGGCAAGTGGCCGCAGCTGCTGGCTCGTATAAATTCCAGCCGAGAGGCCCAATTTTCGGACACTTTTTGCAGCATTAGGGCTTGAATGTCAGCAATAACTCGCTGAATATTCTCTTCTAAGGCGTCAATCGTGTCGGGGTTATCTGCGTAGACAAGCGACTTCACATAACCCTACAAAAAATAGTCCAGCGGTGTTAAATCGCACGATCTTAGAGGCCACGGAACAGCGCTACGACGCAAGATAATGCGCTTACCAATAGTTTCCTTCAATAATTTGATTGCTTCGTTAGCTGTATGACATGTAGCGCCGTCTTGTTGGAACTAAAGGTCGTCCACATCAACATCCGCCAATTCAGGCACGAAAATGTCATTAATCATGGTTCTATAGCGTTCCCCATTGACGGTAACATTATGGCCGGCTTAGTTTTTGAAGAAATATGGACCAATGATTCCCTCTGCCCATACTGCGCGCCAAACAGTGACTTTTTGAGGATGTAACGAAGTCTCAACAATGGTAGGATTTTCATTACTTCGAATTGCTACAATTTTAGTTATTAACGTACCCATTCAACCAAAAGTAAGCTTTATCGCTGAACAAAATTTTTTTGTAAAAATCAAGATCGGTGGGCATCACGTTTTGGGCCCATTCACCACGATTTGCAAACGTCGTTCCAAAGTAAGTCTATTCATTATGACACGTTTAACCAAACTAAGTATAAATTAAGTGACTGCTATCAAACAGACCAACTTCAAAAATTAAATTGAAAACCACACGCCTAAAGAAAAACCCTTTACTTCGAAACTGAGGTTGGCTGAATATTGTTTGCAGTCGCTAGATGATAACGGACTTCTTGTGGTCAGAAATTAAGGATATGAACCTGGATGATATGTGGTTCCAACAGAATGGCTCTTTTGCTCGAGAAATTCATTGGCCGTGTTATCTTGCGTCGTGGCGATGTTACTTTGCCGCCACGATCATGTGATTTGACACCGTTGGGCTACTTTCGTCTAACTACGCCTAGGAGTGTCCATTCTGAGGGTGCAAAAAAATATATTTTTTAACAAAATTGAATGACTAAGTAATGAGTAAGAATTGAAAAATTGAATTAATTGAATAAGAAATAAAAACATTGGGGTATCCATCTAGGGGTATTTTTTCAGAACAAAAAACAATATAAAAATTCAAATCAAGTGTGGAATCTTTATTGGTAATTTGAAAGGACATTTTATGGCATTTATGTTTTGAATATAATTTCCTTTAAATGTTGGCCGCAACTACGCCTCAGGGTTTCCATTCTGAGGGTCCAATTTTAAATGACTCGTTCTAGTATTTCGACCAGTATGGCTTAAATGACACGCGTAATGTTGGCTTCCAAACCCTGAATCGAAGCTGGTTTGTCAGCATAGACTTTGAACTTTACGTAACCCCAAAGAAAAATGTCTAAAGGTGTGATATCACTCGATCTAGGCGGCCAACTAACCTGTCAAAAACGTGAAATTAGCTGCTTTTCGAAATGACCTCTCAATAGATCCAATGTTTGAGCAGCTGTATGGAAAGTCCTTGAAACCAAGTGTCATCAAGATTAAGGGCTTAAATTTCAGGTAGCATAAAGGTCGATATCATGGCGCGATAGCGAGCACCGGTTACGTTTCTACCAACCTCATTTTTGAAAAAATATCGACCGATAATTTCACCAGCCTATAAACCTCACCAAACCGGGGCTTTCTCGGGATATAATGACCCCTCTTGAACCTCTTCTGGTTCCTCTTCAGCCCAAATGTGGCAATTTTGTTTATTGACTTTGCCGTTGCGCCAGAAATGGGCTTCATCACTGAACACAATTTAAGTCGAAAACAGCGGATCTTCTTCTTCTTTTTCGCCGAACGCTCATTTCCATATTGCAGTTGCCAACATTTGAAGGAAATTATATTCAAAAAATAAATGGCATAAAATGTCCTTTCGTATGAACAATAAAGATTCCACAATTGATTTGAATTTTAGTATTTTTGTATTTTGAAAAAATACCTCTAGATGGATCACCTAGCATTAAAGACATGGAACCTTCATTATGTCTCAGTGTCACTAAAAATATGGACCATCGGATAGAGGTATGCCACCGAAGCCGTGGCCAGCATTTGTCCCATATTTTTTCACACATCATTTAAAAAACAAAAATTTAAAATAATTCCCAAAGAACTTTTGATTTTATTTACAATTAAAATTGTGCGTGCTAGTTGGGCCACCCTTTGTTATTAAAGTTTCCTTTTAAAATATTATATTAGCCCACTGTGCGCCATCATCATCACCGACAACCCAAGAAATCATTGCAATTTCGCCATAGACTTTACACAGTTCGTCTGTCCGTCTTTCTCATCTGGGATTCAAAGTTACCAACCAAACGACAGTGGCAAACTCCGCCCTGCCGCAGCATCAACAATGCCAATGATTCCCTAGAAATTTATAGCCTTAGGGCGATTTTTATAAAGTACATGCAAGGCAAGGCAGTCTTGACTAGCAGTTCCTCAGCTATTCCCCAAACCGCCGCTACGATGCTCTGCGTCTGTTTTCATTTGTTTTCCTCGTCGTAGTCGAGCCTTCTTTTTTAGCAGCGTAAATTGCGTTTTCTTTCATGCCTTTCACATTTGCTGATGTGTACCAATGTATTGTGCGAAATTTGTTTATAAAACTCATAAAAACTCATTCCTCACTGCAATCACACGTACAAGCGGAAAAAAGGACGAATCCTTCACTCGCACACCACAATAAAGTGAAATCCTTTTTATTGCGTTTTTTAATAAATCCAGGCAGACATTGAGAGAGCCTGTCTGTCTGTCGTTCGTTCGGTCGGTCGGTGTGCTTGCATTGAGGTTTAATTAAATTTCGAGCCCGACTATTTTCTATGGAAATTGTGTGTGCATTGCCATTCATTAAATTTTCCATTTGACGCCAAAATAAAAGAACGACGAACGATTGAGTCTTTGAAAAGCTCTTTCATTTCTGAATTGTTATCAATTAAAACTGAAGTGTGGATCAATTAGAGCATTTTGTTTTCGAATGTTACCAAATGGCATGGCATTGTGTGCTGCGAGTATAAGGATGCCGTGGGATAAGCTCTATCAATTAGGTAAAACTTTTCATATACACATGCGATAAGTGTTTGTTTTTTTTTTAACGGAAATCACTTTAACCGAAACGGTATGAGTACATTTAAATTTGTTTTAAAGGAAGCTGCACAGTATTTTTTAAGAATCCTCGACAAATAAGATTCTATTGCAAAAACGCAATAGATAAGCTCTTTACCCAGGTTGGATCCACAACCTTTTGTTGGCCCGGGCCTGCTCAATTAATGATTTATGCCTCTCTACCGGTGACTCGGTCTTTCCTGTCGGCGCTCTCCGTGATTGTTAATGCCACTGTGACTGGACCGTAAGATTCCATCCGTTGTATGTTGATTTTATTAAATACAATCATGATGGGGTACATACGACTCACCTACGTTACTTGAACCGTAGACTTTACAACAGAAATATTCTCGTTATAATTTCACCTGGTTTTGATACAATCCCTGCTTCTGCGCCATATAGTAGCACGAGTATTACGAAAGTACTTGAAAGTCTTCTTCTTGTTCTTCGCTAGAGCGCTCAGTACTCAAGTTTTTTCCGAGCCCAAAATAGTACCTATTTGCCAACACTTCGATTAATTTCTGTGCTGACACCGTTCATTAGGTTTTTAGCGAACAACAGCTAATCAATCTAGAGTTATATTTTTTGAACAGGGCTTTTTCAAAGATTACTCGTTAGTAAGTTTAAACTTTTTTCTTTTTCAGTATTGTTTGCCATTTCATCATGGAAAGACTAACACTTTAACAACGTCTACAAACTCAGTGTTTGCGCTCTTCCAATGCTCGAAGAAAGACCGCTGTTTTCGGCTAAAATTGTGTTCAGTGAAAAGGTCCATTTCTGGCTCAACGGCAACGTCAATAAACAAAATTGCCACATTTGGGCTAAAGAGGAACCAGAAAAGGTTCAAGAGGTGTCATTAAAACCAGAGAAAACTACGGTTTGATGCTGTTTATGGAAAGGCTGAATAATCGGCTAATATTTTTCCAAATATACTGATGACCGGTAAGTAATCGTGATTGGTGCTCGCTATCGTGCCATGGTATCGGACTTTTTGCTTGCCGAAGTTGAAGCCCGTAATCTTGACGGCACTTGGTTTCAGCAGAACGGTGCCACTTGCCAAACAGCTTCTCAAACAATGGATCTATTGCGAGGTCATTTCGCAGAGCTGCTGCACGTTTTCCTATTTTTTGGAAGCGATACAAAAATTGAAGAAACGTTAGACTAAGTGTATTGAGCTAAAAGGAGATTATGTTGCAAAAAAGGTTGATCATACATTTGGAAAAGTTCTTCTGTTCGTTAAAAAGAAAACAGTAGACAGTGCAACACATAAAATGTAAAGTTCGTTTCGAAACTAACGTTACCCCATTTGAGTTGTTCCCCAAGCTGATGTTCGGATTTTAAGGTTTTTTTCCGAAGAACAATTCTCTCAAAATATCACTTAAACCAATTTGAATTCTTTGTTTCATGTCTTCTGGCCAATTGTAGCTATTAACGGCTGCAAAACAAACTAACCCGAAAAACTTTGCTAATATATAAATTCTTTAATCTCTTTGCAATATTCTTTGCCCAGAGCTCCCAAACTGTGGGAAATTCAGTGAAGTAATATTAAGAAAAATAATTCCCTATTATATATACGAGGCCTGCTATATATATTTCTGGCCTAATAATAAAAATGGGGATATTTATCTTCAAAAATGGTTTTATTGTTTTTCACAGTATTCTACAGCATGATTTATACACTTTTGAATGAGCTCAAACCAATTGTCGAAGCACTTTTTCCACTCCGATTGAGACACCTCTAAAACATGGTTTTTAAACGCTTCAACAGCTTCTTCTGCATCTTCTGGCGACGAAAATCGTTGACCACGCATTTTTTTCTTGATGTGCGGGCATAAAAATAAGCCATTGGGTGCCAAGTCAGGGCTGTACGGCGGATGACCCATCAATTCGACGTTTTGGCCGGACAAAAAGGCGCTGGTTTGAGCTGATCTGTGAGAGCTCGCATTGTCATGGTGCACAATGACTCGTCTTCTCTTGTTCGTTTTCGAATTTCTCAGAAGACTTCAGGCAAACAAATTGTGGTGTACCACTCTGAATTGACCTCCTACGTTGCTCAAGCGGAACAGTCGCCACATCACCAGTTTTGCCGAAGAAACAGGCGACAATTTGCTTTGAATTGCTTTTCAACGAACAATTTTCGTTAGATTTGGCTCGTCTTCTAAGACCACACGGTCGATAGCTGTTTTATTTTGGGCTCATACGCATAGCTTCATGATTCTTCACCTGTGACGATCTTATAAACGTCATTTGAAGCAACGCGATCGTATTTTTTTCAAAATTTCTTTGCACAAATCGACACGAGCCTTTTTTCTTGAGCGATTGTCAAATTGTGCGGGATCCAACGAGAACAAACCTTTTGAACGGCCAGGAGTTCATGCAATATCGAATGTATGCTGGTGGAAGAAATACCAAAGGATGCCTCTATCTCACGGTATGTCACATGACGATCTTGCATTATCAGTTCACGCACGGCATCAATGTTCTCTGGCACAACGGCCGTTTTTGGACGACCTTCGTCTTTGAGCGAGCGTCGGCCGATTGAATTCATTAAACCAGTTTTTCACAGTGCTATAGGATGGTGCTTTATTGCCATACAACGATTTAAGTTCATCAATGCACTCGTGATAATACACGTCGAAAGTTGTGAAAAATGATCCACGAATATGTTCACCAGTTAATTGCATTTTTTTTGCCAAATTGCTTCTTTCAAGTCACTGTAAACAACACAAATGATGGACGTACGTCAAAAAGCACTGAGTACGTTTATGAAAAAAAATGTCAAACCTTTTAATGGAAGTCAAACCTTTTAGTGTTGCCTAGGCCAATAATATATATAGCAACCCGGCTGCAAAACAAACTACCCGAAAAACTCCATCAAGTGGTTCAAAATTGCTAATATGTGACGCGCAAAATAGAAAGGGACCTAAGATTAAAAACCAGTTTTGTTCAGGAGAGCCATTTTAAAGATTTCTATTTGCGCTTAGAATCGTCGACTTCACTTTCATAAAACGCTCATATCTCTGGGAGGGAACACTTTTGGGGCATGGGATCTCATTCGATGCTCAGATGTTTTCCACATCAAAAAAAAAAAAAAAAAATGGAAATTGATTTTTTTTACCCTTAGGTCCATTTCTCTATGCGCTTTCACATATATAAATTCTTTAATCTCTTTGCAACATTATTTGCCCAGAGCTCCGAAACTGTGGGAAATTCAGTGAAGTAATCTTAAGAGAAATTATTCCTTATTATATAATTCTATCATTCTGTAGAACACTGTAATACTGGAAAATGTTTTTGAACATATTCCCATTTGTATTGATTTCTAGGGCTTTTATGGACTTGCAACAACGCCATTTCTGGGGAAAACATTGCACATTGCTAAAAACTTAAATCTCAAACTTTTGATGTGAAATGTCATAAATGTATTTTTTAATACTACACGGAAAATACGTAGCACAAGGAGGACAAATGACACTAATTTGAAAATATGGGGAGGATAGGATGACAGTGGACTAAAAGAAGGACATTTCATCCAAAAGCACCCCTACGTGGGACGTCTTTCTGTGTATTCACTGAAGATTACAGTAGCTTTACCAGCTTAAACCGGTCTGATATTTTGACTTGCGAAAAACGCCATCAACAACTCCCAAGCTACTATATGGACTTTCATTCTGATAATAAATTTTGCCATTACAATAGGCAATCCACGGTAGAGGATTATAGGATTTTCGGCCTGGGCAAACTTAAGTAAGTTTTAACACGGTCTTCAGTACAATAGATATTATAAAGTGATTTGAGGTATTTATTGCGGAAACAAAAATAATGCTATTGCAAAGGCATTTTTATATGCAAAACTAATTTACATCGGCACTGTCAATGACACTATCTTTTTTGTACATGGTAGAGCGCAATAATTTGCTTTTTTGCACTGCGGGCTGTGGCGGATCTGTTGGTCGCGAAGAGTGTGCGTGGCTAATAGTGGCTCCCGTGCTTATAGTGTATTCGTCTGTTTTTCAGTTGCCAACATGCATTGGACACGTGAGGAGAGGTCATTTTGTGTTGAAGCGTATTTTTCAAATGCGCACTCGATCATTGCAGTGCAGCGTGCTTTTCGTTTACGATTCGCTATTCCCCCACGCGGACGTGTTCCTGGACGGCAATCAATTGTTAATTACGTAACTTCATTGAGAACAGCAGGAAATGTGTCATGCGTTCGATGGGGGCCTGAGAGAAGGACTACAACACCACAAAACATCGAGAGAATTAGAGCAGCAATACTGCAATCTCCTAAACGCTCTTTTCGGAAGCCATAACTTGCCCTTGGCGTTTCCAGACTTTTTTCAGCCGGCTCTTTAGGCAACGCAATTAAAGGATGCTTGGTTCCAACAGGATGGTGCCACTGCACACACACTGAGGGTTGCCATGAATTGTTTGAGACAAATGTCTCCTGGACGGCATGTCTCTTTGAGGGGTGATGTGAACTGGCCCACACGCTCACCGGAATAAGTCCCATGCGATTCCTTTGGGGTTACCTAAAGTCGAAGGTGTATATCAACCGTCCCAACACCTTGGAAGACCTAATTAACAATATTGAGGCTAAAATTGGCAGAATACCAATCGACATGCTTGTTAGAGATCATGAAAACTTCAGCAGTGTGTGTACGCAGAAAAAATGTATGGTTGTGGTGTCAATATTCGAAGAGGATAATACTATTGTTGGGTATATGGTTGTGGTGCAACAATATTATGATCCTCACAACAATAGTATGATTCACACATAACCATACTATGATCCCCACAACCATAGTATGATTCACACATAACCATACTATGATCCCCACAACCATAGTATGATCCTCACAACCATAGTATGTTTCATATACCACTATAGTATGATCCTCACAACCATAGCTTGATTCACACGCAACCATGTTATGATCCCTACAACCATAGTATGACCACACACAATTAAACTATGATCCCCAATATAATTTATTAGAATTTGTTTATGTTGTCGACAATAGATTTGATTCCCAATATTATTTATTAGAATTGGTTTAAGTTGTCAACAATAGATTTGAATTATGAAAATTATTCAAAAATACATTAAATTCAAAAAAATGGGAGTGATTTACTTCACAGAAGAAAAAATAAGTTTAAATAAACGTAAGCGTTTTTATTAAAAATATTTTAGTTAAACAACGCCAAAACAGCTTGTATAAAAAATTTTAATTTCGGTAAAAAAGTACTATTATTGCATTAGATTCATACCAATGACATTTGTTCGTAAAAGCATATTTATATGAAGAAAAATTTCAATCATACAGTATGATTGCCGTAATCATATTATTGTTAACATAAAACGCAAAACACAATACTTTTGTCGCACCAACCATATTTATATTGTTGCTATAACCATATTTTCATTTCTAAATTTGACAATAATACTATTGTTACATTTCAACAATACTAATATTGCAGCAATTATACTATTGTCAAAAATAAATTCAGTTAACAATGCTATGGTTGCGACGAACATACTTTTATTGCGGAGAACATATTATTATTGCCGTACCCATGTAGTAACCATGTTTTTTCACTGCGTGTGGATAGCGAAGGTCTACATTTGCCAGATACACTATTTAAAACCATGTTATTTAAAAATTCCCTTACTCTTCAATATAATTAAAATATAAAATACATTTTGCTTAGGTTCATAATTTTTTTACTTCATTCCCTAATAAGCAAAATTCAGCGCTCCACCCTATATTACAAATACCAGTACTTAGTCAAGGTTCCCGGAGCCACTGCTTGCTGTAGTGATGTAATTAATCCAAATTATTTAATATCTTACTTCATGTCGCATAAATTATAAAAACAAATTTGACTTTGTCCGATTTCATTAAAAGCTCAACCTAAAATTATGAACAATCACTATAATTTCCCATGAAATCATTGGCATAAAATCACAATTTCCTGCAAACTTTTCATAAGCATTTAACAAATTTCCCAAAAGACCATAAATATCATTCCAACAAAAGGGAAAGCCAGCCAGCCATTCAAGTGGCGTTTTGCGAACAATGCCACGAAGAGGAAAAATTAAACAGTACAAAGGTGCAAATAAAACTTCAAGATCCACCAAAAACGAAACAGAAAAAAACAAACGCATAAATTTTATGACAGCCTAACTGTCGGTCTGTCTTTGAATGCGAGTATATTGCATAATAATAACAATGTTTGGCTTGGCGGCACGCAATAAAAACCATATTTGAATGACACTGAGAAACAGGCGAAATGAAATATTTCCCCTGTAAATATATCATTTTGCTCATACTTCAAGTGCGAGTAAACTAACACAATAAAATACGGTATTTTTATGCAAAAAGAAAACAAAACGAAGAAACAAGCTCCTACCGAATAACTCACTAAAGTATTGCGAGAATATGAAAATGTTACGCACGCACAATGCCCGGAAAGCACCCGCGGAAGGAATTCGAATTTAACGGGTGCTTAACATATCAGCGACACATGTGAGTGTAGGATGCAGCAGCGACAAGGGCTCAACAAGGACTTTAATTTCTGCAGCAACTATAAGCAGCCTTTTCTTTTTGGCCAGAAAGGAAAACAACAGAGAGAACCTACACCGATTCCGGCACCGTGAAAACAACCACTGAGGGAAATGTTTTCATACCAAAACCCCACCAAACGCCCCGCATCATTCTACCAAAAAAAAAATGACAAGGATGATGAAAAGACAAAAGAAGCGCCAAAGAAAAGTACAACAATACAAATAAATATGTTGGAAGTTAGTGGCTAAAAGTGGGATCACATGGAGTGATAAATGTCTAAACTTATTGGGATAAGTGAAAACTTAGTTAAAAAAAATGGCTTCATATAAAGGGTGGTCCAACCATAATACACTATGCTAATTGTGAGTCACACCTTAACGTCAAGTTTTTGCTAAACTTAATTTGACTTTTCCTTGTTTCAGTATTTAACTATGGAGAGGCACACAATTGAACAACGCGATAAGACTGTTGAAGACTTTTGCAAAAATGGGCGTTCAAATCAAAATGTACTTCGCGATTTTTCGGTCAACATAACCGAGAATATGTGCCCACAATACAGAGAATTGTGCGCAGATTTTAGCAAACCGGATCTGTAGGAAATGCGAAAATACCTGCACATTGGCGTTTGAACAAAAACTACTGAACTTCTGCGAACAGACAAGAGCTTCGTGTGCTAGAGTGCTTAGGCGTGAACAATTTCTGCACGAACAACGTCTACGTTTAAAGGTTCTTACTTCTCCCAGGGGAAGTAAGAGCTTTTGGTCGTTTGTAAGAAGAGTAAACTCTTCTCTTGTTAAAGACGACCAGGCATTCACTGACCGGGTTGATAAAGCTAACCTTTTGGCTGAAATATTTGCAGGAAATTCTTCCTTGCCGGAGAGCAATCAACCAACCCCCGTGATCGAAAACGTATCAAGTTCCGTGCCTCAGATATTTTTTCGAACGCGTGCAGTTAAAAGGGTTCTTGCGAACCTCGATGTAAATAAATCCCCGGGCCCGGATGGTATCTTTGCAGGAGTTTTTCCAGCGTGTTGTAAGGTTGCTAACGTCCAGCCGATCCCTTAAAAGGGTGAAGCCAATAATCCTGCGAATTATTGGCCAATTGCGATTTTCTCTGCGCTCTCCAAGGTAATGGAGAGCATGGTAAACCACCATCTTGTGAGGTATTTAGAGACCACCGACTTGCTAAGTGATCGACAGTATGGCTTCCGTAGAAACCGCTCTACCGGAGCTCTGTCCTTTCTCCTTCTTTATTTCTTATTTTCATTGACTATTTTTTGGGTCAGACCGTGAATCCAATCTACTCTTCGCAGATGATAGTAACCTCTGTCGTTCATATTCATTCCACCGTAGGCCGAGTCTTCAACATATTGAAGACAAAAGGCGAATTATGGGATCTACTGGCCATTTCCGAATGGAGTCGAGTGAATAGAGTAGATTTTAATGCACACAGTGCTGCTTGTTGTCTCACAAGCGATTCGCTGACCTAACAATATCGTCAATTTCTATCGATGGTACGGATATTGAACAATCAAAAACTCTCGATGTTCTGGGCATGAAAATACAATGTGACGCTCGTTGGGCGAGACATGTATTCGAAGTGTCGAAAGAAGCACTCAAGTGCATAGGCTTTTTAAAGCGGTGCAAGAAATATTTCACTCCTTCTGATCTTTTCAATATCTAAACAACTTACATCAGGCCAAAGATGGCATACAACTTCCATAAATGGGCAGGTGCTCCAAAATCATCCTTGGAGCTACGTGACCGTGTTCAAAGGAGAGCGATGGTGCTGATAGGTGACAGTAGGGTATCCAACTCTATTGTGGGTTGCGTGACGCTGTTCTATCGTTACTTTCATTGTGTGTGTTCATCAGACATCCGTCGCCTTATTCCTGACGTGAGGATGTTCGGCAGGGATACGCGACTTTCACACCCGTTTGTTATCGATTGGCCAGTTGACCGCACTATACACTACAGATCAAATTCAATTAACAACGTCCGTTTTAGTTGAACCACTCTATATTTTGTATCCGATCTATTCATATAAGTAGGTCTTTTCCTTTTTCGGAAACCTCTGCTCCAGTAGCCACGTTTTACATTTGATTCTGACCAAATTTCGTATCGAACGTAATGAATAATCAATATCAACTTATGGTTCATATTTTAGAATAGCCCCTACTCAAAAGTCCTTACCGATGTTTTTGCCGCTGCAAAAGCAAAATATTAACCCCAATATCTGAAACCGCTTTAAGCTACCACTCATTAACTCTGGGAAAATTGGAGCATATCGGTGAATCTAGCCACTCTTTAATCTAAGTTTACTTTCATTCTTGCTCGTATTAACATAGTGCATTACTGAGAATTTATAATTAGAAATTCGAGCATATAGGTTCACGTTTTCCTATAGAAACCATCTGCAGGATACTCCCATTTTGAGGTCCTGCCACACAAGCAACATTTTTCATCGAATCTTGCTAATTTTTTTTAAATTAAACCATGCTAGTCAATGGTTATGTTGGTACGGGACAGTTCAAGAAATTATTTTTAAATATTGGGTCTGCTTCCACCAGTTTTCAACAGAACTTAGAACTCTAACACCCGTTCTACACTTAGTCTTTTCATTAGAGTCACATTAAAAAAGAATACTAGCTATTTAACTTTGTTGTCAAGCTGCTACCTGATGGGTAGAAATCGATAAGAAGCATTATCACAACAGATTCGAAGTACAGGGAGTCTTCTTTTCAGACGTGTAGTTTTCAAAAAGAAACAAAACGCATATAATTTAATGTTATGGCCAAGAATTTAGCTTTATTATATAGGTTAGAGTTTCCCATTATTTTTTAAAACTAGCCTCAGGCAAGAGGCCGCTGCGGCTGGCTCGAATAAATTCTAGCAGAGAGGACCAGTTTTCAACCACTTTTTGCAGCATAAGGTTAATGACTTTTTCGTGCCTGAATTGGAGTATGTTGATATGGACGACCTTTGGTTCCAACAAGACAGTCCTACTTGCCGTACAGCCAACGAAACAATCAATTTATTAAAGGAAACTTTTTGTGAGCACATTATCTCGCGTCGTGGGCAGCAATAACGCGCCAAATATTCTCTTTCAAGGCGTCAATCGTGTCGGGATTATCTGCGTAGACAATCGGCTTCACATAACCGCACAAAAAATAGTCCAGCGGTGTTAAATCGCATGATCTTGGAGGACACGCCGCAGGCCCACGACGCGAGATAATGTGCTCACAAAAAGTTTCCTTTAATAAATTGATTGTTTCGTTGGCTGTACGGCAAGTAGGACTGTCTTGTTGGAATCAAAGGTCGTCCTTATCAACATCCTCGAATTCAGGTATGAAAAAGTCATTAATCATGGCTCTATAGCGTTCCCCATTGACTGTAACATTATATTCGGCTTCATTTTTGAAGAAATCTGGACCGATGATTCCCTCTGCCCATAGAGCACACCAAACACTGACTTTTTTAGGCATTTACGGCGTCTTAACAATGGCTTGTGGATTTTCATCACTTCAAATGCGACAATTTTGGTTATTAACGTACCCATTAGACGTACCCAAAAATTATAATCATCGCTGAACGAAATTTTCTTATAAAAATAAGGGTCTGTGGCCATCTCGTTTTGGGCCCATTCACCACGATTTGCAAACGTTTTTCCGGAGTACGTCTTTTCACTATAAAATTTCAAACCAAACTGAGCTTTAATTAAGTAATAGCTTTTAAAAAGAACAACTCCGAAAAAGTGTGGCCAGTTCGAAAAACACTAGTCTAAAAAACACCCTTTATTGTATGAACGGTATCGATAATGATAACTGGTGCGCCCCTTTCTCCTAGTTTAAAATGTTGGGTTGTAAATTATACGTACGGTAGTCAATCGACTGTGTTTTAGAGTCTGGAAGGAATTGAGTCTGAGGAATTTTTACTTTTCGTGGCTTCCGAAAAGTAAAAATTCCTCAGGGCGAAGTGATATCTCTGACACAGTTTAACCTCTTTCTCTCGAAAATTGTGTTGTATGCTGATGGCTGCATTATTCTAGCGTCAGGTTCTCAAGTTAATGACTTAGCTGGATGGTTCAGCATTCATCTTCACTGCGAGGTAAATAAAACAAACTCGTCGACGAAACGTCAGTATCCCGACTACCACCGTTCCTAAAAGTCTTGGGTTCACATTGAACAGCCTTAACCGAGCATCTGCACAAGCTACAGCTATGTTGAATGGTAGGAACAACATCCTTAAATTACTCGCCGGCAGTAATTAAGAAGCTGTCAAACAAACCTTGTTGACCTCTTAAAAAGCTATAGGTTGGTCTGGTTACGCAGTGAAAGACATTTCAGACCTACAGCAATGCCACCCTGAGAACATAAACATAGTGTCTCCTCATGTCTTCTGAGGTCCATCTACACGAGGAGGCGAAAATATAATTTCTTGTCGACAAAGCAGTATCTTGTTGAATGGTAGGAACAAGATCCTCAAATTACTCGCCGGCTGCAATTAAGAAGCTGTCAAACAAACCTTCTTGACCTCAAAAAAAGCTATAGATTGGTCTGGTCGCGTGGAAGGCATTTCAGACCTGCCAGAGTGCCATCCTGAGAGCATCAACAGAGTGTCTCCTCATGTCTTCTAAAGGTCCATCTACACGAGGAGGCAAAGATTATTACGAGCCCAGATACAATTTCTTGTCGAGAAAGCAGTATCCGCATTGGAAGCGAAATAACAGCACATGTTTATTTGTTTTTGAAAATAAACACACAGAAAATCAATGCATTTCAGTCAAATACTCTTAGTAGTAACTTTGGTAACGGTAGGACCCCTGGGCTTCGTTTAGGTAATTTTGGAAAGGTAGAGGTAAATCTGACCACTAGTTCAGAACTTAGCAATTTTAGCCTAGTACCCTCCGACCACCAATCCGAAAATTTTCAAACCGCTGCCATTTCGCCCCTTGCTTTTTTAGGTCCGGTCGTAGATTGACATATTTTCATGAAATGGGACATAATATCCTATATGTATAAATTTCGGCCTGGCCGAAATTAAAGACATTTTTAGATGTGTTTTTCTATTTTTGTGACCTTCTCCGAGAAAAGGGACCTAGTGTGTCAAAAAACGTATTTGGACTTAAGGGTGGATTGTGGTACCTAGAAGGGTGTGGAATAAGATGAAATGAGTTAGATTTCTGATAAAAAAAATGTTTACCCCATAAAAACGTAAAAAACGAATTTGGGAACATCGATACAAATTTGAGAAAAAGACCCATGCGAAGCTGAATTGGTGCAAATGATATTGCGCGTTGAAGATTGCTCTACGCACAGTTCGAAGACTATACTCAAAGGGTAATTCTCATTAATAAAAATGAGTCTCCGGTATAAATCATTTGATTTGTGGCCGAAGTAATCGTTGCCAAAGACTGCTGAAGAAAAACCTTGGCGGGTTTAGGAACAGCTGTACAGTCTGCCTGGCAACCGTAGCAAATACATTTCACCAATTTCTTCTTTTTACGTTGATTCTGAAAAAAAAACAACATATAGGTCACGAACCAGAATTAAAAACTGCTCAAGTCATGAGAAAAAAACATTAAAATTTTACTTTTTTGATTTTAAATTGCTTTTTTTCATCAGTCTTCGAATTTTTTGGACTTTTTTTTGCGATTCTGGCAATATCAGTTGTTTTTTTTTTGGGCGCTTTGACTTCACCTTTCTTTTTCTCGTGATCCGGTGCTTCGATTTTTTTTTTCTTGCTGGCAGGTCCATATTTTTTTTCGATTTTTTTTCGCTTTGGCTCCACTCGGTTTATGAGCTTCAAAATCCCGTTTCAGTGAATCAGTACATAAGACCCTGACATTCTCATACAAATACCTCTGGTCAGTGGCTGCGGCTTAAAAATCAAGTATCGAGATCATAACAAACAAAGCAGCAACAATAGCAAAGGTATTGTCACACTAAAAGCGAAAAAAAATACGTCACCACAGAGGCATTACGCAACTGAAGGTGTGTTCACAGTGATAATGGTTATAAAACTTTAAATGCGTTTTTCTCAAAACTTTGTTTTCACACACTAGATCCGTTTTCTCGGAGAAGTTCACATTTGTTTAATTCCGCACAGACAACTTATTTTTACTAAGCTGAACGTTTTGTATACGTTCGCGGAAGTACTTTCCTCCAGGTTTATCGTCGAATAAATGAAATCAAAAATTATATGATTTGGATCATTGGCTAACTCTATTATTCTGAGTTTATATAACAGCAAAATCTCTATCACTCTAAAAACTCGTCCCTACAAGGGTTTGAGTAATGATGACCAGGCTGTGGGAGCGGTTGATGGAGGGGCAGTGCAAAAAAATGTTCTCGCATGATAAATCGCTTAAATAAACTTCTTTTTTATGCAAATTAACATAACAACGGAAACAACAACACAGAAACAGCGACGACAACAATTCGCACACTATTACATTGTTCACAATCACCCACACATGCATTCTAACACATTCGCAGCGTGCCTTTGCGTGAGGGTGTATGTGTTAAGTGCGAGATTTTTAGTTGAATGTATGCACACATACACACCTACGCATATGTATCTGTGAAGGGAACAATGCATGTAAGCATCTGAAAGAGTCTATTTTGTTAAGTGGGTGTGTGTGTGAATTTTATTTGGTACGTGCTAAAAAATTTCACGGTCTGGCAACTTAATTCATCCATTCATTCATTCATTTGCCGGCTCGTTCGTTCGTTCGTTCATTCGCTGTGAGTTATTTTATCATCATCATTTTTATTTACATTTTGAAATAAATCCCACAGAAAACAAAACAATTCATCTTTTCTCCTCTGTCCCCTGTCATTGTGTGATGCTTACGAGCGTGTTTTCTCTACGTTCTTTTTTTCTAGTCTTTTTATCCTCGGCAAATGTCTCTTTCTTCCTTTCATTTTCTATGTGTGTGTGTGTGTGTTTCTTCGTTGTATTTGTGAACATTTCTAAAGCTTTTGCTATTCATTCACAAATTTAGACATTTTTCACGTGCAACGTGAATAATTTTTTTTCTTTTACGTTTCGTTTTGTTTTGCTGTGTGCGAAGAAAGAAAGAACGTTTTACAACAGCTCGTTAAGATTTGCTGAATAAATCATCAGAACGTTTTAAGTTCTCATTCGTGTTGTTGTTGTTGGTGTTGTTTCATCTACTTGGCCAAGGTAGACGAGCTACCCACCGTCACCTCGCATATGTTGCCGGTGATTTACAGGTGCGATTTTATGTGAACACCGCGTATCCGACTGATGCAATTGGAAGGAGTAGATAAGTATTCTTGTGTGAGTAGTTAATAAGGTCGTCCACAGTAACAAGGTCTTCATCGTTAATGCCAGTCTCAAAGACTGTCAAAGTGGAGCCTTCGTTTGGTATACATTAGGTGGTATCTTACCTGTGTACTAAATTCCCACAACATCCCATCAAGGAACAAGGAGAAAAGCTTTCTTATGTATTATTGGGTAACAGGTGGGCTACTCGTAAGAGTAAGAAGCCACGCCAATGAGTCATTATCATATCGACCTATTTAGATTATAGATACAGTGTAACCCCTCAAGTCCGGACACTCGCTAGCCCTGACTATACAGTAGTCCGGACAGCTCAGTGTTTCAGACAGTTTATAAATTTTACCTCTGTAGTACGGACATCAATTTGTTGTTTTGTTCTTTTCGTTAGCCCACCCACTAAACGACACCCGACTATACCATTGGCTGGAAAATGTCAAATATTGGACTCGATTGGAAAATCCATCACACAAGTGGGTGAACAATTTAATGTCTCAAAATCCACAATATTTGATACGATATCAAATCTTTAAAAAAAGGGCAGAAAATATGTGTTTTAAAATTGGAAATGAAAAGGTACATAACATTAAAAAAAAATACATTTAAAACGGGTCGGTAAAACTTGTTCAGGAAAATGGACGTTTTGAGATTTAGTGAAAATTCTCAGGTGGAGTAAGCATTGATGGCGGTTTATTCAGCATTACCATGTGCCAATTTCTGTTGAATTAAAGTTTTAATTTTAGAAAATGACAATTTCTCTGCAAGTAACGGCTGGTTGCAAAAGATCAAGTCTTGGAATTTAATCAGCAGTTTGAAAATGTGTGGCGAAAAATTATCAAGCAATGATTCTGAAGTAGAGACCTTTACACCATTGTTCTTAAAAACTGGAAATGTGGCTTGAAACATGGGTTCATAGCGGGGAAAACTCAGCACCTGGTAAAAATATATCAATAGATAGTACTTTTATGCTCTGTGTGAACGCAGCTCATAAGTTCCCTATTCTTGTAATAAGCAAGTCCGCAAAGCCAAGAGCGTTTAAAAACATTGAACTTCCTTTAGTTATACTTAGCAGGGACATAAATACTGTTACAACATTGAGCACACCCATTTCAATAGTAGAACTGAACAAACCCCGTTGAAAGCTAACCTCAATAGCGTTAGCCTTTAACGGGATTTCAAAACAGTTTCAACTTTCATCATGGAGTGGTCAGATAATGAGAACCGTATCGCTGTAATAGCGTTTTTCAAGTGTGAAATGAAAAAAAGCGATATTTTCAGAACTCTCCGGCCACTAGGAATTAGCCGCATGTTCGTCTACCGATGTATTAAACTGTCTGAGGAGACTGTAGATGTAAAAGACCGCCACCGGTCGGGCTGCCCACGCTCTGTTCGAACACCTCATGGCATCAAAGCCGTTATATCAATAATTCACAGAAATACGCTCCGAAAACAGAAAATCATGGCCCGTGAGATGAACATGACGCAAAACTCCATGAGTCGAATTATTAAAAAAGACTTGGGACTTGGGGGCTTTCAAACGACGTACCGGACATTTATTGACTGCAGCTTTAAAAAAACAGGATTGAAAAATGCAAACGTCTTTTGGTGAAGCACGCTGATAACTTGCATAGAAAAATTTTGTTCACCGATGAAAAAATTTTTACCGTTCAGGAAAAATTTAATAAGCAAAATGATAGAGTGTATGCGCGGTCATCTAAGGAAGCATCTGAAGGGTGGTAAAGGCTCATCACCCAGCTTCAGTCATGGTTTGGGGGGTGTCTCTTACGAGGGGGTCACCTGAATTTCTGCGAACAACTAGTCAAAACATCGGCCAAAGTTTACAAAGAAACCGTTTTGGAGGCTGTTGTGAAGCCCCTTAACAATTCCCTGTTCCAAAACCAGCCATGGACTTTCCAGCAGGATTCTGCGCCGGCGCATAAGGCTAAAACGTCCCAGGCCTGGCTTCTTGACGATTGGCCAGTGCGACTTAAGGCGTGTGCAAAAGGCGGAATAAGTACACGCGGAAAAAAAGTATGGTTGGGGTAACAATATTCTAAGAGGATCATACTATTGTTGGATATATGGTTGTGGCACATCAATATTACGAGTATGATCCTCACAACAATAGTATGATTCACACATAACCATACTATGATCCCCACAACCATAGTAGGATTCACACTCAACCATACTATGATCTCCACAACCATATTATTATCCCCATTCAACCATACTACCATACCATACTTCAACCATACTATTATCTCCACAACCATATTATGATCCTCACAACCATAGTATGTTTCTCATACAACCATAGTATGATCCTCACAACCATAGTATGATTCACACACAACCATACTATGATCCCCACAACCATAGTATGATTCACACTCAACTACACTATAATCCCCAAAATTATTTATTAGGATTGGTTATGGCTGTTATTCAAAAATAGAGATTTTTATTAAGTATGTTATTTTATATTGCATTACTATTAGTTCATAGCCAGATTTGAGGCCATGTTTTTATTAAACATTTCATTCATTCAAAATATATTCCAACGTCAAAAATACTTTTAGTTGTCAGCAGGGGTGAATGCCACCATCCGTAGACACCAAGTAACGAATGTGATTAAACCATGATCAATGGCTATATACTTAAGTGCATGCAGATTTTAAATAAACGAGAACCAGTCGGTAGTAGAGAATTTCACCGAACAAAGTAAACACAATAAAAATCCTTCGAACTACCTTCCGATTGTTGTTGTTTTTTATAATGGACAACCATGCACTGTATCGTGTGGTTGTGTTTTTCTTTGGTATGCCATGTTCATATTCGTATTTGGGATGTCATTTTGGTATGTTAATATTCGCAACCATACGGTATGATTGCCGTTATCATATTATAGTTAACGTTAATTTTAAACAACAAAACCTGTGTTGCACCGACTATGTTTTTATGGTTGCTACAACCATATTTTCATTTCTAAATTTGGCAATAATACTATTGTTACATTTCAACAATATTTAAAATGAAATTCAAAAACAATACTACGGTTACGACGCACATGCTTTTATTGTAGAGAACATATTATTGTTGCGGTGACCATATAGTAACCATATCTTTTATCTGCGTGTAGATTCTTGTTAGATACAAACACATCAATAAATATATTAAAAAATATTTGGTCCAAAAACATTTTTATTTTACAGCATAAAACGTGTGTAACAGTAGTTATGTCCCTACTAAGTAGAAACAAGAGGTCTGGAGACGGTAAATCCCTGTTCGATGTATAAAACTAAAAGACTGAAATAATACAAGCGACATGACAAAATCTCACTATTTGTTAAAATACTTACTTATGTCCAAAGGGTCCGATTTGTATGCTCATATATGTTAGGTATTTGGTACATATTTGGATTTGCGAGATGGTATTCACTATTTGTGAATACCCATATGTCTCCGACCAGTAGTAGGCGGTTCTTGACCTCGTTAGGCCACACAGCATGATGACCACGACCATGAGAATAGACCTCGAATTTAGCACAATCATTTAATAAAAGTCATGTTTAGATTTGTGAGGAAATTTCATTAGAATTAAGTACCCACATGCCCATATATGAAGGGAGACGATTTTTTGCCCCTTAGGCCCAGTCGAGCCTGTCTGAGTCCCAAAATGGACCAAATATTAAAAATTAGTATTCAGATTTGTGAAAAAACACATGGTTTCTTAATACCCATATTTCATCGAATATTAGGGAAAGGTGTTGAGGCCTCAGAGTCGAATGACCATACCGTTTAATGAGCCAATGGCTACGTCTTCAAAGCAAAGTTAATTTTATAGTCGAATTTTTATTTGGTCATCTAATATCCAAGATAGCCACCAGAGTGTATTCCTTTTAATACGGGGACCTGTCTTTATAGCCTAAGTATGATCTTCCTCCTTTTTGGATAAAGGCCGTCGCAAACGGATTCTAAAAATTGACGAGTCCCATGATATTATCATGTACATCATTGCCGCAATCCATCACAGACTGAATAATACTATTGTTGGGAGGACCATAATATTGTTGTGGCACAACCATTTATCCTACAATGGTGCTCTTCGAATATTGTTATCGCAACTATACTTTTTCTTCTTCGTGTAGTTATATTCCATTAACCGCTGCCTTAGTTATCTAAAATACTCCAAAGATGTTTTTTTTTTAGGTTTAGGTCTGAAAGTCTTTTAACGGAAAGCATTTTCCCCTTGACTTATTTCACACATTTACAATTGCAAACAGCGTGTGACCATAAGCTATCATAATGCAATATTTCAGGATTAAAGGTTAATTCGTTTGACCGCTATCAGGTTTAACCCGACACACAGAAGGACGAAATGTCATGGCTTGGTCGCCTAAGAATTTTACGATGATCAATAACATATATGAATACTTTATAGGGTCTCCGAACAATATTTCGAGAGGACAATTTTTATAATACTCCCCATCCGTGGGTGTTTGATTTAAAAATGTGACTGAGTGACAAAAGCTAGGAAAACTAAGAGATTTCTTCCAAATAAATATAAATGCCATTGAAAAAGTCAATATTCCACAACCTAAAAATATGTAAAGGGTGGTCCAAATATAATGCTCGACGTTAATTGTGAGTAACACTTTAACGCCAAGTTTTTTGGCAAACTTAATTTGACATTTCTTTGTTACAGTCTTTGACAGATTCAGCCATGGAGAGTTACACAATGGAGCAGAGCGCAAAGATTGTTAAAGTCTTCTACGAAAATGGACGTCCAAATCAAAATGGATTTCGTGATTTTTTTGTTCAGCATAATCTACTAAATTTGTTGACAATTGGGAGAATTGTGGAGAATGTGATAACTTCTGTGCATGCTCGCCCAGTTCGTTCTGCGGAAAACATTGATGTTGTTCGCGATAGTGCGGCAGAAGAGCCCCAACATCGACTCGTGATTGGTATTCGCTATCGCGAGATTATAACAGACATCTTGTGGCCAGAATTTGGACCTGGACGATATGTGGTTCCAACAGGATGGTGACACTTCTCACACAGCCAACGAAACGTTGGCTCTTTTGAGCGAGAAATTCAATGGCAGTGTTATCTCACATCGTGGCGACGTTATTTGGCAGCCACGATCACGTAATTTAGTACCGTTGGACTTCTCTGGGAATGTTGAAAAGAATAAGTATAAGTTTATAAGCTAAGAACAATTCAAGAGCTTAAGGATGAGATAAATTGGCACATTAACGACATTGAACCTGCATTATGTCTCATAGTCGTTAGAAATACGGACCATCGGATAGAGGTATGCCACCGAACCCTTGGCGAACATTTGGCCGATATTTTGGTTCACACATAAATGTGATAAATCCTTCTACTTTTTGCTTTATTTATAATTAACATCGTGCTTTTAAGGTGGACCACCCTTTATTTAAATACTATCGGAAAGAGGTATGCCACTGAAGCCGTCGCGAGCATTTGGTCGATATTTTGTTTCACACATAAATGTAATAAATGTTTCTACTTTCGAGCGTTCTAGTTGGACCACCCTTTATATAAACACTGGGCACACCCTGTACACAAGAATATAAATAAGACGTAATTAACTAAAAAGCTTTATTCAAAAAAAATACGTATCTTAAAGAAATGGGATTTTCAAAATTAACTTACTCGTACTTTTACACTTATTTGCATTTAATCAACACAACAACTCACACAGCAACCCAACAACCAACCGGGCGAGATACTACGAAGGAAAATTCAATTTTCTAGATTAAAATTTAAATTTTAATTATCTGAAGTTTGTCATCAGCAAAGCACAACAACTACGATGTCGGCATCATCAACACCAGATTCAACCAGTTCAGGTCACAATAACAACAGCCAGAACAACGGCAAGCCGTAGACAAAATTTAAACGCCTTTCGAAAAATTGACTAATTTCCTATCATCACAACACAAACAGACATAAATTAGAAAACTGCGCCAAACGACCGACAGGGCGACTGGCCGACCACACCGTTCTACGCTGTACCACACTCGGCCAGCTAGCACCTCACAAACTATCGTCGTCCCGACCCATCCCGTCCAGCGTATCTGTCGCCTGTCATCCATCTATTCTGCCCAGTGACCTGAGTTGGGTCAAGTGAAATGAATTCACAGGAAATTATAAAACATAAACTTATAAATTATGTCATAAAATGATGGGAGATAAAGTTGAACTCACATACACGTACGTACAAGCAGAGCTAACACACACACGCACACATACACACAGTCTTAGCTAACTAAAAATAAATAATTGGACTTGTAACTAAAAAGAAAGTCTTTTAATTAGAGTCTATCATTTCACAGACACACACCAAACAAACCAGAAAACGTAGAAGGGTTGATCTTTAGGGCTTTAGAGCAGAAGATGCTTAGAATCATTTATTAGCCAAAAGGCGAACTAGTTTGGAGTGAAAAAGTGGCAAGTTTTGGAAATGTGAATACGAGTACTAATATTTTTTTCAAATGAGGGCAGCTACAGTTTTTTTTAACGAACGCATAACTCATTATATTTACATTCTAGAGTCGAAGACAATCAAGATGCCAGACTCCCTAACAAAGATAATCAAAAAGGCATACGTCCTATTTCATATGTGTACGAGTATTCTTCCAAAACAGGCTGAGGTCACGTCAACAATAATATGTTATCTGCAATAAAAGTATGTTCTTCGCAAACATAGTATTGTTTTTCGAATTTCATTTTGACAATTATACGAGTATGATTGCGGCAACATTAATATTGTTGAAATGTTACAAGAGTATTACTGCAAAATTTAAAAATTAAACTATGATATTAATATGGATAATAGCAATATAAATATGGTTGGTGTGACTAAAGTATTGTTTTTTGAGTTTTATCATAACAATAATATGATTAAGGCAATCATACTGTATGATTGTAATTTTTCCTTTATTTGAATATAGCTTTCAGACCAATGTTATTGTTAAGAATCGTATGCAATAATAGTACTTTCTGTTTTTAAATTAAAAATGTTTAGACTTGGGTAAGAAATATATTGGTAAAAAATACAACGCGTACGTTTTTTTAACCAGATTTTTTTACTGTTAAATAAATAAAATTTTAAAATTAATGTTTTTTCAATAATTTACTTACTACAAATCTCTAATGTTGACAACATAACACAATCGTAATAAATAATTTTAGGGATCATATTATGGTTGAGTTGAATTATACTATGGTATCATAACACGGTTGCGTGTGAATCATACTATGGTTGTATGTGAAACATACCATGATGGTGAGGATCATAATATGGTTGTGTGGTTGAGTGTGAATCATACTATTGTAATGAGGATCATAATATTGTTGTGCCACAACCATATACCCAACAATAGTATAGTGTTCTTTAAATATTGTAATACTTACTTTTATCCATACTTTTTTCTTCGTGCAAATGGTACTCGTAGCAACATGTTTTTCTACGAACGCAGCAGCCGCATTCTATGTAAGGCATAGTGACATTTAGATTTTGCAGACGCACTGACTAAGGACCAAAGACAATCAAAACTGCCGAACCGTTATGTCAAACCTTAAATGTCACAATACCTTACAACGGAAATGGATGATGCGGTCGTTGAAAAAGCAGTAGCTGCCCTAACTATAATTAGGAAGAACTCCGCCTCTGGCATTGAGCTCTGTATGGGCATTCTTATGGCGTCCGCCCTTTAATTGTAAAATCAAGCTGAAGTCGATTGTATTGTCGAGTGTATCTCTAGATGTGAAGAAAAACGAATTAAAGACAGGTTCTATGCATCCTTTGTCCGGCTCAACATTTATGGGGACTATATCAAAAATGTGAGCCGGTATCCATCTGATCCGGTTACTGATCTATCCTTATGTGTCTATTCATATGTACTTATAAGTATACCAAATTTAAACAAAATCGGAAAATCGGTGTTCTGTAACTGTTATAAATACAGTCGGGAGGAACCTATATGAGTCCTATATGACCCATTTCTATCTGAGCTGGTAACTGAGCGATAATAATGAACTGTGCAAAATCTCATCAAGATTGGAGGTCACATGTGGTTTTTAGAGCTAAAGTCAAGCTCAACCGATTTTTATACCCGCACCACATAGTGATATGGGGTATAATGGCTTAGTGCTTGCGTTTGTAACACATCGAAGGAATCGAGTTAGAATACCGGGACCAGAGAGAAAGTTGCTCAGAATTACATTTTGAGTCGATCTAGCCATGTCTGTCTGGCTGGCTGGCTGGCTGGCTGGCTGGCTGGCTGGCCGGCTGGCCGGCTGGCTGGCTGGCTGGCTGGCCGGCTGGCTGGATGTAAAGATGTCCATCTATTCTTGTAATCAAAGTACAGGTCGCATTTATGCACCGATCTTGATGAAACTTGGCAAGTGGTAATATATTGGGACAAGGACGGACGCTATTGAATTTGGTCCAAATCGGAGCACTTTCTGATAGACCCCCCCATACAAAGGAACTCCCGGATTTGGTCCAAATCCAGTTGATGTCGCTTGTATTGGTCAACAAATTAAAAAAATATGACATTCGATGTAGAACTGACCACAAAATGTAAAAAAAATAGTTGGACCCGCCTCTCGGACCTACGGGGCCTTCAGAACCCAAAAAATGGACCCATGCTGTTGAATATAAGTGTGACCCCTTAAATGAATGGAAATTATCTTACAATTTTAAATACAGAAAAAAATTCGACCTGTTTGGGCCCCAGGGTCCATTAGGAGGGTCCAAAAGTTTCGGTTTACCCGGATTTTAGTGTGACCCCTCAAATGACAGGGAATTGCCTCAGGACTTTAAATATGTCAAGCCAAATGATTTATCTCGTCCGTGGGAGGGCACAGGGTCCGAAAACAAGGTATGAAAATGTGGACCAACTATAATTGTTATACCCTCACCACATAGTGGTATGGGGTATAAAGGCTTAGTGCTTGCGTGATAGATACAGATAGAAATAGCGACGAGTGCTTTCGATTAACAGGAGACTTAATCACATTTATAGTGGTGCGGGTATCATAGAGTCGGCCACGCCCGACTATAGCACTTACTTACTTGTTTCAAATACAATAGCGTCCATCCTTGGCTTTCGTCAAATTTTTTGAAGATCAGGCAACAATTGCGACCTGTTCTTCGATTACAAGCATTAGATGAATAGCAAACGGACGGACGGAAAGCAGACAGTTAAATGGAATCAGCAGGTGTTTCTGAGTTGATCGGAACACTTAAAGGTGGGACTACCTCACATATTTTTAGTAGTTACAAACATTTGCCACGACACTTATTTATAATATCCTGCTCCACAGTGTATAAAGACTGTTAGCTAATGGGTTCATTAACAGCCGATTAAAAACGCAATCGCATGATTGTTCCGTAAGGCACTAACTTACACAGATATCCACGTCAAATAATAAAAATAAATTGGAACCTAGAAAAACAATAAGGAAGTCTCCTTTTTGCAGAAAAACTTGCACGAAGTCATCATTTTTAATATAAAAGCAAAGAGCGTCAAGACATAACATTTTTGTTGAAATGTTAAATAGCATCAACATTTCTATAGAAAAAGTTGAAAAGCGTCAAGTTTTCTATAGAAAAAATTGAAAAGCGTCAACTTTTCTATAGAAAAAGTTGAAAAGCGTCAACTTTTCTATACAAAAAGTTGAGTAGCGTCAACTTTTCTATACAAAAAGTTGAGTAGCGTCAACTTTCCTGCAGAAAAATTTGAATAGCGTTAACTTTTCTATACAAAAAGTTGAGTAACGTCAACTTTTCTATAGAAAAAGCGCCAACTTTTCTATAGAAAAAGTTTAAAAGCGTCAACTTTTCTATAGAAAAAGTTTAAAAGCATCAACTTGTCTATAGAAATAGTTGAATAGCGTCAACTTTTTTATAGAAAAAGTTGAATAGCGTCAAATTTTCTATAGAAAAAGTTGAATAACGTCAACTTTTCTATAGAAAAAGTTGAATAACGTCAACTTTTCTACAGAAAAAGTTGAATAACGTCAACTTTTTTATAGAAAATTTGAATAACGTCAACTTTTCTATAGAAAAAGATGAATAACGTCAACTTTTCTATGGAAAAAGTTGAATAACGTCAACTTTTCTATGGAAAAAGTTGAATAACGTCAACTTTTCTTTAGAAAAAGTTGAATAGCGTCAACTTTTCTATAGCAAAAGTTGAATAGCGTCAACTTTTCAATAGAAAAAGTTGCATAGCGTCCACTTTTCTATAGAAAAAGTTGAATAGCGTCAACTTTTCTATAGAAAAAGTTGAATAGCGTCAACTTTTCTAAAGAAAAAATTGAATAGCGTCAACTTTTCAATAGCAAAAGTTGAATAGCGTAAACTTTTCAATAGAACAAGTTCCATAGCGTCCACTTTTCTATAGAAAAAGTTGAATAGCGTCAACTTTTCTATAGAAAAAGTTGAATAGCGTCAACTTTTCTATAGAAAATGTTGAATAGCTTTCAACTTTTCTATAGAAAAAGTTGAATAGCGTCAACTTTTCAATAGAAAAAGTTGAATAGCTTCAACTTTTCTATAGAAAAATTTTAATAGCGTTAATTGTCTATAAAAAAAGTTTAAAAGCGTCCACTTTTCTACAGAAAAAGTTGAACATCGTCAAGTTTTCCATAGGTAAAGTTTAGTATCGTCGACTTTTCACGGAAAAAGTATAATAACGTCAACTTTTTTTTTTAAAAATAAAAAGCGCCAACAATTATTATTAAGGTAAGCTTTACTATAGGCATATTAGTATGTAGAAAACAAATTTTCTAATGAAAATCTTTGTCATCCCAAAACTGGCCTCCTGTACTTCTCCCGACGACTCGAATGCACGACATGCGCTACCGAATTGTTGTTTCTTAATTCTTGCATCTAAGGTCATCTCGACTATTCATTTCAGAGGGTCTTCCCTATCATTGAGTTGTACTTTTGGTATTAATTTATAACAAATGTAACTGTGTTAATTTTTATCTCTGGCAAGTCATCTTTACTCTCTTTTGGGTTTAAACATCATTAAATATGTAAAGAAGAACAGAAACAAATGTAGGGAAAATTAACCCTCAAACAAGTGCATACTACGCCAGCAGTAGCAACAAATTTCTGAACCCAAACCTCGCACTTGGCCAACCGAACAAAGAAAGCCCAGCCAAGATAGATGACCACCGCTAGGCCGCCCCTTTTTTTCGGGCCACCGTTTCGAATTGTACGCAATGGCGTTGGCATGGCAGAGCAGAGCAGTCACCGTGTCAAAAGTCACGACCAGTAGTTCAGAGCTTGGGAATTTTATGTGGCATGTTACACACAGCCAGTGGCTGCTGTCTCCAAAATGATGATGTTCAACTAATTTTCCATTGTATATTCATTTGCTGTTGGTGTTTTTTTTTCACTCTCGAGCAAAATAGAACCCACAGAATTTCTTCTCATTTCATTTTGAGCTATTCTTCTTTGACGTAAGTAATGTTTTGTCAAGCTAATTAGTTTGTAGGGAAAATACCGCAGCCAAACAATAGAAGAAACTGGAGTCCATGGAGGAGGGGCTCAAGGGAAAGGTGATACGCTATACAAGGTCAATTAATCTAACGTGAGAAAACTTTCACTAGGGGTCGCTAAAGCAGTTGTACGAAAATGTTACACTGCCAATTTAGCTGAATACAATTCAAGATAGATGACCACCGCTAGGCCGCCCCTTTTTTTCGGGCCACCGTTTCGAATTGTACGCAATGGCGTTGGCATGGCAGAGCAGAGCAGTCACCGTGTCAAAAGTCACGACCAGTAGTTCAGAGCTTGGGAATTTTATGTGGCATGTTACACACAGCCAGTGGCTGCTGTCTCCAAAATGATGATGTTCAACTAATTTTCCATTGTATATTCATTTGCTGTTGGTGTTTTTTTTTCACTCTCGAGCAAAATAGAACCCACAGAATTTCTTCTCATTTCATTTTGAGCTATTCTTCTTTGACGTAAGTAATGTTTTGTCAAGCTAATTAGTTTGTAGGGAAAATACCGCAGCCAAACAATAGAAGAAACTGGAGTCCATGGAGGAGGGGCTCAAGGGAAAGGTGATACGCTATACAAGGTCAATTAATCTAACGTGAGAAAACTTTCACTAGGGGTCGCTAAAGCAGTTGTACGAAAATGTTACACTGCCAATTTAGCTGAATACAATTCATCTAGAAAAATAAGTTCATGTCCTCTGCTGTTTTTATAGAAATATAATTGAATATCTATATAAAAAAATGACACCAACTTTTCTACAGAAACTTTAAATGATATCAACGTTTTTATAGAAAAATTTGAATAGCATCAGCTTGTCTATAGAAAATGATGAATGCCATCCACTCTTCTGTGAAAGAAGTAGAGTGACAATTCCTTTTCAATAGATAAAATTTAATGACATCATCTTTTCTATAGAAAAGTCCTAATAGCTGATAACTTTTCTATTAAAAGGTTGAAACATCAACTTTTCGATTAAAAAATGTTCAATTACGTAAAATTTTTCACGGAATAAGATGAAAGGCATAAGCATTCTAAAAAATAAATGCCATCAACTTTTGTAGAGAATAAGTTAAACTACATCAACTGTTCTATAGAAAAATTGCATCCCCCTTTCTAAAGACATTGTTGAATAACATTAACTTTTTAATTGAAAAACACAAAATAGCATTAAATTTTCCATTAAAAATGTAAACAAAATCAACATTTCTATAGAGAAGTTTAAATGGCATCAACTCCGTTAGTCATAGTCAAATGGCATTAAAATTATTTTAAAATAGTAGTATGACAAATATTCTAATACAGAATAAGTTTAACTTTTTCTATAGGGTAGGGTGTAAACTTGAAAAAAAATTTAATGGCAACAACTTTTTATAGGAATCGTAAAATTAACTTTGTACAGAAAAATAGATATCACAACTAATTTATTTTAAAGTTGAATAACAAGAATGTTGAACTAAAAATTAAAAAAAATATTTGCTCTAAGATTTTTCCAGAAAAAGTTGAATGACATTGAGTTTTTAATAGAAACGCTTGAATGAAAGCTAAGACTTTTCTACAACAAAAATTTTAAATGAGTTGGATAATATCAATTTTATTATGGAAAAAGTTAAGTGACGACCAAATTTCTATAAAAAAAAAACTGAAGGACATTAGATTCTTTTTGGACAAAATTAAATGACTTACACTTTTCAATTTTACTATCGAAAAAGTTAGGTGACGACCAAACGTCTATGGATAAAAGTAAAATAACATTAAATTCTCTTTCGAAAAAATGGCATACACTTTTCCAAAGAAAAATGTTGAATGACATTAATTTTGCGAAAGGAAAAGGTTGATGACATCTACTCCTCGGCATAGAAATTTCTAAAAAAAAAACATTTATAAAAAATTTGAATAAAATAATATTCTGTAAAACTTTTTAATAGAAAAACTCGAAACTTAACAACTTTTCTGTAGAAAAGTAGAACAACATACCTATAGGAAAGTCAAATTACAAGGTAAAACCAGCTGCTACCACAATAATCGCTAAAGGGTCGCGTCCCAGATGTTCCCAGTTGACCATGCTGGAAAAAGTTCTAGGAGCTCCAGATCACATCGGCACCAGATAGTCGTGGTAGCAACTTCCAACTTTAAAACGGTAGGATCTCTGGGCTTCGTTTAGGTAATTTTGGAAAGGTAATAGGTAGGGCTATCTTTTAAGAGAAAAAAAACACTGGTTCAGATCTTAGCAATTTTACCATAGTACCCTCCGACCACCAATCCGAAAATTTTTAAAACCCTGATATTTCGCCCCTTGTATTTACGAGCATGGTCGTAGATCAAAATATTTAAATGAAATGAGACAAGAAATTTGTCCAGTCGTGAAAGAATCACCCTGTATAATACCTCCAAAACGGACAAGGTGTCGTCAGTTACTAGCAATGGTATAGATATTGAACAATCAGATGCTCTTGATGTTCTGGTCATGATAATACAATTCGAAGCTCGTTGGGCGAGACATAAGTATATTCGTGTCGAAAGAAGCACTCAAGTGCATAGGCTTTTTAAAGCGATGCATGATATATTTCACTCCTTCTGATCTTTTTAATATCTATACAACTAACATCAGGCCGATGATGGAATATAACTCCCATATATGGGCAGGTTCTCCAAAATCATCCTTGGACCGTGTTCAAAGAAGGGCGATGGTGCTGATAGGCGACAGTAAGGTGTACAACTCTATTGTTTCCCTTGAGTATCGTCGGAATGTGGGTTGCGTTATGCTGTTCTATCGTCACTTTCATGGTCAGATGACAGCACTAACCACGGCGATTTGATTACGGTTGTAAAGATTATTCGCATACGTGACGCTGGACCTAATGTTAAAAACCAGTTTTGTTCAGGAGAGCCATTTTAAAGATTAGGTCCCTTTCTATTTGCGCTTAGAATCGTCGACTTCACTTTCATAAAACGCGCATATCTCTGAGAGGGAACACCTTTGGGGCATGGGATCGGTCTCATTCGATGCTCAGATGTTGTCCACATCAAAAAAGGAAAAAACTGAAAATTGTTTTTTTACCCTTAGTTTCCTTTCTCTATGCGCTGTCACATATGCGTATTGTTTGCATCCATTTAAACATTCGCATTTGCAAAAAAAAACCAATTTTGAACTATTCGCATTCGCAAAAAGTGCTCGCTTTCTAATTCGAAACATACGAAATTAACATCGCTACGACGTGAGAGACCGCAGCCATTGAATTTCGTGAGCCAATTAGACATGGTTTCGCTATCTGTGTGGCAATTGGCACCATTCTTTTGGAACAAAAAATTGTCCTGATCCATATCCTTAATTTCTCACCACAAGAAGTCCATTATCATCAGGATATAGCGAACACTGCTTGCATGCTACTACTTGGTCGACCATATTTTTGAAGAAGTACGGCCCGATACCAGAACGAACTGAGCGAGCTTGCACAGGTTTATTCATATTATCTAAATACAGACCCAGTTTACTGAAATTTGCTCAAACTTTTTCTGATTGTGGACACATTTGGTCGATTAGGCTGGGCAAAAAAATCACGAAGTGCTCGAAATGCATTTTGATTTGAACACCCGTTATCGTAAAAGCCATCAACAATCTTTACGCGCTGCACAATTGTGTACCTCTGTTAAATTAGACTGGGCAAAGAACTTACTTACAATTAACATTGTGCATTATGAATGGACCACCTTTTAGTACAGGGTTTTTCATTAAGGACATAACAATTATATATATATTAATAAAAAGCCGAATATTTTCGGTAAAGAGTTTAAATTTATTCCAGGTGTTACATTTTACGAAAAACAATCGATTTCGGTCATACAATCACCGGCACGATCACAGCGGTCTATTCTTTGGACCCAATTTTCCACCACTCTTGCACATATTTCATCCGTAACGTTGGCAATTTCGCATTGAATGTTGTCTCTGAGCTGGTCGAAAGTTTTTGGCTTGTTGGCATAGACCAACTACACGCAGAGAAAAAACATGGTTACTATATGGTTACGGCAATAATAATATGTTCTCCACAATAAGAGTGTGTTTGTCGCAACCATAGTATTGTTTACTGAATTTATTTTTGACATTAGTATGATTGCTGCAATATTAATATTGTTGAAATGTAATTGTCAAATTAGAAAATGAAAATATGGTCGTAGCAACAATATAAATTAGTTTGGTGGGACAAAAGTATGGTTTTTTTGGGTTTTATGTAAACAATAAAATGATAACGGCAATCATACTGTATGATTGTAATTCTTTTTCATTTGAATATGCTTTTTAGAACAATGTTATTGTTATGGATGGAATGCAATAATAGTACTTTTTATAAGGAAAAAATAAACTGCTTTGGCTTTGTTTAACTGAAAATTTTTAATAAAAAAAACGCTTAAGTTTTTTTTACTTATAAATTGATTTTTTCTACTTTTAAATAAATCACTTCTATTATTTTGAATATATTTTCATTATTCAACTCTATTGTTTACAACTTAACCCAATTCTAATAAATAATATTGGGGATCATAGTATATTTGTGTGTGATCATACTATGGTTGTAGGGATCATAACATGGTTAATACTATGGTTGTGAGGATCATACTATGGTTGTGTGCGAAACATACTATGGTTGTGAGGATCATAATATGATTGTGGAGATCATAGTATGGTTCAGTGTGAATCATACTATGGTTGTGGGGATTATAGTATGGTTATTTTGAATCATTCTATTATTGTGAGGATCAAAGTATGGTTGTGAGGATCATAGTATGGTTGTATTTGATTCATACTATTATTGTGAGGATCATAATATTGTTGTACCACAACCATACACCCAACAATAGTGTTGTCCTCTTCGAATATTGTCACCGAAACCAAACCTTTTTTTGTGCGTGTACTTAAAGTGGTCCCATAAAAAGATATCCAATGGCGTTAAATCGCGTGAACGAGGTCGCCCTTCGACCGGACCATTTCTCAAGATAACACGTTAACCGAATTTGCTTTTCAGTAAATCGGCTCTAACGCGTGCGGTGGTGTGGCTACTGCAACCGTCTTATTGAAACCACATATCAGCGATGGCAAGCTCATTCAATTCTGGCCAATTAACATTTTTTAACATGACACGATAGAGCTCTCCATTGATGGTAACATGACGATTGTTTTCATCGTCGAAAAAACGGCCCAATCACACCTCCGGCAAAAAACCGCACCACACAGAAATTTTATGCGGACGCATTTGTGTCTCTTTCTTGCTATCCAATAACGCATATTTTGTTTATTGACAAAACCACTCAGCCAGAAATGAGCTTCATTGTTCATCTTGTCGGGTGGGAGGATTATTACGGCCGAAAATTGGAGTAAGCGCTCTTTAAGTTGCGACCACCGATTGTAGTTTTGTAGTTTTTAATGCTTTTTACTTTACCCTGGTGAATATGTTGACTTCGACTAACGTTTTGACTCTAAAAGATCATTATACATGTTTGAGGGTGCGTTGACGTCAAGATACGAAATTGTTATGTCCCTATTGGAAAACCCTATATATGACGATGGAAAAACAACCAATCTTGAACCATATTGGTTCAATTTTTGATATGGCACCCATACAAATGATTTAATGACCCAAAAACAGCTTCCAGTATACTTGGACATATAGGTACCAAATACGAGTACAATAAAATACAATTATTTTTACAATTTGGATAAATTTGAATAACGGGTCCGAAAATCCGCACCATTTCAACATAGACATATGGAAAAAAATTCAGTTGGCGTCTCTTAATATCCAGAAGTGTATGAATTCGGCCACGCCTGAGAAAGATTTTGTAGCCTACATATGTCAGTCTTTACTTTGACAGGTGTCAAATACACTTAGAAGAATGTGAGCCAAGTTGTCATACAGCCAATTAGGATCACACTCGGTTTGCCTAGTTGAACATTGCATAGTGACATAGTCACCTATGAATCACCCCCTGCCTCACAAATACCATAAAGAAATAAAGCGTAACCTCTCTAATATTTGTTGACTGTGGACGATAGCTGATCTGGACCTCAAGTAAACTGCATCTAACAACAGCTAATGATTTCAACAGAGATTATTATCCCACTAGTATAGTCAGTGAGTTTTATGAGATACACAACCTAGTCTAAACAATATCAGTTGTTCTTGCCCGCATACACATACTCTTTATTTTACAATCCAATGGGTCACTTTGTTACACTTTTTTAACTAAAGGAAAATACTGAATTTTGTATTTATTTTAATGACGTTTCTTTCCCAGCACTGCAAGCTTTCTTATAAAATAAATGATACTCTGACTGAGCAACTGACAGCCCGGACCATTCCAAAATGCAGGTGAGAACCGATTCTCCGGCGTCCATTGTTATACCAGCCCGGCGGTAGTGTAGCCTGCACCTCAGGCCTTAATCTATATTCGTCATGCATCAGCAGCTACTGCTGGATGGATGAACAGACAAATGACAGAGTGACTGACTGTCTTCTCATCTCACCTTTTTCATTTTCTCTTCGAGTTCTTAAGAAAAAGCTCTCTGTCTGGCTATGGCCATTTTTCAAATCTTTATGTATAATTTTGTATTAAAATCCCATTAAAGTTATTAAATTAACATAATATGGGCCTTGGAGAGCCGAAAATGTGGAGGCAACAAACCAAAGCGAAACTATCATGAAATGTGTAATTATAGATTTTCGAATTAGTTTGGAGGAGTCCGTCCGTCCGTTCGTCTGTCTCATCACAATTATCAAGACGCTCGCTCATCATCATCAAAAACATCAACGCGGTCATCGCCGCCGTCGTCGTCATCATTCACATGATTTTCAGTTGAGTTCAGTGTGTTGTTGTTGCTTACATTTTCGGTTTTAAACATTTTGGTTTTTCTAATTATATTCAAATGTATATAATTACTGATTTTATGCTAAATTTATTTGAGGGTTTGTTGTAGTTTTTCTAAAGCATGAAAATCCCCCCAAAAGACCACCGAGTGCTACCACCACCATCAACGGGCAATGTAGACCAGATGCCAGGCCAGAGACCAACGACCACCTACGGTGCTTAGTCTTTTCCAACAAAAAAAAATATCTAAAATAAAACAAAAAACCCTGCTTCATCCGTCTTTCGAATAAAATGAGTTATTATGTATAATTATCAAATTTACATAAGAAAGTTTATGCAAAAATATCGGAAGCAATTTGTGACCCTATAAAGAACCATTTTTCCTATCTAACCTTCTTTCTTTTGGTGCGAGCTGTTTTTCTCACATAGATTTGTTACGCTTGTACGCTTTGGTAATTACTGATTTTCAAGATTCGTTGGCATGACTGAAGCTTATCGAATATTACGGTTAAACGTCGGTCTTAATTATACATTTTCCATATAAAACGATAGTAAAATGATTAATTGTCTTAATAGACGAATTCGGTGTATAAATAACGTTCAACGGTCGGCCATTGACACTTTGAGCAAATCCCTTGATAATTTTTGCAATAACCAGGGGGCATAAAACTTAAACCGGTGTTAGGAAATTATAGAGGTTGAGGTAACACAATCGCCGATTTAAATAAAGAAAAATAACATAAAAGATTGCGAAATTTCACAAAAGTTTTTATTATTTTTATCTACTTGTGCGGTTAAGTGCAGCCAACGAAAAAAAAACAAATTAAGTTAAGCCGGGCCGAAACTTATATACCCTCCATCATGGATTCCGAGCCAATAAGTACAATTTTCAAGGGCACATGGAACAGTCCACTTTTCTTTCAGGATGTTGTTGTTGTTATTATTATCACAACAATATCTGTGGTATAGTAAGTCTTATTCGTCAATGGGCGATGCACTTCGATATCCTGGTGAAGAAAACGCGCGGTGAACTGGATGCGCCCAAAGAGACCTGGGGGACAGCACAATGGTATTGGCCGTGCAATTGAAGAAGTGCAGCATGTCATGTGGTTCCTAATGGCATGGACAACATGACGGCAATTCGAGCCCAATACGTAAATTCGCGCCCAATACGAATTGAGGCGGATGTCTTTCCATGCCACGCCAACATCATAAGTTCCAAATACGAGTATCTTCGTCACATCCGCAATAGTTCAATAAATATTGTCTTTTTAGGTTCAGAGTTGGGTGGGCGAAACCATATCTTTGGTATAGTAAGTCTTATTCGTCAATGGACCATGTACTTCGATATCCAGGTGTAGAAAGCAAGCGGTGAACTGGATGCGTCCAAAGAGACCTGGGGGACAGCTGAATGGGCTTGGCCCTGCAATTGAAGAAGTGCAGCATGTCATGTGGTCCCTGATGGCATGGGCCACATGACGGCAATTCGCGCCCAATACGTAAATTCGCGCCCAATACGAATTGAGGCGGATGTCTTTCCATGCCACGCCAGCATCATAAGTTCCAAATATCTTCGTCACATCTGCAATAGTTCGTTAAATATTGTCTCTTTCCATGCCACACCAGCATCGTAAGTTCCAAATACCTTCGTCACATCTGCAATAGTTCATTAAAAATATTGTCTTTTTAGGTTCAGAGTTGGGTGGGCGGTGCCACGCCCTCTTGTCCCATTTTACCAAAACATAGTTTATTATGATCTGTGCATTAGTTTGGCCATAGATGAAATTTTCTAAAGGGGGCGTGGCACCGCCCACTTTTCTTCCAGAATGTATTTCGATCCGTACCAACTTAATATGTTCCAAATATTATCTCATATTTCAAATAGGTCATGGAATACGAGTATACCCAAACCGATGGTTTAATCCCTTATTAAATTTGTCATTAAATTTGCCACGAATTATCGATCGGAGGTCCTATAAAGTACATACTTAGTAGGGACATAAATACTGGTACACACGTTTTATGCTGTAAACTAAAAAGTTCTGAATGCTTTTGGACCAAATATTTTTTAATATATTTATTGATGTATATTGTACCCAAAAAAAATCTACTTATTCGAAATGTTCGCCTTTTGCCTTTACACACGCCTTAAGTCGCACTGGCCAATCGACAATAGCTGCACGAACCTCATCCATTGGAAAATTGGCCACAGCTCGAACCAAAGCAGTCTTAAGAGATCCAATGTTATGGTTTTTTTTGTGACAAATCATTTTCTCTAAAACCGTACACAATTTGTAATCCAATGGGTTCAAATCTGTACTGCCTGAGGGTCTTTCTTTAGAGCAAATGAACGCTGGCAAATTGTTTCGAAGCCAGGCCTGGGACGTTATAGCCTTATTGGCCGGCGCCGAATCCTAATGGAAAGTCCATGGCTGGTTTTGGAACAGGGAATTGTTAAGGGGCTCCACAACAGCTTACAAAACGGTTTCTTGGTAAACTTTGGCCGATGTTTTGACTCCTTGTTCGCAGAAATGCAGGTCAGTGACCCCATCGTAAGAGACACCCCACCAAACCATGACTGTAGCTGGGTGATGACCTTTTCCACCCTTGGGATCAGTTCAGATGCTTCCTTAGATGACCGCGCACACATTCTATCATTTTACTTGTTAAATTTTTCCTGAACGGTAAAAATTTTTTCATCGGTGAACAAAATTTTTCTGTGCAAGTGCTTCACTAAAAGACGTTTGCATTTTTCAATACTATTTTTATTAAAGCTGCAGTCAATAAATGTCCGGTACGTCGTTTGAAAGCCCCAAGTCCCAAGTCTTTTTTAATGATTCGACTCATGGACTTTTGCGTGATATTCATCTCAAGGGCCATGATTTTCTGTTTTCGGAGCGGATTTCTGTGAATTCTTGATTTAACGGCTTTGATGGCATGCGGTGTTCGAACAGAGAGTGGGTGGCCCGACCGATGGCGGTCTTTTACATCCCCAGACTCCTCAAACAGTTTTATGTATCGGTAGACGAACATGCGGCTAATCCCTAGTGGCCGGAGCGTTTTGAAAATATCGCTTTTTTCATTTCACACTTGAAAGACGCTATTACAGCGATACGGTTCTCATTACCTGACCACTCCATGATTAAAGTTGAAACAATTTTAAAATCCCGTTACAGACTAACGCTATCGAGGTTAGCTTACAAAACCCATATGACAATAACGGGATATGTTCAGTTCTACTATTGAAATGGGTGTGTTCGATGTTGTAACAGTATTTATGTCCCTATTGATAGTCGGAAGCTTCTCAGAAGATCTAGCCATGGCCTGTCAGTCCCTCTGCGTGTCTGTTGAAAACATGATAGTGGTCAAACAATACAACCCAAGATCCAAAATCGGCCCAGGGAAAAAGTTTCCCTTTTAGGGTACTAAAGGTACCTAGGTAATATTTACACTTCTTTGAGTATTTTCTTAATGTTTAAAATGTGTTTTGTTAGTTAGAAGGCACTAAATACCTCAAAAAGGTCATAATTGCTGGACATTTTAGCTTATGTGGCCCAAAAAGCGTCCCGAATTGCCAATACGGACATACACGTACGTGTACCCAAATTAAAGAAAATATTGACGAAATAGTATTGTTTTTAAATGCTCATAGTTCAACATGGCCGATTTTCGAGCCCCAAATGCCCATATGGTCAGTTACAAGTTTTAAATGGTACCCATATGTCTCTGAACGTTACGGGACGGATAATGTTCAGATAATTTAGAAAAATTCACTGTTTCGGAGTACCTATATGTCAATCGGTGCCCTTTTATGGGCGCCCTTGGGACCTTACCCTAAAATTAAAAATTAATGTGCTTTTTTATGTGTAACAAAATTGTGTCGTTTGTTCATACACATATGTCCATAGTTCAAAATAATAGATTTTTGGATTAATAAGTTCCATATACTCCGGTTTAAAACCCAAATTGGTTCAAGTCTTTACTATAAGCCAATATATGGAATTGTGAGAAAGTTTCTTGACCGTTGCTTAATACACATGTGTCCTCTGTGTCGCAATTATGAACTGATTTCGATGACGACTCATTTTGTAATTAGCCCAATTCGGTCCATATTTAGGGTGTTCCCTATTTCAGAAACTACAGCTCTGAAAGCCACATTTTACATATGATTTTAAGAAAATTTAATACGGAGCATAACGTGTGGCCAACACATAAATCTGACATAGAACCATATTCGTCCATGTTTTTCGAAAAGTCCCCTCACAAAGGTCCCGCAGCTCTAGAAGCTACAAATTACACCTGATCACGCCAAAAATGTCCATGCTTCGTAATGAGCGACCATTAATTAACTGTTCTGAAATTAGACCACATAGGTCCATATTATCATATATCCCCCATACAAAGGTCCTTCCCGATGCCATTATCTACCAGCCATGTAATACAGTCTAAAAGCCAGTATTACATCCGATTTCGAAATTACGCACAGTGCATTTTGAGTGAACAACACCTATCTGTTGTAAAATTTGTCCATATCGGTCCAAATTTCCCACACAAAGGTCTCTCCCGATTTCAGTTCTTGTAGTTTCAGAAACCACGCATAAATTTTGCATGATACGTTGTAAGCGACCGTTAATAAACTGTGGTGAAATTGCACCACATACGGCCATATTTTGGTAGAGCCCCCATTCACAAGTCCTTCCCGATTTTTGAACCCATAGCTCTAAAAGCCACATAGTCACGACTAAATTTTGCACACAGAATAACGAGTGACCAACACATATCTCTTGTGAAAAAGGACCATGTGTTAGAATGTATACCACACAAAAATACTTTCCGATATGAGGTCCTGCAAATCTAGTACCACAAATTTCATCGAATCACGCTGAAATTTTCTTGTGAAATAGAACATTATCGGTCCATGTTTTAGAATAGATCCCACATAAAGGTCCTTTTCGATATGAACTAATGCAGATCAGGAAGCCACAAATTATACCCAATGATGCTCAAATTTGGTTTGGCTTAAGACAGAGGTGCTTAATTCTTTAATTATCATAGTGGTGCAGGATATATCATAGTCGGTCACGTCCGCTATACGACTTTCCTTACTGGTGAAAATCCAATTGTGAAGCGTTAAATTGGTCTTCAATGTAAGCCGTAATCGAATATTTCACATGTTTATTTTCCAGCTTAAAATGCGCCCGTTTTGATAAGGTGCTTCTAATCGAGCTGGCGCCCTAGTTATTTACTTAGATTGTCTATATGTGACAGCGCATAGAGAAAGGTACCTAAGGGTAATAACCAGTTTTGTTCTGGAGAGACATTTTAAAGATTTAAATACGTGTATCTTTGGTGTACCATCACTTTCATAAAACGCGCATATCTCTAGGAGGACACACTTGGGGCATGGGATCGATCTCATTCGATGCTCAGATGTTGTCCACATCAAAAAAAAGTGAAAATTGATTTTTTTTTACCCTTAGGTCCCTTTCTCTATGCGCTGTCACATATAGTAAAATCTGGCCTTATATAATTTCAAAACACAACTCGATTACACAATTCTTTGCTAAAAGTCTAGGGCAATCATAACATCTTCCGTCCGACTGCAGCCGTCCTTCACTTGTTTTAATTGATTCAATTCAATAGGTGTTTATTTTAAATTAAACTAATCAGTCAATTGGATCTTTATTCATTTTAAGATTACCTAACCTATTATTGACATTAAATCGCGAGACAACTGCGGCAGATCGGAAAAATGATCCAGCAATGAACGCTTGCAGCCCTTAAAGACCTGGTGGCATTTCGCACCTGAACGTCCGATACTCTCGGCATGGAAATACTCATTGTCTGAGTGTGTCGAAAGCATGTCCGTTGAAGAAGATGGCCTGTTAAAAAAAAGGCATACGATTAATAAAATCAAAATCATTAAGTAGTAACACAACTTACGTCAACAAAATGTGTAACAATTCACCAAATAATCCATTAAAGATGTGAAAAGGATTCTCCGCCTCCTCGCATATACTCTTGAGTACACAATCTCGGCCCGGCAAACCCATCCTGGTATAAAAAATAAAACATAACAGCCAAATCAGCAATTGTTAATTTGATATTCATGGAATTTTTGACTTGACATTTTTGTCTACGTTTTATTTACCTGTCGGCCAAACCCTCCAAGCCTTTGTACGCCGACCACCGGTAACTGGTGAGGACATGTTTGGTGTTCCGCAAAAAGCTGGCAGTTTCAGTGGTATTTGCAAAGAGTTTATCGTTGGATGTGAGCAATTCTTCAAATTTCGCAGGACTACTGAGTTTTCTCATTATTACCATTGGTTTGAAAATTTTCAAATGCTCAACTGTTGAGGGCAGAAAGTATTCCGCCTTTAGCACAAAACCCGAGGTCATGGCTTCAAAACGCAAGTCTTCGAGTGGTATACCAATACCACTAATCCACTGAAAGAAAAGGGAATGCAAAACATGTTAACTTATAAGCAGAATATTTGGGGCAAATCAGTTTTGGGGTAAATCACAGTGAGTTGAATGCAGATTTTATTGGTGGGCTGAATACATCTGGTAAACTGGGTAATATGATCAATTCAGTGCTCATTTTTATTTAAAGCAAAAGTTGAAACTATTTCTAATTTAGAGAACACTTCAAGACAACGCGAATAGTGCCGGCAGGTTTTAAAATGCAAATTTGTTAAGAAGAAGCATATTAAGGCATGCTATTTATATTTCGGGTCCTGACAATACTAGGGTTCCCAGATGCAAACTGAAACTTCCATTGGAAACTTTGACATTTTTTAGCATAACTTCACTCAGAACGTTTTGTCATTTCATGGCGAATTGTGTGTTGAAAAATTCATCTTAGTTAAAAAATGAAATTATCCCGTGAACATTTTCGGGCGATGATTTTTTACGATTTTCGACATGGGTTATCGAGACAAACGTGTTTAAATCAACTTGTTCCGACTTTTGGTGATGAAACGCCATCAAAAACCCCTCTTAATCGCTGGTACCAAGAGCTCAGTCTCGGACGCCGTTCGCTCCAGGATGAATTTCGTGAAGAACGTCCAACTTCGGTCACTTTGCCAGAAACCATCGATGCTGTGCGTGAACTGATTAAGCAATACCGACATGTGACATACCATGAGATTTAGGCATCCTTAGGCTGAGTTGATGGACCATCCACCGTACAGCCCTGATTTGGCATCCAATGACTTCTCCTAATTCCCTAGCATCAAGAAAAGAATGCGTGGTCATTGTTTTCGCCCGAAGCAGCTGTTGAAGCGTTCAAAAATCTTGTTTTGGAGGTGTCTCAATCGGAGTGGAAAAGGTGCTTCGAAAATTGGTTTGTGCGCATGCAAAAGTGTATTGATCTTAAAGGAGAATATTTTGAAAAACAAAAGAAACATTTCCAATGATAAACTGTTGTGTTTTTATTGCCGGACCCGATATATAAACAGCAACCCAACTAATAGTATATAGACTAAAAATATTTGTAAGGGTTAGTTCACGTCCTTCCACTTCCACAGAGATGTCTCACAGTGGGCACCTATGAAATAATTGCTGATGTAGGCAGTCGTATTGAGTTAAACCCAAATCAGTCGATTCACCATCGCGAGCTGCAGTTGAAGCTTTATCTATTCTTACGAAAATTGGAATTCCGGAATGCGATGCTCACATGCTTGCATATAAATGCTCTTGCAACACAAAATTGTATTCAAATTTATTTGGTTTCAGTAAAAAAAATTTTAAAACTTTAATATTTGGTATTTTATAATTTTAAGTTTCCACAGGAAATATGTTCGCTCGGCTCGAAGCATTTATAATCTCCACCATGGAATTGATTCAAGTATGGTGTGGAAACTCTAATAAATATCCATATGTCTACGAGTATATTCGAAAGGTCATCTCTGTCGGCGCTCTGCGGACCGTAGACCCACGGCCAAAGCCTTTAATTTCTTCGAATCGTAAAATTAATGCTTTATTCGGACTCGAGACGAAGTTGTATTGTTTTTAATACCCATATGAAAATAGTTCAAAGAGACCAATTTGTGGGCCCTTAGACCCATATGGGCCAATCGGTTTCTCTAAATTGGCCCAAACCTTTCACATAAGGAAACGGTTTTTGGAACCCAATAACCTCACCCATTTATTGGACGTTTAATTTAATTATATAGTAAAATGTTCAGGAACAAATTAATCAGACGTTTTTATCCCCTTAGAGGGGAACTTTCTAACTATTGCCCGATTTTGTCCATTTTCAATACCGACCGAGTGAAATATATACACTCCATCCTATTTGGACTCCAGCGACGATATGGATGCCATAATGAATTTAAGCAAAAACCGCACACAGAGAAAAAACCAGTTGGAAATTAGTCCGAACTTCTTATACAAAAGTTTGGTTGCCTAAACAGAATTTCTGTTTGCATGACCAACATTCCATAGTATTGATGGTAACATGGTTCGAGATATCATATAATGACAACTACAACCATATCACGGTATTCACAGCCAATAACACAGTTATTCAAACTAAAATAAGTTTTACTATTGTTTGCGACAACTAACGGTTACGGCAACCAATCAGTTGTGATGAACATGTTACTTTGTTTCCAATAGTTGGTAGTGGCAACAGATTAGATCTTTTTTGTAACCAAACCCTGTTTAGTTGGCGGTAACATAATATTGGTTATACCAACATCAAAAAATAAACCCTATAATATTGTATCGGTTCTTGTCACAACAAACCTTAGTTAACGTCGAAAAAAAATTTTCGAAATCCCCAAAAAATGTATAAAGACAAAAAAAATGGTCAGAGAGTTTAAGTTTCCTGGGTTAGATGATGAATGTTTCAAATCGATACTGTCATAAAAATAAAAGCCATAAACAACATAATTAGTTCTTTTCAGATTAGGGCATCACAGCAATGCTTATCAAAACATCCGTGCGAAGAAGTATTTATTTACTGATCAGTTGACCCGTTGCAAGGCGGAAAATTTTAAATTTTTTCAAAAAGTACTTATAACCAACAATCTATAACAAAAACAACCAACTCATATACAAATTCAGTTCCAATAATCATTCTTATTACCGATACTTGTTTTCTTCAACTGAAAATTTCAGTTCACTCTACTGAAAATTGCTGTCTACTCAATCAACATTCGGTTGGAACAATGGAATACATGGATAGTACTTGCAACCACTAACATTCGGTTGGCAAAAAATTCAGTTGTGACAACAAATCTGTTTTCTGTGTGCGTTAACCACAGTTGGTCATCGCTCAATCATAACTACCCGTTTTAATTTTAAGAAAAATTATTTGGAAACCGAAAAATTCGATTGAATAAACATTCTTTCTGTAGTGACTGCTGCGATATTCCATGGTTTTGATGGTAATATGGTTTGACTTACCATAAGATGGTAGCTCCTATAAAATAGCACGGTACTCACAGCCAATAACTCGGTTATAACAACTAAATCCAGTTAACTCTTGGTTGCCACAATCACTTATGATCATTGGAAATTTAGTTCCAATAATTGGTGGTGCCAACAAATAAGTTCTTTGTGGTAACCAAGTCCTGTTTATTCGTTATCCCAACATCAGAATATTTTCCCTATAATAAGTTATGGCTTTAGGTCGCAACAAAATATTTGTAAAAGACAAAAACAGGTCTTTCGCTAATAATAACTACACTAATAATAACAAATCAGCAACATTCAACTTTCTCTTTCTCTTTAAATTTGTTTCTGATACTATAAAACCAAAATTTTGTTTTATGACCCATTTGGTATACTAATTTAAATTCGAAAGTAAAGACAATTTTTTTAAAATAAGTGGTCATAATTCTAATATCAGCATCAATATTTTAAAATTTTTAAATATAAATAAATAAACGTTATGTCGGTTAGATAACCGAATAAATATAATTAATTGATCAGTTGGTACAGTTAACAAATGGCAATTAAATTCAAAGAATTCTTATAGCCAATAATTAATAAAAACGACAAATACAGGTAGAAACACACTTCCAAAAATCCTCCTAATTGTTAGGGTTACCAATACTTTGTCACTTCATCCGATGCTGCCAGTTTCCACTACTGAAAACTGCCGTGTACCCAATCCATATTCAGTTGTAGCGATAAAATGTATATGTGACGCGCAAAATAGAAAGGGGCCTAAGGGTAAAAACCAGTTTTGTTCAGGAGAGCCATTTTAAAGATTTAAATACGTGTATCTTTGGTGTACTTTACTTTCATAAAACGCTCATATCTCTGGGAGGGAACACTTTTGGGACATGGTATCGGTCTCATTCGATGCTCAGATGTTGTCTACATCAACAAAAAAAGTGAAAATTGATTTTTTTTACCCTTAGGTCCCTTTCTCTATGCGCTGTCACATATAGTAATTTTGTTCTCTGTATGTGTGTAATCCAGACAAAGATCGATGAAAAATATTGCACTAATTCCCCATAAAATCCGCACGAATAGGCCAATGTTTTCACTATAATTACGAAACAATTTTAAATGTACACTAAATTCACCTGTATTCTTGTTGGTGCGGTTGGAGGGAAAATAATTGGCAATTTAGCTTTCACTTGTGAGCATAAAAAAATTATAACGAATAGAACAAAATTCACAAATATGCTATACGAGTACATTTTTGCATGCACTTTTTTGCGAGCCATGTTTCGTTTCTACTGACTCAGCGATATTTTAATGGTTTTTAAACAAAACTGCACCACGAAATTAAAACGGATATTAATGTTAACGCCTTGAATGCGGTTATCTTGTTTATTATTATTTTTTTCTTTTAAATATTGCACAAATATGTGAAAAACATAGAAAATCCAAAAGCACGAACTAAAATCTCGATAGACGTTCCACAGCGTACTAAACCTACTGATCTACTTTCGAAAGCATCACACCATAATTTTCATTTCTTTTTTTCTCTAACTGGCGTGTTTTAACATTTCTAGATGAGTTTTGTGCTGAAGACCTTCCTCATTGGTGGTTAAATGCAGTACGGGGACATGTAAAAAATTTAAGAAGATTTGCCGGAGAAAACAGAATATGAAGGGGGGATTGACGTTAACGCAACCAGTTTTCGTAATTAACACATTCGGCTTAAACTGACACAATTCCCTTTAAATTAAAGAATGTCTAGAATTGAAATGTAACCATGTATTTTCTGTTTGCTGGATGCTGAAGACAGTATGAGGGTCGTATGGCAAGTTATGGACATTTGTAGAGAAAGGGACATAAGGGTAAAAAAAAATCAAGTTTCATTTTTTTCTTTCTTTTTTTGACGTGGACAACATCTGAGAATCGAATGAGACCAGAGATATGCGCGTTTTATGAAAGTGAAGTCGACGATTCTTAGCGCAAATAGAAAGGGACCTAATCTTTGAAATGGCTCTCCTGAACAAAACTTTTCATCAACTTTTCACTTTTTTTTTTGATGTGGACAACATCTGAGCATCGAATGAGACCGATCCCATGCCCCAAAAGTGTTCCCTCCCAGAGATATGAGCGTTTTATGAAAGTGAAATCGACGATTCTAAGCGCATATAGAAATGGACCTAATCTTTAAAATGTCTCTCCTGAACAAAACTGGTTTTTAACCTTAGGTCCCTTTCTATTTTGCGCCTCACATATTCTAAATAATAAATGAATCAGCAGTACAAAGCATTAAATCCAAAATTTATATTTGGTTTAATTTGCCAGATATGGTTTCTTGTCACATCCTGCACAGAGAAAAGTATTTCACTCGTTCGCTAACTTTCTTTAGTCATCATCGAGGTTGTGTCTGGATGTAGTTTGTATCTGGATGTACCCACAGGGAACCGCTTTCAAAATAATTGCTTCCCAATACGGTTCACAGGCGTAAGGTTAAAAGATGTTCTCAAATAACGTACTCGTATTTAAAAGCCAGTAAAAAAATTAAAGTCGGACGGTGCCGACTATGTAAAATAGCCTTCACAACTTTATTTTTCAGAAGATCTCGTACTTCTGGGAATAGTCAAAGCAAGTTCGGAAATTTGTGATTTCTATAGCGAAAGCACCAAGCTTCGTGGGCTTTATGAAAAGATAGACCAAAATTGGAACATATTTTCCTAGGTATAGTTAAATGGTGCAAATATCGCGCTATGCTTTATTTGAGCTAGATCAAATAAAAACGGTCATTTGTCTAATGGCAATATCAAAAAATTTCAGTAAGAAAGTCTATAAATCGCTCATAACGCACTAGAATAAACTGGAGCAAAATCGGATTAAGTTCTTGACTTTTAAGCCTTTAAAGTTGAACTCGGATAGGACCTTTGTGTGGAAGCTATGAATGGCTCAAAATGGCTCAACTTGACCAGAGTTGGTAAAAACGCAATATATGAAATTTGGTCAGAGCCGGATGTAATTTGGGGCTCCTAGAGTAAATGGACCCCAAATCGGGAGGGGAATTTTTGTGGAAGTTATTCGAAAACATGAATTGATATGGTCCATTTTTACCAGATTAACTCACTGTTTGCCTACAACATGCCGTGAGAATTTTAACACGATCACATTTAATTTGTGTTTTTAAAGCGACAAGACATGAAATAGGGATGCACTTTTGTGTTAGGGCAATTCGGCAACATGGACAGCAAAGGTGCTGCTTTACCAAAGTAAATTTTTGGTCACCTAAAACGTACCGTGCGAAATTTGAAACTTAAATCGGGAAGCATTGTGTATGACGGATGTTGCTCAAGCATTTAACAATGTTTGGCAGTTTAGTTTGATCAGCAAAATTTGTTGATACTTACCGGCGAATACGCACCGTCTCCCTAAGTCTTATTTAAAAAAAACGCAGAATCAGAGGCAAATGTGGGCAACACATTGCCCAACGACCTCGAAATTGTAACTGATGTCCCACAGGGTAGTGTCCTGGGGCCTACCATTTTTCTTCTCTTCATCGCCGATGTACCTACAAGCTTAAACGTACTACCGTCCACTTTTGCCGACTGATATAATAAGTTCATACAAAAAGCATCCACGAATCTAGGTGTTGATCTCAGATAAGTATAAGTAGAATCATGTGTATCTGACTGGAGGCGAAAGGTCGACTAGGCTTAATGCACATTGGTAACTTTCACACTGAATTTCAGCACATGTCCGACATTGAAATAATACAATTTCCCTTTTCTCAATCCGATAAAGTTTCTAACCTGGGGATCCACCTAGACCGACGACTAAAGTCGAGAGACCATATAGAAGTCAAAGACAAGAAGACTCAGCTCAAGCTTAATGTGTGCCAACATCTCAGTTTCATTAACGAGAACTTCAACTGAAGGTTTAGCTTTCTAATAGTGTAATCATACCTATACGGCTATACGGTGGGTAGCTATGGGAAAAACGAAGTTCAAGTAACATTTACAAAATCCAAAAAGTCCAATCGAAAACATTGCGGTTGATCACCGGTGCCCCTTTTGTACTTGGGGAATAAAAACATCCATCGAGATCTGAGAATACCCCTCGACAAAGATTCAATTCAAGATACCAAGATGATGCAAAAACAGTAGATCGAACGAAAGTAGCTAGACAGTTATTATGTACTACAAGCGCGTCAAGACTTTGAAGATGTGAGCGGCGGGTGTTTTGATCTATCCTGCGAGTCTCTAGCCACAGAATATCGTGAACGCACAAACGCAAAAGACTATGTAGAATTCTATATTCTACGTCACGAAGTTTAAACCAAACGCAGTTTAAATGCCTTAACGAGTCATCCTTATAGCAGTCACAAAACAAACAGAAATGTCTGGCTATAGAGGCTCAACCTCTATTTCACGAGGTTTAAACCCAATCTGGCTTAAAGTTCTTAGTTATGTGAACACTTAAAGGAAAACGAATAGTACGTATACGAGTAATATCGCTCATAAGAATAAAATCGACTCTACCAATTAGTTACCCTCTTTATAAAACTAGGGTGCGCTACCCTACAAGTCTAGAGTCCTACACTATACAATCAAGAATATCACGAGCACGTAGGTAAATGACTGCGAAGGTCTCATGGAAGTTAATCACAAGGTTTAAGCTAAATTAAGCTTAAAATTCTCAATCGTGTAATTAAATAAAGTTAACAAACCACTTTGAACAATTTAATGCAAATCTTTCTAAAAAGACGTAGAGAACCTTATAACATATAAATCCATGTCAGGATTTACTATTGAATCCGACTTTAAGATTCGTATACTATGAAGCAGATCCAAATAAGGTGTTAATAAAAAAAACTTGTCTTCTATTTAAATATAGAAGCAAGAGGTCTTGAGCCGGTTTAATCCCTGTTCAATGTTAAAAAGCAACAGACCGAAATAAAACAAACGAGCTAAAAAAAACGAGCATAAAAAATAAAATTTTGTGTCTTTTAGAGCCTTACTACCTCAAAACACGAGGGTTCTTTGTGTGGGGGCTTTTCAAACCAGAGACCAATTTGCTTTAGGTCCTGTATGCTATAATTTGGTCAGTATCGCATGTAATATGTGGCTTTTCGAGCTAAAAAATCTCAAAAAGTCATGGTCTAATATGGATCGGTTTAGCGGGAATAATAAACATAATAAGTATTGACGAAATATGTTTATATTTGCGACCTGTATTTTATAATCAACCATAGATGGACGGCCGATCATAGCTCAATGCAGTCAGATGCTGATTTTAAAACGAATGGTATAATAATTATCCATCATCCTTCCTTTTGAGTGCTACAGACGTCAGCAATATATCATCGTTACCTTAGCACAGTGTGGTAAAGGGTAATAAGGTGTGATCAATCTAGAGGTATTTTTTTCAATAGGGTTTCTTCACAGACTGCGCTTGAGCTGTGTTTAACTTTATTGTTTTTCTTCTTTTCAGTATTGTTTGCCATTTTATCATAGAAAACTTACACCGCAACAACGTCTCCAAATTGTACAACTCTATTATAGTAATGAGCTTTCTGGTCGGTTTTTCGACCAGAATTTAGTTTAGTGATGAGGCCAATTTCTGGCTCAACGGCAACGTCAGTAAACAAAATTGCCACATTTGGCCTGAAGCGTAACCAGAAGAGGTTTAAGAGGTGCCAGTATACCCAGAGAAAACAAGGGTTTGGTACGGTTTATTTTTTCAAAAATGATAATATCCGGAACGTAACCAGAATTTTGTTTAGTGATGAGACCCATTTCTGGCTCAATGGCAACGTCAATAAACAAAATTGCCGCATTTGGCCCGAAGCGTAACCAGAAGAGGTTTAAAAGGTGCCAGTATACCCAGAGAAAACCAGGGTTTAGTGCGGTCTATTTTTTCAAAAATGATGATATCCGGAACGTAATGGCTATCGCGCCATGATATCGGTCTTTTTGATACCGACGATCTTTAAAGAAAAAAATAATGGATTTATTGAAAGGTCATTTCGTAAAGCAGCTAATTTCACGTCCTGGACCGGTAAGTTGGCCGCCTAGATCGTGTAATATCACACCTTTAGCTTTTTTATTTGAGGCTTCGTAAAGTCCAAAGTCTATGCTGACAACCAGCTACGATTCAAGTTATAGAAGCCAACATTACGCGTGTCATTAACACCATACCGGTCGAAATGCTCGAACGAGACAACTAAAATTGGACCCTCAGAATGGACTCCCTGATGCGTAGTTGCGGCCACTATTTGAAGCGAATTATATTCAATAATAAATGGCATAAAATATCCATTCGAATGAACAATAAAGATTCCACACTTGACACTTTAATCTTGACTTGAATTTTTGTATTTTTTTATTCTTAAAAAATAAATCTAGATTGATCACCCGATATAATGGTTGGATTTCGGAAGTATCCAAACAACAATGGACAGTAAACTGATAATTGTAAAAAGCCAGAAAAAATTTCCATTGGCCTCGACTCCATACCCACAATTATCTTGTGTACCTGTCCTGATGTGGTTTAAGTTAAACGTATAGTTCTGTAAAGATGAAATAAAAAATAGTTTTTACTTTTAGATGGAGTCAAGGTTAAGGACATTTATTTTTATTAAATATTTTAACTCTTTTTAAATTAATAAATTTTAATAACTTTTTTGGAATAATTTTAATAATTTTGTTTTATTCAGACTTACCTTTAATAGCGCCAAACCGCGTATTGAAGGTGATAATATTTCAAGAGAGACGTTAAAGTTTTCCACATTTTTTGATCCAACCCACGTTAACTGGCTTCTATCTCTAAAATTGCTTAGCGTCAATGTAACCATTCATACAAAGGTTTCATCTCAATGTTGCTCCGTCGTATACAAGGTGTTCCAAATTAAATGACGGTTACGCTTTCCTAAAACTGGTGCAGAACATTAAACTTAAGACAAAACAAAAAACGTGTTTATTGATTTTTTCTACGAGTATTTATGATCTTAGCAATGTCGTTGATATTCAATTTCTTTGAATTAAACGTTGTCTTTTTGCTTATTTTATTTTTTATATGAGAATCAGTGAAAGTATTTTTATTTGAGCATAATAAGAAATTCTGCAGAGAAAACCCCCAGGTCATTTTGGTTTAATTTAGTTTTCAGCAGTTTTTAACGGGATGGGCTTAGCAACGGTTAACGAAAATATTATGAAAAATAAAGTGTATTTTAAAGCTTCTAGCGTAGTTTACATAATGGCCCGTTTATATGCTTACTTGAAGTGATAATTAATCGAAGGCAATCGACTGAACTTAATTAAGACACGCTTATTTATTTTTAATAACTTATGGTAGAAATTGCTAAGACTTGCTATCACGATTTGTGAAAGTAAGATTTTTTACTTTCTTAGAAGAAACGTGACACAATTCACAGTGGGCCTTTTTGCTAAGGAGACACTTTATAAGAATTATAGGAATTCCTAACAATTAGAACACCTCGTAACATAACAAATATAACTAAAAAAGGTCAGGCGGTCGGACTATAAGATACCCTACGCCAGTCTGTTGTTCAGAAGATTTTGCGCTTCTGTCAAGAGTTTGGGCAATGTCGAACTTAATATGTTCCCTATAGAGGGAAGGGTAATATTTTGTGGGAAATAATTGAAAACATGCACGCAGAAAAAAGTATGGTTGGGGTGACAATATTCGAAGAGGATCATACTATTGTTGGGTATATGGTTGTGGCACAACAATATTATGATCCTCACAACAATAGTATGATGCACACATAACCATACTATGATCCCCACAACCATACTATGATCCTTACAACAATAGTATGATTCACACTCAACCATGCTTTTATCTTCACAACCATATTATGATCCTCACAACCATAGTATGTTTCTCATAAACCATAGTATGATCCTTACAACTATATTATGATTCTCACAACCATCGTATTTTTCTCATACAACCGTAGTATGATCTTCACAAACATAGTATGATTCACATGCAACCATGCTATTATCCCTACATCCATAGTATAATTCACTCAACCATACTATGATCCCCAAAATTATTTATTAGGATTGGGTAATGTTGTTATTTAAAAATATAGATTTTTATAAAGCAAGTTAAATTAAATTGCATTACAATAAGTTAATAGCCAGAATTGAGGCCATGTTTTTATTGAACATTTCATCCAAGAAACAAAAATATATACTCGTATTCCAACGGCAGTTGAAAATACTTTTAGTTCCTAGCAAAGGTGAATGTTACTTCACCATCCGTAGACCCCAAGAAACAAATGTGATTAAACCACGATCAATAGCTATATACTTAAGTGCAGGCAGATTTTAAATAAACGAGAACCAGTCGGTATTAGAGTATTTCACCGAACAAAGTAAACACAATAAAAATCACTCGAACTGCCTTCCGATTGTTGTTGTTGTTTTTTTAATGGATAACAACCACTGTATCGTGAGTATGTTTTTTTTGTATATCAAAAAAACATACGCATCCACATACATGTATGATCTATAAAACCTGTTTTGTTATGTTCATAGTCTCAACCATACTGTATGTTTGCCGTAATCATATTATTGTTAAGGTAAATTTTAAACAACAATACTTTTGTTGCACCAACCATGTGTATATGGTTGCTACAACCATTTTTTCGTTTCTAAACTTGGCAATAATACTATTGTTACATTTCAACAATAATAATATTGCCGCAATCATACTGTTGTCAAAATGAAATTCAAAAAACAATACTATGGTTGCGACGAACATGTTTTTAATGTATAGAATATATCATTGTTGCGGTGACCATAGTGTAACCATATCTTTTCTCTGCGTGTAGACATGGTCCAATTTCGCGCATAAATCCCTATGCGTCATGTGAACTTGATATACTTGAACATGTGGCCAGTCAAGCAGCAGAACATCAAAACAAAATGCTATTTTAAAAGGGGGTTATATCACAGCGTTAACCAATTTGTTCGAGATTCGGTATGGATGCTACGCACTTTGCTTCATTTAGCATGATGTGATTAATATGCGAATTCTTAAGAGGGGTTGACACACATTGACTGGGACGTTTGTATAAGAGGTACATGAGTAAATATAATAAATAAATACCTTCGCAAAATTATTCGCACATTTTGGCCATGGATACGAGGGCTGCTATATATATTTTTGGCCTAATAATATAAATGAGAGTATTTATCATCAAAAATGATTTTATTTTATTTTTATTTTTTTCAAAGTACTTTCCAGCATGATTTATACACTTTTGCATGCGCTCAAGCCAATTGTCGAAGAACTTTTCCCACTCCGATTGAGACACATCCAAAACATGGTTTTTAACGCTTCAACAGCATCTTCTGGCAACGAATATTGTTGATCACGCATTTTTTTTCTTGATGTGCGGGAATAAAAAGTGGTCATTGGGTGCCAAATCAGGGCTGTACGGCGGATGACCCATCAATTCGAAGTTATGGCCGGTCAAAAAGGAGCTGGTTTGAGCCGATGTGTGAGAGCTCATGGTGCACAATGATTCGTCTTCTCTTGTTCATTTTTCGAATTTCTCCGAAGACTTCAGGCAAACAAATTGTGGTGTACCACTCAGAATTAACCCCCTACGTTGCTCAAGCGGAACAGTCGCCACATGACCAGTTTTGCCGAAGAAACAGCCGATCATTTGCTTCGAAGTACTTCTTCCACGAACAACTCTCGTTGGATTTGGCTCGTCTTCGAAGACCTACACGGTCGATTGCTACTTTGTTACAGGCTCATACGCATAGAACCATGATTCGTCACCTGTGACGATCTTAAAAACGCCTTTGAAGCACCGCGATCGCCATTTTTTTTAATTTCCTTGCACCAATCGACAAGAGCCTTTTTTGAGCGACTGTCAAATTGTGCGGGATCCAACGAGAACAAACCTTTTTGACGGCCAGGTGTTCATGCAATATCGAATGTATGCTGGACGAAGAAGTACCCAAGGATGCCTCTATCTCACGGTATGTCACATGACGATCTTGCATTATCAGTTCACGCACGGCATCAATGTTCTCTGGCCCAATGGCCGTTTTTGGACGACCTGCGTCTTTGAGCGAGCGTCGGCCACGATTGAATTCATTAATCCAGTTTTTCACAGGTCTATAGGATGGTGCTTCCTCGCCATACAAAGATTTAAGTTCATCGATGCACTCTTGTTTGCCAAATTAATTTTTTCAAGTCACTGTACACAACACAAATGATGGTCGTACGTCAAAACGTTCTGAATACGTTTGTACTTTTTTGAGTGCCAGGAGACTTTATACGTAGAGATGGACGTACTCGGAACTACCAGAGTTAGTTGTTGAATGAAGCGGCGAAGGGGCAGGGAGATAAATGAAAATATTAACTGATATGGTTCAGTTTTAGCTAAGTCTCTTAACGATATCTAATAGTGTAAATTTGGGCTTATTTTAGGGTTTTTAGAGCGGCAGGACCTTATCGAGAGGGACCTACTCGGAACCACCAGAGTTAGTGGTTGGCCGCTACATACTCGTATGTTGTTTGTAAAATATAGCAACATATAACAATATGGACAAAGTGCAAATATTCATCTCAATTGCCACATACTTGTGAAATGCTCGCAGAGAAAAAATATGGTTACTATATGGTCACGCCAACAATAATATGTTCTCTGCAATAAAAGCCTGTTCGTCACAACTATAGTATTGTTTTTTTTATTTAATTTTGACAATAGCCTGATTGCGGCAATATTAATATTGTTGGCATTTAAAAATAGCATTATTGCCATATTTATAAATGAATGTATGGTTGTAGCAACCATATAAATATGGTAGGTGCGACAAAAGCATTGTTTTTTTGGGTTTTATGTCAACAATAATATGATAACTGCAATTATATGTGACTATGAACTAAGCAAACCATTTTTTAAAGGCAAACGTTAAATACAAAAAAAAACTCTTCTAGCGGCCGTTTCTCGATTTTTTTAGAATCTGCTGCACTTAAGTATACTTTATGGCCATTGATCATGGCTTAATTACATTCGTTGCTTGGGGTCTGAGAATGGTGAAGTAGCATGCCCCGAATGTATACGGAGATTATACTATGGTTTAAAAGAACATAACATGGTTGGGTGTAAATCGTAATATCGTTGAGAAAATCATACTATGGTTGTAAGTGAAGCATACTCTGGTTGTGAGCATCAAAATATGGTTGAGGGGATCATAGTATGGTTGTGTGTGAATAATACTTTTGTTCTGAGTATCATAATACTGTTGACTTCAATCGTTTAAAGGGTCTGCCAATAGGGACATAACAATTTCGAATCTCTATGTCAACGCACCCTCAAATATTTTTAATGATCTTTCAGTGTCAAAACTTTAGTCAAAGTCAACATTTTCATCATAGTAAAGTTAACGTACGAGCAGCGTTTGGAAATCTTTAAAAATTATTACCGACATTTTGAGTCGGTGCTATGGCAAAGTTTTACGAAAATCTAGAATATCATTGAAAAATCAACTTCAGCGGCTGAGTGGTTCTGTCAATAAACAAATATGCGTTATTGGACAGCAAAAAATCCACATGTGCTTCAAATCTATAAAAAAAAAAATACTGTGTAGTGTGGTTTTATGCCAGAGGTGTGATTGGGCAGTATTTTTTAGTCGATAAAAGCAATCAAACCGTCAATGAAGAGCGCTATCGTGCCATGTTAGAACATTTTTTTTGGCCAAATTGAATGAGCTTGATATCGCCAATGTGTGGTTTCAACAAGACGGTGCCACCAGCTACACAGCACGCGTTATAATCAACTTACCGAAAAGCAAATTCGGTAAACGTGTTAACTCGAGAAATGGTCCGGTCGAATGGCCGCATCAAGTTATTGGTCTATGCCAACAGGCCAACAACTTTTGACTAGCTCGTGGTGGTCATATGACAGAAATCGAATTTGATTCTTAAAGTGTAACATTTGCACTAAACCTTGAATATATTTGAACTCTATATCTGAAATATTCTGTGTTTTATTAATATATAAAATTGTTATGTCCTAAATGAAAACCCCTACCTACAAAAATATTATGATGCTCTTCAATATTATCACCCCAACCATACTTTTTTCTGTGTGTGTACTTTGATTCCATCGACAAACGAATCGGATAATTGTTCTAAATCGATCGGTATAATAAAAATGGGATTTATATTCTTTCTTTTTGCCAGAAAGTTATAATACCCTGCCGACGATGTAAGTTGTAATCATCATAAAAAATTACATCTAACCTGGTGAAAACTGCAGTATTCGTTGTCTTCCAACTAGTACACCAGTATATATTTTCAATATATCTGAAGACTGATCATACAAATAAATAATAAATAATTACTAATACATATAAAGTAGTATAAAAATGTGCTCAATATTTTATATGAAAATAGGTCGGAAAATTTCAGTAGGTTAAGCCGACACGCCCACATTTATGGATGGTTTATTTCAAAAGTTTCTCTGGATCAATAGTTGCCAAATCTTAAGATATTTGAGAGCCTCTAATATATAAATCCCAAGTTTCTCGTATTAAATATCTTTGCCACCCTGTATATTCTTTTGGCATTTTTCACACTATCCACACAAGTTCTTCTCACCTTCAACAATGGCGTATATATTAACAGCACATCAACAATTGCCACCAACAGTTGCAAACCACCAACTGCCAGCAGCAGACACTATGTTGCTGCAGCAACAGCACCAACGGACGCCTCACCAGCGCCATACACTTCCAGTGACCCACATATCGTCAGCGGCCGTAACGATAACAACCGTACAATTAGTGGTCACCATCATATGCATAGCCAGCACAACGACGCCAGTCAAGGCTGGCGTATTCTATCCGAGAGGCGGATCATTTGGGGTAAGGACGCCATAACGCCGCTTATCAAATAAAAGCGAATGTGAATATGACTTTGAAGGCAGTGAGTGTTAATCCAAATCTTATGCCATTTTCGCAGTATTTGGCAGCAGTTGCCATACCGCTGGACTTGCCCAATCGTAATGTTTATATGGCTTTTAATTTTGAATCCAATTATGGTTTGCCATCAAACGATTCGTACAATGAGTGGATAGATAGGGTGAGTACTTTTATGACGTTTGGCTGTTCATTCCTTCCCGGAGCTTTACTTAATTTTTCCCCTTCCTTTTTTTCTTAATGTATAATTTGCATGTCCATACTGGAAACAGTGGGATTTGGATGAGAACTTCTTGAGCATTGGCAACAATGTGACTGCCATTAATGGTCGCCATCTGAAGGAGAGAAAACTTCGCAGCCCCCCGCTGCCACGCTATGACCGAAGTTCGTTTTATCGCACATTTACGGGTTATTTGGATCACTATCAAATGAACGGTACCGGCTGTCTGTTGAGAACAGTTTGCGAAGTGGCCGCTTCAACGATGGAGGAGAACAATGGCGTTTTGGGCAGCATTTTGAAGATTTTATTCATGTAATTATGGATTGATGATTTTTTTCTCATTTTTAAACATTTGTATATTTCCGAAGACAAGACAGAAGAGATAAGCACACACATTTTAGCCGGCAAAGCGAAAAAAAACGGAAAAAAAAGTTTAGGAAACAGTGGTAAAGGGTAAATGTGGTTTCGAAAACTTTATATTTAAGACCGGATTTAAATATTCCATCAATGGATATGCCTAGCCTGGTCACCCAGTATTTTTTGCAAGGTTTAAAATAATCTATTCATCCACTGTAAATGAATAGAGTCAATGGCAAATGGTTTAGTCACAGATGAATTCATCTGTATAGGATAATCGGCAAACTCAAAATATTTTTGTCTAAATCTTAAATATTAGTCCAAAAAGAATAAGAGCTGCTTGGACTGAGAAAACTTGTAGTGTTTGTGCTGCCTTTCGCAATTATTAACTAAGTTTCGCTTAAGTTCCCTGTGTATATTTAAAATTGGTATGGAATGTAGCCAGCATGTTCTGTAGCTCCCTCAGAAGGGCCTGCATGGGTCTCGTTTGCCGCTAGACAAACTCTTCTTATCCTTGCTTAATAATAGTCCATTTCAAAAATGTGTAAAATTATACATTTTTATATGGATTCCAAAAAGAGCTATTGTTTTATGCTTCACTTTTATAGTATTAGTGGAAATGTAAATATGCCGATCTGTTTAGAATCGCTATCCCTCCGTCTGTTTAAATGCAGTTGAAATAAAAAAAAGGTCTCACATACGAGTACACGTAGAAAAAAAGTGTGTTTGGAATAAAAGTATGTTTCGAAGGATATATGGTTGTGGTACAACAATATTACGATCCTCACAACAATAGTATGATTCACACGCATTAATGTTATGATCATTACAACCATGGTATGATGACAGACAACTATACTATGATCCCCAAAATTATTTCTTAAAATTGGGTTAAGTTGTCAACAATAGATTTGAATTATCATTTAAAAATACATTAAATTAAAAATAATAGAAGTGATTTATTTAATAGTAGAACAAATCAGTTTCAAATCAAAAAACGTAAGCGTTTTTATTAAAAATATTTCAGTTAAACAAAGCCAAAGCAGTTTGTTTGAAAAATGTTAATTTCCATATAAAAAGTTAAATTACGAGGGCGGTTCGGAAACTTCTTAGCCTAGCACAAAAAGCGCGGTATAAACCGAAAAAAGTTAAGTGTTTTGGAAACTTCCATCTCCCTCATATAGAAACAGGTGTTCACAAAAGACGCATCCGCGATTTTTTTACAATGGAAAAATTAGAAATGCGTGGTGCCATTAAATATTTACATAAAAAAGGTTTATCGGGACAAGAAATTCATAATGATATGGTGAATGTGTTAGATGAAAGTGCTCCTTCATATGCAACAGTAAAAAATTGGGTTGCTGAATTTAAACGTGGTCGTACAAGCATTCAAGATGAACCACGTAGTGGACGTCTAAAAACAGCAACAGAAATTGTAGCCAAAGTGCATGATATGGTATTAAATGATCGACGAATAAAAGTGCGTGAAATAGCTAATATCATGGTCATCTCAAATGATCGATTCCATTTAATTTTGCATGAAGAACTACAGATGAAAAAGCTTTCTGCAAGATGGGTGCCGCACTTGTTAACAGTCGACCAAAAACGCATAAGAATGAACATTTCTCAAGCTTGTTTGGATCGTTTTCAGCGAAATAAAATGGATTTTAAGCGTCGTTTCATAACTGTTGATGAGACATGGATCCACCACTATACTCCAGAGACAAAAGAACAATCCAAACAATTGACTGAAGCTGGAGGAAGTGCCCCAAAGAAGGCAAAAACAATTCAATCGGCTGGTAAGGTTATGGCAACGGTTTTTTGGGACTTCAAAGGTATTTTATTGATTGACTATCTGCAAAAGGGTAAAACAATAAATTCAGAGTACTATTGCAACCTTTTAGATCAATTAAATGTACAAATTCGAGAAAAACGTCCTGGCATACAACACAAAAAAATAATTTTTCATCAAGACAACGCACCAGCGCACAAGAGTGTTTTAACAATGGCTTAAATCAACGAATTAAAGTACGGGTTGCTTGACCACCCACCTTATTCTCCTGATTTAGCTCCCAGTGACTTTTACCTGTTCCCAAATCTAAAAAAATTCCTTGCTGGCAAGCGTTTTACCTGAAATGAAGATGCAATTATAGTTGTAAACCACTATTTTGAAGACCTTAAGGAAAACTATTTTAATCAAGGGATAGAATTGCTAGATAAGCGTTGGACTAAGTGTATTGAAAAATACAAATATTTTTGAAAAACTAACTATTCTCTTTCAGTGATAGGCTGAGAACTTTCCGAGCCGCCCTCGTATTGCATTAGATCCGCATATTCAAATGAATAAAAACTACAATCATATTATTGTTAACATGAAACCCAATAAGAATACTTTTGACGCACCAACAATATTTATATTGTTGCTACAGCCATATTTTCATTACTTGTCAAAATTAAATTCAAACAACAATACAATGGTTGCGACGAACAAACTTTTATTGCGAAAAAAATACTATTATTGTCGTGACAATATGGTAACCATATTTTTCTCTGCGTGCGTTTATTAAACGAGTAAGTGTTCGCTAAGACGACAACTTCAAAAATATGCGAGACATTTTTTTAAGATCTTTGTATACAAGAACTTATCGTCTTTCTGTATCATAAACCGTTTGATTTGAAAATTGGTATTTTTAAGAAAAAAAAAGTTATTCACGAAATACTTAAGCGAGTAATAACTGAACTCGCTTAAGATAACTCTAGAATAACTGTCTTCCCAAAAATTTAAATTATTTAAAACAAACGCATTTTAACGCAAATTTTTTTATGGTTTTCTTTAAACAAAAACCTTTTTATATTCTTCTACAATGGTGCAAAGTTATCGCGTTAGCGACCTCCATTGTTATAACCACATATTTTCTGGATGAATTTAAAGTAGGAGACCGATGCGTCGAAACTGCGCTGTTTATGTTTTAGCTGCGTTTAAAGAAATATATATATTTTGACGCGAAAAAAAATAATTAAAAAAAAAAACAAAATTATAATAATAATATTTTTTAAAAAACAAAAATATTTTTTTATAGTAAAATATTTACAGAATTTTAGAAGGAAATGTAAGAAAACATTTGTAAGTATCAATAGTAATATTCAAAATGCGGCAGCACTCTTAAAATCAATCTACGCTGTTTAGCGTATAAATTATTCTGCTAATTATAAAATGTATTTAACTGGTTCTACGTCAAAAACCGATTTAAAAATTTATTTTTTACAAATACTGTCCAGGACATTTTCTTTTAAGAGTCTGTATTCCTGTTAGAGCCTTCAACTTGTTTTCTGCTATATAAAGTAAACACAATTAGCATTGGATAGAAACAATTAGAAATCGAAGAGGCAAAATATTAAAAAAAAAAAAAAAAAAAAAATCAATTTTCTTGTACAAAATTATTTTTTTTTAAAAATATTGTATTACTCCCTAAATGACTACCTTTCAAACTTAACTTCGAGTTTCGAAATATATTAACTTGGTCCGATGTTATGACAATTTGCAACAGTTTTCTATAAGTCGTGGATAATTTTAGCCTTAAAAAAATCCGGAAACAAAATGGTTTTTGATCCGTTTTGCAGATAATCCCTTATATATTAAATTCGTTTACAAGTTATGAAAATCTACTACCGAAATCTGTCCATTTTAAAGGATATCTGTATCCTTCGCTACCACTGTTTACTCCCCAAAAAAGTAAAGAAAACAAGGCCAGTATTAACCACAAAATAACAACTCCTTGCCGACATACTCGTAGTATGTGCGTGTTTATCGCTAAAATACATCTCCCTGTCTTGGGCTTTTTGGGCCGAATTTGGTGCTTTACATATGAATTTCGTAGTTCGAATGCATATTAAAACGCTTGTTCCTTTATGCGTGTGTTTTAGCGTGTTCTGTTCTTTTTTCTGTTGGTAATTATTCATTTGGGTAACATTTTTTGATTATATGTTAAATAGGCCAACAACATCACGGCCAGAAACGACGCCGCTACACAACGATATGAAAGACCAAGACCTTTATCGGGCCGAATGGCAGGGACGACAACACTTGGCCAACATGGAGGACGGTGGTGGCGATGATGATGATGACGCTCGCAATGGTGTTGGTGGAGCTGACAATGGCGATGTTAGTAATGCGTGTTTGGATTATTCGCTTTGGTGTCCTGAAGGAGTTCTTAATATGATTTCTGGCTGGTATTAAATATGTTTTGTTGTATGGCAGATATTCATATTGTTAATGTTGTCTGGATTTGAAATTCTCTTATTTTTTGCCCGAGTGCCCCTTTGACTTGGTTAGGAGTAGCCAAATGAAAGATAAAAATGTTTGGCCATTATTTTTGGCTTTTTTGTGTTTGTAATGAATACATTTTAAAGTCAAATGTGTGTTATTCATGGTTGGCGGAAAGTAGAAGAATTTTGTTAATAAAATGTTATGTTTTAAAACGGTTTCACGTGTTTGGCTGTGTATCTTGTCTTTTTGTTTTGTTTTTGTGGGATTTCGTGGTAAAATTATACCTGATGGTAATAACCATAATTTAAGGTACATTTATATGCGGTAATTAGGTTTAACATCGCCTTATAACAGGTTGATGATGTGTTTTATGTCTGACGCTGCTGGTCTGCAGCTCTTCTCGAATGCGAGAGAATTGCTTGTTTTTCTTTAAGTAAGCATTTCACCGAAAAATTCTTTTAAAGTCAATTTAAATTAATTTCTGTTTTATAAAGCTAGGGGCTTATTGAAGCATTTTTCATAATGCTGCTTAATTTTAAAGATCCTTTAAAATGAGTGTATGAATGGTGAATGCAAAATTGTTCAGGATATGTCTTAACAAAGGAAAAACTGTTTGCTTGCTAAAGCTGATAAAGTTTTTTTTTTGCTATCATAGCCTTGCACAAGGATCTTCCAGTCGTATTAAAGAATCTTGCTATTATAGCAGTGATAGCGGATGGTACGAGTATATGCAAATTATATTAAAGAGTCAATAACGAGTCTATCGAGACTATTTCCCCATAGAACAAAAAAATCCTTTTAAAAATACACGTCTGAGTTTATGTAAACCCATTCATGAGAATCTTATAAAATATCATAGACAATATTAAAAGGGGTTTTTAAGAGTAGCTTAAGATAAGACTATTAGAAAACTTAAAGCCAGGCGTGGCCGACTATATTATACCCAGTACTTCGGGATATTCAGAGAAGCCAACTGAATTTAGGTGTTTGTACCCAGTTAAATGGGCACTACTTATAAATTTACCGAAACTTTACAACTTATGTCATATTTAAATTTGTAAAAAACCAATTTCTTTGTATTAAAATCGGTGAACATATAAATATATGGAAGCCATAACTTAATCTGAACCGATTTTTCAACAGCATCCGTTCTTGACACAAGCAAATAATACGTGCCAAATTTTATTAGGATTAGATGTAAGATGTGGCTTCTAGAGCTAAAACATAAAAATCGAATGAACATATATGTTAGGGCTATATCCAAATCTGAATCGATTTTCTTCAATTAGAGCAACATTCTTCCGTGGTGCAATGAAAACGTGTGCTAAAATTCATCAAGATTATATGTAAGATGTGGCTGAAACAGAAAAATCGAATAATGTGGGGGCTATATCTAACTCTTAAACGATTTTCATCAATTTTACTTATAGTTACGTCCGCACCTGGTCCATAAAACCAAGGTGTGCAAAATGTCATCAATATTGGATGTACTATTTGGCTTCTAAAAATTATATAAAAGCGGATGAACATATATGTGTGGGAAATATATCTAAATCTGAACCGATTTTCTTCAATAATAATAATATTCTTCTTTGGTCCGAAAAACTAACGTATACTAAGTTTCATCAAAATTGGAAGTAATATGTAGCTTCTAGACTTAAAGACTTTAAATCAGATGAATATTAATGTAAGGGCTCCATACCTCAATCTTCAATAGTCCAAAAAGAACTGCGTCCATCCTTGCTCATTGGGTGCCAAATCAGGGCTGTACGGTGGATGACCCATCAATTCGACATCTTGGGTGTTCAATTAGCTCAACGTTTCAGCTGATGTGTGAGAGTTGGCATTGTTGTGATGCAAAATGATTCGTCTTCTCTTATTAACTTTCCTCATTTCATCGAACACTGTTGGCAAACAGATAGTTCCATACCACTAAGAATTGACCACCCTGCCCTACGTGCCACTAAATTCACACAATCATTTGTTCGATGTACTTCTTCCACGAACAACTTTTGTTGGATTTGGCTCGTCGTGAAAGACCCAAACGGACGATTGCTGTTTTGCTTCGGGTTCATATGCATAGATCCATGATTCGTCACCTATGACAATGTTAATCACTGCCTTTGAGCTGCCGGAGTTATACTTTTTCAGCATCTCTTTGCACCAATCCATACGAGCCTTTTTTCGAGCATTCATCAACTTATGTGGGATTCAAGGAGAACAAATTTTGTTCACGGCCAAATGAATATACAATATCTTTTTGATGCTTGTCGTATTAATGCCCAAGGATGCCTCAATCTCACGGTATGTCACATGTCGGTCTTGCTTAATCAGTTCACGTACAGCATCGATGGTTTCTGGCAAAGTGACCGAAGTTGGACGTTCTTCACGAATTTCATCCTGGAGCGAACGGCCTCCGAGACTGAACCCTTGGTAACAGCGATTAACAGTGGTTTTTGATGGTGCTTTATCGCCAAAAGTCGAAACAAGTTGATTTATACACTTATGTCTCGATAACCCATGCCGAAAATCGTAAAAAATAATCGCACGAAAATGTTCACGGGATAATTCCATTTTTTGACTGAGATGAGTTTTTCAACACACTGTAAACAAAACAATTAGCCCCCAAATGACAAAACGATCTGAGTGAAGTTATGCTAAATAATGTCAAAGTCTCCAATGGAAGTTCCAGTTTGCATCTGGGAACACTAGTATTGTCAGGACCCGAAATATAATTAGCAGCCCTCGTATCTAGACGGCTCATCGGTTCAAAATAAAGCGATAAAGGCAAGTTCGCTAGCATCAATTGAGTCTGGAAAATAATCAAAAGATTTATAGATTGGAATAAAGAGGAGGTTTGGCTTGAATATGTCTCTAGGCAATTAATTTTGGCAGATCAAGAAAGGTATTTTTTATAAGGTTAAGCTACTGCTCCAGAGATTAAACAGATGCTAAACTAAATTAGGTCATATTTCATATTTAGCTTTTAGAGAGACATGGTCTTTAATCGAAAGGAAAATTTATAAGTGGATACGGGTTGCTGTATATTTCGGGTCCTGACAATACTAGTGTTCCCTGGAACTTCTATTGGAAACTTTGACATTTTTTAGCATAACTTCACTTAGATCGTTTTGTTACTTGACCACCGTTTCAAAATGCGATATTAGCTGCTCTTCGAAATGATGTCTCAATAGATCCATTGTTTTAGCAGCTGAGTGGCACCGTCCTATTGAAACCAAATGTTTTCAGGTCGCAAAACATCCGATATAATGGCGCAATAGCTAGCACCATTCTCGGTTATATTCCGGCCATCATAATTTTTAAAAAAATATGGACCACTGATTCCACCAGCCCATAAACCGACCAAACCGTGTTATATTCTAGGTAAAACGGCACCTTTTGAACCCTTTCTGATTGCACTTCATCACAAATGCGGCAGTTTTGTTTAATTACGTTGCCGTTGAGCCAGAAATTGACCTTATCACCTAACAATATTTTGGTTAAAAACAGCGGATTTTCGACGAACTTTTTAGGAGCCCGGCTACTCGCAGGAATATCGCGCAGGCCATTCGTGCAGGAAGTGCAAACAATACTGGATAGAAAAAAATATAGATTAACACAACTCACGCGTAATCTGCAAAAAAAAACCTAATGAAAAAAATACCTCTATATGGATCACCCGTTATTTATATGTATGAGCCGAGCTCAGATAAAACACTACCTGTTCTAGTGGCAAAGAAACCCTGTAAACTTGAGTGGTTTAAACAAGGTATAACTAAATCTTGCTACTAGGTCATAATGAAATCCACCTGGAATGTAATCACCATAAGCCATGCAAATAATTTCTGTGTTCTTTAGATATTCGATTCTATTTTAAAGAATCACCTTTAAAGTTTGAACAAGAACACCTACAATTTGCTCAACATGCAAAACACATAATCTGGAGGGCTGTGATCTCAATTCCCCTTGATTATCTTAATGGCAATCCCAAGTTCTGAACAATGCATAATGCCTTTGTCTTATCGCGTGGCTATATCTAGGCCACTGTTTATGTAATCCACATTAGCTTAAATCACTCGGAGGCGTAAGTGATTTAATTTTTCGCTAATTTTAGAAAAACAAGACTGAAATCCGCCTACCGTGTTTACAAAACATCTTTGCTTGTGGACGCTCAAGGTGTTTTTCATTTCTTTTATGTTGTTTACTGGCCCACAAAGAAAATGATTTAATTCTTTTTTAGAGCAAAAATATTGCAACATAGCCACAAAACCCAAAACCCCAGCAAATCTGTAACTGCAACATAAGAAAACGGGATGAAAAGAAGAAAGATTCTAGGTTAAGTAATCCCATTTAATCCTTAATTTCCAAAGAAGATTTGCCATAAATAAACCGCACATAATTCCCTCAGCGGTAAATATTTTGAGACAAGAATACTGCAACAAAAGCCGAGGCATTACGATGATGTTTGTTGCATGCCGCAAACGTCGTATACCGCCATAGGGACACACTCGTAATAAAGAGGCCACGATGTGAGTTGAGATTACAAAACAAGGATTTGTTGCATAGAAATCAAAGGTATGTTTTGAAATATTTGTCATTGGATAAAGACATTAGAAAAGAGATCCCAGAGAGGAGATTGTATGGGATAAATAAAACCAGCTGGATCTAGTAGGAAGATAACAGGGTGGACTTTAAGAACGTATCTTATCATGGCATCAGTGTACGAATGTATTGAAGTTTAATATTTGAAATCTTAATCGTGATCGAACTAATTTAAATCTTTGTAAACCTTTTAAAATTGGGTACTCTTTATGAAAATCAAATATCGAATGGGAGCGATTTGAAGTGATCGGAGCCGACATAATGCTAACCACCAATACACCAGCTCTAAGACGACCACACATGCCACAATTGTGGGTTACCACCCTTCCAAACCAAAAAGTAAAATAAAGAGATAAAGGCATGTTCGCTAGCATCAAGTGCGTCTGGTAAATAATCAAAAGATTTATAGATTGGAGTAAAGAGGAGGTTTAGCTTGAATATGCCTTTAGCCAATTAATTTTGGCAGATCAAGAGAGGTATTTTTTATAACCTAGCCCCATCGTGGGCTGAATTAACTTGAAGCGGAATGGTTTATTTTGCCAGGTTAAGCTACTGATCCACAGAATAAACAGATGTCAAACTAAATCAAGTCGGATTTATTATTTGGCTTTTAGAGCGACATGTTCTTAAATCGAAAGGCAAATTTATAAGTGGATACTCCAAAATCAATACAAATAAAGTTCACATTTTTTTATAACTGACTATTTATCTCATAATAAAGTGTGCAGCTTTAAAGGACGAATCTCGTACTTGTCGTTTAGAACTGCTGGATTTTAAATTGGGACATATGGCAGCAAAGCGAAATCATTAAATTAAAAGGTCCAGTTCAACCGGTCTTAAGGCTTAAAGAACCTTTATTATTGATTTTCTTAATTAGCCAAGACAATGTAGAAAGTCAGCCAATGTCATTTATACGAGGGCTGTTACATATATTTCTGGCCTAATAATGAAAATGCGAATATTTATCATCAAAAATGGTTTTATTGTTTTTCAAAGTATTCTCCAGGATGATTTATACACTTTTGCATGCGCTCAAACCAATTGTCTAAGTACTTTTTCCACTCCGATTGAGACACCTCCAAAACATGGTTTTTTAACGCTTCAACAGCATCTTCTGGCGACGAAAATCATTGACCACGCATTTTTTTCTTGATGTGCGGGAATAAAAAGTGGTCAGGGCTGTACAGCGGATGACCCATCAATTCGCCGTTTTGGTCGGTCAAAAAGGCGCTGGTTTGAGCCGATGTGTGAGAGCCCGCATTGACATGGTGCACAATGATTCGTCTTCTCTTGCTCGTTTTTCGAATTTCTCCAAAGACTTCAGGCAAACAAATTGTGGCGTAGCACTCAGAATTGACCGTCCTACGTTGCTCAAGCGGAACAGTGCTTCTTCCACGAACAACTTTCGTTGGGTTGGGCTCGTCTTCGAAGACACACACGGTCGATTGCTGTTTTGTTTGGGCTCATACACATAGATCCATGATTCGTCACCTATGACGATCTTATAAACGTCTTTTGAAGCACTGCGATCGTATTTTTCAAAATTTCTTTGCACCAATCGACACGAGCCTTTTTTTGAGCGATTGCCAAATTGTTCGGGATCCAACGAGAACAAACCCTTTTTACGGCCAGGTGTTTATGCAATATCGAATGTATGCTGGTGGAAGATATGCCCAACGATGCCTCTATCTCACGGTATGTCGCATGACGATCTTGCATTATCAGTTCACGCACGGCATCAATGTTCTCTGGCACAACGGCCGTTTTTAGACGACCTTCGTCTTTGGCCACGATTGAATTCATTAAACCAGTTTCTCACAGTGCTATAGGATGGCGCCATACAAAGATTTAAGTTGTCGTAATAATCCACGTCGAAAGTTGTGAAAAATGATCGCACAAAAATGTTCACGAGTTGATTCCATATTTTTGCCAAATTGATTTTTTCAAATCACTGTAAACAAGACAAATGATGGTCGTACGTCAAACGTTCTGAGTACGTTTATGATAAAAAATGTCAAACTTTCCAATGGAAATGTCAAATGGCGCCAGGCAACACTAAGTGCCATCTAACACTTATTTTTGCAACCTTCGTACAATACGAGTACACTAAGGCATACAAATAAAAAAAAACTCATCTGTGCACATTTTTTCAAAGATCTGATTTAAAATATGACTTCTAGACCGGCATGACCACAAATCTATTAAAGTCTCTTTAATTTGGCCCCTTAAAGAGGCTTTGAGAAACCATGGTACTATAGGGTGTTTTTTAGACGTGTGGTTTTAAGAAGAAATAAAACATTAATTAAATAAAATTTAATGTTACGTGTATGAAAAAAAATTTAGTTTTTTTTATAAATATAAGGGTTTGCCATTTTGTTTTAAAAAGTATTTCGGGCAAGTGGCCGCCGCGGATGGCTTGAATTGTCGACCACTTTTTGCAGTCTTTGGGGCAGTATTTCAGTAATAAAGCTCCGAATATTGTCTTCAATCGTGTTGGGCTTCTATGCGTAGAAAAGCGACTTCGTATAACCCCAAAAAAATGGTCCAGCCGTGGAGGCCACGCCACAGGCCCACGACGCGAGATAATGCGCTCAGATTATATAATTTACATACATAATGGAAATTTGTTTACACTAAGTATGCACAACAATGTCACTTAATTGACCCACGTTTTCAGCTTCACAATGATGGTCTTGTTTTAGAGCATTTTCCATGATATCTTTCAAAATTTTGGCCTTGAGTTGAAGGATTGTCTTGGGCTTGTTAACATGTACTCGTTCCTTCAAATAACTCCAAAGAAAATAGTCTGGTGCTGACAAATCAGGCGATCGCGCTGGCCAAGTAATTTCCGAATTTCTGGAAATTATTCGCTCTCCAAAAATTTGACTTTAAAGTGCCATTGTGTCTCGGGCAGTGACTCCGTCCTGGACAAGAGCAGCGTCCGAGTGTTTTACATGATTCTCGCTGTGATAGCTTCAACCATGGTGCGCCGACGCCGACCGATTCCGCTCTCCATTTACGGTTACAGAACTTCCATCTTCATTCTCGAAGAAGTAAGGCCGTACGACCATCATTTGTGACTTTAAAAAATCAATTTGACGACAAGAGTGCATCGATGAACTTAAATCTTTGTATAGCTATGAAGCACCATCGTAAAGCACTGCAAAAACAGGTTTAATGAATTCAATCGTGGCCGACGCTTGCGCCAGAGAACATTGATGTCGTGCGTGAACTGATAATGCAAGATCGTCATGTGGCATACCGTGAGATAGAGGCATCTTTGGGTATTTCTTCCACCAGCATACATTCGAAATTGCATGAACACCTAACCGTAAAAAAGGTTTGTTCTCATTGGATCGCGCACAATTTGACAATCGCTCCATAAAAGGCTCGTGTCGATTGTTGCAAAGAAATTTGGAAAAAATATCATCATGTTTATCAAGATGTTTATAAGATCGTCACAGGTGACGAATCATGGATCTATGCGTATGAGTCCGAGACAAAACAGCAATCGACCGTGTGTGTCTTTGAAGACGAGCCAAATCCAACGAAAGTTGTTCGTGGAAGAAGCACTTCGAAGCAAATGGTCGCCTGTTTGAGTGGTACACCACAATTTGTTTGTCTGAAGTATTAGGAGAAATTCGAAAATCAAACAAGAGTAGACGAATCATTGTGCACCATGACAATGCGAGTTCACACACATCGGCTCAAACCAGCGCCTTCTTGAGCGCCCAAAACGTCGAATTGATGGGTCATCCGCCGTTCAGCCCTGTCTTGGTACCCAATGACATCTGTTTATTCTCGCTCATCAAGAAAAAATGCGTTGCCAACGATTTTCGCCTCCAGAAGATGCTGTTGAATCGTCCAAAAACCATGTTTTGGAGGTGTCTCAATCGGAGTGTAAAAAGTGCTTCGACAATTGATTTGAGCAAATGCACAAGTGTATAAATCATGCTGGAGCATACTTTGAATAACAATAAAACCATTTTTGATGATAAATATTCGAATTTTCATTATTAGGCCAGAGTTATATAAATCAGCCCTCCTATGCATTAGATTTTTTGTTTTGTAATGATAAATTGTAGTTATTATTTTTGGAAGAGTGTATTACTCCTCAAGACAAATACGAGATAGATTAGATTCGTTGTTGTTTGTCATACTCGTATGGGTGAGGAAGTTAAAGCAAACACATCACTGTCTGGTGGGCGCATGTTTTGTCGTTGGTGCTGATAGATAGCAGGTTTAACATTAGGCACTATGCATAAACTCTATCTGATAGTATGTAAAATGTAACTGGTAGAGCAGTAAGTCTTCGAAATTAAGCGATCGATAGGCTACTCTGTTTTTACTAGTCATAACAATATATCTTTCATAGCTCCCTCGCCACGACCAAGATAGGATTTAAAAAGGACTTCTGCTTACTTTCCTAGATCTTTCAACATCCTATTAAGAAAGAAGGAAGAACTTCTCACAAGTTCGTAAGCGATATTATTCGTATTATTCGTTTTCCCATTGACCGGGACCTACTGTTTCACGGCGGTTTTAAGGTCCTGTATCGAGTAAGGATTATTGTGATTTTAAAATGTTAGATGACAAAGTTCGACTAGGTGTTGGCAAAAAACGGTATTGGAAAACGTGTATCATAAGTTTTAGAATTTCACTCTAACTTGAAAACTAAATATGCAATATATGTCGACAGCTTATATTCCCCTAAAAACTCTATTTAAACCCCCCACAAAACTTACAGTCTCCTCGACTTTGTAACACAAAAAAACTTCATAAACTTCTCAATTTCCCCTTTTCCTTCTTTACCGCTATTGAAAACTCTTAGCTGAATGTACTCACGCTCTCTACTATCCTCTTTACAATTGAACCGCAATGGATTTTGGTTTTCTAATCCTTTGACATTTTCGTTTTTTCTCCTTTTCATCCGTTGTTGATTTGAAAAGGTCTTAAAATGCATTATTCTCATATCTCTATGAGGATTTACACACGTTACATGCACAGAAATGAAATGATCTTGCATGGTGGAATTTGAAAAATCTGGACGATGAATTGAAAATAAGACGGAAAATGCGTTTAACCAACGTTGTAAGTACGATGAAGGTACATCAAGAATGGAACGTTTAAAAGTTCGATTAATGTTATGTTTTCTATAGAATAGTCAGCCAAAAATTGCAAAAGTTTATGGTAATCAGCAGGATAGATTGATGAAATAGCCAGCTGGAAATGAGTTCAACTAATCATGATGTTCTGTTAATGTCAAAACACGCTGTGGGTCGTAAGTAAATCCTTTTATTTCGAATTGATAGTTTGCAATAAAGAACTCAAGTTCATATGAAATAAATTTGGGCAAATTCGAGGTTTTAACAAACTAAATGTAAAAACAAGTAAAAAATGGTAAGTTTGGCTGTGCCGAACTTTGGATAGCCTCCACCAGATTCGCAAATAAAACCAAATTTGGTGCGGAAGTGTGTTCAATATGGAAATCTTTATGTGCAAAATTTCATCTCGGTAGGTCAAGTTTGTAGTGAGTTATTGTCATATTATTTTTCAAGGCCCACGAGACCGTTAATGTGGGAGGTACCAGTAGGACTTTTCCGATCTCAACCGAATTAAGCATAGAAGTGTGTTGTATATAGAAGTATTGATGTGTAAAATTTCATTTCGATAGGTCAAGTTTGTGGTGAGTTATAGTCATATTATTTCTCAAGGCCCATAAGGCCGTTTGTATGGGAGGTACAAGAAATGGTGGCTCAATCTAAACCTTTTTACATAGATGATTGCGCCTATATAGAGATTATTATTTGCAAAATTTCAGTGATTTTGCTCAAGAAACTGGACGGATATTTCCAAATAAAAAACTCATTTTTATGAGGTAGTGTCGGTTGAGGGTCTCCAACATTAACTTCCCGTAGAGCTATATAGCCCATTTTCAATAACAACCATGCTAGGTTAACTACACATGTTTGTACCAAATTTCAGCTCCCTAGCTGTTTTCATACAGGCTCTATCTTGTTTTCAACAGACGGACAGCCGGTCAACCTGACAACATGGCTAGATCGTCTTAGAACGAGGATCAAGAATATATATACTTTGTTGGGTCTCCGATGATTATTTCAAGGTGTTACAGACCGAATGATAAAACTAATATACCCTCCATTGTATGGTGGAGGGTATAAAAATGTCGGCCGTGGCCGGCTTTAGGGCCGACATCACTCTGCTTTTTAGAGAGTTCAGCATCTCTGTCCGAATAAAGTAGCATACCATTTGGAAATGATCAAGTGCAATTTATTGCTTACAGTGCAGCAGGACCCCAAATCAGGAGGGACCTTTGCGTGGTAGCTATTTTAAAACATGGACTGAAATGGTCTAATTTTACAGGGCATGGGTATTGGTCGCTCGTAACGCTCTATGCGAGAATTGGGTAGGAATCGGATATATATGTGGCTTCTAAAGTTAGAGGTTCTCAATTCTGGAAGGAACTTTGAGTGGGGGCTATTGGCAAATATGGATCTATGTGGTCCAGCTTAACTAAAGTAAATTAATGGTCGCTCATTACGTACCATGCCAATTTTGGACCTCAAAACAGGGGGGACCTTTGCGTGGAACCTATTCAAAAACTTGGACTGAAATGGTCTAATTTTACAGGACATGGGTATTGGTCGCTCGTAACGCTCTATGCGAAAATTGGGTAGGAATCGGATATATATGTGGCTTCTAAAGTTAGAGGTTCTCAATTCTGGAAGGAACTTTGAGTGGGGGCTATTGGCAAATATGGATCTATGTGGTCCATTTTAACTAAAGAAAATTAATGGTCGCTCATTACGTACCATGCCAATTTTGGGCTTGATCAAGTAAAATTTGTTGTTTTAGGAGCTGCAGGACCTCAAATCGGGAGGGAATTTTGTGTGAGACCTACTCAAAAACATTGACCAATATAGTCTAGTTTTTACCAGAGAAGATTTTTCGTCCCTCTCCATGCGAAATGTTGTAAGAATCGTTTGTAAAATGTGGCTTCTAAAGCTGTAAATTCTAAAATCAGGCACCTTTGTGTGGGGACTATAGAAAAATATGGGCTGATGTGGTTTAGTGTCACCTCAGTTAATTAAATTATTAATCATAACGTGTCATGCACAAATAAAGCGTGATCGGGTATAATTTGTGGCTTTTAGAGTTGCAGGACCTCAAAACGTGAGGAACCTTTGTGTGGGACCTATTCGGAAACATCGACTGAAATGGTCTTCTACAGTACACTCGTGATGGTCGCTCGTAACGCTCTATGCTAAATTTGGTAGTATTCGGATGTAAAATGTGCCTTCTAAGGCTGAAGTTTCTTAAATCTGGAAGGACTTTGCATGGGGGCTATAGGGAAATATAGAGCTATATGGTCCAGTTTCGCCCCAATTAATTAATGGTCGCTCATGACCGTACCATACCGTACCAGATATAGTCTAATTTTACCAGAGAGTTGCCCACTAGAAATCCTCTATGCGAAATTTTGTAAGAATCGTTTGTAAAATGTGGCTTCTAAAGCTGCTCATTTTCAAATCTGTCATCTTTGTGTGGTGACTATAGGAAACTATGTACTTATGTGGTTCAATGTCACCTCAGTTAATTAATGATCGCTCATAACGAGCCATGCTAAAATTAAGCGTGATCGGGTGTTATTTGTGGCTTCTAAATCTAAAGGGCCGGAAATCAAAAGGGACTTCTGTGAGGACTTATTAAAAAAAAAGGATTGATCCACCACTCGGGAAAGGACCTTTGTATAGACCAAAATATCGGTTTCTCAGAAGTAGCTAAAACCCGACACGGTTTTCCCGCATTTTTGCTCTAGGGTTTTCCGGTTTTCGATTTTTAGATTGTTGTATGTAGTTAAAAGCAAATAAAAATTCATAGTTAAGAATGGACCTCATAATTATCAAATATATTTTTGCTAGACTCAGAATCGTCAATTGATTCGATTTACTGATATCTGTCTGCCCGTCTCTCCGTACGTCTGCTGTGTATCTAAAGTTTGTCCTTTTTTTAACTACAGTACGCAATTGTTGTCCGAAATATTGAAAAGTAAGTTTTTTTGGACAGAGGCTGACTTTTATAAAAATCTGTTCAAATTTAGACACAGCTTCCGAGCATGTTCAACCCACTTTAGCTCTGGAAGCCACATATGTACAAATGTGACAGCGCATAGAGAAAGGGACCTGAGGGTAAAAAAAATCAATTTTCATTTTTTTTCTTCTTTTTTTTTGATGTGGACAACATCTGAGCATCGAATGAGACCGATCCCATGACCCAAAAGTGTTCCCTCCCAGAGATATGCGCGTTTTATGAAAGTTAAGTCGACGATTCTAAGCGCAAATAGAAAAGGGCCTAATCTTTAAATTGGCTCTCCTGAACAAAACTTTTCATCAACTTTTCACTTTTTTTTGATATGGACAACATCTGAGCATCGAATGAGACCGATCCCATGCCCCAAAAGTGTTCCCTCCCAGAGATATGCGCGTTTTACGAAAGTGAAGTCGACGATTCTGAGCGCAAATAGAAAAGGACCTAATCTTTAAAATGGCTCTCCTGAACAAAACTGGTTTTTAGCCTAAGGTCCCTTTCTATTTTGCGTGTCATATATGGGTTCTAAAACATGCAATTTTTTAAAAAACTTTAAATATGACCTTATTTAAACATTCTGGGTTAATATAGGGCCTCTTCTCCGGCTCAGTTACTTTTCTTCTGATTCGGATACTATTTTTAATTTTTAGGTTAAAGGCTAAAACCGGTGTTTGGTTAATGTCCGTTTTTTTACTTAAAAACCCCGAAGTCGATTTTTCAAAACAACCCAAAATGCCGTTTTTCTGAATACCCCGGTTTTAAGGACACTCTACTCTGTATCCACATTGGTTGTCTATTTGATGCGATTCATGGCGTGGCTGTTTTGTCGTACCACATTCCCTTTAAAATTAAGAAAGTGAAGCTGTTACCATCATTGTTCCTCGATAAAGGGAGATGGTAGCCGACTTTTGTTGTTCAGAGCTTGTTCTATCATTCCGGACATTTTTTATTTATAAATGGCACTTTATGCTTTGTGAATTCTCGCTAATGTCTAATTTAATTGCTTTTTCATAAATATTTAAAAATTATCATACAACTCTCGTAACGAATCACACCGTAACCATAAAGCGCTTAAAATCATATGCGCTCTTTTTGTCAGCTTTCAACAACGACGATGATCGCTCCTTCCGTTTCAATTCAATTCAATGCAAAATAACAAAAAACGAATCCAGCGAAAAACTTTAGTCGACCGAAGCTGCTGCTGTTATCGGTGTTGTGGTTCTTTCGCTTCTTCAATCCTTGAGTTTTTTAATCTCTGTTATTAAACATCTTTTCACTCTTGTGATTTTTTTGTTCTTTCGTTCTTTTTGTTATTCCTGCGATGTTGAGGTAAACATATCCATAGCCTCTTTTGGCAGGATCAGAAAAAAAAACAAAACAATTGTAGTCAACAATGGCTGGCAAGGATTGTCGTGCGAGTACGTTCCTAGGTAGCCAAACGCTACGTAAGGACAGACAAACAAAGGAAAAAATCCCAAAAAAATAGTTTTGATTGTGTTTTTGCTGTTGTTTGGGATTGATTTTCTTGCATTGTTTTGCGGCTGTCTTGAAGAGCGTTTACAAGTACTTAATGTCGTATTATGCTATGCATGTGTGTATATCCCATTGTTGCTCAGCAAGGATTTAAGCATTTGCTGTTGGTTTTTAAGGTCTGGCCATTGTTGTGCTGCGACAACAAAAAGCACGCACAAAAACAACAGTTCAAAACACTTCCACAATTTCGAATTTATGTTCAAAATCTTCTTAGTTTCAATTAAAACTTATTTGGCGAGAGAATTACGCCTCTTTTGATTTGTTGGCAGGGCACCGCCGCAGCACAGTGTTGAATAAAATATCAAATTTCAAACAATTAACTGAAAAGGAAGTGAACAAATACCAAACAAAAAAAAACGAATCGTATTCAGCTTACGAATTTAAACAAAAACTCACTGATTGCTTTCGCTAACAAACTAATAATCGCCGGAGTATAGAAAAAAGTCTAAAAAACACAAGAAATAATAATTCCTTGAATAATAATAAATTCAATGTGAAAGGGTTATTACGGGTTGGTAAACAATATATAATTTTACTGACTATCGTGAGAATTTTCAATATTAATTTTAATTATTTAATTTTAATTATCAATAAATGCATTGTATAACGTAGAAGTCAACAGAAAACATCGCTGTCCCGTGGTTAATAATAAATGTGAGTCTCTCAGCTGCTATACAGGGTGATGCATTCACGCTGGACAAATTTCACCAGCGTATTTCTTGGCTCATTTCATAAAAATATGTCTATCTACGACCACGCTGAAAATGCAAAGGGCCCAATGGCATCGGTTTGAAAAATTTCGGATTGGTGGTCGAAGGATACCACGGTAAAATTGATAAGTTCTGAACCAGTGGTCGTATTTTTTTTTGTTTTTTTTTTTGTCTGAAATGCCAATTTTTTTGTGTTACTTTACAAAAACAAATAAAAGTAAGCAGTTACTTCGCTACCAAAAAAAAAATTGCATTTCAGTCAAATAATCACAACTTTGGAACTGTAGGACCTATGGTAATTTTGGAAAGGTAATGGGTAGGGCTATCTTTTAGAAGAAAAAACTCCGACCACTAGTTCAGAACTTAGCAATTTTAAACTATGAGGGCGACCGCAAAAGTAACTGGCCTAACATAAAAAGAACCGTTTTTTTGGAATTATTATTATTTATTTTTCAACATAATCTCCTTCCAACTCAATAAATTTTATCAAACGTTTTTCAAGTTTTTTAATTCCATCCGAAAAATAAGATATTTCAAGACCTTCAAAATATGCCTCAGTTTCAGCAATAACCTCGCTATTGGACGAAAATTTTTTGCCACCGAGAATTTTTTTTAAATTTGGAAACAAAAATAATCAGAAGGAGCTAAATTTGGACTATATGGTGGATGCGGAGCAATTTCAAATCGTAATTCGGCCAGTTTTTGTTGAGTTAAAAATGCAGTATGTGAAGGAGCATTATCTTGATGAAAAAGATTTTTTTTTTCTAAATGCGGTCGTTTTATCTTGATTTCTTCACTCAACCGATCCAATAATGCACAATTATATTCGCTATTTATAGTTTTTCCTTTCTCAAGATAGTCAATAAATAGTATACCCCTTGCATCCCAAAATACTGTGGCCATTACTTTTCCTGCTGACTTAACAGTTTTCGCCTTGTTGGGACCACTTTTACCAGCTTCTATCCATTGTTTTGACTTTTATCCATTGTTGTTCTTTGCATTCTGGGATGTAGTGATGGATCCATGTTTCGTCAACAGTTATGAGTCGACGCAAGAACTCTATTGAATTACGCTGATAAATCGCTAAAAGTTCCTCGGAATTGGTCCAACGGACGATTTTTTGGGGCAAAGTCAACAAACGCGGCAGCGTTCTTGCGGATAGCTTTTTCATGTGGAGTTCATCATGTAAAATACTCCAAACTTGTTCTTCATGTATTTTAACAATATCAGCAAGTTCTCTGAGCTTTATTCGTCTATCTTTAGTCACTTCATTAAATATTTTTCTAATGTTTTTAATAGTAGTTGCAGTTTTCGGTCTTCCTGAGCGTTGTTCATCTTCCGTACTTGAACGACCCATTTTAAATTGTTGAACCCAGGATTTCACGGTGGAGTGTGATGTTGCATTATCACCATGAACAGAATCCAATTCATCTTTGATTAATTGTGGCGTATAACCTTTCATATAAAAGTGTTTAATTACCGCACGAAACTCTTTATTTTTCATTTTTCAAAAATTATAAAACTTGTTTACTTCAATCACCTGTAACAAAGAAAATAATCATTGAATATTTCGGAAATTTTGACAGATGGCTTATAAAAGATTGCTTTTAAAAAACAAAAAAAAACAAAAGTTGCTAGTGAAACAGAAAATGTCCCAGGCCAGTTAGTTTTGCGGTCGCCCTCGTAGTTCCCTTACCCTGTATTTACGGAAGCGGCCCTTTACATAGTACAACGAGCACCACTGAAATAATTGCTGTTGTAGAGCTTATAATGGAGGAGGATCGATTTTTCATCGCAATTGGAGCTAAATAGTATCCCTAAAAATCAAAGATTACAATCTAAGTAGGGAAATTAATTAAAATGAGACAGTATAATAGTCCAAAATTCAACAGGTAGTTTGCCCAATATTCTATCAAAATATCCTCTTGAATGATGAAGCAATCATTATTAAAACACTTTGAGTGTGAGGAATCCATGCCGGACTTGCAAGTCAACTTACAGCCAATAAAAACGCACTGCAACAATAGCCAAAATGCCCAAATTATATTCTATTATGATACAGGGTAGAGCGCGAGAATTTGCTTTTTTGCACTGCACTATGGCGGCTCTGTTTGTTGAAGAGAGTGGAGAGTATGCGTGGCTGATGGGAGATTTGTATTCGTCTGCCGTTCAGTTGCTATCATTTATTGGACACGCAATGACAGGTCATTTTGTGTTGAAGCATACTTTTCAAATACGCACTCGATAAATGCAGTGCAGCGTGCTTTTCGTTTACGATTTGCTGTTCTCACACGCGGACTTATTCCTGGACGGCAGTCAGTTTTAAATTGGATAACTTCATTGAGAACAGCAGGGAATGTGTCATGTGTAAGAAGAGGAACTGATGGAATGATTACAACACCACAAAACATCGAGAGAGTTAGAGCAGCAGTACTGCAATCTCCGAAACGCTCTGCTCGGCCGTAACTGACGTATCTGTGAACTCCAAACGGTACTTGACTATGATACAGGATTTTTTTGAGCCGGCTCTTAAGGCAATGCAATTAGAGGATACATGGTTCCAAAAGATGGTGCCACTACACATACATCGACGGTTGCCATGTTTAAGGCAAATGTTTCCTGGACGGCTTATCTCTCTGAGTGGTAATGTGAACTGGCCGGCACGCTCACCGGACTTAGCCCCATGCGATTTTTTTCTTTGGGGAAACCTGAAGTCGAAGGTGTATATGAACCATCCCAACAACTTGGAAGATCTTATTAACAATATTGAGGCTGAAATTGACAGAACACCAGTCAACATGCTTGATAGAGTTCACGAAAACTTCAGAAAGCGTATGCAGCAGTTTGTGGATAGCAAAGGTCGACATTCTAGATACACTTTTTAAAACAATGCAGTTTGAAAATTCCCTTACTGTTTAATATAATTAATATATAAAATAAATTTTTCTTAGGTTCATAATTATTTTATTTCATTTCCAAATAAGCAAATTTTCGCGCTCCACCCTGTATAATCTTCCTCGTAAAGTTTCTTTTATTATTGCATATTACACCTCTAAAACAAGTAAATAAAAGTGGGCGTGGCCTACTATGGGATACGCTAAACCACTCAAAATCAACTTCAGAAGATTTAGCACCTCTGCCTGAAGCATGAGCTAGTTCGGACTCAAAATGTTCGAGTTTATTATTGGTCACCTACAACGAACGTACCCTGCAAAATTTGCCCGTGATTGTGTACAAGTATAATATGTGGCTTCTAGAGCTGCAGCACCTCAAATCGGGAGCGACTTTTAAGTACGGGCTATCCGAAAACTGATATGTCCATGTGACTGATATGGTCCTATATTACAGGACATGGGTGCTATTCGCTCGTAACGCTCAATTAGAAATTTGGTAGGAATCAAATGTTAAATGCGGCTTCTGCAGCTACAGATTCTGAAAACTGGAAGGTCCTTTGTGTGATAGCTACAAATTTCACTAGAGATAAATGTTTTTTTTTTGTTGCGAACCAGAGGTTTGGAATCTTTATCGATACAAGTAGCCCGCACTACAAGCTTGCACGATTCGCCATCTCAGGTGCCGACGTACTAAACACACCTCCACACTTCAACAACTGTTACTGGTGGGTCTTTCGTAAGGTATTTATTCGGGGGGGCTGGTTAGCATTTACGCTATCATTGCATCATCGGAGCTTGATTCCATGTTTCGTATGCGTTCCGTTCTTCGTAGTTCCTTTAGCATTATTGCTGTGTGCTTTTCGATCTTTACCCAATTTTTTAAACTCTGGATCATAAATTAAAAAATATGTTGAGGACCCGGGATGTCCCTAAGAGAATCACTGAAGGGCAGTTTAAAACAGCGTGTTTCGCGATTTTCTCTTCCTTCGCGCAGTTCGGGCATACAGGCAAGCTGTCATGTATAAATCTGTGCTGATATTTTCTAAAGCAACCATGACCTGTAAAAAATCGCGTCAGGTAGTGGATTACTTCCCCTTTGGGACATATCAGTCCAGTCGGAGACAGTGGGCATTAACTGGTGAGTCCATCTGCCTTTCGTGCTGCTAACCTAACATTCTCTTGCCATCTCTTTTGAGACTTCTCTTTCAGCTATTATCATATTGCATCTTTCCTTTGAGTTTTCTGGTCTCCTATCGTATATACCTCATATTTCATCTATCATCAGAATGTCGATTAGGATCTTCCCAGCTACAACAAAATCGGCATCGTCCATTACTGTTCGGAATCCACGTATTGTTCGCAGGGCACACAATCGGTAAATAGAGATTAGCTTTCTTCTGGCTGCTTTCCTCGACTTCGCGTCTGCCCAGACAGGAGCTGCATAAAAGATCACGGATTTATGCAACTCCTGTCTTCGCAGACGCCATGTCGATAAGGATGGGTGTTCATCACTCGTAATGCTCTGTGAAATTTGGTCAAAATTGCATGTAATATGTGGCTTTCAAAGCTGTAGGTTTTTAAAACGCGAAAATCACATCTATGATATCAATGATGTGAACCAGTTTCAATAGAGTCCACATCGGTTAAAGGAAGTACCAAGTTGCGTCGAAATCAGTTCATAATTGCTTTCTGTACTTTGATTACATCGTTAGATGAATAGACGGGCAAAAGGACGGGGGCGTGATTCCGGGTAAATCGGTATATTTAAGATAGGGTCTATGTCCATACATTAAAGGTGTTGCAAACATCAGCACTAAGGCATAATACCCTATGCCACAGTGTGGTATAGGGTATAAAAACCTTCTGTACAAGCAATGATAAGAAAGAACTGTTGACCAGCTCTTTCATTGGTTTGTGCTGGGGGTCAAATCATGCTTGGCTTCCCGTTTTGAGGGTATATCAGATTTGTACCAAGTTAAATCGCGTCCTATGCCGGCATAAGCCCTGAGAAATTGCGGCTTGTGGGAGGAGCTCAATAAGTTGGTTACTATAAAGAGAATCATTTTTGCATCCTCCAAGAGGACCCTAGGATCCAGTGTGAGTAGCCTCGATATATAAATGAAAATATGGTTATAAAAATGGAAATAGTTGTCAGATTGATACGAAAAACGAAGGTGGAAATAAAAAGAAAGGCCAATGTATGATTGATTTTTGACTATATTCTATGAGTGTCTTTTGTAGTGTTAGCTATCCGCACCTCTTTTTAATCAGCCATCCTTTACCTCTAACAGGATTATATCCTTAAGTTAGATCAAAGCAACGTCGCCGAATTCCTCAAACCACTTTTGTCTGTGGCGCTGTAAAATAGGGCAGTGATAATGAATGTGTTTCACCGTTTTTATCTTTACACATCAGAAAAGATCTGTTGTCCCATCTTAAAGTGGACCCCCTATTGTAGTTGCCTTTTTTGGGATTTTCGTTTAAGACTTCTTTCTATTTGTGTCCTGAAGAAACGATTTATTAACGGTTTATGTCGGCTGCCCCTTTTATATTCATTACTTATCCGAGCCTAGCTACTACATTGGCAACCCTATTCTCTTACAGATCAAAGTTACCCTGCCCCCATCATAGCCTAAGTTCGTAGTAAGTGGACTCAACGCCTGCCTGTTTCTACGTACAGTCTTGTGCGCTACCTGGTGGCATTTTGAGGTCTTTAAAGCCATTTTTGGGTATTTTCGTTTAAGACTTCTTTATATTTGTGTCCTGAAGAAACAATTTATTAACGGTTTATGTCGACTGCCTCTTTTATACTCATTGCTTATCCGAGCCTTGCTACTACATCGGCAAAGAATTCTCTTACAGATCGAAGTAACCCGGACAAGGCTCCTAAGCTCAAAGCCTGCCTGTTCCTACTTACAATCTTTTGCGCTGCGTGATGGCATTTTGAGGCCTTTAAAGCTATTCTCTATTGTAGAGAACTACATGATAGTGCCTCCGCACCCCATAAGATCACTAGAAAAAACTTTCGTTTGGCAGACACTGTACTCGTCCTGTATCTAAAAACTCTCCTTTTAATGTAGACACTTGATCCTTTACACTCGTCCTGCATGTAAAAATTCTCCTTTTAATGTAGACACTCTACACTCTGCCTTTACTTAAGGTTATCACCAACTTATCAAATGTTCCTGGCCAGGATCTCAAGGCCGATTTTTTTGTCTTTGAAGTCATTGAGCTCAAGCACCCCGCGCGAACTTTAATTTTCTGATATTAGAGTGGTACATTAGGGTAGTAGCAACTGAGATATGATGGGTAAGTACCAGAAGGGGGTGCTTGAGCTCAATGACTTCAAAGACAAAAAAAATCGACATCGATGTATCACACTTTAAAATCCGTTTATAAATGCAGAAGTTATATAGAAAAATGTAAAAGCGCGACCCCTACGTTCGGCATAAAAAAATAAAAAAATTTTTTTTGAAACTACCTTTCAATAATACTTCATATTCGAAGGTGTACGGCGAACTTTTTTTTGAGGTACGCCCTAGTGGGCATATCAAGGTTTTGTTCACAGTCTTCTTCGATTGTCGTGGCGTAGTGAGTGCATCATGAGTTCTTGCCAATTTGTCCGAGAAGTATTACCTTCAAGTTATGAGCCCCGGAATTCTGGAACAACAATTCAGGGCTTCTGCATAACTTCATTGCTTGTTTGTGAATTTTTGGCCGAAAGGAATACCGTGATCACGCCTAAGCCACTGTTTTAACCAGATTTGGCCCATTGCTAATTTTCCCTGTTCCCAAAATTGAGGAACCCATAAAGATTTAGCGAAGATGAAGGAGTTAAAACCCGAATCGCTGATAGGGCCATTCTAAAAAGGGCATATCAGCACTGCTTCGAGGATTAGAAAAGACGATAGCACAATTGTTTCATATCTGAGGAGGAATACTTTAAAGCTGACAAAATACAAATTAATGTATAAATCAATATTTCTTTCTATTGGACAGACCTCGTATATAGCATTTCAAATGAGATTCCAAACTTAAAATACTTTTTTATACGAATACATCTACATTATATTATAAGGATTTCGGCACACCAGTTTCTGAGTAGGTCTTATAACTGAGCTGCTCGGTGGTCAGGTTTTTTTGTTTGAACTGATAATAACTAGTTTCAGAGTAGTGAAACCACCTACAGGTGTGTGAAACTATATGGAAAAACTATAATTCATCAAGCTTTTGGATCATACGAGTACCTCAAATAAATTTAAAAAAACCCTAAGGTTTGTGTGTGTTTTTGGTCTAACGATTTCCTTGTAAAGAAATAACTACTTCTTGAATTGTAGATTTAAAACATAAGTTCGTATAAAGCAGCGCCTAAATTAAGTTTTACAAGAAGTCAATCGGAGACAAACCGCGTGATCTTCTGCTCCGTCTAAGGTCAAATTTCCTAAACTCCGACACTATAACCCTGTCAATAAACCAATAACAGTTAAATTCTTCTGCTTTATTGTTTAAATCCCCTTAAAAGCCAACTGGCTATGCAGTTTAGGTTTCTATACCCTAACCTCGAATTGACCGTACACCAGTTCAAAGTTCTATTATCCTTTCCGCCAATCACACTAAATATCTGTACTTGAATCATTTTGCACATAGCCAATTGTTGGTTTGCACATACTTTGGCCATTGTGTCTGCTAAATGCGATTAGTGTCTGTGCGTTTGTAACAATTGCGGGTTTCGAACGGATTAAAAGTGTTTATATTCAATTTTAATTAACAGCTACAATATCAACATTTCACACACACACATAGCAACTTTGTATACGTATACGAACTGACTGACTAACAGACAGACACTAATTTTAATTACTGCAGACATAAATGGGCTTAAAAATGTTTTAATTTCATTTTTCAATTTATAATATTAGTTCACACTCAACACATGCAGACGTACATACAAAGAGGGATTTTTTGTGGAATTTTGATTGAGATTTTTACGAATCTACAGTAGGTGGGTTGGTAGAATACATTAGAGTTCTTGGTTGGCAACATTTAGCAGGTGGTTTTTGATATAGAATAAATACAACTTCTATACTAAATTTGTTATTCTATTTGTAAAACCTCGAAATGTTGTCAGGAGACCCTATAAAGTATATAAGTATATTATTGATCATCGTAAATATGTAAGACGCTCTTTATCAGTAAATGGTTCAATAAGGCTAGCTCTCTAAATTTGAGCAAGATTGAATTTAATATGTGGATTAGAAAATAGCAGGAGCTTCAGTATCGACAGCACGATAGAGCTCGAGCAAAATAAATTTGAAAAAGCCTCTTAAGTATTTATGTATTTAATATATAAGAGGCTTTTTCAAATATATTTTTAATATATTTGAAAAAGCCTCTTAGGGAGTCATTAAACACTTGGGATTGTTAATGAACGAATTCGGCCTAGAGAAAAAAACGCTTTTCCTTTGAGGGACTAAATGTGACTCTGGAAAGAGACAGGGGATCTGCTTAAAATTTGGCATAGGCCCAAGAAAATGCCCTTTTTGTCTTACCAAGTAATTTTAATTTTAAAATAGGAAGATATGGATACTCAAATAAAGGCCAATTTCACTAAGAATCCGACTATGTGTTTGTTTTTAAAGCTTAAATGAGATTTGAGGTTTAACCGGCTTTTATATATAAAGCATGTGATGAAGGTTAAATATAGAAATGTGGGTACTTAAAAATAATAAAAAAATCTCTACAAATTGAACGCAGGGGATTTTTAAATTTATGCGGTGATTGGAGAATGGCTAAACCATAAATATGAAAATTATCATATCTCTTATTTTAATATCGAATCCATGGCGAAAGGGTTTTAATAGTTGGACGAACTGAACGATTTATTTACTTCTTCTTGTTTACCAAGTCAGCAACTCAGCAAACAAACTAGAGTGTCCAAAACCGAACCCGAAAAACCGACATTCCAGTTCGTATGTCCAAACCCGACAGTCGGTTTTTCAAAAATAGCTTAAAGCCGACATGTCGGTTTATCGGTTTTTGCTGTCAGCTTTTTGGGTTTTGATTTTTTGCTGTCGTATCTACTTTATAAAAAAAACGCATTATTTACACGTATGGAATACTAATTTTTTAGGTTTCGATTTTTTGTTGTCGTATCTATAATAAAGCTCATTATTTGCTCGTATGGAATACCTTTTCCATACCCTGCAACTGGGTATTAGAAAAAGCATAGATTCGATATTGCATGAACACCTGTCCGTAAAAAAGGTTTGTTCTCGTGTCGATTGGTGTAAAAAATTTTTGATAAAATACGATCGCGGTGCTACAAAAGACGTTTATAAGTTCGTCACAGGTGACGAATCATGGATCTATGCGTGTGAGCCCGAAACAAAACAGCAATCGACCGTATGGGTATTCGAAGACGAACCAAATCCAACGAAAGTTGTTCGTGGAAGAAGCGTTATGTGGCGACTGTTCCGCTTGAGCAACGCAGGACGGTTAATTCTGAGTGGTACACCACAATTTGTTTGCCTGAAGTCTTCGGAGAAATTCGAAAAACGAACAAGACAAGACAAATCATTGTGCACTATGACCATACGAACTCTCACACATCGGCTCAAACCAACGCCTTTTCGACCGGCCTAAACGTCGAATTGAAGGGTCATCCGCCGTACAGCCCTGACTTGGCACCCAATGACTTCTTTCTATTATTTTTACATCAAGAACAAAATGCGTGGTCAACGATTTTCGTCACCAGAAGATACTGTTGAAGCGTTCAAAAACCCATGTTTTGGAGGTGCTTCAGTCGGAGTGGAAAAAGTGCTTCGACAATTGGTTTGAGCGCATGCAAAAGTGTATAAACCATGCTGGAGAACACTTTGAAAAACAATAAAACCATTTTTGATGATATATATTCGCATTTTCATTATAAGGCCAGAAATATATATAGCAGCCCGAACCGATCGAACGAGTCATTCAAAATTGGACCCCCAGAATGGACATCTGAGGCGTAGTTGCGTCCAACATTTGAAGAAAATTATATTCAAAAAATAAATGGCATAAAATGTCCTTCGAATAAAGATTCCACACTTGATTTGAATTTTTGTATTTTTATTATTTTGAAAAGAGCCAAGCAGTTTTTTTCAGTTGCTTTCTTAGCATAGAAATCGTGCTCGAATTCGGCAACCCACTTAGAAGGCATTCTTCGAGCTTGTTAACACCATTAATATTTAAAAATCACTTTATATGCATCCAGACATGGAAATTTTTAATTCCTTTTAATATGTTATACCATAATACAATAAAAAAGGAAGAGTTATGGTAGCAACTAATTTAAAATATTTTTTCTTAATAATTTGAACATTCAAATTTTATATTTGACAAAGACAAATCTTAAAGTTTGTAAAGCTAAATTTCTATATTAAACAATCACAATACTTATTAAGAATTCACAAAAATTTATTTTTGCCATTTTCTTTCAAGTGACTTTGGCAGTACATTGAACTGTTTATTTGTTGTTGGGCTAGTGACTATACCTTGTTTACAGAGTGATTCATTCACGACTGCACAAATTTCACCAGCGTTTGAAAATTTACGGTTTGGTGGTCGGAGGGTACTAGGATACCAGTGGTCGGATTTTCTTAAATGATAGCCCTCTTACCATTCCAAAATTATCTAAACGAAGCCCAGTGGTCCTACCGTTCCAAAATTATGACTATTAGACTGAAATGCAAACATTTTTTTTGGGAAGCAAAATAAGTAAATTAACACAAACAAATTATTTTTTGTAAATTTTGTAAATTAACAAAATGTCCAGTCGTGAATAAATTACGCTGTATTGTACCATGTGTTATACATTGGTTTATATTTGCTTATTAAAACATTTATTTTTTAAGAAAATTAATTTTTATTTCTGAAATGTCGAAGCCGAAGAAATTCTTACTAAGTTTAAAGTTGGGTAACTTTTTACCTCGCTTTGTTTCTTTGCCGCAAAACATGTCACTTATGAGTGTGGGTCCATATGTGACGCGGAAAATAGAAAGGGACCTAAGGTTATAAACCAGTTCTGTTCAGGAGAGCCATTTTAAAGATTAGGTCCCTTTCTATTTGCGCTTAGAATCGTCGACTTCAGTTTCATAAAACGCGCATATCTCAGGGAGGGAACACTTTTGGGACATGGGATCGGTCCCATTCGATGATCAGATGTTGTCCACATCAAAAAAAGAAAAAAAATGAAAATTGATTTTTTTACCCTTAGTTCCCTTTCTCTATGCGCTGTCACATATCAATACATGTATTTCAATGTTTTTGGAGGCTGAGGCTTTTTATCTGCTTGGGCCTTATGCATTTTCTACCCTTTTCGACGTACAAAACATAGTCTACCCAGCATTTTCTTTCTAATGTTTGCCAGGGCTGAGCATTCATTGAAATATTATTCCGAACTTACCTCTGTTTATGTATTAATGCAACTGCGTTTATCAAGTCACATGTTAAATCCGATCATTCTCAAATAACTTTTATATGCGAAAAGTGTAGGAAATCATATTGTCGACAGTGCACGACTGCTTACATTTTACTTGTTTTATTTTAGATTTCAAGTATGTTCGAAAAGCCAATCCACCCAAACCGCACAATGTAATTGCATCGATTTAAATAAAATATACGGTATTTAAAACAGCGTCCCTGGATGCTAAGCATCATTATTGTATCCATGATTGCTACCATGAAAATACACAAATTTTTTGGAATCCTCAAGGTAGGTGTTTATGCGTATGGAAATTGTATCTCCTTTGGCTGAAGCTGTGACACATGTCACATGTTGTAGCTGCCGGTGCTGGTGCTGCTGAAACTTCATCTGTTGTTCTTGGTAGTCTTTTAATACCGTTAATTAAAAAACAAAATATTTTTTTCCAAACACTTGAAAAAGATTTTTTTTGAAACGAAAACCATATGGTAGGGATATTTCATCACAAATTATTTTGAGATTTTTTGTGGTTTTCTGTTTTTGTCCATCGAGCTGAGCACTGCGACGAGTAGGTGTCATTGGAGTTTATCCCTTGAACATCCATCACATATGACACATTAGCTTTAGCTAATGTCCTTTGGAGAGATAGACTGACTAACAGGCAGAGAGGGAGAGAGAGATTGCTTAAAACTGGATTGTTGGAGAACACTGAAGACGTCAGGGTGTAACTTAATCTTGTAGAAAATTTACGGACACACACAGCCAACCTTATGGGCACATATGGCTCCAAAACGCAACATCGTCACCGTCATGCCCTCCACATGCCTCTCAAATGTTTACAGCTACTTGTACTACTGGCACTCGCTCCCTCCGTTGCCTGCCTATGGCATGGCCTGGAAAAGTACTAAAATATATCATTTTCCTGGCAGCACCGAAAATAACCCCTAGAAAGAAACATCGAAGAATCGTCGTTGTCGTCGTATGTTGACGACGTGTGACATCAGGTTGTGCTACAAAATAAAATCTCCAATTTCATCTTTCACTAAACGTAGCCAACCGTTCATGGTATCCCCGTTCCTCTGGGGAGTTTTTCTTCTTCTATTTCAGTGTTGCCTTTTTTTCTTGGGTGTTTCTTCGCCAGCATGTAAGTACTCCAGAGGACATAAGGTTCTTAATCTTTTTTTCTTCCCTTCCTAAGTAGGTATGTCGATTTTTTTCTGCTGGATTTCGGGCTTTATATTTAAGTGGGTACTCCTGTGTATGTTTGCCGAGAGTCTGCAACTAATTACAAATCAATTTGTATGCTTTGGGTGTGTTTTACATGTTTGTGGTTTGTTTCGATTTCGATGATAACTAGCGGCTGTGTTGGGTCCACCTGTTCCCCGCTAGAACAAGAAAAAAAAGGTAATTTTTATTTATTGCCTGTAACTTATTCTTGTTGTTAGCTGGCTGACATTTTGTAGGTTGGAGCGTGTTTGTAATCAGGAAACACACTCCACTTTGGATGTCATATTAAAAAGGATGTAATATTTTTTGTTGCTTTATATCAACTCCGGCGTTTTGGAGAAAGGAAACATGTTGGTCGCGTACAAGGAAACCATATCAAATTGGCTCCAAATGGAGTTTGGTGGCGAAATTAGCTTAAGTGAACATGTGTTCGGAAGTCCTGAAAAAGTGTCCAACTCATTAATTTTAAAGCTCTGAGAACTTTCGTACAGAGCTGAACATTCAGAGGATGCAATAAGCTCTAAGGATTGATTTGAATAAACGTTTGAGGTCCGTTGGTAAGTTAGTCTAGGTAATTGAGGAAAATGTGGACCAACATTGAAAAAACAGCTTTTAGTAAAATTGTTATAAACGTTGCCTATTAATCTCAATGGGAATTGCGTGATAAACTCTATAAGAGTGATTTAAAAAAAAAATTTTGAGGTCCGTGTCTGATTTAGTCTACTTAGTAGGGACATAAATACTGTTACACACGTTTTATGCCGTAAAATAAAAAGTACTGAATGTTTTTGGACCAACATTTTTTAATATATTTATTGATGTATATTGTATCCAAAAAGAATATACTTATTCGAAATGTTCGCCTTTTGCCTTTACACACGCCTTAAGTCGCACTGGCCAATCGTCAATAGCTGCACGAACCTCGTCCATTGGAAAATTGGCCACAGCTCGAACCAAAGCAGTCTTAAGAGATCCAATGTTGGGGTATCTTTTGTGCCAAGCCTTGTCCTCTAAAACCGTCCACAATTTGTAATCCAATGGGCTCAAATCTGGACTGCCTGAGGGCCATTCTTCAGAGGAAATGAACGCCGGCAAATTGTTTCGAAGCCAGGCCTGGGACGTTTTAGCCTTATGGGCCGGAGCAGAATCCTGCTGGAAAGTCCATGGCTGGTTTTGGAACAGGGAATTGTTAAGAGGCTTCACAACAGCTGCCAAAACCGCTTACTTGGTAAACTTTGGCCGATGTTATGGCTCCTTGTTCGCAGAAATGCAGGTCAGTGACCCCATCGTAAGAGACACCCCACCAAACCATGACTGAAGCTGGGTGATGACCCTTTCCCACCCTTGGGATCAGTTTAGATGCTTCCTTAGATGACCGCGCATACACTCTATCATTTTGCTTGTTAAATTTTTCATGAACGGTAAAAATTTTTTCTTCGGTAAAAAAAATATTTCTGTGCAAGTTATCAGCGTGCTTCCGGTGGCGGTCTTTTACATCTCCAGTATCTCAAGTTGTATGCTTAGGAAGACGAACATGCGGCTAATCCCTAGTGGCCGGAGCGTTTTGATAATATCGTTTTTTTTTTCATTTTACACTTGAAAAGCGCTTTCACAGCGATACGGTTCTCATTATCTGACCACTCCATGATGAGCGTTGACACAATTTTAAAATCCTGTTACAGACTAACGCTATTGAGGTTAGCTTTCAAAACCCATATGACATTAACCGGGTATATTCAGTTCTACTATTGAAATGGGTGTCTTCAATGTTGTAACAGTATTTATGTCCCTACTAAGTAGGTAATTCGAGAAAATGAGGACCAGCTGCGAAAAACTAGCTTTAAGTAAAATTGTTATACACACGCAGAGAAGAAATATGGTTACCATATGATAATAATATATTCTCCGCAATAAAAGTATGTTTGTCGCAACCATAGTATTGTTAATTGAATTTAATTCCGCCAATAGTACTAGGGTTGCTATATATATTTCTGGCCTAGGTAACACTAAGTGTTGCCTGGCGCAATCTGACATTTCCATTGAAAAGTTTGACATTTTTTAGCATAAACATACTCAGAACGTTTTGACGTACGGCCATAATTTGTGTTGTTTATAGTGACTAGAAAAAATCAATTTAGCAAAAAAATGGAATTAACTCGTGAACATTTTCGTGCGATCATTTTTCACAACTTTCGACGTGGATTATCACGACAAGAGTGCATCGATGATCTTAAATCTTTGTATGGCGATGAAGCACCATCATATAGCACTGTGAAAAACTGGTTTAAGGAATTCAATCGTGGCCGACGATCGCTCAAAGACGAAGGTCGTGAAGGTCGTCCAGAAAGGGCCGTGTGTGAACTGATAATGCGAGATCGTCAGGTGACATGCCGTAAGATAGAGGCATCCTTGGGCATTTCTTCCACCAGCATACATTCGATATTGCATGAACACCTGGTTGTAAAAATGGTTTGTTCTCGTTGGATCATGCACAATTTGGCAATCGCTCAAATAAAGAATCGTATCGATTGGTGCAAAGAAATTTTGAAAAAATACGATCGCGGTACTTCATAAAAAGTTTTCACAGGAGAAGAATAATGGATCCATGCGTATGAGCCCGAAACAAAACAGCAATCGACCGTGCGGGTCTTTGAAGACGAGCCATATCCCACAAAAGTTGTTCGTGGAAGAAGCTTTTCGAAGCAAATGGTCGCCTGTTTCTTTGGCAAAACTGGTCATGTGGCGACTGTTTCGCTTAAGCAACGTATGATGATCAATTCTGTGAGGTACGCCACAACTTGTTTACCTGAAGTCTTCGGAGAAATTCGATATACAACCAAGAGAAGACAAATCACTGTGCACCATGACAGTGCGAGCTCTCACACATTGAATCAAACCAGCTCCATTTTGACTGCCCTAAACGTCGAATTGATGGGTCATTAGCCGTACAGCCCTGACTTGGCACCCAATGACTTCTTTTTATTCCCGCGCATAAAGAAACAAATGCGTGGTCAACGATTTTCGTCTCCGGAAGATGCTGTTGAAGCGTTCAAAAACCATGTTTTGGAGGTGTCTTAATCGGAGTGGAAAAAGTGCTTCGACAATTGGTTTGAGCGCATGCAAAAGTGGAGTCAAGCTGGAGAATACTTTAAAAAGCAATAAAACCATTTTTGATGATAAATATTCGCATTTTCATTATTAGGCCAGAAATATTTATAGCAGACCTCGTATTATTTCCAAATTTAAAAATGAAAATATGGTTGTAGCAACTATACAAATATGGTTGGTGCGACAAAACATTGTTTTTGGGTTTCATGTTAACAGTAATATGATACCAGCAACCATACCGTATGTTTGCATTTTTTTATAAATTTTAATATGGTTTTTAGAACAATGTTATTGTTACGAATCTAATGCAATATTTGTACTTTTATATGGAAATTAAAAAATTTCAAACAAACTGCTTTGGCTTTGTTCAACTGAAATATTTTTAATAAAAACGCTTACGTTTTTCAAGCTGCTTTTTTCTTCTATTTATTTAATTACTCCTATTATTTTGAATTTAATGTAATTTTAAATAGTTTTCATAATTCAAATCTATTGTTGACAACTTAACCCAATTCTAAAAAATACTTTTAGGGTGTCCGCCGGAAATGTATACTACAGGGTGTCCGTCGGGAAGGTAGACTACTCCGTTTGTTGAACAAAAAACGAACAAAAAACATATATTGTTGAGGTGAGTGCCCCTGGCCGAAGAGTTTCGGGTCAATCCGGTACATAGAACCGGCAGTCGCGGGAATGGAGGGACCACATGATGTAATGCACCTCTTCAATTGTCCGGCCAAGCCCACTCAGCTGACCCCCAGGTCTCTGTGGACGCATCCAGTTCAAATGGCGCGTTTCCTTCACCTGGATATCGAAGCAGATCCCCCATAGACGAACAAGACTTCAAAATAAATATATTGTTGTTACAACAACAACAACTCCGTTTGTTTATAATTTTTGGTTAAATGAAAGAGAATGAAGCTTATACTCGTATTGATAAATGTTTTATTTAATTTCGGCAATAATGTGTAACTGTGTTTGATCATACTATGGTTGTACGGGAAATATACTATGGCTGTGTGTAAAACATACTGTGGTTGCGAGGATCAGAATATGGTTGTGGAGATCATAGTATGGTTGAGTGTGAATCATACTATGGTTGGGAGTATCATAATATGGTTGTGGAGATCAAAGTATGGTTGAGTGTGAATTTTACTATGGTTGTGAGGATCATAATATTGTTATATGTGAATCATACTATTGTTCTGAGTTAGTTGGACCACCTTTGGTAATTTTCGTGGAACTAGACCATATCAATACATATATTCATATAGCCCCTATTGGAAAATACTTTCCGATTAAAAACCCTTCCTCTATGAAGGTGGCATGTGCTATCCGATCTTGTTCGGACTTAGCATATTCCAAGACCTTTGAGTAACCCTGATGAAATTGGACCTTAAACGTCGATGTTTGTAAGTAGTCCGGATAACCATGATTTCATATAGGTCCCTCGCCTAGCAATTTAGCATTGTTCGTTATTTACGACTTATAAGCATACCAGCGTACCTCGACTATTTTGGTCCATCTTTTTGATATAGGTTTCAAAAAGAAGTATAAAGTGGTCTGTGCACTATATAATTTGTATACTCGTACAAGCTGACTAGGATCTAAAGCTAACACCAAACGGCTATTGCATTTACATTTATAATCGCCGCTGCTAAAAATGGTATAAGTTTTTACCCGTATATCAAAATTAGTCAAACGAGGCAGCCCTTTGTGATTTGGATATGTATATATTTTCCTCTTGTATGGGGCTTTTTGTAAACTAAACTACAATTTACCATAAGCCACATGAGACAAAATATAAGTGCTAGCTCAGGACTTCGCCAGACAGCATTTATTGATATGAAGCTCATTTGGCTCTCAAGAAGTTTTGTGTAGAAAACAGGCAAATCCACGTGTTTGCACTTCTCAGCTAAACCAAATTGCTTCTACGAGTATTCCACCTGATATCCTCCCAAAACCTCTTCTATCAACACAACATACTCAAGTACCTCAACTTTAAGTTAGAAACATTTTTATGAGTTCCATAACAGGTTTCGCCTGGTCCATAAATCATTTACACACCTTTAGCACACTCCTTTCCCTACTTCTCACCTTTAGTTACTCAGCTTTATTATCCTTTATCCCACCTGACACCTTCTTATCTCCGCACTCACACCCCATCTCATGCTGTTATCGAAAAACTATACGAGTGCCGAATAATTGTCAAGTGACTGAAGCGGAAGGAAGAAAGGAAGTCGGGCGAGAAATAACGAGAGGAAACAAACACTATTTTCACCCGAAATGTTTCCTAATTATTTTAACACAAAAAGTGAAATGTTAACCGCACCAGATAATTATTTAACGAATTTATCAGCGCATATCACGCTACTTACACGCCGGCGACAAGCTCCAGCGTCAGGGCTGTCAATAACAACGGCAATAACCCGGAGTGCCATAAGCCACAATATGTAAAACTCAACAGTACAAACAACTACACCAAAAACAAGAACGAACAACGGCAAAGTACCCGGGTAACAGCCAAGTAACATGAACAGCAGGATCCGAGCAAGGATACGTTCAAGTGACAAGATAAAAGCTTTGAAGGTAACAACAGAATTGGTACAATGTTCAAATTTGTTCAACGACACCGATGATGATGACGATATCATATGACATTACTGCGAGCAAAAAGTAAAACGACAAAAACAAAAAAATGCAAAGGATTGTTTATATAAGGATACCGGAATTTTAACAAAATGTTTGGCAGAAAAATGCGAGGACCGGGTAATCAGTAATAGCGTTATTTTCGAAACAAAATTTTATTGAAAATTTAACTAGTCTACACATAGAGAAAAAAATCTGTTTGAAATCGGTCCGAACTAGAAAGATTCGGTTGGATAAATATACTTTCACATTGCCTGGCAAAAAAGTACAAGTTACTTTGGTACCAATAACACAGTGTAACAAAAAACCTGGGCTGAGATATTATTTTTCTTGTAGATCGTGCTGAGTATAACAAGAGGCCAGTTTTGAAATTTCCCAAACACCTCCAAAATCTGGAGTTACGGGTAAAAAAAAGGTTTTTCGGATCTTACTCACTTATATATTTTGGGCCTATCGACCGGCCCAAAACGTGAAATTGTCTGCTCACCGAAATGTTCTCTCAATAAATCCATTGATTGATGCGATGTGCGGGAAGTGGCGCCGTCTTATTGAAACCAAATGTCGCCGAGATCACGAGCTTTAATTTTAGGCCTCAAATAGTCGGTTATCATGGCACGATAACGGTTGCCATTGACGGTTACGTTCTCACCGGCATCATTTTTGAAGAAATATGGACCGATTATTCCACCGGCCCACAAACCACACTAAACCGATGTTTTTTGTGGGTGAAGTGGCAGCTCTTGAACCTCTTCTGGTTGCTTTTCGTCCCAAATGCGGCAATTTTGCTTGTTTACATACCCACACGCAGAAAAAAAGTATGGTTGTGGTAACAATATTCGAAGAGCATCATACTATTGTTGGTTATATGGTTGTGGCACAACAATATTATGATCATTACAACAATAGTATGGTTCACACATAACCATACTATGAACCCCACAACAAAATTATGGTTCTAGCAACAATATAATTATTCACACACAATCATACTATGATCCCCACAACCATATTATTATTCACACTCAACCATATTATGATCCCCACAACCATATTATTATTCCCACCCAACCATAGTATGGTCCTCACAACCATAGTATGACTTACGCACAACCATACTATAATCCCCAAAAATTGTTGTGAAGTTGTTATTCAACAATAGAGATTTTTATTAAGTTTTGTAAAAATGCATTAAACTCTTAATAAAAGGAGTGATTTAATTAACAGTAAAAAAATTCATTTATTAAAAACATTTCAGTTATACTAATCCGTAGAGTTTGTTTTGAAAAAAATTAATTTACATATAAAAAGTACTATTTTTGCGTAAGAAATGTAAAAATAACATTGTCAAATTAAAAAAAAAATATCACTTTGCCGGTATGATTGCCGTAATTATATTATTGTTAACGTGAAACCCATGAAAACAAAACTTTTGTCCCACCGACCATATTTATATTGTTGCTACAACCAAGTTTTCATTTCTAAATTTAGCAATAATACTATTGTTACATTTCAACAATATTAATATTACCACAATCATACTATTGTCAAAATGAAGCTCAAAAAACAAAACTATGGTTGCGACGACCATACTTTTATTGCAGAGAACATACTATTGTTGTCGTGACCATATAGTAACCATATCTTTTCTTTGCGTGCATTGAGCCACAAATGGCCCCCATCGCTAAACGAAATTAGGCTCGAAAACGTCGGATCTTCTTGGAACTTTTCAAGAGCCCATAGAGCGAAGCGATGTCGTTTGGGAACATCTGGCGGCTTCAGTTCTTGCACAATCTGTATTTTGTACGCTTTCAATTAAGTATGTCAACGTAAAATGCGCCAAGTCGTTCCATACGTCAGTCTGAGTTGCTGCGAACGGTGCCGAATCGACTCTCCACGGTCTTGGTGTACACTCTCAGCTACGGCCGCTACATTTTCTTCACTGCGTGCAGGACGTGGTCTATCCTGTCGAATATTATCCAATAATGAATGCTGTGTCTCACGATGGGTGATGGTGTTGCGAATAGTACGCTAAGTAGGCCGACTATGTGGACCATATGTTAAACGAAGTGCACGAAACACATTCCTCACAGAATGTGAATTTTCGTAATAAAGTTGAATGATTTGTCTTTCCATGATGAAATGCCAAACAATACTAAACAAAAATAACATGACAGCATGACACGACTCACACATGATCTGTCAAAAAAAGGCTATTGAAAAAAGTATCTCTACTTGGACCACCCATTAAAAAAATATTTAAAAAATTTGTCGTTTTATGGGTTAAAATGTTCTACAATAATTTTCAAGATAAACAGGCCATTTTCGTCATTGGTTAGAAATAAATACATTTTTAAAAAAAAAAATATCAATAACTTATGTTCACAATATGAGGGCAGATCAATAATTCCGTGACTTTTCGAATAAAACACAGTTTTTTGCAAAAAAATATAATTTTTCAGCATAATCTCCTTTTAGCTCAATACACTTAGTCCAAAGTTTCTACAATTTTTGTATCTCTTCCAAAAAATAGGATTTTTCAAGGTCTTTAAAATAGGAATATGTTTGCTCAATAATTTCATCGTTGGAGCTGAATCTCTTTCCACCGAACCATTTCTTTGGGTTTGGAAATAGGAAATAGTCACTGGGGTCTAAAACCGGAGAATGTGGTTGAGGTATCAATTCGTAAACTAATTATTGCAATTTTGCCATGCAGACTGCACACGTTTCCACCCGTGTATAATCTTGATGGAAAAGAACTTTTTTTGGCCATATGGGGTCGTTTCTCTTTAAATCCTCGTTAAATCGGTCCAATAAGTTGACATATTCGCCGTTTATTGTTTTTTTTCGTTTTAAAGGTAATGTGAATTATCCCACGTACATCACAGAAAACTGTTGCCATCACCTTATTGGCCGACAAAGTCACCTTGGCCTTCTTCGGAGCCGGTTCACCCGGAGAAATCCATTGTTAATACTGTTTCTTGGTCTCCGGCGTGTAGTAATAGATCCATGTTTCATCTACTGTTACAAAACGCCACAAAAACTCATTCGAATTGAGGTTAAACACCAAATAATTCTTTGAAGTTGTCACTTAGTTTATGGTCAAGAGCAAACGCGGCACCCATCTGGCAAACAGCTTTCTACGACCCAACAGATCATGTAAAATCGAAACCACACTGCCATATAAAATGCGTATGGCATCAACAATCTCACTCACGTTTACTCTTCGATCGGCCAACAACATATCGTGAATTTTTTTGACATTTTCGGGTGTATTCACCTCAATTGTCCGTTCAGAACGTTCAGCGTCATTTGTACTTGTGTGACCACAACGGGATTCAATAAACCACTTTTCTACCATTTAATTTGATGGTGCAGAAACCCCTTTCCTTTTTTTTGATTTAAGGGTTTTTTCACCAAAAAAATAATGCTTAATGAGCACACGAAATTCACTTTTTTCCATTTTTAACAAAATCCATGGGGTTGTATGTTTTTAGCAGCTGTTAAACACAAACTAAATGACGGAACTCTCTCAAAATTTGACAGTAGTCTATTAACAGATGGTACTTGATGGGAGTAGTGTTGCATTTAATATTACTACGAGGGAAGTTGGAAAAGCCTCGGAATAATAGATATGCCCCCGTAGATATCAAAATCGACGCAGAGGGGCGATTCATAAAATTACATTTTTTCCACCCATAACCCGGTCATAACAATAAAACGCGAAAAAAAGGTATTTGGTTGGCACAACTGATGGTTGTTGCAACCAATAATTTTGTATATATTTTGTTTTTGCACCTAATTAATAGTTATTATAACTAAAACTTCATTATTACCAAAAAGGGGTTGTTTGGTGATATTTTTTTAAAAACAAAATAATTCGATTTCAACTGAACCTATTTTTGCAGTAAAAACCACCCATCTTCTTTTCCAATTTTTCCTCGGCATGAACCTCCCTATGAGTACTTCAAGTACTTCAATTGTGTAAGCAAACAGTTTTTGCCCTTATACTAAAGTTTTTATTTTTTTTCGTTGAACAAGTGTAGTATGTGGGTTTTTATATCGATTTTTTTTTTAAGTTTCGGATGCTTGGTGTTGCACCGATACTACAGTTCCAATAATTACGGAGAGCCAACTTACATTCGGTTGTACTGCTGGAACGCTTGGGGTGCATGAAACCTCAATCATTCGGTTAGCAAAAACATTCGGTTGTGGCAACGAATCTGTTCTCTGTGTGCGGTAATATTTTGGTTTAAAATTCATTTTAACTAAATAATTTATTATAATCAGCTTTATCTTTAAACTCTTTTGTCACTTTACTGCCAAAATTAAATTTTTATCCTTTTACCAATTTGGTGCATAAAATCGTTCCACTTGTACATATAAACTAAATGGGATTCGAAAACCAAGTTTTAAAAAAACCAGCTCATAATTCCAATAAAAGCACAAATATTTTTAAATCGTAAAAAAATAAATAAATAAAAATAACTTTATTATTTCGGCCAGATAACCAAATACATAAAATTCAACCATAAGTTGGTCCAATTAACAATTGTTAGAAATCAAAGAGTTCTTATAGCCAATAACCTATAACAAAAATCAATACATAAGTTAGGGTTACCGATACTTTGTCTCTTCAATCGATTCCCACTACAGAACCCAATCAACATTTGGTTGCAGCGATAGAATGCATAGATAGTACGTAAATCTAATAACATTCGGTTAGCAAAGAATCGCTTCTCTGTGTCTAACGTTATTGAACAGACGAGACATGTCTCTTATACTTCTGATCGGTGAAGGGTTTATGTTAACTTAAAAACTTCTAATGATTTTTTATACTAGTACCCATCTCTTTAATAACTGGTTTAACCGGTTATGCGAGAAAATGATAACCGAAAAGCGGTGTTTTCTTAAATTCGTTATTTCGATTAAACCGATTATGATCTTAAATGACACTTTATACTCGTACAGGTTGCAAATATGAACCGATCTCGATAAAATCTTGCATATTGTGCTAGTCTGTGAACAAACTAAACCCATTTGAAAATTCGCTACCTTATGGAAAGCTTTCTTTCTGTTTGAGGTCCTGTCACATTTTAAATCTGATTTTGTCCGCATTTCTCAGGAATTGTTTTTAGATACCAACCCTGAGATTAGAACACAGCGATCTACATTTAGTTATGACGGGTAAATTTAAATCGGCTGTAAAAAATTTTACTGATAACTTTTTTAAATTAATTATTTAATCGGAAAGGTTGAGCTTTGTCATAAAATTATGCAACACAATATCATTCTTACGAGGCTGCTTAATATATTTCTGGCCTAATAATGAAAATGCGAATATTTATCATCAAAAATACTTTTATTGTTTTTCAAATTATTCACCAGCTTGATTTATACACTTTTTCATGCGCTCAAACCAATTGTAGAAGCACTTTTTCCACTCCGATGGAGACACCTCCAAAACATGGTTTTTGAACGCTTCAACAGCATCTTCTGCCGATGAAAATCGTTGACCACGCATTTTTTTCTTAATGTGTGGGAATAAAAAGAAGTCATTGGGTGCCAAGTCAGGGCTGTACGGCGGATGACCCATCACTTCGACGTTTTGGCCGGTCAAAAAGGCGCTGGTTTGAGCCGATGTGTGAGAGCTCGCATTGTCATGGTGCACAATGATTCGTCTTCTCTTGTTCGTTTTTCAAATTTCTTAGAAGGCGTTAGGCAAACAAATTGTGGTGTACCACTCAGAATTGATTTCCTACTTGCTTAAGCGAAACAGTCGTCACATGAACAGTTTTGTCAAAGTGTTTCTTCCACGAATAACTTTCGTTGGATTTGGCTCGTCTTCGAAGACCCACACGGTCGATTGCTATTTTGTTTCGGGCTCATACGCATAGATCCATGATTCGTTACCTGTGACGATCTTATAAACGTCTTTTGAAGTATTTTTCACAATTTCTTTACACCAATCGACACGATTGTCAAACAAACCTTTTTTACGGCCAAGTGTTCATGCAATATGGAATGTATGCTGATGGAAGAAATGCCCAAGGATGCCTCTATCTCACGGTATGCCACATGTCGATCTTGCATTATCAGTTAAGGCACGGTATCAATGTTCTCTGGCACAACGGCCGTTTTCGGACGACCTTCAAGACCTTCGTCGTTGAGCGAGCGTCAGCCACGATTGAATTCATTAAACCAGTTTTTCACAGTGCTATAGGATGGTGCTTCATCGCTATACAAAGATTTAAGTTCATCGATGCTCTCTTGTCGTGATAATCCACGTCGAATATTGTAAAAAATGATCGCGCGAAAATGTTCACGAGTTAATTCCATTTCTTGCCAAATTGATTTTTTTCAAGTCACTGTAAAGAACACAAATGATGGGCCAGAACGTCAAACTTGTTGGCGCCAGCACTTAGTGTTGTCTAGGACAGACATATATATAGCAACCCTCGTGTAACTACCACACATGGCTCAGCAGTACCTCATCCTTTCAACCCAATTTTCCAGTATATTTCCTATTGTTTCGGGTAGAATCTCTTCAATGGCAACTTCGGTTTCATGTTTTAACTCTTCAATTGTCTCTGGATGCTTTGAGTAACATTTATCATTTGGATCATTTTCTGTGGGGAGCCATCCACAGAAAATGATCCAAAGGGCATAAATCATGCCCATTGGCTTCTTAATGGCCACGCGTGGGTTCTCTGAACCCCATATGCGGCAATTTTGCTTATTGACATAGCCACCGAGATGAAAATTAGCTTTATCTGAAACACGATTTTTCGGTGAAATTCTTCTTCTCCTGCCAAACAAACTTCAGCCCATTGGGCGAAGCGAAAACGCATAGGATGGCGTTCCATTATTAAATGACAGAGTTCAACCTTTCCAATAAAACCAGAAATTCGAAAAAAACATTATTAGTACATTTTTTACTGCCGATTTAAATTTAAAATTGTAATTGGCCCACCCTATAGCTTCCTTGGAAAGGTTCTTTCCGATTTAGGATCCCTCTTAGGATTTTTTTAAGAAAATCCGATCTTGTCCAAATTTAATAGAGATTCGACGCGTACTCTCGGTAGACCAGCATAATGTGGTCTTCAATATTACCAATTATTGGCTATATTAGACTGACTCTTAATAGGTTTTCTATAGTTACATGTGTAAGTTAATGAAAAGTCCTAACAATTATGGAACATCCCACGTCATAAGACATATGTGCAAACATATGTATGATCCCGTGGTACTTATACATATCCGACGTTCACAATTACAGAGCTTTCATGTTTCGTGAATAATAGGCATTATCTTGCAGCTATGATACATTTGTCGGAATGTTGGCTTTTACGATGATAACAGTGTTCCGAGCAGACACAAGACGGGACGGACAGAAACACAACGACATTGAAAGAACAAATGAACATGAATAAATCCTGTTAAAGTCGAAAGCAACAAAAGGGGGAGATTTTTCCCTATTTCTTGGACTGGAAAGGGAAGGGGTTTCTATTTCAAATTTGTTTTCACCTCAAGCCACAGCGGAACGCTGGCGTATGTCGTGTTCATATATAAACAAACAAACAATGTCTAATAATGTTTTTGTTATGTAAATAAAACGACAGATACTACGAATGTAGCCCCAAAAAAAAAGCGCCACAGCTCACCTCCAGCTCCTCCCCGCTCCACCTACCACTTATGGACGACGTATTGCCTACCCGACCGCCCGGACGCCTCACTCCAAAACCATGCCTTCGTTATCATGTGAAGATATAAGTGTAGCTGACATTTGCCCCCTGCTACCATTTGTTGTCGCTCTTGACGTGATGGGGCAATATGTTAACGTCGCCCTCGTCCTCCTCGCCCGTATAGCGATGTTATTGTGTGTAAGAGAGTGTGCGTGTAAACAGATATGTGTGCGTGCGTGTTTTAATAGTGACGGTAGATGGCGTTTTCGCTATAGATACTCGTATGCAGACACGGCAGCGAAGGAGGGAGCTTCACAAGCGACTTTTTAGTTGCGGCACACAAAAAACGTGTTAAGACATTTCGCGATATACTTTTGATACGTGCGAGTTGGCTGTGCTGCCCTCATACCCTCTTCTAGAAGTAAAAGCCGGGGAAAAACAACAAAGAGCCGTGGAAATATTATCTGCATACGTGTTTGTATTCGTATTAGCTCTTTAACTGAGTGACACGGTAGTGTTGGTTTTTTATTACAGCTTTGAACACTTTATGACATTTTTCCATAGAGAGTAAAAAACGCGAGTTACATATCCATTCCTCGGTAGACTTAGACGTCTGTAGAGGTGTATATACATATATGTACGTAGCTGTCATTTCAGTCGAACATACTTACCCAAAAAATCGCACCATTTTATGAAAAAGGGTACAGTTGTGGTGGGATATAACTTTTAAAACCTCATCGGCCTTACAGGATACGAGGAGCATATATATAAGGTCGGGTCGATTTGTAGCAAGGCAAAACAATCTCTCAAGTGGCAAGGAAAATCGTATTCTAGGGATCAAAATAAAAAAACTTTGTCCGAGGAAACATACCTCTAAAACAAATTCTGATGTACAAACTTTTGGCCCATAGGGTAAAAATTTGAAAAATTCCACTTTTATACAAAAACCCACATTTTTAAATTTTTAACTTTACATTTTTATTTTCTTTTATACAGCAATTTTTGTTGTTTTAAAACAAAATTAAAATGAAATAAATCGGTTGATATTTGGCTCAGTTATTACCAAAATACTACACCAAGGCAGGACAAAAAAATAATTTTTAAACACGTATATCACAGGAACTACACAAGATAATGCATAGTCTCGACTATATAATAATTTTTAAATACGTATATCTCAGGAACTACACAAGATAATGCAAAGTCTCGACTAGCGGATTCTATAGGGAAAAAACCTTCAAATCGGTTCACAAATTAAAAAGCTACGAGCGTTTTAAAATTGTATAAACTTAAGGTGCCCAACTTGGGGGGCCCTGTAGCTCCGCCCCTGCATATCGTGGGGGCAAAAATTTAAGCTCTAAAAACCTCTTCCATAAGTGTGTGAGATTTTATCAAAATCCGACTGTTAGTATTCAAATCAAAACATTTAAATCGGTTCACAAAAAAAAGTTACATGCGTTTAATATTCTATAAGTATAAACTCGAGATGCCCAACTTGGGGTCCTTGTAGCTCTTCCCCTGCATATCGTGGGGGGCCAAAACTCAAAATTTAAGCTCGAAAACACCTCTTCTATAAGTGTATTGTCTATAAGTGTGTATATCAAAATACGACTGTAACTTTAGAAACTGTTAAATTATTTCCATTTTTTTTAATCTCATCCCACTGTGCGTCGTAACCGTCAACGGTGAGCGTTACCGCGCTATGCTAAACGATTGGTTGTTTCCAAAAATTCAAGAGAATGACATGAACGACATACGAAGGCTGCTATATATATATATTTCTGGCCTAATAATGAAAATGCGAATATTTACCATCAAAAATGGTTTTTATTGTTTTTCAAAGTATTTTCCAGCATGATTTATACACTTTTGCATGCGCTCAAACCCATTGTCGAGCACTTTTTCTACTCCGATTGAGACACCTCCAAATCATGGTTTTTGGTACGCTACAACAGCATCTTCTGGCGACGAAAATCGTTGACCACGCATTTTGTTCTTGATTTGCCGAAATAAAAAGAAGTCATTGGGTGCCAAGTCAGGGCTGTACGGCGGATGACTCATCATTCGACGTTTTGGCCGGTCCAAAAGGCGCTGGTTTGAGCCGAAGTGTGAGAGCTCGCATTGCCATGGTGCATTATGATTCGTCTTCTCTTGTTCGTTTTTCGAATTTCTCCGAATACTTCAGGCAAACAAATTGTGGTGTACCACTCAGAACCGACCGTCCTACGTTGCTCAAGGGGAACAGTCACCACATGACCAGTTTTGCCGAAGAAACAGGCGAACATTTGCTTCGAAGTGTTTCTTTCACGAACAAATTTCATTGCATTTGGCTCGTCTTCGAAGACCAACACACATAGATACATGATTCACACACATAGATACATGATTCACACACATAGATACATGATTCGTCACCTGTGACGATCTTATAAACGACTTTTGAAGCACCGCGATCGTAAGACCCACAAGGCCGATTGATGTTTTGTTTCGGGCTCATACGCATAAATCCATGACTCGTCACCTGTGTCAATTTTATAAACGTGTTTTAAAGCATCGCGATCGTATTTTTTCAAATTTTCTTTTTTTGAGCGATTGTCAAGTTGTGCGGGATCCAACGAGAACAAACCTTTTTTTCCGGCCAGGTGTTCATGCAAAACCGAATGTCACTGTAAACAACACAAATGATGGTCGTTCTGAGTACTTTTATGCTAAAAAATGTCAAACTTTCCAAAGAAAATGTTAGATGGCGCCAGGCCACACTTAGTGTTGCCTAGGCCAGAAATATATATAGCAAGCCTCGTATGGTTTCAACAAGACGGGCCACATTTCACACAGCAGACGCAACTATCGCATTGTTTTTGGAAACCGAATAATCAGCCAAAAATATTGAGTGATCCAATCATACCAATGAAACGCGAAAAATTTATTTAGTTGGCGCGAATAATGGTTGTGGCAAGCAATAGTTTTGCAAACATTTGTTATTGTTTCCAATTACACAGTACAACAGCCAATCTGGGGGGTGAGAAATTCCAAGTCAGGGTGATGGTACTAGGTCAGTATATTAAAACCCTTTTTTATGCCCTTTTACATTTTTTCCTTTTCTTGATGTTTTTTCGCTTAGTTGTAAAATGTTGGCAAAAACGTAGTTTGATATAACTCGAGAACGACTAGTTCGATTTTGCTGAAATAAATTGAGAAAAATTAATAATTACATTTTCTTTAATCCATTAATATACTGTTTCTCTACCAAATCAACATTTTTGCAATTAGAAATAAATTTATGAAGAAAATTTTGCCAAAAAAAATTTGTAGAGTCTTATAACTTTCACGTAAAGTCACATAACCTATAAACAAAATACGACATAGATCATAGAAATCGATTAACGCGTTTTGCTTTTATTTACAATTAAGTAACTTCACTTACTGGCACATACGAACGCAAAACCCTTTGAGGGTTTTAATATACTGACCTAGTACCATCACCCTGACTTGGAATTTCTCACCCCCCAGACAATAACCCTAAAAATGTTCCACATTGTTATAAGTATAAGTGATGATAAATAAACCTTCATCATAACAAAAAATGGTGTTGTTTAATAAAAAAATCATCTTCATCCTTTTATTTGTCACGACCCTCTCTATGAGTACTTCAAGTACTTCAGTTGTGTAAGCAAACAGTTTTTTGCCTCCGCCTAAAGTTTTAGATTTTTTCGTTAAACAAGTTTAGTGAGATCCAAATATTCTCTTCAGAAGGTTGAAATACTTGGTATGTTGCATCGACACTACAGTTTCAATAACTGAAAATTACATAGCACCAACTAATATCGGTTGTCGTGAGGGTGCATGTAACCTTAATCATTCGGTTGGCAAAATTCCGGTTGTGGCAACGAATCTGTTCTCTATGTGTAGATCCTATGGTAGAGTGTTCGAACTAGAAATCGCTAGAAATATATTTCGTTTTAATTGTAAGTTCACGTGACGCTAAAGACTCAAACGACTCCTTAAATAATTACACAATAATTTATCAAAAACAAATATATACCACCATAAATGGCCGTTAAATTAGGATTTGTGATTTAATAACATACGGCTCCAAAAATAATTGGGTCATAAGTTACCCCCTTAGCTATTTACATACTTAAATACAATGACTGACCCTTAAAATGACTCTGGCACCCCAAGCATTTATCAGTTATTTTAATGACTTGAATATTTGTCACACTAAGTGCAACACCTTTTCTATGCCCGCCTCCTCCAGAGCGCCTTAAAAAGTGGTCACACATGGAATTCGTTTCGAACGTAACTCCACTATTTAGAATTCTAAAGAGGAAGAAGACGGAGGTAGAAGAAGCTTACATATATGCAAAACCGCAGGAACGAAGAAGAGAAGAATGAAATGAAGGCAGGCGGGTTGCAAAGGAATTTCGAAACACTCCCTGGAAAACACCTTTTTAGTTCGTTATTTGTTCCGTTTTGCCAAACCCAGTTAAAAAGTTTCCTTCCGGCTTCCAACAATCGCTCGTGTGTGTGATGGCAGCAGATAATGGTGTGTTGGGTTTCCAATTGTTGTCATACGTATCTTTTGACGGCGGCCAGAGGGGCGGTGGCGTGATGCGGTTGTTGGCGCTGTTATCCTTATGAAAACGTGAACGAACAAAAGGATGTGTATAATGTTGACACTTTTCGTATGTGATTTGTAAATATATGCCTTTGGTTTGTTCTCCTCCAACCGTGTGTGCATACATACATATATGTACATACGTGCGTTTGTGTGTACTTAGTATACTTTATATGTTAATGTACACGGAGAGAAAAAAACCTTCTTTGTCGTTATAAATCAATTTCGTTTCTGTATAAACGTTAATGTAATGAAAACTTTGTCTAAACTTTTTTAGTCGCCCATTTTTCTTCCACACATAAAAACCTTACTGCCGTCCCAGGTATGGAAAGGGCAATGAAGACATGATATGGGACTGACTCCCAAACTTATAAGAAGGCTCTTGTAAAGGGTGTTTTCGAGGTGCAGCGTTTTTAAACCAAATAAAGGGTTCCTAAATATGTTTCTGGCCTTGGCAACACTAAGTGTTGCCTGGCGCCATCTGACATTGTTTTGACGCACGACCATCATTTGTGTTTTTTACAGTGACTTGAAAAAATCAATTTGGCATAAAAATGGAATTAACTTGTGAACATTTTCGTGCGATAATTGTTCACAACTTTAGAAATGGATTATCACGACAAGAGTGTATTGATGAACTTAATTCTTTCTTTGAAGCACCATCCTATAGCACTATGAAAAACTGGTTTAATGAATTCGATCGTGGCCGACGACGCTCGTTCAAAGACAAAGATCGTCCAAAAACGTTGATGTTCTCAGAGCGGCTTTTTGGATGATCTGAAATGTCTTCCACTGCGTCTTATTAACGTCGCTGACCACACCGGCGCTGTGTAGTTCGCTAAAAACCGACCTATCGTTTTGTAAGAGGTCAACAAGGTTACTTTATCAGCTCCCTATGTACTGCCGGCGATACGAGGGCGGTTCGGAATGTTCTTAGCCTATCAAAGAAAGAGAATAGTTAGTTTTTCAAAAATATTTTTATTTTTCAATATAATCTCCTGAAACTTCAATACACTTAGTCCAACGCTTATCTAGCAATTCTATCCCTTGATTAAAATAGTTTTCCTCAAGGTCTTGAAAATAGTGGTTTACAACTGTAATTGCATCTTCATTTGAGGAAAACGCTTGCCAGCAAGGAATTTTTTTAGATTTGGGAACAGGTAAAAGCCACTGGGAGCTAAATCAGGAGAATAAGGTGGATGGTCAAGCAACTCGTACTTTAATTCGTTGATTTTAGCCATTGTTAAAACACTCTTGTGCGCTGGTGCGTTGTCTTGATGAAAAATTATTTTTTTGTGTTGTAAGCCAGAACGTTTTTCTTGAATTTGTACATTTAATTGATCTAAAAGGTTGCAATAGTACTCTGAATTTATTGTTTTACCCTTTTGCAGATAGTCAATCAATAAAATACCTTTGAAGTCCCAAAAAACCGTTGCCATAACCTTACCAGCCGATTGAATTGTTTTTGCCTTCTTTGGGGCACTTCCTCCAGCTTCAGTCCATTGTTTGGATTGTTCTGGAGTATAGTGGTGGATCCATGTCTCATCAACAGTTATGAAACGACGCTTAAAATCCATTTTATTTCGCTGAAAACGATCCAAACAAGCTTGAGAAATGTTCATTCTTATGCGTTTTTGGTCGACTGTTAACAAGTCCGGCACCCATCTTGCAGAAAGCTTTTTCATCTGTAGTTCTTAATGCAAAATTAAATGGACTCGATCATTGAGATGCCCATGATATTAGCTATTTCACGCACTTTTATTCGTCGATCATTTAATACCATATCATGCACTTTGGCTACAATTTCTGTTGTTGTTGCTGTTTTTGGACGTCCACTACGTGGTTCATCTTCAATGCTTGTACGACCACGTTTAAATTCAGCAACCCAATTTTTTACTGTTGCATATGAAGGAGCACTTTCACTAACACATTCACCATATCATTATGAATTTCTTGTCCCGATAAACCTTTTATATGTAAATATTTATGCGTCTTTTGTGAACACCTGTTTTTATATGAAGGAGTTGCCAGATCGATTTAACATGTGATCATAGCAGAGATGGAAGTTTCCAAAACACTTAACTTTTTTCTGTTTATACCGCGTTTTTTGTGCTAGGCTAAGAAGTTTCCGAACCGCCTGAGGATCTTGTTCCTATTTAAAATTATCGTAGATAGCTGTAGCATGTGCAGAGAATAGAAACTTTATTTTCTCCCATATGTCACCCTCAATCATCAGCGTATGATACAATTTGAACGCCGTCTGGTGGTGCAGGAATTTCAGAGAGGTAGATGTAAAACCAAGCCGGGGGGATATCACGTTTTGTTAACTCTACGGGGCTCCGCCTTCCTGTCTCTAAATTCTACATAAAACTGGCGCACAAACATACGAGTATACTCGTAGTTTACGACCCAACATTTCAAACTGGGTTGAAGGGACGTTTCTTCAATGTCCTCGAACAGAGTGGCATGATTGACCGTGTTGAAGGCTTTTGTACGGTTAAGAGCCACAAGGACTGTCCTGTCGTTAGGCTTTTTCTGGTTAAGGCCGCGACTTATACGTGTGGTGATGGCGTGTAAAGCTGTTGTTGTGCTGTGCTGCTTGCGGAAACCTTGCTGATGATCAGCACAAGGAAGGTGTTCGATCAGGCTGGGGAGGAGCAGTGCCTCTGTGGTCCAAAGTAAAAAATAGAGCAATAGCTCATAAAATGTATGAAATAAAGTTCGACAAAGTCGAAAAATATTTTCTTAAGCTTTTAAAAACGCCCTTTACATACGAATTGCTATATACAAATTTCTGGCCTAGGCAATACTAAGTGTTGCCTGGTGCCATCTGACATTTCCATTGAAAAGTTTGACATTTTCTGGCATAAACGTACTTAGAACGTTTTGACGTACGACCATCATTTATGTTGTTTACAGTGACTTAAAAAAAAACAATTTTTCAAAAAAATGGACTTAACTTGTGAACATTTTCGTGTGATCATCTTTCACAACATTCGACGTGGATTATCACGACAAGAGTGCATCGATGAACTTAAATCTTTGTATGATGATAAATCACCATCCTATAGCACTGTGAAAAACTGGTTTAATGAATTCAATCGTGGCCAACGCTCGCTCAAAGACGAAGGTGTGAAGGTCGTCCAAAAAAGGCCGTTGTGCCAGAGAACATTGATGCCGTGCGTGAACTGATAATGCAAGATCGTCATGTGACATACCTTGAGATACAGGCATCCTTTCTTCCACCAGCATACATTTGATATTGCATGAACACCTGGCCGTTAAAAAGGTTTCTTCTCGTTGGATCTGGCAAAATTTGACAATCGCTCAAAAAAAGGCTCGTGTCATTGGTGCAAAGAAATTTTGGAAAAATACGATCGCGTTGCTTCAAAAGACGTTTAAAAGATAGTCACAGGTGACGAAGCATGGGTCTATGCGTATGAGCCCGAAACAAAACAGAAATCGAACGTGTGGGTCTTTGAAGACAAGCCAAATCCAACGAAAGTTGTTCCTGGAAGAAGCACTTCGAAGCAAATGGTCGCCTGTTTTTGCGGCAAAACCGGTCATGTGGCGACTGTTCCACTTGAGCAACGCAGGACGGTCAATTCTGACACAATTTGTTTGCCTGTAGTCTTCGGAGAAATTCGAAAAACGAACAAGACCAGGACCAGGACAATGCGAGCTCTCATACATCGGCTCAAACCAGCGCCTTTTTGACCGGGCAAAACGTCTAATTGATGTGTATCCGCCGTACAGCCCTGACTTGGCACCCAATGACTTCTTTTTATTCCCGCACATCAAGAATAAAATGCTTGGTCAACGATTTTCGTAGCCAGAAGATGCTGTTAAAGCGTTCAAAAACCATGTTTTGGAGGTGTCTCAATAGGAGTGGAAAAGGTGCTTCGACAATTGGTTTGAGCACATGCAAAAGTGTATAAATCATGCAGGAGAATACTTTGAAAAACAATAAAACCATTTTTGATGAAAAATATTCGCATTTTCATTATTAGGCCAGAAATATATATATAGCAGCTCTCGTATAACATTTCAATTCGAAAATTGCTATTGCAAGAAAGATAATTGCATGCTACCGATGGCAATAAAATGCCTAAATATAATCTCGAGCATCTCTCTGATGATCACGGTTGTCTTTGGCACAATGTTGTCTTTAAAAGCCTCCAAATTTTCCTGATTTAAACATAAGCACAGAGAAAAAAAAAAACTAAATCGCTCGATCTTGGTGGTAAATTTTAATCATAAGTCTGCAGAGCTATTTTGCCTCATTGTAATCAAGGGTGCGATTATTCGGCACATTAATGACATTGACCCTTCTTTATGGCCCAAATATGGACCTTCGGATAGAGGTAAGCCACCGAAGCCCTGGCGAGTATTTGGTCGATATTTTGTTTCACACATAATTTTAATCCATCTTTCTATCATAATAAAAAATATGAAGATAATTCTTTGAAAACTTTTTTTTCTACATCAACATCTTTTTTTAATTGAACCAACCTTTAGATGTACATATAAACCAAAATATTACCGCAGCCTAAAGTACACCCATGGTGTCACAACTTAGCCACACAGCTAAGTAGAATATTGCAATGAAACATTGGGTTGCCATCCAGTAAATATGCAGCTAATGATGTGGTAGCCGCGTGGTGTGATGGTTAGAGTGCACGACTTTCACGCAAGTAAACGCAACTTCAACTCCTGGTAAGAAGATCTAAACATTTTTTAGCGGTGGTTTTCTATCTCTTAAATAACTTCGACTTTTTTGGTAAAAGATTAGTCTCTAAGCCTTTAAAAACCTCTTTAAAAAAATTGCCGTTCAGAGCCGACATTTAACAGAAGGTCCTGGTCAGTCAGTATAAGAATTATACTCGTACTATGCGCAACTTACTGCTTACTTTCTCCTTAATGCCACGTTGAGACACTTACGTATGTACGTATGCAACAATTGATAACACTGTGGAACATTTTTGGGGTTATTGTCTGGGGGGTGAGAAATTCCAAGTCAGGGTGATGGTACTAGGTCAGTATATTAAAACCCTCAAAGGGTTTTGCGTTCGTATGTTCCAGTAAGTGAAGTTACTTAATTTTGAATAAAAGCAGAACGCGTTAATCGATTTCTATGATCTATGTCGCATTTTGTTTATAGGTTATGTGACTTTACGTGAAAGTTATAAGACTCTACACGTTTTTCCGTTTGGGATTTATATGTTTTAAAAAAAATTAAAAAAAAATTTTTTTGGCAAAATTTTCTTCATAAATTTATTTCTAATTGCAAAAATGTTGATTTGGTAGAGAAACAGTATATGAATGGATTAAAGAAAATGTAATTATTAATTTTTCTCAATTTATTTCAGCAAAATCGAACTAGTTGTTCTCGAGTTATGTCAAACTACGTTTTTGCCAACATTTTACAACTAAGCGAAAAAACATCAAGATAAGGAAAAAATGTAAAAGGTCATAAAACTGGCACATACGAACGCAAAACCCTTTGAGGGTTTTAATATACTGACCTAGTACCATCACCCTGACTTGGAATTTCTCACCCCCCAGATTGGCTGTTGTACTGTGTAATCATTCAGCTTTTAATCTGGCACCAGTTTTATATAGGGTGATCCATCTAGAGGTATTTTTTCAGAACAAAATTTTTTATAAAAATTCAAATCATGTTTGGAATCTTCATTAGTAATTTGAAAGGATGTCGTCTGGGTTACGAGTTATAGCTCATCAAAGCTTGCAACTTGTTTTACTTCATTTTTAGGGCTAATAGTCCGGTTTCCATCCGATTGAAAAAATGTTGCACGGATATTTTTTTTTTGATGCCTAATGTGGAAAAAATAGCACTTTTTGTTTTATGGGCGCTCTACTGATTATATACAGAGCCCTTATAAGGCCAACTATGATATACGGCTGTCCCGTCTGGGGTAATGCTGCAGTATCACATATTCAAAAGCTATGATGCGCACTCAACCATACAACGATCCCCACAACCATATAATGAGTCACACTCAAACATACTATTATCCCCAAAACCATATTATGATCCTCACAACCATATTATATTTCATGTACAACCATAGTGTGATCCTCACAACTATAGTATGATTAACACGTAACCATGATATGATTTCTACAAACATAATATGATTCCACTCAACCATACTATGATCCCCAAATTATTTTTTTTAGGATTGGATTATGTTGTTATTCAGCATAAGAGATTTTTAGCATTTTTTTTTAAAATGAGTTTATAGCCAGATTTAAGACATTGTTGCTATTGAACATTTTATTAAAGAAATAAAAATTGAGTCCAAAGGCACTAAAACTGCAAGCAGTGGTGAATGCAGGGGGTGACTGCTTCTTTGCCATCCGTAGACCCCAAATAATGCAAGTAATTAAACCTTGATCAATGGCTATATACTTAAGTGCAGTGAGATTTTATATGAACGAGAAGCAGTCGGCAGTAGAGCATTCCACTGAACAAAGTAAACACAATAAAAACCCCTCACACTGTCATCCTATGGTTGTTGTCTTTTATAATGGACAATGCACTGTATCTGTGTGTGTTGGTTTTTTTTGGTATACACATATACTTATACATACATGCATACTCTTTAAAACCTATTATGCTTTGTTCATAGTCTCAACCATTCAGTATGATTGTCGTATTAATATTATTGTTAACGTAAATTACGTAATTTTAATTTTTGTATTCGGCCTTTATATTAAATTTTACTAAATAATTATTATATCGAGCTCGAGGTAAATATATACACCTATACTTTTGTCGCACCAACAATACTTATATGGTTGTTACAACCATATTTTAATTTCTAAACTTGCAATAATACTACTTATTGTATTGTACATACATTTAGTATTGTTACATTTCAGCAATATTAATATTGCCATTATCATACTGTTGTCAAAATAAACTTCAGAAAACAATACTATGATTGCGAGCTTTTATTGTAGAGAACATATTATTGTTGCGGTGACCATATAGTAACTATATCGTTTTTCTGCGTGTGGTGTTCGTATATGGTTATATATTTTCTGGTTGCACTGTTTATTATAGTATGGTCCCAAGGGACAATAATACTTATATAATCGATTCATGATCCTACTACAAGAAATCATATTTTGATCCAACTGCCAGGCCGAACTTAAGGACGTTTTTACTTGTTGGTCAATAGCTTGGCTAAACGTCCTCAAATATGTTGTCCCTTTTACCCTCCATCGAAAGGTGGATGTTATACTTACATTAAATTTATCATTCTGTTTGCAACACCACAAAATATCGATCAGAGATCGCATAAAGTATATATATTCTGGATCGTCATGAATGTCTAAGACGATAAAGCCATGTCCGTCCGTCAGTGCGTCTGTTGAAATCACGATTGCGGTCAAAAGAAGATGGCTTAACAGCAAAATAAATAATACTAGCTTCTTTTTAATGGACAATGCAACTCATATTTTTAATGAAACTGTATGCAAACATAAACGAAAATGTGTCATTGCATTAATAAAACCATTTCGTTGTATCAATGAAACATTGATAAATAAGTTTATTTAATCAGCGAAATAATTCTTATATCTTCTAAGCAAAAAGTGAGCTTATATAAATATAAATTGAACAATCAGTAGCAAAAATGGAATGTATTTCTTTCAGTGCACACACACATTTATATGTTCACAGGAGTACTCTTTCACCTCATGTCCTCACAAAACACGGAATTTATTTTTGTATATAAATATTTTCCATGCTTTATTTAATTAGATGGTTGTTTGTTTGTTTGTTCGTTCGTACGTTCGGCTGTTTGTCAGTCATATTGATGTTGGTTGTTCTTTTTTTTCGCCGTGACATTTTTACGCAAGTTAAAGTGTAAATGTTGTCGACTCATACGTTCGCACTCGTACTTGTTTATGGCGCGTAATGTTTCGCCTTTACAGTTCCATTGGAACTTAAATGACCCATTTAAATGTAAATTGTCGATTTTTCATGTGTGCCGGCGAGCTCTTCCTCTTCTCAAGTTGTGTGTCACAAGGACTTTCGTTTGGCAAATTGGCACTTATGGAAATTGTACGCCCAAGTTTCTTCGTGGACTAATTTCCAAAGATTGTTTCGCTAAGTGGAACACCTGAAAAAACGAAAAAAAAAGTTTTCGATTAGTTAGGGCGTAGTTGTCGAACAATGGAATTTAATTTAATTTTGTCGGAATTCTGTAGATGTGGCCCGGTGGTCATAAAATATTTCATATTTTCGCATGAATGTTTTAATGTACGCCAGTTTATGGCGGTGATTTGAACCGAGCCCAAAACATCAATGTAAGTTTAATTATCAATAATTCACTGCCATGGCTGAGTCATTGGTTTTTATTTTGCTAGTATGTAATGTCTTATTACACCTAGTAATTAATTCAAAACTATTTTATTCTTGTGATAATAATGGGGTTTCCACATGGCATCAGTTGACGTTAAAATTGAACGAAACTAGTGGAGATCGAAATATAGACAAAGTTGCGTTTTGGACGAAAAACATATCGAAGGCATAATGTAAATATGAGATTTATTAATTGCCATTTTGGCTTCGCTTGCTAGCTCTCATCCCAGAGGTACAACTTCGGCTTATGCACCAATTGTCGAAACACTTTTTCCACTCCGATTGCGACACATCCAAAACATGCTTTTTGAACGCTTCAACAACATCTTCTGGCGACGAAAATCGTTGACCACGCAATTTTTTCTTGATGTGCGGGAATAAAAAGAAGTTATTGGGTACCAAGTCACGGCATCAATTCGACGTTTTGGCCGGTCAAAAAGGCGCTGGTTTGAGCCGATGTGTGAGAGCTCGCATTGTCATGGTGCACAATAGTTCGTCTTCTCTTGCTCGTTTTTCGAATTTCTCCAAAGACTTTAGGCAAACAAATTGTGGTGTACCACTAAGAATTGACCTCCTACGTTCCTAAAGCGTTATAGTCGTCACATGACCAGTTTTGCCGAAGAAACAGACGACCATTTGCTTCGAAGTGCTTCTTCTACGAACAACTTTCGTTGGATTTGCCTCATCTTCGACGACCCACACGGTCGATTGCTGTTTTGTTTCAGGCTCATACACATAGATCCATGATTCATCACCTAAGACGATCTAATAACGTCTTTTGAAGCATCGCGATCGTATTTTTTTCAAAATTTCTTTGCACCAATCGACACGAGCCTTTTTTTGAGCGATTGTCAAATTGTGCAGAATCCAACGAGAACAATCCTTTTTTACGGCCAGGCGTTCATGTAATATCGAATGTATGCTGGTGGAAGAATTTATTTTTTTGCCAAATTGATTTTTTCAAGTCACTGTAAACAACACAAATGATGGTCCGCCGTCAAAACGTTCTGAATACTTTTATGCTAAAAATGTCAAACTTTCCAATGGAAATGTCAGATGGCGCCAGAAATATATTAAGCAAGTAGATCATTTTCATATTGAGCTCTGACTGGAGTAAAACTATTTTTGAGAACACCTGTGTTCTTCGAATATTGACAGAGACCTACAACTTAATGGAAAGAGTCAAACGGCACAACATCGGTGGCTTAGTTCAGGTCGCATCTGAGGGAGATAAACATGTCCTTAAGTCGATATCTATGGTGGCATCAGTTGTTGACAGGTAGCACCATCTTGCTGGTGCTACCACGCGTCATTTAGTTTCAGAATGTCCAAATTATTCCTTATCATCCAGGTCCATATCCTGAATTTTTGGCCACAAGAAGTTCGTTATCATATGTGACAGCGCATAGAGAAAGGGACCTAAGGTTAAAAAAATAAATTTTCATTTTTTTTCTTTTTTTGATGTGGACAACATCTGAGCATCGAATGAGACCGATCCCATGCCCCAGAAGTGTTCCCTCCCAGAGATAGGCGCGTTTTATGAAAGTGAAGTCGACGATTCTAAGCGCAAATAGAAAGGGACCTAATCTTTAAAATGGCTCTCCTGAACAAAACTGGTTTTTAACCTTAGGTCCCTTTCTATTTTACGCGTCACATATGGCGATTCACGATACCTGCTTAGTAGACCTCAGTATTGAAGTAGTACGGTCCGATGACAGGACGAACTGGCCGAGCATGCATAGGATTTTTCACATTTTCAACATACCCGGATTGCTGAAATCGTGCATTATATTTGGAATACCCTTTATAACATGAAAAAACAGTCATTTAATAATCCTCAAAATTAATAAATAAACAAAAAAGGCGGTTCGAATATTATAAACTACCCATTAGCATTTGATATTTAACATAGTTATGGCTCCTATTGTCAATGGGTGCGAGCCTTCAAAATAAATTCAAATTTCGATTCATAGTAAAATCTGTTTTAATTTAAGTATCCACCCGTGTAGCATAATATCCCATTGATCGTTTGTCTTAAGCAATGAGCCGATTCAAAAAGATTTAAAGACCCCAACCAATTATTTTCAAGTCTACCCGATTAGTCCAAGAGTTACACAAAAATTCAGCAAAAATCGTGAAGCAAAAAATATTCTTTTGTATTTATTAGATATCTACAGGGTGGAGCGCGGAAATTTGCTTTTTTGCACTGCAGGTTGTGGCGGCACTCTTGGACGAAGAGAGTGGAGAGTGTGCGTGACTTAAAGTGGCTGACGGCAGATTTGTATTCGTCTGCCTCACGTGTCCAATTCCATCATGCATTGGACACGTGAGGAAAGATCATTTTGTGATAAAGCGTATTTTTCAAATGCGCACTCGATCATTGCAGTGCAGCGTGCTTTTCGTTTACGATTCGCTGTTTCCCCACGCGGACGTGTTTCTGGACGGCAATCAATTGTAAATTGGGTAACTTCATTGAGAACAGCAGAGAATGTGTCAAGTGTACGAAGGAGACCTGAGAGAAGGATTACAACACCACAAAACATCGAGAGAGTTAAAGCAGTACTGCAATCTCTGCTCAAAAGCAAGCACTTGCTCATGACATTTAATGGATTTTTTTCAGTCGGCTTTTGAGGCAATGCAACTAGAAGACAGGATAGTGGCACTGGTTCCAACAGGATAGTGCCACTGCACACACAGCGTGGGTAACCATGAATTGTTTGAGGCAAATATTTCCTGGACGGCTTATCTCTTTGAGGGGTGATGTGAACTAGCCTGCACGCTCACCAAACTAAGTCCCATGCGATTTTTTCCTTTTGGAGTTACCTGAAGTCGAAGGTGTATATCAACCGTACTAACACCTTGGAAGACCTTAGTAACAATATTGAGACTGAAATTGGCAGAATACAAATCGACATGCTTGTTAGAGTTCACTTAGACACTTTGTAAAAGAAATCTATTGATGGCTCTCAATGTGGAGTCTATGTAGAGGTGGCAAGAATGAGTTGTATTTTTGTGGACAATTGCGTGAAGAAAAGTTGAAAAGTAAGGCTTTCTACAGTAGTTCTCATTCGTTTGGCGAGAGCCTGGCCTTATAGAGTTCGGTTTTACTTTCAACAATTGCTGCGAAGCTTTCTGAAGAGGTTGTCACGGACCTGAAATCATGATAAAAGCAGTGTGCAGCCACGGAAATTAATATAACTTTGCCATTTTGTTAAAAACTTGTCTTCTATTGAACTATATAGGTCTTGAGCCGGTTAATCCCTGTTCAATGTATTCATGAAAACTTCAGAAAACGTATGCAGAGGTGTGTGGATAGCGAAGGTCGGCATTTGCCAGACACACTATTTAAAACCATGTACATAATTTAAAAATTCCCTTACTGTTCAATAGAATTAATATATAAAATAATTTTTTGTATGGTTCATAATTTTTTTATTTCATTTCCAAATAAGTAAAATACGCGCTCCACCCTGTTTAATAAGGTTGTGAAGCCCGAAGCTAATAAGTAGGGTGTCGAATGATAATTATCGATACCGCTCTTAATAAAATACTCAAACGAAAAGAATCGATGCCTCGTCACTGTTAAGACTAGAGAACTCGATACTTTATAGTAGTACTCGTATCAGTATCGAATACAGGATGCGGGTATTGAAGTGTTACCAATTAAAAGTGTTATAAAAATGCGTTTTGTTGGTATTTTTTGGTGAACATTTTGTTGAGGAACATTGTTTTTAACTAATGCTTAATGTGATGGTACAGAGTTCTATTGAAAAGTAAGAGGCATATTTCCGAAATGTTTCTGTGTACAATGCTTAAATGTACATTCTTAGACTACGGTACACAGTTGCACCAGGTTCCAGAAATACGAATGGAATGCGTTCATCAGCGGTTACTGCGGTCCAACTCATGACGTGAAGAGTAGCTTGAGTTCTAGTGACTAATCTTTGCTCCAAGTTATCGTGCTAACCATATCCGTTTATTTTGTTTGTTTGCTTACCTCTTTAATGAGTAATTTTCTCGTCAGAAATGACGATATTTGGTTATTGGCCGTTAGCGTGCAAGCGTTGTATGTACTGCTTGGGTGTAAGGTTATGTGAATTTTGGATCTTGTAAGGCTTCACACCGAGCTTATTTTTTAAAATATCCTGAACGCTGATGTCAGATATTGCGAGATCTGCGTTCAATTTCCTAGTACTCTGCCTGGGATTTCTTCCAATTATTGCCTTCACCTTCAAACCATTTCTGATGAAGTGGATGTTTTTGATCTGCCGCCGCCATGCCCTTTTTAACACTTCCAGAGTCCTTGTATTGTTTTATTGCCCAATAGACTGCCACACTTATTTTAAATCGCTGTTTGCAAGATAAAATGTGTACTGGCCAAATTCTCCAGAAGTTAATTTATTTGTGCAAATGCATTGAAGAATAAAAGCTGTCCATCAAAATTTATTTATTTATATATTAATAGATACTGAGGTCACGGTACACGGAACTTCTAAGTTAAGGCCCACAATGAAATAAAAAGTATCGGAATTGTATCTTATAAAATACTCAAAACAAAAGTATCGATACCCCGTCTGTATCAAGACTGAAATAGTGGATACTAGCAGTACCGGTATTGAATACACTAGAAGCCAAAAATGTCACTTTAATGTTAAAACCCTGTTTATATGGCAACTGTTCTAAACATTGAAATGTTTGGGCTACTGTAAACATTAATATGTTTGTAGCAATTTCCCAAATGTTCATATCCTCACGTGCAAACATATATTTGTTTGCACCTAAATATTAAAATATTTGCGGCAATGTCGCAAAACATTTATATGCTTGCTTGCAAACATATATAAGTATGTTTGTAGAAAGACAAGATTTCTATGCAATTATTTATACCTGCCTACTTGTTGAAATTACTGGCTTTGGTCCAATTATTAACTAACATACAACAAAAATACAACTAATAATAAGGACAACAAGTAAAATTCGGACCCACTATGCGATGCCCTACACCACTCTGCTATTTAGAGGATAAACCACCTCTGTCAGGAGTTAATTTTTCTTAGCCCATAACGCACTATCCAAATTAAACCGTTATCGAATTTTATTTTATGGCTTCTAGAGCTGCAGAACCTCAAATGGGGACGGACATTTCTGTAGGGGCTATTAAAAAAGATGAATATAATCCAATTTTTCACCATGGTGCTTATAGAGTACGATGCGAAATTTGGGCGTGGTCGGGTGTAATTTGTGGTTTCTACAGCTGCAGGACCTCAAATCGAGAGGCACCTTTATGTGGGAGCTATTCGATTACATGGACCGATGTAGACCAATTTCACCAAAGATGGGTGTAGGTCACTCGAAATGCTCGGTGCGAAATTTTCTAAATTGAATGTAATATGTGGCTTTCAGAACTGTAAAGTCTGGAAAAACCAATGTGGAACAATTTCAATAGGGTTCGTATATGGCCCAAGAATTAGTCCTATTGCGACCTGTACTTTAGTTACAACGTCACAAGGATAGACAGAGGAAGGAAAGGACGGACATTGGTCAATGAATTCAGATAGTGATATATCTGAATCGATCGGTAAACTTATCTTCTAAAGACACAAATTACACCTAATTACGACCAAATTTCGTACCGAGAATTAGGAGTGACCAAGATATATCTCTGGTGAAATTAAACCATATCGCTCCATTTTTCAAATAGGTCCCACACAATGTTCCCGCCTGATTTGCAGCTCTAAAAGAAACAAATTACACTCTATCACTCCCGAAACTTGCATGACATGTTTTAAAATAAAATTGAGTTGATTAATTGGACCATATAGGTCCATATTTCTTTCCTTTTTTCTTTGAAGAATGTATTTAACTTACGAGTACTACATAGTAACGAAAAGTAGCATCCAAAGCCCTTATTAAGCAGCTAAGATTTGGAAAAAAATTCCATCCGTCCTACGTGTATGACAAGATTGTGTAAAAATCATTAGTTTCGATACAATTTGGAAGTACTTTCGGATCATAGCTCTAGGATCTTTTCAACTATTTTGGATGATAGGTTTTTGCTGGGTGTTTTTCGTGCCGTGACTCTTTTTTTACTCCCATTTATTTTGACTCTTTTTAAAACCAAAAGAACACGGTGGACGGTGGAATTGACAAGAGCTCGAAGGGTCTGAGAAATGAGGCCGACAAAAAAGTAGAGCACTCTCAAAATAGAGCTGAGACACATGTACTCTGGGGTCCTAAAAATCACTTCTGATTAAAAAAAAGCCACCAGTAACTATACCTTTGGACTCAACCTTAAGCAAATTTCGTCAAAACATGAATATATTATTTTTTGAATCCTTGGGCTCTAGAAGCCCCAAAAGGACTTATGAATAACTTGCACACAATAATACAATGATCCCCACTACCATATATAATGATCCTTACAACCAAAGTATGAACTATAGTATGATCACAACTACCGTAGTATAATAAACATGCAAACAGGGTTTTGATCCACACAACCATAGTATGATCCGACTCAACCGTACTACATATGATCACCAAAATTATTTAGTAGACTTGGGTTATATTGTTATTTAACATTTTGAGTTTAAATCGGCTGTAAAAAAGTACTAACAATTTTTTTTTTTAATTTCTGTTTTTTTTGGAATGTTTTAACTTTGTCATTTAAGAATGGATGGTTTTTGCTTCCCCCAGTAGGCTGAAGATTGTTTGGCAGGAAATGAATAATAATAGTTTTTTCAGATGAAGCTCATTTTAATTAGTTTTTATATTTCTTAAAAGGTTTAATCCTATTGACTCATGCACTGAATTTTCGCATATTCTGTATTTTTCAATTACAAAATTCAATTACAAACTGACAAACGAACTGATTTATTCTAAAGAAAGGACACAATTGAAACAATAATGAGAATTTCAGCATGTCTTATTGAAAATATCAAAGTGTTACACGATGGTTGTCGTAACCATTCAATTATTGTCAAAAACTTACTATTATTGTGCACCTATCATATTTATACAGGGTGATTCATTTACGACTTGACAAATTCCACCAGCGTATTCCTTGGCTTTTTCATGAAAATATGTCCATCTACGACCATGCCCATGGCAGCGGTTTGAAAATTATCGAATTGATGGTCGGTGGGTACTAGGTTAAAATTGCTAAGTTCTGAACCAGTGGTCGTTAGAACTATTTGACTGCAATGCAAAAAATATTTTTTTTGCAAGCGAAATAACAGCGGAATTTTTTTTTGTTGTCAATTAACACAAAAAAAAACTTTATTTCAGTCAAATAGTCATAACTTTGGAACGGTAGGAACTCTGGGCTTCGTATACCAAGGAATACACTGGTGAAATTTGTCCAGTCGTAAATGAACCACCCTGTATTGTTGCAAAAACTATATTTTCTCTCCATGGCTGAATTTAACGCATTCTTTCTAATAATTTTAATGAGTGTTTTTGAAGGCCAGAAATAAGATTTCATACACAAATGGAACATATTTGGTGCCACAACCGAATTTTTCGCCAACCGAATGGTTGATGTTGCGTGCACCTCGAGAATCCCATCAGTACAACCATATGTAAGTTTGAGCTCTGTATTTTTCAGCTACTGGAGCTAAATTTGCTGTGGAAAATAAGAAGAAACACAAAATTGTTTGCACACCAAAAGTACTTAAAAAATAGGGAGGTCTAGAAAAAAGTGAAAATGATAATGGAAGATTTTTACTAAAAAACATTGCATTAATCGATTGGCTTCAGGTCAGTAATAATTGAAATATTTTATATCAATACGCCTGTTTAAAAAAAAAGTTCTTTAAAAGAACATTTTTGGCCATGGTGAAATTATAGTCACTAAAAGTTTGTTGCAACAACAAATTGTTTGCATAACTATTGGCTGCCACAACTACCAGTTTTAGCAACTAAGTAACTTGTTTGCGTTTCTTTCACATGACCGATAAATTTGTTGTGTGTACAATACGATGATTATTTTTTTCATCTAGTGGTATATCGAACCGAATATCCATTACGATTATAAGCATTTGGTGATTGCAACCGAAATTCTTCTTTTGCAACCGAATTTTTGTAGTTCAACCTAACTATTCTTCCAACTAGTTTTTTCTCTGTGTGTATAGGTCGAATTTGTAAAGTAACAATCTCAGCATTTTATAAACTGCTGTAAAATCCTTAAGCCACTTTCACTTTATCCAACGCCTCATTCCACAACAAAGGTGGCATCTTCACCATTTAGCCAAACAGCGGATGTAAACCTCAAATCACACAGCAGGAAGTAAATCTTAAATACAGTCAATGAATACCTGTCATATTTCTGAACTAGATTCGAACAATTAAAGACTTTCTTCTTACGGAATGGGAAACTTTAATATTTCTCTCAATCTAAACAACAAAATATTTCAAATAAATATTTTGCTATAAATAAAAACGCCCCCAGCCAAATTCTAATCCGCCGCTTACAAGCCAAGAAAAAAAGAACTCTTTTCTTCCCATCTCAATAGGAGGTTGAAAGGATGAATGTTTAGATCGTAACCAGAAACCACGGCAGCTTCATCTAATCGAATGGCATAGAGACAGACAGACTGGCAGGCGAACTGCTAGATAGACATTCGCACACGCACAGTACTCTGAACTGACACAGCCGCACAGACATGCACACCTGTGTCAAAATATCAAATTACCAGCCATCTTTGGAGGAACAAACATGTCTTGTCCTTGCGGTTCGGTGCGTCGGTATAAGGTAAGCAGAGTGTATGTGTATGTACACATTTATTCCACTCTTGTCACACAGACACAAAAAGGAAGGAATGCCTGGATTCAGGGATTCATAAAAATTCATTCAAACAATTCCAGACTATTTCAGGATTTTAATGCATTTCCGTATGTTTTGTAATTCAATTCGCCAGCAACAACAGCCACTGCGACAAGGCCAAGAATAGCGCAAAAAAATCCAACGACTGACAATCAAAATTTAAGTGGAAAATTGAATACGACAACAACAATGCTAACAACATGTCAGGATGTTGCAGATATGTACATTAGGCCGTACCTGAAAAAAAGACCACCGTACACCTTAGAATATAAAGTATAAGTGCAAGGTAATTTCGAAAAAACATATTTTGTTTGCCTAACGTAGGGGTCGCGCTTTTACATTTTTCTTTATATCTTCTTCATTTACAGTCAAAACTTAAAGTTTGATACAGTGATGTTTTTGTCTCGAGACCAATTTTTTAATGCTATTTTTAACGGCATTGACCTTTTTATACTTATCAATCATATCTTAACTTAAGTATCAATAATAAACAAAATTAAGGTAAAATGAATGAAAATTTTAATCAACGCTATTTCGACGTGATTCAAGTTGGCATGACGGTTCTAAAGTTGAGCAAAAATGTGGTCCATGCGCTGCTCACCGGTGACCACCAAGGCAGATTAATTTACAACATGAACAAAGCTACTCTATAATATTGTTTTCCTATTGCTATTGAGAAATTAGCCAGAGTGAAGCCTGGTGCTGTTAGCAAAGCGCTAACAACAGTATGTAAGTATATTTTTAATTCCGCCCTCAGAACATCAACCGGGTGTGTCCTTATGTCTTCTGAGGACCGTCTACATGAGAATACGAAGGTCCTTACAATGCGCAGACACAATTTCCTGTTGTCTAAGCAATACCTGCTTGGGTGTCTTCCCAACCGCCATCTCTTGGACTAGATGCCTCTGCCCAGGAAGATCAGGTACGATATTCATGATCTAGAGAAAGATGTCAAGCGGCACATGAGAGAACCTTTAGCTCATCGAAACTATGAGGCAGGTCTTAACAACATGCACGCTGATAAAATCGCTGAAGCAGTATCCACACGAAGAAGAAAAGTATGGTTGGGGTAACAACATTCAAGGACCATCATACTATTGTTGGGTATATGGTTGTGGCACAACAATATTATGATGCTCAAAACAATAGTATGATTCACACTCAACCATACTATGATATCCACAAAACAATAGTATTTTTCACACTCAACCATACTATGATATCCACAACAATATCATGTTCCTCAGTACAATAGTATAATTCACACACAACCATACTATGATCTCCACAACCATATTATGCTTCAAAATCAACCATACTATGATCCCCACAACCATAATATGATCCCAAAAACCATAGATTGTTTTTCACACAACCGTAGTATGGTAATCATAATATGATTCACACCCAACCTTATTATGCATGCTACAACCATAATCCAAACAACACTACAATGATCCCCAAAATTATTTATAAGGATTGGGTTGGAGTTGTTATTTAATAATATATATTTTAATTAGGTAAATTATTTAAAAGTACATTATATTTTTCTAAAAACCCATATTCAAATGAAGACAAATTACGATTTTGCCAGTATGATTGCCGTAATCATATTATTGTTAACATAAAACTAAAAAAACAATACTTTTGTGGCACCAACCATATTTATGTTGTTGCTACAACCATATTTCAATTATTTAAATATGGCATAAATGCTATTGTTACATTTCAACAATATTAATATTGCCGCAACCATACTATTATCAAAATAAAAATCAAAAAACAAAAGTATGGTTACATTGAAAATACTTTTATTGCAGTGAACACACTATTGTTACCATAAAGTAGTATTGTGACCATAAAGAGCCATACAATTGTCATAACCACCAGTTTTTTCAAGCAATAGTTTTACTGAATTCGGTTTGTATAACCGACTTTTTGGTTGTAAGTATCGTAATATTATTGTATTTACCTTCTTATGGTATGTCGAACCATACAATAGCATTGAATGTTGGTGATTACAAAAGAAAGTATATTTCTCCAACCGAATTTTATAAGTTCGGCCTGATTTCCAACGGATTTTTTCTCTATATGTGGATATCTGCTTTTTTCACCACATAATTTTCTTAAAAAATATAAAAAAGTTCTTGTTCTTAGTGTAATTAAGCATTTCAGAACATTCAGTGCCTACCATTACCTAGTTGAGGCACCATAAAACGCTAGTAAAATATTTCTGCCATATTGTTCTCGGTCAATTTTACTTTTAATCAGCTACTAAGGCCATATTAAGCCCCTTACAGCTCGAAATTCTTGCAGTTTGTACATGTTGAATTAGACAACCTCGCATTGTTTTTATACACAACTCTCCTTATAATAACAATCAAAATGCATGGCCTTACTTAAGGACTAAGTAAGTAATCATACAAGTACCTATAATTTATCCTTGCTTCCCGAGAAAAAAAACGTCATACTCTATATTCTAAACCACTTATCCAAACTGGCATTTGTACTCCAACAAAAGCAGCGCCAGGGTCGTATATCACCTTTTCAACAGCCAGTAAAGCGTAAAGTACAAAATACATTATAATAGCCCAAAAAACACAAAAAAAAACCCAAAAACTGAATGAAACATACACTTGCGCCTCAAAACTCGTGGAGTGGAACGCAGCGTAGCTATGAAGCTGACACAGGAGTAGATGCAGCAACCACAGGTTCATCAGCGACGACAACACAAAGTAACACACCAGAACAACAGAAGCATTGAATCATTATCCTGAACAATGCCACCATCAACAAAATCGTCATCGTCATCATCGACATCTTCGCCAGAGCCATCAATGGCAACCACAGACGTTATAAAGGGAACACTACACCAACTTTTCAAAACCACTGCTTACTGGCAGCAGGAACAGGAGTTGAGAACCCGAATAAAAAAAAAATTGCGCGCGCGATTCATCTTTCAACGACAGACAATCGGAGGGCGTGAATTAAGTAGGAGGTCCTACCTCAGGCAACCACAATATATCCACCTATTTCCGATCCTGCACGTACAAATCCACACACATGCCCTAGCCACTTGACACGTTGGTGCGGATGGATGTATGTACGTTTTGCCAAGTACTGTTGCAAAATTGTATGCGATACTCACTCGTACTGGCTGTCTGTCTGTCGAGCTGTCCGTCCTTCCCTGGTATGTCTGCTCCAATATGTTGGGTACAGGCAAAACAATCTTAAGCCAAGAACTGTAACATCGCAAGACGAATACAATAACACACGTTGAACTGAGCGCTGGATAAATACTTACTGCAAATAGATACTATCTGCAGGATATTGGTTTCCTTTTACTTTAAAAAAATACGCGCCAAAAGCGATATGTACAGGGTGGCCCAAAATATATGACTTTGGAATTCTGATTTGTTTTGACATTGAATTTAGAACACACTAAACTGAGGATGGGTGTATACGAGTATTAGAAAAACACAGTCCTTTCAGTCATAAAAAGCCACTATAGCAACCATAAATATGATAATTGCTATTGAATTCCCGGTGAAGGGTATTTATAGCATTGTGGAGGTGCATAGTTCGCCTCAATTTCCAACGTAGAACAATGTCATGTCTAAACTTAAGCAAAATATTGAAAATTATGCGCTTTTATAGAGGCACTAACGGGTGATCAATCTAAGGAATTTTTGTCAACAGGGTGTTTTTTCACAGATTACGCTTGAGTTGTGTTAAACATTCTGTTTCTTTTCCGCTTTGTTTGCCATTTTATAATGAAAGACTTACATCGCAACAACGTCTCCACATTTTGCAGACAAGCTCGAAAAAGATACGCTTTGTTCGACCAATTTTGTTCATTTATAAGGCCCATTTCTGCCTAAACGTCACTAAACAAAATTGCCGCATTTGAGCTAAAGAGCAACCATACTCGTAAGAGGTTCAAGTGGTGCAATTATACCTACTTCTCAGTGTAGGTATAATTGCACCACTTGAAAATAAACTAATATAAAGTTAACTAAACCATAAATTCACATAATTTGGAGTCTATGTTATATAAGGTGAACTTGAACATTTTGTTGTTGACTGGTATTTAACAATAATAATAGTTAATTTAACTATTCTATGGTTGAATTTTTTAACCATGCAAATCGATAGTTTTTAAATAATTATTGTTGTTTTAACAATGCTTTGTTGAGGTTTTTAACCATTACAATTGTTATTATTACAATAATTATTGTTGTTTTACGAGGGCTGCTATATATTTCTGGCCTAATAATGAAACTGCGAATATTTATCATCAAAAATGGTTTTATTGTTTTTCAAAGTATTCTTTAGCATGATTTATATACTTTTGCATGCGCTCAAACCAATTGTCGAAGCACTTTTTCCACACCGATTGAGACACCTCCAAAACATGGTTTTTGAACGCTTCAACAGCATTTTCTGGCGAAGAATATCGTTGACCACGCATTATTCTCTTGATGTGCGGGAATAAAAAGAAGCCAAGTCAGAGCTGTACGGCGGATGACCCATCATTTTGACGTTTTGGCCGGTCAAAAAGGCGCTGGTTTGAGCCCATGTGTGAGAGCACAATGATTTGTCGTCACTTGTTCCTTTTTATGTATTTCTCCGAAAACTTCAGGCAAGCAAATTGTGCTGTACCACTCAGAATTGACCTTATACGTTGCTCAAGCGGAACAGTCGCCACATGACCAGTTTACCGAAAAAACAGGCGACCATTTGCTTCTAAGTGCTTCTTCTACGAACAACTTTCGTTGAATTTTGCTCGTCTTCAAAGACCAACACGGTCGATTGCACCGCGATCGTATTTTTTTAAAATTTCCTTGCACCAATCGACACGAGCCTTTTTTGTGCGATTGTCAAATTGTACGGGATCCAACGAGAAAAAACCTTTTCCACGGCCAGGTATTCATGCAATATCGAATGTATGCTGGTGGAAGAAATGCCAAGGATGCCTCTATCACACGGTTTGTCACATGACGATCTTCATGCACGACATTAATTTTCTCTGGCACAACGGCCGTTTTTGGACGACCTTCACGACCTTCGTCTTTGAGCGAGCGTTGGTCAAACCAGTTTTTCACAGTGCTATAGGATGGAAAATGTTCAGTTAATTCAATTTTTTTGCCAAATCGATTTTTTCAAGTCACTGTAAACAACACAAATGATGGTCATATGTACGGCGGTTCGGAAAGTTCTTAGCCTATCAATGAAAGAGAATAGTAAGTTTTTCAAAAATATTTTTATTTTTCAATTTAATCTCCTGAAACTTCAATACACTTAGTCCAACGCTTATCTAGCAATTCTATCCCTTGATTAAAATAGTTTTCCTCAAGGTCTTCAAAATAGTGGTTTACAACTGTAATTGCATCTTCATTTGAGGTAAAACGCTTGCCAGCAAAGAATTTTTTTAGATTTGGGAACAGGTAAAAGTCACTGGGAGCTAAATCAGGAAAATAAGGTGGGTAGTCCATCAACTCGTACTTTAATTCGTTGATTTTAGCCATTGTTAAAACACTCTTGTGCGTTGGTGCGTTGTCTTGATGAAAAGTTATTTTTTTGTGTTGTAAGCCAGGACGTTTTTCTCGAATTTGTACATTTTATTGATCTAAAAGGTTGCAATAGTACTCTGAATTTATTGTTTTACCCTTTTGCAGATAGTCAATCAATAAAATACCTTTGAATTCCTAAAAAACCGTTGCCATAACCTTACCAGCCGATTGAATTGTTTTTGCCTTCTTTGGGGCACTTCCTCCAGCTTCAGTCCATTGTTTGGATTGTTCTTTTGTCTCTGGAGTATAGTGGTGGATCCATGTCTCATCAACAGTTATGAAACGACGCTTAAAATTCATTTTATTTCGCTGAAAACGATCCAAACAAGCTTGAGAAATGTTCATTCTTATGCCTTTTTGGCCGACTTTTAACAAGTGCGGCACCCATCTTGCAGAAAGCTTTTTCATCTGTAGTTCTTCATGCAAAATTAAATGGACTCGATCATTTGAGATGCCCATGATATTAGCTATTTCACACACTTTTATTCGTCGATCATTTAATACCATATCATGCACTTTGGCTAAAATTTCTGTTGTTGGTGCTGTTTTTGGACGTCCACTAGGTGGTTCATCTTCAATGCTTGTACGACCACGTTTAAATTCAGCAACCCAATTTGTTACTGTTGCATATGAAGGAGCACTTTCATCTACAACATTCACAATATCATTATGAATTTCTTGTCCCGATAAACCTTTGTTATGTAAATATTTAATGACACCACGCATTTCTAATTTTTCCATTGTAAAAAAATCGCGGATGCGTCTTTTGTGAACACCTGTTTCTATATGAAGGAGTTGCCAGATCGAAACATGTGTTAATAGCAGAGATGGAAGTTTCCAAAACACTTAACTTTTTTCTGTTTAGACCGCGCTTTTTGTGCTAGGCTAAGAAGTTTCTGAGCCGCCCTCGTAAAACGTTCTGAGTACGTTTATGCTAAAAAATGTCAAACTCTCCAATGGAAATGTCAGATATATATATATATAGGGCATAAGCCAAACTTCAAAGATGAAGCCATATTGACACAGAAGAATAACTGTCGAAGGAGATACACTCGAAAAATGTTGCATATCTTTAATGTCCCTATTGATGAGGAATTTAACTGTAAAACTGATGCCGACATTAACAAAAATGTTTCTTCCAAACAAACTTTTAAAAAAGTTTAAGAACATTTTTCATTTTCGGATTTAACCCAACAATGGCGGGTTGTGTGCTCTTGCGTCACCCTGTTTAGTATTACACTACACTTTTTGGTTTTTTATTGTTTCGCAGGTCTATGCCACATTGTAAATTGTATTGACAAGGGCAGTTTGTTTATTTTACTCTACTACTCTTTCCAAGATTTATTTCTGTCGATTTGAAGGGGAAACAACGTACATTTTTGTTTCGTAAAATATTTTGAAAATTTTCGAAAAATTCAAGTACAGTGGCCGGAGATTAATGGTAGCAAGGCCAGTGTAGTAAAGGTACGAGTAATCAAAAAAAGAGCTTTTTTGTTATCCTTACTTAAGGCTAAGGGCAATGCACTTCCGTCCAGCGTAACATTTCTTGCCCACAAGAGTACCTACAACGTTGAAATTCGTGTTATGTGCTTTTTGAAGAACGTACGTTAAGAGGAGAATATGCGAAAAACATTTTTTAATTTACCCACCAGTACTGTGACCGTTGACCACTGGTTCACGAACGAATAATTTTTCGGTCTATGTTTTGTTATGTTATATGTACACTTATGTTTTCCGAAATAGCTCAGTTCTTAGATAAAACAGGGTGTCCGTCGGGAAGTTATACTACTTTGTTTGTTTATAATTTTTGATCAAATGAAAGAGAATGGATCTTATATTGATAAATGTTTTATTTAATGTCGGCAATTCTGTATGGAATACAATATCAGCATGCGATCCCTTTTGAGCACATTTTTCATAACATTCTAAGACATTTCACGCGGTATTTTGTTAATTTCATAACAAATATTTTGTTTGAGTTGCTCAAGAGTTTCTGGTTTGTTTGCATAAACCTTGCTTTTCAGCTATCCTCACAAAAGGATAGCAGTCAAATCTGGCGGCAGTGGAGGCCAATCACCATGACTAGTTCCTGAAATAACTAGTTGTGGAAAGAAGTTTCGCAGTAATTCCTTTGTAATCCTGGCCGTTTGCGATGTGGCACCGTCTTGTTGATACCACATGTTAATCAAGCCGAAAGCATGCAGTTCTGGCTTTAAAAAGTTGTCAATCATATCATGATATCGCTACCGTTACGCCGTTTTCATTTTCATAGAAGTAAGATCCAATGATTTCTCCTGACCAAATTGCACACCAGACTGTCACTTTCAATGGATCCAAAGGTGATTGATGAATAATTTAAGGGGTTTCCATTGCCCAGAACCGACTATTTTGTTTATTCACATATCCATTCAATGAAAATGTGACTCGTCACTCATTATGATTTTTTCATGAAAATCGGGGTTGCCATGGGCGAGCTGTAACATCCTATTGGCATATGTACGGCGGCGTAAATGCTCTTGTGGAAGAAGCTCTTGTGTCAACTGAATCTTAAATGGAAACAGATGCAAATACTTGTGCAAAATTGTGGCTGTCAAGGATAATGTTTACCAAAATGCTGGCAAAAAAGTAGTATACCTTCGCGGCGGACACCCTGTATTTTGTATTACTTTGTAATGGGAAAACAAATTGCAAATTATATTATGAATTTAAAGGATTTTGTTTAAAAAACGGCCGCATTAAAAACGGCTTGATATTGTGATATAGGAGGCTTAAAAGTGTTCGCTTAAGCTTGGAATAATTTTCTATAGCCGCACTCTGAAATATCACCATCCTACAGAGGAAAGATTTTAAAATTTGTGAAGCTTTGCAAGTACTTCCACTAACGGGAATAGTGCGGAGACAACTGATTGCAGCTTTAAAACCAGTTTTTTTTTTGGCAATTCGACTCTGAATCGGATTCCATTGATCGATGTCCGTCCTTCCGTGTTTTCAACTACAGTTCTTATCTTTGGTATGTTGGCACGTTGTTCAAGTTTAGGCCAGGGACTAACCCCATTAATAAATCTGTAATTTCAGATTTTAAAACTTTCTGCTTTTGAGGTTAAACATTAAATTGGATTCTCATGAAATTTCTAATTTCCATAAAATCACCAGAGACTATCTCTGAAATCCGGAAATACCATGGCACCATTAAATTACCGGTAACGCTGAGAATGCATAAAAGTAAACAAATCCAGTTTGGAAAGTCGTAAGTAGGACGAGACTGCCTACATTATCCCCTCAACACAACGGGTGGTTATGGCAACCCACCAGTGTACTTTAGTTCCAATAATCAGTGGTGAAAATATTTAAGTTATTTGTAGTAACCAAATCCCGTTTATTGATTATATTTCGGGTCCGGGCAAAACTAGTGTTCCAAGATGCAAACTGGAACCTCCATTGGAAACTTTGACATTTTTTAGCATAACTTCACTCAGAACGTTTTGTCATTTGAGGGCGAATTGTTTTGTTTGCAGTGTATTGAAAAATTCATCTCAGTCAAAAAATGGAATTATCCCGTGAACATTTTCATAAGATGATTTTTTATGATTTTCGGCGTGGCCTTTCGAGGCAAGAGTGTTTAACTCAACTTGTTTCGACTTTTGGCGATGAAGCACTATCAAAAACCGCTGTTAATCGCTGGTACCAAGAGTTCAGTCTAGGACTCCGTTCGCTCCAGAATGAATTTAGTAAAGGACGTCCAACTTCGGTCACTTTGCCAGAAACCCTCGATTCTGTACGTAAACTGATTAAGCAAGACCGACATGTGACATACCGTGAGATTGAGGCATCCTTGGGCAGTAGTGTGACAAACGCAATAAGATATTGTATGTTCATTTGGCTGTGAAAAAAAGTTGTTCTCGTTGGATCCCACATGCTCTAAAAAGGCTCGTATGGATTGGTGCAAAGAGATGTTGAAAAAGTATAACTACGGTTGCTCAAAGGCAGTGTATAACACTGTCACAGGTGACGAATCATGGATCTTTGCATATGAACCCGAAACAAAACAGCAATCGACCGTATGGGTCTTTCAAGACGAGCCAAATCCAACAAAAGTTGTTCGTAGAGAAGCGAATGATTGTGTTTTTTTCGGTATAACCGGTTATGTTGCCACGGTGCCTCTAGTGAAACGTAGGAGGGGTCTGAGTGGTATACAACCGTCTGTGTTCGAAGAAATGAGGAAAGATACTAAGAGAAGACTGATCATTTTGCATCACGACAATGCGAGCTCTAACACATCAGCCGAAACGATGAGCTTTTTGACCACTCAAAATGTCGAATTTATTGGCCATCCACCGTAGAGCCCTGATTTGGCTCCCACTGACTGCTTTTTATTCCGTAGCATCAAGAAAAAAGGCGTGGTCAACGTTTTTCAGCGCCCAAAGCAGCTGTTGAAGCGTTCAAAAATCATGTTTTGGAGGTGTCTCAATCGGAGTGGAAAAAGTGCTTCGAAAATTGGTTTGTGCGCATGCAAAAGTGTATTGATCGTAAAGGAGAATATTTTGCAAAACAATAAAACCATTTCCAATGATAAACTAATGTGTTTTCATTGCCGGACCCGTAACATAAAAAGCAACCCTAGTACCTTCAACGGAATATATTCCCCTTAATTATTTATGTCGTCGGGCCGCTACAAAATCATTGTTAAAGACACATTTTGAAGCCTGCCAAAAAAAAGGATTAGAAAAAAAAAACAAAAAGCGTGTAAGTCTATACGGCCACAAAGGTTGGAAAAAATAATCGAAAATTGGACCTCAAGATTAGACAACGTCCGAGCCAGCCGTGGTGGTCATAGGCTAAAAGTCATATTTGAATAATAATGTCAAAATTAAATTTCATGTCAATTTAAATAACTTATCTTTGTTTTATTCCATTTCAATGTTCTGTACGTTATCTCTATAAAAAACACCCTTTATAAGTTAGTAGTGATGTTTGCTTCGGCCTAGGCTTTATTCACATTGCCATTAACCCCACGCATAAAAACCTTCACCACCTACTTTCATGCATAAAAAATCCTCGATTTCCTCAACTTTTCGGGCTTTACCAAAATAAAAAATACAGGGAGTTATTTATGGAAAACATTACTGACCATCTGCTTTTAGGCATACATTCGGCCGACACTCATATTTTTTATGCACTTTTCGAAATGTTTTTATCGCCTTCAACAACAACAAAAACCAAGAAAAAAAACGCAAACGTTCATTTGAAGATTTTTTTCTGATTTTACTTTATAATTGACCAATAAATGATTTTTTCGTTCGACTTTTTGTGCAGGAGGAGCTGAGCTGAAAACCCCGGCTAACCAAAATTCAATGTTCACCTGCATCTGTTACGGCAGCGTTCTGTGTTCGGATTGTAATCGATCCTTGTTTCGTTTTTTTTTTCCTCTGTGGTTTATTTACATCCGTTGTCGACGATGGACGGCGAGTGGTGCGGTGCGGCGCGTTTTGTTGACAACTACAGCAATTGTTGTAGGTACGAATAGTTTGCAGATGCGATTTTATATCCGGTTGTTGACATACTACCTTGTCGTCGCAGTTGCTGGTACTATTGATTGATATTGTGCTGCTGTTGTTGTCGTCGTTGGTGTAGGAATTACATTTCAACTTCCGAAATTTATGCTGGAAATCAAAACAATTGCCCTCGCTGCCACCACAAACGAAGCATGTACGAGTACTTCTGCAAAGTGTCCAATTTCGCTTAATGGCTTTAATAAATAAATATTTCTCTGCTTTCTGCGAATTGAGGTATTGTTTGCCCCATAATGGGAATGGTATTAAATTTAATAGATTTTGTGGGTAAGATTTACAAGACGATTTCGTCGTTGTACTGACATTGGCATTGCCTGAAATGTGAGATCATGGTTATTGGGTTGTTTGTGCTGGGAAATATTGAGATTTTTGTAATAATTTTTGATTACACGATATTTTTGTGCATTTCTTTTATTTTGGCGATTTTCGTTGATAGCTTACAAAAAATGATACATTAACCATGCACTTAAAGAAAATCCGTTGATACACAGAGAAAGAAGTCGGCTCCGAGCAAATCTCCCGCTATTCGTGGGTTCAAATCGGCTTCTAAATTATAAACATATAACTCTGTATTAAGGCCCTATGCTCCATATACCACAGGTGGATTGGTCGGAACTTACATTAGCAATGGATATTTTGGCCATCAAGCTCCCAAGGAAAATAAATACCAAAGAAAGACTTAAACAAGTAAAACAATTTTAGTGGGTTGATCCGCCTTACATTCAACTTCACCCTATGTTCGAATAGTACCATGTGGGTGGAAGGAACTAAAAGGGGCATAAAAATGCTACAAAGTCTTAATTATATTCCCTTTGCCAATTAATAACTTTTAGCGGAATCATATAGACATTGAACATAACAAGTAACAATGTAGTGTCCAGATTACTAATCAGGCTTTAAGTTCACTTACTATTGACAGTTTTGTGAAAGGCGGGATAAAGAGGCAGATAATGAACGAGCTAGACTGGCGTCGGAAATGAATATAAAGTAGACGAAACAAGAAGGTAAAACTGCTGATTTGCTATTTTTTGGAACTCAGACGGTTAATAATTGTAAGTCTAGCTTTCTAGAATTATGAGGAGTAGGACGCATTCTTTACAGACTGCAAACTGGTCAAGTCCAAATAATGGGGCTTGGCCGGAGGAGACTGTGACTTGTACTAGAAGTCATAACGGGAAGATCTTAAATTAGTGAGAGACCATTAATATAGAACAACAGATCTCCAGACTTGTGTAGGATTTGGGAGAACAACAATGAGCAAGATATGGCCAAGCATTCTTGCATTCATCCAAGTCACCAAAAGACCAAACAAACACAATAGTTCAGAACATGTTCACTTTAAATAATAATTTAATAAATCTATAATAATAAAGATTTGAATTGACTTTTTTAAAAATCAAATAAATTTTATTTGAAGTCCACATTCCTAGTCAACTGTCCTAGCAGGTTTTTAAATTTTTTGAAGCAAGCGATTCATAAATAATATGTGATGCGCAAAATAGAAAGGGACCTAAGGGTAAAAACCAATTTTGTTCAGGAGAGCCATTTTAAAGATATAAATACGTGTATCTTTGGTGTACCATCACTTTCATAAAACGCGCATATCTCTGGGAGGGAACACTTTTGGGGCATGGGATCGGTATCATTCGATGCTCAGATGTTGTCCACATCAAAAAAAAGTGAAAATTGATTTGAAAATTGAAAAAGGGGCCCTTAGGTCCCTTTTTCTATGCGCTGTAACACAAAATTAATTGAATCGCTCTGGTTAAAAAAGTACGACAACATTCGTTGTATTAATTAAATTATAACTTTTTTTAATTTTATTAAAAGTATAGATTATAAATTTGAACAAGGAATTAATGAAAAATTTCTCGCGCGTTACTAGGACCTGCTGGTTTTTTCCGCCTGCCGCCGGTATTTACGAGGTTGAAAACTTGTTGTTATCTCTAAGAAAATCAAAATGTTTTATCCGGATGTTGAACTTAAAATGTCTAGTGTAACTAACCAACCACACGCAGAAAAAACGTATGGTTGGGTGACAATATTCGAAGAGGATCATACTATTATTGGGTATATGGTTGTGGCACAACCATATTATGATCCTCACAACAATAGTATGATTCACACATAACCATACTATGATCCCCACAACAATAGTATGATTCACACTCAACCATACTATGATCTTCACTACAATAGTATGATTCACACTCAACCATACTATGATCTTCACAACAATAGTTCACACTAAACCATACTATTATCTCCACAACCATATTATGATCCTTACAACAATAGTCTGATTCTCACGCAACCATACTATGATCCCCACAACCATAGTTTGATTCACACTCAACATACTATGATCTCCACAACAATAGTATGATTCACTGAACCATACTATGATCTTCACAACAATAGTATGATTCACACTCAACCAAACTATTATCTCCACAACCCTATTATGGTCCTCACAACCGTAGTATTTTTCTTATACAACCATAGTATGATCCTCACAACCATAGTATGATTCACACGCAACCATGCTATGATCCGTACAACCATAGTATGTTTCATCAACCATACTATGATCCCCAAAATATTTTATTAGGATTATTGGGTGTTGTTATTCAAAAGCAGAGATTTTTATCAAGCAAGTTATTTTAAATCTCATTCCACTTACGAGTAGTTCATAGCCAGATTTGAGGCAATGTTTTTAGTGAACATTTCATTCAAAAAACAAAAATATTTTACAACGGCAGTCGAAAATACTTTTAGTTGCCAGCAGGGGTGAATGCTACTTCACCATCCGTAGACCCCAAGTAACGAATGTGATTAAACCATGATGAACGAGAACCAGTTGGAAGTACAGTATTTCACCGAACAAAGTAAACGCAATAAAAATCCCTCGAACTACCTTCCGATTGTTGTTGTTCTTTATAATGGACAACAACCACGCACTGTATCGTGTGAATGTGTTTGTTTGGTATATCAAAAAAAAACATACGAATACACATGCATGTATGCTCTATAAAACCTGTTTTGTTATGTTCATAGTCGCAACCATACGGTATGATTGCCGTAATCATATTATTGTTAGCGTAAACTTTAAACAACAATACTTTTGTTACACCAAACATGTTTATATGGTTGCTACAACCATATTTTCATTTCTAAATTTAACAATAATACTATTGTTACATTTCAACAATATTAATATTGCCGCAAGCATACTGTTGTAAAAATAAAATTCAAAAATCAATAATATGGTTGCGTCGAACATGGTTTTATTGTAGAGAACATATTATTGTTGCGGTGACCATATAGTAACCATATCTTTTTTCTGCGTGTGCTCTGTAAAACCTGTTTTGTTATGTTCATAGTCGCAACAATACTGTATAATTGCCGTAATCATGTAATTGTTTAAATATAAATTTAAACAACAATACTTTTGTTGCACCAACCATGTTTATATGGTTGCTACAACCATATTTTCATTTCTAAATTTGGCAATAATACTATTTTTACATTTTAACAATATTAATATTGCCGCAACCATACTGTTGTCAAAATGAAATTAAATAAAACAATACTATGGTTGCGACGAACATGCTTTTATTGAAGAGAACATATTATTGTTGCGGTGACCATATAGTAACCATATCTTTTCTCTGCGTGCATAACGACACACTAACCATAACGACACACTTACCATAACGACACACTAGCCATAACGACAAGACTGAAACTTCATGGTACTGGCAAAATCGAAACCTCTAAGCCATATGAAGTGCTTATGGATTTCAAAACTTTGCACAACTCTGGACTATATCGTTAACTCTTTTAACATTTTTAATTTTATTTCGTTTTTAGAACTTTGGTCGTCACTTAATCTTGTGCAAAACTCTATCAAACTCTTCCACAGAAATATATCCTGCACCATAGAAATATTAATTAAATTATTTCATCGTATGGGATGCGTCCTTCGGGAATCTGTTGAGATATTATATGTATCTTTAAAACTAATTATAATTATCTATAAGAATATGAATATTTTTCTAAAAGTTCTAAACAAACACACTTGTTATTCCGTAAAAAAAATTGTAGCAACATGATATGTTTATAAAGTAAAAATTCACATTCCGCAAAATTATATTAAATTATTTTCATTTACTGAATTTGTAATTTTTTGGTGGAAATTAGAGTCAGGCAATTTTTTGACTCCGGTCAATTTTCTGAAAGTCCGACTTCACAGCCCTGCCAGAAACACTGAAACCGTAGGGTTTAATTTTAATCACTTTTGTTACACTAGCTGATACATTTTTTTATAAATAAAAAATTACAGTTTGTCTTAGCCCTCCGTAAAAATGTTATAAAACAATATTCTGACTGCAGTTTATTGTACAAAAACTTAATGGAGAGTACCACGAAATCAACAAGTCTTTAATTAGACCATAAATGTTTTCCATCAGTGCACTACACAATATAAGTACATGTGCTTTCACTTCACAAGCCACATTTTACTTCGGATTTTGCTTAAATCTAGCATATTTTAATGCAAAAGATCTACATTTTAGCCAGCTAAAATTGGACCACACCAGTCTTTGTGTTCATATTCCTCCACACAATATACACCCCCGCTCGACAAGACACATTTTACTTCCAATTCCAATTAGTTAGAAGATCCTATTCAAATGTATACGCCTAATAAATGCCCAACAGGACCTATTTTAAATCAGATCTTGCTCAAATTTATCACACTGTGTTATGAGTGACCTTTTACGAAGCCTGAAAATATAAGATTATATCGTTCTATGTTTTCACGTCCATGACCATCTCTTTCCATTTATTGTCATGCTGCTCAACTGGCCACATTAGACTATGTCGATCCATGGCTTTAAAAGCCCGAAGACAAACGTCTGAAATACTTCCCTCTGGAAAACACAAAGTCATTGTGATCATGCTCAGCAACAATTGCGTTTTGGGTGATCTATAACCAGTCCTGGCAAAACTAGACTATATTGTTCCATGTTTTCACAAAGCATCTATACAAATGTCCGAGACAATAAGAGATTCTGCCATATCAAACTTTTAATAGAGCCCAAGTACAATGGCATTCCGATCAAAAAATTCAGTATGAGACCTCAAGGTCTGTTCAAGTTGTGAACTTATGACCATGATTCCAAATATATTTTAGATCTATAAGTATATTGATCTATAATATTGGAGATCAGACTCATGGACCATAGGGGCACAAAACCGTCTATACGGACAAAAAAATTTGCGACAAATAGTAAATACAGGCATAGGGTCACTAAAATTTAAAGCGATTCAATTATTAATCTATAATTTAAATTGAGATTAAAAATATGCCTATTGTATAGTATCAAATGAAATGATATTTCATCAGTTTGTTAAAATTCAGTTTTAAATGTATGTTAATGTTTTTATATTTCCCATTTCAATAGCACAACCATGATCAAGGGTACCTTGGATTTGGCCCGGTCAACTGAACTTAATCTCATTTTAAATTACAGATCAGTCCATAAGGCCTATTGGGATGCAACGTTCGCCAGCGACTGGTAAAAAAACTTTACGAAAGGGTTCCTGGTTGAGAAGTCAGCAGTGAGTTGGGGTTTTATGACATCCTGGTTTAGACGCGCAACGCTATTTTCTTTGTTCTAGTCGACATCAAGAGTTTTATATAAATCTGTAAAAACATATGAGGAAGTCAACAGAAACTCTCCAATTCGGCACCGAGCACTGCTACTTACCATTTTTTGGTCCATTTTTTTGATATAACCCTTGTATAATGCTACTTTCCGAGTTGAGGACTTGTAGCTCTACACGTCCCATTTTAAATCAATGTAGCTCAAATAAAGCAATATGAGTTCTACGAGGACTGCTATATATATTTCTGGCCTAATAATGAAAATGCGAATATTTATCATCAAAAATGGTTTTATTGTTTTTCAAAGTATTCTCCAGCCTGATTTAAACACTTTTGTATGCGGTCAAACCAATTGTCGCAGATCTTTTTTCACTCCGATTAAGACACCTCCAAAACATGGTTTTTGAACGCTTCAACAGCAACTTCTGGCGACGAAAATCGATGTGCGGGAATAAAAAGAAGTCTTTGGGTGCCAAGTCAGGTTTGAGCCGATGTGTGAGAGCTCGCATTGATTCGTCTTCTCTAGTTCGTTTTTCGAAGACTTCAGGCAAACAAATTGTGGAGTACCGCTCAGAATCGACAGTCCTAGGTTCCTCAAGCGGAACAGTCGCCACATGACCAGTTTTGACGAAGAAACAGGCGACCATTTGCTTCGAATAGCTTCTTCCACGAACAACTTTCGTTGGATTTGGCTCGTCTTCGAAGACCCACACGGTCGATTGCTATTTTGCTTCGGGCTCAAACGTATAGATCCATGATTCGTCACCTGTGACGATCTTATAAACGTATTTTTCAAAATTTCTTTGCCCCAATCGACACGAGCCTTTTGTTGCGCGATTGTCACATTGTGCGGGATCCAAAGAGAACAAATCTTTTTTACGGCCAGGTGTTCATGCAATATCCAATGTATGCTGGTGGAAAAAATGCCCAAGGATGCCTCTATTTCACGGTATGTTACATGACGATCTTGCATTATCAGTTCACGCACTGCATCAAAGTTCTCTGGCACAACGGCAGTTTTTGGACGACCTTCGTCTTTGAGCGAGCGTCAGCCACGATTGAATTCATTAAAACAGTTTTTCACAGTGCTATAGGATGGTGTTTCATCGCCATACAAAGATTTAAGTTCATCGATGCACTCTTGTCGTGATAATCGACGTCGAAAGTTGTGAAAAATTATCGCACGAATATATTCACGAGTCAATTCCAATTTTTTGCCAAATTGATTTTTTCAAGTCACTGTATGTCGTACGTCCAAACGTTCTGAGTACGTTTATGCAAAAAAATGTCAAACTTTCCAATGGAAATGTCGAATAGCACGAGGCAACACTTAGTGTGGCCTAGGCCAGAAATATATATAGCATTTCAGAAATATCACTGACAAAATTAGACCATTTGATTTATGTTTTCATAAAGCCCCCAAGCGGGATATACGAGTACTAAGACCGACCTAGCTTAAATTTCGAACAGAGGCAGGGAGTCTTCTGTTTAGTAGAGTGGTGTAGGGTGACACATAGTCAGCCCCGTCGGGCTTTAGCGTTGTTAAGTATTTTTCTTGAACTTATTCCTAACTATGTCTGTTGCGAACACAAGGTTAATTGTCTTTCTTTTTGGGTACTTGGCACTTAACTTACTTACAGAAAGCGGCCAAGAGTCCCATGATATTCCAGAAGTAGGGTAAAGTTTTTGGATCCTATATGCCTAAACCTTTATTTCATGGGTAGAGGTAAAAAAGTTCAACATAAAATTTCATCTTAAGCAATTTTTGTAAATTGTTCACTATATTACAGCGCCCGGATTTATGATTCCAAGGTGCCCGAACAAATGGGGACACTTACTATGGATAAAAGCAAATACACACAGGAAAACAAATTTGGTGGCAGACAATATTAATAGAGCTTTGTGGTATTGTTGGATATACGATTGTCAGAGAATAGATTCTTTTGAATTTTTTTTGCTCATATTTATTGACCAATATTTTAGTTTATTTTACTATACTTGCCCCGACTAACCAACTTCTTTACACACAGCCTACAATTTCAATTTTCCAAAAAAAAAACAAGAAAAATCCCCTAAACTATCAGTAGCAATTTCTTTTTTGATGAACCTTAACGAGCATAGCGAAAGCAAAAGGTGTGATTTTTTATGCTTCTATTCTTTTGGTTTCAACATAGTCTTTGCCATTCTTGCCAGCCTTTGTCTTAGCGCCATGGGCTTCTGAAAACCTTCTAGAACTCTTTCTATTTCTTTCCCTACCTCTCTCTCCCTCTTAGTATCTTCGAACAAAAGTCATTAATTTACCTTTTGTAATGTAATTACAAAATTTTGCCGACAAACGTTACACAAGAAAAGTTAAAGAAGCGAACCGCACCGCACATTGAAATCAGACCGAATTCGTTTGAAAACGGTTTCGAAATTGTAGGGAGAGGCACAAAAAAAACTTACAACTCATCAGGATTTGATTAACAGGCCAATATGAATTCAATGGAATCCGACCAGTAATTCCTTTGTAACGAGCAAACAGTTTGAATCTTCTAGCAACAACAACAACTCCCTCCGAAGAAAAGCTGCAAAGGACCAAAACGTCCTTTTGGTTGTTAAATACACCTTCGACACAAATTCAATTGTATCCGGACATCGTTGTGGTAGATGTATGAGTGTGAGTATGTGTGAGTGTTGGCGAGTATTGGAGAGTTATGCACGGTATAGCTTTAAGGTGTATTTAACAAATCCATAGGCAATGAAAAGAGTGTTATTTTGGAATGATAGAACAGATGGATGTGAAAATAGTTTATTCGAGTCCAAAAAGTGGGGTCTCCTTGCTGAATGAAAATCATATCTATTCGAACTAAGTAAAATCCAAAGCGGCTGCTTTAAACATTCTATGACCGTGGAATATGGCTAAATAATTTTCTTATAGTCGTTCTTTTTTTCAAATGAAAATAAAAATGGCAACGTGGATCGCAAATCGAACTGAGTGAGTTTAATGATACCCCACACATCATTTTTCTGTTAAATGTCAGCAATTTCAGCTCTTCTTTTGGAGTTACGGTCCTCTACAGGTCACATTTTAAAATCAATGTAGCTTAAATAAAGCATTTTTAAGCATCACATTACTATCACTGGTGAAATTGACCCATTTGATTTATGTTTTCTAAAAGAAACATATTAAGACCGCCCTCGCTCTAATTTCGAACAGAGTCTTCTCTTCAGTAAGTTGACACATAGTAAGCTTCGCCGGTTTTTTTTGTTTTCTAAAGGGTGGCCCAACCATAATGCCCGATGTTAGTTGTGAGTCACAGCGTACCGTTAAGTTTTTTCAAACTTAATTTGACATTTCGTTGTTTCAGTGTTTGATAACTTCAACCATGAAGAGGTAAACAATTGAGCAGCATTTTAAGATTGCTGATGCTTTTTGCAACAATAGGCGTTCAAATTGACCAAATGTGCCCACAATCGGGAGAATTGGGCGCAAATTTCAGCAAATCGAGCCTGTACGAAGTGTGCAAACACCTGTGCATGCTCTTCGGAAAACATTGATGTTGTTCATGAAAATGTAAATGATGTTGGCTATCGTGGGATGATAACGGGCCTCTAATGGCTAGAAATTCAGAATATGTACCTGATCAATATGTGGTTTCAACAGGGTAGTGCCACTAGCTACACAGTCAACGAAATTTATTTGCTATTAACATCGTACGTTTAACTTGAACCACCTTTTAGTAAGGGGTGTTTTTTATTGGGGTATAGTACTTTAAGTTGGCATCACTTTTTTAACTGGCGGCCATTTTGTCAGCTGTCAAGTGATTAATATTTAGTTTGGTTTGCCATTTCATCATGAACAGGTTGACAAAAGAACAACGCTTGCAAATCGTGCAAATTTATTTCGAAAGTAATGGTTCAGTTCGCGAAGTTCACCGCAAGCTCCGTCCATTTTATGGTCGACATAATCGTCCATCAGAGCAATTAATTCGGTTAACCATGGATCGGTTAACATGGACCATTGGATTATTTTTTTGCCAACAAATCAGAAACACGTTACGGGACTTGGAAGCCAACATTCGTGGCGTTATTGCCAACATACGGCCCCATATGCTCGAAAAAGTGGTTGAAAATTGGACCTGTAGAATTGGCTTTATTCGAGCCAGCCGCGGCGGCCACATGCCCGAAATCATATTTAAACATTAATGGCATTAAATTATCCTTCCAATAAAGCCAAATTGATGGACATTAAAACGATTTTCTTGTGTTTTACTTCAATTCGAAGTTCTATACCTCAATAAAAAAAACACCCTTTACTTATCCTTAAATTTGTCTGTTGCGAACACAAGGTTTTTTCATAAATTGACACTTAACTTACCTACAGAAAGTTGCAAAGAGTCTAGAAGTTGGGCTTAGTTTTGGGATCCCATAAGCCTAAATTTTTATTTCATGGGTATGGGTAAGAAAAATTCAATATAAATTGTCTGCATGCAAATTTTTTGAGTCCAAGGGTCCAACCAAATAGGGACAAATCGATAAATGCGAACACACAGAGGGAAAATAAATATGGTGGTGACAATATTCAAAGAGCATTATGGTATTGTTGGATACATGTGACAGCGCATAGAGAAAGGGACCTAAGGGTAAAAAAAATAAATTTTCACCTTTTTTGATGTGGACAACATCTGAGCATCGAATGAGACCGACCCCATGCCCCAAAAGCGTTCCCTCTGAGATATATGCGCGTTTTATGAAAGTGATGGTATACCAAAGATACACGTATTTAAATCTTTAAAATGGCTCTCCTGAAAAAAACTGGTTTTTACCCTTAGGTCCCTCTCTATTTTGCGCTTCACATATGGTTTTCGTATCCATATAACACTTTTCTACTATAATCATTATATGATGATTTGTTTTTATATTATAACTATCTAATACAAAACAACAATCTTATGGTTCCGGAACCATATTATGGTGTAACTCAACTATATTTTATTTTCACACAATTATAATTTCCACAACTGCCGTTATTGTGCACTCAAACTGAACATAACTGAGAATAGAACAGATCGCTTGAAATAGATATTTAAACACATACCACGCGATTTTCGGTCTACGAGGATTGCTATATATATTTCTGGCGCCATCTGATCATCATTTCCATTGGAAAGTTTGAAATGTTTTAGCATAAACGTACTCAGATCGTTTTGACGTTGTTTACAGTGATTTGAACAAATCAGTTTGGCAAAAAAATGGAATTAACTCGTGAAAATTTTCGAAAATTTTTCACAACTTTCAAAGTGGATTATCACGCCAAGAGTGCATCGATGAACTTAAATCTTTGTATGGCGATGAAGCACCATCCTACAGCACTGTGAAAACCTGGTTTAATCAATTCAATCGTGGCCGATGCTCGCTCAAAGAAGATCGTGAAGGTTGTCCAAAAAAGGCCGTTGTGCCAGAGAACGTTGATGCCGTGCGTGAACTGATAATGCAAGATCGTCATGTGCCATAATGTGAGATAGAGGCAACCTTGGGCATTTCTTCCAATAGAATACATTCGATATTACATGAAAACATGGCCGTAAAAAAAGGTTTGTTCTCGTTGGATCCCGCTCAATTTGACAATCGCTCAAAAAAAGGCTCGTGTCGATTGGTGCAAAGAAATTTTGAAAAAATACGATCGCGTTACTTCAAAAGACGTTTATTAGATCGTCACAGGTGACGAATCATGGATCTATGCGAAACAGCAATCGACCGTGTGGGTCTTCGAAGACGAGCCAAATCCAACGAAAGTTGTTCGTGGAAGAAGCACTTCGAAGCAAATGGTCGCCTGTTACTTCGGCAAAACTGGTCATGTGGCGACTGTTCCGCTTGAGCAACGTAGGACGGTCCATTCTGAGCGGTACACCACAATTTGTTTGCCTGAAGTCTTTGGAGAAATTCGAAAAACGCACAAGAGAAGACGAATCATTGTGCACCATGCCAATGCGAGCTCTTACCGAATTATCTTATCCCTTAGTTTTTGAATTGTTGCTGGCCTATCGACGTACACCTTTTCTTTCAATTAACCCCAACGAAAGAAGTCCAACGGTGTCAAATCACATGATCTTGGCGGCCAATTAACATAGCCACGTCGTGAGATAACACGGCCATTGAATTTGTCGCGCAAAAGAACTATTGTTTCGTTAGCTGTGTGGCAAGTGGCACCGTCCTGTTGAAACCACATATCGTCCACATCCATATCTTCCAATTCGGACCATAAAAAGTTCGTTTTCGTCTCACGATAGCGAACACCATTCACAGTAACTGCCTGACCGGCCTCGTTTTGGAAAAAATACGGTCCGATGATGCCGCCGGCCCATAAACAGCACCAAACAGTCACTGTTTGAGGGTGCATTGTTTCTTCGACAATCACTCTTGGATTATCATTCGACCAAATGCGGCAATTCTGCTTATTGACGAATCCTTGAAAATGTGCCTCATCACTTCGAAAATTGATCATCCACTGTTGCCATTTCTTGCCACCATTCTGACTATTGCTGACGTTTGGAATGGGCAAGAGGCTTAAGGTCTTGAGTCAAATGCACCTTGTATGTGTGTAAATGAAAGTCTTTATGCATAATGTTCAACAACGACGAGTGTGAGAGCTGCAATTGTTGGGCACGACGACGATTTGAGGTGGACGGCTTTTCAGCCACACTATCGCGAACAGCAGCAATATTTTCTGCAGTACGAGCATGCACTGGTGTTTTCACATCTCCTACAGACCAGGTTTGCTCAAATTTTTGTACCATTTTTCCGATTGTACTTACATTTGGACGATTAAATTAACCGAAAAAATCACGAAGTGCACGATATGCATTTTGATTTGAATGCCTATTTTCACAATAAGCCTGAATAACTTTACGCGTTGCTCGCTTGTGTATCTTTCCATGGTTCAAATTGAATTAGTCTGAAATTGAGAAATATTAAATGAAATTCTGAGAAAAACTTGACGTTTAGGTGTGGTTCATATTCAATATCGGCCCTTAAAAGTTAACCCTTTAGTAACCATATTCTTTCTCTGCATCCATAGGTCAATAATGGATTATAAGCGAATGGTGAGAGTACGAGTATAATGTAGGCGGTCTCACCCGACTTAAGACTTTTCTAGCTGATTAAATATTGGGCTCAATTTGACCACCTTTGGCACCTAGGACTAAAGTAGCTTGCGATCTGCTGTTAGTATTTTCGTTGTTCTTCGTAAAAATTGCAATGACGCTACTTCTTGGCGTAGAAGCTTTTACGAATTTAAAAATTCCATCACTCTTCTAACGAAACTGCCGCCTCTATCTCGCAAAAAAGATGCCTAATTCCAAATTCGAATCGTATTCAATTTACTATTTGACCATTTACTTTTGCCATGCCATAAAACGCACACACACAGACACAAAACTACATACATGTACGAGGTAAAAACCATGTCAAAGGTCCATTCGTAAGTCAGCAACTAAAGAACCGACAACATAGGTACGTACTTCTGGATCTGGCTGGTCTAGGCCAGAGCCGCATGATTGGACGAACAATTAGTGAACGCCTTTAGGTTTCCTTTGTTGTTTTTTTTTTGCTATTGTCATGTTGTTACATCGGGTAATTGTTCCACAAAGTGACATGTAATTTTTCTTGAACATTTCTTAAATGACTTACGTATTCGACGCATTCGATGTAATGGACGCATCAACTCGCAAGGACCGAAGCACGGACAGACCGAAGTGGAAACGTATGAAGTGAGTTTAGGAACGAGTGTGAATGTGTGACCAAGTTTATTGGAAACTATGGCGAATGCGAATGGAATGTAAATCTTTTTGTGTGTTTTTTTCCTTTTAGTTGTTGTTTCTTCTTCCTTTCATCTGGTCTTTGTGCTATTCTTAAGGTCGGAGTTTTTTTTGTATCCTTCTGATGTAGTGTTGGAATTTCTTTGCTTGCAATTGATTTTGGTCGGTTTTTCTTTCTTGTGTTGCAGTCATTCGACCAACAATTTGTTTGGCTGATTTTTCTTTCGCAATTTGTTTTCGGTTAACATTCTGTGTACTGTGTTCTTCGACTTGGCCAATTACACATTGTTTTTCTCACCTGGACATTTGTCAAGGCACCAGGCGACAGGACAGACAAACAACCCAGCCATTGTTACTTCGCCTGGCTATACAATTGTTGAGGTGTTGCAAAAGTCTTAGAAGGCGGTAAGACATAAATAAATTATAATAGAACAATTGACACAATAGGTATTATTTTCGTTTATTCATTCGTTCTGGGAAAATGTCCATTAAAATCAGTTCAAAAACTAAAGGCTAGGAAGCATGGTCTTAGAGGAGTTGGAGGAAGAAAAGCTGTTGAAGAACAAAAAAAAAACTGCATTCATTAAGGTTTGCCGATAGTTTTTTCTCTTTGCCTTTAAAAGACAATAACCGGAATATTCTAAAATCATTAGAGGACAAATGTTATTTGTTCAAAAAAAAAACGAAACTAGTCCCGCTAAGGTCATTAGCACAAGGTGTCTTTTTGTTTTAAAAATCCCGCAAAGTGTTCATTTATGTTCCCGCAAGTATTCCCAGAAGTTCAGAAGATACCACGCTACATATTTGCCGCCATTTCAACATTTTGTAGAGCTGCCATACTCAGCTAACAGAATTCATTCAGAATTGATGTCGTTTTAACAGAGATTTAATTTACACACAGAAAAAACTTAGATTTAAGACAACTTCGTTAAACATTAAGAATTTCTGTTGCTATCCCTCAATGTTTATCTTATTGATTAACATTCGGTTGCACATACCAAAAGATAATAATGCATTATGGTAATTTCTGACGAAGACTTGGTTTCCATGGCTTATAAATTATTAGTTTTTGCAACTGCGGCAATTAAAGTATCCGAAACCGACATTCCGGTTTTTATGCCCAAATCCGACGGTTTCTTTTAAATAGCCTGGTGCCCACAAAATGGCCATACACATGCCTATATAGCCTTTAATAATTTTAAATCAACTTTATAAAGTTTTACATAATACTTAAATTATGTTTGCAGTTTTGCCAACGGTGACGGTCCCTACACGCAAAGAAAATGTATGGTTTGGGTAACAATATTTGAAGAGCATCATACTATTGCTGGTTATATGGTTGTGGCACAACAATATTATGATCATCACAACAATAGTATGGTTCACACACAACCATACTATGATCCCCATAACAATATTATGGTCCTCACAACAATAGAATTATTCACACACAACCATACTATGATCCCACAACCATATTATTATTCACACTCAACCATACTATGATCCCCACAACCATACTATAATCCTCACAATCAAAGAATGTTTCACATACAACCATGATGTGCATAATCCTCACAGCCATAGTATGACTTACACACAACCATGCTATGATCCTCAAATTTTTTTGTAAAGATTGGGTTAAGTTTTTATTTAACAATAGAGATTTTTATTAAATAAGTTATGTAAAAATACATAAAACTCTTTATAAAAGGAGTGATTTATTTAACAGTAGAAACAATTCATTTATTAAAAATATTTCAGTTTTAAAGGGTGTTTTTTATTGAGGTATAGAACTTCGAATTGAAATAAAACACAAGAAATTCGTTTTAATGTCCATCAATTTGGCTTTATTGGAAGGATAATTTTATGCCATTAATGTTTAAGTATGATTTCGGGCATGTGGCCGCCACGGCTGGCTCGAATAAAGCCAATTCTACAGGTCCAATTTTCAACCACTTTTTCGAGCATATGGGGCCGTATGTTGGCAATAACGCCACGAATGTTGGCTTCCAAGTCCCCTAACGTGTTTCTGGTTTGTTGGCGTAGACGAGCGACTTCACATATCCCCAAAGAAAATAATCCAATGGTCCATGTTAACCGATCCATGGTTAACCGAATTAATTGCTCTGATGGACGATTATGTCGACCATAAAATGGACGGAGCTTGCGGTGAACTTCGCGAACTGAACCATTACTTTCGAAATAAATTTGCACGATTTGCAAGCGTTGTTCTTTTGTCAACCTGTTCATGATGAAATGGCAAACCAAACTAAATATTAATCACTTGACAGCTGACAAAATGGCCGCGAGTTAAAAAAGTGATACCAACTTAAAGTTCTATACCCCAATAAAAAAACACCCCTTACTAATCCGTAGTTTGTTTTGAAAAAATTTAATTTATATATAGAAACTACTATTATTGCGTAAGATTCTTAAAAATAACATTGTCAAATTAAAAATAAATTACGATTTTGCCTGTATGATTGCCGTAACCATGTTATTGTTAACCTAAACCCCATGAAACAATACGTTTGTCCCATCAACCATATTTATATTGTTGCTACAACCATATTTTCATTTTTCAATTTGGCAACAATGCTTTTGTTACATTTCAACAATATTGATATTGCCGCAATCATACTATTGTCAAAATTAAATTAAATTGAGAAAACAACACTATGGTTGCGATGAACATACTTTTATTGTGGAGAACATATTATTATTACCTTGACCATATAATAACCATATTTTTTCTCTGCGTGTGGTATGTTAAAAAACTGCAATCAAAGACATGGCGCGATACTAAGATTAGCAGATTATATGGACAGGCTTTATGTAGAGTCAGGCTATCTTTATGTAGAGTCAGGTACGGGATAAGGGTTTACTCGGAATCCCTAAATCAAAAAATATCTCGACTGCTACCGAACAAATGCACGGTCTTACAGGCAAAGATTTTTGCAAGATTCTGAAACTATGCATGCCTCCGTCAAATATCCTTTTATATGTGGCCAGCATGGCAGCCAGAAATGAGCTGGACTTTATTACAGAGAAATGGGTGAAAATGTGTGAAGAGATGCATTGAATAACGCATACAAATCAGCAGGCACAACATGACGCTGACATGTGTACCGGGTCACAGTGATTTACCGGTCAACGAGATGGCAGACGAATGTGTCAGAATGGCCTCAGTAGCAGTGAACGAATCAACAACGCCAGACACACACATCCAGGTCGTCGAACTGATAAATGTAATCGACGAAGCAGTGTCAAGGTGAAACTCAATTCACAACTTCGGTGTCTCAAGGGACAAGGGAATTGATAAACCTTGGAAAACATAGGCTCATAGGAGTCCTTACTGGGCACTGCTTTATCAGGACTAACTCCTTTGGGCATCCCGTGCAGAAACTGTAGTAGAAGTTGCCAGGACGTAAAGGAAGAGGAGTCAGTTGCTATGCACATCGGGATGGGTTGATTTAGCAGTCGATATTGTGCTATTGATTTTTCGAAAGCTTTTGGCATAAGGAAAAAAAGTTCCACTACGACATATCACAAAAATCATTTTCGAGGCGCACAAATTTCTTTTTTTTACTTTTCTCGAATTTTATTTTTAAGGTTTTTTTAATAGGTAATAATTTTTTTTTAATATTACTTTTGATTTGTCGTTGTGGAACTTTATTTCGTCATAACAAAAGCTGGTGAAAAACCGATGAAACAATATCGAAAAATGTTTGTCCTTACAAATCGGTCCACCCTTATGCACATGCTCGGGTCTTCAGGAAAGTAGACTTGCCTACTTAGGCTACTTTACTGACCTGGCCGAAATATCGGATATACCACCCAAATCTCTCTTTAAATCTGTTAAACTGTCGGTCTGTTTCAGAATTACTTGAACCAGTTGATAAATTATAACACATAACAAACATAAAAAGTTGAATAACTGCCAAACATATCTTTTATAAATATGCACCCTCTCTCCTTCCGTTAACTCTTTAATATCCCCCACTCTCTCGTTTACTTTTCTTTACCAGGGAGAGAACTCGCCATTCAACCTATTTTAACCTGCAGTCCTCGTGCAATGCAATATGCTAAATTTGACTAAATACCGAATCGAACAATCCAGTTTCACCGGCGATAATAATTGGTCACTCTTAACTGGTGAGCGGTGTTCCCTACATAAAAAAACCAAATGTTAAGCTCTTAAAAAGCACTTTAAAATTGAAAAATATAATGACGTTTAACCATTACTGTAGAATAAAAACTGTCTATATTGACGCCCAAAAAATCTTTAGATAGTCTGACAGCTCTTCTCCTCGGCTTCAGTTCATGCTTCTCTCGATTGCATATTTTCCTATCGCACACCGCCTAGTTATCACTGATACTACCATAGAAACTTGACCCAGAAGACCTATGATTTTAAACTATTTGAAACGGAATGAGTCGATTTTCACGCTATACCATTTCTCACAAATTGAATTTTGCTTTTCAAGACCTATTCTATTTTTCAAAACCAGCCCAACGGATATACTTATACAGAACAGGTCTAAACCTCAAGCCCGTCTTTAAAATCAGAGATATTTTCTGGTTTTCTTCGGTCCAAACGATCATAATGTCATTTTCACCTGTGTCCACTGTAATTAATACTTTCGGATAAATTTGCCAGGACTCACACACACACAGCCTGAGCGGACTGACCCAGTTATTGCCGTAAAGAGTTCTGCTCAAAATGTACATGGACCTACTACACACACGTTAAAATAATCTTATTTAAAAAAATACCATAGTATGCTGGTTTACAAATTGTATATTTGAATGAATGAACGAACGTAAATACGTACGTACATTCCCAAAGGTAGTTAAAAAATAAAGATGAAAAAAAAATAAATAAAATCTGAAAAATAAAACCAGGAAAAATCTATTGTTCGGACCGATACAATTGAAACGACAAGTGTTCACAGTTGGCAATATTCCCAATACCAGCCGCTGACAATACCGGACTATTTTCACAATTATATTCGGTGTTCGTGCATGTGCATGTGTGTGTGCATATTTTTCCATTTTTGTTGAATTTCAATCATCAGTTTTCTCTTCACATTTTCCAGGTTTTGTGATTTTTGTTTTTTTTCTGCTTTCAATACAAGAAAATATTTTTTGGGTTAACAGCAACTGTAGAACAAAGCAACAGCAACAACAACAAAAAACGAGTAAATCTCATTCAACAATTGTATGCAAAAATTTATAAAATTCGAACCAACACCAAAAACCGACCAGAGAGAACGGACCAACAACAATACGATACCGGAGCACTGAAATGAGGAAAAACAACATAAGCCTCATTCAAATTCACTCTGAGCCCAAGTGGTGACAAAAAAAGCAAGAAAGAACAACAACAACAAAGAAAACAACAAACCAGGAACAACTTTTGTTCTTCCTTTCTCTATATGTATGTCGATTCTCTGCACATGTGTGTGTGTGTCCACTGCAAGGAGGAGGGCTTTAAGTATGGCTATAATCCTGCAGGTGGTCAACAGTTAATAAAAATAGCAGGCAACAGTATGAAGAACAACACCAACAACATCAGCAACTACGATTTTTACAACAATGACAACACAAGCCCGGATATTTGCATTCGATTGCAACAGGCCTGACACTTGTGGCCGGTCAACATCGTTCAAATGATGCCCTATTCAATAGTGTGATGCAGTGAAGTCTTGGTGTGGCATTCTGAATTGTAATTTATTACCAACTACCACCGAAGTGCACGCAGAGAAAATATATGGTTACTATACTCGTATGGTCACCGCAACAATAATTTGTTCTCTACTATAAAAGCATTGTCGTCGCAACCATAGTTTTGTTTTCTGAATTTTATTTTGACAACAGTATGATTGCGGCAATAATAATATTGTTGAAATGTAACAATACTATTTTTGCTAAATTTAGAAATGAAAATATGGTTGAAGCAACCATGCAAATATTCTTTTTGTGACAAAAGTATTGTTGTTAAAGATTTACTTTAGCAATAATATAATTACGGCAATCATACTGTATGGTTGGGACTATGAACAAATCATAACAGGTTTTAAAGACTATGTGTGTGTTTTTTTTTTGGTATAACAAAAAAACATAAACACACATGATGGAGTGCATGGTTGGTGTCCATTATAAAAGTAGCATTCACCCCTGCTGGCAACTAAAAGTATTTTCGACTGCCGTTGAAATATATATCTTTGTTTCTTGAGTAAAATGTTCAAGAAAATGTGGTTATGAACTAATTTTAATGCAATTTAAAATAACTTACTTGATAAAAATCTCTATTCAAAAGAACATGACCCAATCTTAATAAATAATTTTGGGGATCATAGTATGGTTGAGTGTAAATTACACTATGGTTGTGAGCATCATACTATTGTTGTATGAGAAACATTCTACGGCAGTGAGGATCATAATATGGTTGTGGAGATAATAGTACGGTTGAGTGTGAATCATACTATTGTTGTGAGGATCATAGTATGGTTGTAGTGATCATAGTATGGTTGAATGTGAATCATACTTTGGTTGTGGGGATCATAGTATGGTTATGTGTGAATTATACTATTGTTGTGAGGATCATAATATCGTTGTGCCCCAACCATATACCCAACAATAGTATGATCCTCTTCGAATATTGTCACCCCAACCATACTTTTTTTCTGCGTGTGGGGCAACTAGGACGGGGAAAATAATTTTAAATACAGGGTGCCCGTCGGGAAGGTATACTACTTTGTTTGTTTATAATTTTTGATTAAATGAAAGAGAATGGATCTTATATTGATAAATGTCGGCAATTATATATGGAATACAATATCAGATAAATGTCCGCCTCTGTTAGCCTCACAAATGCGAGCCCTTTTGAGCACATTTTTCATTACATTCCCACATATTTCACGCGGTATTTTATTAATTTCATCACAAATATTTTGTTTGAGTTGCTCAAGCGTTTCTGGTTTGTTTGCATAAACCTTCCCTTTCAGATATCCCCACAAAAGAAGCCCAGAGCAGTCAAATCAGTCGACCGTTGAGGCTAATTCTTGAAATTACTTGTTGTGGAAAGAGGTCTCGCAGTAATTCCATTGTAATCCTGGCTGTATGCGATGTGGCACCGTCTTGTTGATACCACATGTTAATCAAGCCCAAAGCATGCAGTTCTGGCTTTAAAAAGTTGTCAATCATATCACGATATCGCTTCCCATTGACAGTTACCGTTACGACGTCCAATGACTACTCGTGGCCGAATTGCAAACCAGACTGTCACTTTAAATGGATGTAAAGGTGACTGAGGAATAATTTGTGGGTTTTCCATTGGCGAGCTGTAACATCATATTGGCATATGTGAGGCGGCGTAAATGGTCTTGTGGAAGAAGCTCTTCGGTCGACTGAATCTTAAATGGAAACAAACGCAAATCCCTGTGCAAAATTTTGGCCAAAGTTGTTTATTGAAGACCAAGCTACTGAGCACGGCGTCGAATTGAGGTTTTGAACCCTTTCTTGAGCAGCAGTAATGTTTTCAGTCGATCTTGTAGTACCTTGTGGCCCATGCTTGGACCTATCTTTTCCTTTTTCTTCAAAATTATTCACTACACGATAAATAGTGCGTTTTGTTGGTAGGTTGTTTTTCCCAAAAATTTCACGTAACTTTCTCGTCGTCACAGTAATCGATGACTGATTTTGATAAAAAAAAATGTTAACGATTAAAACACGTTGGTTTATCGAATATTTTAACATAGTAAATTTGCCACGTCTCTACTTCACGACTGCCAAATATGAACTCATGTTTTCCAAAATGGCGCCAAACAAATTAGTATACCTTCCCGGCGGACACCCTGTATAAGACCCATAGAGTACAAACTAAAGTGGTAAGCGAAAGGATTTAAAGGGATCAAGTCACCAAAACATAATTAAGATAAAATAGGGAACTTGGCCGAAATGGCTGTAGTTTTCGATCGTATACCTGAGACCACAATCTGTGATTGATGAAAAGATGCGCGATGATATACGACTGGCTTGAAGCTAGGGGAAGGGCGGGACGGGGACCTTAGAACGAAGAACCGAAATCAGAGCTTTTATTACTACGAGAACATAACACATTATAACAGGTGGAAATTCGAGCAATTACAGAGTGAGTGAACTGCCCTGGCGCTAAAACGCGAGGCAAACGGGGCAACAATGGCAAGATCAAGGACCGTTTTAAATTGTAAAATGGCGCTTATCGTTTACTCTGTACGATATGTGGCACAATTCACATTGTATGGGTGCCTGGTACGAGTAGCGATTCCAAGACCGAAAATCCGACTTTAAGGTTTGAATGTCCAAACCCGATAGTAGGCTTGTCAAAAATAGCTAAAACCCGGCCGGTCGGTTTACCTTTTTGCGGCTTTTTGCTGTCGGGTATTCCGGTTTTTGATTGCTGCATATAAGAAAAAACAGAACTTTCGCCTAAGGAATGCGTAAACCTAAACCTTTTAGAATACCGATCGACTCAAAATCACCAGATTCGATTTAACGATATCTGTCTGTTCGTCACTCCATCTGTATGCCGCCTATATAAAGTTTGTTCTCTAGGTCACACTCCGATTAGTGCTGCGACATCGACCTTAAAACATCGATGTTTTACAACATCGATGTTTTAAATCAAAGGCATCGATGTCGATAAAACATCGGTAAAAAACATCGATTTTTTTTCGGAAATTTTGTTTTTGCTGTTTTGTGTTATCAACAAATAAATCACCCTATTTGATGATATAAAGGCCAAAACCATATAAAACTGGATTAATACTAGAGTTATTTCATTTATGTACTTATATTGCTAAAAGAAAATTATATAAAAGATTATTGTTCAAGGTTTCAAAACTTTGAGTTGACAGTTTATAAAAAATTTTTTTTTGAGCTTCTCTCCTGAGATAGAGCTTCTTCTGCTTGAAGCAATATTTCCAGCAGCCGAGGACTCTCTCTCTCTCAGAGGGGACAGAAGTGGCCATAATTGATAAATATTTTATAGCCGTCTTCATCAACGCTGAGTTTTTAGGCACATATCTCTGTTGCCATGCCTCCAGGGGATTTTCGTGTAGTCTACGAGACACAGGACTTTTCAAATATACAGCCAATTCCGTCGGCATTTGAGCGGTATCCATTTGATCAATAACCCTGGATCTCTTTTTGGCCTTCCAATTCTCTTGCACCAGTTTGAAATAATGTACACATTCTTTATAAACTTTTGTCTCTTTCTAACTTAGGCGCAAACCAAAAGAGACAAAAATACAAGATAGTACAAATTTTACAGCACTGTAAATTCTGTGTAAGCACTAAAACATGAAATTAGCTGCTCTTCGAAATGTCCTCTCAATAGATCCATTGTTTGATCAGCTGTACTGCAAGAGGCACCGTTGAAACCAAATGTCTTCAATATTACGGACTTTACTTCCTGGTAGCAAAAAGTCCGATATCAGGGCGGTACAGCGAGCACCATTCAAAAAAATCATCGGTTCATTGAAAAATATGGACCGATGATTCCATCAGGCCATAAACCGCACCAAACCGTGTTTTTCTCTTCTGGCTGGTCTTCAGCCCAAATACGGCTAATTGTTTATTGACCTTGTAGTTGAACCAGAAATGGGCCACATCACTGAACAATGTTTTGGTCGAAAACAGCGAATCTTCTTCAATCTTTCAAAGAGCCCAAACACTGAAACGGCGTCGCGCAGCAACAACGTTAGGCTTAAATTCCTGAAATGGCAAACAATATTGAAAAGAAAAAAAGATAGAAATATGGTCTATATTTATTCCTAACTAAGTTATAACACCATGTATCACAGTGTGGTGTTGAGTAGAACAATATAGTCTAAGTTTACAAAAAACTAATTATATTCCTATACTTAGGCTTGATCTCGTAATCTTGCGAATTAAATCAGCAAAAGAGCTTCTTGAACAACAATTATAACTTCCGTATAATTACATTTAATGCGACTTTTCGATATTATAATATCCAATCGTTGATTAAAACAAACGATGACATGGGAAGGACTTCTATTCGTGCTGCTGCGCGCAAAAAAAGGATGGTTGGGGTGACTATATGATTATGGCACAACAATATTATGATCCCCACAACTATACTTTGATACCCACAACCTTATATTGGCGTACTACAAGCATATACCCAACAGTAGTATGATACTCTTCGAATATTGACACCCCAACCATACTTTTTATAACCAATATAATAGGAAAAAGGTTATATTCACTTTGTCATTGCATTTGCAACACATCGAAATACTGTTCGAAGATCCCATAAAGTAAAATTCTAAGACGATCTAGACACGTCCGTGTGTCTGTCTGTGGAAAGCAAATAACAGGTCGCATTATTGAAGCTAAATGGCTTAAAAGTTGCAGGAACATGTGTTGGTAGTCTAAAACGGTTGCTATTGAAAATGGGCCAGATCGGCCAAGAGGTAAGCATTTTTTTTTTGTTTTAATTACAGACTATACTTATATTGTGATAAAATTAGACAAAGGTGCGGTGCTACACTCCCTTGGCAAAATTTTCATATAGGACCGTCCATGATGGAGGTAACATTTTTCTATGATGGACGCTTAATCAGCTTTTGCAGAGCCGAACTTAATTTGTCTACTTGTTTTTTCTTTGTGTTTGGTAGTAGAATCTAATTTTATAGTACTCGTAAGCCAAACGTGTGCACTAATAACAATTTATTAAGGAACCAAAATAGCACTTTCAAGGACCTATACTCCCTCTCCTTCTGTCACCAGTACTCATATATCCGAGTTGTTATAAATGCTAACCCCAACTAAACTTACCATGTAGCGCATCCCAGCAATACCAACACGTGCAAAAATACACCAAACCTCTATCGAGCGTTTATTTTTGCATTATGGATATAAGCACACACATACACTCACACAAATGCGATGTGATTGGATGCGTGCATGTGTTTTCGTGTGTGTGGCTGTGGTGTATAAATAAATTTACATATGGATTTGTGTAGCCTTGTCTCACATGTACGGATGGGCTCAAGGAAAAGAGGATTCCACTCAATAAACCACAGTCGAATGCAAAAAATGCGACAGTATTTACACTGTCCCTGATGCTGGTGCTGCAGCAACAGCAGCAGCTCGCTTGACAGGTGGTCTTCGGTTTGGTGGCCCCTGTTCGATACCTATTAGATTGACATTGTCTTCAGGTGTGAGGCTGACTGAGTGCGTGTGTGTGTGCGGATTAAGCCACGGTGTTCCTCTCCTTTCTTTTTAAATTTATTTTATCATTGAAGAGTTCTTTTCAATAATTTAAAGAATTGTCATTTCAAATGGATTAATCCGTTTTTGGCACCAGCAGTATTTTTCCCTTAATTCCTCTTTTTTGTTTTTGCAATCAGAGAGTGTGCCATTGTTAGCATTGATTTGGACAGTTGGAACTAATGAAAGGATGGATTTTCTGTGTGTAAGGGGTTTTTTCACACAATTTTATTTGGCGACAGCCAAAAGGAACATGGATTCGAATTTGACACGATAGTTTTGGTCTGGTTATGGACAAGTAAAACCAGGTTCCAATCCAGATAGATAGTCTTACGATGGCTGCTACATATACTTATATTTCTGGCCTAACAATGAAAATGTGAAGAGTACTTTTCAATAATGTGCGGGAAAAAAGAAGTCATTGGGTGCCAAGTCAGGGCTGTACGGCGGATGACCCATCAATGCGACGTTTTGGTCGGTCAAAAAGGCACTTGTTTGAGCCGATGTATGAAAGCTCGCATTGTCACGAGTTAATTCCATTTTTTTGCCAAATTGATTTTTTCACGGCACTGTAAACAACACAAATGATGGTCTACGTCAAAACGTACTGAGTACGTTTATGCTAAAAAATGTCAAACTTTCTAATGGAAATGTCACATGGCGCTAGGCAACAATAAGTGTTGCCTAGCGGAAAGAAATATATATATAGCAACCCTCTAGTAACCTGAAAAGAACACGGCTAATATTCGATCCACCTGAATTAGGTGAATTTTATATTTCATATTTTAACTTTATCTGAGTTTTAAGGATTAAAATAATAAGTCCTTAAAACGACGTATAAAAAAGGCCACATAATAAGTATTTAAAAGTATTTATTAATTAGAAGATACTAATTCATAATTACACTGTTCTGCATAAATTAACTTTTGAGCCCAACTCTAGAAAAAACCAACTGATCTTAATGTCAAGTTATCTCGGAAATCCAAATTGATTGTCCGTTTTCCCCATCTCGTATAGGTTTCGAGTTATCGTAGGAAAGTTCTTCACTTTTTTGTTTAATTTGCCTTTAACTTCGGCAGTTTTTATCCGATTCATCAGAACCATTATCTGGGTCAATATTAATTGGTAAGAAATGCTTCTTTTATTTTGTAGCGTGGGGTTTTTAATCTGGCTTTTTGACAGCTGTCACTTGATTTATGCTCAGTTTGGTTTGCCATTTCATAGTAAATAGACATACTCCAGAAACAACGTTTGAAAATCGTGGAAATTTATTACCAAAATAATAGTTCGGCTATGTGTTGCCTGGCGCCATCGGACATTTCCGTTGGAAAGTTTGACATTTTTTAGCATAAACGCCCTCAGAACGTTTTCGCGTACGACTATCATTTGTGTTGTTTACAGTGACTTGAAAAAATAAATTTAGAAAAAAAATGGAATTAACTCGTGAACATTTTCATGCGATCATTTTTCACAACTTTCGACGTGAATTATCACTACAAGAGTGCATCGATGAACTTAAATCTTTGTATGGCGATGAAGCACCATCCTATAGCACTGTGAAAAACTGGTTTAATGAATTCAATCGTGGCCGAAGCTCGCTCGAAGACGAAGGTCGTCCAAAAACGGCCGTTGGGCCAGAGAACATTGATGCCGTGCGTGAACTTATAATGCAAGATCGCCATGTGACTTACCGTGAGATAGAGACATTTCTTCTACCAGCATACATTCGATATAGCATGAACACCTTTTGTTCTCGGTGGATCCCGCACAATTTGTCAATCGCTCAAAAAAGGCTCGTGACGATTAGTGCAATAGCCCGAAACAAAACAAAAATCGACAGTCTTCGCAGACGAGCCAAATCCAACGAAAGTTGTTCGAGGAAGAAGCACTTCGAACGAAATGGTCGCCTGTTTTTTCGGCAAAACTGGTCGGTCACTTCTGAGTGGTACACCACAATTTGTTTGCCTGAAGTCTTCGGAGAAATTCGAAAAACGAACAAGAGAAGACGAATTATTGTGCACCATGACAATGCGAGCTCTCACACATCGGCTCAAACCAGCGCCTTTTTGACCGGCCAAAACGTCGAATTGATGGGTCATCCGCCGTACAGCCCTGACTTGGCATCCAAAAAAATTCTTTTTATACCCTAGCATAAAGAAAAAAATGCGTGGTCAACGATTTTCGTCGCCAGAATATGCTTTTGTAGCTTTCAAAACCATGTTTTGGAGGTATCTTAATCGGAGTGGAAAAAGTTCATCGACAATTGGTTTGAGCGCATGCAAATGTGTATAAATTATGCTAGAAAATACTTTGAAAAACAAAAACACCATTTTTTATGATAAATATTCGCATTTTCTTTATTAGGCCAGAAATATGTATAGCAGCCCTCGTATTCGGACGACATAATCGCCCAGTAGTGTCGGTAATTCGAGCAACCATAGATCGGTTTCGCATCACGTTTACTCTAGTGGATAATGTGACGCCGTACAGTTCACGGAAGGCGCTATTGCTGATGTGGGGCAGAATGAGTCCATCCGCCATCGCGCTCAACAATTGGAGCTGTGCCCATCCACTTTATGGAAGACTTTGCGAAAGGATCTTGGTTTGCAGGATTACATAATACAATTCGTGCAAGAATTGAAGACGAACGACCATCAAGCGCGTAGCAAGTTCAATGAATGGGCCCAAATGAGATGGCCACCGATCCTGATTTTAACAAGAAAAAAAATTTTGTTCAGCGAAGAAGCTCACTTTTGGTTGAATAGGTACGTTAATAACCCAAAATTGTCGCATTTGGAGTAATGAAAATCCACAAGCCGTTGTTGAGACGCCGTCATTCTCAAAAAGTCACTATTTGGAGTGCTTAATTTGAAGCCGGCCATAATTTTACATTCAATGGGGAACGCTGTGGAGCCATTATTAATTACTTTTTCGTGCCTGAATTGTAGGATGTTGATGTAGACAACCATTGGTTCCAGCAAGACGGCGCTTCATGACATACAGCAAATCAATGTATAAAAGGAAACGTTTGGTGAGCGCATTATCTCGCGTCGTGGGCCTTTGGCGTGGCCTCCAAGATCATGAGACTTAACAGCGCTAGGGTTATGTGTCTATGTCGATGCAGATAAGCCCGACACGATTGACGCATTAGAAGAGAATATTCGGCGCTTTAATGCTGACATACAGCCCCAAATTTTTGGACATAACATTAAATTATATTAGTTTTCTTCCTGAAAACCACACGTATGAAAAAATCATCCTTTATAAAGGGTGTCCCAAGAAGAGCGCAATTTTTAAATGACTGATGCAGCAATTGAATTGTTTCTCTGGCTGTATGACATGTGGCGCCGTCTTGTTGGAACCACATGCCCTCCACATTCATTTCTTCAATTCTAGGCTAGAAAAAACTGGTTATCATTTCACGATACCAAACACCATTGACTGTTTGCGCTTGACCTGCCTCATTTTCATAAAAAAAAGGTCAATGATTCCTCCAGCCCAAAAACCACACCACACAGTGACACGTTGAGGATGCATTTGCTTCTCGTGAATCACTCGAGGATTTTCCGCACCCCAAATGCGACAATTCTGCCTATTGACGAAAGATGAAAATGGGCCTCGTCACTGAAGATGATTTTATCGGCAAAATCAGCATTTTCATGTTGTCTCTCCAATACCCAATTAACGAACTCCCTTCGCTGTCCATGGTCAGCTGGCTTCAGTTCCTGAGTCAATTGAATTTTGTATGCATGAAGATGCAAATCTTTCGTCAAAATTCGCTGCAAAGTGGATTTGGAGACACCAATTTGCTGAGCTCGGTGTCGAATTGAGGTGGATGGAGTTTGAGCGACATCATCACGTACAGCTGCGACATTTTCGGTCGATCGACCTGGTCGATGGCGCGTTGTTGTCTTTACATCACTAACAGACCCAGTTTCGGCAAATTTATCCATTAATCTCTTTACAGTTGACTCTTTTGGAGCATTATTGTGACCCCAAATTGATCGCAATTTGCGAACTGTAGCCATTTTGGTAAAACAATTTCACAATGAGAATGCATTGTTCATTCGTGTAGCGCTCCATTTTTACTAACCTCGTACCTTCTACTAACAAACAATAACAATTGTTCAAATGTCAAACAATGACACTTCGAATGTTGCCAGATTTAAAAATTGCGTTCTTCTTGGGACACCCTTTATAAGTATAAAAATTAAAATAAAAATAATAGAAGCTACAGCCAAAAGAAGTCAATTTTTTTGTTGAAAAATTTTGTTTTTAACTTCCAATTGAACCCCAATTCTGGAGCTCTACCACTCGTTTTTTCCACAAAATCATAAATACTCGTTACATACTGTAACGTTTCCAACGTGGTATATTTTTTGATTAACCGACAACAAAAAACTCATTTTCACCACATCTCGAAAACTAAACGACAAAACGGGCATTCAGTTTGGATTCTAGAGATCATTTTACATAAGGATCAGTTGAATCCAAAGAAGGATTTAGTTGCTGAACACTGTTATTAACCTATCTTTACTTATTGTAATACAATATAACAATTTCGGCAGTCTGTAAACTTGAACCTAAAAAGGACTTAAAATGTCTAAGTATAACTGCGTTGCCAGGTGAAACATATACGCTGGTCATGTTGAGATAAAGCTTTTACAATACTCTGTACTGCTACATATCTAAAATTACGCATTAGCCACTTTCATTGACGGCATCCCAACTCAATTAAAATCCTTGAACCACTAGCCAAAGGCCACTGACCGCCGATGCAGCCACCACATATCAATTAATCAACATCAATTTCCGAAATTTCCAAGAAACATAAGATTAACAACTCTTGATAATAAGCCAGCCAAAAACGGTTAAGGTTAAAGGTGCAATTACTTTCGTACTTCTTCGAAGCTATTATAAGAAAATACAAACGCTATTTGTGGTAAGCACAAACGAAAATGGTTTAGAATTTGACAAACAAAAAACAAAATAAGAAATCCTATAGGTGAACAAAAGATCCATCAACAAAAGCCAACGGACGTCACACAATGGCCGTACCAAAATTGATGTCCTCTTTGACTGTCAGCCTATAATGCTGACACACATTCATCCCTTGACACAATGCCACGACCGGCGGCGGCACGGCACATATCATCTCTGGAGTAGCCAAGAAATCGACACGTCTGTCTCATGGCCACCAAATGCAGTAGAAGCAAGAAGCATCGAAGGCGTTACGGCGTTGTCGTCCTTCGTTCTATCTGTATGTCAAAGCAAGACAACGGCATAATAAAGTAACAAGAAGCCAGAGCACAGTGTTGCGACTCCACAGAAAATGTTATATTTTCAAAAGACATATAGGTTATGTGTCATTTCTTTACTTAAAACAAGAAAATTTCTATGGGGTTTTTAAACACTCTACCATAGACTCGAGTGTGGACTTAGGCTCAGAATAAAGTCTTTATGGGTGATACAAGCAAAATATGCAGCAAATATGGGCTCAAATTAAATAAAATTTAATTAAAAAACCAAATCGGGATTTGTGTTTATACCCTACAACACCGCAAAATAATGGTCAAAGACCCCATAAAGTATATATTCTGTATCAGCTTAAAATTCTAAGATGGCCATATCCTTCTGTCTATCTATGGAAAGCAATCTACAGGTCGCACTTACATGTGTTGATGGACTGAAACGGTTGGTATTAAAAATGGACCAGATCGGTCAAGAAGTAAACATTTCTCCCACACAAGTACTGAGTCAAACTCTGGAAAAATCAACAAGCCTGAGCTTTAAAAGACAGTATCTCGTAAATTATTAAATAAATGACGATGATATATGCAACATATGAGGTTGGCATGCAGAAAAAACTACCCTGATGCAAACGTGGGTAGTACGCCCACTTTCAAAAAATAGCATTTATGATAAAAAGTATTGACGGATCTTTAGACTACAATTAATGACTAGGAAATTTGTATAAATCATGTTATGCTAAAATTAGACAAGGGAGCGTGGTACCGCCCATATAACCCTGAACTTTTAAAGGCTATATCTCGTGTACTAATATCGATATGACGATAGTAGTTAGTATATATGAATGGACAGAAACACACCTTAAGAGAACAATGGCCGGTGCCATGCCCCTTGACAAATTTTTATATACTTATAGGATCGTAATCCATGATGCAGCGTATATAATCTTCGGCTCGAAGAACATAATTTGTCCACTCGTTTAGATTTTGTTAACCCATGAGTTAAACAAAACGATTCTTCTGACTTGCCACCACTAATAACAATGGACATATTTGAACTCATATTCAATAAAATTTCTTTACTAATCTATATATGTGGACAACATCTAAGCATCGAATGAGACCGATCCCATGCCCCAAAAGTGTTCTCTCCCAGACGTGTCAAATTATTTTTTATTATCTGCTATATCTAAAGAGTTATGCTCAATAAACGATTTTTTTTCAATTTTACCTAGACAACTTAATTTATAATTAGGTGATCTGAAACATTTAGAATCAAAAAAGATAGAGTCATGAAGTGCACCACGCTAGCATACGAGTAATTGGGTCAGACCACGAGAAGTGTGACATAGTGGGTCAGGGATTTTGATGTTTGGTCCATATATCGAAAGGTTATGTCAATATATAAAGCTCCACAAAAAATAAAAGTAAAATTCCTGAAGTTGTTGTTGTTGTTGCAATTTGAAAATTGCAAATTTCAGAAATTTAGTATTTTTGTGAAATATTCAAAATTTTATATCTTGAAAACGACTTGAGATATCTAAAATTTTTTTTTTAGTTTTTCAAGGACAGTTAATGTAAAAAATAAAAAATCTGAAAATAGTCTACACTCAAACAAAAATGTTCGGAAATTTTGTTTAAAGAAAACAATTGCATTTTAAGTATAGAGCCGGAGCAAGAAAAATAATCAATCATTCATTAGAATTTAGGAAATTTAGTTATCTTTCAGAAACAGAAAAAAAAATTTATTATTCTCAAGTAGTTTCTGAGATACACCGTTTTTGGTGGACGACCTTTACGCTTGAACAGCCAAAATGCAATGTTTACAACTATTACTCTTTGTTGTTCTTCTTTACTTACCCATTCAACTTTGACGCACTGAGCAGTTAAGTGCATATGTACTGAAAGTATTTTGACAAATGCAATTTGTTGTTGGTAAATGTTTTGTTACATTTGCTTTAACAAGAACTTTATTAATAAAGAAAATAAAAGAAAAACATAGTGTTTAGAAAGATATAAACAAAAGGATATTTTTATGACTTCAGATTTTCAATAAAATTTATATTTTTTACAAAAATACATTTTGAGTTTTGCTCTTTACATCCACCAAAAACGGTGTATCTCAGAAACTACTTTAGAGCAATAAATTTTTTTTCTGTTTCTGAAAGATAACTAAATTTCCTAAATTCTAATGAATGATTGATTATTTTTCTTGCTCCGGCTCTATACTTAAAATGCGATTATTTTCTTTAAACAAAATTTCCGAACATTTTTGTTTGAGTGTAGACTATTTTCAGATTTTTTATTTTTTACCTTAACTGTCCTTGAAAAACTAAAAAAAAAATTTTTAGATATCTCAAGTCGTTTTCAAGATATAAAATTTTGAATATTTCACAAAAATACTAAATTTCTGAAATTTGCAATTTTCAAATTGCAACAACAACAACAACTTCAGGAATTTTACTTTTATTTTTTGTGGAGCTTTATATATTGACATAACCTTTCGATATATGGACCAAACATTAAAATCCGTGACCCACTATGTCACACTTCTCGTGGTCTGACCCAATTGTAAATGAAAGAAAACACATCTTTGAGATAACTCTGAGAAAAATTACGCAATCCTTCAAAATGGGGAAAGGCGAGGAGCATTATAATTTAATTTCATGGCAAATGTTTGTTACTACCAAAAAAATTTAAGCTTGACTCATCCTTAAGTACACCGATCACCCAATAACCCATGTCTGTCTAATTTAGATATAGCTCCCACATATATGTTCATCCGATTTTTAAGCCACATCTTACATCCAATTATGATGAAACTTTGCGTATTGGGCCAAGGAAGAATGATATTGAAATTGAAGAAAGTCGTTTCAGATTTAGATGTAGCTCCCATACATATATGTTGATCTGATATTATGTCTTTAGCTCTAGAAGCCACATATTACCTCCAATGCTGATGAATTAAGCACTAGTTAGTTATTTGGACCAAGAAAGCTGGTTATGGAAATAGAAGGAACTTGTTTCAGATTTAGACATAGCTGCCACACACATATGTTCATCTGATTTATATGTCTTTAGCTCTAGAAGCCACATATTGCATCCAATCCAAGGAAGGACGTTATTAAAATTGGAGAAAATAGGTTTAGATTAAGATATAGCTCCCACACACATAGGTTCATCCGATTTTATGATTTTACTTCTAGGAGCCGCATATTGGATTCATTCTTGATGAAATTTTGCACAAATAAGTTCATTGTGCCAAGGATAACCGCTTTTGAAATTGGAGAAAACAGGTTCAGGTAAATATATAGCTTCTACATAAATGTTCAACCGATTTAAACAAAAGCAATACAGTTTTTACACAAATTTAAATTGACTCTATGTTACTACAGTCTATGTTATTACAGCCCTAATGGGTACAAAAACCTATTTTTATTGGCATTGCTGAACATCCATAAGCTCAGGGTATAACTTAGTCGAAGTTCATGCTACTTCGGAGCCGTGTAACGCCAAATCTATTCCGACTAGAGATCCAAATATATTCCTGTTCCAGAAATTAGAGACTTATTTCGAAATTATTTTTTTTTGTCGAAACATTGTGTTGTGGAAGGTTGACTAGAATCGGATATAACGACTTTTTACTTGTTTAATTAAACTACGGAAAGAATTTCAACAGATCGCATTGTGCTCTAAAGTTGTCGCCATTAAAATGTAGGTTCAATTTTTTGACAAAACAAAAGAAGTTTTTGGCTTTCTGTGATCATGTTTGAAAGGTACATCAATATGTCACAAAAACCACCCATTGCTTCTTGAATATCCAAAATTTTCAGTAAGGGGTATTAGCAAAAAAAAAATTACTAACAAAAGAGGAATCCCACTACAGTCGGTTCAAGCAGCAATCTTCGGCCAAGGGCTATCATCCCGGCACTACGTATGCCACTCGACAACAACAAAAATAATTATATTTATTTAATAAATTTTAATTTTGTTCTTAAAAAAAATTTTAATTAGATTACTCGTCTTTATTTATATTTCCTAAATGCCGTATGAAACTATCCCGTAAACTCTTTAAAAAATACATTTAATCGTTTTTCTTACTTCAAAAATGTTGCTCCAATTTTTGTTGTTTCGAACCACGGTCCAACAATGGACAATCTCAAAAAAAAAAGATTGATGACTGTTACTGTGATGATTGGGTACATTTCGAGCATTTGAAAATCAAATTTTCGGTCGCAAGAAGTACAATTGGTAACACCTTTTGGTGCCGGTCAAAAGAAACACACACACACGCACACATGCAAACAGTATCGAATAGAAAATAAATGACTTTTGACTCTAAACATCAAGGCGACATACATATAAACATACACACATGCATCTGTACTAACATCTATTGATTCTTCGTCCTTGCTCTTCTATTTGTCTTGCTTTTAGACAACAAAAAGATAAACAAAAAAGGAAAGGAACGGCCAAACTCGAAAAGAAAAACGGCAATAAAAACAAAGAAATGAAATTTTGTTGGCAATAAAACCATAATATCCAGAAAACGACTTTTTATGCCTCTTTGTATTTCTAGGCCACGCCATTCTTACCTTTTGGAAAAAGGTGGCAAATTGACTTTTTGTTCCAGCGAGGGAGGGATAGAGAGTGTGTCATAAAAAGAGACACACACACACACACTGTCCCTAACATCCTATCTTACTCCAGGCCAGGACAACAGGCAGATGTTTCTGTGGCATTGTAAGTCCCAATTTGAATAAGATTTAAATTGGGCTTAAGATGCTTTGTTCGGTTTTTGATAAATTTTCTGGTTTGTGGATAAAAAGAGTTTTTTTTGTTTTGTTGTTTTGTGTCCTCTTTGCTTTTTTTTCTTCTTTGGAAATTTAAAGGTGAACAAACAGATCTTACTAATGTCCACAAAAGAAAAGTTGGGCTGGTTGGTGGCCAACCGACTTAACACACATTTAGAGGTGTTTGCAATCCCTGTAAGGACAACAGATTTAGGTGACTTTTTAAGTGGAGGCGAATCGGAAAAAAATGTAAAAGAAATTGGATTTTTACTTAGGTATGCCAGGAATGTGCCAAGAGGTCAACAGGACAACAGAGAAAAAAAGTGCTTGTTTTACATTTACATTCCCACGTGGATATTTTCGGTAAGGAACTCCAGTGGACAAGCATAGAGAGAAAAAGACTAAAACGCAATTTTTTAACGCATAAACATTAATATGTTCAAAATGTTTGAAACCAATTAAATATTTTGTTAATATAACCATACATTTTTCAAGTGTCGGTAAATTTTAAACAAGGCATGCAAAATTAAACACAAGGAAAAAATATCGCCTTTAACCAAACTACCCATAACTTGTGGCATTTTACTACCTGAGTAACAACAAGGTTTGCCTCCGCAAGACCTTCGAGTACACCTACTTAGAAGCTCAATAATATGCTGCATTAAACACCGCTTACACATTAGCGCAGGGATAATTTGGAGAGCAAAACCTTAGGCGCCTTTCTTTTCATTTGAAGGACCTCTTGAAGGTCTAAAAAATATGTCTAGTAAAATTCCCAAAACAAGTAAAAAAGCCCACAGTCTGGCTGTATGATACAAAGCTTTTGAAAATAAGCAATTAACGAATATCTGCTATACAGAGAGAAAACGTTGTCCTAATATTCAAAAGGTGGCTTATACGAGTAGTATATTGGTGCATTTAGTGCTTAAGCCAAATAAGAGTCAAAATAAAATTAGTCAAAAAGCTAGAGTCGTGCGTGGCCAATTATATTATATCCTGCACTTCTGGATGCCGGAAAAACCAATTCAAAATTTGTTTTATTTACCAATGTGGCTCTAAATTTACCGAGATTTTAAAACTAATGCCATATTTATATTTGAGAGAAAATTTCAGGGTTTTGTTAAATTGAATTTACATATATGTGGGAGCTATACCTTAATCTGAACCGATTTTCTCAAATTTCAATAGCATATGTCCTTGGCACAAGGAACTTACTTGTGCTAAATTTCATCAAGATTGGATACAATACGAGTATGCGGCTCCAAGAAGTAAAAGCGTGCAATCAAAACATATGTGCTTGGGAGCTATGTCTACATCTGAACCGATTTTCTTCAATTTTGATAGCGTTCTTCTTGATCCAAAACAGTAGCGTGTGCCAAATTTTATTAAGATACGAGTATATAAGAAGATATAGCTCCTACATATACGTTCGTCCAATTTTTATGTTTTTTGATCATAAAGCCACATCAATCTGATCAATCTAGAAGTATTTTTTTTTCAAAAAAAGTAGAAGTATTTTTTTTTAAAAAAAGTATTTTTTAACAAAAAATACAAAAATTCAAACCAAGTGTGGAATCTTTATTGTTCATTATTTGAATATAATTCAAATGTTGGCCACAACTACGCCTCAGGGTGTCCGTTCTAAGGGTCCAATTCTGGATGGCTCGTTCGAGCAATTCGACCGGTATGGCTTAATCATGGCTGGTTTGAACACTAAGTGTTCCCTGGCGCCATTTGACATTTCCATTGGAAGGCTTGACATTTTGTAGCATACACGTACTCAGAACGTTTTAACGTACGACCATCATTTGTGTTGCTTACAGAGACTTGAAAAAATCAATTCGGCAAAAAAATGGAATCAACTCGTGAACATTTCCGTGCGAACATTTTTCACAACTATCGACGTGGATTATCACGACAAGAGTGCATCGATGAACTTAAATCTTTGTATGGCGATGAAGCACAATCATATAGCACTGTGAAAAACTGGTTTAATGAATGCAATCGTGGCCGACGCCAGATAACATTGATGCCGCGTGTGAACTGATAATGCAAGATCGTCATATGACATACCGTGAGATAAAGGCATCCTTGGGCATTTCTTCCAGCATATATTCGACATTGCATGAACACCTGCCCGCTAAAAAGGTTTATTCTCGTTGGATCCCGCACAATTTGACAATTGCTCAAAAAAAAGGCTCGTGTCGATTGGTGTAAAGAAATTTTGAAAAAATACGATCGCGGCGCTTCAAAACACGTTTATAAAATTGACACAGGTGACGAATTATGGATTTATGCGTATGAGTCCGAATCAAAACAGCAATCGGCCGTGTGGGTCTTAGGATCGCGGTGCTTCAAAAGTCGTTTATAAGATCGTCACAGGTGACGAATCATGGATCTATGCGTATGAGCCCGAAACAAAACAGCAATCGACCGTGTGGGTCTTCGAAAACGAGTGGTACACCACAATTTGTTTGCCTAAAGTCTTCGGAGAAATTCGATGACAATGCGAGCTCTCAGACATCGGCTTAAACCAGCGCCATTTTGACCGGCCAAAACGTCGAATTGATGGGTCATCCATCTTACAGCCCTGACTTGGCACCCAATGACTTCTTTTTATTTCCGCACATCAAGAAAAAAATGTGTGGTCAACGATTTTCGTAGCCAGAAGATGCTGTTGAAGCGTTCAAAACCCATGTTTTGGAGGTGTCTTAATCGGAGTGGAAAAAGTGCTTCGATAATTGGTTTGAAAGCATGAAAAAGCGTATAAATCCTGCTGGAGAATACTTTGAAAAATAATAAAACCATTTTTGATGATAAATTTTCGCAGTAGCATTATAAAGCCAAAAATATATAAAGCAGGCCTCGTAGCACCGTCCTGTTGAAACAAAATGTCGTCGAGGTAACGGGCTTTAGAGGATCTACTTATACTTCGAGCTTTTGAAGAGCCAAACACTTAAATTGCGACGCGTTGTGCGGAGCAAGTCTTTCCATAATGAAATGGTAAACAATACAAAAATTAAAAAAATAATTTTAACAAAATTTCCGCGAAATCTGTGAAAAAAAACTCCTGTTAAAAAAATACCTCTAGATTGATCACCCATTATTACATTCAACCTTAATGAAATTTGGCACGTTTAAGTTTTCTTTGGACCAAGAAAGGACATTTATTAAAACTGAAGAAAGTCGTCTCAGATTTAGATATAGCTCCCACATACGAGTATATGTTCATCCATTTTTTTTTGTTTTTAGTTCTAGATGTCATATTTTTATCAAATCTTAATAATATTAAGCACTAGTAGGTCTTTTGGGACAAGGAAGGGCGTTATTGAAATTGAAAAACTCGGTTCAAATTTAGAAATACAAAGCTCCTACACCTATATGTTTATCCGTTTTTTTGTCTTTAGTTCTAGGCGCCACATATTGCATCGAGTCGTTATGAAATTTTCCACAAGCAAGTTTTTGGAGTATGCACCGAAGTAATAGAAATTAAAGGAAATCGGTCAATAAGTTTTTTCGATTTTATGTTATAAGCTCTAAATGCCACAAGTTAGTTTCTTGTACCACGGCTGGACGTTGCACAGTGGGATTAAATTAAAAAAAAATGGAATAAATTGCCGCATTTGGGCTAAAGAGTAACCAGAAGAGGTTCAAAAGGTACCATTATACCCAGAGAAAAACATGGTTTAGTACGATTTATGTGCCGGTAGAATCATCGGTCTATATTTATTTAAAAATGATGATGGCCGAAACGTTACCGTGAAAGGTGCTCGCTATTGAGCCATGATATCGGAATTGTTGCTACCTGAAATTGAAGCCCGTATTCTTGACGACATTTGTTTCCAACAAGACGTCACTAAATGCCATACACTCAATCAATTTATTGAAGTAAACTTTTGGCGAGCGCACTATCCCACGTTGTGGGCCTGTTGTGTGTTATTGCCGACATATGGCCCCAAATTCTGCAAAAATTGGTCGAAAATTGGGCCTTTCGGCTGGAATTTATTCGAGCCAGCCGTGGCGTTTCTAAAACATAATGGCAAGCCTTTGTCTTAACAATAAAGCTAAAATGTATGAATTTTAATTTTTCTTAGAAACTCCACGTCTGAAAAAAGGCCTTAGAAACACACGTAATAACTAAAAAAACACAGTTCCCAAAAAATAGTTAAAAACAAAATGGGATTTTTCAGTTTTCGTGCTATATTCGCCACATTATTGGGTAAAAAGTTGAATCCTTTTCCAGTTTGAATTACAACACTTATTTCCGGCTAGGAATGCTATAAATTTTTAGATGCCAGCTTTACGATTAGAGAAATTAGAGCTAACTTTTGGATTTTACTTGAAAAATGGGGTTTTTCAGATAGCAATAGCACCAACAACAAAAAAAATTTTGACCTTTTTCTTGAATATCTTTTCTAAGAACTTTCCTTTAAGTTGAGTTTGTACTAGCAATTTTCCCCCTTTAAGTAACCATTTTAAAACAAAATTAAAATGAAAAGAATCGGTTATTTGGCTAAGTTCTTTCCAAAATACTAGACCAAGGTAGTGCAAAAAACACGTATATCTCAGAAACTACACAAGATAATGCATATATGTAACAGAATAGTCAATTCTATAGGAAAAATCATTCAAATCGGTTCACAAGTACAAAAGTTACATGCATTGAAAAATTGTATAAACTGAAAGTGCCTAATTTTGGGGCCCTGTAGCTCCGCCCCTCCAAAATATAATGTCGGAAACACCTCTTCTAAAAGTGTGTAAAATTTCACTAAAATCCGACTGGTAGTTTAGAAACGGCTAAATTATTCCCATTGTTATTTAATCTCATCTCACTGTGCGCTGTTAAAATTTTAGAAAATCGGTTTAGATTAAGATAGAGCTTTCACATATATGTTTAAACGATTTTAGCAAAAACATCACAAGTTCAATTATGACATTAGTTTTTAAAACTAGGTAAATTTAGAGCCAGTCCAAGGGATGCAAATCCCTAGTTTCAGTTGGCTTTCCTGAACATCCAGAAGTGCAGAGAATAATATAGTCAGCCATGCCCGACATTAGCTTTTTAACTAGTTTAATCATGTGAAGGGGAGATCCATAAAATAGATGTCGTTCTCATAGGATATCACTGGCATTATCTTCATCACCACATCATTGTTCGCCTGCCTATCTGATGAGACTGGAACCTGTAGATAATGCGTCCCTATCGGCTGGTCCTGCTGTATGGATTTTCAGCGTTGGGCTCGTTACCACTGGCAGAGTTTTAGCAATTAATAGGAATTCTGTAGTTGGTCTGTTCCTAAAGTCAGTGTCTTTAATTTAATACAATTTCCGTAGGTCTCCTAACTAAAGATCAGCGCTTAAGCCATCCCATAGCATCAAAAACAAAATCCTTAAAGTAACATTGTAACTAAATTTCGCATTCCCAAACCGTTTCATAAATTAACTTTTAAGCTTAATTTATGAGCACTCAAATTAAGGAAACACTTCTTACAAATCTTTCTGCAGACACGTTCTTAGTTCTTCAAACATCTGAAGAGTTCATAAAGACTAAACATCTGCTGTTTCACAACGAAACTGCCAAGCTCCATCAGTGGCCAACCATTAAAATTGCATCAGTCTCAACTCAGTTGCACCTTTTTGCTTCCTCGAATCCAGATTTTTATATTGAAGTTAAAGCATGACCATTGCACATGTCCATCATTAAAGTTCAGTTAAAAGTTTCAAGCATTAATCCTTTAATTATCTTAAAGTTTCCTTTTTAACCTTGTCAATAAACGGACGCAGATATTAAACCACCCAAAAAGATTACAGCGACATTGTGCGCCGTAGCCGTCTGAGTCCGTTTAAACCCAAGCTTACAACTTTTGTATCTTTATTAAATTTGTGCTGTTGTCTGGTTTTTGTTTTGGTGTTGTTTTTTTTTTTTTGCTGGCATGAAAATGTAACTTTTACATGCAATGGCCATTAAGAAAAGGCCAGGCAACAACCTCTGCGTACGAGAAATTAAACAAAAAATGGGAAGATGTTGTGCTGTACGAGTATGAACGAAAATCCTCACAATTATTTGTTAATCCACCACAAAATCCACCTGCCCTATTAACCGACAAAAAATACAGATTTCAGTTAATACCCTACAACCAACACACTCCTCCTACTCCTTCTCTTCCTCACACTTACGCTGGCTACCTTAACACACGTATGGATGTCTGTTTGCCTTTCTGTCTGTCCGTCCGTCCGTCTGTCAGCCAGTCTGTGGCCGATATGAATGCCAAAAACAAATACGAATATCAACGGCCGGCCCAGTTGACTGGGAGTTCAACGCCGAAAACAACAGCCGCCCCAACAACAATGTTAAAATGTTGCTGTTAATGCTAATACGAAAACATGTTTTAATCAAGTGGCCGAAAACGACAACAACAACCAAACAGCTGAAACCACCTGCAGTACACAGCGTTTAACGTTACGGCCACACTTACGTTCGCATAGCGCAGCAGCGTATCTTCAAGCAAATGAGGTATCTGCCAAGTCGACGCATCCACTGGCACAGATACACAGATCCAAAGCAACATATCAGAAACAACCATAGCAAGCACATTGACCAACAATAAGCGACGTCGTCGTCGCTGTATCTTTTGGATACGCTCGATAAAGCTGCGGCTTCAAAGAGTAAAAGTCGCCGTATCATCAGAACGACGACAAAACAAAAACAACATTCATGCTATAACGCAGAAACGCGTCGAATAAAGCAGTGAATGAATGTGTAAGCAGACAACCATATAATTGAGATCTTTACGCTGAGGATTTGGACTGTGGATTGGACAGTCATTTTGAGTGGAAGAAAGTCGAAGGAAATTTCGGTAGATTATTGGCCGCTCTAAGAAGACAGTATTGAACTTTCCATTTTCTCCTAGAATGCAGCAATTGTCTAGCGCACACAATGCTGATTACATTGGGTTCAATCAGATTGACATAGCTTCCTTACATGATTCTCTAAGAAGGTCTTCTTGGTCATATATACAGGGTGGCTGACAAAAGCCGCTACCAAAAAAATTTAATAACATTTTTTCTATTTAATAATTCTCGTTAATTTTATTTATTTCGCCGCTATCACGCACTGGAGTCCGTAGTGTCGGTTCAAAAAGAGTAGAGGCGCACGTTTGGCGGCAATCCTCCGAGCAGATGAACCGCATTGAGACTTGTTAACAGTTTTGCGACCATGGAACAGTCAACAGGAGACCTTACCATCGAAACCATTCAGTTCAGATGAAGGCAACAATCGCTGCTGCCATATAAAACAATCCAAAAGTTTCGACAAGAAGCTTATCTGCTCAAATGGGTATAAGCAGACAGTAGTCACTGCAGTCAATTATGCACAAAAATTTAGACTAATACCCATATAAAACTCAAATCCAACAAACTATGTGGTTTCAGCAAGATGGTCGCCTCACATCCAGAAACTCTACATTCCGTTGGCCCCCCAGGTCGCCTTCCTTACTGCACCTAACTTTCTCTTTTGGGGTTATTGCAAACAGGAAGTCTACAAAGCAAAACCAACAAATTTGAATGAACTAATGCAATCCATTTGAGAAAAAATTGCGGCTATTCCTGACCAAGCAGTAATAATCGACTTTTTGGTAAGATGCCGCACATGCATCAACGAGTAGGGGGGCATTTAAATTCAATTATTTTAAAACTAATTAAGCTGTACTTAATAAAAATTGAAGGAGCTTATGCTATCATATATAACATAATAATGAAAGAAAAATTAATTCCATATACTGAAAAAAAGTTATTTGAGCTTCTAAATGTAGCAATATTCATCAGCCACCCTGTATTGTATGAGCTACATTTCGATGGAAAAACGATAGGTGAGACTTATTTAGAACATTTTCTTAAGTTCATACTTTAACACATAATAGGAGTTTCCAGTGGTACTCACTTATTAAACGGGCGATAACTTTAAAACTTTACGAGATATTTTTGAAATTTCTTTGTATACAGGAACTGATTGGCTTTATGCAGCATTAACGTTTTGATGTGAAAATTTGTTATTTGTAGAAAAAAAATCCAAGAAATTCTATAGGATGGACCATATAAAATTTTAAATATGAATCGGCTGTAAAAAAAATTACTGATAATTTTTTAAGTTTCTGGTTTTATTGGAAAGGTTAGACTTTGTCATTTAGTAATGCATGTTCATTTGGGCGTGAAAATTTGTTCTCATTGGATTCCACATAATTTGACAAATGCTGAAAAAAGGCTCGTTTGGATTGGTGCTAAGAGATGTTGAAAAAGTATAACTGCGGTAGCTCAAAGGCAGTGTATAACATTGACACAGGTGACGAATCATGGATCTATGCATATGAACCCGAAACAAAACAGTAATCGACCGTCTTTCTTTTAAGACGAGCCAAAACCAACCAAAGTTATTCGTGGAAGAAGTACATCGAAGCAAATAATTGCGTTTTTAGGTTTACCACCTCCTTTATGTCTCGAAATCAGTAAAAATATGGACCATCGGATAGGGGTATGCCACCGAAGCCATGGCAAGCATTTGGCCGATATTTTCACACATTATTTTCATAGATCCTTTAAATTCATCAATAAGCAGAATTGCCGTATTTGGGCGAATAATAATCCAAGAGTGATTGTCGGAAAAACAATGCACCCACAAAGAGTGACTGTTTGGCGCGGTTTATGGGCTGGCGGCATCTTGGGCCGTATTTTTTTCAAAATGAGGCCGGGCAGGCAGTTACTGTGAATGGTGTTCGCTATCGTGAGATGATAACGAATTTCCCGAATTAGAATATGTGACGCGCAAAATAGAAAGGGACCTAAGGGTAAAAAACAGTTTTGTTCAGGAGAGCCATTTTAAAGATTTAAATACGTGTATCTTTGGTGTACCATCACTTTCATAAACGCGCATATCTCTGGGAGGAAACACTTTTGGGGCATGGGATCGGTGAAAATTGATTTTTTTTACCCTTAGGTCCCTTTCTCTATGCGCTGTCACATATATGGATGTGGACGATATGTGGTTTCAACAGGACGGTGCCACTTGTCACACAGCTAACGAAACAATGGCTCTTTTGCGCGACAAATTCAATGGCCGTGTTATCTCACGTCGTGACGATATTTATTAGCAGCCAAGTTCATGTGATTTGACACCGTTGGACTTCTTTCTTTGGGGTTATTTGCAAGAAAAGGTGTACGTTAAAAAGCCAGCTACAATTCAAGAGCCAAAGGATGAGATAATTCGGCACATTAACGGCATAGAAACTCAATAACGGCTTAGCGTCATTGAAAATTTGGACCATCGGATGGAGGTGTGCCGATATTTCGTTTCATACATAATTAACCCATACCAATATTATCATAATGAAATGAAATGACAATAATTTCCTAAATAATTTATGTTATTTTCATAATAAACGTCGGCCCTTAAAATTTAACCACCCTTTATTATAATAAAAAAAATATTAAAATAGTTCCATGAAAACTTTTTTCAAACTCAAATAGCTTATGACTATATTATGGTTCAAAGTTTCAGGGTTTTAGCTAAATTGACTTGACCTCTATCGTGCTTTAAACAGACGGACAGACAGTGCGAAGTCGCCTTAGAATTACACGACGATCAATTGTAAATACTTTATAGGGCCTCCGATTAGTATTTCGAGGGGTTGCATCCATTCTTGAATGGAATGTCTAATTAATTCTTCGCGGATCATCATACGAGGTTGCTATATGTGACGCGCAAAATAGAAAGGGACCTAAGGGTAAAAACCAGTTTTGTTCAGGAGACCCATTTAAAAGATTTAAATACGTGTATCTTTGGTGTACCATCACTTTCATAAGACGCGCATTTCTCTGGGAGGGAACACTTTTGGGGCATGGGATCGGTCTCATTCGATGCTCAGATGTTGTCCACATCAAAAAAAAAAACAAAAGTGAAAATTAATCTTTTTTACCCTTAGGTCCCTTTCTCTATGCGCTGTCTTAGCAAAAATATGTAATTAACTTGTAAACATTTTCGTGCGATAATTTTTCACAACTTTCGACGTGGATTATCACCACAAGAGTGCATCGATGAACTGAAATCTTTGTATGGCGATGAAGCACCATCCTATAGATAGCACTGTGAAAAATTGGTTTAATGAATTCAGACGTGGTAGACGCTCGCTTAAAGGCGAAGGTCGATAGAGTCGTCCAAAAACGGCCGTTGTGCCAAAGAACATTAATGTCGTGCGTGAACTGATAATGTAAGATCGTCATGTGACATACCGTGAGATAGAGGCATCCTTGGGCATTTCTTCCACCAGCATACATTCGATATTGCATGAACACCTGACGTAAAAAAGGTTTGTTCTAGTTGGATACCGCACAATTTGACAGTCGCTCAAAAAAAGGCTCGTGTCGATTGGAAAAGAAAATTTTTAAAAAAATACGATCACAGTGCTTTAAAATACGTTTATAAAATCGTCCCAGGTGACGAATCATGGATCTATGCGTATGAGCCCGAAACAAAACAGCAATCGACCGCGTGGGTCTTCGAAGACAAGTCAAATCGAACGATAGTTGTTCGTGGAAGAAGCACTTCGAACCAAATGGTCGCCTGTTTCTTCGGCAAAACTGGTCATGTGGCGACTGTTCCGCTTGAGCAACGTAGAACGGGCAATTCTGAGTGGTACACCACAATTTGATTGCCTGAAGGTTTCGGAGAAATTTGAAAAACGAACAAGAGAAGACGAATCATTGTGCACCATGACAATGCGAGGTCTCACACATCGGCTCAAACCAGCGCCTTTTTGACCGGCCAAACGTCGAATTGATGGGTCATCCGCCGTACAGCCCTGACTTGTCACCCAATGACTTCTTTTTATTCCCGCACATCAAGAAAAAAATGCGTGGTCAACGATGTTCGTCACCAAGATGCTGTTAAAGCGTTCAAAAACCATGTATTGAAGGTGTCTTAAACGGAGTGGAAAAAGTACCTTGACAATTGGTTTGAGCGCATGCAAAAGTGTATAAATCATGCTGGAGAACTCCTTGAACAACAGATTAACCATTTTTGATGATAAATATTCGATAATAAGGCCTGAAATATATATAGCAGCCCTCGTGTAATAAAAAAACATGAACCACATTTTCGAGATATTGACAACTTTTAGGCCAAAATTCCCTGATTTTTACCGCAGAAATATCTCGTCTAGCAAACTCTTCATACAACCACCACCCGTACCACTGTCCAGACGGACGACGCGTCGTCTTCGTCGCTGTTATTTTAATTTAACAACATTCCGACATACATTCATACGTACAATTTACTTTTATTGTTTTCGTATTTAATAATAACAATAATGATGCCTACATTTAGGATGTTTGGATGGGGCTGGTTAGCTATGCTGCTCCGGCCGTCTCAGTTTTGTTTGTCTGAGAAAGAGGCAACTTTCCCCTCCACCGCGTTGGGAACCGTTCGGCTGGTCTGTTGATGGTCGTTTTGGGTTACCTCAATATGATAACCGTGAAGTAATGCGTTTGCACCTGTAGACGAATTTGAAATTACCCCCACAGTATGTCTTAAACACAATATTAAATTGGCTGGATGGCTGGCTGGCTGACTGGTTGGTGTACGAGTTCCCTCCTCCGGTCCAACCACACTTTTCGTCGTAGTGCTTCATGATAATGCTCAAGTAATGAACAGCGGCGTACGTAATGAACAGAAACATTCGTGTGAACATGTTACAGTTCCACTTTAAATTCATAAGCAGTTATAAGCATTAATAATTGGCCACTGATGTTCGGAGGTCATTAATGGGATGGCGCGCGAAGAGCGAATGAAGCTGCTGACAAACCGCGATGAAGATGATGATGATGATGATGATGACAATGATTTCGATGATGCTGCTAATGATATCTGAATGTTGGAAGATGGTGAGGCGACTTTGATGCGGATGACGACACAGCGTTGACGCCGTTGCTGATGTTGGTAATTGTAATGTTGACGCCGATGTTCCCCCCAAAAAAAAAATGTTTTAATTAAATTTCTTGGACCCGTGGTGTTATTTAATAAGTAACGATTAAATTATTGCATAAATTAATAAAGTAAATGAACAGCGCAATATTCTCCGAAAAATAATTACTCGTCTACAGTATTTTCTTTGTCGGCCATTCTGCCGGTCTGTCGGTTATTTAATGTATTTAATGGCATGGATTTTGTGGTAATTGCAGCGACATGTATACTAGAAATTAATAGTCTCCAGATATTTTGTATTTTTGTATTATACGAGTATTTACTTAAACATAAAGTGTGTACTAAATTTATCATTACTCGTATGTTTGCAACACCTCGATTTATTGATCGGCGACGCCATAAAGTAGATATGTTCATCGTCGTAAAATTTAAAGACGATCTAGCCACGTACAATAGAATCTCGAAAAATGTAACCGAAATGTCCCAAGGGTTATTAACTTTTTCGAAAAATAACTTTTCAAATACTGCATTTTTATTAGGCCATTTATTCTCGTTTTCACTCGAAACTTTTCAAAACGTCTCAACCAATTTTCACACAATTTGTGGTCGTTTTCAATTTCGTTTTGGTTTTCGTTTGACAGTTCATTATTGTTTACAAACAAAGCACAACGTGGTGTATAAATTAAATTATGTTTTTTTTTCTTTTAGCACGCTTATTTTTACTTCATAAAATATCTATTTCACCAAAAATGTTTGACGATTGATTTAAAATGTCTGCCTTGAGATGACAAACCAACGATAAAAAAACGACTATTTTGGAGATGACACACTTTCTTTAAGGTGGCATCGCCTGTGCGAAACCTTTTCGTTCCTCTTTCGTACAAAAACAAGTCAAAGTGAGACGTTTTCATCACTTGAATTTGTATGGGAAAACGTCTCATTTTGACTTGTTTTGGCCAAACTTTTGAAAACACTTCAAAAGTGCCTAGTGAAAAAAGAGCATAAGCGGTTTTTAAAACTGAAAAAAAAAACAATAATACCCAAAGATTTTTTGAAAATATCACGTTAAATTTATTTTAATGAGTTAGACTTTATCATTACCAAAAATAATCTTAGATTCAATTTGTACCGTCACTCTTGGCAATTTTGTTGCGCACAACCTAATATTTATTTATGTTGAGTGGTTTAAAGATACAGTCGAGACTTGTTTGATTTTTTTCTTTTGTGTAATAGATCTTGAACAGTTACGTGAGCATATTGACAAGATCTGCGACCTGATTTGCATCGTTACTGTTTTAAAACCATTTGATCAGGTAATTAATTCTTTCAACTACTTTCGAGAAGCTCACTTTTGGTGGATGAATATCTTTTTGGATAACTGACTCGTCGTTATCATTACCCGACGATTCGAAATCATCGTAACTTTCTGTAATTTGATCCTTGTTCCAATTTTCAATGTCATCAATGCCGATATCAACATTATAACCCACCACTTTCGACATCAATAATTGAACTTCTCGAAGTGTATCGTCGTAAGCACTATGGATTTTATCAATTCAGACAACAGAATGTCGTCTTCACTATCATACGATGCCTTCTACATATATTTCTCGCCTAATAATGATAATGCCAATATTTATCATCAAAAATGGTTTTATTGTTTTTCAAAATATTCTCCACTACACTTTTGCAAGCGCTCAAACCAATTGTCGAAGCACTTTTTCCACTCCTATTGAGACACCTTCAAAACATGGTTTTTGAACGCTTCAACAGCATCTTCTGGCGACGAAAATCGTTGACCACGCATTTTTTTCTTGATGTGCGGGAATAAAAAGAAGTCATTGGGTGCCAAGTCAGGACTGAACGGCGGATGACCCATCAATTTGACGTTTTGGCCGGTCAAAAAAGCGCTGGTTTGAGCCGATGTGTGAGAGCTCGCATTGTCATGCTGCACAATGATTCGTCTTCTCTTGTTCGTTTTTCGAACTTTTCCAAAGACTTCAGGCAAACAAATTGTGGTGTACCAATCAGAATTGACCGTCTTACGTTGCTCAAGCGGAACAGTCTTCACATGACTAGTTTTGTCGAAGAAAAAGACGACCATTTCCTTCGAAGTGCTTCTTCCACGAACAACTTTCGTTGAATTTGGCTCGTCTTCGAAGATCCACACGGTTGATTGCTGTTTTGTTTCGGGCTCATACACATAAATCCATGATTCGTCACCTGTGACGATCTTATAAACGTATTTTGAAGCACTGTGATGGTGTTTTATCAAAATTTCTTTGCACAATCGACGCGAGCCTTTTTTTGAGCATTGGATTGGGCGGGATCCAGCGAGAACAAACCTATTTTACGGCCAGGTGTTCATGCAAAATCGAATGTATGCTGGTGGCAGAAATGCCCAAGGATGCCTTTATCTCACGGTATGTCACTTGACATACCGTGATCTTGCATTATCAGTTCACGCACGGCATCAATGTTCTCTGACACAACGGCCGTTTTTGAGCGACCTTCACGACCTTCGTCTTTGAGCGATCGTCGGCCACGATTGAATTCATTCAACAGAAATGGTGGTCGTACGTCAACACGTTCTGAGTAAGTTTATGCTAAAAAGTGCCAAACTTTACAATGGCACAATGACCGTTTTTGGGCGACCTTCATGACCTTCGTCTTTGAGCGATCGTCGGTCACGATTGAATTCATTCAACATAAATGAAGGTCGTACGTCAAAACGTTCTAAGTACGTTTATGCTAAAAAATGTCAAACTTTCCAATGGAATTGTCAGATGCCGCTAGGCAACCCTAAGTGTTGCCTAGACCAGAAATGTATATATTTTTTGTTATCAAAACTATAAATTGATTTTTCGTGTATTGTGCGACCATGTAAGCCGTAAATGGAGTTACGCAAACTTCTTTACGACTAGAGTTAATTTTGATTGTAAAGATGAATAGGGTGGTCCATCTAGAGGTATTTTTTTCAGAACAAAAAAAATATAAAAATTCACATCAAGAATTTGAAAGGAAATTTTATGGCATTTATTATTTCAATAAAATTTTCTTCAAATGTTGGCCGCAACTACGCCTCAGGGTTTCCATTCTGAGGGTCCTATTTTGGATGACTCGTTTGATCAATTCGACCGGTATAGCATTAATGACACGCGCAACGTTGGCTTCCAAAACCTGAATCGTAGCTGGTTTGTCAGCATAGACTTTGGAATTTACGTCTAAAGGTGTGATATCACTTGATCTAGGCGGCCAACTCATCGGTCCAAAACGTAAAATTAGCTGCTCTTCAAAATTACCTCTCAATAGATCCATTGTTTCATCAGCTGTATGGCAAGTGCCACCGTCCTGTTGAAACCAAATGTCGTCAAAAATACGGTTTTCAATTTTAGGCAGCAAAAAGTCCGATAACATGGCGCGATAGCGAGCACCATTCACGGTTACGCGCCGTCCTTCAGCATTTTTGAAAAAATATGCACCGATGACTCCACCAGCTTATATACCGCACCAAACCGTGGTTTTCTCTGGGTATAATAAAACCTCTTGAACCTCTCTTGTTGCTCTTCAGCCCAAATGCGGCAATTTTGTTTATTGACTTTGCCGTTGAGCCAGAAATGGGCCTCATCACTGAACAACATTTGGATCGAAAACAGCTGATTTTGCCGTTTCTCACAGAACGCTCAATTCCATAATACTGTTGCCAACATTTGAAAGTAATTAAGTTAAAAAAAAATGCCAAAAAATGTCTTTTTAAATTACCAATAAAGATTCCACACTTGATTTGAATTTATATTTTTTTTGTTCTGAAAAAATACCTCTATAATTTTCAGTTGCATTTGAATAATTTTACTTGTCCTGGGAATTTGTCTTAATTGTCTGAAAATTGGAAACCTAGTAAAAGCTATCAAAATCTGCCCTCCCTTTTGGAAAAATTGTTACCAACGACATCACGTACTTTGCTAGTACTTTATTTTTAAAGTGTCCAAAAAAAATTACTAGTTACCTTCAACCAAAATCAGTTTGCCTTGCTTTATTTGGTCGCATATGTTTTTTGTCATCTACCTAAGGATGTGGTGTGAGTTGCACTTTTTCCATTTATGTTAAAACCTTTAATTGACAAAATCTTGTTTAAAATGCATTCGAAAAAATCCATCTATCTCACCAGCTATCATCACCGTATTAACCCTCAATTACCTACAAATCGTGAATATGTCATTCAATTTTTTGCAATTCTAACGAAACCAGGAAATAGCACAAACAGGATTCTCATCATCCATATGCCCATGATAAACTTTGACAAAAAAAAAATTGAAAAAATAAATATTCATGGATAAATTACAACCATCCCGGCTAAAACAACTAACAAAGCCTTTTGGGAAAATGGCATGGCAACCTAAAAGGAATAAAATCAAGGGTCAAAACCAACAAAAAGAAAATCAAGTGGACAGTTCGTCTGTGAACCACTGGTTTAGAATGGTCTGGCCGAATTTTATATACTCTTCTGTATACGGAATTGAACTATTAATAGTAGACATATGGACCACAACATGTATTTTGAAATAAAAAAAATCACTGGATTATAGAAATGATGGAGGAGTTGTGATACCACGTGTGGCTGTAAACAACTTCACTGTAGAACCACTACAGACCTTTGCATTTTAGGAAGCGATATCCCTAAGTGTATCGAATTTTTTATATTTTATTTGTATAGATCCTATCAAACCAACCAGTATCGCTCAGAAATCCTCTGAGATTAGTTACAGTTTTGCTTTGATACTAAGGAGATCCAAGTAGGACTATGAGTTTGATTAGAACCTATTAAATAGGAGTTGTTTCGTGTCGGGGCAGCTATCTGCCCTATCATTTTCACTAATTTTCCTGTGTCCCGGCATCTCAATTAAGTGGATATTGAACCTCTTGGCAATCTCGTTAAGAGATGCTTTGTAATCAGTTCTTGGATTCAAGAAGATTTGATCGCTGCCTTGCAACAGAGTTTATATTGACGTCAATAGCTGTATTGACCTTCGTTTCAGCTACTGATCATCTTGTCCGGACGGCGCGATTACTGCCCGAAAAATGCCACAGTGATCTGGTAGCCTAATGGATAGCTCTAATCCTAGGTCAAATCTTGAGAGTATTCGCCAATACTTACCTTTTCGTCTAGTTTAGACCCGTCTGTTCTTTGAAAATAAGGTCAGCCAAGCAGTTACAGTGAATGGTGTTCGCTAGCGCGAGATGAGAACGGACTTCTTACGGCCAGAAATTGAGCATATGGAGCTCGACGTTATGTGGTTCCAAGAGTATGGTGCCACTTGTCACACAGTCAACAAAACAATGGCTCTTTTGCGCAAGAAATTCAATGGCCGTCTTATTTCACGTCGCACAGTGGTCCTGGATCGATTTCCATAGGCCAAAATTTTATAACTTTTGATCTAGTTAAAATTTATGAGTTCTGTAAAAAGGGCAATTGTAGCCAAGGACTAAAGGACAATTTCACTCAATGACATTATATTGATGTTCTTATACCTAAATATGAATAGTGCAAAAGCTTATAAAATGTTTGAGATACAGTTTGACAAATAAATTCTCACAAAGAAAAAAATGTAGTTTTCTGTAAATCAGAAAATTCAAAAAGTAGTCAACTTCAGGCCAATTTCTGAATTATACTCAATAAACCGATTTTAAATATTAATAGTTCAACATCCTTGAGTCATTGGCTACAATTACCCTTTTTACACAACTCAAAAATATTAACTAGATCAAAAGTACTAGAATTTTATGCCGATGGAAATCAATCCTGGACCACTTTGCGTCGTGGCGATGTTAATTGGTCGATACGATTTGACACCGTTGGACTTCTTTCCTTGGGACTATTTAGAAGAAAAAATTACGTCGATAAGCCAAGAACAATTTAAGAGCCAACGGATGGGAAAATTTGATACATTAACGATATTGAAACTTTATTATGTCTCAGAGTCATTGAAAATGTAGGCCATTGGAAAGAGGTAAACCACCGAAGACGTGGTTAGCAATTGGCCGATATTTTATTTTACTCATAACTACGCCTCAGGGTTTCCATTCTGAGGGTCCTATTTTGGATGACTCGTTTGATCAATTCGACCGGTATAGCATTAATGACACGCGCAACGTTGGCTTCCAAAACCTGAATCGTAGCTGGTTTGTCAGCATAGACTTTGGAATTTACGTCTAAAGGTGTGATATCACTTTATCTAGGCGGCCAACTCATCGGTCCAAAACGTAAAATTAGCTGCTCTTCAAAATTACCTCTCAATAGATCCATTGTTTCATCAGCTGTATGGCAAGTGCCACCGTCCTGTTGAAACCAAATGTCGTCAAAAATACGGTTTTCAATTTTAGGCAGCAAAAAGTCCGATAACATGGCGCGATAGCGAGCACCATTCACGGTTACGCGCCGTCCTTCAGCATTTTTGAAAAAATATGCACCGATGACTCCACCAGCTTATATACCGCACCAAACCGTGGTTTTCTCTGGGTATAATAAAACCTCTTGAACCTCTCTTGTTGCTCTTCAGCCCAAATGCGGCAATTTTGTTTATTGACTTTGCCGTTGAGCCAGAAATGGGCCTCATCACTGAACAACATTTGGATCGAAAACAGCTGATTTTGCCGTTTCTCACAGAACGCTCAATTCCATAATACTGTTGCCAACATTTGAAAGTAATTAAGTTAAAAAAAAATGCCAAAAAATGTCTTTTTAAATTACCAATAAAGATTCCACACTTGATTTGAATTTATATTTTTTTTGTTCTGAAAAAATACCTCTATAATTTTCAGTTGCATTTGAATAATTTTACTTGTCCTGGGAATTTGTCTTAATTGTCTGAAAATTGGAAACCTAGTAAAAGCTATCAAAATCTGCCCTCCCTTTTGGAAAAATTGTTACCAACGACATCACGTACTTTGCTAGTACTTTATTTTTAAAGTGTCCAAAAAAAATTACTAGTTACCTTCAACCAAAATCAGTTTGCCTTGCTTTATTTGGTCGCATATGTTTTTTGTCATCTACCTAAGGATGTGGTGTGAGTTGCACTTTTTCCATTTATGTTAAAACCTTTAATTGACAAAATCTTGTTTAAAATGCATTCGAAAAAATCCATCTATCTCACCAGCTATCATCACCGTATTAACCCTCAATTACCTACAAATCGTGAATATGTCATTCAATTTTTTGCAATTCTAACGAAACCAGGAAATAGCACAAACAGGATTCTCATCATCCATATGCCCATGATAAACTTTGACAAAAAAAAAATTGAAAAAATAAATATTCATGGATAAATTACAACCATCCCGGCTAAAACAACTAACAAAGCCTTTTGGGAAAATGGCATGGCAACCTAAAAGGAATAAAATCAAGGGTCAAAACCAACAAAAAGAAAATCAAGTGGACAGTTCGTCTGTGAACCACTGGTTTAGAATGGTCTGGCCGAATTTTATATACTCTTCTGTATACGGAATTGAACTATTAATAGTAGACATATGGACCACAACATGTATTTTGAAATAAAAAAAATCACTGGATTATAGAAATGATGGAGGAGTTGTGATACCACGTGTGGCTGTAAACAACTTCACTGTAGAACCACTACAGACCTTTGCATTTTAGGAAGCGATATCCCTAAGTGTATCGAATTTTTAATATTTTATTTGTATAGATCCTATCAAACCAACCAGTATCGCTCAGAAATCCTCTGAGATTAGTTACAGTTTTGCTTTGATACTAAGGAGATCCAAGTAGGACTATGAGTTTGATTAGAACCTATTAAATAGGAGTTGTTTCGTGTCGGGGCAGCTATCTGCCCTATCATTTTCACTAATTTTCCTGTGTCCCGGCATCTCAATTAAGTGGATATTGAACCTCTTGGCAATCTCGTTAAGAGATGCTTTGTAATCAGTTCTTGGATTCAAGAAGATTTGATCGCTGCCTTGCAACAGAGTTTATATTGACGTCAATAGCTGTATTGACCTTCGTTTCAGCTACTGATCATCTTGTCCGGACGGCGCGATTACTGCCCGAAAAATGCCACAGTGATCTGGTAGCCTAATGGATAGCTCTAATCCTAGGTCAAATCTTGAGAGTATTCGCCAATACTTACCTTTTCGTCTAGTTTAGACCCGTCTGTTCTTTGAAAATAAGGTCAGCCAAGCAGTTACAGTGAATGGTGTTCGCTAGCGCGAGATGAGAACGGACTTCTTACGGCCAGAAATTGAGCATATGGAGCTCGACGTTATGTGGTTCCAAGAGTATGGTGCCACTTGTCACACAGTCAACAAAACAATGGCTCTTTTGCGCAAGAAATTCAATGGCCGTCTTATTTCACGTCGCACAGTGGTCCTGGATCGATTTCCATAGGCCAAAATTTTATAACTTTTGATCTAGTTAAAATTTATGAGTTCTGTAAAAAGGGCAATTGTAGCCAAGGACTAAAGGACAATTTCACTCAATGACATTATATTGATGTTCTTATACCTAAATATGAATAGTGCAAAAGCTTATAAAATGTTTGAGATACAGTTTGACAAATAAATTCTCACAAAGAAAAAAATGTAGTTTTCTGTAAATCAGAAAATTCAAAAAGTAGTCAACTTCAGGCCAATTTCTGAATTATACTCAATAAACCGATTTTAAATATTAATAGTTCAACATCCTTGAGTCATTGGCTACAATTACCCTTTTTACACAACTCAAAAATATTAACTAGATCAAAAGTACTAGAATTTTATGCCGATGGAAATCAATCCTGGACCACTTTGCGTCGTGGCGATGTTAATTGGTCGATACGATTTGACACCGTTGGACTTCTTTCCTTGGGACTATTTAGAAGAAAAAATTACGTCGATAAGCCAAGAACAATTTAAGAGCCAACGGATGGGAAAATTTGATACATTAACGATATTGAAACTTTATTATGTCTCAGAGTCATTGAAAATGTAGGCCATTGGAAAGAGGTAAACCACCGAAGACGTGGTTAGCAATTGGCCGATATTTTATTTTACTCATAATTTTCATAGATCCTTCTATCATAATAAAAAAAAATATAAAGATCATGTTTTATTTACAATTATCATAGTGCTTTTAATTGGGCCACCCTTTATAAAGAATACGAATTTTTTAAAATTCGCGGTTGGTTAGTTGCAGTCTCTTGGTTAGATATGGTGTGGATTGCTGTTTTCTCACCCAAATCGTTACATGACCAATGAAGCTGTGACAGCAGTATAAAGATTGTCTGGGAAGATGTGGTGACTTCGTCGCCTGAAGACAGCCCAGTATATTATACGTTGAGGGTGGGGTCTCTAGGCTGGCAGTCGGTATAGCTCCTGAACCCCTTGCGAAGCTTAGCAGCAGTACCTCCAGGCTTTGGTCAGTACATAGCGCCAGACATGTAAAATTTTTTAGGACCGGCCGCCAAAAAAAGACGATGCCATATTGCAGAACTGAACGAACAACCGCAGTTAACATCCAGTCTACTTTTTTCAGAACAGACCCTAATGCTTTCTAATGGTCTTTGGCTTTGCTGATTCTATACTTTTGGGTAAAATTCTTTTGTTGCTAAGTGTCAGTGACTAAATTTTCGAAATGAAATGTACCCTTGTTATGAATACAAGCTATCTTCTATTTGAGCTAACTCTCAGCTCGATTTGTGATGTCCATTTGAAGATCCTCCAGAGCAAATTTTTGACGACATCGCTGCAGACAGAAAGGTTTTTTCCTGTATGACAATGACTTATTCATATATGTACTCGTATGCTACGGATTTGCAGCCTGTTCTTATGAGCTGTAAAAGATTATTGATTCGGACTAGGTTCCTGAGAAGTGTTATAAGTTAACACCCCCTGGAATATGTTTCTATTACGTTATTCTTGTCGTTAGACCTAGAGAGGGGGCTATTCATTTTTGAGAATCAATAATGCTGCATCTTTGCTGCCAACTGCTGAGTGTATTCATTCTATTTCTCATAATTTGAAGTTTCAAATCAAATCACTGAAGCTTCAAAGCTTTACAAACCAAATGACATACTTAGCATACCCCCCATTCTATAGTAGAGCGTTTTAAAAAAGCAAGGGTTCATTAATTTGAACACTGCACTCGATGCACTCGAGTCCGCGATGATGATGAGTGCCACAATCAACGGCACTCATTTAGATGCACATTGCATTTGCTGCTGCATGGAGGTGTTGGTTGCATACCTTTCCAATAATATGTTAACATCAAATATTCAGTTCGGTTTTTTACTCCTTTTGCGTAACACGAAAAAAGGCGGACGTAACTGAACAATTTTTTTGTGAATATCAGAGGGGACACAAAAATGTATAATAAAAAAAAAACACGACACGACACAGTGGTCGGAAAAGCATCTCTAAGCACTTACTCAGTTCTAAGGAAATATACTTACTCTTCACTCGTTTTATAAAAAGGACATCGTTGTCCCTATCGTTTCGTTGCGTTACAAGCCACTGTGCCATCACGACATGAGTGGTGAATTTACATAACACAGATGACAGAGTTGATGGATTTGAATGCGAAATTAATTGGCTAAATATAATGGACATTTTTTAAAGTTTTTTTTTTGGAAATTTTCGTTTGTGAAAATCAAAAAGGCTCTTGTTTTGTGTTTGTTTTATGTTTGAATTTTCGCTTGAATCCTATTCAACATTTTATTTAAATTTCGTTAATAATTATTTTGATTTTCCTTTCCTGATCTTATTCCTTAGCCCCAGCGCCGTGACGACCGCCATGGCGTCCATGATGTAGAAATTCATGCAAAGCATGTTTGCCCAAAGCCAGTGTCTCACCCTTGGCATAACGTTCGCGAATCTTTTGACACCGATGACTTTTAATCTGTGACTCAACCGGGCAGCCGGTGACAATTTCACCAAACAAACAGTGTTGCAGTTTCATAGGAGCACGGCTGCACTTATTCTCTTCTTTGAGTTCCATATCCTTAAGTTTGTTCAAGCATTTGTCGACAAACGACTCCATTTCTTCGTTGGTTTGGTCACTGTCGGACGACAAGTGTTGCTTGAAACTGGCAACCACCACATCACGCTTAATTTCACCATGCTCGTCAAGCATATCCAATGTTTTGGCCACGCATTCACTTTCGCAAATGATCAGTTCCTTGATCTTTTCCATGTGTGAGCAGTCGAAGGGGTCAAAGTTTTCCACATCAGCTGAAAAAGAAGAGGAATTGTTCAATAAGCAATCCACAGAGAAGCTCTGAATACTTAAAAATTCTACTATGCAAAGACTTCTCATATGACCAACTTCTGAGGAGAAGATAAATCATAAAGAGATGGTTGATTGAAAAGCTCAAAGGATAAAAAGCAAAGAAAATATGCAATGCTCAGAGAAAATATCAGGCTAAGAAGTTTTGTACTTGCAATTATTATATTATTTATATATTATTTATTATATTATGTTTATGGGCAATTTCGGAGAAGAAAATATATCAGAGATAGAAAGTTCATAAAAAAAGCTCAAAAGCTAAATACCACGAAAAATAACACTAGTCAACAGTCAAAATGTACTCGGGATGCAATAATTTTTTCTGTGTAGATAACCTTGACATGAGCTCGAAAAACGCAATAAAAAATTTTTTTTTCGTTTGGTTTTTGTTTTATTTTTTTTTTTTTAAATTTTAAAAATTTTTTTTTGGTTAATTTGTTTCGTCCGGCATAACTCGGGAACCACTAGCCCGATTTAATTGAATTAAATTTTAAAAAATTTAAAATTGCAATTCCCTTAATCTGTTCATATATTGTTTTCCTATACAAGCAACAGTTTCCAAGTTAAAAATGAATATATAAAGGAAAAAACTTATTTTTTGCCTAAAGATTTAAATTTTTTTTTTTAAAAAATCCATAAAAAATCCAAAATGAAAAAAAATGTCAAATCTTATTACTTTTACGTAAAGTCACATAACCTATGAGCAAAATGAGACAAAGATCATGAAAATCGATGCACGCGTTTCGCTTTTATTCGCAATTGAGTAAAGGTATGAATTTCAAAAATTTGCTCGACATATGCACAACTTTGTCTATGGTGAGGTTTTTTCTTTTTTATTACAAAAAAAAATTAAAATTTGTTGGGTGACAAAAATATATGACAAAAATATATGATTTGAAATTCATACCTTTACTCAATTGCGAATAAAAGCGAAACGCGTGCATCGATTTTCATGATCTTTGTCTCATTTTTTATTGCGTTTTTCGAGCTCATGTCAAGGTTATCTACACAGAAAAAATTATCGCATCCGGAGTACATGAAATTTTTTTCATTTTGTTGAGTAGTGTAATTAATAGAGAGAAGGTCTAGTAAAAAGCTCTGGAGCGGCACATAAATTATGTTATTCGGAGAGTATTGATATATTCAATTTCTAAGAAAAAGATATATTTTAACTACGTGCATATTAAAGAAATTTATGTATAGCGAAAACGTTTAATAAGAAGCTCTGATAGAGAGTAGAGAGTTAGAGTACTCCAGAGACAATAAATTGTAAAAGATGGATGAAATGAGCTTTTACGAAAAGTTAAAAACACAAACCTTTTGGGAAAGCTATTTTTTCTGTTTAAAGTGTGCGAATTTAGTGTTTTCTGTGTTTCTATTGTTTAAATTGTTGGAGTTCTTTTGATTGCGATCTTACGAAAGTCGATAATTTAACCGATAATATGTGCGTTACTGAGTGCTGTTTTTCTATATTACTGCAAAGAAGAAGCATATCACCCATCTTTTACAACTTATCGTCTTTGAGTAGTACCATCATCAGTTCGGGTGTTATGGCATGCTAGTTTAAGGCCAAAGCTTTATTCTTCTAGTTCTAAAAACATTGCCTTTAAACGTCACGCCATAACACCAGAGCTTTTTGTAAGTACTTCTCTCTAATTGAACTTCTCTGACAAAGACAACTTAGGGTGGATAAAAGCTTTTGCTTTTATGGTCCAACCTATAACATCTGAACTTTTTAAAAAACTTTCTCTAATAAAAATTATTTTTTTTTTGATACTTTTTTAGCAAAACTAGTACAAACCTAAAACATTTTTACATTCACGTATACTACGTTTATACGATATCGTTAAGCATTCACGCTTTTTGTGAATTCCGGCGGCATGTCGTCGAATTAAAAATATAAGGAGTGTTTATCAAAATCCTCATAATAGAACTTGATCGCGCATAGACTTAAATATATTTGTTAGGAAGAGACTAGAAGCAAATGTTTTCTAAAATACCGAAAATACCAAAAAAGATATAAAAAAGCACAACTTCTTACAGAATATTCATAACAAAGAGAGAACTATCATTTAAAAGCTCAGATATTACGGCGAGGTGTATAATGGTAAAAGCTTAAAAATATTAGTCGGTTTGCTATAGGAAAAATAAAGTTTTTGCCTTCAAACGATACGCCATTGAATAAGAGCTTTTTTGATTTCATGATAGCCGGTTCTAGGCACCGAATCGACTCGAAGGAGGAAGTCTTCTTATAGAACTTGGTCGGGCATAGACATAAATATATTGTGTAAGGAAGAGACTAGAGAAGCTAATGTTTTTTTAAAATACCGAAAGCGTTTTCTCTACAAAAAAGATTTAAAAAACAAAACTTTTTACAGAATATTCATAACAATGAGAGAATTGTCATTTATAAGTTCAGTTATTACGGCGTGGTTTTTTAAAATATTAGTCGGGAAAATATGCTAGGGGAAAATAAAGCTTTTGCCTTCAAACGATACGCCATTGAATCAGAGCTTTTTCGATCCCATGACAGCCGGTTCTAGGCACCGAATCGACCCGAATAAGGAAGTCTTTGGCCAAGGGCTGTAACCCAGGTACTATTTTCTGCTTAAACAACAACCAGAGCGTTTTAATAGTTTTTCTTTATATGATACAACTTTTCAGCTTTTTGAACGAAAATTTCCTAAGTTCCAAACGCTTTTTCATAACGAAAAGTTTTTGATTTTAAAAAGCTATTATAGGAAAGATAAATTAAAATAGATTCACTAAAAAAAGTTAGATTTGTAAAGTTCTTCCTTCTTTGTTTTTACAAAATGGCAAAGTGACATTGATTTTCTAAGATGCACACTGCTTTTAGTCCGACCCACTTTTGGATTTTACAAACATCAGCACAAACTCATTTTACGGACCTCTGTGCCACAGTGAAATGTAAAAAAACTGTCAGATTTTGATGGATTCTTAATAAAACGAGCTCTTTGCTTCCTGCATTAAAACTTTTCCTTTCTGAGACACCAACAAAATTCCAAAATTCAAGAAACATTTAAAAAAGCACGATTATGGAAAATCAAAAGTTGTATGAGGTCGAATGCGTTCACTGTTAAATGGGGGTCCTTGGCTGGAACTTAAGAAATGCGTGTTAGGATTATTGTTTTGAATTCATTGGTTGTTTTCGAATTTAATTCTGAATCGTTCGGGATCGGAACAATTGTTATGGATCCAAACCGGCTTTTTTTAGCTGTAACAAGCACATTTGACACAGTGTGGCGAAACTATACAATATATACGATTCGTATCACAACTTCATAATGAAAAGTTTGTATTCCGAGAGTTTAAAAGATGTCCTTTAGCTGTATTTTAAAAAATTATTCCCCACGTACTTGATTTTCCCAATTTGAAAACTCTTGGGATTACTCAACATTATACTTACAATTGTTGGCTCTCAAATTCATGGCGCACTGTTTCTTGGTATCCCTGATCAAGGTGAAATAGGCAGGATCATGTTTCTTAACCTCACAGCAGGTTATATGCTTTTTCATTTCGCTGTGACGATCACCACCACATTGGCCGGTTTTATCATCAGCTTCAGCCACTTCCACTTTAGGCGCCTCGGCGGGTTTTTCTTCAACATCGCGCCGATTGCGAGACAAAACGTTGGAATTCAAATGTTCATATTCTTCAAATAGAATTTGATCTTAAAGAAACGAAAAGGATCACAATTAAATATTTCTTTTTTTAAATGTCCATTATTTGTAACATGTCTCGGCCGAACTTACTAAAGTACGTATCGGAAAAATCGTAAGCGTTAACGGCTATCAGAGCCAAACAAAAAATTGGTAAGATTTTAAACATTTTTCTTTTTCGTTTTGGTTTTTTTTGTTGCAAATCAAACACTTCACTTGTTGACCGTGAGAATACTGAGGACTGAATGCTGGAGTTGAAGCAGAAATTCTCAATTTTATAGAGTTGTTAAAAAATGATTTGTTGTTGGCATCTCGGTCGTGGGAGATGATCGAAAACAATACCAGCTAAAGAGGCAAATTTCTTTAATTGACTTTCGTCAATATATACACTCGAAAAAATAAGTGTGTTCAATATAAATTAAAAATCTTTCAAAAAACTATATTTAATTTAAAAAAGTATTTTTAGTCCTGATATACTATAATAAAAGAAATGATAAATTGCATATGTTTTAAAAAGAATATAAAAGAATATTTAAAAAAATTTTGCAATTGTGACGAAGAACTAAAAATATTCTTAATCAAAATTTTCAAAGTTTTGCAAAACTAACTTGTCATACCTTGTCCCACAGAGAATTGTAGGTTAAAACAGTGCCAATGAGGGGAGAGTTCTTAGTTTGCAAAATGAAAGTCTGGCAACATTGGATAAAATAGAAAGTAATATGGCAACTGTAATTCTCTTTGTACTATACACAAAATGGATTAAGCAACAATAGGTTTTATCGGCGAATTCGTCAAAAGCAAACAAAAAAACAACTATAAATAAAATAGTCAATAAATTATAAATATATGTATCGATTAATTGCTAAGCTTTTTCTTTGTAAAAATGTATAATGTTTTGTTAAATTTTAAGTTTGAGATGAATTATTGTTTCACTCAATCGATATCGTGCAGATTTCGTACGATTTCATCGATGAACCTCTTGTCTGCTTATTTTGTTGTATACATAACGCAAAATATATGTTTTTATAAAACAGGGTGAGTCATGTTAATTTTTGTTGGAAAAAAAGTGTGGTAACTCTTACTCGTTTGTTAAGCGGCTTAAGGCCAACTCGAATGATAACCTAGTAACTTCCATTCAAATGTTTAAGAAGTCGATTTCGATCGATTTGCTAACAACAAAAATCGAAATCGATTTACTTATCACTAGGGTGTTTCAGACAGTGAAACTTACAATCGAATATAAATCAAGCTGATTGCCGAACGGTATTAAACCCTCTCGAAGGTAAAATTCTTCGTTAAAGGACTTGTGACCTTAAAGTCCTCAACTCCCTCTTTAAGGTCTCAGAGTCGGTAGGTTAACCGAAAATCTCATGTTTATTAATTTCTTCTGCAGAATTACAACAAAGGGCTATATTATCGACAACAAAAGGCTATATTATCGAGACAAAAGTGGGATTATATGGAAAACTAAAAAACAACTTGCTCAATAAGCCGAAAAAGGAGACATTTTGACTATAGTCAGCACAGGACACTTTTAGATAGTCCCGATCTTTTTTCGTAGGGGCGTAGTATTAGTATATCTCGGAAAGGTCAGTGTAAAAGCTACAACGATGAAGACAAGAATACGCAAAACATCTGCTGCGCAACTGGCCAATCTGAGGGAACGCCGACTCACATTTTTAGAAGTTCAGGGTGGCTGATGAATTTTCAACATAAAGAATCTCAAATAACTTTTTTCAGTTTTTGGAATTAATTTCTCTTCTATTCATGTTAAAGCTCATTAAATTATATTTATTATATTTATTAAATTATATTTTTAAAAAAAATGGCATTTAAATGCCCACCCCCCCCCCCCTGCTCGTTGATGCATATGCAGCATTTTACCAAAAATTTTCGTCGAAATTCTGTCATAACAGGCCGGTATATGTGAGGAGTTGCATCATCCTGCTGCAACCATACAGAGCTGAAAGAAATTCTCATTCGGCGTAATTTGGGAAAGAAATACTCTCTCAACAGTCTCCAGTAACCGTAACGGTGTAAAGGTTTTTTTTTCGAAGAAGTAGGGCCCGACGATGAAGTGTGCTGGAACTTGACACTACACTGTGACACTAAGTGGATGCAATTCCGTCTCATGAAGTGTCTGTGGATTGGAAGCACTCCATATTTGTAAATTTTGTTTGCTTATGTTGCCGTTTCAATCGAAATGGACCTCGTTAAACATAAAACGACAGTTCAACTTGTTTCCGCCCTCTTCCACCATTTGAAGCATCTTCCGGCAAAATTCCAAGCGACTTGGGATATCTGCTAAGTTCAGTTTGTTGCTCATTTGAATTTTATATGGGAATAAGTCCAAATCTTTGTGCATAATTGACTGCAATGAGCCATTTGAGCAGATATGCTTCTTGTCGAAACTCTTGGTTTGTTTTGTATGGCGGCAGCGATTGTTTTCTCCGTCCAAACTAACGGGTTTCGATGGTTAGGTCTTGTGTTGACAATCCCATGCTCGACAAAATTGTTAACAAGTCTCATTATGGTCCATCTGCTAGGAGGATTTCCGCAAAACGCGCGCCTTTACTCTCTTTGACCCGAAAATACAGACTCCAGTAAGGTGATAGCGGCAGACAATCCAAATTCTTGTTTCAGTGTCCCAGTTCCTTATTTTTGCTAAATCTATAAGTAAAAATCAATCTGAAAAACAAAAAAAAAAATTAACCAGATTCATTGTATGGAAAAAAGTTATTAAATTTTTTTGTAGCTGCTTTCATCAGCCATCCTGTACAAGCTTTATTGACCCCAGAACAGGTTACTAAAGTGCCTCAAACCAAAGACGATAAATTGTTCAATATAGGCGATATGAAAGTTATCGATAAATCGAAAAACAGAGATAAGTAAAAAATATTTTTGGTTAGCTGTTTTTTTGTGTTTAAAGTGTGCGTATTTAGTGTTTTAATATTTACTTTCTAGCTTTCTTTCTTGTGATTGTGTGCAAACGAATGTAGAAAATTAAAATTTCTGCGTTACTGAAGTGCTGTTTTTCTACATTATATATACAATTTATCGTTTTTGCCTCCGACTTTTTTAATGAGATTTATTGACTGTACCATTTGGTGCTCAAGTCTCCTGAAGACTTATTTATCCTTCTCTTCGTTTTGCTAAAACGTATCATAATTATGATATCGGCGAACAAATTAGATTATAATCTAATTTGTTCGCCGATATACTATGTAGTACAGCCAAATTTAAGATGTTTTCTTGTAAAAATAATAATTTTTCACAAAATAAAATAAACTATGTAATTACCTTCTTCAATTTTTCTCTTTAAAGGGTAAGAAAAATGGACTTACCCATGGCATTCGAGAGAAGTTCAATCTTAAGAGCGGACAAACTTGTTGATAGTGTTGACCTTCGTATAAAACATCATCCATTCACTTCAACCCATATTTACACTCCATCCTATGGAAGAGAGTAGAAATATCTGTTAGGTTTTGGTGAAAGGATAATGAAGTGGAACACTGGAACACGCAGCAACGCCTTAGAGGAAAAATCGTTTTTTTCTATTTCTGGTGGTACTATTGATCGACCCTCTTAGCATTCCCTTCACCAAATTCTCTTTTGAACGAACACTTTTTTTCGAGTTTAACCGCAACGTTCATGCCTTAATGTTGAAAAAATTTGCTTTCGGTTGAAGATCTTTCCCTTTGGAAAAAAGCAAACCAAAATTTACGCTTTATTAACAAATCCGACAATATATAGGTCATTTCGTGCAAGAAAGCCACAACTCAAAAAAATTTCCACTTTTACAGGAGTAATTCTTTCTCGCTTAGCTTACGCTCTTGAACGAGCACTCTAAAATCAAAAAAAAAAACAAAAGATGAGTTTCTATAAAATTTGTCATCAGTTTGCAACATCTCGTGTTATTTAGCGGAGAACCTCTATAGTATTATATATACATACGAGTATTATTGATCGTTGAAAAATTCTAAAACGATAAAGCTAAAGGAACTTTGTTTTAAACTGCACGTTTTTTAATACGAAACATCATAATTTTTTGTAGACAATGTTGAGACAGTGTTGGTAACTGTCCTTTGGTACGCAACTTTACTTTAAAAAACGGCACTGTTGACCTTGTGTCCCAAAAAACGTCCCCTAATAACCTTTTTCACAGCTAATCCAGTTTCATTTTTATTTGCTATTTCAAAAGGGTGCGTAAAATGTAGGCTCTGACGTGTGTCAACATTTTCTGTATGCATATAAAAACATTCAATAAAAGCAAATCTAACTTCAAGTCTCCTTGCTCAAAATTTCGTTATTATTGTTATAACAGTCTTGTACGAAACGAGGGAATGTATGCATATGTATTATTCACTTTTTGTTGTTATTTTGTATTTATTTTAACAATTTGTGTTACGTTTTTGATTATTTGTTCTTTTCGTTTTTGTGGTTACTTTTTTCGTCTCACATTGAATTTCTCATTTGTTTACACTTTTGAAGCGGTCGATCGCAGCGTCATGAAATCGTGCTCAATAAAATCGCTTCAGTATATACGCAAAAGTGCTTAGAATACTGGTAATAATGACAAATTGATCTTTCGTTAATTTTGCTACACAGAACTACCTACACGAAGAAAAAAAGGGGTGAAGAGAAAGAAGTTTTGGAAAAATCCCAGAAATCGTGGTGTAGTGATAATATTTTGGCGAATAAAGAAAGTTAAGCAAATGTTAAACGGGCATAAAAGAAGACAATGGTGTCTATTTAATTCCTATGACGCTGCTATATAAAAGTATACTTCTAATAATGAAAATGCGAATATTTATCATCAAAAATGTTTTTATTGTTTTTCAAAGTATTCTCCAGCATGATTCATGCACTTTTGCATGCGCTCAAACCAATTGTCGAAGCACTTTTTCCACTCCGATTGAGACACCTCCAAAACATGGTTTTGAACGCTACAACAGCATCTTCTGGCGACAAAAATCGTTGACCACGCATTTTTTCCTTGAAGTGCGGGAATAAAAAGAAGTCATTGGGTGCCAAGTCAGGGCTGTACGGCGGATGACCCATAAATTCGACGTTTTGGCCGTTCAAAAATTTGCTGGCTTGAGCTGATGTGTGAGAGCTCGCATTGTCATGGTGCATAATGATTTGTCTTCTATTGTTTGTTTTTCGTATTTCTCCGAAGACTTCAGGCAAACAAATTGTGGTGTACCACTCAGAATTGACTGTCCTACGTTGCTCAAGTGGAACAATCGCCACATGACCAGTTTTGCCGAAGAAACAGGCGACCATTTGCTTCGAAGTGCTTCTTCCACGAATAACTTTCGTTGCATTTGGCTATTCTTCGAAGACCCACAGGTCGATTGCTGTTTTGCTTCGGGCTCATACGCATAGATCCATGATTCGTCACCTGTGACGATCTTACGTCTTTTGAAGCACCGCGCTCGTATTTTTTCTAAGTTTCTTTGCACCAATCGACACGAGCCTTTTTGAGCGATTGTCAAATTGTGCGGAATCCAACGAGAACAAACCTTTTTTACAGCCAGGTGTTCATGCAATATCAAATGTATGCTGATGGAAGAAATGCCCAAGGATGCCTCTATCTCCAGTATGTCACATGACGATCTTGCATTATCAGTTCACGCACGGCATCAATGTTCTCTGGCACAACGGCCGTTTTTGGACGACCTTCACGACCTTCGTCTTTGAGTGAGCGTCGGCCACGATTGAATTCATTAAACCATTTTTTCACAGTGCTATAGGATGGTGCTTCATAGCCATACAAAGCCATATATAGCCATATAAGTTCATCGATGCACTCTTGTTGTGATACGTAATCCACGTCGAAAGTTGTGAAAAATGATCGCACGAAAATGTTGTTTTGCCAAATTGATTTTTTCAAGTCACTGTAAACAACACGAATGATGGTCGTACTTCAAAACGTTTTGAGTACGTTTAAGCTTAAAAAGTGTCAAACTATCCAATGGAAATGTCAGATGGCGCCAGGCAATACTTAGTGGTGTATGACTGAATTGCGACGAAAATTTCCCAATAAGCTGATATCCAGAAAATTCACATTTCGTTGGCCCCCGAGGCAGCCTGACCTTTTTCTTTTGGGGTTATTGCAAACAGGAAGTCTACAAAGCAAAACCAAAAAATTTGAATGAACTAAAGCAATCCATTCAAGAACAATAGCGGCTATTCCTGTCTCAACTCTCCAAGCAGTAATGAACTACTTTTTGGTAAGATGCCGCACATGCATCAACAAGCAGGGGCATTCAAATTCAATTATTTTTAAAACAATTAAACAATATTTAATAAAATTGAATGAGCTTCTACAGGAATAAAAGAAAAATGAATTCCATACACTGAAAAAAAGTTATTTTAGTTTCTAAATGTAGTAAAATTCATCAGCCACCCTGTAGTATACTTGTAGGGACATTAATACTGTTACACACGTTTTATGCTGTAAAAAAAGTACTGAATGTTTTTGGACCAAATAGTTTTTAATATATTTATTGATGTACATTATATCCAAAAAGAATCTACTTATTCGAAATGTCCGCCCTTTGCCTTTACACAGGCCTTAAGTCGTACTGGCCAATCATCAATAGCTGCACGAACCTCGTCCATTGGAAAATTGGCCACAGCTCGAACCAAAGCAGTCTTAAGAGATCCAATGTTGGGGTATCTTTTGTGACAAACCTTGTTCTCTAAAACCGTCCACAATTTGTAATACAATGGGTTCAAATCTGGACTGCCTGTCGGCCATTCTTTAGAGGAAGTGAAAGCTGGCAAATTGTTTCGAAGCCAGGCCTGGGACGTTTTAGCCTTATGGGCCGGCGCAGAATCCTGCTGAAAAGTCCATGGCTGGTATTGGAACAGGGGGATGTTAAGAGGCTTCACAACAGCTTTCAAAATAATTTCTTGGTAAACTTTGGCCGATGTGTTGACTCATTGTTCGCAGAAATGCAGGTCAGTGAACCCATCGTAACAGACACCAAACCATGACTGAAGCTGGGTGATGACCCTTTTCACCCTTGGGATCAGTTCAGATGCTTCCTTAGATGACCGCGCATACACTCTATCATTTTGCTTGTTAAATTTTTCATGAACGGTAAAAAATTTTTCATCGGTGAACAAAATTTTTCTGTGCAAGTTATCAGCGTGCTTCACCAAAAGACGTTTGCATTTTTCAATCCTTATTTTTTAAAGCTGCAGCCAGTAAATGTCCGGTACGTCGTTGAAAGCCCCAAGTCCCAATCTTTTTTAATGATTCGACTAATGGACTTTTGCGTGATATACATCTCACGGGCCATGATTTTCTGTTTTCGTAGCGGATTTCTGTGAATACTTGATTTAACGGCTTTGTTGACATGCGGTGTTCGAACATAGCGTGGGCGGCCCGACCGGTGGCGGTCTTTTACATCTCCAGTCTCCTCAAACAGTTTTATGCATCGGTAGACGAACATGCGGCTAATCCCTAGTGGCAGGAGCGTTATGAAAATATCGTTTTTCTACATGAGAAAAGCGCTATTACAGCGATGAGGTTCTCATTATCTGACCACTCCATGATGAAAGTTGAAACGATTTTAAAACCACTACAGACTAACGCTATTGAGGTTAGCTTTCAAAACCCATATGACATTAACGGGGTATGTTCACTTCTACTATTGAAATGGGTGTGTTCAATGTTGTAACAGTATTTATCTCCCTACTAAGTACATTCTTCGGTGAAAAGTATAAAAAGACACATATGGTACTCTTTCTCAGTCCGAAATATGTCAAACTATTGAAATCGAGGGTACTCCTTTAAAATTCTCTTGGTCTACGACATGCGAAGCTTGGAAAGACGAAACGTTCATCAATACGACGACCCCTACAAACAAGGTAAGAACATTATTGATCTTTCTTCAATTTGACCGTGGACAACAACCAGAATTAGCTCATGGTGCTTAGACTCTGTTAAAATTATGCTGAACATGACTGTTTACATTACGTTACATGACTGGGGTATATGAGAAATGGTTGGTGTCTGGAATATACGTACCTTTAACAGAGTAAGGTGGCAGCACCAATGTTGAACGAACTTAAATTGCACTATTATATAAGGTCGTGGTGAATTTACGGTGAAAATTTCCTCTCCCCTTAAAGGTGAATAATGTGGTTAGTAAACCAACCGGGTTTCCTTTGAAGGATCATATTATTATTATATAATTATTAGGCGTGCTTTATTTGGCAAGCTAAAAAATCGCTTGTTTTTTGTACAAGACTTTTTCATTTCCGCTTTATAAAGCGTTTTGTTTTTCAATCCATACCACAGGCGGGGCTGGCAGCCATACAAGCATTCAATCCTTAGACTTGCATATAAAGAGATGTGCAGCAAGGGTCGCCATAAATTTAAGGAAAACAGCCGACAGGATGGATATGATTGTCGAAGAGTCAGACTGTCTGATACCGAAGATGATCCATAAGAACCCCTTCCAGATGTAATTTCCAACCTGAAATAAATGGACACCTTCTTCACAGATGATTCAAAAATGGAGGCAGGCACGAGTCTAGGGATTTATTATTTATTTATTTATTTAACCCAAAAATACCTCGGAGACTACCTGATAAATGCACGATCTTTGAGGCAGAGATTTTCTCAATTGATACAGCCGTAGATAAGATTTTGGAACTAAACATGCCATGAATGCAATCGACGAAGTGGCGGTATTCGAAGCAAGGTCAAGATGGAAATCAATAATCAGAATAATCCGGTCTCTCTGGCCGAAATAGACCGAAGGAGAAAAAGGAAATTGCTAACATTAGGAAAACAATCGATGTCAAACCTTATAGGAGTCGTCACGGGGCACTGCTCAATTGACACCATACCGCGTAGAGACTACCGTAGAGACAGATCGCAGAAGAGAACGAGTCAATGGAACATTTGCTCTAAGGTGAAAAAAACGGCAAACCTTACTTTGTTGCGGAGAATATTTAAGATTCGGTAAGTCCTAACATAACCAAGCTATTTTTATAAATTTTACACTTATTTTGGTTTAATTTCTCGCAGATCAAAATTGAGAAATTTAAGGCGCTCTCCATAAAAGCTATTGAAAAATATCAGTACAGACTTCTTCTCATGTAAGCACATTAATTGACATAGTGCTCTGTGTCAATTTGGCCTGGTTTGCAGCATTACGTTAATTAAGTTGTCAAATTTGTAAATTGTATTTCTATTAGCCACTTAGCATAAGACAGCAGACTGAAAGATCAATGAACTACCACTCATCACACAGTGGAGGAATTTGACAAATTTTATTTGGTACAAATATTGGATTTCTATCTGTCTAGTCAGATTTAAATGAAATTTCCCATTGACTTAGCAAACGTGATTTCGATAATCTATGGTATAATCTTTAACTTGTATTTAGATACCCTCATCATCTTGGTTCGAGAGCCCACTTTTCTAGATCCAAGTACAGCTCAGTGGACAAAACAACGTACACGGGGAAAAAATGTTTGGTTGCGATAGCAATATTTGAGGGGCATCATACTAATGTTGGGTATATTGTTGTGGCACAACAACATTATGATCCTAACAACAATAGTATGATTCAGATGCAACCAGACTATAATTAACACAAACATACTATGATTCGAACAGTAATAGTACGACTTTCACACAACCATACTATAATCCCGACAACCATAGTATGATTCACACTCATTAATACTATAATCCCTGCAACCATATTATGATCCACACAACCATAATTTGATCCTCAACCATAGTCTGTTTCTCATACAACCATAGTATGATCCTCACAACCATAGACCGATTCACAGACAACCATGTTATATCCCTCCAATCACTGTAGGTTCCCACTCAACCATACGAGGGATGCTATATATATTTCTGGCCTAAGCAACACTAAGCAGTATTTATAAAGGCGGAGCAGTACTTTTAAAAAATCTCAAAATTGTTGTCAGTTTAGAACTCTTATTGATGCCAGTAGAATGCCTTATGCCTATCAATGCTAAGTACCAAAACGAGTACAACACATTAGTTTTACAAAATTTTCTTAGAGTCAAGTGTTGTTGGACTTTTCCTTTGTATATAGACTAAATTGATGCTTGTTGTAAGTAAATAACTTAATTATTGTGTTTTTGCTATCAGTCTCAAAGCATCTCCTAAAATCTATTGTTTAGCTTTAAAATTATCGGGTAATCCAATAATATTTGATGAGATACAGAAGCATATCAATATTTTTAGATTTCAAGTAGGTTCTTCTGTCAGAAATTACAGTGCTTTGCAAAACATTATTTCATATTCCGTCGACGTTGCTGGAATGCATAAATATCTTGTGGCGCAGGTTTTTAGTATAGTCATCTCGTTGGCATGACTAGCAGAACCGTCAACTTAACTTAAGATTTTCCTATTTTGAATTAATAGTTAGTCCATATTTTTTTATCTAGTACGAGGGTTGCTATATATATTTCTGGCCCAGGCAACGCTAGGTTTTGCCTGGCGCCATCTGTCATTTCCATTTTTTAGCATAAACGTACTCAGAACGTTTTGACGTACGACCATCATTTGTGTTGTTTAAAGTGACTTGAAAAAATCAATTTGGCAAAAAAATGGAATTAACTCGTGAACATTTTCGTGCGATCATTTATTACAACTTTCGACTTGGATTATCACGACAAGAGTGCATCGATGAACTTAAATCATTGTATGGCGATAAAGCACCATCCTATAACACTGAAAAACTCGTTTAATGAATTCAATCGTGGCCGACGATCACTCAAAGACGTAGGTCGTCCAAAAACGACCGATTTGCCAGAGAACATTGATGGCGTGAACTGATAATGCAAGATCGTCATGTGACATACCGTGAGATAGAGGCATTCTTGGGCAGTTCTTCCACAAGCATACATTCTCTATTGCATGGACACCTGGCCGTAAAAAGGGTTGGTTCTCGTTGAATCCCGCTCAATTTGACAATCGCTCAAAAAAATACGATCGTGGTGCTTCAAGAGACGTTTATAAGATCGTCCCAGGTGACGAATCATGGATCTATTAGTATGAGCCCAAACACAGCAATCGACCGTGTGGGTCTTCGAAGACGAGCCAAATTCAATGAAAGTTGTTCGTGGAAGAAGCACTTCAAAGCAAACGGTCGCCTGTTTCTTCGGCAAAACTGGTCATGTGGCGACTGTTCCTCTTGAGCAACGTAGGACGGTCAATTCTGAGTGGTACACCACAATTTGTTTGCCTGAAGTCTTCGGAGAAATTCGAAAAACGAACAAGAGAAGACGAATCATTGTGCACCATGACAATGCGAGCTCTCACACATCGGCTCAAACCACCGACTTTTTGATCGGTAAAAACGTCGAATTGATGGATCATCCGCCGTACAGCCCTGACTTGGCACCCAATGACTTATTTTTATTCCCTCACATCAGGAAAAAACTTGCGTGGTCAACGATTTTCGTTGCCCGAAGATGCTGTTGTGGCGTTCATAAACCATGTTTTGGAGGTGTCTTAATCGGAGTGGAAAAAGTGCTTCGACAATTGGTTTGAGCGCATGCAAAAGTGTATAAATCATGCTGGCGAATACTTTGAAAAACAATAAAACCATTTTTGATGATAAATATTCGCCTATTCATTATTAGGCCAGAAAAATATATAGCAGCCCTGGTATTCTTTATATTATATTTGCCAAAATCTGCAGTTTCCCAACATAAATGCAAGTGATGACATTTGCACCGATACTATCGATAGTCATTAAAAATAATCTGTATTGGCAATAAAACCATTTTTGATGATAAATACTCGCATACTCATTATTAGGCCAGAAATATATACAGCAGCCCTCGTATTCTTTATACTTTAATTTGCCAAAATTGGCAGTTTCCCAACATAAATGCAAGTGATGACATTTGTACCAATACTATCGATAGTCATTAAAAATAATCGATATTGGCGCCAAAAAAAACCTATCGATAGTTTTACTGCTCTAACTGTGAGGCCTTTCAGTTGGAAGGTTACTAGGATAATGGAATGTCAATGAAATAATGGAAAGGCCACATAAGAAAGCATTCAAATTTTAAAAATATTATTAATAAAGAGAATAATAAAGTAAAGTCCTTTAAACTCCTAAGACGGTGTATTTTTGCAGTTATTAATGGAGGCAAAATAGCTTTACTGTAATCTCAACTTTTCTAAACCTTCTGTAACTGCAGAAAGTCTTTCGGAGGAACACAACGCCACACCTGTCAAATCTCACGGAAGTCCAAAGGTTGGACTGGCTGGACATTGCAAGAGCACTTACATATGCCAGCTTGTCTTCTCTATATAAAGTCTAATACTCGTAGACTTCACTTAAGTCTATGGCAAATTTCATTCAAACCGTACCTGCTAGTTTGAAATGGTAGAATAAATTTCAAATATTTTGCAATTCTCCCACAGTGTCGCGGGCTACAAAGAGTTCGCAGAAAGAAATCTCGTATATAGGAAGTTACTAACTTTTCTCTCAGTGTCTTTCTATTCTCATGACTGGCGTTTTCTAGAATCATTGCCAGCAGTCGTTTCCCTATAAATGTGAAGACCTTTTGTAAAAACTGTGCAAAATACTTGATTTTTTTTTAATATTTTTTTATAGAATAATTTGACTTGTACAACAAGAAAGGGTAAATTCAAATTAACTCGTGTGTTTGGAATTATACTTTCGGTATGTGCATATGTGTGTAGGTATAAGTATATAAGAACCATATCGAATCAATTAAATCACTGATTCATTGGATAACAAGTCTCGAAAATTTGTTTACCTCATTACGAAGATTATTTGTAATTCTTGTTACGAATTTCAATTACGCTCAATATGATTATACGATATTCTGTATCTCATGTACCGTATATTGTTATATACAAAAAACAAAACCAGATTGAAATTTTCAAAAGTCGACTTGATATGTTCGTTATTTATGGATATATCGACCACACATGTGATGAGTACATTTGGTGATTTTCAAATATAAACACCTTTTTTTGAAAACTAAAAAAAAAAACAGGAACCAGAAGAATGCTGTCAATGGGATTTGGCAGGAAATGAGTTGATAATTGATGATTGCTACTATTATAAAGACTTCAGTGCATCTGCAGATATAAGGCATTTTTTGAAATACCGACCTATTAAAAAAGAAACTTTAAAGAAATACTTGATTTAATTGTTGTATTAGAATAATCAAATTAAAAATTAATTAATCCTACATGTCTTCGACAGCGATGACGATAGGTGCAGAAAAAGGCTGGAAAATTCGCCTAAGGACCATTTAACTCTAGTAGACTTTAAGCTCTTCCACATCGATTTCTATAAAAATTACAATGTGAAAGAAAAATTCTGCGTTTTTATATTTTACAAATGCAACAATTATTCTGCAAAGCTACTAAGGATGCCTAGGATAAATTTCTAGCGCCTTTAGCCAGGTGCCACTGTAGAATTATAAATCACACATTGTATGCGAAAGGGGTTTTTAATTTACCCTAAAAAGGCCATAATTGATTTGCACATCTTAAATCATACTCGTTTGTCGCTCCCTCTCATATGACACCCATCATACGGACTTTGACACCCATTATTTTCATGCGTCAACAATGCGATTACCGATCGCTTAAAGCTTCACTGTTATATGAGTCACCTGTAATATAAACACACGTGTTTACACATCAAGTGGTCTTATCAGTGGGAAATGTTTAGTTAGGAGTCCTTCAAATTACGAAAGGTTCACAATAATTGCAGAGATATCGCATGAAAAGGAAATATCCTAAAATTCAACTATTTTTCAGGGGCAATAAATGAATATAGATCGATGGGCGTTCGTGGCTAGATCGCCCTGTAACGGTCACAAATTTATATAATATAGGAAAACAAACTGCAAAAGTTAGTACAACCTCCTTTCTACAATGAAGGCAATCATAACTTTTCCATTGAATTTAACCGATATAAAATTCGACATTATCGATAACACTGCGCAACACTTTTAGGCAAAGACGATAAGTTACAGAAGATGGGCGAAATGAGCGTTTACGTGAATTTGAGAAACACTAATCATTTTGTGTATTTATGGTGTGCGAATTTAGTGTTTCTGTGTTTTTTGTGTTCCAATTTTGCCTTTTTTAAGATCTTGGGATTGTGATCAAACGAAAGTAGATAAAAAAAAGTCGAGAATTCGTGCATTACTGAGTGCTGTTCTTCTACATTATTGCAAAGAAGAAGCATATCGCCCATCTTATACAATTTTAGGGTGGGTAAATGATTCCTTTAGGAAATGAACGACTCAGTTGAGGACAGATCCTGGTACGTAATAGTTATTTGCGATGGACCGAGGACATTTTTTTGCAATGCAACCCGTTTAAAATAAGTGTATAAAAATGCGAATGCAAAATTAAACTGAATTTTCGTGATGATATTTAAACATCCTATCTCAAAATTTGGCTTTTCATTTTTTTTTTTGAGAGAAGTCAAGTAAGTCTCTTTAAATAAAGTTTTGAGAATTTAAATGCTCTACAAATATGTTGCCTAGTAGGGGTCACAAAGACAAAAACAGTATTTCTCTAATATGGGAGTTCCTTTGGTTCTTTCGTTAAAAAAAAAGTTAAAATTATAAACGACTATATACGAGTAGTTTTTGTGTTAAATTGTTTTATTGAAGTACAATTTTTATAATTTCAGTAAAGATCCTTATCGTCCTTTTAAAAAAAAATAAAATTGTTAAAATAATTGTTAGATGTGATTTTTTCTATAAAAACTAATTTATTTTGTTTGTTGTTTGTTTTAAGTTAGTTAAGTCCATAATTGAGTTAGTTTCACTTGGAGTGAGTTAGAGTTTGAGTAATTAATATCAAATTTCAGTATTGCCCTTCAGTTGACGCCAATTTATAAACAAAAAGATGTCGGGCTGGATCGAAGATCTGATACCCTACACTACCTTTTATACAGAAAAATTGTGTACGAAGCTTAACAAAGATGACATGTAACTTTTTCATGCTGTCAAGTATAAAGGAACCTTTAGGTCAGTCTGTAGCTTGCGAAGCGGCAGGACCTTGGGAGTGTCCTTTGCGTGAGGTCTAAAGGAAACCATGAACCGATTTGGTCCAATTTTGCCGTGGCTGCTAGACGCTCGTAAATTAAGATGAGAAATTTATGCGCAATCTCGATAATCTTAAATCTGACGGGGTCTTTTCGTATAAAATAAATGATCGATATGGTCGAATCTATAACTAAGGGCTATGGCGGTATAGTAAGATTAGGTCAGGTAAGGTTTTATTTGGGAGGAGGGAATGAGGTAGAAAACTTTCATAGAGATCTATTGTTCTGGGATATGTCGAATTCTTACCGACTAAAGCCAACTCCTTCGTCAACGGCACTGTGAAACTGCCAATACAGGCTGGCGCACCAATTTTGCTACAATAAGAAATTCAAATAACGTTTTTTTAATCAATGTATTTTATTTATTTTTTTTATTGAAATGACCTTTTTGCCCATATATGCGACACCTGATCAGAAAATTATTCATTACGGGGTAAAGTTAGGATCGCTTCAATTATTGTGTACTGGACTGCTCTTATTTAGTCAAATTCCTTGGTTTCGTTTTGTAGACCTCTTGCTTATGCCAGAGGAAAGTGGAATTTTTGTATACTATTTTGTTTGGGAATTTTCGTTGGAGCTCTGTCCTAACCGGTCTGGCTATATCTGCCGTTGCTCCATCTTTGCTGGAACTCAAAGATGGTAAAACTCCTACAACATCTTTAAATAACGTTCCCGATTGACATTCACTGTTTCCTTTAAAGAAGTATGGCCCCACAGTGCAGCTTGATACAACGGCGCACCACACAGTAACTCGTTCTGAATGCAGTTCCGTCTCATGGGCATTCACTGTTTCCTTTAAAGAAGTATGGCCCCACAATGCAGCTTAATACAACTGCGCACCACACAGTAACTCGTTCTGAATGCAGTTCCGTCTCATGGAGTATCAGATGAATTAGATTTACTCCATATACGGCAATTTTGCTTGTTTACTTATACATTGCCGTTTAGATCAAAATGGACCTCATCATGGTTTAACTTGCATGTAAATTGGACTTTGAACGGAAACAAGGTTAAGTCATCATGAGTTATTCGATGTAATGACCGTCTGCTAACTGCAATTTGCACCGATATGTTTCGAGTCGAAACGCATGGTAACTGGGAGTTTTGACATTTGTTGCCACAAAAAACGGCCAGTATGATCAAAAATAAGCAATTACTCAGATACAAATTTTGCTGAGTGTGGACTTATTTTGTCGTAATTTCCCTATGAAGCAATTTTTTGTTTTAACAAAATCAGGGTTTGGCCTCAGGACCCTTGGGCCTCATCAAACTTCCATTTTATAGAGTCAACAAACAAGAAAATGTTAATATGAATAAATGGATAATTGAATGAAAGACAATCTTACAACGTATCAAGGAATGCCTTTATTTTTGAGATTTAACTGGGAGTAAGGCAGGTCTCATAAAGCCTTGGGGCCCAGAAAAGCACCATTACAGTCAAACCAAACGATCAGTGTCCATACAGACATATAAATTAAAGCATATTTCTCTATGACTAAAATTATTATTAAGAATTAACTAAGATTGTGTATTCATGTCATTTGACTTCTGTATGTACGTATTTGATTTGACGAATATAATTTGAATTAAATATTCTCTTTTGTTTATAATCCTATAGGGCCTTACTTAGCCGTAATTGGATAGCAACTTAAACCTACTTAATTATTTGTTACGAAGAAAAACTAAAAATCTTCTTTACATCATAGTTCTAAATGCAATAAACCAGGCTTCCTAATCCCCAGGCAAATGTAATCTTTAATGAAAGGGAAACTTGCTCTGTGATGTCGAAGTTTTTGTTCCCAAAACAAAAGAAACGTCAACTTAGCAAGTTTTGAATATTTAAATGGTTTATTATTAAATATTCATACAAGATAAACAACAAATCCACTTTATGACAAACCTTATAATAATCTTTAGCATTATTCGTTTTTTTTAATCCAAAACTGTTACAGTAAATACTGAAAAACCATCGTATCCTAGCAAAATCAGCTACATGTCCTTATTCATTTTCTTGTACACGGTGGCGTATGATTCATAAATACACGTAGCATTTAATGTGAGGCTCTTTTTTAATGGGACGGCCTTCGCAAAAATGTGTGTAAGTAATGTCTGAAACAAGGATACAAAATTACGCCAACTACAGCATGTCCTTCCTTTACTGTGAACATAGAGCGTGTAAATGTTGACGTGATGAATGTGTTGACTGACGATGACAGTGACAACGTCAACAATGCTGATGGCAACAACAGCACCAACCATCAACAACAACGAAACGAAAAGAAACTTTCGCTTGTCCCCCATTTCCCAGTGGGTTTCATTTGCAGAAACGGCTAGGAGTTCTGTGTGATTTTTTGCTTCGCCAGCGATTCCAGATGTACTTTCCGCAGACGCTTAAATAAACTTTTGCCGCTTACACGTAATTGAATTTCTTTTAAAACAGTTCCTTTTTTCTTTACGGATTTTTTGTTTCCACACCTCATGCAAAATCTTCTCGAGCATCAGTGCAGCGTACGTATGTTAGTGTTGTTGCTAAATGCTTTTTTAAGTAGCAAAAAAAAAAACTTATGCATTTCTTGGCGTCGCTATCCTGGTTTTACTCCCTTTATATAGAAAAAATATTTAAAATAATGTAAGCGTTTTCTTTCTAGAAAATACACGGAGTAAATAATTGGGCGGGAAACCTTGACAAATTCTAGGATTAAGACTGACGTAGTAAATGCCTATACAAATTAACTTGCTAGTGCTAAAGATCCGATCATAACGTGTGACTCCAGGAACTACTTATCTGCGTCCATATAAAATAATACAGAGAACAGATTTGTTGAATTTTTTGCCAACCGAATGTTGCTGGTTGTACGTCCTATCCATGCATCGGTACAAACGAATGTTTATTCTGTACTCGGCAATTTTCAGTAGGGGGAACTTGCAGTGTCGGTTGAAAAGACAAAGACAGTATGGGTTATTGGTATCGGCTATTGGAACTCTGTTTGTACACGTATTGGTTGTTGTTATAGATTTTTGGTAAGATAAATATAAAACTGATCACAATATATTATTTGAGTGAAGTAAAATCGAATTTTAAAACTAAATATAGGGTGATCCATCAAGAGGTATTTTTTCAAAACAAAAATAAATAAAAAAAAATTAAATCAAGTGAGAAATGTTATTAGTAATTTGAAAGGACATTTTATGGCATTTATTTTTTGAAAATAATTTCCTTCAAATGTTGGCAGCTGTATTATAAAAATGATCGTTCGGTGAGAAACGGGAAAATCCACTGTTTTCGACCCAAAATTTTGTCCAGTGATGAGGCCCATTTCTGGATCAACGGCAAAGTCAATAAACAAAATTGCCACATTTGGGCTGAAGAGCAACAAGAAGAAGTTCAAAAGGTGCCATTAAAACCAGAGAAAACCACGATTTGGTGCGATTTATAGGCTGGTAAAATCATCGGTAAATATTTTTTCAAAAATGATGAAGGCCGGCACGTAACCGTAAACGGTGCTCGCTATCGCGCCATAATATCGGACTTTTTGCTACCTGAAATTGAAGCCCGTATTCTTGACGAAACTTAGTTTCAACAGGACAGTGCCACTTGCCATACAGCTGCTCAAACAATGGATCTATTGAGAGGTCATTTCGAAAAACAGCTAATTTCACGTTTTGAAAAGGTGAGTTGGACCCTCAGAATGGAAGCCCTTAGGCGTAGTTGCGGCCAACGTTTGAAGGAAATTATATTCAAAATGTAAATGCCATAAAATGTCTTTCAAATTACCAATAATGATTCCACACTATCATCTTTTTTTTTGTTCTGAAAAAATACCTCTAGATGGATCACCCTATATTTTTGCGGTGTAAGTCTTTCCATGATGAAATGGCAAACAATACTAAAAAGAAAAAAAAAGTAGTTTATCTTAGAGATACGAGGGATGCTATTTATATTTCGGGTCCGGCAATGTAAGTCTTCCATGATGAAATGGCAAACAATACTGAAAAGGAAAAAATGAAGTTTATCTCAGAGATACGAGGGATGCTATTTATATTTCGGGTCTGGCAATAAAAACACAATAATTTACCATTGGAAATGGTTTTATTGTTTTTCAAAATATTCTCCTTTTAGATCAATACACTTTTGCATGCGCACAAACCAATTTTCGAAGCACTTTTTCCACTCCGATGGAGACACCTCCAAAACATGATTTTTGAACGCTTCAACAGCTGCTTCGGGCCATGAAAAACGTTGACCACGCATTTTTTCTTGATGCTAGGGAATAAGAAGAAGTCATTGGGTGCCAAATCAGGGCTGTACGGTGGATGGCCCATCAATTCGACATCTTGAGTGGTCAAATAGCAAATCGTTTCAGCTGATATGTAAGAGCTCGCATTGTCGTGATGCAAAATGATCCGTCTTCTCTTATTGTCTTTCCTTATTTCTTCGAACACTGCTAGCAAACAGGAGGTTGTTTACCACGCAGAACTGACCGGCCTACGTTCCACTAAAGGCACTGTGGCAACATAACCGTTTATACCAAAAAAAAAGCAATCATTTGCTTCGATGTTCTTTTCCACGAAAAACTTTTGTTAGATTGAAAAAAAGCCTTGAAAGACCCTTACGGTCGATTGCTGTTTTGTTTCGGGATCATATGCATAGATCCATGATTCGTCACCTGTGACAATGTTATTCACTGCCCCTGAGCTACATCAGTTATACTTTTTCAACAACTCTTTGCACCAATCCATACGAGCCTTTTTTTGAGCATTCGTCAAATTATGTGGGATCCAACGAGAACAAATTTTTTTCGCGGCCAAATGAACATGCATTATCTTATTGATGCTTTTCATACTAATGTCCAAGGATGCCTCAATCTCATGGTATGTCACATGTCGGTCTTGCTTAATCAGTTCACTCACAGCATCGATGGTTTCTGGCAAAGTGACCGAAGTTGGACGTCCTTCACGAAATTGATTCTGGAGGGAACGGCGTCCGAGACTGAACTCTTGCTACCAGCGATTAACAGTGGTATTTGATGGTGCTTCATTGCCAAAAGTCGAAACAAGTTGATTTAAACACTCTTGTCTCGATAACCCACGCCGGAAATCGTAAAAAATCCTCGCACGAAAATGTTCACGGGATAATTCCATTTTTTGACTGAGATGAATTTTTCAACACACTGTAAACAAAAGAATTCGCCCTCAAATGACAAAATGTTCCTAGTGAACTTATGCTAAAAAATGTCAAAGTTTCCAATGGAAGTTCCAGCTTACATCTGGAAACATTAGTATTGACAGGACTAGAAATATAAATAGCAACCCTCGTATCAAACGTGTTGGATGTACGAAGGTTCCGAAGAGCAAACATCGATTCGGACCAAACGATCAACTAATTTCATTTTGATTTTCTAAATCGATTTATCGGAGGAAAAAATCGACTTTGATATCGATTGAATAATTCCTTATTAACCTAAATCATATGTTTGCGAACAGTGTTCGAAGAAATGAGGAATGATAATATGAGAAGACGGATCATTTTGCATCACGACAATGCGAGCTCTCACATATCAGCTGAAACGATGAGCTATTTGACCACTCAAGATGTCGAATTGATGGGCCATCCACCGTACAGCCCTGATTTGGCACCCGATGACTACTTCTTGTTCCCTTCTATTCAAGAAAAAAATTCGTGGTCAACGTTTTTCATCGCCCGAAGCAGCTGTGGATCATGTTTTGAAGGTGTCTCAATCGGAGTGGAAAAAGTGCTTCGAAAATTGGTTTGTGCGCCTACAAAAGTGCATTGATCTTATAGGAGAATATTTTGAAAACCAATAAAATCATTTCCAATTATAAATTACTGTGTTTTTATTGCCGGACCCGAAATTTAAGTAGTAACCCTTGTGCATGCCTGCCGCCGATTACAAAATAATCGATATGATTCCATGCCTCGTCACGACGGAGTGAATGTCGCATAGTTAGTACCTGTTGCTATATACTTACTATCATATTTCGAAAATATTCACTTCTTAGGATCACCGATCAAATTTTTGGGAATGCAAACGAAATAATTTTTTCAGTTGGCTATGCAGCTCAACTATAGCTCGTTTTTATTTGTAAATAATAACAATAATATTAGCTCAGCTTAAGAAAGCTTTCAGTAGCTGGTTCTCCAAACCAACTTTCTACACATACGAGTATTTCGTCACAGTGTACTTTTTAAGTGCAAAAACAAAAATCTCAACCTTTCTGCTTTCAAGTGTGAGCGGAAACAAAACTTTTCGATTTCGTTCATTCACACATAAAACTTCCACTTGCTGATCGGAGTCGGTGCGGAGTGGTGGAAAAAGTGCAGAAATGTCTTCCAGGCTCATGTACGATTATTGTTTGCAAATGTTGCTCAAATGCAAAGTACACAAAAAAAACTGTCTGCAAAATGCGAAAATGTTTGCACTTTCTTTAATTTTGCAAAATGCTAAATGCAGGAAACAAAGAATAAGCAAGACTTTTCATGTACTTGAAATGTTCCCAGGGGCTGGGGAAGTTTTCGATACGAAACAGCAAGTTTTCTTTTACCGCCAAAACAATTTCGAAAAGGCAGGTAATCGGCAATCTTACTAACTAAAGCTCAAAATTTAAATGACGAAGTCTGCTTTGGTTCAATAAAAATATTCTTTAAAATACAGGGGAACTTTTTTTGCATCAAATACGTAAAATATGTGGCTTCAAGTTATTCTGAGAGTTATCGATTATTTTTTAACGTAGTGCGAATTATCGGGTTGCTACTTATAGTTGATGTAACAACTTTTACGAGTAATCCCCTGCAGTGGAGAAATATTTTATATGGTTTATAGCTTTTAATGACTTCGGTACGAGGGTTACTATTTATATTTCGGGCCTAGGCAACACTAAGTATTGTCTGGCGCCATCTGACATTTCCATTGGAAAGTTTGGCATTGACGTACTCAGAACGTTTTGACGTATGACCATCATTTGTGTTGTTTACAGTGACTTAAAAAAATCAATTTGGCAAAAAAATGGAATTAACTCGGGAACATTTTCGTGCGATCATTTATTACACCTTTCGATTACTTGGATTATCACGACAAGAGTGCATCGATGAACTTAAATCTTTGTATGGCGATGAAGCACCATCCTATAGCACTGTGTAAAACTGGTTCAATGAATTCAATCATGAACGACGCTCGCTCAAAGACGAAGGTCGTCCAAAAACGGCCGTTGTGCCAGAGTATAAGTACATGGATGCCGTGCGTGACCTGATAATGCAAGATCGTCATGTGACATACCGTGAGATGGAGGCATCCTTGGGCATTTCTTCCTCTCGTTGGATCCCGCACAATTTGACAACCGCTTAAAAACAAAAGGCTCGTGTCGATTGGTGCAAAAAAAAATTGGAAAAATAAGATCGCGGTGCTTCAAAAGACGTTTATAAGATCGTTACAGGTGACGAATCATAGATCTATGCGCATGAGCCCGAAACAAAACAGCAATCGACCGTATACGAATACTAGCTAAATCCAACGAAGTGGTTCGTGGAAGAAACACTTCGAAGCAAATGGTCGACTGTTTCTTCGGCAAAACTGGTCATGTGGCGACTCTTCACACTTTATCTTGAGCGGTCGATTCTGAGTGGTACACCACAATTTGTTTGTCTGAAGTCTTCGGAGAAATTCGAAGAAAGAACAAGAGAAGACGAATCATTGTGCACATGACAATGTGAGCTCTCACAAATCGGCTCCAAACAGCGCCTTTTGCACCGGCCAAAATGTCGAATTGATGTGCCATCCGCCGTACAGCCCTGACTTGGCACCCAATGACTTCTTTTTATTCCCGCAATCCAGAAAAATGCATGGTCAAAGATTTTCATCGCCAGAAGATGCTGTTGAAGTGTTCAAAAACCATGTTTTGGAGGTGTCTCTATCGGAGTGGAAAAAGTGCTTCGACAATTGGTTTGAGCGCATGCAAAAGTGTACAAATCATGCTGAAGAATGCTTCGAAAAACAATAAAACCATTTTTAATGATAAATATTCCCATTTTCATTATGAGGTGAGAAATATGTATAGCAGCCCTCGTAGTAACGCTTCCGTGCAAGAGGTGACAGAAAAAACAGCACTCATTTTTATTGGGTTAAACCGTTATAAATGAGTATTATTTAATAGTATTTCTGTTATTACCCATATGAGGTAATTAACCGTGCTATTACCCATAGAAGGTATTAAAGCGTTCTCCTGTAATTACCTTATCCGAATCCTAACTCAGAAATCTTGAGATTTTTATCGAGGCAATTAAGCGTGGTTTACCGTATTTCATGAGACACCTCAACTATTGAGGGTGGCAAATTTCGCAAAACCTTAAGTGATCTGTAATGAGTCAGATTAATGTCAGTTAACAGTGATTATCACCATTATGACCAGCTAAAAGGCGATTACCAACGCCACTCTAGATGAATTGGAGGATCCAGTTTCAGGATCAGCTATGCGGGCTTTACCTACCTCTTGCAACTCCACGCCAAGCATGTACTTTACCTGCGATTTAGGTGGTGAACCACAGCTACAGCGAAACTTCCCGAAGGGCCGATTCCAAACAGGTTACAGGCTACAGCTCTAGGGACTTCTGACCTACCATGAAACCAGACTTAAGATTCCGGTCGGACTACGTAGCACATGACAACTTCAAGTTTGAGCGCCGCAGCCACTGATAAGAAGCACCAATGTCTGCACCAATAATTCGCTCCATATTTACCAACAAACACAAAAGGTAGATAGGATTATTCGAAATTTAATTTAACTTTTGCGGGGAAAATCTTGGAATTACCAATGGGATATCAGGAGACCCAAATCGTGCCCTGTGGGTACAATGACTCAATTCAATCATTTCACAAAAAATGTTGGCCTACATCCTTAAAAGATAAATTTTAATCAGGAACTTTAATGTACCTAAATGTCAGTTCGCCTTTGGATCTGAATTTATGCAATATGTGCCGGTCAACCAGAACATAAATTATGTATGTACAGTCGAACCTGGATAAGTGGGACATAAATAAGTAGGATAGTTTTGGTGAACCTCTTTAAGCAAGATTTTGAACCTCTTTAAGTGGGACTTGATTTTTTTAGAATTTACCTCTTTAAGTGGGAATTTTTACTCGTTTAGCTGTACGAGGGCTGCTATATATATTTCTGGCCTAATAATGAAAATGCGAATATATGTCATTAACAATGTTTTTTCCAGCATGATTTATACTCTATATACTATAAATATACTATACTACTATATTGCATGCGCTCAAACCAATTGTCGAAGCACTTTTTCCACTCCGATTGAGACACCTCCAAAACATGGTTTTTGAACGCTTCAACAGCATCTTTGGGCGACGAAAATCGTTGATCACGCATTTTTTCTTGATGCATCGGAAAAGGAAGAAGTTATTCGGTGCCTAATCAGGGCTGTACAGTGGAGGGTCCATCAATTCGATATCTTGAGTGGTCAAATAGCTCATCGTTTCAGCTGATGTATGAGAGCTGGTATTGTCGTGATGCAAAATGATACATGTTCTCTTATTATCTTTCCTCATTTCTTCAAACACTGCTGGCAAACAGATGGTTGTATACCACTCAGAATTGACCTACGTCCCACTAAAGGCACTGTGGCAATATGACCGGTTATACCAAAAAAACGCAATCATTTGCTTCGATGTACTTCTTCCACGAACAACTTTCATTGGATTTGGCTGGTCTTCGAAGACCCACACGGTCGATTGCTGTTTTGGGCTCATACGAATAGGTCCATGATTCGTCACCTGTGACGATCTTATAAACGTCTTTTGAAGCACCGCGATCGTATTTTTTAAAAATTTCTTTGCACCAATCGACACGAGCCACTGTCAAACACTTAGTGTTGCCTAGGCCACATATATATATATAGCAACCCTCGTATGAGTGTGATTGCCGTTTTCATGCTAAACCTCTAAAAGTAAGTTTTTTGTCTTTTTTCTCCTTTTTCTCCGGTTCTGGTTTTTTTCTAAGGTTGTTTTTGCGGAGTGCGACACAGCATTGTCAGGTTTGGTGATTTCTAGCCAAATATGGCTAGATCGCAGACTTATGGTGATAATCATGGCAGATTTTGTGAAAAATCTCTAATTAAACTTTTAAAGGTCTTAATAAAAAGTAGGTTACTCTAAAACGCCGAAAGGCTAAATTCGTAGTCAGCATTTTCGATAACTTGGTTCATTACCGATTAAATGAATCCGTTCTATTTATTTTTGAACATTTCGTCGTAGGATACAGGGGCATAGATATTGGATAATTAAACTTTTAAAGGTCCTTATAAAAAGTAGGTTACTCTAAAACGCCAAAAGGCTAAATTCGTAGTCAGCATTTTCGATAACTTGGTTCATTACCGATTAAATGAATCCGTTCTATTTATTTTTGAACATTCGTCGTAGGATAAATGGGCATAGATATTTGCAATAGTATTACTATGGTATTTTAAATTAATGCCAATAAACAGAATGTAAGAATATATCTCTAACAATCTGCCTTTTTCTAAAAAAAAATGTGCATGCTTAACCTCTTTAAGTGGGATAAAAATACAATTACCTGCATAAGTGGAAAACTGTATTAATGGGAAACCTCTTTAGGTGGAAATAAACAGCCGATCCCACTTATCCAGGTTCGACTGTATTACACATTTTAACTTAATTAATTCCACATAACATTTAGAAACAAACGGGGAAATTCGTATACTTAATAACTGGGACCTACTGTAAAATGCAGGATGCGAACGGATTATGAATTATAAAGAGAAGCTTTTACATGGCTTAGAGATTAATCTCTTACTTGTATTGTCGCCGGCATTTACGACGTGAATATTTTTAGATGTTCTAATCCGAAACCGAACCTAGGTATTCTGGTATGAAAGTTGTCTATATCACACCTCAGAAGCCTATCAAATATCCTTACTGCACTAAAATATGTACCCAAATCTTTGATATTGAGTTGACTTTAATAGGGCACTTCCCACATAATGTAAGTTCAACGTCATTTTTTGCGTAAACAAACATAAACACCTGCTATGAAGGATGACTCCAACTGCCTTCAAGTGTTGCACAAAGTTTCAAGTGGAATAAGAATTTCCCCAAAGGGAATAAAAAAGAAACTTTAAATTGTTGTAAGCAGAACAACTGTAGAAAACCTAACTGCAGAGGTGGGTGCAAAGAAAAGTTGCCGATATTTTCCAAACTTAAGGGATAAGTACTTACATGTAAAATCATTTTTAAGAGATTTAAGAAATACTTAATTCTCATGGCATTCCATTAAGGAACAACGAGGAACCTACTTTCCTTTTAAATCAACGATTCAATGAGAATATGATATGATAAGTAATTTCATTAAGAAAATAACGTGAAGCTTAGAATAATGAAATTGATTATCAAATTTCTGATTTTTAATGAAAATAACATAATAAGTTTTATATAAAACTTAAATTTTTTCGCGTATGCGGATTTCTTCTACTTGTATCCCTCATTTAATATAAATATTTAATATTTATTCAAAAATGAAATATCTTTACTTGCTGCAATACTTTTAATTACATATATCTCGTGATCTTGTACACGTTAAACTTGATAGCTACGAGTATTTGTAAGCGTAATGATGGATCCAATAAATTTGAAAAGAAAACAGCCTGCTTCTCTGCATGTTGAGAAACACCAGCTGAGAACAAGTTTTTGGACCCCCTCGACAGTTTTAACCAGACTTTGAAACTGGTGTCATATTTGAATTTTGAGATAATGTCATTATTTTTGATAAATTCGGTTAAACATATATACTATGGGAGCTATATCTAAATCTGAACCGATTTTCTCCAATATTAACCTTGATACAAGAAACTTACTTCTGCCAAACTGCATCAAGGCTAGATGCATTATGTGGCTCCTAGCATTAAAAAATAAAATCGGATTAACATATTTGTGTAAAAGCTTTATTTAAATCTTAAACGATTTTCTTCAAATTTAGTAATGTCCTTCCTGTCAATATTGGATGAAATGTGTGGTTTCTAGAGCTACAAACATAAAATCGAATGAACTTTCCTGTGTGGGAGCTACGAGGGTAGCTAGTTATATTTTGGGTCCTGACAATACTAGTGTTCCCAGATGCAAACTTTGACATTTTTAAGCATAACTTCACTTAGAGCGTTTTGTCATTTGAGGGCGAATTGTTTTGTTGAAAAATTCACCTCAGTCAAAAAATGGAATTATCCCGTCAACATTTCGTGCGATGATTTTTGGCGCGGGTTATCGAGAGAAGAGTGTTATAATCAACTTGTTTCGACTTTAGGCGATGAAGCACCATCAAAAACCACTGTTAATCGCTGGTACCAAGAGTTCAGTCTCGGACGCCGTTCGCTCCAGGATGAATTTAGTGAAGGCCAGAAATCATCGATGCTGTGCGTGAACTGATTAAGCAAGACCGACATGTGACATACCATGAGCTTGAGGCATCCTTGGGCATAAGTATGACAAGCATCAATAAGAAATTGTATGTTCATTTGGCAGTGAAAAAAAATTGTTTTCGTTGGATCCCACATAATTTGACGAATGCTCAATTGGAACAAAAATATGTTGAAAAAGTATAACTCCGGTAGCCCTAAGGCAGTGTATAACATTGTCACAGGTGACGAATCATGGATCTATGCATATAAACCCGAAACAAAACAGCAATCGACCGTGTGGGTCTTCGAAGACGAGTCAAATCCAACGAAAGTTGTTCGTGGAAGAAGCACTTCGTAGCAAATGGTCGCCTGTTTCTTCGGCAAAACTGCTCATGTGGCGACTGTTCCGCTTGGACAACGTAGGATGGTCAATTCTGAGTGGTACAACACAATTCGTTTGCCTGAAGTCTTCGGAGAAATTCGAAAAACGAACAAGAGAAGAAGAATATTTGTACACCATGACAATGCGAGCTCTCACACATCGGCTCAAACCAGCGCCTTTTTGACCGGCCAAAACGTCGAATTGATGGGTGATCCGCGGTACAGCCTTGACTTGCACCCAATGACTTCTTTTTATTCCCTAGCATCAAGAAAAAAATGGGTGGTCAACATTTTTCATCGCCCAAAGCAGCTGTTGAAGCGTTGAAAAACCATGTTTTGGAGGTGTCTCAATCGGAGTGGAAAAACTGCCTCGACAATTGGTTTTGAGCGCATGCAAAATTGTATAAATCATGCTGGAGAATATTTTGAAAAACATTAAAATCACATTTGATGATAAATACTCGCATTTTCATTATTAGGCCAGAATTATATATAGCAGCCCTCGTATGTATAGAATTAAGCTACTATAAATGGTTTTGTATGCCATTTCCAATTTTTTTTTTGCTGTTTGATCCTAGTTAATAGCATATGGGTGCCACCATTGTATATATGAAAAATGTTTTCTGCTTCTGAAGGAATATAAAAATAGAACCTCTACGGAATACCGCAGGCAGCAACGTTCACCCACTGCTATTATCTATTGTCATCATTACCATTTCATATAATTTCCATTTGTAGATATTTCTCCATGCATGCAGTTTGGCATGTAATAATTTGTGGCTTATTTATCTCGAATGGGAATTTGTTAAAGAATAACATTGACCTTTCGGAATTGTACTGCATTTGAAACTTTTCTATCTGTCAATCTTAAGTCTTTCAATTATAAATTTCCCCGAACCTAGAATAACATTTGAATACGATGTGGGGTTGAGAAACCCCTTCTTCCTTTAGTAATTGTTAAACAAATACTGCAATATATGTATGTACGTTTGATGAATGTAGAAAATGCGACATGGGGCATTGTACATAGTCAAAATTACCATTTAAATAGTTAAACAATTCAACGCACAGTAGGCATATTTCGTCGAACATATTTCAAAAACTCCAAAAAATTTATGAAACAAAAAAAATGGCCAGACAGTTTAAGTTTCTTGAGTTAGACGGTTTATTCTTCCAAAAGATTCTGCCATATAAATAATCGAACTTTAAATAACGAAATAGTTTTCGGAATATAGAAACAAGCTTAACTGTAATTTAGCGACATTACTCAGACTTGATTAGAATTTTCGTCACAGATCCTTGATTATTACTTAATCTGTTAGGATTACAGATACTTGTTGCCTTCAACCAAAAGTTTTAGTTTCATCTACTGAAAATAGCTAGCTTCCCAATCAACACTCGGTTGTGAAGATGGTTTACGTAGATATTACGTGCAGGCACCAACATTCGGTTGGCAAAAACTTCGGTTGTGGCAACAAATATGTTCTTTGTGGGCATTTTTATGAGATCTGACCAGAGAATGAAGTCTGGTACCATGGTTAGTCAGGGGAACGCAGAACTTGTTTTGCTCCTTGGGAAGTATCATGGTGGCTGTGGTTTACCCCACATCACACACGCAAAGAAAAAATATGGTTACTATATGGTCACGGCAACAATAATATGTTCTCTGCAAAAATAGTATGTTCGTCGCAACCTTAGTATTGTTTTTTGAATTACATGTTGACAATAGTATGATTGCGACAATATTATTATTGTTGAAATGTAACTATAGTATTATTGCTAAATTAAAAAATGAAACTATGGTTGCAGCAACAATATAAATATGGTTGGTGCGACAAAAGTATTGTTTTTTGGGTTTTATGTTAACAATAATAACATTACAGCAATCATACTGTTAATTGTAATTTTAATATGGGTTTTACAACAATGTTATTGTTACAAATCTTATGAAATAATAATGGAAATTAAAAACAAAATGATTTGGATTTGTTTAACTGAATCATACTATGGTTGTGAGGATCATAGTATGGTTGTGAAGATCATAGTACGGTTGAGTGTGAATCATACTATGCTTGTGGTGATCATAGTATGGTTGAGTGTGAATCATACTATGGTTGTGAGGATCATAGTATGGTTGTGAAGATCATAGTACGGTTGAGTGTGAATCATACTATGCTTGTGGTGATCATAGTATGGTTGAGTGTGAATCATACTACGGTTGTGAGGATCATATTATGGTTGATTGTGAAGCATACTATGGTTGTGAGGATCATAGTATGGTTGTGTGAATCATACTATGGTTGTGAGGATCATAGTATGGTTGTGTCACAACCATATACCTAACAATATTATGATGCCCATCAAATATTGTCACCCCAACCATACTTTTTTTCTGCGTGCATAACAGGTTCACCCTAGGGTGGCGTTGCATTGCAACCGGGTGCTGAGACCCCAATTAATTAGCGTAGGTGGTAGGTAGACATCGAGCCATTTCCACGAGGGAAGTTATAGCCCATTAATGTCATACTTCAGGGTGGCACCAGCGGGATTGGTCATTGCATGGTCACATGCTCCAATGGCCTGGAGCCATTGCATGGTAACTTGCCCCAGTGCGAAGGCGCACCGTGCTTAAGGCCATAATGAATTACCCGCACACAAAGAAAAAATTAGTTGGAAGTGTAGTTCCACACTTATTCCGTTGCAAAAGAAGAATTTCGGTTGCAATCATCAAATTTTTATAATCGTAATGGATATTCGGTTCGACATACCACAGGATGGTAAATATGATTATCGTATTGTACACACAAATAATTTATCAGTCATGCCAACGAACCTCGGATAAGGTATTTAGTTGCCACAACTGGTGGTTATGGCAAGCAAGAGTTCGTTTTTACTTTCAACAATCGCAGCAAAGCTTTCTGAAGAGGGTTGTCACGGACCCGAAATCATGATAAAAGCAGTGTGCAGCCACGAAAATCAATGTCACTTTGCCATTTCGTTAAAAACTTGTCTTCTATTAAAATATAGATGCAAGAGGAATTGGGCCGCTTAATCCCTGTTCAATGTGTAAAAGCAACAGACCGAAATAAAACAAACGAGCTAAACAATTCAAAAATTAAGAATATATGAAGTGAATCTGAGGGATTTTTTTACAAAGTGGATCATAAAAAAATTGTTCCCCAATATTTATGATTCTTAGAGTTTATGTCAGTACATGATGCTTCGTAAAAGTACAGGTGGGCCCGATGCAGGGTTACCGAGAATAATGTTTTTAAATTGTCGTTACTCCTTTAAGATATTTTAACGAAGATGCATTCAAATGGTTAGAAATATATTTTTATTTAATTTTTCGTGGGCAATTGTGTAAAGAAAACTTGAAAAGTAAGATTTACAACAGTAATTCTCATACGTTTGGTAAGAACCTGTCCTTCCTGTTCAGTTTTCCTTTCAACAATTGCTGCGAAGCTTTCTGATGAAGGTCGTCACGAATGGGAAATCGCGATAAAAGCAGTGTCTCACAATGCCACTTTGTAGTTTTGCAAAAACTTGTCTTTTATGGAAATATAGATGAAAGAGATCTCGAGCCGGTTAATCCATTTTCAATGTCTTAATTACTTTTTGCAATAAGAAATAATTATTTAATTTTTTTTTTAAATATTGCCTATATTGTTTTCCTAATTTTGGGTTCTTCCCAATATAAGATGAATGTGCTAACTTTCTGTTCATATCCCATCATGAGATATAGAAAATCCCATCATGAGATATAGTAAAAATTATTTTATAATTTACATGAAAAATGCATTTTTTACCAATTAATATTGCTCATATTGAGATATCGTTAAAATTATATTATAATTTACATGAAATATGCATTTTTTACCAATTAATATTGCTCATTTAAGTGAATCGGAAAGAATTAGGGCCGTAGTTTAGGGCAATTTAATGAAAAAAAGTCAGAAAAAGTTTATGTTCACGATATCTCGTAAACTATACGTACAGCACTTTGTTTCACATCTGTGTTTCTTCTCAGTTGGGCTCAATATGTCCACCCTGTAAGTTTCACACATTCGACAAGGTCAGTTTCTACTTGCATTGAGAGACTTCCGAGATAAGTAGTGCTGGGTCTTTATCAAGTTTGAATCAATTGTAAAACTTAAAAAACTATTTTCCTGGTAATTAAGCGAGCAAAAATATTTAAATGTCTTCCAATTAATTGCCATCGACAACCCTAAAATATAACCCAAGCATCCCCCGCAAATAACCCTGTCTCCCAGCTTTCCAAAGAATTTGAATAATTGACCAAAACAATTAAATTGTCATTTAGTTCAAAAGTGGAATAGTTCGTTTGTATGTGTGTGTGTAAATAAGATTTACATAAGTCCAATTTGATATGTGTGTTTTAGAAATTTAAATTCTCACTTTGTGGTTTACGGGCAAGAAATGTGTAGTGTCCGTCTGTCCATCCATCTGGTCTGTCTGTCGGTCTTTCTAGACCAAAATAAAAGGTGTCAATCATTTTATTTTATATGTTCAGAACATCTATACATTTCATCTACATATATTTGTACATAATGCATGTACGAGTATATGTTTATATACTCGTATGAATACGCCTATGTCAGTCTCTATATGTGAAGCGCAAAATAGAAAGGGCCTAAGGGTAAAAACCAGTTTTGTTCAGGAGAGCCATTTTAAAGATTTAAATACGTGGTGTACCATCACTTTCATAAAATGCGCATATCTCTGGGAGGGAACAGTTTTGGGGCATGGGATCGGTCTCATTCGATGCTCAGATGTTGTCCACATCAAAAAAAAAAAGTGAAAATTGATTTGTTTTACCCTTAGGTCCCTTTCTCTATGCGCTATCACATATATGAATGCAGACTTGATGGGGGACATTCGGTCGCAATTCCAATTGTTCTTTCAAGTGGTCACACTCCAAATAAACTTTTCGAAAGTTTATTGAACTTGAAATTTGCAAGAAATTGAATGGAGCCAACAAAACGGTACATAAAATAACGAGGCGATTTAAATGTTAACGTAAAGGTGAAATATTTTAAATATTAAATTTACAGGGTAACTCAAAATGTATCACTCGATAGGGTATTGCTACCTTTTGGATGTTTTATACATGGGCATAATATCGCAACTATAACTATATTTTAAAGCATACGAGGGCGACCGCAAAAGTAACTGGCCTAACAGAAAAAGAACCGTTTTTTGGAATTATTATAAGTTATTCTTCAACATAGTCTCCTTCCAACTCAATACACTTCATCAAACGTTTTTCAAGTTTTTTAATTCCATCCGAAAAATAAGATTTTTCAAGACCTTCAAAATATGCCTCAGTTTCAGCAATAACCTCGCTATTGGACGAAAATTTTTTGCCACCGAGACATTTTTTTTTAAATTTGGAAACAAGAAATAATCAGAAGGAGCTAAATCTGGACTATATGGTGGATGCGGAGCAATTTCAAATCGTAATTCGGCCAGTTTTTGTTGAGTTAAAAATGCAGTGTGTGAAGGAGCATTATCTTGATGAAAAAGAACTTTTTTTCTAAATGCGGTCGTTTTATCTTGATTTCTTCACTCAACCGATCCAATAATGCACAATAAAATTCACTATTTATAGTTTTACCTTTCTCAAGATAATCAATAAATATTATACCCCTTGCATCCCAAAATACTGTGGCCATTACTTTTCCTGCTGACTTAACAGTTTTCGCCTTCTTGGGACCACTTTGACCAGCTTCTATCCATTGTTTTGACTGTTCTTTGCATTCTGGGATGTAGTAATGGATCCATGTTTCATCAACAGTTATGAATCGGCGCAAAAACTCTATTGGATTACGCTGATAAATCGCTAAAAGCTCCTCGGAATTGGTCCAACGGACGATTTTTTGGGGCAAAGTCAACAAACGCGGCACATATCTTGCGGATAGCTTTTTCATGTGGAGTTCATCGTGTAAAATACTCCAAACTTATTTTTCGTGTATTTTAACAATATCAGCAAGTTCTCTGAGCTTTATTCGTCTATCTTTAGTCACTTCATTAAATATTTTTCTAATGTTTTCAATAGTAGTAGCAGTTTTCCAGAGCGTTGTTCATCTTCCGTACTTGAACGACCCATTTTAAATTGTTGAACCCAGGATTTCACGGTGCATTATCACCATGAACAGAATCCAATTCATCTTTGATTAATTGTGGCGTATAACCTTTCATATAAAAGAGTTTAATTACCGCACGAAACTCTTTATTTTCCATTTTTCAACAATTATAAAACTTGTTTACTTCAATCACCTGTAACAAAGAAAATAATCATTAAATATTTCTCGAAATTTTGACAGATGGCTTATAAAAGATTACTTTTAAAAAACAAAAAAGTTTCTAGTAAAACAGAAAATGTGCTAGGCCAGTTAGTTTTGCGGCCGCTCTCGTATATGACACCCGATCTGATGTATAAGAGATTTGTCTTGTTTGTACAAAATTTGGACAAGATTACATTTAATAAGGTTAAGTTTCAAACCGCCTTGTTTGTACAAAATTTGGACAAGATTACATTTAATAAGGTTAAGTTTCAAACCGCCAGGGACTCTATTATGGTGGCTACACCAATGTAAACAAAGAATTAGGCCAATTTCAGGTAGGAGAATTTTTTTTCGATTAAAATAGAATGTGCTGAACTTGATCAAAAGCGAACCTCATCTAAGGGTTTTAGAGCAACATGGCCAGAAATGGGGAACTGAACTTTGTATGGAAGTTGCTTTGTATGGAGTTAAAAGTTACCACACATGGCAGTCTGTCTTAAAAAACATGTTTTCTCCGTTATGTACGGGCTACTATATATATTTATAGCCTAATAATGAAAATGCAAATATTTATCATTAAAAATAGTTTAATTGTTTTTATTCTCCAGCATGATTTATACACTTTTGCATGCGCTCAAATCAATTGACGTAGCACTTTTTCCACTCCGATTGAAACACCTCCAAAACAAGGTTATTGAACGCTTCAACAGCATCTTTTGGCGACGAAAATCGTTGATTACGCATTTTTTTCTTAATGTGCGGGAAAAAAAGAAGTCATTGGGTGTCAAGTCAGGGCTGTACGGCAGACGTTTTCGCCGGTCCGAAAGGCGCTGGCTTGAGCCGATGTATGAGAGCTCATGGTGCACAATGATTCGTCTTCTCTTGTTTGTTTTTCGAATTTCTCCGAAGACTTCAGACAAACAAATTGTGGTGTAGCACTCAGAATTGAACGTCCTACGAAGCTCAAGCGAAGCAGTCGCCACATGACCAGCTTTGCCGAAGAAACAGGCGACCATTTGCTTCGAAATGGTTCTTCGAAGACCCTCACGGTCGATTGTTGTTTTGTTTCGGGCTCATACGCATAGATCCATGATTCGTCACCTGTGACGATCTTATAAACGTCTTTTGAAGCACCGCGATCGTATTTTTTCACAATTTCCTTGCACCAATCGACACGAGCCTTTTTTTGAGCAATTGTCAAATTTTGCGGGATCCAACGAGAACAACCATTTTTAAGGTCAGATGTTCATGCAATATCGAATGTATGATGGTGGAAGAAATGCCCAAGGATGCCTCTATCTCACGGAATGCCACATGACGATCTTGCATTATCATTATCAGTTCACGTCTTTGAGCGAGCGTCGTTCATGATTGAATTCAATAAACCAGTTTTTTACGGTGCTATAGGATGGTGCTTCATCGCCATACAAAGATCTAAGTTCATCGATGCACTCTTGTCGTGATAATCCACGTCGAAAGTTGTGAAAAATTATCGCACGAAAATGTTCACGAGTTAATTCCATTTTTTGCCAAATTGATTTTTTCAAGTCACTATAAATAACACAAATGATCGTCGTACATCAAAACGTTCTGAGTAGGTTTATGCTAAAAAATGTCAAACTTTCCAATGGAAATGTCAGATGGCGCCAAGCAACACTTAAAATCGCCCAACCTGCAGTAAAATTTTACCAGGCTTGATTAGAAATCTTCTTTAAAGCACTGGACCAAATTAAAACAAGATTTTAAGTAAATTGTCTTTGAAGAGTGGAATGCACTCAAATTGTATGGTCAAATTTCAGAGTTATCGATTGGGAATGACCAATTAAATGTAAAGAATTTTTTTTTTTTACATTGAACAGGGATTAACCGGCCCAAGGATTAACAAAATGGCAAAGTGACATTGATTTTCGTGTCTGCACACTGCTTTTATCATGATTTCGGGTCCGTGACAACCCTCTTCAGAAATCCTTGCTGCAATTGTTGAAGGTAAAACCGAACTCTATAAGGTCAGGCTCTCCCCAAACGAATGAGAACTACTGTTGTTAACCTTACTTTTCAAGTTTTCTTCACACAATTGCCCACGAAAATACCAAAAAAAAATTCCAGATTTGTATTAACAAATTTCCAACCTAAGAAATATTTTGATTAATTGTAGCCATTAACCATGAATTCATTTCCATTCGATTTTGGGTACTTGTAACCAATTCCATGAACTTTTATGTCGATTGTTGAAGTGTTTAGGAACATTTTTTGATTTTTAGCCCTCCTCCATAAATTGATCTTCAGCTTATATATTTTTATGTTTGTACAATTTATATCTTAAATGTTCCCTATAAAGACAAAACAAATACGTTTTCATTCCACATTTAAAACCACACCTCTTTGCACTAGTACGAGTACTCGTATATACACTTATTTGCAATACGCTCTTTTGATTCTTTTTCAAAACTCATTCAGACAAAGTTAATAAAAGCGAAAAACTTTCGGGAAACAACTCCATATTTTAACCACAAGTTTTCATTTACATTCGATGCGCCAGCAACATTTTATTTTATCTGACTGCATATGATTTCTTTAAGCAGCTCGTGAAAACTTTTATGAATTGGATGGCACGAGTATGTGTACGGTATACAATCACGGAATAAGTTAAAAATGAATTGAACATATCATAAAAGATATATGTACTCGTACATATATATTTGTATATATATACTCGTATATATATACATTAATTTATGCGAAAACTAACTAACTTCTACTAGACATTTTTGCCAAGTTCTTCATATGTTTGGGTATGTTAGAGTGGGTAGGGGAAAAATGATCACTGGATTAACAAAAAATAGAAATGTTTTAGTACTGTCAGTATTTACTACGCTTATCTCTTCACTTATAGCATCTCAAAATTTAGATATGGGGCCCTACATTATAGTTAAGTGCATTTTTCATCGTCGTAAAAATCTTACGGGATCTAGCAATGGATGTCCTTTTGTCTCTTGAAAGCACAATGCAGTCTAAACGTAAACAGCTATTGTCGTTAACCTTTCACTATACTCGTACGTACACGGAGAGAAAAAAACATGGCTACTACATGGTCACGGCAATAATAATATGTTCTGCGCAATAAAAGTATGCTCGTCGCAACCATAGCATTGTTCACTGAATTTATTTTTGACAATAGTATAATTGCTGCAATATTAATATTGTTGAAATGTAACCATAGTATTATTGCCAAATTTAAAAATGAAAATATGGTTTTAGCAACAATATAAATATAGTTGGTGCGACAAAAGTATTGCGTTTTTGGTTTTATGTTAACAATAATATGATCACGGCAATCATACTGTATGATTGTAATATTTCTTCATTTAAATATGCTTTTTAGAACAAATGTTGTTGGTACGGATCTATTGCAATAATAGTACTTTTTTTTATCGAAATTAAATTTTTTTAAACAAGCTGCTTTGGTTTTGTTCAACTGAAATATTTTTAATAAAAACGCTTACGTTTATTTAAACTTATTTTTTCTATTGTGAAATAAATCACTCCAATTATTTTGAATTTAATGTATTTTTGAATAATTTTCATAATTCAAATCTATTGTCGACAACTTAAACAAATGCTAATAAATTATATTGGAGATCATAGTATAATTGTACTATGGTTGTAGGGATCATGACATGGTTGCGTCTGAATCGTACCATGGTTGTGAGGATCATGCTATGTTTATATGTGAAACATACTATGGCTGTGAGGATCATAATATTGTTGTACCACAACCATATACCCAACAATAGTATTATCCTCTTCGAATATTGTCACCACAACCATACTTTTTTTCTGCGTGTATATATTTCTACCTTGATATTTCTGTAATCTTTACTTAACATGATTTTTTTACTAAAATATGTTTATATTTTTAAGCGTTGGTTAAAAATTAAAGTTTTGTCTTTAACCTTCTATTTTTTCGAAACTTCGTTTCAATACTCGTACTTACAAGTTTTTCACCTGAAGTCCACTCTTCAGAGCTGAAAGCATAGATTCGCAGGTTTTCAGCTTTAACTTGTTAAATAGATTGTTTTAAATTAGCGCTAACAGCTTCTGATTGAACAGAAGCGGCAATTTTCTGGATAGGATTTGAACCACCCTGTACTGCTGAGATTTCCATACTCATTTTTTCAAGTTTTAAATTCAATATCAAAAAAATACCTTTCCAAAAAATGTATATGAAAAGAATAGTATAAAATCACTCCACCAACTATGCCTTCCCAAGAAAGAGTAACCAAAACTAAATAGTTGCTCTCAAACATTCTTAACGATTCCCTTAAATGTACGTATAACCATCCTCAGAATAGTTGACATCCTCCGGCTGTATTTAAAGCAGCGTAGTAAGTAGTTTGAATAAATTGTCGGCATATTCTACTTATCAATATTGCCCAAATATTCCCAATTGAACTCCGGTAAAGGAACGTCCGTCCATCTGCCAAGGCGCGTGTACACACATGTGCAGGTGTGTGCTATTTATATATAATACTTTGGGTTTTCATCCTTTTCGGGCGGAGAGTGTAAGGACAAGCAAAGTAAAACTTTCCTTATGTCGAAATACTCATACTTTGGTTGACTTAATTTCTGGTGCTGCCCAGCCTGCTGCTGTTTTGTGTTACTTCTGATATGGGGACAAACTTTGGTTTTTTTCGCCTATTTACATTCTAAAGGTAAAAATGGCATTAACTTTGTCCTTAGCATCATAGCCAGTATTGCGAGTTAGACCAAGGGTGAAGTAATTGGCGCCTTTGTATGTTCGATATTGTCGGTGGAAACAAACGGAAGACGTGGCAAAGTTGGTTTGAAAACTATTCCTGTAATTATACAAAAGTAATAGAAGAGGGAGAAAAATCTTAGATTTATTTTTATAACAAATGCTATACGAGATGTTCCAAAGGATGAGTAAAATCAAACACCATTCATAGATAGAGTCATTTAAGTCATGAACCTAGCACAAATTTAGCATTTTGAATTTTGGCTGAAAGTGTGCAAACGTAGGATAATTTTAAACTAAGGCTCACAGTGGTTTAAAAAAAAAGTTGACATATGCTGATCAATAAATTAAAATTTGTACCCAAAAGTTGCTCGAAAAGTTGATACGCTTCTTGGTAATTGTATAAATGGCTGCTATATTTTCTTTTTGTGAGGGCTGAAAAAATTTAAAGAGTCCAATCTTATACGAGCGCGGTTCGGAAAGCTTAGCTAGCACAAAAAGCGCGGTATAAACAGAAAAAAGTTAAGTGTTTTGGAAACTTCCATCTCTGCTATGAACACATGTTAAATTTTGTTTCGATCTGGCAAATCCTTCATATAGAAACAGCTGTTTACAAAAGACGCATCCGCGATTTTTTTTACAATGTAAAAATTAGAAATGCGTGGTGTCATTAAATATTTACATAAAAAAGGTTTATCGGGACAAGAAATTCATAATGATATGGTGAATGTGTTAGGTGAAAGTGCTCCTTCATATGCAACAGTAAAAAATTGGGTTGCTGAATTTAAACGTGGTCGGACAAGCATTGAAGATGAACCACGTAGTGGACGCCCAAAAACAGCAACAAGAACAGAAATTGTAGCAAAAGTGCATGATATGGTATTAAATGATCGACGAATAAAAGTGCGTGAAATAGCTAATATAATGGGCATCTCAAATGATCGAGTCCATTTAATTTTGCATAAAGATCTACAGATGAAAAAGCTTTCTGCAAGATGGGTGCCGGACTTGTTAACAGTCGACCAAAAACGCATAAGAATGAACATTTCTCAAGCTTGTTTGGATCGTTTTCAGCGAAATAAAATGGATTTTAAGCGTCGTTTTATAACTGTTGATGAGACATGGATCCACCACTATACACTCCAGAGACAAAAGAACAATCCAAACAATGGACTGAAGCTGGAGGAAGTGCCCCAAAGAAGGCAAAAACAATTCAATCGGCTGGTAAGGTTATGGCAACGGTTTTTTGGGACTTTAAAGGTATTTTATTGATTGACTATCTGCAAAAGGGTAAAACAATAAATTCAGAGTACTATTGCAACCTTTTAGATTAATTAAATGTACAAATTCGAGAAAAACGTCCTGGCTTACAACACAAAAAAAATAATTTTTCATGAAGACAACGCACCAGCGCACAAGAGTGTTTTAACAATGGCTAAAAACAACGAATTAAAGTACGAGTTGCTTGACCACCCACCTTATTCTCCTGATTTAGCTCCCAGTGACTTTTACCTGTTCCCAAATCTAAAAAAATCCTTGCTGGCAAGCGTTTTACCTCAAATGAAGATGCAATTACAGTTGTAAACCACTATTTTGAAGACCTTGAAGAAAACTATTTTAATCAAGGGATATAATTGCTAGATAAGCGTTGGACTAAGTGTATTGAAGTTTCAGGAGATTATATTGAAAAATAAAAATATTTTTGAAAAACTAACTATTCTCTTTCATTGATAGGCTAAGAACTTTCCGAACCGCCCTCGTAGTTGGTTCAGGCCAAGAGAAGTGTTACATAGTGGGTCAGGGATTTTGACCTTTGGTCCAAATAACGAAAGGGTATGTCAATATATAAGTATAAAACTGTACAACAAATAAAAGCAAAATTCCTGAAGTTGTTATTGTCGTTGCAATTTTCATATAAAAAAAACTTCAGAAATTTAGAATTTTTCTGAATTATTTAAAATTGTATGTCTCGAAAACGACATGCTTTTTTATTTTTATTAAAAATCTTAAAAAATAATAAATATTTTTCAATCTATTTATATCTTTCTAAACAGAATGTTTTTTATGTTACCTATAAATAAAGTTTGGTTGAGGTTAACAAAACCTTTTAAAACAAATTTGCAAATTTCAAAATGTTTTCAGTACATATGCTCCGTGCGTCAAGGTTAATTAGTACGTAAGTAAAGAAGAACAGCAAAGAGAAACAGTTATAAACTTGGATATTTAGACCAAAGGTCAAAATCCCTGACCCACTATATCACACTTCTTGTTACAGACTTCAACAAGGAGAACACTACAATTTTATTTATATAATAAAATTTTAATGGATACAATTTGTTTTAAAAAATTTTCATATTTTTTTTTTAGAAAATTATTATTTTAAAAATTAATAGTCACCGATTTGTTTAGCCTGTACCAAATTTGCGCGATTGGTACCAGTTGATTTCCACCAACATTTTCATTAATGCTTCCCATGTGTACTCTGCCTATGTACTTTAGGGAAAATCATTAAGGCAAATTTTCGTGAAAAGGTGCAAAGGGTACCGATCAGCGCAAACATTTAAGAAAATTTAATTTAAAAGGAAAATATAAAATTTATAAAAAACAATTTTTATAATTTAAAATTTAACTACCTAATATAAATCGTACTAAAAGAAAGTGATAAAGATCGTTTTTCTTTCTTATAACCTAAATATCGTAGAAATCGGTCAATCCGTTCTGAAACAGCAAAAGTTTTAGTAAAGCACAAACATTTTTTTTTTTACATTTTATATTTTTAACATCCGAAATACAAAAAAAAACAACAACAAAAAATGATATGACATTTGTACGATTATAATAAAGCGTTTTATCAAGTTTTTGAGCAAAAAAAAAGTTGTAGAATCGTGTAAAATAATCTGATCCGTTTAAATAAATGGCTACAGACGAGCAGCTTTGGCTAAGAGATGCCCTGCATAACCAGAAGAGCCATAAATTCAGATAAGTTAGAATTGCAGTACGAGTAAAAAGCCCAACATGTACTCAAACTTTATTTCACTTTCACAATTTAGCGACAATAATTCCTTGATAAAAAATCATCCAGTTATCGAAGCTTACGAGGGCTGCTATATATATTTCTGGCGTAATAATGAAAATGCGAATATTTATCATCAAAAATGGTTTAATTCTTTTTCAAAGTGTTGCCCAGCATGATTTATACACTTTTGCATTCGCTCAAGCCAATTGTCAAAGGCGACGAAAATCGTAGACCACGCATTTTTTTCTTGATATGCGGTAATAAAAAGAAGTCATTGGGTGCCAAGTCAGGGCTGTACGGCGGATGGCCAATCAATTCGACGTTTTGGCCGGTAAAAAGGCGCTGGTCTGAGCCGATGTGTGAAAGCTCGCATTGTCATGGTGCACAATGATTCGTCTTCTCTTGTTCCTTTTTTTGAATTTCTCTTCAGGCAAACAAATTGTGCTGTTTTGTTTCGAGCTCATACGCATAGATCCATGATTCGTCACCTGTGACGACTTTATAAACCTCTTTTGAAGCACCGCGATCGTATTTTTTCAAAAATTCTCTGCACCAATCGAAACGAGCCTGTTTTTGAGCGATTGCCAAATTGTGCGGGATCCAACGAGAACAAACCTTTTTTACGGCCAGGTGTTTATACAATATCAAATGTATGCTAGTGGAATGCCCAAGGATTCCTCTATCTCACGGTATGTAACATGACGATCTTGCATTATCAGTACACGCACGGCATCAATGTTCTCTGGCACAACGGCCGTTTTTGAACGACCTTCACGACCTTCGTCTTTGAGCGAGCGTCGGCCACGATTAAGTTCATTAAACCAGTTTTTCACAGTGATATACGATGGTGCTTCATCGCCATACGAAGATTTAAGTTCAGCGATGCACTCTTGTCGTGATAATCCTCGTCGAAAGTTGTGAAAAATGATCGCGCGAAAATGTTCACGAGTTAATTCCATTTTGTTGCCAAATTGATTTTTTCAAGTCACGGTGGTTAAATAGTCGGTTATTTTAGCACTTACGTCGGTCAACGTGACAAGATAGATGTTTCACAAGGAGAAGTCCTGGCACCCATTTTGATCTTAAGGTATTTGGTTTGTTGGCCTCGAAATTCTACGAAGGCTTGTCTGTCATTAAGGTACTTGGCAATCAATCTTTTGGAAATGAGATCGAAGATCAATCGTATCGAACGCTTTGGCCAGATCAGAATAGTTCGCTCGGCTGGTCCTTATTCATTTCGGCCGTTTGTTATCTTCGAAGTTATTTCTTGCAATGCCTTTGTTTAGCTTTGCACTTCCCTGCAGTCGTGTTGGTGAGCGGCAAGTTGTAAATGCTCTTTTAGGGACGACAACAACAGGTATTCTTAAACCTTTGCTACAGGTGAAAGCAGGAAAATCGGGTGGTATGATTCTCTAAGGGTAGCGAATTTGTCTGGTTTTATAATTGGAAATACGCGGTCGACTTTCAAAATGCCTGGGATGCCCAGTTGACCAACTGATAGCTCCAGATCTTCGATCAGATAGTCCGAACCTATTGTCCCAAGCTTCTTTAACATCAGCATTGAGATACTGTCTCGACTAAGTGCTTAGGAAGGTTTTGCCTTTAAGATTATTTGGTTCATCTGCGCTCTCGAGCCAGAGCATCAATTTCTCAACTGTTCAAACCTACCATCACCGTTGTTGCGCCAACCAAACAGCCTTAGATGGAAAATTTGATCTATGTATGGGAGTTCTACTCGCGAAAATAGTATTATTTGTAGCGGCATATAGTGCCGGGGTGACAGTCCTTGGCCGAAGAATTCCTATTTCGGGTCGATCCGGTGCATAGAACCGGCTGTCGTGGGATCGCGGAAATGGGGCGTCTTGCCGCTTTAAGAACAGTTTGTCGGCAAATCTTCTCACCCTTACTGGCACATACGAGTAATGTTGGTGGCAAGTAAAGAATCGTCAATAAAGTTTGTAAAGCCATGCGAGTTGCATTTATTGTAATTCACGAACGTGAGCTAAGTATTGGAAGATGGTCTAAATTGTAAGCGACCTGAAATTGCCAGGATGTGGTTTAAAGTAGAGACGATGGAAATGTCTGTAGAGCTTGAACACCTGGCTGTAACTGTGGTAGAGAATTCCTCGTTGATGGAGGCGAAGTCAAAATAGTCTTTCAGGCATTTTCTCTAAAATTACTTTCCGAAACCATTACTTTGGATAACATTCTTTCTTATTCGTTCCACATGCTCTTTTAAATAATTAATTGTATTCTTTGATGTACTGAAAGGTCTTCAAGTCACTTGCCGTTAGTACTTGGGGAGCCGACAAAGAAACCTGACCTTGACCTCTTACAAAGCGATAGGTCGGTCTGTAGCGAACGACGCAGTGCCGGTGTAGTCGGCAAACGTGAGTACGACGACAGCTGGTTCTACGCACCGGATCGACCTGAAGCAGCAATTCTTCGGCCAATGGCTGTCACCCCGGTATGGTTTGCCGCTATAACAACAACGACGCAGTGGAAGAAAATTCAAACTTGCCAGAATGCCGCCCTTAGAACATACACAGGATGTCTCCTTATGTCTTCTGAGGACCATCTATAAGTACATGAGGAGACGAAGGTCCTTTCCGTGCACAGACACAATTTCCCGTTGTCTATGCAATACCTGCTTGGGTGTCTTCGAGGTAGTCATCCTAACTTGGTAGTTGTCATCTTGGATAGGATGCCTCCGCCCTGGCATATGAGGTACGAGCCTTACAAGAGGGAGCCTTTAGGTCATCAAAACTATAAAGCAGGCCTGAACCAAATTCACGCTGATGAAGTCGCAGCAGCAGTATCCAGCTATAGTGTGAATGTAGTTCTAGGGAAGCAAACCCCAGAGATTTTACCTGAGGAGAAGTTACTACCTCGGCAGATGCGCGAGCTTTTGGCTCAGCTCAGCTGAGATCAGTGTCTGCCTTAATTCGTGTTGGGTACGAATTGATGCTAACGTGGTGCACCTCTTCAATTGTACGGGCAAGCCCACTCAGCTGCCCCCAGGATCTATGTGGAATGGCGAGTTTCCTCCACCTGGTTATCGAAGCATATCCCCTATAGACGACAGGACTGCAAAACATTATTTGTTGTTACAACAACAACCCCGGCACACAGTTGCCGCTACAACAAAAAGATGTTGTGGATAATAAACACTCGCCCTGGGAAACGCTTAGCAAAAGTTGCGGGTGTCTGTGCCCATCAAAACACAAAGGCATCGAAGAAGAAAAGCACCCACCGCAGCCTACCGATGACTAGGAAATCGATGCTACCATCTCCGACTCCCAAGAAGCCCGATTACTGGAGGACCAATGAAAGAATGGATAATATCCACTTGCCCTGGAAAACGCTAAGCAAAAGTTGCGGCAGTCTGTGCCCATCAAAACACAAAGGCATCGAAGAAGAAAAGCGCCCACCGCAGCCTACCGATGACTAGGGAACCGATACTACCATCTCCGACTCCCAAGAAGCCCCGGTTACTGGAGGAACAATGAATGAGGTCAACCAGATAAACTTCCGCCAAAGCGAGGCGACTTCATAGAAATATGAAATGAAGTCCTATGTGTTTTATTTTTTAAAAATACGTTGAATGAAAGATTTAAAATCATTTTTTTTTAAAAAAAATAATTGATGAAGAAGCGTTAAGCTGACCGGGAGTGGACTTAAGTGAAACGCCTAGAGTTTTTGTTTAATGAATTAATTTTTAAAACAACAATATTTTTAGTAAGTAAAAAGTTAGAGATAATTATATTTAGCGGATTTTTCGCTTGTCAAAAAAACATAGGAAACCCGTCAAATCTGACCTTAAAACGATTATTGTCCTCTCAAATCAAAGGGCACTATACCTTATCGACTTGGCCCTAATCTTAAATATAGGAATATGGTTGCATTTGTTGCACATAGTACGGGACTGGGCTTAAGTGAATCGCCTAGAGTTTTTGTTGCATTCATTTTCAAAACAACAATTTTTTTAGTACTCGTAAGTAAAACATTTTGGGTTCTCGAAAACGGTTTGAGATTATAGCTTTAGCGGATTTATCTCATTAACATAGGGGACCCCTAGAAGCTGACCTTGAATTTATACAAATCTTTAATCGATTATTGGGCCCTTATGGACATGGTATATGTTTGGATTTGTGAGAAAATTTTACTGTTTCTGGATACCCTTACGGTTGCTATATATATTTCTGCCCTAGGTTAGGCAACACAAAGTGACGCCATCTGACATAGGAAATTTTGACATTTTTTAGCATAAACGCACTCAGAACTTTTTGACGTACGACTATCATTTGAGTTGTTTACAGTGACTTGAAAAAATCAATTTTGCAAAAAAAAGGGAATTAACTCGTGAACATTTTCGTGCAATCATTTTTCACAACTTTCGCGACAAGAGTGCATCGATGAACTTAAATCTTTGTATGGCGATTGTGGGATTTGTTGGGTCATACAGCCCTGACTTGGCACCCAATGACTTCATTTTATTCCCACACATCAAGAAAAAAATGCGTAATCTACGCCAGAAGATACTGTTGAAGCGTTCAAAAACCATGTTTTGGAGGTGTCTCAATCAGAGTGAAAAAAGTGTTTCGACAATTGGTTTGAGCGCATGCAGAAGTGTATAAATCATGCTGGAGAATACTTTGAAAAACAATTAAACCATTTTTGATGATAAATATTCGAATATTCATTATTAGGCCAGAAATATATATAGCAGCCCTCGTAAGAAACACTATAAGTAGACATTTAGGAAATATGTACTTTGTAAGTGGTTTAAATTGTTACGAAGACAATGAGTTTATAGTTTTAATTATAGTTTTTAGTGAATCAAAACCAAAGGAGAAGTCAATTAAATGATATAGAAAGTAAAAGTCAGCACACATTCTTAGAAATGTAGTACCACATGCATAATTGTACCTTTGGTAATCCAAGTGTAAAAACTGACAGTACCTAGAAGGTCTAAATGTGACGTTTATAGAGATTTTTGATATCAAATACGAGTATGCAGATACCACAACCCCACGGATAATTGTATACACCATCATCGTATTCATACTAATAGTTCGCCTACACTTTAATAGGGGCAATATAACTAGATTTAACCTGCTGTTGTTACACAACAGGAAAAAAGCAAAGTCTTGGCTTACCATTTTCAGGCAAACCACGAAATTTCTTCTAATCTTAGTGACGCAAATACAATCAGTATTGTTGACAATGTGGCAAACCTTGTACGGACATCTACAATTTATCCGACAAGCAAGTACCTGATTACCTCGGGCATGACAGCAAAACTGATAAAACAATTAAAAAATAAAAAATCTCCTAGGCTGGACAAGATAAACCACATTTGCTTGAAAAACTTGCCGAAAAGGGGAATAACAACATATCTAACCTGTAATTCCTGCCTGAAGTTATATTATTTCCCTAACATCTGAAAATCTGCAAAACGATTGCAATACTTAAACGAAATAAACCAGCAGACACTCCATATTCCTACAGACTAAATAGTCTCCTTTCATCTCTAAGCAAAGTATTCGAAAAAATCATAAAGGAAAAACTGGTTTACTTTTTAAATGAAAATATAATACTACCACCACAACAGTTCGGGTTTAGAAGTGAGCATAGCACGTCTCAACCGCTTCTTAAAATCAAAAACATAGTTCATAACAACTTTAATTGTGAAAAAAATTAAAGTCAGCTTTTGATTCCGTCTGGCATAACGGTCTCCTTTATAAATTAAAAATGCTGAATTTTCCAATGGAAATTATAAAAATAATTCAAAGCTCTTCAAGCAGTAGAACGTTTCGGGTATACTTAGAAAGAACAGGTTCCCAGCAAATGAGTTTGACATCTGGCCCTATACAATATTTACACATGTGACATACCAACATTTCCTGGATGCATTACATCTAGTTTTGTGGATAATACATCAATCCTGAGTTCTGATGAATTATCGACTAACATTACTTGAAATCTACAGTCAGCGCTAACAGAGTTAAATAATTACATCATCAAATGAAAAATATTAGTAAATTCAGACAAAGCGAACGCCATCTTCTTTATGAGAAAACGAAAACAGTGTTATACGCCTCAAACCCAGTTAAGCTTTATGAACCAAAACATCGAATGGAGTCGCAATACCAAGTACTAAGGTGTGGTCCTCGACGAAAGAATAAACTTTAAACTTTATATTCTCTCTAGAAGTGGACAAAATAAATAAGGTCACTCGGATAATGTACGCTTTGGTAAACAGAAGGTCAAAGCTGATCTTAGAAAATAAGAAACTAATCATAAAGGCGGTGTTCCTACCAATAATGTTTTACTGTGCACCAGTATGGTCCTTATCTGCCAAATGCAACTTAAAACCTTCAAATATTTGAGAACAAAATATTTAAAATATCTGCAAGCCTCCATGGCAAGTTCGAATCTTTCAGGATTCGAACTTGTTCAGGATAGAGTGAACAGACTAACACAAAATTTCAAGAAGGCATGCCAGTATTCACAATATGCCCATATTATTCAATTAATACAATAACAAGCATAGTTTACTTTTTAACCTAGAATACATTTAAAATAATTACAAATATTTTTAAAAAGGTTTTTTCACTACATTTTTTATATAATAAATATAATAAATATTAACTGGATTTACATAATATGTTACTAATATTCAAATATCTAACTATAAAGTAGAAAACGAAAGTAAATTCCTAAACTCTTGTTTTTTTTTAGTATGACAAATGTAACTATACTTTGATATTATGTGTTATAAAGAATTGAACTTATTGAACCTGCTGTTGTAAGTTCATAGCCAGAATTCCAATGAAGACTTCTTAAGCGAAACAGTAACAATTGCTTCCGCACGGATTTAATTATGTTAACAAAATATTCGTATTGGGGATCCCAAACCACTGATCCATATTCTAAAAGTGGTCTGACTAGAGAAATATTAAAATTTTAAATCGCCCACCCTGTATTTCGAAATGTTACAAACGGGACGACAAACTTATTTTTAATAGCCTTCGATGCTAGAGCCCGTTAAGTTAGTTTAACACAATTTTAATTGTAAAAAATATGTAAATAATTATGTACATACATACATAAATAAATAAACAAATAAATAAATAAATAAATAAAAATATAAATAAATAAATAAATAAATAAATAAATAAATAAATAAATAAATAAATAAATAAATAAATAAATAAATAAATAAATAAATAAATAAATAAATAAATAAATAAATAAATAAATAAATAAATAAATAAATAAGTAAATAAATAAATAAATAAATAAATATATAAATAAATAAATAAATAAATAAATAAAAATATATAATACCATCCTGTGGCGGAGATTACAAAAATGTTAATTGAAAATTAAGACTCACACAACGTTATACGATTTTGCTTAACGATCCTTTAGCTATCTGAACTCGGTACATTGAACAATGTAAAACATCTTGAAACAGTCATGTACGTACAAACAATTCTGAAAGAAAGTATAAAACAAATTTAGTTTATTTTCATAAAATTTAATGCAGACATATTCTTACCCCTTTCAGATATTTACACGGTACATTGAACTATGTAAAACATCTTGAAACAGTCATGTACGTACAAACATTTCTGAAAGAAAGTATAAAACAAATTTAGTTTATTTTCATAAAATTTAATGCAGACATATTCTTACCCCTTTCAGATATTTACACGAAATAGTACAAAAACAAACCCCATTTAGATTAGAAGTTTAAAGTACAAATGTGCAACCATACAAATAGGTCTGAGCGTAATCTCTAAAACAAAGCTTTCCAATTTCTCCTATGCCAAAGGAAAGGGTAGTCACCTGAAAAACGTATGTCATGCAAGAGCTATATGGCAGAACTCGGAGCGTAATTAATGTTGTTGAGTTCTCAAGCGATCAGTCTATTGCAAACTGTTTTGCTGACTTTCTCGAAAATACATATTCACTACGTTCGTTTAATCCTGCAATTTCGTACCCTTACGAAATTTTATCAGTAAATCAAATAGTTCCTCCTTTTTTAGATTTTTCACTTATTGAATTAAACTTGCATCGTCTTAAACCCACTAGTACTTCTGGACCCGATGGCATTCCGAATGTAGTATTGAAAGGCTGCTCTGAATCCCTGGTCTTACCCTTATCCTTATTATTTAATTCATCATTACAATTGGGGTACTTTCCTGAAATATGGAAACGGTCTTACTTGTTTCCACTTCACAGATCTGGTAGTCTGTTGGATGTAGCGAACTATAGAGGGATTGCTAAATTAAGCGCAATTCCTAAGTTATTTGAAAAAATTGTAACAAATTTTGTTTCACATAATGTGGCGCCCATACTCCATCCATGCCAACATAGATTTCGTAAGGGTCACTCTACTATTACAAATCTACTTCAGTTTTCCTCTGAAGTTATAGATGCATTTATTTGTCGCAAGCAATCTGACGTTATATATACTGATTTTAGTAAGGCATTTGATAAAGTAATTCACAGACTATTACTATTCAAGTTAAACAAAATTGGGTTTAATATTAATTTCATAAATTGGCTTTCCTCCTACCTAATTGGGAGGAAACAAGTAGTTTTATTTGAAAAAAAGTCTTTCCAGGCCAATTCAAATCTCCTCTGGTGTCCCGCAGGGCAGCCACCTTGGACCTATTCTCTTTTTACTATTCATTAACGACTTGCCCGACTCTATTATCAAATCTAATTTACTAATGTTTGCAGACGACGTTAAATTATTTTCCTCTTATGCTAGCTTTGCGGACAGTCACATACTGCAGGGTGATTTGGACAGATTTAGTACTTGGTGTGAATTTAATTTTATGGAATTAAACCTTAAAAAGTGTAAGCATATGTGCTTTTCTAGACGTAGTTTGATGGCTACTAAATTTAATTTATGTGGCTCTGAATTGGCATCGGTTGATTCATTTATTGAACTCGGTTTTATGATGGATAGAAAGTTGAATTTTAATAACCATATCATTACTATGGTAAATAAAGCGTTTGGTGTCTTTTATTTTGTGAAACGCTGGGCAAAAGAGTTTACTGATCCATATACTACGAAACAGCTTTACATTTCCCTAGTTAGGATAATTTTTGAATATGGATCAGTGGTTTGGGATCCACAATATGATTACTATGTTAACAAAATTGAGTCCGTGCAGAAACAATTTTTAATATTCTGCTTAAAAGATCTTCACTGGAATACTGGTTATAAACTCCCTTCTTATAATGGCAGGTTAAATCTTATTAAATTGCCCTCATTGAAGAGTAGGCGAACTATGATGAATACGATGATGGTATATAAAACTAAATATATGTGGGGTTGTGGCTTCTGAATGCTTAATATCTAAAATTGTTATTAACGTCCCATTAAGACCTACTAGATACTATTAGTTCTTACACTTGGATTTTCAAAGGCACAATAATGCATGTGGTGACCCATTTCGTAGAATGTGTGCTGATTTTAATTCGTTATATCATTTAATTGATTTTTCCTTAGGTTTTGATTCATTAAAAACTGTAATAATTTTTTTTTAAAACTCACTACACCAAGGCTCGTTGTCTTCATAACAATTTAAGCTGCTATAAACAAATTTAGTAATTGTTATTATTCGTAAATACTTATGTATATTATGCTTTATATTATTTTTATTGGATTTTAATATTGTAATAAAGCAAGGTGGTGGTTATATTTTGATTTTGTATTGCATGCTTCTAGTCCTTCTCATACTTTGATTGGATTGTATTAAATTAAGGTGGTGGTTATATTATAAATTATTAAATTTTGTGTTTATATTTTCTAGTGATTATTATTTATATTTATTGTACCGGTTGGCTGTTGATAAATATCTGTAGCTAATTTACATGGATGACGTTTCTTGTCATCTCCACTATGGATCGGTCCATAATGTGTACGTTGTCCCTACGTCATGGGGACGTGGCCTCCTCGGTCGGCAAGGGCGGGTGTGAGCGGCGTGGGAACGTTCGTAAAAAAAAAAACCGTCATATATAAAGGACCGTATTTGGGTCCCGATTTACCGTTTGTCAAATTTTACGGCTACAAGTCCTTCAAACCTAACCAAAATGACCTAGTTAAACAATTGGATTCAATTCTCGTTCCAAATGCGAACCAATGTATGTGCGTGGACATAAAACAATTCGTTAGGGCCATATTCTGAGTTTCGCCGATCGAACAGCTTGCGCTGGAATAACAAAATGTGAGATACCGATTGATGCAAAACAGCAGAAATATCCGAATATGGCACAACGGTAGCTCAGCATTTTTTGAATAATTTTATTTAAATCGATTAATTAGTTTTACATAATATTGACAAAAAAAGAGTTAATTTCGCATCGATAATAATTCATTTGAAGTGTGTTGTGTATTTGATTAAATATATTTATATAATAGAGATTAAAATAAAACAAGCGGTTTATTTATTTATTTTGATATATGTATGTATCGTTTGTTTGTGTATGTGTGTGTGTGTTTGTTTGTTTTGAAATTAAACAAATTGATGGGTCTTCAGAAATTCCAGCATGCCTTGGACATTAGCATCAACGTGTGCTTGTGAACTGTGATGTGGCTGCGAGTTTAAGACACCCGCATTGGGTGGCATATTACCGCCGCCGACGCCCGAGTGTTGAGGCTGTGCACCGCCGCCCATACCAAATCCTGTTTGTTGGCTCAAATGTTGCAGGAACATATCTTGGGGTGGTGGTGGTGGAGGCTGCTGTTGTTGTTGCTGTGGTGGTAACTGCGGGCCCATCTGATTTTGGGGAAAAGAGAATTGCCTAAACGATAGTATGGCAGGATCCATTGCAGTCCAATCGCTGCCGGTATATCCGCCAGCTTTCTGGTTACCCATGTTCTGTGGCTGATTGCAGTTCTCATGACGTAGTCCATGGGGCCCGCCAGCCATTGACTGTTGTTGTTGTTGCTGCTGCTGTTGCTGGTGCATGTTGCCCATATGTGTACTCCAGACATTGGGATTGGGCATTTGTAGGGGATGTTGCTGTTGCTGCTGTGGTGGCATATGCTGGTGATTTGCACCGCCATTGTTGCCGGATAAATTCATAAATGGCAATATTTTGCTATTTGGATTAGCATGTAATCTGGGATCGAGTCCATATCCACCGAGATTACTGTTCATATGGCTAAAGCCTGGCGGAGGCATGCGTAATCTTTGCATATATTCAAGCATTTGGTCTTGCTGATGTGGCTGTGGATGTGGCGGATTGTTTATCGGCTTAGGCGGCGCTATAGGATTTGAATGTGACCCAGGATTATGCAACTGCTCCTCTTCGTTTTCTATCAACTCAGCCAAAGCCTTTTGCGTTTCTATAAAGGGATCAAAACCTAAATCATCATCTGCAGCGGTATTTTGCAGAAACTGATTTTTCATGTGATTTGGGGGCGTATTGTTGTGTATCGAGGGCACGTTGACGTTATGTTTATTCGGGGGCTGTGGTTGCATTTGCTGATGATGCATCATCGGATCCATCTTTCCGTATAGTTTTTGTTTCTGTTGCTGCTGTTGCTGGTGTTGCTGCTGCAATTGGGAGGACAGCAAAGAATTGTGATCTAATAGTTGTGAATTCAAGGGTTTATTTTCTAACAACGACATCATGTGAAAATTGTCACAAAGCCCGCCCGCCGCCAAACCAGTTGGTGCTCCGTAGTGTTGCATTTTTTGCTGTTGATGTTTATGGAAATCAAAGAACTTCGACATATTTGTTTCATACGGTAGTGGTGGATTCTGCAGGGTATTTTCAACACCCGCCTGATGCTGCAGTAAAGGATTTTGTGGTGGCGGCATAAAATGTGAATGCCTGTTTAGCTCCGGGCCAAGAGGACCGCTATTCAACTGTGATACTCGCATGGAATTTAAAAGGATATTTCGCTTTTGCATCTCCTGAAGCTTGCGCAAATCTTCTTGCTGCTTCATCTGATGATGATTGTGTAAATGTTGCTGAAGCTGTTGCTGTTGTTGGAGTTTCTCCTCCATTTGCTTATTTGTCTTAAGTATAACACTTTTGAATGCATCCTCCCAGTCGTTGGTACAATTGATATTGCTCTGATAGCCATCAATGCCATTTATTAGATCGGGCAAATTAGGCATAATACGGCCACTGATCTGATCATCGAGCAGCTTGTTAGTAGAGCACGGTAGCAGGGTTGCTGGTGGCACTTTTCCTGAGTTTAAGCTAAAGAAACTATTATCCTCGAAGAGACTTAACTTGGACATATCGGAGACTTCCGGCGGTGTCAGTAACGAGTGCTCGCCATTTTTGGCGACCGATGGCGTTTCGTCATCATCAAGGGAAATAACTTTGTAGGTAGGCTGTAAAAAGTCTCTTACCGTAAGACTTTTGTTTTTGTGGCCAAAAACTGAAAAGTTTTCGTTTGCAGCACTTCTTTCAATGCTTTCGGTAAAGGGACACAGTTCCGATTTTTCTGGTTTTGTTTGTGTAGGGGGCTCCTCCAGAGAATTACTCTTGAGTAAGTTGTGTGTGAGACTTTTCCTAATCACGGTCTCAATCAGCTCGCCACCGCTGTTGTTTGTGGTAGCTGTGGTAGTGCTACTACTACTGCTGCTGCTGCTACTACTACTACTGCTGATACTGCTATTGCTGATATTACTATCGGAGACATACAGCTGTGGATCCTCCGATTTAGTTTCTTCGCTGCCATTTGTTTGCTCGTCCTGTGAAGCAACAGCTGCGGATTTGTTGCTAACCTCTGTATTCAACTTTGTCTTGGAGCTAACTTTGTGGATTTCTACTTCTGGTTGTGCAGGCTGTTCCTCCTTTCTCTGACTTTGTGGGTTGGCTATACTGCTGTGCTTTCGTTCCTTGTCTTTTTCAGCCTTAGATTTGTCAGAGGAGGAGCTTGAAGTACATACGTAATCCGCTGCAGGTTTATTGGAAATAGAGGCATTATGTGATTCAGCATCTTTGGCCTGTCCAGAAACCAAATTGTGGTTGTTGTTATTATTGACGTTGTTGGTGGAGGCCGAATTTTTGTTTTTCGTTTTGCCATTCTTTTCGGGTTTGGTTTTTTCCTGTTTGTTGCGTTCCTTTTTACTTTTGGGACCAGCATTTGTAATCGTCTCCTTTTTACTGACCGGCGATACCGACAAACAAGGCCAGGCCTCAGTTTGTTGGCCATTAACAGCAGCCGTAGATACAGCAATAGCTGAGGATGAATTATTGGCCACAGCATCTGCTGCGGGCAGTGCGGCCTTTGCAGTGCCAGTGGACAAGACTACCGTACTTTTGCTGGTGGTTTCCGCCACCTTAGGTGTTTGGCTTATCGAAGCCGCCCCCACCGTAGTTACCAAACCCCCAGCGGTACTTGTCCCCGAAGTGGCTATCAGAACATCATGAAGACGCTTTTCATAGTCCTGATGTTTGCCTTGATGCATTTCCTCCTTGGTAAAGCTAGCCTCTGGGTCGCCCAGTTCATGAAGGTACATACAGTCTCCCTTGGGACACTGTTGATTCTTCATAAAATGACTACAGTACTTGGTGGTGCCCAAACTAGTCTTTATAAGACGTCCATCGATCATTATATTATTTACACTCTGTATGGCCCTTAAGGCGTCCGTGTTGTGAACATACGTGACATAGGCCGAAGCCGAAGGACCCTGTACTCCCGCATACGTGGTGCTAGGATTAATGACAACCTTATGAATCTTACCGTACTTGCCGAAATACTCGTGTTTCTTCAAAATCTCGGCATCGGCCAACCGTGGAGGCAACCCCACCACAAAGACCAAGTTCTTCTGGACCACACGAACATTGGCCAGGTGTTTGCGATTCTCGGTGATTTCCTGTTTCTTCTTCTGATCCCTTTGCCGTTTTTGAAACTTAAAGGCGACCATCTCTTCCTGGCTGAGGGGCTTAAAGTCGGCCGGATTTTCTGGATATTCCTTACGGCACGCTGGACACAACTGATTTTCGTCCGTCCGTATTCTGTGCCAGCAGAATCGGCATATCTGATAGCCGCAAGTGCAGGGATAGAAATTGAGATCATCAACCTCCAAAGGCTCCATGCACAATGGACACTCGACAATGTCATCACCGTTGCTTAAATTATTCATGCTAATCTCGCAGCAGCAGCTAATCTCGAGCAATTGGGTTATTGATACAAAACAACCAATCAACAGTTTTTGACGGACTTCTTCGTTTCTTAATACACAAAATATTTGTGTGCTATTCGTTTTCGCTAAATTCGCAAAGGAGATTTAAATGTATGGGTTGAAAAATTTCTCTAGTTTTCAACAATTAGATGAAGTAAAAATATTTTCTCGGACCGACGAGTTCAGTGGTGTTGGAAAGTATTAAGTATCTGACTACCAGGTACGAAACACTGACTATTTCACCAGATACTTGGTATCAAAAAGTAACTGCTCTCAACAAAGAGTTTTTAAGTACTTGGTAATCAACAGAAGGTAGACTGCAAATAGCAAATGAAACTATTAAGGCCTATTCAGACTGAGGAAAACAGAAAGTTTTCCAGGTCGTTTTCACATACAAATCCGAAAAATGGTTGGCAGCTCTAATTGTTTTTTAAACGGTAAGTTACGGATACAAGAACATATTTTATAAGAAATAAAAAGGCATATTAGAAATTTTTGACTTATACCGCTTATATTGTTATATTGTTTTTAATTGCACCTAAGAAGAAGCGCATATAGAAAAAAAACTGTGGCATTTCCTTACTTTCTTATATCCGTCATCCACTGCATTGTATTCGAAACTTTACGTTTGGTTAGCAACTTTAATTTTCATATGGAGAAATTTGACAAATGTTAAGCAACTTTAATTTACATGAGGAGAAACGAGCTAGAAAGCTACTAGTTCCGTCAGTCTGAAAAGGCGGTAAGGGCCTATTCCGACTGACATGTTTAAAATAGTAGGTTTTAATGTCGATTTCCTATCAACTTTTTCAATATTCTCGGTTTGTGAGGCTGAGATGGCTACTAGAGTTTATTTATTTATTCATATAGTAATACAAAAGCCCACAGGGCCAAAAAAACGCATTACTTAGCAATACATTACCAAATAGAAAAACTTAAAAACTAAAATAAACTTTAATAATAAAAATGTATGTATATACCGTTAATTTATATTAATATATTAAGCCATATCTGTGAATTCTTTCGTTTGGATAGCTTATTGCAACACCATTCAAGTGATATATCTGTTAACCCATTAAGAAGCGGTAGCAACATTTTTATATAATTTTTTCTAAAAAAATTATTTGAAATAATCGTGCGAAAGAAGATTTGTGATCAGTATTGGCAATTTTTTCAAAATTTGCGCAGAAAATGAAACTAAAATGCTAATATCTCTGACATTTAAAAGGTTAAATTCCAAAACAAAGTCCCAAAAGAAAGCTTTAAGTGTTGGCTATAAACTAGTAGGAAGAACTACGTACCTCTATATCGGTCATTTTCCGAGTTATTTCCTATTTTTCACAGAAACTCGGGTCAAAAATATACAAAATGCCCCCCAGCCCACAATGGTTATGAAAATAACTTTTGAACGGGATTTTTCAACGATACCCATACCTAGATACACCGTTTTCAAATTTCGTAGATATATCCAGTTGTAGGTTCGAAATATAGAGTCCGCAACACGGAAATTATAGGTTGCCACCGAATTTTTTGGAACATATTCTTTTATTGCCCTACAGGGCCATTTTTTGACAATTGTTCCTAAACTAGATTTGTTCCCATTTAAGTTCCGGCACGTAAAATGGCAAAGCCATGCTAGTGCGTTACATATATCGTGAGGAGCTCACAGATTTAAGAGAACTTTCTTCTTTACTTCTTAATGGTATGTTGAGGAAATTAAGTATGTAAGTGTATTTAAACATTAATAGGATGTGCAGAGATGAAGTACAAATATTAAAAATAACTTGGATTTTCCTTATTACATTCTATCATATCTGTTAACAGTTTAAGCAACTTCAAGAAAAGGAAACTAGGGCTTTATTTCCATTCACGAGGTCACCTGACCGTTCACAACGGTCGAAAAACGACATGCAAATGATAGCTGGTCCCAGGGAAAATAACCACCAAAAAACAAAACTACCCATTAAGAGAAAACAATAATACAATGAAAATTAAAGTTTGAAATAAATAGTATATGCATTTAAATTTGAATTTGTAGAGTAACTTTATATGTATTTAAACTTGTTCAACGCGTAGTGAATTGGCACCAGACCAGTGTTGCCAGGTTTTCTGGGCCTTCCCCCTAAATTTTTGACAAAACCCCCTAAAATAGGAGAGACTACAAATGAAAAACCCCTAAGAATTTTTTTTAATAATTAATTATTATTGTACGATATATGTATGACATACATTGTACTTATATGTATATAATTTACATTTGATATTTACTCTTCATCAAAGGCCCCTAAGCTCTCTACATCAGCTTCGTTGGCACTGTATAAGCTTTTAGCAAAAAATAAGTTGATCATTTTAGCAGATGGAATAAATTTATGACACCCGTTATTTGGGGAATATCTCACCCTCAAAATAGCCTCAACTGTAAAAATGTTCACTTTATTCCTCAACTTGTTCTTTACAACATTGAACATTGAGAAAACCCGTTCCACCGAAACATTTGAAAATGGAAGCGCCAATAATATTAGAGCCAATTTGCAGATTCTTGGAAATTTTGGTTGGTCGCCTGCATCTTTTTTCCAGAAATTTTTCGGGGACGATATTGTATCACTTAACGGAATGCAAATTATTCCATTCATCCACAGTTACATCGATATCCTCACAGATATGTCGGAAACGAACCACCACATCGGTTATATCAGGCTTGTTTGGATTCTTAGCGTTTTCAGGAGAAAACAGTGACATTTTTTCCATGATGTCTATATTATTTGGAAGGATTATTGATTACATAACTCCAAAACAAATGATTTATACTTTTCTACATGAAATAAATTAACATCTTTGGCTGAAGAAGCAAATTGTGTAAAATTGTATCCAAAACTAAGGCACTCAGTTGGGATTAAATATTCAGAAAAATTGACATTGGTTATGTCTCCATTTTGTCCATTCTCCAAAATATCTGAATATATTATTTTTCGCAATAGACCCAAAAAACATACTTTCAAATCTTCGTACAACTTTAATGGATTCACGTTATCTGCTTAAATAAAGTTTGTTTAACTGAGTAACGGTCTTCAAAACATCGTTCAGAAAATGAAATATAACTTATTTTGGTCATTAAACAAATTTGATAAAATCTGGGCTTTGTGACATCTTTCCCGCGTAGATGTCGATCTAAAATGAAGCTGCAATACATCCCATTGCTCCAAAATGTTTTCTATTGTTCCATACCTTGCTAACCATCGAGTACCACTCAGTCTGTCGATTTTAAGTGGAGCTTTATTTGCGATTATTCGATAAATGGCTGCATATTCAATTTGTCTTTTAGAACTCAGACAAAACCAAGCATTGGTTTCGTTTATAATGAACTCTATTTCTGTAGGTAGAGCAGACATTACATACTCCGAAGCAAGGTGATGTGAATGACAAACACATTTAACTGTAACAAGATTTGGTACTCGTACTATCGCCGTTAGCCTACTGCTCACAGAATCATATTTTCCTACCATAGAGTTCGCTCCATCCACTCCAATGCCCAACAATTTTTTAATGTCTATACCATCAGTTGTCAAACAGTTTGTTGTTGCGTTTACAATTGATTCCGCTTTTCCACTTTGAACTTCCAGCAATCGATATAAAGTTGTCGTAATTAATCATTTAGCCATGCTGAAGAACTTTATCATAACACATATTTGTTCCTGTCGATCGAAGTGCTTTCATCTGTAATTAGTGAGTAAAACCTGTCTCCTAAATCCTCTAACAGTTCTTCCAAAAAAGACGGAGCCAAACATTTTTATAAGAGCAGCGCACTTTGTTCTATGCAGTCGATTATCAATTAAAGTTGTTGAATCTGCTCCCAATTGTTGAATCAATTCTCCCAGATGCTCAATACTTCTAACAGAACAATGCTCAGCTACGTACGCTGCAATTTTTAATTCAGCGATTTTCCGAGAATGTAATCAAAGTGGCCATACATGCATTACACCCCCCTCCCCAAATTCTTCCCTCAGAAACCACCTAGACCCAAAAAAAGCCCTAACCCGGCGACACTGCACCAGACCTAAAGACAAATGAGAGATACCTCCTCCATTTAGTCCGCTATATCATTGTAAATCACATTATATTCTAATAAAACACATGTATGATCTAACTAATGATCGACGTTGAAGGCTGCACGGATTTGTTGTGTTTAGCCACTGCCTGCTGAGCCTTACTCAGATTTATGTGACCTTCGGTGGCCCGAGAACGCATTTCACTTTCAACCGATTTGTTCAACGTCTTAGAAATTGCTTGTTTGATTTTTTGATGTTCATTAAATTTGGACTTCTTTGCTTGGATGGGAGCATCTACAAAAGGTAACTAGTCAAAAGATGTCTACGTGAGCGTTGTTTCATTTTGACTTACTTGATCTTCTGGTAAAGGGAGCATTTTTCTGTTTTTGCTTTTTTTGGACAGTGGCAGGGACTTTTGCTTTTTTAAATTTACCTTGCACCATTTTTAAAATCTTTCGGGATAAATTTATAATTACAAGGAAAACAACAGGGAACGTGTTTTTGTTTTGTTTTTAAGAGATGACAACTAGTGCTGGGAAATCAAAGATCATTATAATCGACTACCCGAATTAGAAATTAAACACAATTGGAGTCGCTAGTGTGGGCGACACGAGAAATCCTTAGCGAATAGAGTTAAAGCATAGTATTTACGTAAACGAAATGTTCGCTTAGCAGTTTTGAATTTATCTCTACACGAAAAGAAATGTAGTGTTGAGCAGTGTAGAGGAAGCAGCCGTTATTCATTTTCAAAAAAAAGTATTTTAATCATATTCATTTAAATACCCTCAAAACCGACTTCACAACATTTGCTAATTTATTTTTTGTTAATTTTAAAAATTCCTTGACCAAACAATTATCAGAACATTAATTTCGTTTGCAGATGGTTTCGTTTGCACGAAAATGTTCACATATTATATACATTTTTTTTTGCCAAATTGAGTTTTTCAAGCCACTGTAAACAACACAAATGATGGTCGTACGTTGAAACGTTCTAAGTACGTTTATGCTAAAAAATTTCAAACTCTCCAATGGAAATGTCAGATGGCGCCACATTTACAAAAAACACTTAGTCCCGTATTACACTAATGGCCCGGGTTACTTTTGATTGATTTCTCTTTTGAACATTCTGCGTAAGCCATCAACCCATTACACTATGACTTTTTATGAATTTAATTGATAAAAAGCGTCAAGCTTTCCGGAAGTGGACTTAAGTGAAACGCCCACAGTTTTTGTTTAATGAATTAATTTTTAAAACAACAATATTTTTATTAAGCAAGAGATTTAGCGGATTTTTTGCTTGTTAAATAAAACATAGGAAACCCGTCAAATTTGACCTTAAATCGATTATTGTGCTCTTAAATCAACTATTGTGCCCTTATTGACTTGACCCTAATTTTAAATATAGGAATATGGTTGGATTTGTTGCACCTAGTACGGGATTGGACTCAAGTGAATCGCCTAGAGTTTTTGTTGCATTCACTTTTAAAACAATTTTTTTTAGTAATTAAAACATTTAGGGTTCTTAACAACGATTTGAGATAATAGCTTTTGCGGATTTATCTCTTGCGGATTTATCTCTTGTTAAATAAAACATAGGGCACCCCTAGAAGCTGACCTTAAATTTAGACAAATCTTAAATCGATTATTGGGCCCCTAATGGACAAGGTATATGTTTGGATTTGTGGAAAAAAAAACTTTTACTGTTTCTGGATATCCATACGGTTGCTATATATATTTCTGACCTAGGCAACACTAAGTGTTGCCTGGCGCCATCTGACATTTCCATTGGAAAGTTTGACATTTTTGGCATAATCGCACTCAGAACGTTTTGACGTACGACCATCATTTGTGTTGTTTACAGTGACTTCAAAAAATCAATTTGGCAAAAAATGGTATTAACTCGTGAACATTTTCGTGCGATGATTTTTCACGACTTTCGACGTGGGTTATCACGACAAGAGTGCATCGATGAGCTTAAATCTCTGATTTAATGAATTCAATCGTGGCCGACGCTCGCTCAAAGCAAAGGTCGTCCAAAAACGGCCGTTGTGGCAGAGAACATTGATGCCGTGCGTGAACTGATAATGCAAGATCGTCATGTGACATACCGTGAGATAGAGGCATCCTTGGGTATTTCTTCCACCAGCATACATTCGATATTGCTTGAACACCTGGCTGTATAAAAGGTTTGTTCTCGTTGGATCCCGCACAATTTGACAATCGCTCAAAACAAGGCTCGTGTCGATTGGTGCAAAGAAATTTTGAAAAAATAAGATCGCAGTGCTTCAAAAGACGTTTATAAGATCGTCACAGGTGACGAATCATGAATCTATGAGTATGAGCCCGAAACAAAACAGCAATCGACGTGGAAGAAGCACTTCGAAGCAAATGGTTGTTGTTGTTGTTGCAGCAAACCGTACCGGGGGGACAGCCCTTGGCCGAAGAATTGGGGCTTCCGGTCGATCCGGTGCTTAGAACCGGCTGTCGTGGGATCGTCGAAGCAAATGGTTGCCTGTTTCTTCGGCAAAACTGGTCATGTGGCGACTTTTCCGCTTGAGTAACGTAGGATGGTCAATGCTGAGTGGTACACCACAATTTGTTTGCCTGAAGCCTTCGGAGAAATTCGAAAAACGAACAAGAGAAGACGAAGCATTGTGCGCTATGACAATCCGAGCTCTCGCACATCGGCTCAAACCAGCGCCTTTTTGACCGGCCAAAATGTCGAATTGATGGGTCATTCGCCGTACAGCCCTAACTTGGCACCCAATGACATCTTTATATTCCCGGACGTCAAGAAAAAAATGCGTGGTCAACGATTTTCGTCGCCAGAAGATGCTGAATGTGAAACGTTCAAAAACCATGTTTTGGAGGTGTCTCAATCGGAAAGGAAAAAGTGCTTCGACAATTGGTTTGAGCGCATGCAAAGGTGTATAAATCATGCTGGAGAATACTTTGAAAAGCAATAAAACCATTTTTGATGATAAATAATCTAATTTCCATTATTAGGTCAGAAATATATACAGCAGACCGTATCACCACCACCACTTTGTTCCTTTGTTGAGTGACAGATGGCGATATCTTTTCGGGGTCTTATAAGGCTTTTCCATGAAATGCATAAGCCGTCCGGAGCCGGAAAAAACAGTCAAACATTATCAGCTAGTATCAGAATAATAACCTCTACAACTCACTGATTTAAGAGAAGCTCCCCAAGTTATTAAGTAACATACATGGAGAACTTCTAAAAAAATTATGTATGTACATATGTCTAAAGACAAGTCCTGCAGATATGAAAATTTCCAACCCTAGGCTGGATACGTCCCATCCATAACAACACGTATAGAAGGATGGCTAAAAAAAACTCGATTCAAATTTACTTTAAATAAATGAGTACGCCAAAAGCAACTACCTCTGATGAGGACGTACAAAAAACACATATTTTTGAGGTGACTGTCCCAGGACGGAGAGTGTTTGTTTCGCATCAAACCGGTACATGAACCGGCAGTCGCGGGATTGCCCGAGACAAAGGTCCTTACCGTGACACAGACACAACTTCTTGCTGTTTAAACAGTATCTGCTTGGGCGTCTTTGCAGCAGTCATCCCAACCACCATCTCATGGACAGGATGTCTCCGCCCAGGCAAAACAGATACGATCTTCAGAGAGGTCCAGAGGTACAAGAGAGAGCATTGAGATCATCGAAACTACCAGGCAGGTCTGAACGACATTCATGCTGATAAATTCACACCAGCAGATTCCAGCTATAGCGTGAATGTTGTGCTAGGGGAACATCCCCCTGGAGATTTTACCACAGGAGAAGACGTTACCTCGGCAGACTTGCTTGGTCCTGGCTCAGCTAAGATCTGGATAAAGCAACCGGCTCAATTCTCATTGGGCGCGAATTTACGCTAACGTTCCGGAAGTTTTGCTCGGGTGCCACCAGAGACCACATGAAGTGCTGCACCTTTTCAATTGTTCGGCCAAGCCCGCTCAGCTGATTCCCAGGTTCTTTTGGACGCTTCCAGTTCCAATGGCGCGTTTCCTTCACCTGTATATCAAAGCAGAATAGACGAATAAGACTTACGCCCACCCCATAGACAGATAATGTTGTTACAACACAAACACCTTGGGTAAGAGTGCGCCGTTTTACACTTTATAGGGCTCTGTCCTTTCTCCCTCTTTATTTCTTATTTTCATAGAGGATCTTTTGGATCAGCCCGTGAATTCAATCTACTCTTTCGCAGATGACAGTAACCTCTGTCATTCATATTCATTCGACCGTAGGCCGAGTCTTCGAGATATGGAAGACAAAAGGCGAATTATGGATGAGACACTTGGCCGGGATCTACTGGCCATTTCCGAATGGGGTCGAGTGGATATAGTAGATTTTAATGCGCGTAAGACACGGTGCTGCTTGTTGTCTCACAAACGATTTGCTGACACAACAATATCGTCAATTTCTATCGATGGTACGGATGTTGAACAATCGATGTTCTGGGCATGAAAATACAATGTGACGCTCGTTGGGCGAGACATGTATTTGAAGTGTGGAAAGAAGCACTCAAGTGCATAGGCCTTTTAAAGCGGTGCAAGAAATGTTTACTCCTACTGATCCAATATCTATACAACTTACATCAGGCCGAAGATGGAATACAACTCCCATATATGGGCAGGTGCTCCAAAATTATCCTTGGAGCTACTTGACCGTGTTCAAAGGAGAGCGATGGTGCTGATAGGTGACGGTAGGGTATACAACTCTATTGTTTGCCTTGAGCATCGTTGGAATGTGGGTTGCGTGACGCTGTTCTATCGTTACTTTAATGGTGTGTGTTCATCAGACATCCGTCGCCTTATTACTGACGTGAGGATGTTCGGCAGGGATACGCGACTTTCTAGGAATTCACACCCGTTTGTTATCGATTGGCCTGTTGACCGCACTATACACTACAGATCAAATTCCTTTTTTGCTCGTACAGTCCGTATGTGGAATCGACTTATGGCAAATATATTTCCCACTAATTGCGACATCCAGAAGTTCAAGGCAAGTGCCAATAAACATTACTCCCTCTTTAACCCCTCCGATCCTTTACTTTCCACTCGCCAACGCAATGCACCGCATGTATAGGGGACATCCCCTGAGTGTTGGTTATACTTATATAAAAAAAAGAAAAAGAAAAAAGTAGAGTGGTCCTGCAAGGGAGTATACTATGGGTATACAATAACTCAGAACGTAGTTTGTTGTTTCGACTCTTTCAATGCGGCTCGACTCAGAGGTAAGTTGCTGGTAAGAACATTCCACATTTGCCGTATTCTGTCTTCTAAAGACTTACTAAAGGGTGGGCCATTTAAAATTTGAGTTGGCTGTAAAAAAAGTACCCGAAATTTTTTCAAAATTCTGGTTTTATTGGAACGTTTTAATAATAGAACCCATACGTGGCTATTGAGAAACCAATGCATCCACAACGAGTCACTGTTTGGTGTGGATTTTTGGCTGGCGGCATCATTTGGCTAGTTTTCGTCGAAAATAAGCAAGGAGCCGCCGTGAGCGTAACCGCCCCATGCGAAACGAATTTTTGTTTCGAAAAATTCAAGTGAATGGCATCGACGACATTTGGTTTCAACAAGACGGGGCCACCACATGTCAGCCAATGCAACCATCGAAATTTGACGCACTGCATTTGAAAATCGAATAATCAGCCGAAATTGTGATGTCAATTGGCCGCCTCGGAGCTGTGATTTGAGCCCTTTGGATTATTTTGTGTGGGGAGTTCCTTAGGATAATTGTTACGCAAAGCATCCAGAGCCAATTGAAGCCTTGAAACATGAACTCAAAGTTGCCACTGAAGAGATACGACCCAAAACAATCGAAAATGTACCCAAAAATTGTGTTGATCGGATGAGGTACTGCCGAGCCAGTTGTGATCTAGAGGTATTTTTCAAAACAAAATAAAAATTCAAATCAAGTGTGGAATCTTTATTGGTAACTAAAATGGACATTTATGGCATTTACTTTTTGAAAATAATTTCCTTCAAATGTTGGCAGCTGTATTATGGAAATGAGCGTTTGGTGAGACACGGGACGATCCGCTGTTTTCGACCAAAATTTTGTTCAGTGATGAGGCCCATTTCTGGCTCAACGGCAAAGTCAATAAACAAAATTGCCGCATTTGGGCTGAAGAACAACAAGAAGAAACAAAAAAAAAACACGGTTGGGTGCGGTTTATAAGCTGGTGGAATCATCGGAGCATATTTTTTCAAAAATGATGATGGCCGGAACGTAACAGTGAATGAATGGTGCTCGCTATCGCGCCATGATATCGATCTTTATGCTACCTGAAATTGAAGTCCGTAATCTTGACGACACTTGGTTTCAACAAGACGGTGCCACTTGCCATACAGCTGCTCAAACAATGGATCTATTGAGAGGTCATTTAGAAAAGCAGATAATTTCACGTTTTGGACAGGCGAGTTGGCCGCCTAGATCGAGTGATATCGCACCTTTAGGCATTTTTCTTTGGAGTTACGTAAAGTCCAAAGTCTATGCTGACAAACCAGCTACGATTCAGGTTTTGGCAGCCAACATTACGCGTGTCATTAACGCCATACCGGTCGAAATGCTCGAGCGAGTCATCCATAAGTGGACCCTTATAATGGACACCCTGAGGCGTAGTTGCGGCCAACATTTGAAGGAAATTTTATTCAAAACATAAATGCGATAAAATGTACTTTCAAATTACCAATAAAGATGCCAAACTTAATTTGAATTTTTAATATTTTTTTTGTTATGAAAAAATACCTCTAGATGGATCACCCTATATAAATGATATTGTGTTCTATTATTAAATGAAAAATTTCAACCTTTCAATACGAGTAAAACCAGAAAAAATATTAATTTTTATACAACCGATTACGTTTTAAATAGCCCACCCTTTAGTTACTTGTTTTTTTCATCTGGGTTTCCTCAAAGCATTTTCTGTTACATTTTTAAAGCGACCTTGCTTGAAATGGAACTGTGCTGTCCATGTCTAATGCTTGTTTAGCGGATTTTTTTCTTGCAAGTTTGTAGGCTGTTTCTTTACCCCAATGTTTGAATGTCCGGGGACTCATATGATTTTTTGGGTTCCACTCCATTCTCAATTAAAACGTGTTTTAAACGTTACTTACTATTTACCGAAACTTCTGGTAGATTACCACATATTTTTTTTTAAACTATTAAGTGTTGTTGTTGTATTTTTTTGTTAAGTTAACAATTTTTATTTTTCAAATGTTGCTGTTGTTCCATCGAGTTTTGATGTCGTTTCCATACATATGTAATAGCTAATATCTTATATTGAGCTAAAATTGGTATTAATAATACAATAATTGAAAAATACTAAATCAAATGACGTTACACAGAAGAAAATAAAAACTTCATTTTAAATTATGTTGTGAAAATAATAATAATAATATTAATTTTGATCTTAATTGATCTTAATTATGTGTAATAATAAAATAGCTATTGTGTTATAATATGTAATATAAAGTAATAATAATGGAACTACCTTTGCAATGGTTGTTTGTAGTCTTCTAAATAAAAGAAATAATAATACATTCAATATCTTCATTAAAAAAATTCTAAATTAGAAGCTAAATCATTTTTACTTCAACTCTGAAATGGCATTTATAATACCCACAAATTCGAGAGTTCCATACATTTTTCAAATCAACTCTTCATGTCTTTTATATAATAAATATAATAATATACGGATAAAGTGGATGAAAGAGAAGAGGTTGTAACATCCTCCTTGGATCCTTCCTCCAGCGCAGACAAGTTTATAAAAAAATATGACATATGCATGTCTTGTGAAAAAATGTAAAGCTCCAACAGTTTAACTGGTCAGTTTACTGACTATAACACCAGTTACAATTAAGCCTATTATCACAGCAATTGCCAGAAGTATTAAAATCTTGCGACGATAACTTTGCCGTTGGTTAGCAGCCTTAGCCAATTCTTCACGGCCGAGTTCTACCTCAGCGGCCGTATGCTCAACGCTGGTTTCTATGCGTTCTGAAAGAAACAGTAAAAAGAAATGATGTTTTAGTTATATCGAAGAATGTAATACGAAAACCTTAAGACAGTCTAGAGTTTAATAGTGAGCCTCGCTCTGACCGTTTAGCAACATATGTGACCCGGCCTATGAAAAGCTGGCTTATGGCTCAAAACAGAAAAATTACTAACAAACTGAAGAAATGCATTGTTTATCTTTAACAGTTGTTTCTCGCAATTCCTTTTTTAACCACCTTTTCATAGGCCGGGTCACATATATGTATTTTGAGTACATTAAAGAGTTCTCATATTTTTCTTTAAAAATTGATTGTCGAAAAGCTTTTAATTTATAAATAATACAAAAGTGAAGTTAAAGGTTACAACAGTTTTTTTTTTAAATCTACTTAGTAGGGACATAAATACTGTTACACACGTTTTATGCTGTAAAATAAAAAGTACTGAATGTTTTTGGACCAAATATTTTTTAATGTATGTATTTATTATTCCTTTTGCCTTTATGTACGCCTTAAGTCGCAATGGCCAATCGTCAATAGCTGTTCAAACCTCGTCCATTGGAAAATTGGCCACAGCTCGATCCAAAACAGTCTTAAGAGATCCAATGTTGGGGTATCCTTTGTGACTAACCTTGTCCTCTAAAACCGTCCACAAATTGTAATACAATGGGTTCAAATCTGGACTGCCTGAGGGTCATTCTTGAGAGGAAATGAACACTGGCAAATTGTTTCGAAGCCAGGCCTGGGACGTTTTAGCCTTATGGACCGGCGCAGAATCCTGCTGGAAAGTCCATGGCTGGTTATGAAACAGGAAATTGTTAAGAGTCTTCACAACAGCTTCCAAAACGGTTTCTTGGTAAACTTTAGCCGATGTTTTGACTCCTTGTTCGCAGAACTGCAGGTCAGTGACCCCATCGTAAGAGACACCCCACCAAACCATGACTGAAGCTGGGTGATGACCCTTTCCCACCCTTGGGATTAGTTCAGATGCTTCCTTAGATGACCGCGCTTGTTAAATTTTTCATGAACGGTAAAATTTTTTTCATCGGTGAACAAAATTTTTCTGTGCAAGTTATCAGCGTGCTTCACCAAAAGACGTTTGCATTTTTCAATCCTATTTTTTTAAAGCTGCAGTCAATAAATGTTTGTAAGCCAAAAGTCCCAAGTCTTTTTTAATGATTCGACTCATGGACTTTTGCGTGATATTCATCTCACGGGCCATGATTTTCTGTTTTCGAAGCGGACTTCTGTGAATTCTTGATTCAACGGCTTTGATGACATGAGGTGTTCGAACAGAGCGTGGGCGGCCGACCGGTGGCGATCTTTTACATCTCCAGTCTCCTCAAACAGTTTTATGCATCGATAGACAAACATGCGGCTAATCCCTAGTGGCCGGAACGTTTTGAAAATATCGCTTTTTTTCATTTCACACTTGAAAAGCGCTATTACAGCGATACGGTTCTCATTATCTGACCACTCCATGATGGAAGTTGAAACAATTTTAAAATCCCTTTACAGACTTACGTTATTGAGGTTAGCTTTTAAAACCCATATGACATTAGCGGGGTATGTTCAGTTCTACTATTGAAATAAGTATGTTCAATGTTGTTACAGTATTTATGTCCCTACTAAGTAAACCAGTTTTTAGTTACTTGAAGCAAATATTGAGCAGGTAATAGAATTTATAAGTCGGATTCAATTTCACGACTGCCGGTTCTATGTACCGGATTGACCCGAACCAAACACTCTTCGGCCAGGGGTCGCCACCTCAAGAAATATGTGCTTTTTGTTCGTCCAGTTTTTCGTCGTGGGAGCAGAACTTCCCGGAAATCCAGCTCGAATATTACTGGTCCGAATCGGGATCAAACAAAACCCCGGACCCCCATATACAGTATCGTGCTACGTCTATAAGATAAGGTTCACGTCTGAACCACCACGCAGTGGGTCTCAGCAATTGGTGTCATCGTCGCCGTCTTTACTTTCGTCGCTATCGTCATCATAATCCATCTATGAGACTCCCTCGCAGTCTTCCTTGCAACAGCAACAAGATATACAGCATCTTACACCTCAAATTGCTGTTGCCACCCCTGACAGTTAATCAATTTTGTAATTTAATTGCAATGGACTTTGCCAGCCAGACATTAGCTATATTGACATAAGGCAATAACCGCTTGGTCTTAGGAGACGTTAAGGCCCGCTACGAACTGTGGTCTTGACTGACAAACGACGTCACCTGGCAACGCGTCATCGCATTGGGATTGGATCACCTTTGAGCTTTGGATGTTGCAGCCGCCTCAATTCATACGAGGGTTGCTACATATATTTCTGGCCTATTTCAGACATTTCCATTGGAAAGTTTGCCTTTTTTTGAAATAAACGTACTCAGAACATTTTTTTGTGTTGTTTACAGTGACTTGAAAACAATCAATTTTGCAAAAAAAAATGAAATTAACTCGTGAACATTTCACAACTTTCGACGTGGATTATCACGACAAAAGTGCATCGATGAACTTAAATCTTTGTATGGCGATGAAGCACCATCCTATAGCACTGTGAACAACTGGTTCAATGAATTCACTCGCGGCTGACGCTCTCTCAAAGACGAAGGTTGCCCAAAAACGGTCGTTGTGCCAGAGAACATTGATGCCGTTCGTGAACTGATAATGCAAGATCGCCATGTGACATACCGTAAGATAGAGGCATCCTTGGGCATTTCTTCCACCAGCATACATTCGATATTGCATGAACACCTGGCCGTAAAAAAAAGTTTGTTCTCGTTGGATCCCGCGGTGCTTCAAAATACGTTTATAAGATCGTCACAGGTGACGAATCATGAATCTATGCATATGAGCCCGAAACAAAACAGCAATCGACCGTGTGGGTCTATGAAGACGAGCCAAATCCAACGGAATTCAACCCTGGAGAGGTACACAATTGTGCAGCGCGTTAAGTTTGTTGAAAATGGGCGTTCAAATCAAAATGCATTTCGAGATTTTTTGGTCAGCATAATCAACCAACACTGTTTAAAGTGGATTCGTCTACAAGCTGAATTGCGCATTTGGGCAAATGAGAATCCTCGAGTGATTGTTGAAAAGCCGATGCATTCACAAAGAGTTTATCGGCTGGCTACATCATCGGGCCGTATTTCATCTTATGTCGATGTGATGTTAAATGGCCGCCAAGATCAGTGTACGTTAATAAACTATGAACAATTTAAAATCTCAAGGATGAGGTATGTCTGGAAATTAGCGACATTGAAGCTTCATTATGCTTAGAGTCATTAACAATTTAGCATTGATGAGAATTTGGCCGATATTTTGTTTCACAATTGTCATAGATCCTTCTATCATAATGAAATATACTCGTATTAAGATAATTCTCTGCAAACTTTTTGTTGGACGTACCTTTAGAAACATTTAAAACGATTCTCTTGACCTTATGGCACGCCACCGTTTGCTGTTTATATACAGGGTGGGCGATAAAACATTTTAAACATAGTAGGGACATAAATACTGTTACACACGTTTTATGCTGTAAAATAAAAAGTACTAAATGTTTTTGGACCAAATATTTTTTAATATATTTATTGATGTATATTGTATCCAAAAAGAATTTACTTATTCGAAATGTCCGCCTTTTGCCTATATGTACGCCATAAGTCGCACTGGCCAATCGTCAATAGCTGTTCAAACCTCGTCCATTTGAAAATTGGCCACAGCTCGATCCAAAACAGTCTTAAGAGATCCAATGTTGGGGTATCTTTTGTGACAAACCTTGTCCTCCAAAACCGTCCACAATTTGTAATCCAATGGGTTTAAATCTGGACTGATTGGGCGGCCCGACCGGTGGCGGTCTTTACATCTCCAGTCTCCTCAAACAGTTTAATTCGTCGCTAGACGAACATGTGGCTAATCCCTAGTGGCCAGAGCGTTTTGAAAATATCGTTATTTTTCATTTCACACTTGAAAAGCGCTATTGCAGCGATACGGTTCTCTTTTTCTGACCACTCCATGATGAAAGTTGAAATAATTTTAAAATCCCGCTACAGACTAACGCTATTGAGGTTAGCTTTCAAAAGCCATATGACATTAACGGGGTATGTTCAGTTCTACTATTGAAATGGGTGTGTTCAATGTTGTAACAGTATTTATGTCCCTTCTAAGTATTTGAATTACCTCTTAAAAAAAAGTACTGATAACTTTTTCAAATTTCTGATTTTATTGGAAAGGTAGAACGAACCTTTGTCATTTAATAATGGAACATCATCCGGTGCGTTTTCGCTTCGCCTAATGGGCTGAATATTGTTTGGCAGGAGATGAAGAATTTTACCGAAAACCGTGTTTTCAGATAAAGCTCATTTTCTTCTCGGTGACTATGCCAACCAGCAAATTGTCACATATGCGGTTCAGAGAACTCATACGTGACTATTGAGAAACCAATGCATCCACAACGAGTCACTGTTTGGTGTGGATTTTTGGCGGCATTAGTGGACCATTTTTCTTTGAAAACGAGCAAGGACCCGTCGTTACCGTCAACATTAAGTACTCGTAAGCATTACCGCGACAAGCTCAACAAATATTTGTTTCCAAAACTTCAAGAGAATGACATGGAAGACGTTTGGTTTCTACAAGAAGGGCCACATATCACACTGCCATCGCAACCATCGATATTTTACGTACTGTTTTTAAAAATCGAATAATCAGCCGAAATTGTGGTGTCAGTTGGCCGCCTGGAGCTGTGATTTGAGCCCTTTGGAATATTTTCTGTAAGTATCAATTAAGGATAAATGTTACGCAAATCATCCAGAGACAATTGAAGCGTTGAAATATGAAATCAATGTTGCCATTGAAGAGATTTGACCCGAAACATTTGAAAATGTACTGACAAATTTGGGTTGATCGGATGAGGAATTGCCAGTATGTGGTATTATTATATGGCAAATTTGAAACTTTCCAATACGAGGGTTGCTATATATATTTCTAGCCCAGGCAACACTAAGTATTGCCTGGCGCCATCTGACATCGTGCGATCATTTTTCACAACTTTCAACATGGTATATCCCGACAAGAGTGCATCGATTAACTTAAATCTTTTTATGGCGATGAAGCACCATCCTATAGCACTGTGAAAAACTGGTTTAATGAATTCAATCGTGGACGACGTTCGCTCAAAGACGAAAGTCGTCCAAAAATGGCCGTTGTGCCAGAGAATATTAATGCCGTGCGTGAACTAATAATGCAAGATGGCCATGTGCAGGCATCCTTGGACATTTCTTCCACCAGCATACATTCGATATTGCATAAACACCTGGCCGTAAAAAAGGTTTGTTCTCGTTGGATCCCGCACAATTTGACAATTGCTCAAAAAAAGGCTCGTGTCGATTGGTGCAAAGGAATTTTGAAAAACTACGATCGCGGTGCTTCAAAAGACGTATATAAGATCGTCACAGGTGACGAATCATGGATCTATGTGTATGAACCCGACACAACACAGCAATCGACCATGTGGGTCTTCGAAGACGAGGCAAATCCAACGAAAGTTGTTCGTGGAAAAAACACTTCGAAGCAAATGTTCGCCTGTTTCTTCGGCAAAACTGGTCATGTGGCGACTGTTCCGCTTGAGTAACGTAGGTTGGTCAATTCTGAGTGGTACACCACAATATGTTTGCCTGAAGCCTTGGGAGAAATTCGAAAAACGAACAAGAGAAGACGAAGCATTGTGCTCTATGACAATGCGAGCTCTCACACATCGGCTCAAACCAGTGCCTTTTTGACCGGACAAAACGTCGAATTGATGGGGTCATTCGCCGTACAGCCCTGACTTGGCACCCAATGACTTCTTTTTATTTTCGGACGTCAAGCAAAAAATGCGTGGTCAACGATTTTCATCGCCAGAAGATGCTGTTGAAGCGTTCAAAAACCATGTTTTGGAGGTGTCTTAATCGGAGTGGAAGAAGTGCTTTGACAATTGGTTTGAGCGCATGCAAAGGTGTATAAATCATGCTAGAGAATACTTTGAAAAACAATGACCTATGGAGATATATAATCTTTTTCGAACATCACTTACCCACGTCTTCACTCTGTGCCTGTACCAGTTTGCCAATAGTACGCATTACCGAATTCACATCCAAAATATCAGACTCAATAAGTTTTATTTGTCTTTCACGATCCACCAGCAAGTCATGTTCTAGTTGTATTTGTTGTTGTTCCACTTGCATTTGTCTTTGCAGCAATACGGCTCGATCTGTTTCGGGATCTTCCTCCTGCATTTGAGCCAACTGCGTTTGTGTATATGTCTGACGCATTGTCGTGGCAATGCGTTTCTGTACCGCCGAATACTTTTCGACCACAATGCGAAAATCATTGGTAAGCTTTTCTAACTGCAGCTTCTGTTGTTTATCTCCACGCCGTACTATGGCCGTTAAACGTTGCAAATCCACAGTGGTAGTCTCAATGCGTGAGTTGCTTTTGGTATGGATGTCATGAACTTTATCACGTGTCGACTGCTGATCTCGTGGCGTGCCGAGAACTTGTAAAATCTTATCCAATTGCTTGGACGATGAGTTGACCGCTTGTATATTGTGAGCGATATCTTCGCTGAGTGACATAAATTCGGTTGGGCTGAAGCCGGAAAAATTCACATCGGGTATTGATGCTGTTGCTGCTGAAGAACCACCCATCACGTTTGCCGACGTACTGGAAGTGGCCCCATAATCACGATGTGATGATGAACCATTGTTGAGATTTTGAGACATTTTCAGCGTTCAGTGAATGGTCTCACTCGCTCTCTATCTCTCTCGCTATGGTAATCTCACAAAATGAGTTTCCTTTTTAATTAATAAATGTTTAATCGCAACTTTGGGCTGCGGCGGCAAATTCCAAATCTCAACTGTAAGAATGAAAAGAAAAATAAACCATGTCGTTTAATGAATGAGAACAACAAAACCAATATAATACATTTAATTGTTACTTAATAAAATTGAAACAGAATCGCGGCATAAGGGATGTCAGGGTACCATGAAGAGGAGTGGACATTTTCGATTTTAAAAACTGAAAAACTATATCGAATGAATTGAAGCCACGAGCTCATTTTATATTGATGTCAACGATTTTGAAATTTTTCCTAAAAACCCATGCGAATAGTGATTAATGGAAATAACGATAAATAATACGTACAACTGGGTAAGGGGTGGGACATTTAAAATTTTAAAAATGAACTATCGATTACATTGCCTTTGGAAGGTAGAATAACACTTTACTTTTGTTTCTTTTCAGGTTTATGTTTGACATATGCAAAATGGGACGTTCAGTTTGTGCGTCAATTTGTGAAGCGGAACTTGCTTCATGAAAGCGAGTTCAGTGTGTTAAATCGAAACAATTGCTGCTGTGGCTGATAATGCCCAAGAGCATCCATTAACATCAACTCGTCATCGTTCTCAGGAAGTGAACATTTCTCGCACTTTTTTGAGAAGATCTTTGTATGAAGGCCTTAAAAGTTCAATTGGTCCAAGAACTGAAGCCTCATGACCATCCGATGCGTTTCCGCTTCGCCCAATAGGCTGAAGATTGTTTGGAAATGAGCAATGAGCCGTCGTTACCGTAAGCGTCACTGCGCCAGGCTCAACGAATTTTTCTTTTCAAAAATTCAAGAAAATGACATGGACGATATTTGGTTTCAACAAGACGGGGTCACATGTCACGCAAGCATCGATATCTTACACACTGTTTTTAAAAATCGAATAATCAGCCGAAATTGTGATGTCAATTGGAAGCCTCGGAGCCGTGATTTGAGCCCTTAGATTATTTTCTGTGTGGAGCCATAAAGAATAAATGTTACAGAAAGCATCCAGAGACAATCGAAGCGTTGAAACATAAAATTAAAGTTGCCATGGAAGAGATTCGACCTGAAACAATCGAAAATGTACTAAAAAGCTGGGTTGATCGGGTGAGGTACTACCGAGCCAGTTGTGATAGTCATACAAATGATATTGTGTTCCATTATTAAATGAAAATTTTCAACCTTTCAATTAAAATCATTGTCCGCCCACAAAAAAACAATGAATTGTTAAGCAAATACCCGAAAAATGTTACTTCTTACCGAGGTACCTTTAGTCCCTTAAAGGGAAACTTTTTTCCTCTTTGCCGAGTTCACCCATTTAAAATCCCAAACACATGTGACAGGGACTAGATCGTCATAGAATTGTACGACGATCAATTATATATAAGTATACTTTATAGAGTCCCCGATCAATGAATGACAAACCTCTACCTCTATATAAATTAGTGTTCGTGCCTTAGTTGAAATAAGTCCCCATTTACACGAGGCAAGATTACTTGCAGCAACTCTTAATTTGTAGGAGAGAGGTAAGGAAATGGAACAGATAAAAACTTGCCCGTGCTGTCAATTCCGTTTGTGTTTTTCGAGGTGCAGATTATTTTAGTATTTTTTTTTTTACAAAAAAATCAGAACAAATAAATCACAGAATGTTAGAAAAGGCAATAATGACAACAAAAATTGCCGTAACCGAATTGCCTTGTGCAAACACAAGAGGTAAGATAAAAAGGGAATCACAAAAATTGACGAAAGAAAAGTTGCCTCGTGTAAATGGGGACTAAGCTGAACAATTTATTTGCGTCAATTTTTATGAATTATAATACCCCTTTCTCCAACAAACTGAGAGTTGCGGCAAGTAAAGTTGCCTCTTGCAAATGGGAAAAAGCACTACCAAGCAAGAATGATAGAAACAAAGTCTACGATATGCGCATGACTTTCCGTTAGACGCGTAGTTTGTACTTATATGTCGTAAGGATTGCCAGCACTATGTGTATCTACAATGAGTGAAAGGTTTCCGATTGGAGCACAGCGGAAGAACAATTTTTATATAAGCCATCAACTGAATTTTATGCGAAATCATTGCTTAATATACCTGCAATTTATATATTTGTTCCGATAATTTAATTTTTTGTATTACAGTGACGGTCTTAAGTATTCACACAGCGCCAATTTGAGTGAAAAGTTGTTTATAATTTTTAAACGAATGTCGTTAGCTCATTACTGTCTTCGAGAAAAATATTATTCAATATAGTACTTACTTAAATTTATGGTAGAAGTTAAACGAGGTATATACTATAGAAGGGGACAGCACAAAAGAATAAAAAAGTGTGATTTTAGGTGGACTAAAGTATTCACACATGCTTAGTTATGGTCTCAAAAATGCATCTATGTGAATGCAATTCATTAAGTATGGCAATTATTTTGTGTGACAAAATAGGGGAACCCCACGTTTACCACTATTTGCTTTGTTTTCAATTAGTGAAGTGCATTAAATAGCGAATGTTAGAAAAATGGGCCGAAAACAAAAGGAAAAAAAATTATATTAGACCTATATGAACAAAATAAATTGTATGCAGCGATAGGAAAATTGTAAAACGTTTCAAAGACTCTGCAGATTACACAAATATGGAACGTACTGGGCGGCCACGAAAGCTAACTGACAGAGAAGAAGCTCAGATTGTGAGAAAAATTAAAAAGGACCCAAAAATAACTTCTACCCAAGTGGTGCGGAGTGCTTAGAAGACATGAATAAAGAAATCCATTCAAAAACGATGCGTAGCACCCTCCATCATGCCGGTTACAGCTCAAGAATAGCGAGAAAAAAACACTCATCAGCAAAATAAATAAAGCCAAACGCCTTAACTTCGCAAAAGAGTATAGGAACGAGCGAGAGAACTTTTGGGACGGAGTGATATTCTCACAATAGAATTAATTTAATATTTTTTAATTGGATAGAAGAGTTCGTGTTTGGAGACGGCCAAATACGGAGTTAGTAAAAAACAATATGGTCAGCACGTTCAAGCATGGTGGAGGAGGGGTCATGGTGTGGGGCTGTATATCCTCAGCAGGTGTGGGAAACTTGTTATGATCGAGGGTAAAACGGATAAAACTGTTAACCTAAATAATTGGAAGGATACCCTTTAACAAAGCGCGGAGAAATAAGGACTTGGAAAAAGTTTCTACTTTCAACAGAACAACGATCCCAAACACACCGCCCACGACGTACGAATGTGGATAGTCCATCATGTTCCCTATATTCTTCCGACCCCTTCACAATCTCCTGACATGAATCCCATAGAACATCTATGAGACGAATTGGGCAGACGAGTGGGAAAGCGCAAAATAACCACGAAGACTCAACTAAAAGAGGTCCTTTTGCAAGAATGGCAAAAAATTGGGTCCGATTCACAAAAAATTCAATGCCAAGAAGATTGGAAGAATCCATTAAGAAGAAAGGTTACTGAACAAAGTACTAAATTTTCCGAAAAAACTTCATTTTACTTAAAATCTTACAACTGTGTGAATACTATATCCTTAAAACTTGTCTTGGATTAAAAAATTGTTTTTCCCTTTTATTTTTATTACACATATTATTTTTTAACCAAATTATTGGGGAAGATGGGTTTTCTTTTTATAACGTCTCCTCTAATGACTTGATACAGGCTTTTATGTCAATCAAGTCTAACGCCTCTGGTGGTGATGAGATATCCCTTAAATTTCTTAAAGTAGTATTTCCGTTTATATCAAATCACCTTCTTCATTTAGTGAACACTATAATAATGACTTCCTGCTTTCCTACCTTCCTGCTTAGACACCAATTCAAAAGAAGTCAAGCTCGAATTCTACTGACAACTTAAGACCCATTTCTTTGTTTCCCATCCTGTCAAAAGTTGTGGAAAATATCCTTAAGCGGCATTTGTTAGACCATATTGAGAGTAAATCGCTGCTTAATGATTGTCAATGTGGTTTCCGGAACGACAGGAGTACCTCTGCTCTTTTAATTGGCCTTACTGACTCAATAAGGAAGAATTCTCATGATCAAAAAATGTAAATGGTTTTGTCTTTGGATTTAGAAAAAGCTTCATTAGGGTAGATTATGGAATTTTGATAAATAAATTGCATAAAGATTATGGACTTGGGAAAAGTGCCTGTAGTTTAATGTTTTCTTATTTATGTGGTAGAAATCAGTTTGTTCGTGTCAATGGAGTCGCATCGTCTGGTTTGTCTGTTAGGAGTGGGGTCTCTTAGGGCTCTGTTCTTGGTCCAATTTTGTTTGCGCTGTTTATTAATTACCTTTTCAAAAGTCTAGGCGATTGGTGTACACCATACTCTTTAGCTGATGGTGTTCAGCTATTATTTTGCGGAGAAATCCAGTATTTGGATGTTTTACAAGCAAAAACTAAGTATGTTTTAAAATTATTGAGCGTATGGATGTATTCTAACAAGCTTAGTAATAATCCTTCTAAAACAAAGGCAATACTGTTTTCATCATCATCATCTATCAACCTAGATTTGCAATACAATGGTACGTCTATAGAATTCGTTCAGAGTATTACGTGTTTGGGAATAGTACTGGATAACAAATGTTGCTTTGAGCAGCATATTCGCAGTAGTGCTTCACGTATTAGTTTCACACTTCGTCAACTATACAACACCAATTTAGTTTTACCTCGTTGGGTAAAAACAAAACTGGTTCATGGCATAATTATGCCAAATATTTTGTACTGCCTAGAGGTATATACAGGAACTACTCAAAGTAATATGAATATTATAAAGACAGTTCTTCATAGAGTTATGCGCTATGTATATTCTGTTAAACCGTATGCTCACATATCGCCGTTTGTGAATGACTTTTTAGGCTGTTCCTTTGTGGAATTTGTGCACCTTCGGTTCCTATATTTTTTTTACAAGATATACAAACTTCAATCTCCTTTGTTCCTAGTAAATTCATTTGTCTTCAGTCATTCAATTCGCAACAGACAGTTAATTATTCCAAAGGTAACACCGCAAGCAGTTTAAAAACGTTTAATTTGTCTTCCATGACATTTCGTAAACATTTAATGGAAAATTTTCGTTCAAGTACAGAGTAATGCTTTTATTTATATGTTTTTTTTTCTTCGGTTTCTTGATTATCACTTATATGCTTTCATCAGGTTTTTTTCTCTTTTATTGGGAAATATTAGGATTATTTTAATTTATATTATTTATTTGATTTTATACTGAATTTTTTCTAGTAGTTTATGATGTTCTATTTAACATTTTGATGCATATTGTAATTTAGCTTTAATAGGCCCCAATGGGCTTCGAATTACATGTCAATAAAGAAATGAAATAATAAATTAATACAAAATTTCGTTGAATTTATTGCTGGGCTATCTACTTTTATTAAAAACATGTTGAAGACAGAACTTGAAATCTTTTACTGTGTGAATATTTTTGTCCTTCACTGTATATTTCGCGCAAAACACCTCGCGTAACGTCCTACGTGCGCAAAACATATATATTTTCCGCGCGGGATGTCGTAATCTTTATTTTTTATCACTCTCGTAGCACTACGCTAAAAAAGATCACTAATAAGTGCTCTACCCCACATTTTTTTGTAAGAGCTCATTTGGAAAAAAGAGTACTCTTTAAAAAGAGCACACCTTGCATCACTAAACAGGTATGATTACTTCTACTATAGCAAACATTCATGACAAAGTTTTTTTCACTTTTTGCACATAACAAACAATGAATTTCCGTATTACGCTTCCGTATGAGCGTATGTCGTTTTATTTATGTGCTCCCATGCCTTGATACGCCACTGCATTTAAACCGCCCTCCTTTTTTTTCGAACGTTATTTAACATATGAGTGTATTCCATTGCATTTCTATTATTTTTGTTATTACACACCGCCACAAACAACAACGCAAAACAAACAGTAATGATTCATTTTAATTTTTTCAATACTTCATTGTTTTCAATACCGAAAAGTGCATTAACATTTTATGCGATTATAGTTTAAACTTTTGACTTACCCTAAATACCACACTAAACTGAATGCGAAATGATAAACTGACTTCATCGACATTAGAAACGAGAATGGAGTGAAAGGAATGCACACAGCGTTAACCCGCATATGTGAAGAAAGAAATTCAACACCCCGTGTATACGAGTATAAACTTAAGTAACCACAAAGAACTGTTTTTCTAAATACTTTTCTAAGATTTCCTTTCTTTACAAATAAACATTTATGGCTTGTTTGCCCGCCGCTTTCATATCAGTCGGTTGGCTCTTTAATACGACAACAACTTCTGCTTTTCGTTTCATCATATCATTCATTATCTGTACTGCGAGAGTTTAGTGTCAACACAGCACACAGTGAGACAGAGTTCCAAACAGACATCATTTTTGTTATAGGGCTTCTTTTGGAAAATATCAAGAGCAAATAAAATGATTAATATGGGGGAGAAAGATGGTTCTGGCTTGAGTACCAAAATGCGGCGACTTTATTTCAGATAAGAAGAAGGAGCACATGTTTCACGACAAACGTAAAAACCCCGCTAAAGAGGATTCTATATAATTTCGCTAAAGTGTCAACAATATGTAAATGTGGTTGAATTTTCGCTGGAATTTATTCGAATCAATTTGAAGTGGGCTATAAATTGCTGGAAATGAAAGTAAAAAAGCAATGCCCAGAAAAGTGCATTGACTTGCAAAGTCATTCATGTGCAAATTCAATCTTTATTACATTTTGCCCAATTTGATATCAGTTATTGTATTCGTAAAATAGACACAATAACTGAAGGAAATATGATGTGACCAATTGTTAGTCGAATATACTAAATACTCGTACGTTTATTATGGAAAATGGAGCTAGTTTTTCTTTATATCTTGAGATAAATATCCTTTACTTATAAGAAGTGTACAATTAATTGCGAGCTTTTAAAAACAAACGAAATGATTGTTTTTAATGATTGAAAAGTCTGGTCCAGAAGTTTTGAAAGAAATGTTTTTTTACACAACTTACAAACTATTTTGGCGATAGCAGTTTTTGACTGGTTAAATTGGTGAGCTGTGCAAGGTGAAGTTACCCTGAGGTTTTAAAATTTAATAACTTTTTCGTTTATACGAGGACTGCTATATATGTATTTCTGGCCTAATAATGAAAATGCCAATATTTATTATCAACAATGGTTTTATTGTTTTTCAAAGTATTCTCCAGCATGATTTATACACTATTGCATGAGCTCAAACCAATTGTCGAAACACTTTTCCCACTCCGATTGACATGGTTCTTACACGGTTCAACAGCTGCTTCGAGCGATGAAAAACGTTGACCACGCATTTTTTTGATGCTAGGGAATAAGATAAAGTCATTGGGTGCCAAGTTAGGGCTGTATGGCGGATGCCATATCAATTCGACGTTTTGGCCGGTCAAAAAGGCGCTGGTTTGAGCCGATGTGTGAGAGCTTGCATTGTCATGGTGCACAATAATTCGTCTACTCTTGTTCGTCTTTCGAATTTCTCCGAAGACTTCAGACAAACAAATTGTGGTGTACAACTCAGAATTTACTGTCCTACGTTGCTTAAGCGAAACAGTCGCCACATGACCAGTTTTGCCGAAGAAACAGACGACCAATTGCTTTGAAGTGCTTTTTCCAACTTCGTTGGATTTGGCTCGCCTTCGAAGACCCACACGGTCGATTCCAGTTTTGTTTCGGGCTCATACGCATAGATCCATGATTCGTCACCTGTGACGATCTTATAAACGTCTTTTAAAGCACCGCGACCGTATTTTTTCAAAAAAAAATTTCCACCAATCGACACGAGCCTTTTTTTGAGCAATTGTCGAATTGTGCGGGAACCAACGAGAACAAACCATTTTTACCTTCAGGTGTTCATGCAATATCGAATGTATGCTGGTGGAAGAAATGCCCAAGTATGGCACAACGGCCGCTTTTGGACGTCCTTCGCGACCTTTGTCTTTGATCGAGCGTCGGCCACGATTGAATTCACTAAAACAGTTTTTTACAGTGCTATAGGATGGTGCTTCATCGCCATATAAAGATTTAAGTTCATCGATACTCTCTTGTCGTGATAATCCACGTCGAAAGTTGTAAAAATGATCGCACGAAAATGTTCACGAGTTAATTGCATTTTTTTGCCAAATTTATTTTTTCCAGTCACAGTAAATAACACAAATGATATTCGTATGTTCTGAGTACGTTTATGCTTAAAAATGTCAAACTTTCCAATGGAAATGTTAAATGCGGAAGGCAACACTTAGAGTTGCCTAGGCCAGAAATATATACAGCAACCCTCGTATTTTTTTTAGATTATATAAATAACACTTAAAGAATAAATAATGGAGAGATTCACAACTGAACAAAGAACCAGAATAATAGAATTTTATTATTTAAATCAGTGATCAATTACCTATATTTTAACGCAAAGAGCACCTCCTTTTTATTTTAATGGCTTTGTTAATAAGCAGAACTGTAGGTTCTGGAGTTCAGAAAATCCAAGAGCCATTCATCAACGACAATTGCAGCCCATTAGGTGTGCAGTATGGTATGGGATCACATCTGCAAATATCATTGGGCCTTACTTCTTTGAGAATGAAGATGAAAGTGCACTAACCGTAAATGGAGAGCGGTATCGGTTTATGATAGAACATTTTTTACGTCCTGCTCTTAAAACATACCTGAGATGGGGTTTCAGCAGCACGGAGCTACTGCCCACAATGACCGAGACACAATGGCACGTTTAAGTGGAGAGCGAATAATTTCCAAAAATTTAGAAATTATTTGGCCAGAGCGATCGCCAAATTTGTCAACACCGACTATTTTCTTTGGGGTTATTTAAAGAAGCGAGTGTTCGTGTAAGAAGCACGTCGAAGCAAATGGTCGCCTGTTTCTTCGGCAAAACTGGTCATGTGGCAACTTTTCCGTTTGAGCAACGTAGGACGGTCAATTCTAAGTGGTACACCACAATTTGTTTGTCTGAAGTCTTCGGAGATATTCGAAAAACGAACAAGAGAAGACGAATCATTGTGCACCATGACAATGCGATCTCTTACACATCGGCTCAAACCAGCGCCTTTTTAACAGGCCAAAACGTCGAATTGGTGGGTCATCCGCTGTTCAGGCCTGTCTTGGCACCCAATGACTTCTTTTTATTCCCCACATCAAGAAAAAAATGCGTGGTTAACGATTTTGTCGCCAGAAGATCCTGCTGAAGTGTTCAAAAACCATGTTTTGTCTCAATCGGAGTGGGAAAAGTGCTTCGACAATTGGTTTGAGTGCATGGAAAAGTGTAACTTTTTCGATGATAAGCATTCGCATTTTCATTATCAGGCCAGAAATATATATATAGCAGCCCTCGTAGCGGAAACTGTGTGCCGGGGTGACAACCTTTGGCCGAAGAATTGCTTTTCGGGTCAGCCCGGTCCATGTTGTTGTTGTTGTAGCGGCACACACAGTGTCGAGGTGACAGCCCTTGGCCGAAGAATTGCTGCTTCGGGTCAATCTGGTGCGTAGAACCGACTGTCGTGGGATTGAGCCCGGTCCATAGACCGGCTGTCGTGGGAACAGTGTGGTGTAGGATATAGTCATGGGCTAAAAGCAGTCGTAGACATGCAGAATCAATGACAAATGCCTAGCAGACACGCAGTATCTTTGACAAATAAGCAAAGAACAAACGTGTCCCTAACTTTAAAATTCAGTTATGAAGTATTCGTCATCGGCAAAATATCTATTTGCCCAAAAATTTAGTTCTACTGTGGTTACAGTGGTCAAGCTCAACAGATGTACCAATGAAGCCACAATTAGGATGATGTATATGACTAATGATGGAAAGGAATTCTAAAACTGAATATGTATAGGGTGATCCATCTAGAGGTATTTTTTCTAAACAAAAAACAATATAAAAATTCAAATCAAGTGTGGAATCTTTATTGATAATTTGAAAGGACATTTTATGGCATTTTTTTTTGAAAATAATTACCTTCAAATGTTGGCACCTGTATTATGGAAATGAGCGTTTGGTGAGAAACGGGAAGATCCGCTGTTTTCGACCAAAATTTTGTTCAGTGATGAGGCCCATTTCTGGCTCAACGCCAAAGTCAATACGACAGCCGGTTCTATGGACCGGATAGACCCGAAAAGCAATTCTTCGGCCAAGGACTGTCACCCCGGCACAAAGTTGCCGCTACAACAACATCAAAATTGCCACACTTCGGCTGAAGAGCAACAAAAAGAGGTTCAAGAGGTGCCATTATGACAAAGCGAAAACCACGTTTTGGTGCGGTTTATAAGCTGGTGGAATCATCGGTGCATATTTTATCAAACTGATGATGGCTGGAAAGTCACCGTGAATGGTGCTCGCTATCGCGCCTTTATATGAATCTTTATGCTACCTGTAATTGAAGGCCGTAATCTTGACGACACTTGGTTTCAACAGGATGGTGCCACTTGCCACACAGCTGCTCAAACAATGGAGCTATTGAGAGGTCATATCGAAAAGCAGCTAATTTCACGTTTTGGACAGGTGAGTTGGCCATTTTAGTAAAGTCAAAAGTCTATGCTGACAAACTAGCTACGATTCAGGTTTTGGAGGCCAACATTATGCGTGTCATTAAAGCCATACCGGTCGAAATGCTCGAACGAGTTATCCAAATTGGGCCCTAAGAATGGAAACCCTGAGGCGTAGTTGCGGCCAACATTTGAAGGAAATTATATTCAAAAAATAAATGCCAAAAATGTCCTTTCAAATCACCAATAAAAAAAAAAATTCCACACTTGATTTGAATTTTTATTTTTTTGTTCTGAAAGAATACCTCTAGATGGATGACCCTATACATATCCATGTAGCACAGTGCTCCAAATAACTTTCATACTTCATATGAGGTTTCCATTAAAACACATCCGTGTTTTTTAAACAATATTCTTACTTCAACCAAACTATATCTTTTATTTTAAAGATATAATATATCGATAATTCAGATTTCCAAACAAAAAAACTCACATGTAAATTTCAAGTCTCGGATGGAAAGACCTAGTGGAAGAATAATTGTGAATCTGCGTAGATATGTCCATTAATAGGATTGCGGTGAAAGCAACAAAGGCCCATCCAACGTTCGGGATGTTTTTAACTTTCACTCTTTGTGATGCATGACTCCTTAGCTTGTCGTAGCTTTAAGAATACAAGTTCTACATTTAAATGTGGAAGGATTTGTTTTTGACTGCATCAAAAAGTTGTTCCTTTCGTGGAAACATGCATCAATGTCCAAAATTTATGTCGCCCTATGACAATAAATTATCGCATGACCAAGGACAGACAGACCCACCAAACAATGACAACATATTTTAAACACTGGTTGAGTTGTTGAAGGGCGGGAGGAGCGGTGCGGTACAATGGCACAAAACGCCAAAGATTACGCTTGCTTACCTGAAAAAAGAAATATTTCCGAAGTGTTAACAATCTTTGTTGCTTTGTACGATTATTAATAGACGAAATAAGGAGAAAAACTATGCAACAATGAATGCGTATTAAATGGTATTGCGTGTTGTTTTTCTCGGAATAAAAATGAAACTACACAAGCAAAATGATTGCTAATTGCTGGAGAATAACACACAAAACAAAAGTCAACTGTCAAAATTGCAAATTGTTCGGGGCACTGTTGCCAACTCTACGGCCCGAATTTTAGAGGGATTTTTGACAGAAATTTGTAGGGAATTTTGCGGAATTTAATAACTGTCCGTTACAAAATTGCCGTTTGAAGGCAAATGCGAAATTTTTTTGTAAAATGTTATTCTGCATATTGTTAGACTACACTCGCAAACGCGCTAAGTCATTTTTAATGAAAAATGAGATTTTTTACAGAAAGAAAGGACAAGATTAACAAATTAAGTTGAAATAACGTTATGTTGTTATTCCGTTTGCTAAGTCTAAAAACTCTCCATTTACTTATACTTCACTGCTGTAGTTTGATTCAGTCAGCCTATTAGAGTTATTTAAGCGGATCGTATAAATAAAGATTCCTGCTCTTACAGAATCAAGAAAAAATTTAAACAGAAAAGGATAGAACATTTTTGCTTCCTCCTGAAAAATTTGTAGAACTGCAGCTCGTTTCTGTAACTCGTACCGATCGCAGTTACCGACTGAAATTACCGATTTGACGTCACTCTGACGTTTCTGTAAAAAAAATGCCGATTCTTATTCCTCTCACTCGTTCCTAACCGGTAATATGACATTGTTCCGATTCTACTTCAATAGGAAGCGCTTTTAAAAAATTGTTTTTGTAAGAAAATCGACTCAACGTAAAATCTGTAACTTTCTCACTGACTTTAAGCCAAGTGAGAGCTCTGCCGATTGCTATAGTGTTGTTTCAAAATTAAAAAAAACAAGTAACCAAATATAACTTTTTACCCCAAATACAATTTAATTAATGTTATTTTAGACAAATAAATATTTTATTAACAAAATATGTTTTAATTGTGTTACCGCGGTTTAATTGTGTTTGAAAAAAGGCAGCAATATATAAAAATTTAAGATGGCAGTGTGTGGAAATTTACGACAATTTAGAGCCGGTTTCAACGAAATCGGTATGGTAATGCAAAATAACCGAGTGCAAATGTTTGTTTACTTGCAATGTACATCACCAACTGCCAGCTTATTTAATTCCAATTTTGCATATCTTTAACAAAATGAGTGAGAGAGTCAGTAGTAGTTATGTCGTTTAAATATATAAGTTAATTTTATTAAAATAGCAGGGTTTTAATACAAAATATTTGTACATGAAAACAAATGAAAATAAAAAGCTGTTTTCATCTGTTTCAATTCCCGCCGTTTCTTTCCGACTTGTGTTTCTTTCCATCACAAATCAAATTTTTACCGATTTCAATGTAGAGAAACAAAATCGGTAACTTTCAATCTAGTCGGTGTGACGTCACATAAATCAGTAACTCGCCGATTTATTTACAGAAACGAGCTACTGCTGTTTTCTATAGGGCCGAAACCGCATTTAGTGCCGTAAAAACTAGGTAATTGCGTTACATTTTTTCGAAGCAAACAATTGGCAAATGCTAAAGCCGCCGTCAATGGCTACGCCGCTGTGTTTGGTTATACTGTATCGGCTTCAAACTCTGTTATTAAACCTTGGCATTCACCTTTAATTGCTAACGCGAAGAAAGCGTGTTATTTCTCGGGTTTATTTTATTTTTTTCTTAAATTTGTTCATTTCGAATGGCTTTTCCTACTCTAGGAGCTCAACAAGGTAATTATTGTACAAATACTTTTTAAATATGTTTTGCTTCATGCCTCACTGCTTGCTCACCGCCAGAAACGAATCGTAAAATTCTGGAAGATTTGCAACTCAAGCGACAGCTTCTTCAAAAAGGCGTGAATCCTGTTGCAGACATTACTCTAGCTTCTCCCATCACCCAGGTATGTTCTAGTCCCTTGATGTTTCTATCTTTCGTTGCCCATTAAATAACAGACTGCATTCTTCCAGATGCCTACTACACAGTTACAGTTGCTAGGCCAGCCAACGGAGTTTCCACAATCCAGCGGTGGCGCTATAACAGTACCGCGATCGGTATTCAATCCAACGAGTGCTACAACTTTGGGTTATTTTATAAGCCAGGATTCTCACTACGGCAATTCATTTATACCCGTATTGCCACGTCTAGAACCCATGCCACCTAATCATACGGCAAAATAGGGCTTAGTTCAAATTGTATCAATTAAATCAATCATCATCAAGCTTAGAGGACGTTGGAAACTTCTAAACATGACTCGCATGCGCATGAAGAAGTTGGAGGAGTTTTTATCAGGAGTGGATGGCTTTGAAAAACCCAAAATCAAATTGGAACAATACCCTACACCACCTCACATAGCCAGCTGTGTATTGTACAATATTCAAGTAGGCCAGACTTGTAATGTTTTTTTATGCCAAATTAACGATTTATTTCATTCTAGGCTCAATTTTCAGATCTGGAGGGTAAATTAGTGGGTGATTTGGGATGCGGATGTGGCATGTTAAGCATAGGCTCATTTCTTCTGGGATCACAGCTTACAGTGGGGTTTGAATTGGATCCGGATGCTATAGATGTAAGTTTTTTTATATATGCTTTATTTAAATTATTGAATCTGCTCCAAAGGAGCCTTACAATAACTATACGAATCTTAAGTATAATTCAATAATGAATCCTAGTATGGATTTCTTGTTATGTGGATATCTGCTAATTGGCAGGAATTTGCATTAATTTGGTCAAAATAGTATATAACTGGTACGGATCACATGCCGAGAATTTTAAACCTGGTTTGGCTTAAACCTCGTGATAAAGGGCCAGAGTCCCTTACTGTCATTTACAGAGTGTTCGCGATATTATGTCGAGTGAAGAACTCTAGTTATGTACGTATAACGGATAACTCTAGAATAGCAGAGTGGACGACGTAATTTAGGTTTTGTAGGTTTTTCGTGTTGACTGTTTTAAGGATCACGTATGAGAGCATTTAAGCCACGTGACGTAGAAAAAAGAATTCTACACAGTCTTTTTTGAGTGTTCGTCCGCGATTGATATTGACTGTTTTAAAGATCACGTATAAGAGCATTTAAGCCTCGTGACGTAGAAAAAAGGATTCTACACAGTCTTTCGGGCGCGTGTGTTCGCGTTTACTGTTACGGAAGAAGCACAAGTGTAGATTAGAAAACACGGCGTTCGTTTCTCCGAAGTCTTAAAGAGCTTGGACTGCACAATAATTGTATAGCAAGTATGTTATCATGACGTTCGAGCTTCTCTTTGTGCTTTATATTGATTTTTTGAATTGCCTCTTTAACGAGAGGTATTTTTAAGTCTCGGTGGATGTTTTCATTCCTCATATACCAAGGGGCACCGGTAATGAGCCGCAATGTCTTCGATTTGACTCTTTGCATTTTGTCGAGATTGCTCGAGCTTGCTTTGCCCCATAGCTGGGCACCGTATAACCAGATAAGTTTGATTGCACTGTTGTATAGCAGGACCTTATATTCAAGGCTTAGTTTTGAGTTCGCGTTTAGGAGCCAGTGAAGTTGATGGACCTTAAGTTTCAGTTGAGTTTTCTTGGTTTCGATATGAGTTCTCCAGGTGAGTCGGCGATCCAGGTGGATTCCAAGGTATGTATAAGTTACATGATCAGATTGAGAAAAAGGAATATTGTTTAGTTTCAATGTCGGACAAGAGCTAAAATTCAGTGTGAAAGTTACCTGTTTGCATTTAGCCTCATTGACTTTTATTCTCCAGTCAGAGATCCAATATTCTACTCGTCTGAAATGTACACCTAGATTCATAGATGCAATATCCTGCTTTTTATGTGCTGCCATTATAGCGGTATCGTCGGCAAAAGTAGATGTAAACACGTTTGGGCTGGTAGGGACATCTGCGGTAAACAGATGGTAAAGGATTGACCCCAGGGCGCTTCCCTGGGGCACACCTGCTAGTATTTAGCGGTCATCGGTGACGTGTTGTCCACATTTGACTCTGAATCTGCGGTTTTCTAAGTTAGACTCGATGCGTATTTGCCGGTAAGTATTTGCAAATTTTGTAGGTCAAGCCAAAGTGACAGACATTGTCAAATGCTTGAGCAACATTCAGAAATACGGCGCAGCAATATTCTCGCCGTTCAAATGATTTTCCAGTTACTTGGGTCAGACGGTTTAATTGCTCGATGGTGCTGTGACCTTCCCGGAATCCAAACTGATGGTCTGGTATTATGTTGTTTGACACGAGGAACGGTATTTTTTCGATAAAAATAACCTTTTCAAATAGTTTGGATAAGCAGGGAAGCAAACTGATCGGCCTGTATGAGGAAGGTATTGACTTGTCCTTTCCTGGCTTTAAAATCATTTGAATCAGAGAAATTTTCCATACTTAAGGGAAGTAACCATCTCTCAAAATAAAGTTAAATAGTTTTGCCAGGAACTTCACAGCAATATAAAAAAGTTCCAAGATCAATTTAGGCGTGATTTACCTGGATTCACGGTTTCTTTAATGACATTCAGACTTCATTTGGGTTAGTTAACAATGGAATTACGGCAGACATTTTATCATCTGGCGGAAGGCGGTCGCTACTTGCAGGATTTTGGGCGAAATACCTGGGACAGATGGTTTGCAAAAACATTGGCTTTTTCCTCTTCTGATATTTCCCACTCGCCATTTGCGTCGCGTATTGGAAATTACGTTTCGGTGGGCATACTAGTATTTTTAATGTTTTCCATAATGAGAATTTGGTTGAAGCTGTCCGAGTCAAACTTGCAATGGAACTAGCATGCTGTATACTGTCTTCATTTCTAAGTGCGCTTAAGTGAATATTAAAAATTATGTAAGAAGTATGGAGACGCATTTCAATAAATCGTAACAGTTTTTTATTGTGAAAACTTTTTAAGTTTTAGAAACGTTTTCTAACAGAAAACTAGCCTGAGTGAAACTGAAAACTTTTCTACTGTGCTGAGGCACGGTCTTTTTAATGGATACTGGTTGCTGGTAAACCGAGACACAAGATTTATATTAGGACGTACCGACATACAGGTTTCTTATTGGGAACTTCTCGTAGGTCTACCGAGATACAGGTCACCTACTGGAATGTTGTCCCATTTAAGTTTTCCCAAAAAAATTCCTCAGTTGTACCGATTTCTTACTTTTTTATTTTACTTTACTTATTCTTCTAGGTTTTCCGGAATAATGTTACCGAAATGGAACTGCCCGCCATTGATTGTGTACAGGCGAATGTATTAGAACTGTCTGGCACAAAGTGGGAAAATGCCTTTGACACTATTGTGTCCAATCCGCCGTTCGGAACTAAACATAATGCCGGCATGGATATGAAATTTGTGGAGACTGGAATACGTTTGGCATCAGGGGCGGTTTATTCTTTACACAAGACTTCAACGAGGTAAGAATTAAGTAAAAAGTGTTGCGTTGAAACCCTGACAAATATGATTTTCCCATAAGAGTTATTTTTAATGCTTATCTGTTTTCATTTCAGGGACTACGTTCTCAAAAAATCAAAAGATTGGAAGGTGAAGGGCGAAGTAGTGGCCGAACTCAAGTATAACATTGAAGCCAGCTACAAGTTTCACAAGAGCAAATCTGTTGATATTGAAGTTGACTTTTGGCGTTTCGATGTCAGCGAAAAGTGAACCTGTAACACCTTAAACTACAGAAATATTTTATAAAATTATTATTAAATTTACAAATGGTTATAGCTGTGAGAACTATAAAATAATAAGTATTTGTGTGCATTTAAAACTAAACTTACAAAAGATACTGTTTTGTTAAACCTTAAGCTGTATAATGTAGTGGCAGAAGATAAACCAACGACAACGCCTGGTTTAAGGAACAATAAGCACAATGCCACGAAAGCCGGTTCTATGTACCGGATTGACACGAAGCAGAAAACTTTGGCCAAGGGCTGTCTCCCGGCACTACGTGTGCCGCTACGGCAACAACAACTTAACCTACTTCTGAGGAAACAATTATCGTAACCCAAGAGCTGATACAACTTCACTAATTTCCACAAGTCTATAAAGGTCCAATGATCTGTACAATGTGATTTATTAGGTTATTTTATCATTTGTTTCTTTGCAGATATCGCGTGAATGAAATCAAACTGTCTTTTAATTTTAACTTTGTTTTGCTTGAGAGTTTGCCAGGGAAGGTTCAGATCGCCACGTCTTCAAATTAATACAAAATTTATCGTTCTGTGCAAATGTTTGGCGTTCAAAATCTTCCAAAACTTTCAAGTCCACTATTATCCAAACCATCCACAGTGTACGTCATTAAATGATAAGCGACAGTAAAACCAACATCCAGCGAGAGGTGGAGATATTGGCGGAAGACTTTCAAATCGTATGCCTAAATTTAGCTAATGTTTCACTAGGTACTTATACCTAAATCCAACTAGTTTACGAATTGAAAACGTCAGACTTGATTTCACTCTTAAGTTTCCGCCAACGGACCATTGGATCCATGATAAAGAAAGAAGTTGAATGCCCTTATGTGGGTTTAAAACCAGTTTATTGATGTGATTATCGCTTACATATCTTATCCCAGCAGGACTGCCGTTGAATAAGCTTCTATCCATTGCATGCTGTACATAACTAAGCGCACGCTGAACCCGAGCAAGGTAACCCAGTAAAATAGAAATTTTATGAATGTCAACTACGTAATTTATACCAAGGAAACCCAAAATACTAATCCGATATACGTGAAATTATAACTTATATCCTTACATATATATTAGGAGAAATTATTGTGGTCCTCAGCGACCTTCCATTTATACCTTAATTAGTCTTAATACATAATGGAGTTTTAATGTCGTTAATGTGCCGAATTATCTCATCCTTTAGCTCTTGAATTGTCCTAAGCTTCAGCTCTTTAGTTAATTGAACCTTGTAAGCGTGTAAATTTAAATCTCTATTCATCAGTGATGTTCGTCAGAAGTTCAATTCTTAAGCACGACGACGAGTCTCGAGGTTAACGGCTCTTTTGCATCAGTATTGCAGACAACATAGCAATGTTTTCCGCAGAACGAACAGGGCGAGCATGCACAGGTGTTTTAAAATTTCCCCAGATCCGGTTTGCTAAAATTTGCGAACGATTCTCCCCATTGTAGACACATCTTAACGCGCTGTTAAATTGTGTACCTCTCCATGGTTGACTTTGTCAAACACCGTAAAAAAGAACTGTCAAATTAAGTTGGGCCGTAAACTTGACGTTAAGGCGTGACGATGCCCGGTCAGAATGCCCAGCGGAAGAAAGCTCACTGACCGCATATTGGGCTGACTAAATGTCCAATTTTCTTTTCGACATTATGACCGCCTTTAATTGGTGTAAAATTATTTTGGTTATAAATCAAATGAACATTTCCTCGGCGTGGCCAAAAATTCAGTTATTGTTCTTTTGAATTTCGTCGAAACAGGAAGAACATACTGTGACTCAAAAATAAAATGGGACGCTTATATTTCCTGACTTCTATAGTTCATAACTTGAAAACGGTTTATTCAATTTTAAAGAGATAAAGAGCAAAAAGTTGGTATTTAATACATATTTTAATTTTTAAAAAATACTACAAATATGCACTTTTATAGTATTTTTTTTCAGCAAATGTCTTAAGAAGTCATTTTCAAAGTCAAACAACAAATGGGAAGTAGTAAAAATAATGAAATAAGGGAACAAATATAGTCCATGCTATTATTTTTGTTCAAAATGATAATCTATATCCATTCGCTTTAATTAAGACGTTGTATGGAGTTCACATGTTGTGGAATATTTTCCCAGATCTCTTCAATGACAGCTGTAAGTCCATTTTTTCCACGAATCTTTCGCTTACGTTATTTTTTTTCCATATAAGCCCACAGGTGCTCGATCCGATTGAGATCAGGACTCTAAAAGGATGCAGTAACACTTTATGGACGTTGTAGAGTAACCACTCCCTGACGACATACGACGCATATATCTGGTCGTTGTCGAAGGCAAACCTTGCTGGCAATTGTAATTGTTCGACGGATTTAGGGATATGTTTCTTCAGTATATCTAGTTAAGACATGTTTGTCATATTACCTTCGATGAAACAAAATTAACCTACTCCATTCGCCGCCATTGCTCCTCAGATCATTACATGGTCGCAACCATGCTTCACAGTACCAACTACTTTGGAGGGGTTGAGTGCTGTACTTTCCCTTTCACTTCTTCTACTTTCCACACAAAATTTCGAATCGAATCCAAAATTTATTCTGCTTGTCAATTTATTCTCCGGCATATGCCAAGAAGGGGTTTTTTCTAAGAGTGTATGCTTTGTAATTGTTGAAAAAAGCATGGGCCAAAAAATGGAGGAGGTGGGATCGGGGCAAGTGACAGCTCATCGAGGTGAAAGGTCGTGAGAAAATGTTCACAAAAAGCCCTGCAACTACCTACGAGTCGCACCTAGAGGGGTAAAATGTATGACCGACCCCCATTAATTTTTACCTCCCAATAATTTTTCCAAACATAACTACCCCCTATCTTCACCCCCTAAGGGGGCTCCCCTAAAAAAATGCGCTGTCACATATAGTCTCCATATTAATTAGTCTCCATATAGTTTTTAATCGATCAGAGCTGGCTAGAACAAATTTTCCAAAGATTTTTTTTGCCTGCTTATTGAAATCGTAAATTTGGGAAACTTACGGTGACATGTTTCTCCCTTTTCTTCGATTTGTTAACTTGATTTGTGGGGGCGAAAAACTATAGCAAGGCTAGGTCAGATTGAAAGGGTAGCTTGCCGGGAAGAAATGGTAAGTCCACTTGGAGGACTTGAAGGCCCATTGTGAAACACTGCCTTCACTGAAAAGGGAGAGTAAGATAAAAGGGATAATGAAGAGCTATAGGAATCAGAAAAAGAGTACGAGTATATTTATACAAGGTCGTATTCAGACATCTATCCGATTTGTTAGGCCGAAAGAGTATGTCAATACGAGGGCTGCTATATATATTTCTGGCCTAATAATGACAATGCGAATATTTATCTTCAAAAATGTCTTTATTGTAATTTAAAGTATTCTCCAGCATGATTTATACACTTTTGCATGCGCTCAAACCAATTGTCGAAGCACTTTTTCCACTCAGATTGAGACACCTCCAAAACATGGTTTTTGAACGCTTCAACGGCATCTTCTGGCGACGAAAATCGTTGACCACGCATTTTTTCTTGATGTGCGGGAATAAAAAGAAGTCATTGGGTGCCAAGTCAGGGCTGTACGGTGGATGACCATCAATTCGACGTTTTGGCCAGTCAAAAAGGCGCTGGTTTGAGCCGATGTGTGAGAGCTCGCATTGTCATGGTGCACAATGATTCGTCTTCTCTTGTTCGTTTTTCGAATTTCTCCGAAGACTTCAGACAAACAAATTGTGGTGTAACATCAAGAGTTGACCGTCCTACGTTGCTCAAGTGGAACAGTCGCCACATGACCAGTTTTGCCGAAGAAACAGGGGACCATTTGCTTCGAAGTGCTTCTTCCACGAACAACTTTCGTTGGATTTGCCTCGTCTTTTACTCATAGATCCATGATTCGTCACCTGAGAAGATCTCACAATCGTATTTTTTCAAAATTTCTTTGCACCAATCGACAGGAGCCTTTTTTTTGAGCGATTGTCAAATTGTACGGGATCCAACGAGAACAAACCTTTTTACGGCCAGGTGTTCATGCAATATCGAATGTATGCTAGTGGAATGCCCAAGGATTCCTCTATCTCACGTTATGTCACATGACGATCTTGCATTATCAGTTCACGCACGTCGGCCACGATTAAGTTCATTAAACCAGTTTTTCGCAGAATGGTGCTTCATCGCCATACAAAGATTTAAGTTCAGCGATGCACTCTTGTCGTGATAATCCACGTCGAAAGTTGTGAAAAATGATCGCGCGAAAATGTTCACGAGTTAATTCCATTTTTTTGCCAAATTGATTTTTTCAAGTCACGGTGGTTAAATAGTCGGTTATTTTAGCACTTACGTCGGTCAACGTGGCAAGATAGATGTTACACAAGGAGGAGTCCTGGCACCCATTTTGATCTTAAGGTATTTGGTTTGTTGGCCTCGAAATTCTACGAAGGCTTGTCTGTCATTAAGGTACTTGGCAATCAATCTTTTGGAAATGAGATCGAAGATCAACCGTATCGAACGGCTGGTCCTTATTCATTTCGGCCGTTTGTTATCTTCGAAGTAATTCCTTTCAATACCTTTGTTTAGCTTTGCGCTTCCCTACAGTCGTGTTGGTGAGCGGCAAGTTGTAAATGCTCTTTCAGGGATGGCAACAACAGGGATTCTTAAACCTTTGCTAGGGGTGAAAGCAGGAAAATCGGGCGGTAGAATTCTCTAGGGGTAGCAAATTTGTCTGGTTTTATAATTGGAAATATGCGGTCCAATTTCAAAATGTCTGGATCTAAGTATGGGAGTTCTACGACCTGATATTCCCAAAAAAATGTAAGCGACCTGTAATTGCCTGGATGCGTATTAAAGGAGAGCTTGAACACCTGGTAGTAATGGTAGAGTATTCCTCATTGACGAGGGCGAAGTCGTAATCGTCCATCTGGCGTTTTCTCTAAAATTACTTTCCGAAACCATTACTTTAGATAAAATCCTTTCTTCTTCGTGCCATAGGCTCTGTTAAATAAATAATTGTATTCTTTGATATGAGTACACTGAAATAATGGCAAGGTCCTTAAGTCACTTGCCGGCAGTTCTTGTGTAGCTAATGTGGCCGGCAAACATGAGTACGAAGCAGTGGAAGAAAATTCAGACTTGCCAGAATGCCGACTTTAGGACATAAACAGGGTGTCTCCTTATGTCTTCTGAGGACCATCTACATGAGGAGCCGAAGGTCATTTCTTTGCGCAGACACAATTTCAAGTTGTCTAAGTAATACCTGCTTGGGTGCCTTCGTAGTAGTCATCCTAACTTGGTAGTAGTCATCTGGGATAGGATGCCTCCGCCCAGGCAGATCAGGTACGATCTTCATGATCTAGAGAGAGGGAGAGAGAAAGAGAGGTGCAGTGGTACAAGAGAGAGCCTTTAGATCATCGAAACTACCAAGCAGGTCTGAACAACATTCAAGTCGCAGCCGCAGTATCCAGCTACCGTGTGAATGTAGTGCTAGGGGAGCATCCCCCGGAGATTTCATCTGAGGAGAAGGTATTACCTCGGCAGACGCGCGTGGTTCTGGCGCAGCTGAGATCTGGATGGTGCAGCCGCCTCAATTCTTACTGGGCACGAATTGATGCTAACGTTCCGACATATGTCCCGCCTGCCTTCAATTGTCCGGCCAAGCCCACTCAGCTGACCCCCAGGTCTCTGTGGACGCATCCAGTTCAAATGGCGCGTTTCCTCCACCTGGATATTGAAGCGGATCCCCCATAGTCGAACAAGACTTCAAAATAAATATATATTGTTGTTACAACAACAACTTCGTGAAGAGCTATTTCCACCGACCTGTCTTACAGATAGGCGTGTTTTATCCAAGTAATGCTGTTGGCTCTCAGAATTTCTCTAAAGGGATTCTAATCGCATTTGCTACGATTCACCATATTTCGTTTTGAAATCTATTGCAGTTTCTATGGAAATTTTGTCAAAATCCCATAAAATAAATATAAAACACATGGAAATATTTTATAAAATTATTATTTACATAAACAACATATTTACTTCGATTACTGTTAAAAATATACATAAACTCACAACACATGTTTATTGTTTAAAGCTCAAGGGACACTTACAACTAGTTCCACACTCCACATGGAATACAATTACTCTACATTGAAAACCACGCCCTGGGCGCAAGCCAATTCACCGGAATGATTGACGGTAATGGTGGCCCGTTTGCAGTATTGCTTCCAGGCATCCGAGCCAGATTCACGACCGCCTCCAGTGTGTTTCTCGCCGCCAAAAGCTCCGCCGATTTCAGCTCCATTTGTGGTGGTGTTAATGTTGACAATGCCACAGTCCGAACCCTGAGCGCCAATCCACTTAAAGGCTTTCGACATGTTTTCTGTGAAGATGGCCGAAGAGAGACCCTGTTCAACTTCATTATTCCATTCGATAGCCTCTTCGACTGAGTTGGCTTTCAACACATAAACAATGGGAGCGAAAGTTTCACGGTGCACCACGGGCGAATCATGAGTCAAACCCGTAATAATTGTGGGCTCCACAAAGAAACCTTCGCGGGATATAACGTTGCCGCCAAAGGCTACTTTGCCACCCAATTTGACGGCCTCGGCGATGGTGTTTTGGTAGCCCTCGATATTCTGCTGAGAATGCACAGGACCTACCAGAGTATTAGCGTCCAACTGATGGCCGATGCGGGACAACACTTGTTTATACTTTCCAATTAGCTGCTTGACAAATTGATCGTATAGCTTCTCATGCACAATGATACGTCTCGTGGTGGTACAGCGTTGTCCGGTCGTGCCAATGCAGCCGAATAGGGCTGCGTCCAAAGCCATCTTAAGGTTTGCATCGTCATTGATGACTAGGGCGTTATTGCCACCCAATTCCAAAATAACTTTGCCAAAACGTTTTTGCACTTCCACGCCGACATCGCGGCCAGTTTGGCAACTGCCGGTAAAGGATACCAATTTGACGCGCTTATCAGAAACCAATTTCTGGCCCACATCTGCGCCGCCTTGACACAAGGTGGTGATGGGAGGCAAATTGTTGCGCTTCAAGACATCGGCGACAATTTTGGTAGTGGCCACCGACACCAATGCAGTGGTGGGAGCACCCTTCCATAAAACACTGTTGCCACAAGTCTGTAAGCGATAGACAAAAAAGATAAGACCATCATCTCTATTATAAAATATCAACAATAGTTACCAAAGCAATAGCGGCATTCCAGCCAAAGACAGCATTGGGGAAATTATAGGCGGAGATTACACCCACCAAACCCAAAGGGCGCCAAGCTTCCAAAATCGTATGCTGAGCTCTCTCCGAGTTAATCATTTGACCAGCATAAATCCTGGACAAACCCACAGCGTAATCGCAGATATCAATGAATTCTTGCACCTCACCCTGGCCCTCACTGTAAATTTTACCCACTTCCAAGCTCACCAATTTACCCAAAGGTTCCTTGTATTTGCGCAGCTCATCGCCAATTTGGCGAACAATTTCACCTCTGACGGGGGCGGGCACTTGACACCATTCTTTGTAAGCCTCGACACCGGCTTTAATGGATTCCTCCATTTCTTTGACAGTACCGGTGCGAACACTAGCAATGGCCTTGCCAGTACCAGGATCTACAGAGGTTACCACTTCCCCTGAGCCCTTCCAGGAGCCCGTAAAGACACCGGCATTTTCACGTTCCAAACCGATGTCTTTTAGAAAAGAATATTCGGGAGAATCAATTAAATAGCTGCTGGCGCGCAGCGAGGAACTGAGGTGGAGGGAGGCTATCCTTTGTGCCTGATGGAGGGGGACATTCTTGAGAAGATTTACAGCGCGAAACAGTTGAGACATTCTGAAAGTAAAACAAAAAATGGAAATTATTTGAAGTTCTGTACATGGTTAGAGTGAGAAATGATCTCAGCTGGATCTGAGTTTGAGACATCCTTTCACTTTCGTACTTCCTCGATCATGTTGGTTGCGATTTTGTAAAAAAAATCGCTCACAGGGATGGACCCTGTGGTGCAATACTAACACAAACATCACAAAAAGATGGACATTCCTGTTTACCTCTTATGGAAGGCACGTTATCACTCTTATTTAGAACGTCGGATGAGGTAAAAAGTAATATTAAATAAGCATTTTGCATCTCCGGACCTCATGGATGCGAAGTGACGCAATCGCGTGTGAAGATCAGAATTCTGTTGTGGTAAAGCAAACCAATGAATTGAAGATTCTGCAAAACACTGCTGTCTTATAAAAGTGCCTATTAAGTAAACTTTATACCCGGCTTAAATCTAATGGAAAATGCGAGCTGCGTTACGAATTTTTGCCTGAATTCATTAAATGATTAAAGTTCTATATTTAGAAGGAGAAATGGAGAGTATATACGAGGGTTGCTATATATTTCTGTCATCTGACATTTCCATTGGAAGTTCGACATTTTTTTAGCATAAACGTACTCAGAACGTTTTGACGTACGACCATCATTTGTGTTGTTTACAGCGACTTGAAAAAATCAATTTGGTAAAAAAAATGGAATTAACTCGTGAACATTTTCGTGCGATCATTTTTCACAACTTTCGACGTGGATTATCATGACAAGAGTGCATCGATGAACTTAAATCTTTGAATGGCGAAGAAGCACCATCCTATAGCACTGTGAAAAACTGGTTTAATAAATTCAATCGTGGCCGACGCTCGCTCAAAGACGAAAGTCGTGAAGGTCGTTCAATCGTGAAGGTCGACCAGAGAACATTGATGCTGTGCGTGAACTGGTAATGCAAGATCGTCATGTGACAAACCATTTCTTCCACCAGCATACATTCGATATTGCGTGAACACCTGGCCGAAAAAATGGTTTGTTCTCGTTTTATCCTGCACAATTTGACAATCGCTCAAAAAATAGCTCGTGTCGATTGGTGCAAAGAAATTTTGAAAAAATACGATCGCAGTGCTTCAAAAGACGTTTATAAGATCGTCACAGGTGATGAATCATGGATCTATGCGTATGAGCCCGAAACATAACAGCAATCGACCGTGTGGGTCATCGAAGACGAGCCAAATCCAACGAAAGTTGTTCGTGGAAAAAGCTCTTTGAAGCAAATGGTCGACTGTTCCGCTTGAGCAACGTAGGACGGCCAATTCTGAGTGGTACACCATAATTTGTTTGCCTAAAGTCTTCGGAGAAACTCAAAAAACGGACAAGAGAACAATGACAATGCGAGCTCTCACACATCGGCTCAAACCAGCGCCGGCCAAACCGTCGAATTAATGGGTCATCTGCCATACAGTCCTGACTTGGCACCCAATGACTTCTTTCTTCCCGCACATCAAAAAAAAATGCGTGGTCAACGTCGCCAGAAGATGCTGTTGAAGCGTTCAAAACCCATGTTATGGAGGTGTCTCAATCGGAGTGGAAAAAGTGCTTCGACAATTGGTTTGAGCGCATGCAAAAGTGTATAAATCCTGATGGAGAATACTTTGAAAAACAATAAAACCATTTTTGATGATAAATTTTCGCATTTGCATTATTAGGTCAGAAATATATATAGCAGCCCTCGTAGATAACAATTGTTGTGTGAAGTGACTTCATGACAGATTGTTTGCTTATAAAACTTAAGGTCGAGAGTTCGAATCACACAGGCATGCGCCTGTATAAGTCTTCAATGTGAAAACAAGTAAAGAAATCCATGGTCGGACAGGGCCGATGGTATGTTAACTTTCACCATAGGAATTTACCAAATATCTTTGTGAAGATGCAACTTCAGGAGCGATAGAGCCTCAAATCTGTTGAAAGCTTGTTACTGGGGCTACATGAAAACATGGTCCAATATTGCCCGATTTCACCAAAGTGCTGACGAAATGATAATACCCGATAGCATAAAAGAGGAACCCACTGATGACGATGAACTGCAGTCTGAAGTTTACAAACGTAATTCTGAAACGCCTGCTTAACGAATAAATCCACAACTGTCTCGCCAGAAATTTGAATTTGACCTTGATCACCGGTTACGAGTTTAGCCTTGGTAATTAGGCGACCTCTGGAAGATTTCGCCATATGTGAAGAGGATTTTAAAGCCATTAACATATTTATTCAATATCTGAGTTAAAAATATGTGAAAAAGCTTTATTTTAAATTAAAAAAGCCAACTGAAATTGAGATAATACAATTTGAAATTAAGAAATGCAAAATGAGAAAATACAAATTGAAAAATTAAAATTGAGAATTGTAAATTCATATTAAGAATATCAGAAACGCAAATTTAAATTTAGCAAGTGCAAATTGAAATTGAGCGAATGCAAATAGAAATTTAGAAATGAAAATTGAAATTGCGAAATGAAAATTGAAATTGAGAAATGAAATTTGAAATCGAGAAATGAAAATTAAGAAAATACGAACTGAAATTTAGAAACGCAAATATAAATTGTGACAGTACAAATTGAAATTGAGAAAATATAAATTGATAATGAGAAAATACAAATTGAAAGTGAAAAAAGAAAATTAAAATTGAGAAAATACAAATTGAAATTAAAAAATTAAAATTGAGAATCGTAAATTAATTCTGAGAAAATACGGATTTAAATTGAGAAACGCCTATAAAAATTGGTGAAAAAATTGAAATTGAGAAATGAAAATTTAAATTGAGAAAATGCAATTTGAAATTGATAAACGCAAGTGGAAATTATGAAAATACAAATTAAAACTATGAGAATACAAACTGATAATGAGAAAGTACAAAATAAAATTGAAAAAGAAAAATTGATATTGAAAATCCCTACTTAACAGGCATATACTTCAATTCGAACGTTCATTGCTAGGACCATACATAGAATTGTATGGTCCTAGTATTATTAAAAACGTTTTTAATTCTCCTCTAAGCGATTTTTCAGCGCTTCTTATTTACCAATTTTCTTGTCCAATCTTTAGCACCCTGTGTTATAAAGTATATATTTTCTCTTCACAAAAAAGTCATCCGAAGAAGAATTTGCGATTTGTAAAACTGATCACACTTTTAATATCGTTTAGGCAAAGTACGGGCCATCGTAATGACCACATACAGGAATCATGTTCCGATAAAGACAAACAAATTTAATACAGTCGTTTTATTTGTTATACAGTATAAATTTCTGTCAATTCAATATTCTTAATTTTAATTTCTCAATTTTTATTTTTTGAATTTTTTTTGAATTTTCAAACGATTTTTTTCAATGTGTATAAGATAAGGATTCGATGCGAAACTGTTTTTTAGTTTAACGGACTACATTTTATAAAAGAAAATGCTTTCCATATTTCATTCTAGTAGCAACGCACCTATGTATTCTCCGAACACATGTTATTCCTCGTGATAATCTACATATACCCCCAAGTTAAATTCTGATAATGGTATTCATATCACTAAAATAATAAAAAAAACAAGAGAAAACGTTAAGTTCGGTCAGGCTGAACCTTATGTACCCTCCGCCGCCCTTACGCTAATAAAGCGCAAAAATAGTATTTTTTTAAGAACAAACCTTTCGGTCCATGCATAAATCCATATCTCAGTCAAAACTTTCAAATTACTCTATATTGGGATTGGTAGCAATATTTAAGTACTTATATATCTATATTGACTTTAAGTAGACCGTTTCGACAAAGCGGTACGTTTTTTAGGTCACATGAGTGAAAAAGGCCAGTAACTATGCAACGTTATGATTTTTTAAGCAAGGTAACTTTACCGAGGTAACTTTAGTTTCTTTAAGAGAAACTATTTTCGCATTTACATTCCCAAACATCATATGACCATAAGCCATCATTACCCATATGTCCATATTGACTATAAATAGTCCGTTTCAAATATGCGGGACGTTTTTGGGGCCACCTGATTTAACTGTTCCTTTTTTTGACGTTTTTGACTATGCCTTTTTTGACGTATTAAGTGCGTACCAACTAAAAGTACATATTTTAATCATTGTCAGTCCACATAACATTATGATTTGTTAAGCAAATACGAATACTCAAAAAAGAGTACTTTTTACCGAGGTACCTTGAGTTGCTTAAAGGAAAACTTTTTTCGCCCTAGGCCGATTTGGCCTATTTATAAGTACAATCACAAACATCTTATGACCATAAGCCATCATCATGCAATATATGAGGATCCTAGGTTGATTAGCTTGACCGCTATGGTGCTTTCAATAGACACACGGACAGACATGGATCATATGTCTTTCTTTATGACGATCATAAATATGTAAGGTCTCCGATCAATATTTCGATCGACAAACATAATAACCGTCCACTATTCGGTGGAGGGTATACAAAACTGAGAATATGTACCAACAAAATATAAAAAATGTGCAAAAATTTTTACAGATAACCACAAATAGAACTCTATCAATTTGATATGCTTGTCTATTGTACCTTTGAAATGTTTTCATAATTTAAAAAATGGAACGTTAGTTTATTCTGTAGTGATAACAAAACTGAAAAATGTCACACTCTCACTTTAAATATTATCGCTGAAATCCAACTCGACATTAGATAAATTTTTAAAAGTTAAACGAAGATTAACTATTTTCCAAATGAAATACCTATTCGAAATCAATATAGTTTAAGATGATCTTTTATTTAATCCGAGGAATACACGAAACCGAAAACAATAATTAAATTTTATGTAAAAAAAAATATTTATTTTCACTTTACAAAAATCCTCATCTATTGTTTGTTGATTGTTGCACCAATTGAATGATAATAGCGATAGCACTTAACAAAATTTATACTCACTTGTTTGTTTGTTTTGAGATAAGCGTTTTTCTTATATTTCTTTAAACAGTCTACAGCTAGATTTCGGTGGGTTTCGAAAAGTTGTTCCACACAGCACGACGTCCCCGGTATTACTGAACGACTTTCGCTTTCTGCTTGTGTATGTTGCGTCCCTATGCAAATCTCACGATTAGTTCTTATCAATTAACCGGCGATTTCAAATTTGTATTGTATTGGTGAATGGAGTAGGGTTGCCATACTTGAAACACTTTCACTGTCCCTGGGACAGACGGGGATTTGTTATTACGAGATTGACATTTTTTAGCATAAACGTACTCAGAACTTTTTTATGTACGACCATCATTTGTGTTGTTTACAGTGACCTGAAAAAATCAATTTGGCAAAAAAATGGAATTTACTCGTGAACATTTTCGTGCGATCATTTTTTACAACTTTCGACGTGAATTATCACGACAAGAGTGCAACGATGAACTTAAATCTTTGTATGCCGATGAAGCACCATTCTAAAGCACTGTGAACAACTGGTTAAATGAAATCAATCGTGACCGATGCTCGCCCAAAGACGATGGTCGTCCATAAACGGCCGTTGTGCCAGAGAACATTGATGCCGTGCTCGAACTTATAATGCAAAATTGTCATGTGACGAATGTATGCTATTCCACCAGCATACATTCGTCATCTGGCCGTAAAAAAGCTTTGTTCTAGTTGGAAAAATACGATTGCGGTGCTTCAAAAGACGTTTTAATGATCACAGGTGACGAATCATGCATCTATACGTATCAGCCAAATTCAACGAAAGTTGTTCGTGGAAGAAGCACTTCGAAGCAAATTGTCGCCAGTTTCTTCGACAAAACTGGTCATGTGGTGACTGTTTCGCTTGAGCAACGTAGGACGGTCAATCTTGAGTGGTACGCCACAATTTGTTTGCCTGAAGTCATCGGAGAAATTCGAAAAACAAACAAGAGAAGACGAATCATTGTGCACCATTACAATGCGAGCTCTCACACATCGACTCAAATCAGCGACTTTTTGACCGGCAAAAACATCGAATTAATGGGTCATCCGACGTACAGCCCTGACTTTTTAATTTCTTTTTATTCCCGCACATCAAGAAAAAAATGCGTAATCAAAGATTTTCGTCGCCAGAAGATGCTGTTGAAGCGTTCAAAAACCATGTTTTGGAGGTTTCTCAATCGGAGTGGAAAAAGTGCTTCGATAATTAGTTTGAGTGCATGGAAAAGTGTATAAATCATGCTGGAGAATACTTTGAAAAACAATTAAACCATCTTTGATGATAAATATTCGCATTTTCATTATTAGGCCAGAAATATTTATAGCAGTCCTCGTATCAATAAATTTGCTAAAAATACACTGGTAACTAGTAATTTGATTTCGGTTACAGTAAATACGAGTATTATCTAAGCATAACATTGTTTAACATTTATTTGGGCTAGACATTGACATTGTCCAACATTTATTTGGGCTAGAAATATTCGAGAGTTCTTGGGGTATTTATCCTATCAATATGGCATAAATATCCCAATGGCCGCCGTAGTGTGCACGACTATCATCTCAGTTCAGCCAGGTTCAACCCCGTGTAAGAACATCTAACAATTTTTCAGCGGCGGGTTCCCATCTCATAAATGTCGGCGACTTTACGAGTAACTGATTTTTCTCTAAGCCATGCAAAAACTTCTCTATAAAATGCATTAGCCCGTAGGATTTACGGCAACGTTAAACAATAGTTCCCGGTCGATAAGCATACATATATTATGCACAGCTCTCTGATTTGAGAGAAGTTTCACCTTGTTCCTTAATGGGATGTTAGGGGACTTAAGTAGTAAACAGTATGGCAACCTATGATTGTACTCGTACTCGTATGTATCTGTCGGTTGTACTGATAACGGCCAAAATTAAATGTGTGTAAAGGAATGACGAGACTTTTTAAACACAGTACGGACCATATGCAAAGATTGCACTTTTCTTATCTTTTTACACACAATTGTCGGAGCTAGTGCAGCTCGTACCTAAGTACATTTGGTTTGACGATATGTTACTTTTGTATTATTTAATCTTCGATCAATGAAATTAATGTAAATATAGGGTGATCCATCTAGAGGAATTTTTTCAGAACAAAAAAATACATAAAAATTCTAATCAAGTGTGGAATCTTTATTTTACCTTCAAATGTTGGCACCTGTATTATGCAAATGAGCGTTCGGTGAGAAACGGGAAGATCCGCTGTTTTCCACCAAAATTTTGTTCAATGATGATGCCCATTTCTGGCTCAACGGCAACGTCAATAAACAAAATTCCCGCATTTGGACTGAAGAGGAACCAGAAGAGGTTCAAGAGGTGCTATTAAATCCAGAGAAAACCACTGTTTGGTGCGGTTTATGTGCTGGTGGAATTATCGGTGCATATTTTTTCAAAAATGATAATGGCCGGAACGTAACCGTGAATGGTGCTCGCTATCGCGCCATGATATCGATCTTTATGCTGCCTGAAATTAAAGCCCGTAACCTTGACGACACTTGGTTTCAACAGGACGGTGCCACTTGCCATACAGCTGCTCAAACAATGGATCTATTGAGAGGTCATTTCGAAAAGCAGCTCAGTTCACGTTTTGGACAGGTGAGTTGGCCGCCCAGATCGAGTGATATCACCACTTTAGACATTTTGCTTTGGGGTTACGTAAAGTCCAAAGTCTATGCTGGCAAACCAGCTGCGATTTAGGTTTTGGAAGCCAACATTACGTTTGTCATTAAAGCCATACCGGTCGAAATGCGCGAACGAGTCATCCAAAATTGTACCCTCATGGAATGGAAAACCTGAGGCGTAGTTGCGGCCAACATTTGAAGGAAATTATTTTCAAAAAATAAATGCCATAAAATTTCCTTTCAAATTACCAATAAAGATTCCACACTTGATTTGAATTTTTATATTTTGTTTTGTTCTGAAAAAATACCTCTAGATGGATCACCCTGTATAATCTACCTTCTTTGCTATACGAGGTGCAAATCGAACAGTTTTTAAGGCAGAGGTCATAAATCAGTGTTATCAATCTAAAATTGCAGGGGGTAGATTAGTTTTATTTTATGACAAATGATACTCTGATCTGAATTAATCTTTAACCAGGATTCGATGAGGGACAGTGGTTTTTATTAGAATAAAGAATTAACTACAGGGTTTACGATGAGCTTGTAAGTCCTCAATCACACTAGGCAATTTTACTTGCACCAATTTTATGATTATTAAATAAGAATAAACCACAGTGTTTACCAAACGCTTTTAAGTTCCCATTCACACTAGGCAACTTACGTACTTGGAAAAATTATTATGATTCCCTTATGAACTTGCCTCTTTAGTTCACACAAGTCAATTCGGTTACGGAAATTATTCAAATTTTGCCTTTTCTGATATTCTGTGATTAATTCGTTCTGAGTTTCTGTGTAAAAAACTAATAAAGTTCTTTATTTAATTAATTATAATTTATAATTGTAACAAATGTTATAAAAACAAAGTGACAACATAATCATGAGACAACTTCATACTACGAAAAAAAACACAAAAGTTACATGGAACATCAATACAAATTTATAGGGATACATTAGATAGACGATATAGAGCAATAGTTATTTTTTGATAAGCTAGCTTGAAAACGTATTGTTTTTCCCACTATTTGGATTTTTTTTTGATTTTTAACATATTTTTGATTTACGAATTCTTTATTCTACACACAGAGAAAAATCAGTTGGAAACCTGCCCGAACTTCAAATATTCGGTTGGATGAACTCACATTCTATCGCAATCACCTACATTCAATGGTATTAATGGTTACATGGTTCGACTTACCAGAAGATGATAGCTAAGATGAGTACAGCCAATAAGGTTATACGAGGGTTGCTGTATATTTTTCTGGCCTAGGCAACACTAAGTGTTGTTGTGTTGTTTACAGCGACTTGAGTAAATCAATTTGGCAAAATTAACTCGTGAACATTTTCGTGCGATCGCTTTTCACAACTTTCGACGTGGATTATCACGACAAGAGTGCATCGCATCGATGAACTAAAATCTTTGTACCGCATCGATTAACATAAATCTTTCGCTCAAAGACGAAGGTCGTGAAGGTCGTCCAAATACGGTCGTTGTGCCAGAGAACATTGATGCCGTGCGTGAACTGATAATCCAAGATCGTTATGTGACATATCGCATAACACCTGGCCGTTGTTCTCTTTGGATCCCGCACAATTTGACAATCGCTTAAAAAAGGCTCGTGTCGATTGGCGCAAAGAAATTTTGAAAAATACGATCGTAGTGTTTCAAAAGACGTTTATAAGATCGTCACAGGTGACGAATCATGAATCTATGTGTATGAGCCCGAAACAAAACAGCAATCGACCGTGTGGGTCTTCGAATAGGAGCCAAGTCCAACGAAAGTTGTTCGTGGCAGATGCACTTCGAAGCAAATGGTCGCCTGTTTCTTCGGCAAAACTGGTCATGTGGCAACTGTTCCGCTTGGGCAACGTATGACGGTAAATTCTAAGTGGTACACCACAATTTGTTTGCCTGAAGTTTTCGGAGAAATTCGAAAATCAAACAAGAGAAGACGAATCATTGTGCACCATGACAATGCGAGCTCTCACACATTGGTTCATACCAGCGCCTTTTTGACTGGCTAAACAAAACGTCAAATTGATGGGTCATCCGCCGTACAGCCCTGACTTGGCACCCAATGACTTCTTTTTATTCCTGCACATCAAGAAAAAAAACTCGTGGTCAACGAATTTCGTCGCCAAAAGATGCTGTTGAAGCGTGCAAAAACCATGTTTTGGAGGTGTCTCAATCGGAGTGGAAACAGTGCTTCGACAATTGGTTTGAGCGCATGCAAAATTGTATAAATCATGCTGGAGAATAGTTTAAAAAACAATAAAACCATTTTTGATGATAAATATTCGCATTTTCATTATTAGGCCAGAAAAATACTTAGCAGCCCTCGTAGCAACCGAATTTACGATCAAAAGTTGACTATTCGATTAATTAACTTTACGAACGTCGATGTCGAATTACCATTTTCAGCACTAAAAGTAGATTAATCGATTTATGGAATCCATATCTGAAGAGTAAATGGAACATAAAACACTAAGATTCGAATTATTTTCAGTATTTTTTAGATTGCACAGCCTTTCAGACTTATGCACCCTATCAGTTTATTATACTGCTGTTTAAGCATTGTGTGTACTCACACCGTTTCCTTTGCAAAATTAAAATGTTAACTCTCTTTTTTTTTTGAAATGAACAAAATTCTAAACAATTCTAACAATTGTCCAAGCGGAAGAAACTGGTCCCAGAACTGCAAGTTATTTACAATAAACATTATCTCCTTAACAAAAAAACTGTATTTAATTTAAAAATCTCATAGCTTCATGTAACGAAAATGCTAAGCCCTTTAATAATAGTAAAGCTGTTTCCAGGACAACAAACAAACTTTTTATGTCTTTAAACGTATCCAAACAAACCAGTTGTCTAGTAACTTTTAATAAATTTTGTCATAAACATAAAATAAAAAATTCTTAAGAATGGAGGTTATGGAAGAAGGCAATCTTATGGACAGAGTTCCTATATTACTACAAAGAGACTTGGAATTTTATCAGGTCTGTTGGTTTCCAAAAATAAGAATATTCTTGCATTACATAAGTATTGACTAAATGATGTATGGATTGTGTAGACCCATCAGCGTGTATTGCAAGAACGTCTTTGCACCGGAGTTGTGGGAGGAAAATTGGACTTTCCGCGATATGCTTCATTTGCTGCCATCAAGCTGATATTGTGGTGGGAAGATGAATATTTTGCTTCATATCGAAAACACTCTGGACTGCTGCATACCGAGAAGGAATTGAGTGAGGGCGATTTTGTGAGTATGAGAAAATAAATTGCTAAGAATTCAAATTAATTTTAATAAATTCGCTTTATCGAAAATTTTGATTTGATGGATGAACGAATATGATTTTTATAACAACCATACAGAGGTACAGGGCGCATTAATCCGGGAATCCATCGAGCGATCTCAGCCCATATATGAACATATCTTGATAAAACTGTATATTGTTTCGATTTTAGAAACTGAGGCCGCAAATTAAATCCGATTCTGATCAAGTGTCCCATAGAACATTATGAGCAACCAGTGAACCAATTTGAGGTCCTGCCATTCTAGATCTTGCTGAGAGTTCGTACTATACATTATGAGCAACATAATTTGAATACAAATCTGCAGCAGAAGGTTTTATAGTCAACTTTAGTTGCTTTGAGGGTTCTGGTCATGAAACTGGCCTTCGATTTGCCAGATTTGTGATCGGCAGCTCCAAATCAACTAAAGTTGACTATCAAACCTTCTGCCGCAAATTGAGTGTTGATCAGTTTAATTAACGCTGGTGAGCTTTAACGATATCGGTTCTATAGTCCTCAGCAAAGGCTCTCGCGCTTTGACTTACAATAAGGCATTAGTTAATAACACTGTGGAACATTTTTGGGGTTATTGTCTGGGGGGTGAGAAATTCCAAGCCAGGGTGATGGTACTAGGTCAGTATATTAAAACCCTCAAAGGGTTATGCGTTTTATGACCTTTTACATTTTTTCCTTATCTTGATGTTTTTTCGCTTAGTTGTAAAATGTTGGTTGTAAAACGTAGTTTGACATACCTCGAGAACGGCTAGTTTGATTTTGCTGAAATAAATCGAGAAAAATTAATAATTACATTTTCTTTAATCCATTAATATACTGTTTCTCTACCAAATCAACATTTTTGCATTAGTCATTATTATATAGTCAAGCTAGACTATTTTTTTTTCTGGTTGTACCCTGCACGACTGTGTGGAACATAGTATTTTCAAGTTATTTTCACGCCAAATGTTTATACTTATAAATATTAAAAATAAAAGAGCTAGGCCCATCTTAAAGTGTACCGATCGACTAAAAATCAGTAGCTGATTACCGATGTCTGTATTGTTGTAGTAGAGGCAACTGTGTGCCGGGGTGGCTGCCCTTGACCGAAGAATTACTGCTTCGGGTCAATAGGTCGATAGAACCGGCTGTCGTGTGATTAAACAATCTCTGGCCGCGATAGTCGCGATAGTAGTCCGATCTTAATGCAATTTGGCAGAAGTAAGTTTTTTGGACCAAGGAAAGACGTTATTAAAATTAGAGAAAATCGAATCAGATTTAGATATAGCTCCCACACAAATGTACAACCGAATTTATGGCGTAAGCTCTAAAAGCCACTTATAACATGCAATCTAAACAAAGTTTGACACAGCTCATACCAATCGATTTGTTACCAGCTCCCATGAAAATTGGTAAAATCAGTCCACGTTTTGATATAGTCTTTTGATAAGTCATTACCGATTTTAGATAGCAGCACTCTAGAGCACGCATACTTATTCCGATTTCGGTTTAATTTGATATATTTGATATAGGAAGATAAATCAACAACAAATACTGGACCGTATTATGCCATATATGTTTTCCCTATACAAATGGTCTGGGGGCATAAAACAAACGGCTGGACATATGGCTTTATACATTCATACTCATTACAGTGAAACTTCCGTAAGAAGCTAAAACCAAAGTAGTTTTTTGAATTAAGCTATGTTTGAGGTGATTGATCTCAACAGGCCGAAAATTTGACCTATTCAAACAATGACATATCGAGACTAAACCGTGAAAAAGTCGTAAGCGCCAAAAATAATGTTTTACAGAAGAGGTTTTTTTTTGGTTTTTTGTCTAATTCATCTGGAGGATTTCGATACAATTGAATTAACAACACTTTGTAAATATTTAAATTTAATTTTTAATATTTGAGCGATGTACAATTTCAATTTTTAATTAAAAAGCGAATGGCGCTTACGTCTATTGTAACCAAAAAGCAGTGAAATTTCCTTACAAATCTAATAGGTCTTCGGGCCCAAAAATCGGTTCCCTATAATCTATGGGCACCACGAATTCTCCCATAAATCCAAATTCGTAATGTAGGGTCCCAAGTTATCTGTACGCTTAACATATTAGAACACAAAAAAAAACTATGTGTGAGGCGCAAAATAGAAAGGGACCTAAGGGTAAAAACCAGTTTTGTTCAGGAGAGCCATTTTAAAGATTTAAATACGTGTATCTTTGGTGTACCATCACTTTCATAAAACGCGCATATCTCTGGGAGGGAACACTTTTGGGGATGGGATCGGTCTCATTCGATGCTCAGATGTTGTCCACATCAAAAAAAAAGTGAAAATTGATTTTTTATCCTTAGGTCCCTTTCTCTATGCGCTGTCACATCTAGAGGTATTTTTTCAGAACAAACAAATATATAAAAATTCAAATCAAGTATGGAATCTTTATTGGTAATTTGAAAGTACATTTTATGGCATTTATTTTTTGAAAATAATTTCCTTCAAATGTTGGCAACTATATTATGGAAATGAGCGTTCGGTGAGAAACGGGAAGATACGCTGTTTTCGACCGCGAAAAAATTTTGTTCAGTGATGAGGCCCATTTCTGGCTCAACGGCAAAGTCAATAAACAAAATTGCCTCATTTGGGCTGAAGAGCAACAAGAAGAAGAAGTTCAAGAGGTGCCATTATACCCAGAGAAAACGACGGTTTGGTGCGGTTTATAAGCTGGTGGAATCATCGGTGCATATTTTTTCAATAATGATGACGGCCGGAACGTAACCGTGAATGATGCTCGCTATCGCGCCTTGATATCGATCTTTATGCTACCTGAAATTGAAGCCCGTAATCTTGACGACGCTTGGTTTCAACCGGACGGTGCCACTTGCCATACATCTGCTCAAACAATGGATCTGTTGAGAGGTCATTTCAAAAAGCAGCTAATATTACTTTTGGACAGGTGAGTTGGCCGCCTAGATCGAGTGATATCACACCTCTAGACATTTTTCTTCCATTTTCCAAAGTCTATGCTGACAAACTAGCTTCAATTCAGGTTTTGGAAGCCAACATTACGCGTGTCATTAAAGCCATACCGGTCGAAATGCTCGAATGAGTCATCCAAAATTGGACCCTCAGAATGGAAACCCTGAGGCGTAGTTGCGGCCAACATTTGAAGGTAATTATATTCAAAAAATAAATGCCATAAAATGTCCTTTCAAATTACCAATAAAGATTCTACACTTGATTTGAATTTTTATATTTTTTGTTTAGAAAAAAACTTCTGGTTGGACCACCCAATATTTTTAAAATTTGGGTGACAGATCGGACGTTGGTGCCAAAAGTTCGCTCCATTCAAACAAGGACCATAATTGCATTACATATATCATTATTCACAAATTATTGCTCAATTTAATGCTGGGGACAGGGACCCTATGGGTGGATGCATTTAAAAAATATATTTAAAGTCGGTCCGAACTACAAACATTCCTATTGCAATCACTAAACGTTACAATCTTTTTTTTAGGTTCGACTTATACTAGAACCGCCTGTTGTGTCAACTAACATTTTTCTTATTGAATTGTTAACTGGATTGGACAACAATTTGTAATGGCAATTACTATTACAGAAATATATGAAAAAAATTAAATGAAAAATATTATATGGGCGGTACATTTTTACAGCCGATTCAAATTAAAAATGTTAAATCGCCTACCGTGTATCCTTCCTTCAGTGGGGGGTATACAAATTATTATAATCTTTATTTTAAGTACAGAAACTCCTCTAATCAAAGTTGTTGGTGTTTCAGAAACTAATTATCTCAATTCTGATCGCAAAATTATAAGTGGTTTCATTTTTATCAAATACTTCGGAGCGAAACACGGAATTGAAATCACTTTTGATCGGAATGGTTTTCTGTGACCTCTACCTACCTTTATATTTCCATATTCCTGATTGAATTTGGGCCGACGTTATCAGTTAGTTTGAATTTTTTCAGTTGGCTGCTCTGCATATCCATTGGTGCAGGCTATACTTAAGGCAACACCACCGTTTTAATTTAATTTAATTTAATTTATTTACATTTTCCGTAATTAAGAAGCCTTTCGGCCGATAAAGCTAATTACAGTAAACTACAGCTTAGAATTAATATAAAGAAACATTTTAAAGTATTAAAAAAATTCAAGTTTAACAAAAAATTCCAGTTTAACAAAAATTCAAGTTAAACAGTTACTCAATAATAGTAGTAGGAAAAAAATATATATGTATATAGAATATGTATATAAGAATTAAAAAATGTTGTACATTTATGCAAATTCATGACATGATAATCAAAAACTAAAGTAGATGTTCCCAATTTAAAGAAAACAGGAAAAAAATGTTGACACACTTACTGGGAAGAAAATTCACAAAGACCATAATCAGAGCATTTCAAAAACTATTAAATGAAGACAATAAGAGTTGTATAAGTAATATATGCTACTACAAAGATTCAAAGTGCCTAAGAAGCTTTTTGCGAAATGTTGAATCGGACATATTAAACGTTTTTAGATAATCAGGTAGCTTGTTAAACACTCGAGCAACTCTGACTTGAAAAGATTTTCCTAACAAGTAGTCAACTCTAGGAATAATTAATTGGTTACTACGTGTGGAACGCGTGAATGTGAACGACTGAACCAGGAACTGTGGGCATTGGTTTCTGTAGACCTTATAAAACTGCAAAAGACATCGTATGTCAACAAGTTGATCAAATGAACAACCTAAAAATTGTTTTACAAACGATTGAATATGCGAAAAACGACTCACATGATACAAATAGCGCATAGCTGAATTAAAAGCAATTTTTATTTTTTTCATATATGTTTTTGCAGTCCCAGCATATACTTCTATACAATAAAGAATATTAGACATTACTAAGGCATGCAACAACTGCTTCTTAGCATAAAGTGGTAGCACAAAGTCTGTGTTGTAAAGTTGACGAAGGGTAAGATTAATTCGGGAAACTACAGCGTCAATATGATGCTCAAAGTTTAATTTGTCATCAACAACAACCCCCAAACATTTAATGCTACGAACAATTTCAATGAAAACATTGTCATATTTCAATTGCAAGTCTACAGGCCTCGTAGAAAATACTAGAGCCTTAGTCTTTGACGAATTTATACAAAAATTACTAGACACCATCCAGCTATGCAATAATTCCAGCACATCATCAACCCTTGCTTGAAGTACATCAATAAATTGATGCTCTCCCTTTAACACTAGCTGAACATCATCAGCATATGCATAAGGAGTGCATGAGCTACCAAGACTATCAAAAAGGTCATTTATAAACAATGTAAACAAAATAGGCCCAAGGACCGACCCCTGGGGCACCCCACTCCTTACCGACAAAACACACGATGAAAAACCGTTAACACTTACGTATTGCGTCCTGCCACTAAGATAAGAGCTTATTAAACGACAGGCGCTGGCTTCAAATCCGTAAAACATAAAAAGTTTGTCTATCAATAAACCATGATCAACTCTGTCAAACGCCTTCTGCAAATCAAGGGATATAAGCACACTTAGGCGCTGATTAGTAAAATTACTTCTCAATTCATCAGTTAAACCGGCTAATAACGCTGATGTATTCCTTTTATTGCGAAATCCACACTGACAATCATAAAGCAAAGACTTTTCTTCTATGTACTCTAACAATTGTCGCTTTAAAATGTGCTCCATTATTTTGGATAAAATTGGCAAAAGAGAGATTGGCCTTAGGTTCTCCAGCGAGTCCGAATTTACTTTTTTCCTAATCGGAGTTATTTTGGAGCATTTCCATTGTACGGGAAATACTGACGTCATTACGATAGTGTTCACAAGATGCAAAAAATATCCTACAATGTAGGGAAAAACTACTTTATGTTAAAAAAAAAATTATTTTCAATCTTTTTGAATCTTTAAGAAAATATACATTATATGATGATCTTCTTCTCTTTGCAGTCAAACGTGGTCGTCAAAACTTCCGATCCCGATAAATTTGTCGGCATTGTCACCAAGTCGGCAGATCTGCTTTTGGAGCACCTACACGTGCTATCGCAAGAGTCCCTGGATCATGCTGATCTCACCGTGCTAACAGCCACTATCGGTGCCGCAGCTCTGGTAAGGAATTGCCTAAATGTCTATCTTCAGGCATGCACCACGAAAATATGCCCACCCAAAGGTGATGAACAGGGCGGCGCATTGAAAGTCTCCCTCAAGCAATATTCGCAAATGTCCGAGGCCTTGGCGGAACGTTTGCTGGATCTCCATTGTCGCCTGCTACTGCTCTACATAGTCCAGGATGCCGACGCTCTGCATTGGGAGGATACCGAACCGTTTTTCGAATCCGAACGCGGTTCCTATACCATTCAAATGTGGTGGTTGTACATGTATGGCACCAAAGATGATCTGTGGAATTCCGTGCCACCCAAGATGGCGCAGCGTATCTTCGGTGGAATGCTTAATGAGACCTTGAGCGTTTTGGCGGTGCGTTACTCGCAAATTGTCACCAGCAACGCTCGTGCTCAATTGCATTTGTGTGATATCTGCAATTTGTTATTTTGTGTGGCAGAGCTGCTGCCTCATGTCAGCGAAAGCGGTGAGGCGTATGTGGGTAAGTTGCATTCGCAGCCATTCTTTGGATGATGGCTTCCCCCATTCTGGCATTTCTTGCCACAGAACACTTAACAACGAACTGATGCGTGAACAGCGGCAAAAATGTGAAACAAAACTTCCCTGGCAATTCTGTCGTTTCCTAATGATGTACGCCCGTTCATATAAAAAAGTAATTTTGTCGGTTTGTTGTTAATGTTTAACAAAATGGAATTGCATCTAATTAACATAAAATTATTATATCCATACGTATGTATGTCTGTCCGTCTGTCTTTATATAAATATATATGTATAATGTGTATAAATTTCTTTCCAGGATTACAGCTAAATAACCAAAGTGTCATTATACGCGATATACATGCAAAGTGCAGGGAACTTTTTTATTGCCTTCTCCTGCGAGGCGCACCACTGGGGGTGCTTTCAAAGGTTTGTTGTTCTGTAGTTACACACTTTACTTCATTATGATGATGAGTTTTTAAAGCAAATTAAATTTTAAAATTTCGCTGGAATGGTGCGGTTGAAGTGGAATAGTAGTTGAAGGAGCCTAAGTCCTTTGGTAGCCAAACCTATGAAAAAATATGGAAAAGTAAAAGCTGCGTTAGGTTCGACTGGGGTGAAACATATATAACCTTTACCTTCGAGTGCGTCTTAAAATATCGTCGTAAGAATATGAGCATGCTCTTGGTAAAGGGGGGGGGGGAAACAAATGTACCTTTCACAGACATTTATGAAAGTTAAGGGGTCCGTTATTAGATTTTTTTTAAAAATAGAAAGGGACCTAAGGCTAAGAACCAGTTTTGTTCAGGAGAGCCATTTTAAAGATTAGGTCCTTTTCTATTTGCGCTTAGAATCGTCGACTTCCCTTTCATAAAACGCGCATATCTCTGGGAGGGAACACTTTTGGGGCATGGGATCGGTCTCATTCGATGCTCAGATGTTGTCCACATCAAAAAAAAGTGAAAAGTTGAAAAGTTTTGTTCAGGAGAGCCATTTTAAAGATTAGGTCCCTTTCTATTTGCGCTTAGAATCGTCGACTTCACTTTCATAAAACGCGCATATCTCTGAGAGGGAACACTTTTGGGGCATGGGATCGGTCTCATTCGATGCTCAGATGTTGTCCACATCAAAAAAAGAAGAAAAAAATGAAAATTGATTTTTTACCCTTAGGTCCCTTTCTCTATGCGCTGTCATATATATAGTGTGGAAGTTCTGTTCGTCTATAGCGGATTTGTTTCGATATCCTGGTGAAGGAAACGCGCCATTTGAACTGGATAAGTCCGAAGAAACCCGGGGGTCAGCTAAGTGGGTTGGACTGGACAATTAAAAAGGTGCAGCACGTCCCTGATGACAGGTGGGACAAAGCATCAATTCACGCCCAATACGAATTGAGGCGGCAGTACCATCCAGATCTTAGCTGAGCCAGAAACACGTGCGTCTTCTATGGTAAAATCTCCGGGGGAAGTTGCCCTATTACTACATTTACGCTATAGCTTGATATTGCTTCTGTGACTTCATGAGCGTGAACGTTGTTCAGACCTGCCTGATAGTTGCGATGAGCTAAAGGCTCTCTCTTGTACCGCTGGTCCTCTCTCTCTAGATCATAAGATAAATCTGCTTGGGCTGAGACATCCTTTCCATGAGATGGTGGTTGGGATGACTAATGTAAAGACTCCCAGGCAGACACTGCGTAGACAACATGAAATTGTGTATGCGCACGGTAAGGACCTTCGCCTCTTCATGTAGATGGTCCTCAGGAGACATAATAAGACAGCCTGTTGATGTTCTCAAGGCGGCATTCTGGCAAGTCTGAATTTTCTTCCACTGCGTCGTAGTCACATTCGCCGACCATACGGGCGCTGTGTAGTTCGCAACAGGGCGACCTATTGCTTCGTAAGAGGCCAACAAGGTCTCTTTGTCGGCTCCCCAAGTAGCTGGATAGTGACTTAAGGACCTTGTTCCTACTTTTAAGCTTAAGCGACCCAACGTTTCAAACTAGGCGAAACTCCTCGAACAGAGTTTATTGATTGACCATGCCGAAGGCATTTATAAGGTCAAGAGACACGAGGACCGACATTGGTCTTGTTCTGGTTAAGGCCGCGTCGGTAGGCTTGTTCTGGTTATGGCCGCGACTTACACGCGTGGTTATTACGTGTAAAGCAGTTGTTGTGCTGTGCTGCTTGTGGAACCGATACTGATGATCAGCACATGGAAGATGTTCGATCAGGCTGGAGAGGAGCAGTACTTCAAGCGTCTTTGCTACTGGTGAAAGCAAGGAGAGCGGCCTGGACGATTCTCCTTTGATTGCGTCTTTGCGTTCGTTGGTCTTGTTCTGGTAAAGGCCGCGTCGTTGGGCTTGTTCTGGTTATGGCCGCGACTTATGCGTGTGGTGATTACGTGTAAAACAGTTGTTGTGCTGTGCTGCTTCTGGAACCGATGCCGATGATCAGCACATGGAAGATGTTCGATCAGGCTGGGGAGGAGCAGAGCTTCAAGTGTCTTTGCTACTGGCGAAAGCAAGAAGAGCGGTCTGGACTATTCTCCTTTGCTTGCGTCTTTGCCTGGCTTCAATAGCTGTTCCACTTTGCCCATTTTTTATGCATCAGAAACTAAGTGAGTGGCCAGGTGACGTCGTTGATCCGGCCAGGCGATACCATGGTTATGTCTGGCGAGCTATAGCAATCGCCCATTATCCGCGTGGAGGCCTTCTCATTCGCTGTGAACTTAAAGCTAACAATTTGCTCTGCCACAGCTATGCCTCTCTGATCGTTGTCTAGGAGAGAATGCCACAGTTCGTGGTGTGCATTAAAGTCTCGTAGAACCAAGCGGTTATTGCCTTGCTGCAGATTGCTTATGTCTGGCAGGTCACAGCGAACAACAGACGGGGTGTATACTTTATACAGGTATAGCTCGGCATTCCCTGACTTTTATGTTTGTCCATTTATTTTCTCTTAATTCTCCCCAGTAATTTTATTTTCGTTATAGAAGTACAGTACTTATCGTACAAATGTAAAAAAATTTAGACTACTGCTAATCATTTCAGGTCTTCCGCAAAGGTCTTGAGAACATGGAAATGTTTTCATCGCGTCACGGCCTACCTAGTGCTTGGATTATATTTGCCCTGCCGCGACTCTTCCCCAAGGATCAGTCATGCCAATGGGTAACGGAATTTGCCGATCTTCATACGAATAGTGCGATTTCGTTGGAATTGAAGGTGTTGCTGGCTTTTCCCGAGGCTGATTGGTCATTTTTAGTAAAGGTGAGGAATACCTAAAGTTTATCGCTTAAAATGGTTCTTATTTCTTCTTTTTATATTATAGGTTCTTTTAATGAGGGATGCCCATTTGACTGGCATTATTTTGAGGCATCTCATCAAACATTTGCCCTCTTCGGAAAATTTTAAAAATGTAGCCAAGAATTCCTTTGTCGAAAATGCAACGGAATCGAAAAAATGCGAAGGTTTCTTGTGCCGAGGTGAATGTTTTAAAGTTTCGGATCTGATAGCCAATGATGTGGGTAAGAAGCGTTGTAGATATTAGTATTATAGTTGTCGATCGGTTGGTATTGGAAATGAAACAAATTGGGCAAAAGGATAAAAAAAAATTCATTGAACGGGACTGAAAAATTTGGTAGAAAATGTCCGTTTATTTGGTAAACTTTACTCCATTGCTTTATAGCATTTTAAGAAAATTGATTTTGATCAGGTGTCAGTATTGTCCATGGAACCAAATACTGGTCTGACTACTAATTATCGAGATAACATTTTTAGTGCTGCGCATTAAACGATTCCGTAGGATCTTGAGGTCGCAAAATTGGTTCCTTTCATAGATATATTAGTATATAATAATATTTCAAATTTCAAAAATTTATTTATTTTGTCGTGAACTAAATGTGCCCTTGATTTCACGATTTGGCTAAAATTGGGCTCCTTCAATGATGGACAAATGAGGGGTCGAAACTCTTATTTCGGAGGACCTAGGAGCCTTACGTGGCCGTGAAGAAGAAGTCAAAAGGGTTAATATCACACGTTCTAGGCGGCCAACTCACCGATCCAAAACGCGCTCTTCGAAATGACCTCTCAATAGATACATTATTTGAGTATCTGTATGAAGCCAAATGTCGTCAATTTTACGGGCTTCAATTTCAGGTAGCGAAAAGTCCGGTATTATGGCGCGATAGCGAGCACCATTCATGGTTACATTCCGGTCATCATTTAAAAAAAAATTAACCGATGATTCCACCAGTTCATAAGCCGCACCAAACCGTGCTTTAAGCGGTGTATGCCTTTCTATAATGAAATGACAAATAATACTAAAAAAATAAAGTTTAACACAACTCACGCGTAATCTGCGAAAAAAAAACCCTCTAGATTGATCACCCGTTACAATTTAAAAAAAAATATGGATCGAGTATTCCACCAGCCCATAATCAGTACCAAACCGTAGTTTTCGCAGTGTAAGTCTGTCCATGATGAATCCGCAAACAATACTGAAAGAAAAAAGAAAATGTTTACACAACTGAAGCGTAATCTGTGATAAATATAGGGTGATCCATCTAGAGGTATTTTTTCTGACCAAAAAAATATCAAAATTCAAATCAAGTGTGGAATCTTTATTGGTAATTTGAAAGGAAATTTTATGGTATTAATTTTTTGAAAATAATTACCTTCAAATGTTGGCAACAGTACGTATTATGGAAATGAGCGTTCGGTGAGAAACTGGAAGATCTGCTGTTTTTGACCAAATTTTGTTCGGAGATGAGGCCCATTTCTGGCTCAACGGCAAGTCAATAAACAAAATTGCCGCATTTGGCCTGAATGATGGCCAGAGAAAACCACGGTTTGGTGCAATTTATAAGCTGGTGGAATCATCGGTGCATATTTTTTCAAAAATGATGATGGCCGGAACGTAACCGTGAATGATGCTCGCTATCGCGCCATGTTATCGATGCTACCTGAAATTGAATCCCGTAATCTTGACGACACTTGACTTCAACAGGACGGTACCACTTGTCATACAGCTCAACCAATGGATCTATTCAGAGGTCATTTCGAAAAGCAGCTAATTTCACGTTTTGGACTGGTGAGTTGGCCGCCTAGATCAAGTTCAGGTTTTGGAAGCCAACATTACGCGTGCTATTAAAGCCATACTGGTCGAAATGCTCGAACGAGTCATCCAAAATTCGACCTCAGAATGGAAACCCTAAGGCGTAGTTGCGACCAACATTTGAAGGAAATTATATTCAAAAAATAAATGCCATAAAATGTCCTTTCAAATTACCAATAAAGATTCCACACTTGATTTGAAATTTTATATTTTTTTTGTTCTTAAAAAAATACCTCTAGATCACGTTCCACGTTCCCTTTTTCACCTGCTGTTAAGAAGTGAATTCTTTTAACTTCTTCAAATAACAAAAATAATTTAGAGCATAGATTCCATGTTATTACCCTACATTACACTGTGCTACAGGATATCCTACAACACACTGTGGTACTGTCACTGTTGTTTTTAACACCTTAAAGAAAAGGACGTAGACCCCACGCTTATTACACCGATCGACTAGAATCACTATCAGATTTCATTGAGTGATGTTGGTCCGTCCGTGTATTTTTCAGGCTTGGACCAAGAACGAAAATTGGTCTATATCGGTTCATGTTTTGATATTACACAAAAGTCTTACCAGATTTCTAAATTTCTTAAAATGCTTTAAGTGTGACAAATATCCAACTGCTTGAACATTTGCCATATCGATCGATGTTTTCGAATATCCCACGCCAAAGAAAGATCGTTCCTGATTTGAGGTCCTGCTTCTCTAGAAGTCCCATATTAAATCCAACCTTGCTCAAATTCCAGCCTGAGGCGCGTAATCTTCCGAATAGGAGAGTGGTGTAGGGCATCTCATAGTCTGTCCTGCCCAACTTTACATTTTCTACTTGTTTTTATTTAAAAAAGTTGGTTCTGTTGACAGTGTTGAGCCCCTACGCTAAACCTCTGATAGAAAAGATGGTACAATTGTATAATTTAAGATACAATAAACGATATCTTGGTACACTCAATTAATTTTTGGTACAATTTACTCCCCGTAAATTTAAGTTTTAATTATAAAATATTATAATAAAGAAAAATAAACATTTTCAGACCCTGTAGGTCAATCAAATTGCCAGATTGTTTTATCCTTGACATATATATTGGTTGCCCTTGGCAAGGCTGTGGATATTAAGTCATGCTTGATAAAAGCTTTGGAAGAAGTTGGTCTTCCTGGATGGGGTGATTGTTTGGATAAGCGGCAGGTTGGTAACTCTTTCAATCTTCAGCCCACCGGTTGTTCTTTAGATTTACTCTAAACACCTTTTTTTAAGGTTTGGAATCAAAAACGTCCACCCTGGCTGGAAGCTATTATGCACTTTGTTTATCCTGTCCTGGGTGCTATAGTTGATATGTTAGTAAATGCTGTCGAGGCAGGGGCCAGCATGTATCAGGCCATGTCGTTGGCCCTAACCTGTGTATCCGAAATGTGGGATTGTATACCAGAGGGTCTGTACAAGGTGACCTCTCTGCTGCAAGATATTACCCCGGTATCCACCAGGCCTTTAAGTATGTTTCCGTTCGTGTAAAGTTATCTTGTATTCACTGATATTTTGTATAATTTTCTAGGTGATTCGGTTCTCATGCAGGTCATGTTTGCTGCTTTATATACGGAGCTGATTAAGACCGCTGAGAAATATGAGAAATCCAAGGATGAGGACAGAGCGTCCATATGTTATACTATTTCAGAAGCAATTTGTTCTATTGATGAAGATGACAAGCACACCGATCAGATTGAATTGTTCTTGAAACAGGCCAAGGATAGCATTATTTTGGAGACCTATGGTGAATCAGGACGGCGAGCCGGTGGCATGAGTGCTGTGAGTACCGTCAAGATTGATGAGCTTGGAACGGCCGACTCGGATCGCATGAGCCATAGTCCACCGGCTAATTATGCCATGGAATTGGATGTGGGCATAACGGATTTCATAGCTGAGGTTTTGACCAGTGATGTTTTGACAACGGATATTGGAAAGCAGGCATTAAAGGTAATCACTTCTCTTTATACCTACGGAAGAGAGTATTATAAGTACGGAACACAATCCCACGACATCGGTTCTATGGACCGGATTGACCCGAAGCAGCAATTCTTCGGCCAAGGGCTGTCACCAGGGTTATCGTTGAATAATTTCAAAAAGTCGCACAAAAAGGGTATTATTTTTGAAAAAGTGGCAAAAAGGTGTTTAAAAAAAAAGTCGCAAACTTTTCGTAAGTTCGTTTTATTAAAACAATACATTTAATTTTAATAAGAAAAGTTACAAACAAAACAGTAAAGACTAAGTTCAATGAAATGAGGAGTAAAATACGCATTCAAACTAAAAAACAATTCAATTTCCGATAATAAGCGCAAAAAAGTAGCAAAATCTGCTTTAATTGTAGTACCCATATGTCCATATTGACTATTCCTGTTTTTGACCATTCAGGATGTTTTTTTGGGCCATCAGAGCCTAACCTTTCACCAGCTGAGCCTAACCTTTCACCATGCGGACGGACATGGCTAGATCGTGTTAGAATTTTATGATAATCAAGAATATAATTACTTTATAGGGTCTCCGATCAATATTATGTGGTGCTGCAAACGAAATGACAATTTTAATATTCTCTTTCGTGAAGGGTATAAAAAATCCAAACATCAAAAGTCGGAAATGGCAGACTATATAATACGCTGCTCTACTGGATGTGAAGATGAGTCACCTGAAACTAGGCTTTTGGGCTCCTTGAAGTTATGAACTGGGTTCTTTATATATCCAATTTTAAAAATTATTTCATATAGATTCGTTGGGTTTGTGGTAAAATTTAAATTTTTAGGTTCTCATATGTCCTTGCTTGATTGGGCCGGGGTTGCTTACTTGATACTTTTTACAAATGTTCCGTTTTGTTGGTATTTTTGCCCTAAAGCACACTGTAGTGCAGGCTATTCTGTGCCAAATTTCCTAAAGATTGGATGTAATAAGTGCGTTTCAGAGCTGTGCGGCAGGACTGTTGTCTTCACAGCCTGTGTGCAATACACATATACATAGCTGCTACATACGTAGCTGACGAGAAAAAAATAAAAAATATCTTTTAAAAGCAAACACACATTTCGAGTTGTGGAAAGTAGCAAAAATTTCAAAAGGTGGCAAAAAGGGGATTTATTAAAAAGGGGCAGTAAAAGTCGCATGGGTTCCAAAAAGGGTCAAATTGCCACTTTAGTCGCACAACGGCAACGCGGCACACATTTGCCGCTGCAACAACAACAACAACATAAGTACGGAACAGATTATTAAAAGCTAGGTTCAGCGGAAATGTTTGAAACTAAAAGAAATATTTGAGTTAGATTCAACATTAACTGTGCCGATTGACTCAGAATTACCAGCTGATTTGATTTTACGACTTTTGTCTGTGTAACCGTCTTAAAATAGTCAGATACTTCGATTTAACGAACTATTGCCTTCTGCCCACTTTAGGTAGTTGTCCGATTTTGATGTAATCCTGTAAAAGTTATACTTATGGACCTCAGACCGGCGTTATGGACTTTAAAAACAATCGATTCCGATTTAGATATACTCCCACACAAATGTTCGTCCGATTTTTGGTCTTACCACTCTAGAAGCGACATATTGCAAATTTAAAAATGAAAATATGGTTGTAGCAACAATATACTTATAAATATGGTTGGTGCGACAAAAGTATTGGTTTTTTGGGTTTTATGTTAACAAAAATGTGATTACGGCTGCCATACCGGCGAAATCGTTGTTTTTTAAATTGACAATGTTATTGTTACGAATCTTACGTAATAATAGTACTTTTTATATGTAAATTAAATTGTTTCCAAACAATCTACTTTGGATTAGTGGCGCAAAACTACCGTTGTGGATAAATGTTGCATAACTTTATTTTATTAATTAGTTATTTATTATTATTATTTTTTGTTATATACATACTTAGTATACTTTATATATACGTATACGTAGTACATGTATACGTAGTATATTAATGGGGAATATTTTTGGCTTTAATATGAAAAATTCTATTCCGCAAGTGGTGGCCATTTTCGGCTGCGCACAGTCGTGCTCTTTCCAGTATATTTTGCATAACTTTTCGTAACATTTTCGGTGTAATGGCTTGAAGTTCATGGCGAATGCTGTTTTAGCGGTGGTATGTTTGCTGGCTTATAACCTATACCCGTTCTTTCAAATAACCCCAAAGACAACAGTCTGGCGCTGTAAAATCCGGCGAACGTGGAGGCCAATTGAAATCGCTTCCTCGCGAAACAATGCGTTCGCCAAAGAGGTCCCGTAACAGAGCCATTGTGTCCCTTGCAGTGTGGGCTGTGGCTCTGTTGTGTAATGTTCCATTTCAAACTCCCTAAGTTTGCTTCACAAAATTCTAAAATAAAAAAAAAATATAAATAGAACTAAAAAGTTATTAACCATTCAAACCACAAGGTTAGTTTTGCGCCACCTTAAATTATTTCTACTGATAAAGAAATCACTCCCCTTATTGAGAGTTTAATCCATTTGTACATACTTTACTAAAATCTCTATTGTTGAATAAAAACGTAACCCAATCCTTACAAAAAATTTTGGGGATCATAGTATGGTTGTGTCGTACTATAGTTTGGAAGATCATGCTATGGTTATGAGGCTCATAATATAGTTGTGGGATCATAGTATGGTTGAGTATAAATAATAATATGGTTGTGAGTATCATAGTATGGTTGTGTGTGAATAATTCTGTTGCTAATAATATTGTTGTGGGGATCATAATATGGTTGTGTTGTGATGATCATAATATTGTTTTGCTACAAACATACTCGTACTCGTATAACCAACAATAGTATGATGCTCTTTGAATATTGTTACCCCAACAATACTTTTTTTATTCGTGTAGCTATCGAACATGCCTATTGACTTCACTTTGCCCTATTAGACATTGAGCGAATTGCCGGTGCTTTCCATGGGCTACTTGTATGAGCTTCTGAGTAAGGGCTGAATTTTGTATACATTTTTGTCAAATTGTTTTGTGACAACCTATCTTCATTACGTGCACTTTCTCGATCAAAAACTATGAAGTTTGCAAGCGTCTCAGCATCACTCCGAATTTTTGTAATAAGTAAAGAGCTCTATTTTCAATAATCGACACAAACATATGTGACAGCTGTCAAATTTCAGAATTGACACTTGCACACACAAAAATGACACAAAATTTAAAAAGTCGACTCTTACTGAGAAACCTTTAGAAATTAAAGCAAATAAAGCGCTAGCATGGCAAACCTGTAGTAAAGGCAATACCCGGAAAAGGCGCTTTTCGTTTGTTTTTAGAGCACCGAAAAATAGTTGTTGGCATAAAACAAAAAACAACCTTGGGCTTACTCTGCTATAAAGGGTGGTCCAACCATAATGCACGATGTAAATTGTGAGTCACACCTTAACGTCAAGTTTTTTGCCCAACTTAACTTGCCTCTTATTTATAAAAAATGAAATTCTCTTTTTCCGTTTCAGGTGTGCTACACATATTTGAAAAACAACAAAGAATGGCTAATGGAACAATTGGGCACGAGTGAGAACGAGCCCAGTCCCTTTCAAGGAGTGCAAGGACAAAATATCAAGGAGACCAAACCCACACTGCTCAAGACTATGTTCTTTATTGACCAACATCCCTTTGATCAGGTATGACTAAACTTTTTTAAATTTTTCTACATTTTCACAAATGCAATTTTAAATCTATGCAGTTATTAACGGGTTCGCTGAAAATCGATTATGTTACATGGCTGCAAACGCCCATATCGCTAAATCCGGAACGTGCTTGGTTGCATTTGTCGCGACGCTGTGACTTTCAAGAAGATGCCAAACTAACCTTGCCGGAAGTAGCCATGGTGGCAAGCATAACGAAAATTATGAAGAAGCGCAAGACGTATGGCAAGTAAGCAGAAGACGACAGCAGCACCAAGTAATGGAATCAAATCAAAGGGGACAAAAAGAAAAGGAAAACAAATAAACACACGCACACACCACAGAGACCAAAGAAAGGAAATAGAAATAAAGTCGACTTTCAGTCTTGTGTCTTTAAAGGCAAGCAATTCTCTATTTTTTTTTTGTTTAGCAAACGTTTGTTGTTGACAAATTTTAAACATTTTTAACCATGGGAAAGACGTTTGTAAAACTGATGGCGAGGAAATGAATTGGAAAATTATACGTAAATCATACGCACTGTTGCTTAAACTCCATGAACTCCAGCAGAATGAGGATACGGATATGAATGTGTACAGCATATCCGCTAAGCGTGTGCGTTTGTGTATGTGAGTACGTACGACATGTGCGTGTGCGACTAGGGCTTTTGACTTTGGCGACCCTTGCTGGCCCGGCCCCCAGCCGCTGCCACTGCCTCTCGGAATTCTGGTTGTAATTTGAATACATTCATGTGGCATAATTTACACATATTTGTGGTTATGTTTTCTTTAAGGCTTCAAATAATAAACATTTCAGAACAACACAACGAAGCTATAACAATGCAAATTTACTGCGAACAATCAGCCTTTAAATTACACACACACATACATACTCTAGCAAGTACACGATGTACCCACTCAGTTCTTGCGAGTACCCTGCGATTTTACGATGGCGCATTTGGTTGCTATGCAAAGTGTAAGTATTGAATAATGGAATAATTGAAAACTTAAATGATAAAACAATTGATTAAATTAATTAATAGCCTTGGATGAATGAGTAATTGACCGCTATGTAAATATTATTTATAAATTGAATACAAATATTAAATTGGGGTCGACTATGTAATACCGTACTATAGTATACGAGAATTTCGCCTTGCCTGTACAAAACCTTCCAGGACACTTTTTGACCATTCTCTACCGATATCTATAAGTATATTTGGTGTCACCCACACGAGGGCTGCTATATATATCTGGCCTAATAATGAAAATGCGGATATTTATCATCGAAAATGGTTTTATTGTTTGTCAAAGTATTCTCCAGCATGATTTATTCAGTTTTGCATGCGCTCAAACTAATTGTCAAAGCACTTTTTCCACTCCGATTGAGACACCTCCAAAACATGGTTTTTGAACGCTTCAACAGCATCTTCTGGCGACGAAAATCGTTGACCGCGCATTTTTTTCTTGATGTGCGGGAAAAAAAGTCTTGGGTGCCAAGTCAGGGCTTCTTCTCTTGTTCGTTTTTCGAATTTCTCCGAAGACTTCAGGCAAACAAATTGTGGTGCGATTGTCAAATTGTGCGGGATCTAACGAGAACAAACCTTTTTTTACGGCCAGGTGTTCATGCAATATTGAATGTATGCTGGTGGAATAAATGCCCAAGGATACCTCTATCTCACAGTGTGTCACATAACGATCTTGCATTATCAGTTCACGCACTGCACAACGGCCGATTTTGGACGACCTTCGTCTTTGAGCGAGTGTCAGCCACGATTGAATTCATTAAACCAGTTTTTCACTGTGCTATAGGATGGTGCTTCATCGCCATATAGAGATTTAAGTTCATCGATGCACTCTTGTCGTGATAATCAACGTCGAAAGTTGTTCACGAGTTAATTCCGTTTTTTGCCAAATTGATTTTTTCAAGTCACTGTAAACATCACAAATGATGGTAGTACGTCAAAACGTTCTGAGTACGTTTATGTTAAAAAACGTCAAACTTTCCAATGGAAATGTCAGATGGCACCAGGCAACAGTTAGTGTTGCGTATGCCAGAAATATATATATCAACCCCTTTTAAATTTAAATTATTGCCGCAGAATGTCAATCAATCCCATTAAAAGCACAAAAAAAACCATCAAAAATTTAACCGCACATACGAGTATTTATTACTAAAATGATTTTTGAACTATAAATTATCCACAATCGAGTTAATTTTAATAATTTGAATTAAAAAAGGAAATACATACATTAGGGTGGGTCGAATTATCAATCGATATTGTGCCATCGATACGACTGAGAGAAAGGAATGAGAAGTATTTCTATTCTCACGCGCTCGTGTTGAACACGCAGAAAAAAAGTATGGTTGTGGAGACAATATTCGAAGAGGATCATAGTATTATTGGGTATATGGTTGCGGCACAACAATATTATGATCCTCACAACAACAGTATGATTCACACATAACCATACTAAGATCGCCACAACCATAGTATGATTCACACTCAACCGCACTATTATCTCCACAACCATAGTATGATTCACACTCAACCATACTATTATCTCCACAACCATATTATGATCCTCCCAACCATAGTATTTTTCTTATACAACCATAGTATGATCCTCACAACCATAGTCTGATTCGCACACAACCATGCTATTATCCGTACAACCATAGTATGATTCAATCAACCATACTATGATCCCCAAAATTATTTATTAGTATTGAGTGTTGTTATTCAAAAATAAGAGATTTTTATCAAGTAAGTTATTTTAAATTGCATTACTGTTAGTTCATAGGCAGATATGAGGCCATGTTTTTATTGAACATTTCATTCAAGAAACAAAAATATATTTTCCAACGGCAGTCGAAAATACTTTTAGTTGCTAGCAGAGGTGAATGCTACTTCACCATCCGTAGACCCCAAGTAACTAATGTGATTAACATATGATCAATGGCTATATACTTAAGTGCAGGGAGATTTTAAATAAACGAGAACAAGTCGGTAGTAGAGTATTTCACCGAAAAAAGTAAACACGATAAAAATCCCTCGAACTGCCTTTCAATTGTTGTTGTTTTTTTATAATGCACAAGAAGCATGCACTGTAACTTGTGTATGTTTTTTTGGTATATCAAAAAATCATACGTACACACATGTATGCTCTATAAAACTGTTTTGTTATGTTCATGTTCACAACCATACTGTATGATTGCCGTAATCATGTTATTGTTTAAATTTAAATTTTAAACAACAATACTCTTGTTGCACCAATCATGTTTATAAGGTTGCTACAACCACATTTTCATTTCTAAATTTGACAATAATACTATTGTTACATTTCAACAATATTAATATTGCCGCAATCATACTGTTGTCAAACTGAAATTCAAAAAACAATACTATGGTTGCGACGAACATGCTTTTATTGTAGAGAACATATTATTGTTGCGGTGACCATATAGTAACCATATCTTTTCTCAGCGTGTAAAAGGGTTGTTTTTAGGCGTGTGGTTTTCTAAAATTGTCGCATTTGGAGTAATGAAAATCCACAAGTCATTGTGAGACGCCGTTACATCATCAAAAACGCACTGTTTGGTGTGCTCTTTGGGCAGAGGGAATCATTGGTCCATATTTCTTCAAAAATGAAGCCGAGCAAAATGTTACTGTCTATGGGGAACGCTGTTGAGTCATGATTAATGACTTTTTCATGTCTGATTTGGAGGATGTTGATGTGAACAACCTTTGCTTCCAAAAAGACGATGCTACATGCCGTACAGCCAACGAAACAATTAATTTATTAAAGAAAACTTTTGGTGAGCGCATTATCTCGCGTTGTGGGTCAGTGGCAAGGCCTTCAAGATCGTGCGATTTAACAACGCTGGACTATTTTTGTGGAGTTATGTGAAGTCGCTTGTCTACGCAGATAAAACCGACACGATTGACGTCTTGGAAAAGAATATTAGGCGCGTTATTGCTGACATACGACCAAATGCTGCAAAAATTGGTCGAAAGTTGGGCTTCTAGGCTGGAATTTATTTGAGCCAGACGCGGCGACCACTTGCCCGAAATCATTTTAAAAGATAATGGCAAACCCTTATCTTTATAAAAAATCTAAATTCTTGGTCATAACATTAAGATATATGCGTTTTATTTCTTCTTAAAAACCACGCGTCTGAAAAACCACCCTTTCACCTTGGAAAAGCAATACTTTAAAAAAAACTAAAAAATTAATATTGAGAAAGAGTCAAAAATTAAAATTTGGGCGCCTTGAAAATTTTTTTTTGATGTTTTATAGTGGAACTTTTTTTCCTCACGCGAAAAGATATAAAGTAGAAAAATCGATGGCACAATATCGATAATATTTTGTCCTTACAAATCGGCCCACCCTAACATACATATTGACGGATTAAAAGATCTTTTTTAAAATAAATTTATTTGTAGTTTTGGCTAAAAAATGTGGTACCCAATCCTTGACAGTGGGACAGTTTAAAAAGCTTAAACTAATGTGACGGGTTAAACGATATTTTTTACATTAAATTAGTTCGGAGTTTTTTCTAAAAAAATGTGGAACTTAAATCCCTTCACAGTGGGAAAATTTTTAATAACGTAAATTAACGTTTTTTTTCCTTAAAGTTTTTATTCGTGAATTTTTCAAAATTCTTCATACTGTCTAAATTAAAAAAAAAACAGTGGTATGATTTTATGGAGGCAAATGCTTTTGTTTTGTTCCTCAAACCCTGAAGTAATTGAATTGGTTTTAAAAAGATCACATTTTTTAACAGTTGAACAATGTATGGCAACAACCCATGTCTTCGATTTACGGAGGTAGGGACTGCCGTTTGCGACCTTGACTCGATGTTCACATTTTATAACGACATCCTGTTCCTGTTCCTGTTAATGTTGCTGCTGCTGTTGCCGGTTTTATGAATTTAATATTTTTTTAACGGGCTGAGAAATGGTGTTCTTCTTTTTTTTTGAATATTGCTGCTGCCTTTTCTTAGACAATTAAGGAAATTAATGCTTCTCATACAATTGTATAAGTGAGTGTGTATACACGTGTGTTTGTGAGTGTGTGGGTTCGAAATCAGCCACAAATACAATGCAAGGACTCGTTTATGATGAAATTCTAGTTTATGAAAGTGCCAAGACTAGCAATTATTTAAGAACAAACATGGGCTTTACTCTTCTTCCACCGCAAATGGATGTGTGTTAGCCTTTATTTTCTTTCAGTTTTGTTTGTAAGAAGTGCTAAGTCATTTGTTTGCTTTTGTTTTGATTTTTTTCTTTTCTTATGTATAACATCTCACTTGCTTAGCTAAAAGATATTAACTCAAAAATTCCAGATTTAAATTTTTTGTAGGAAAATTACAAATAAAGGTCTTCTTAATCTTTTATATAGGTTGGGCGGTCTAACCTTTTAAATTTGAATCGGCTGTAAAAAAAAAAAATACTGTTAAGCTTTTTCTAATTTCTGGATCTATTGGAAAGGTTAAACTTTATCATTTAATAATGGAACACCATCCGTTTTCGCTCCGCCCAATGGGCTGAAGATTGTTTGACTGGAGGTGAAGGATTTTACTGTGGCATCTCGGTGGCTATGTCAATAAGCAAAATTGACGCATATGGGGTTCAGAGAACCTACACGAGACTATTGAGAAGCCAATGCATTCACAACGAGTCACTTTTTGGTGTGGATTTTGGGTCATTAGGACATTTGTCATCTAAAATAAGCAAGGAGCCGCCGTAACCGTCGACGTTAAGCGTTACCGCGTCTTACTTAGCGAATTTTGATTCCAAAAATTCAAGAGAATGACATGGATGACATTTGGTTTCAACAAAATTGGACCTCATGTCAAACAGCCAACGCAAGCATCGACATTTTACGCACTGCACTGTTTTTGAAAATCGAATAATCAGTCAAAAATTATGATGTCAATTGGCCTCCTCAAAAGTGTGTGTTTTGCCATTAAAGAGATTCGACCCGAAATAATCGAAAAAGTGCTGAAAAATTAGGTTGATCGGATGAGGTGCTGCCGGCCCAGTTGCGGTAGTCATATGAAATAAATTTGAGAAAATTATCAGTACTTTCTTTTTTACAGCCGATTCAAATTTAAAATTTTAAATGGCCCACATTGTAAATACATTCACTTGCTCAACCCTTTTAAATTTATACATTATACTTTAAAGCAGTACTGACCAGAGAAGTTATATTATAGATAGAAGTGTCATTAAAAAGCTCTGATTTTATAACAAGACGTATAAAGGCAAAGTCTCAAAAACATTAATTGCTTTGTGAATAAAAAGCTTTTACCTGCAAACAACTCACCATAATAATAGAGCTTTTTAATGGTGGGTACATAGATGATATAAAAAGCTCTGTCGATATAACGTGGCGTTTAAGGCAAAGGCTTTTCCTTTTCATACAAAACCATTTGATCTATTAAAGTTGTATCCATCATACGCCACACCATAGCAACGGAGCCTTTTGATTGTACTTCGCTTTATAATACAAAATCATGGCTACGGGTTGCTATATATATTCCTGGAAAAGGCAACACTAAGTGTTGCCTGGTGCCATTTAACATTTCCATTGGAAAGTTTGACATTTTTAGTATTGACGTACTCAGAATGTTTTGACGTACGACCATCATTTGTGTTGTTTACAGTGACTTGAAAAAATCAATTTGGCAAAAGAAATGGAATTAACTCGTGAACATTTTCGTGCGATCATTTTTCACAAATTTCGACGTGGATTATCACGACAAGAGTGCATCGGTGAACTTAAATCTTTGTATGGCGATAAAGCACCATCCTAAAGCACTGTGAAAAACAAATTTAATGAATTCAATCGTGGCCGACACTCGATCAAAGACGAAGGTCGTGAAGGTGTCCAAAAACGGCCGTTGTGCCAGAGAACATTGATGCAGTGCGTGAACTGATAACAAGATCGTCATGTGACATACCGTGAGATAGAGGCATCCTTGGTCATTTCTTCCACCAGCATACATTTGATATTACTTGAATACCTGGCCGTAAATAAGGTTTGTTCTCTTTGGATCCCGCACAATTTGACAATCGCTCAAAAAAAGGCTCGTGTCGATTGGTGCAAAGAAATTTTAAAAAAATACGATCGCGGTGCTTCTAAAAACTTTTATAAGATCGTCACAGGTAACGAATGATGGATCTATGCGTATGAGCCCGAAGCAAAACAGCAATCGAAACAAAACCGTGTGGGTTTTCGAAGACGAGCCAAATTCAACGAAAGTTGCTCGTGGAAGAAGCACTTCGAAGCCTGTTTCTTCGGCAAAACTGGTCATATGGCAACTGTTCCGCTTGAGCAACGTAAGACGGTCAATTCTGAGTGGTACACCACAAATTGTTTGCCTGAAGTCTTCGGAGAAATTCGAAAAACTAGCAAGAGAAGACGAATCATTGTGCACCATGACAATGCGAGCTCTCACACATCGGCTTAAACCAGCGCCTTCTTGACCGGTCAAAACGTCGAATTGATGGGTCATCCGCCGTACAGTTTTTTTTGTAACATTCGGCATTTTTGAGTTAATACTCTTTCGTTGAACACGTTAAATATGAAGAATACAAAGGAACAATAACATATTAGAAATGTTTGTTAACACGCTGTTAATGCCAACTTTTCGAAAACAATTGAATTAAAATAATCCAGCACAACGCATATTGTAGTCGTACTAACTTCTTAATAATAAGGACACAATTATGCTAGGAGGCGCATGGGTAATATTGGGCAGAATCTTTATTGAAAGGAAAATTTTTTTAAATAGTTTTTGGATGTTGTTTTATATTCAATGATAAATTTAATTTCGGGCCTTGTTCTTGCGTCAAGTAAGTGGGCGATATCATTTCATGTAAGCAAAGATGGCTCCTTTACACGATTACTCTACCATATGTTAGAGAGTACATTAGGTTTGTTATTCCGTTTATAACGTATTGTCATATGCGACAATACAAATTTCTGAAAAATCTTGAGTAATCCCAAAAACGTAATTTTGCTCGATTTTGTTAGTTAATATTATTGCAATTATTGTTTTATGAAAATTAATGGTCCTTTTAAAGGCTATATTTGAGGAATATTATATATTCCTTCGATAATTAATTAAAAGGTTACATTCAAGTAAAAATTGTCAAACTCGATTCCTAATTCATTTGATTTGCAGCATTTTAAAATTACACACTAATCTACCATGGTAAGATTGAAACATCTGTGTATAAATGTTTGTCGTCCGTATACAAAAGATTCTCTTGATTTTAGGCCATGGCTCGCTAAAAGCCTCATATCAAATCCAATCTTTCTAAAATTTAGCAATCTTCGAACATGTTGGTCTAAACTTACATAAAGTCTCCTTAAATAAGGTAATGACTCTGTACAAACCCTTTTATTTATCAGAATTTAGCATCCGAATTCAATGTTAGCTGATCGGAAAGTTCGTACGTCCAACACATGACGATTGTCGATCAAAACATAGTCGATCTGATTCTTCGTCTTTCCATCCGGTGACAGCCATGTAGCCTTGTGGATATTGTGGTGTTTAAATCAGATACTGTTTACGAGGCCATATCAATAATTCCATGACTTTTTCAACTTCCCTAGTAGTTATATGAAACGCAATACTGCTTCCATCAAGAACCACCTGTTATTAGACAACTGCCAAATTTTGAGAGAGTTCCGTCATTTAGTTTATGTTTAAAAGCTGTTCAAAACATACAACCTCGTGGATTTAGTTAAAAATGGAAAAAAGTGCATTTCGACTGCTCATTAAACATTATTTTTTGCGGATAAAAACCCCGTCAATCAACCAAGGAAAAGCTTAATAAATACGTACCCATAGTATTTATTAAGCTTTTCCTTGGTTTCCTCGATTTCAATGGTAAAAAAGTGGTTTACTGATTTTCGTTGTGGCCGCACAAGTACAAATGACGCTGAACGTTCTGGACGGCCAATTGAGGTCAATACGAGTACACCCGAAAATACCACGCAATTCAAATAAATTTCACTTGGAATCCAAGTATTAATTAATTTTGAAATTTTGGCTGCGATTATAGTCTAATGGACCGAAGGGATCCACAAAAATTAACCCCATGGTCAAACGAAGGCATCACCGGTTATTATGGACAAATAAAAGCCGGGTTCACTACAAATCCCATTATGGTATTATTTTGAAGATTTGGCTGAGAGTGGGGTCGGAATTATGGACCAAAGGACACAAATAAGTGGATAATTTAAGTTCGAAGGGAAAAACGCTTAGTATGGCCCCTTTTTATTGGAATGCGTTTTTTCCGCAATACATCATATATACCAACTACTTTCGTCATATCGGTATTAGCTCACGATACGAGTACTTTATATAGCCGTTCAAAGTTGTTGTGTTAGCGGGCTCACGTTCTTTTGTCCAATTCTAACACAATTTGGTCCATGATACGAGTAATATGTAAATCATTGATTGCATTTGGTTACAATTTTTAACGTCCGATCCGTTACTTTGGCCGTTAATGCAATATTTTAAATAGGGGCATGACATCGTTTTGATTTTAGGCAAATTAATAAAAATAGTCGGTACAATTTCTTTTTCACGATATCTTTATACCATAAAATATACCTGATATGGCAAAATTGACACACAATTCGGATCATTTTACATAAGGATCAGTTGGTTTCGTCCAAAGGAGGATTTTGTTGCAGAACAGTGTAATTGGGAGAATCATATTAAAATTATTGTGGGAAACTCAAACTGGAGGTACCAGAATTTTGCGTGCTTTCCACTCTTTTCGTACACGTGCTGAAAACCGTTATCAAAATGTAATGGAGTTCACAAATCAAAAAGATTGCATGCACTGTGTGACAAGTTGTGTGGGTTATAATCTGCATTGTGTGTGGCAGGTACCAAAAAGGGGGTTGGCTAGGAATACAATTATTCGTCACCAAGTGATCCTTAAAATGTGGCCTTAAGTATTGATATGGGTTTGATCGTATACGAGGGCTGCTGTATATATTCCTGGGCTAATAATGAAAATGCGAATATTTATCATCAAAAATGGTTTTATTGTTTTTCAAAGTATTCTCCAGAACGATTTATATACTTTTGCATGCGCTCAAACCAATTGTCGAAGCACTTTTTCCACTCCGATTGAGACACCTCCAAAACATGGTTTTTGAACGCTTCAACAGCATCTTCTGGCGACGAAAATTGTTGACCACGCGTTTTCTTCTTGATGTGCGGGAATAAACAGAAGTCATTGGGTGCCAAGTCAGGGCTGTACGGCGGATGACCCATCAATTCGGCGTTTTGGCAGCTCAAAAAGGTGCTGGTTTGAGCCGATGTGTGAGAGGTCGCATTGTCATGGTGCATAATGATTCCTCTTCTCTTGTTCGTTTTTCGAATTTCTCCGAAGACTTTAGGTAAACAAATTGTGGTGTTCCACTCAGAATTTACCGTCCTACGTTGCTCAAGCGGAACAGTCGCCACAAGACCAGTTACGCCGAAGAAACAGGCGACCATTTGCTTTGAAGTGCTTCTTCTACGAATAACTTTCGTTGGATTTGGCTCGTCTTCGAAGACCCACACGGTCGATTGCTGTTTCGTTTCGGGCTCATTCACATAGATCCATGATTCGTCACCAGTGGCGATCTTATGATCGTCTTTAGAAGCGCCGTTATCGTATTTTTCAAGATCCAACGATAACAAACCTTTTTTTACGGCCAGGTGTTCATGCAATATCGAATTTATGCTGGGGGAAGAAATGTCCAAGGATGCCTCTATCTCACGGTATGTCACATGACGAATCTCTGGCACAACGGCCGTTTTTGGACGACCTTCGTCTTTGAGCCAGCGTCGGTCACGATTGAACTAGTTTTTTACAGTGCTATAGGATGGTACTTCATCGCCACACAAAGATTTAAGTTCATCGATGCACTCTTTTCGTGATAATCCACGTCAAAAGTTCTGAAAAATGATCGCACGAAAATGTTCACGAGTCAATTTCATTTTTTTGATTTTTTCAAGTCACTGTAAACAAAATACAAATGATGGTCGTGCGTCAAAACGTTCTGAGTACGTTTATGCTAAAAAAATGTTAAACTTTCCAAAGGAAATGTCAGATGGCGCCAGGCAACACTAAGTGTTGCCTAGGCCAGAAATATATATAGCAACCCTCGTAACATTCAAAATTTGAACATTTAAAATTTAAATCGGCTGTTAAAAACAGTACTTATAATTTTTTTTAATTTTTAATTTTATTGGAAAGGTTGAATTTTGTCATTAAATAATGGAACAACATCCGATGCGTTTTCGCTTCGCCCAATGGGATGAGGACTGTTTGGTAGGAGGTGAAGAACTTAACCGATTCAAATGTAAAACCGCCCTCCCTGTATAGTCGGAATTTCTTAACAGGAATCTGGAGTTGTTCCAAGACCCAAAGCATAGCGGAGTCGTCTGAATTTTGCAAAATTTCACAGTCCTGGTCTGTGGAGCCTTTTCCTAATACAAAGCAGATGGAAACCAGTATTAACTTTTGAGCTTCATACCAGATTCGGTCCATTCTAACTTTACCTCCATTATATCCATTCGCCTCATTTAAAATGCATGACCTCCACTGGTAGCCAAAGTAAACAAAGTTAAAAAAAGGAAAACAAGTCAACAAATATCTCTAAATGAAATTAAGGTCACTACGTGAAATCGTGACTTTAAGATCGATTATGACGCTTTAATCCTAGATGCTTTAAGGCAACGTCCGATGGCACTTTAAGAGTTCGTCCTTGTCGGATGGAGCTTCTTATCGGCCATATGACCTCATTAAAAATAAATTTACGTGTTGTTGTTGTTGCTCGGTACTCGTAATCACATCCACACACACACACACACAGCTTGCTAGCTAGCTAGCTAGCGAATTGTAGATACAACAAAAAGGACACCTTTTTAGTTTTTTCTCACTGCAAAAGCATATTGAGGTTTTCTGCTTTCTCTGCTACTTCTGCGTTTGTTGTTGTTGTTTGTGTCATATTTGTTGTGGCGGTTTTAATTGTTCCGTGGGCAGAGCGCGCGCCGACGAACAATTCAAATTGTGTTGGGTATGCTCATTATAAGGTTGTGTGGCTTGCAGGTGTGTGTGTGCGCGTATCTGTCTGGGCTTTAAAACCTTTCCCTGCAAACACTTGGACGATTTGTGGAGAAAGATTAATCCACCAGGCGGAGAATTGGCGATTTCTTTTGGCGATTAACGGGGCCAACATCGCTTGGGTAGACGAAGTCGCGATGCATTTGCGATTCGTTCCAAACTCGGTATCAGCATCGCTTGGATAGAATAATTTGCGGATCTTCCCGGAAGAACTTAACATTGTGATCGCGTAGGTACATGAGTTTTTAATGAAATTCGGCAGAAACTTGTACAACGCTCTTAATTCCAAAATATTAAAAATTAAATATTTATACTCGTATTTATAGAGATATTGCAAAATCAGTTGTATTGTAAGCGCCAAACTCCTTTTTGCTTGACCGCAAATAACCCTCTCCTGTAAAATTTTCCTATTGCGTTTACATCTTTTTCGCTGCTAGGACTCGATTTATAACGGGAATATTTTGAAGCAGAACTGAATACGCAATCAGAAACAGCATAAAGGTTTCAGTTTTGTTTCAGAAATTAAAAAAGACGATTGGTTTCTTTTGTAAAGGCAAGTTATTTGAAAATAATAACAAAAATGTCCAATAAAATTATAAGAAAAATTAAAAGGAGAGAAACTGGAAAATAAGTAGATCACTTTTTAGATTATCTGAGATATTTACGTTAAAATTCGGAAAAATTAAGTGTTTCAGTAAAAGTTCTATAACTTTTAAACCCATGGCGAACCTACATTAAAATGTTCACATCTAGTAGACAAAATTCAAACTATTTCCTGAAACTTTTTTAGGAAAACTAAATATCATTTTTCGAAATATTTAAGGATTAAGGATATATTCTTGATTTAGAGTGTTATATCCTGCAAGGACAAAATATTTCATTATTTGGTTATGGATAAGATAAGATAAAATTAAAAAAAGTAACTTCAAACAGGTTTTATGCCTCTAATATGTAAATACTAGGGCTGCTATATATATTTCTGGCCTAATAATATAAATGCGAATATTTATCATCAAAAACGGTCTTATTGTTTTTCAAACTATTCTCCAGCATGATTTATACACTTTTGCATGCGCTCAAACCAATTGTCGAAGCACTTTTTCCACTCCAAAACATGGTTTTTGAACGCTTCAACAGCATCTTCTGGCGACGAAAATCGTTGGCCATGCATATTCTTCTTAATGTGCAGGACTAAAAAGAAGTCATTGGGTGCCAAGTCAGGGCTGTACGGCGGATGACCCCTCAATTCGACGTTTTGGCCGGTCAAAAAGGCGCTGGTGTGAATCGATGTGTGAGAGCTCGCATTGTCATGGTGCGCAATGATTCGTCTTCTCTTGTTCGTTTTTCGAATTTCGCCGAAGACTTCAGGCAAACAAATTGTGGTGTACCACTCAGAATTGATCGTCGTTGATCTACGTTGCTCAAGCGGAACAGTCGCCACATAAGCAGTTTTGCCGAAGAAACAGGCGACCATTTGTTTTGAAGAGCTTCTTCCACGAACAACTTTCGTTGAATTTGGCTCGTCTTCGAAAACCCACACGGTCGATTGCTGTTTTGTTTCGGGCTCATACGCATAGATCCATGATTCGTCACCTGTGACGATCTTTTAAATATCTTTTGAAGCACCGCGATTGTATTTTTTCAAATTTCTTTGCACCAATTGACACGAGCCTTTTTTTGAGCGATTACCAAATTGTGCGGGATCCAACGAGAACAAACCTTTTTTACGCCCAGATGTTCATGCAATATCGAATGTATGCTGGATGAAGAAATGCCCAAGGATGCCTCTATCTCTCGGTTCGTCACATGACGATCTTGCATTATCAGTTCACGCACGGCATCAATGTTCTCTAGCACAACGGCCGTTTTTGGACAACCTTCACTGCCTTCGTCTTTGAGCGAGCGTCGGCCACGATTGAATTAATTAAATCTTTGTATGCTTTATCGCCATACAAAGATTTAAGTTCATCGATAATAATATGGAGAGACTTTCAGGAGACTTTGAGAAGCTGTAAGATTTGAACCAGATCGAATCTGACTTGTTGCGGGAGAATATATAATTATGTGCCGAGTTTCTTTGAAATCGGTAATAGACAAAATCCAGACTGGGTCGAAAATGTTTGGAATTACCCCAAAAATGCACGAGGACCCCAACTTGTGTGGTTGTCTGCTGTAAAACGAATGGCCTTAATTAATCGCATGTTATTCTTCCGATGAATCGCCACTAATTCGCATCGATAGGCGAGTCATCATTAAGATTTGCACGCGATTAAATTTTGGATTCGCTTTGCACTGACTAGGGATTCGTGATAATTCATCCTCTATCAAAAATGTTTGCAGGGCTCTGTAGGATATAAAAAAAATGTTGTATAGATGGTAAGGATGTGTATGTATGTGTTCATGTATGAGTAACTAATGTATGTATTACAAATTACATACATGTGTTTGTAGGGATGCATGCATGTATGTGTGCAGGCATATAAAAACACTTTGTCTTTCAAACATCTTCAACACTTAATTGTGATTATTATCCCAAAAGGCGGCAAAATTGCCTATGAATATATACATTCATACATATGTGATGTATGTAGGTAGCAGCCAGTGTTGCCATATTCTGAGAATTTTACGGAAAAAAATGGAATTAATCTTATATACTTATACACAATTATTTAAAACGATTTGTGTGACTTCTAGAAATGCAGGGGCTCCAATCGCGAGAGACATTTTAATAAAGGGCTTTATGACAGCGTGGACTGGCGTTGTTAATAGGTCTCACAACACGTACTATGATTGAATGTAGCCAGATTAAATTAAAAATGGGGCCTGTAGTGTCGCTTTGTCGGTAAGGACCACTGTAAGGAGTCTACATGAAAATATATACCGATGTTCTCCAATTTCATTAGGAATAGATAGAAATGCTTAATACATAACACACTGTGCTAAATTTGAGCAACATTGGATGTAATTCTAGGCTTCTAGAATGGCAGGACATCAAATCAGAAGGAAACTTTGTGTGGGCACTATTCGAAAACAATCAATCACTACAATTTGAGCAAATATATATAGGATGGTCAATCAAGAGGTATTTTTCTCAAAACAAAAAAAAAATACAAACATTCAAATTAAGTGTGGAATCTTTTATTGTTCGTTCGAAAGAACATTTTAGACCATTTATTTTTTGAATATAATTTTTTTTAAATGCCGCAACTGCGCCTCAGGGTGTCCATTCTGAAATTCCAATTTAGGATAAAGAGCCTTTGGAACCGTATTGCGAAATGCTCGAAATGCATGTTTTTCGCGGTTTAAGTCTTACCACGATGAAATGGCAAACAATACTTAAAAAGAAAACAAATAAAGTTAAAAACCCCTATTGAAATTTGGAGTTTTAACTGTTAAAGATTACTTTATATGCAGAATGTTAAATCTGAAGATGATCGGATATAAACTGGGGCTTGTAGAGCACTAAGACTTCAAAGCGGGAGAGATCTTAGAAAACACAGAACAATATGATTCAATTTCACCAGAGTTAAGCGCTATAAAAGAGTTATTCAATTTCCATTTTAAAAGTAATTTTAACCAATGAAATCAGTTAAATGATCGCCTCTGAATTGAATGCAGCAGACGATCCTTTTGAGTTAATGTTTGACCACTTTCTCCCACTTTTGGGCGGTAGTTCTGTCATAACTTGACTAATGTCGGGTCGTCAGCATGGTCTTTTGCCTAGCACCACTAAAAAATCGAAAGGCTTCTAATAGCATGATGTTGGTAGCCAATTGATGTTGACGTTAAACTACTCGTTCTGGTAGAAGCCACGTTTAAATAAGCATTTTTTTAGTACGTTTTAACAATTTTAACGCGTTCTTCAGTTGTTTAACTATTCATTGACATAAATGGCAAACCTTTTACTAAATAAATGACACTTCAGATGCGGACTGCCTTGCCGGACCGTCTGTTTTAGAAACACGAAATGGACCATTTTCTATTTAAGATTTAAGAAAGAACGATTAAAATTTGAGCATTTGTACTTTTCAGAGCGAACTATAAAACGATTGGACAAACATAGAAGGAGATTCCACTGATGGTGCATGCAAATAACTAAATGTTAGAAATTAAACAATATTATCAACATAGTTTGTTTTTTGTGTTTTTGACAACTTATACAGAAAACTTGTGTAAAAGGCTGTGAAAAATACTGATATTAAGCAGAAACTTATAAATCTCTTAGAAGAGTTTTTACAGTTGCATAGAAATGTATTAACTTTACCGATAGCAATTTAACTAATTGGAGCTAGGAAACCGTTTCGACACATTTATGTATCGATACATTTCAACTGATACTCTGACATCCGGATTTTTTCGGTGTCGTGTAGCATGCCCTAGTATTGACATCGAAAAAATTTCAGAAACAAAGACAATAGATTGTAGAAGATGGGCGATATGCTTATTCTTTGCAATATCGTAAAAAACAGCGCTTAGTAACTCACATATTCTCGGTTTATTTATCCACTTTCGTTTGATCGCAATCACAAAAATTCAAGAAATCAAAATTGAAACACAAAAAACACAGAAAAAAATAAATTCGCGCCCTTTCAATGCAAAAAAGCTCTCCCAAAATGATTGTGATGTTTCGCAAATTCTCGTAAAAGCTTATTTCGCCCATCTTCTCCAAATTACCGTTATTGCTCAGAAACACTTCTCACAGCGTGGTAAATTGCATTTCGAAGTTTTTTGATTCGTTACAGCGGTTTCAGAACTAGCGCCTTTTGTGAATCGACGCAACACTGCTACACAAAATCCGCACCACACATACATTTTTTAAAATCCTGTCACTTCCATCGATGCGTATGATAAATATTTATTTCTTAGGTAAATGCTGACAATCATACGCACCGGTGGTACTGACCCAAGTGGAGTCGTGATCTTTCATAGTGTGCTTAAATGCGGTTATTCTTCACAAAATACCCTATTGAAAACTCAGGTAGATCTCCTTCTTAATGCCTCGTTAAACTTAAATCAGTAGTTATTTGAATTCTTCACGTTTAATCTCTAACAAAAGAGTCATTTGTCTATGCGTAGACAATTGTCTATACGTAGTCTGTTTTGCATTTCTGGTGGCAACACTGTATGCGAGTGTGTTTGAAAGCATATGTGTGTGTTGTTGCAACTTCTGCACAGACAGTGGTAGGTAGAAGTAGTGGTAATACTACTAACAGTGAATGACTACTTGTCAGCTAGCAAGTGAGTGTATTTTGCTGAAATGTTAAGTTGGTCTTGTTATAAATTTTTGATCATACACATCCACATGCAGGTTCATGCATACATATATGTATCGTACGTATGTACTTCTGTAGACTTGGAATCACAAGTGTACATTAGGGTGTCCCAAAAAAAACAAAAATTTCGATTTTCATTGGTGCTCACGCGTTTTTTGATAGATTTTAGGGTAAGGAAATTTTGATTTTTGTTTAAAAATTTTTTGGAAGTGGTTTAGAGGTCGCACAAATTGGGTTTTTGTCAAAAAACGTGGTTCCCTGCCATATTTTAAAAATAATTTAAGATTTTGTCATTAAATTATTTTTTTTTAGAACTTAAGTTAACAGTTCATAAGAAAAACGTGCAATCTTTCATTTTATGTTCAAAAACCGCCAGGTTTGTCAGCGATTTTTTCCATATGGCAGATTAAACTAAAATTTTTTTGTTTTTTTTTCAAAAACATTGACTTTAACGATTTATTACTTTTAAAATTTCTATTAAAGTTACAAAAACTAATGATGCAGTTTAAAAGATAAATAAATTCTAAACAATTTTCATAAAAAAAATGTTTAATTAGTCGTTACTAACCCAGAGTTATCTACATTTGTCGAATTCAATCCATTGAACCGAACATGATTTCAACTGTTTTTTTATTATTTCTTTTGAGTTTCATTCACAATGCGAGCCTAAGCCTCATTCACAATAGGTATGCTCCCCTCAACGATCTTAATCTCTTAAAGCAATTGGATGACTACAAACGCTTTAATGACAGTGTTGCAAGCGCTGCATTAAAAACGTTTTTGCGGCATCAGTGGTACTTATCGGAGAAATTGGCTGCCTTAGCATTTTTTGACGAACGTATAGACAGCAATACATTACGTTTAATGGTAAAAAATCTACTTCGTCCAACTATAGACAAGGAAAGGCCAATTTGAAAGAAGAATTGCTTAAAAATGCAGAAATTTACACATTTATTTCTGAAGCTAGCCTTAACTTTTTTAAAGCCTGCGATATTTCGACAGCATTTTTACAACTAGATCCAGAAAAATGGAAAACCAACGAACACTTTCTCCATGGAAGAAACAAAATTCAACAATTGTATGTGGTAAACGACGTCGCCGAACGTGGTGTGGCCTTGGCAAGCAGTTACGCAAATTTGACAACTTCTGAAACAGATTTTCAAAATTTATTGCAGGGCATAGAGCAGCATCGAAAGAGCCGCAATAAATAACTTTTAAACAACTAAAGTATTGTGTTTTCTGTTTTTCTTGGTTATGATTTGTTGGGAGCCTAAAGGTTAGTATTATATTTTCATGCAATGGATTGAATTCGACAAATGTAGATAACTCTGGGTTAGTAACGACTAATTAAACATTTTTTTTATGAAAATTGTTTAGAATTTATTTATCTTTTAAACTGCATCATTAGTTTTTGTAACTTTCATAGAAATTTTAAAAGTTATAAATCGTTAAAGTCAATGTTTTTGAAAAAAAAACAAAAAAATTGTAGTTTAATCTGCCATATCGAAAAAATCGCTGACAAACCTGGCGGTTTTTGAACATAAAATGAAAGATTGGACGTTTTTCTTATGAACTGTTAACTTAAGATCTAAAAAAAATTATTTAATGATAAAATCTTAAATTATTTTTAAAATATGGCAGGGAATCACGTTTTTTGACAAAAACCCAATTTGTGCGACCTCTAAACCACTTCCAAAAAATTTTTAAACAAAATTCAAAATTTCCTTACCCTAAAATCTATCAAAAAACTCGTGAGCAAAAAAAATTTTTTCTTTTTGGGACACCCTAGTGTACATGTGTATGAGCGATTCTCTTGTTGGGAAAAGAAAACATCCTCGATGGCAATAGAAACAGTACCAGCAAAAACAAAAACTTCCACAGATTCAGGTACAGTGGCTTTGAAGAATACATGTTTTTAAAAAAAATTTTGTTTGCCTTTTTTATTCCGACCACAACGGGTGATCTAGGGGTATTTTTTGAATAATATGTTATTCTGACAGTGACTGCTATGTCACTAAGTATGATACTTTCTTTCCGTCCACATTTTGAGTAATTCACTATTTGTTGTACTACCACTAATTCTACCTACCGCTGTCTGTGCAGAAGTTGCAACAATCGCCTTCTTACAAGATGTACCGCTTTACACTTCAACCATGCAAACCAATGCTTTGTACCCGAAAAAGTGCGCTTATCCACAACCATTGCTTTGTACCCGAAAATGTGCGCTTATTAAAAATATGTTTTGGCCGAAACGAGGATCCCCCAGTGCCTGCAACATTGTAAAACTTGCATTCGTGAGACTGGCGAGCTAGTGGACAACACTTACGGATAGAACTAGTGGAAAATACTAAAAATGTTGAAATGGAGGACGATTTTGCTTGCTATGGTCTTTGGTGACGAAGCATATTTTTAACTTGGCGGCAAAGTGAGCCAAAGCAAAGTCATTACATACTCATCGAGAGAAAGTTTGGCGCGGATTTTGAAAGCGGTGGCATCATTGTCAAATTTTTCTCTGAAAATGCTGTTAGCCCTAGAGAGGCATAATAAACCGCATTTTGTAGCCGAAGATTGAAGAAATTACTAGGACGATCTTAGCTTTCAGCGGGATGGCTCTCCATGCCACACAGTTTACTTCACATTCGATCTGTTAAGATTTGACGCAGTTAGACCTTTTTGTGAGCACACAGAGAAAAAAAATAGTTGAAAATCGATGGGAGCTACAGAAATTCCATTACAAAAGAAGAATTTTGTTTGCAATGACCAAATCTTTATAATGGTAATGGATATTCGGTTCGACAACTAATCGATCGGTTGTTGTTGAAACAACAATATATGTGACGCGCAAAATAGAAAGGGACCTAAGGGTAAAAACCAGTTTTGTTCAGGAGAGCCATTTTTAAGATTTAAATACGTGTATCTTTGGTGTACCATCACTTTCATAAAACGCGCATATCTCTGGGAGGGAACACTTTTGGGGCATGGGATCGGTCTAATTCGATTCTCAGATGTTGCCCACATCAAAAAAAAGAAAAAAATGAAAATTGTTTTTTTACCCTTAGTTCCCTTTCTCTATGAGCTCTCACATATTGTGTTTTGTAAGTCCTGTTTGTCTATAGGGGATCTGCTGCGATATCCATGTGAATTATGCGCCATTTCAACTAGATGCATCCAAAAAGGCCTGTCAGCTGAGTGGGATTGGCCGGGCAGTTAGAGAAATGCAGCACAATAAGCGGTCCCAGATGGCAGACGGTACGAACGTCCGGAACGTTGCGAACTGAGGCGGCTGCACCATCCAGATCTCAGCTAAGCCGGAACCACGCGCATGCGTATAGGAAGCGTCTTCTCCTTTAGAGGAATCTCCGGGAGATATAGTGCTACCTTAGAGCTGGATACTTCTGCTGTAAATTCATCACAGTAAATGTCTGTAAGACTTGCTTGATAGTTTCGGTGACATAAAGGCTCTCTCTAGACCTATTTCTCTAGATTATGAAGATCGTACCTGATCTGCCTGGGTGGAGGCATCCTGTCAATGAGATGGTGGTTGGGATGACTACTGCAAAGAAACCCCAGCGAACACTGCAGAGATAACCAGAATTTTTGTCTGCGTACGGTAAGGACATTCGTCTCCTTATGTAGATGTACCTCAGGAAAAATAGGAGACACCCTGTTAATGTTCTCAGGGAGGCATTCTGGCAACTCTGAATTTTCGCCGACCACACCGGCGTTGCGTAGTTCGCTGCAGTCCGACCTTTTGCTTTTTAAGAGGTTAGCTGTGCTTTGTCGACATCCCCAGTGTTGCCTGATGGTGACTTAAGAACCTAGTACTTTAAAGCTTATCGCTAATAGCTTTAGCATGTGCAGAGAATTGAAAAAGAATGTCCAAGGTGAGTCCAAGAATTTTGGGGTAGTTGGTAGTCGGGATGTTGTCATTCACATTAAGTAACAACTGCCCCTCTGTGGTCCATGCAGCGAACAGTTTGGCTGCTAAAAGTACAAAATTGCTCTTTGTTTTAATTGGTAGCAAAATTTGCTTTAATTTGCTAAACATATGCCGACATTGACTATAAATTGCTCCATTTGAACCATGAAGAACGTTTTTGTGGGCCACATAAGCCAAAAAGTCCTGTAACTATGCAACTAATTGAAGTATTTAGTGCCTCGCAGCTGGCTGGTGCCCATTTTGTGCATTGTCCGTCTACCAAAAAAAAACATGATTTGTTCAACTCTTAAGGATTCGAACATAGAACTCTTCGGTTAGTAGATGTAGACACTAGCCCTGCGTTACAGCCGCTCATTACAGCCCTTATAACGATAGTTTTAGTGTGAGAGCTGAACAATAAGAACTTATGAAACCTCAGTCAGAAAGTACTTATTTATGGTCTTCAAATAATGTAGAGTGTAATGAGAGGTCATTACCTGGTAATGCAAATGGTATTGAGTAGTAACAAATGCGTTTTAGCTGGCACATTTCGTCTATGCTGGTTGGCTAGAGCGTTTGTTTCCATTCTACCGACATATTCAAAGCAGCAGAATCAATGTGCTTCACTCAGGATATACCTCATACAGAGCATGGTTAGTGTACTCCATGTCCTTCACGCCTACGCAGCTGGAAACGAAAAAAATCAAACATTCACTAGAAACCTTTATCTGCTTCAGCGTCGAATAGAAGTTAGGGTGGTTTAAGTGCATTGAAAAGTTTAATCATCGTCTTTCGAAATTCTGCTGAAATCTTTCTTTAATTTGCGGCGTATTTGAGGAAAACAAGTTCCTCTATAACACGGCGTTGCAACTGGCAGGAGAAACAATCTCGCCATTCTTTCGTCGCGGCTCATCTCTAGCAGTTGCTAGCATTATTTTGGTCTTGCCCTTATTTACCATCGGACCCATCTTAGGCGACTCTTATTCAATCCTTGAAAAAGCTTCAGTAACATCTAGCACTGTACTTCCGACAATGTCAATGTCGTCTTTAGACTCGAGAAGGATGTGGATCTTTGGTGTTGATTGTGTCCGTTTTATATACTATTGCGTTTTCTAAGATTTTCTCCATTAAAAGTTTAAAGAAGGTACACGATAAGCTGTCACCCTGTCTATGACCTCTTTTCGTAGATAAATAGTAAATAGTTCTAAGAGGTCTCAAACTGGTAGCTCGTCTACAAGTTCTGCCCGAAGACTAAAGTCTGCTACCACGAGTAGTCAGGAGTCCCTAGAACAGTTGTTCCGGCCTGGCTCGTAGTTGCGTTCCTTCGGGTAGTATCGTGCTGGTTGTGGTTTCAACACAAATGGCAGAAAAGCTTTCGCTATGGAGTTGCATTGCAACCGGGTGCTGTGGCCCATATATCAGTAGAGGTTTAGGATAGGACTCGGCCCCTGTCCAAGAGAGAAGATGTGCTCTTCTCTAGCAGTTGTCAGCATTATTTTGGTCTTGTCGTATTTACCATCGGACCCATCTTAGACGACTCTTATTCAATCCTTGAAAAAGCTTCAGTAACATCTAGCACTGTACTGCCGACAATGTCAATGTCGTCTTTAGACTCGAGAAGGATGTGGATCTTTGGTGTTGATTGTGTCCGTTTTATATACTATTGCGTTTTCTAGGATCCATTAAAAGTTTAAAGAAGGTACACGATAAGCTGTCACCCTGTCTATGATCTCTTTTCGTAGATAAATAGTAAATAGTTCTAAGAGGTCTCAAACTGGTAGCTCGTCTACAAGTTCTGCCCGAAGACTAAAGTCTGCTACCACGAGTAGTCAGGAGTCCCTAGAACAGTTGTTCCGGTCTGGCTCGTAGTTGCGTTCCTTTGGGGAGTATCGTGCTGGTTGTGGTTTAAACACAAATGGCAGAAAAGCTTTCGCTATGGAGTTGCATTGCAACCGGGTGCTGTGGCCCATAGATCAGTAGAGGTTTAGGATAGGACTCGGCCCCTGTCCAAGAGAGAAGATGTGCCTATATAACATGCTTCGAATGGGACCGGCGTGGTTGGCCTTAAGGGGCGCTGACCATCGCTTGGTAATGGCTCCTGTGCGATGGCGTACTATGCTATGCCAGGCGAGAACTATGCCAAACACACGGACGCTGTCTGCTTAAACTATCTCGCTTTTTGTCTTTGCAGCAACTTTCTTGCAGTACAATTTGGTCTTATTTAAATTTAAATTTAGTTTTCTTAAAAAGCTCCTTTAACATCTCTTTCTGTTCTCCTGACAAAGTCTATTTAGTCTAAAAACACAAGGAGAATGTGTTCGTTCCTTGGTGTTAATCTAATTTTAAAATAATTAATGGGTGAACAAAAAACCCTTTTTGCTGTAAAAATTTTAATTTGATTTAAAGGCGCTCTTGCTTTGAAGAAATCAAGTAACTGAGCCAAACAACATTTTTAATTGCAATCTTTCGGCTATCATCGAAGGAAGGAAGTAAGCGGCATTATTTCCCGCAAACACATTTTCAAAGCACAGTGCAGCAGAACAAAAACAAAAGGCATTCAAGGCAAGTGATAGAACAACACCAGAGCTACATGCATACGTACACACACACACATATAGGGAGACAACACCAGGCAGCCAGCCAGCACAGACAAGTCGCAGCAACTTTCCAAGTACTTGTACTTCGTATTTGCTACTTGCCACAAAGCTGCTGGTACGACTAACATTGCCACCAGTACGAGTACGTCCGTCCGTCCGTCCATAAGTCTGTACGTCCGTCTGTGCGCCCGTCTATGCTTACATGCCAATACCGATGTTAGCGAGGTTCGGTCGTTCTATGCCAGCGAAATAGAAAAACAAGCAACATTTGACTTTTGCCTTTAGACCAATGCGGACGTGTTCACCACACTTTGTGTGACTCTCGTCCTTTGCGTTCTTGAGTGCGTGTGTTTTGTTACTCCGGCTTGCCGCATACGCAAGGATCTCCGTGTGTCGTATTGTTGTCGTCGTGTCCTTTGCTCCGAAAGCGAAACATGAACTTAAAGTGGAAAATTTTCTAGAGTGAATCGAAAAGAACAAAAAACAAAAACAGAAAAGAAAATGAGAATATGCTGCTACGGCAGCGATAGAAACAAAAAGTTTACCGTGATATTTTACGTGGAAATCCGTGAATGCGTTTGAAATAACAATAGCAAAATAAAGGACGAAAGCATGCCCTAATGATGTAATTTAATTACACCTAAAGTACGGCCGCTGTAAGGACTTCTATCAGCCGGCGCGCTTCTTGGCTCCCCGGTCGTGAGGACTTAAGGACTTAAGCAATGAAAGTGTGATTGTTGTAACGAAGAGCATTTTTTGCCTTCAAAATTTTTGAAATAGGTAACCAACCGCCTTGCGTTTTATTTAGCAAGGCATTTAAAGATCTTCTTCGGAGTGTGTGTGTGCATTATTTTTTCATACGAAAGATTTATTGTGTAATTCTTAATGTTTTGTCATATGAATCGCTAATGTTTTCGTTTGCCCCGGTGTTTCAACAATAATTTGGCCAACTCAAGCTAAAGTGTCAGTTTGTGTGTGTGTGTGTGTTCAGTTTCGAGGTGTCTCTAGAGTGGAAGTAGGTATGCTGTCCCATGATGACATGATGAAGGTATTGTGAATCTATGGTGCAGCATGTGGCCTGTGAAGGGAAATAACTTGGCTTTAATGGACTAACTAAAGGTCTCTCATACACCTTAAATATTGAAGGAGACAAGAAATCGAAAATTCACTTGCGTTTGAACTTAAGAAAATACGTTTTTAATTGATATAAACCAAAACTGCTAAAATTAACTGAAACCTAAAATAATTTCTCAAAGCTGCGTAAAAAATCTCTTAAATCGCCAGCGAAATATAAAACATTCTGAAACGTCAAATTTTGAGAAAATAACAATTTTTTGGAAAAATTTTTAATCTGCACAAAAAATCTCTTACATCGGCAGCGAAATATAAAAAAAAACTGAAACGTGAAATTTTTATAAAATAACGATTTTTTTTTGGAAAAGTTTTTAAGTAAATTGTGTGGAAACATATTAACCCTGATTTTAGGAGATTCCGCTACACTGTCTGCAGTTCAAACAAGTTTTAATTTTATATGTGACTACAAGGGTAGGGTAACCAGGATTTGCAGAAAACCGGCATTTTGATTTTTTTTTTTAAAAACCGTGTTTCAAAAAGATCGACTTTCGGGTTTTTTTTTTAAACCGCCATTAGCCGAAATCCCTGATTTAGCCTTTTCCCAAGCATTTAAAAATATTTCCCTAATCGCTAGTGGTGGTTGTAGCAACCATTTTTTTTTGCAAACATTGTGTTGTTGTACCTAATAATTAGGGATGAAAACCAAAACTTTATTTTAACCAAAAAGGGCTTTTTTTTTTTAAAAAAATGGATTTTTATAGACTAAGCCAATCGAATTCTGCAGTAAAACTCATTCAACATCTTTTCCACCTTTTCCCATTAAGCCAATCGATTTTTTACAGTAAAAATCATCCATCATCTTTTCCACCTTTTCCTCGCGATGGCCCTCCCTATGAGTATTCAAGTACTAAAATTGTCTTTTTTCCGTGGAACAAGTGTGGTATGGGGACTTTAAGATCTAAAAATTCTTTTCTGAAGAAACCGATAATACAGTTCCAATATGTGGAAATTACAGAGCACCAACTAAGATTCTGTTGTCTGATGTATAGCTGGAGTGCATGCATTCAGTTGGCAAAAATTCGGTTGCGGCAACGAATCTGTTCTCTGTGTGCAGACTAGAGGTTTGTTTCTTATTTAAATTTTATAGTTATTTTATTTCCATATGCCCATGATTAAGTACTTATATAGGAAGGAAGCCATTTCAAACTATTTATACGGACTTTATCAGCCCACCCTGTATATTAAATTTAATCGAAATTAATTGGTTTTCTTTAGAGGGTTTTTATATATCTTTGGGATATTTCTACTGGGGCTATATGAAAACGTGTATCAGTACCACCCATTTTTATCTGAGCTTACTGATCAATCGCAAAGAACAGGACTAAATTCAAAAAATGGATGTAATACTCGTATACAATAGTATAGGTTTTATATGTTGATGTTGGAATAAGTAATATTATATTATAACTGCCAACTAAACCGGGTTTGGTCACTACAAATAACTAATTTGTTGTCACCACCAATTGTTGGTACCAAAGTAACATGTGCATCACAATTCGTTGGTTGCCATGACCGCCAGTTGTCGCAACCAATAGTTAAACTGAATTCGGTTTGTCAACATGTGCAATTGCCTGTAAATACCGTGATATGATTGTAGCAAACATCATATGATACCTTGAACCATGTTACCATTAAAACTATAGAATGTTGGTTATTGCAACACAAATTCGGTTAATCCAACCGAATTTTTGCAGTTCGGACCGATTTCCTACTGATTTTTTCTCCGTGTGCAGAAAACTTTTTTGTTTTTTAAACTAATATTAGTTTTTTTAATCCCGTGTTTTAAAAAACCTGTTTTTTAAAGTAAAAAACGGAATTAACAGAAATTCAGGTTTTACGCTTTTGCCAAGTAATGGAACACATTTCCCCGATCAGAAGTGAAGTACTAGTCTTAATTCTTGACTCTTTTTATTTCTAGGCTCTAGATTAGGGGTTTGTTTTTTATTTAAAAATAAACTAGCTTAAAAGTGACATGGTCGACTTTATTAAATCCTTTACTTCTGAAAGCTTATTAACCAGGGTTTCGAACCGCTTGAACGGGCTCTTAATTTATCCAGATTTAAAAATTAAGGTCATATTTGAAATTATCACTGCGTTGTTTTTGGTACTCAAATGGTATGCCCATGTATCAATAGGTTTAGGGTCCCTGACCCAAATTAAGTCGAACTGCAAATTTAATTTTTTTTTTGGTTCGTGAGAAAATTTTATAGTTATTTTAAATCAATTGGAATCCATTTTTTGGTTCTCAGACCATTTAAACGGACTATATCAGAAAGTGGGCTTATGTGATACAAATCGGTTCAAGATTGTTTGTTCGTTATTTTCGAAAAAATGGCCCTATGATGCCGCCAACCCAAAAACCAAACAGTGACTCGTTATGGATGCATTGGTTTCTCAATAGTCACGTGTGGGTTCTCTGAACCCCACATGCGGCAATTTTGCTAATGACATAGCCACCGAGATGAAAATGAGCTTCATCTGAAAACACGAGTTTTTGGTAAAATTTTCCATCTCCTGCCAAACAATGTTCAGCCCATTGGGCTAAGCGAAAACTCATCGAATGGTGTTCCATTATTAAATGACAAAGTCCAACCTTTCCAATAAAACCAGAAATTTGAAAAAATATCAGTACTTCTTTTACAGCCGACTCAAATTTGAAATGGACCACCCTATATATCTTAATCTAAACCAATTTTCTCCAATTTCAATGCGTCCGTACTTGGCCCAAAAAAACGTACGTGTGTCAAATATCTTTAAGATTGTATGTAATAAATGGCTTCTAAAGCTAAAAACGTAAAACCGGCTGAACATGTGTGACGCGCAAAATAGAAAGGGACCTAAGGTTAAAAACCAGTTTTGTTCAGGAGAGCCATTTTAAAGATTAGGTCCCTTTCTATTTGCGCTTAGAATCGTCGACTTCACTTTCATAAAACGCGCAAAGCTCAGGAAAGGAACACTTTTGGGGCATCGGATCGGTCTCATTCGATGCTCAGATGTTGTCCACATCAAAAAGAGAAAAAAAAAATGAAAATTGATTTTTTTACCCTTAGTTTCCTTTCTCTATGCGCTGTCACATATGTGTTGAAGCTAAATCTAAATCTTTACCGATTTTTTTGGTCCAACAAAAAATCATAAAAATCGAACCACAATTGCGACTTGATGTTTAATTAGAAGCTTTAGATAGAAAGCAGACAGACGGAGGGAAGGACAGACATAAATCGTTAAATCAACTGGTGATTATGAATAGATTGGACTAGCTCAAATACTAGTTACCTATTCTGTAGATAAAATTATAAATTTGCTATAATTTTAAATTCAACATCAACAAAAAAAAGAAAAAACCTATAGCAAAAAACAGGGAAAACCGATATGGTGGTTTAAGCTATTTTTGAAAAACCGACGTCGGGTCGATCCATCAAAGCATCTAGAGACAATTGAAGCGTTGAAACTTGTAATCAAAGTAGCCATTGAAGAGATTCGAACCGAAACAATCGAAAATATACTAAAAAATTGGGTTGATCGGATGAGGTACTGCCAAGCCAGTTGTGGCAGTCATATGAATGATACAAGTATCGTGTTCTACCTTACCAATAAAAATAGAAATATGAAAAAAATTATAGGTACTTTTTTTACAACCGATTCAAATTTAAAATTTTTTAATGGCCCACCCATTCAATATACACGAAAGCGACCGCAAAAGTAAATGGCCTAACATTAAAAGAACCGTTTTTTTGGAATTATTATTATTTATTTTTCAACATAATCTCCTTCCAACTCAATACACTTCATCAAACGTTTTTCAAGTTTTTTAATTCAATCCGAAAAATAAGATTTTTCAAGACTTTCAAAATATGCCTCAGTTTCAGCAATAACCTCGCTATTGGACAAAAATTGTTTGCCACCGAGAAATTTTTTTAAATTTAGAAACAAGAAATAATCAAAGGAGCTAAATCTGGACTATATGGTGGATGCGGAGCAATTTCAAATCGTAATTCGGCCAGTTTTTGTTGAGTTAAAAATGCAGTGTGGCATTATCTTGATGAAAAAGAACTTTTTTCTTTCTAAATGCGGTCGTTTTATCTTGATTTCTTCACTCAACCGATCCGATAGTGCACAATAATATTCACTATTTATAGTTTTTCCTTTCTCAAGATAATCAATAAATATTATACCCCTTGCATCCCAAAATACTGTGGCCATTACTTTTCCTGCTGACTTAACAGTTTTCGCCTTCTTGGGACCACTTTTACCAGCTTCTATCCATTGTTTTGACTGTTCTTTGCATTCTGGGATGTAGTGATGGATCCATGTTTCATCAACAGTTATGAATCGGTGCAAGAACTCTATTGGATTACGCTGATAAATCGCTAAAAGCTCCTCGGAATTGGTCCAACGGACAATTTTTTTGGGGCAAAGTCAACAAACGCGGCAGCGTTCTTGCGGATAGCTTTTTCATGTGGAGTTCATCATGTAAAATACTCCAAACTTGTTTTTCGTGTATTTTAACAATATCAGCAAGTTCTCTGAGCTTTATTCGTCTATCTTTAGTCTTCATTAAATATTTTTCTAATGTTTTCAATAGTAGTAGCAGTTTTTGGTCTTCCAGAGCGTTGTTCATCTTCCGTACTTGAACGACCCATTTTAAACCCATTTCACGGTGGAGTATGATGGTGCATTATCACCATGAACAGAATCCAATTCATCTTTGATTAATTGTGGCGTAAAACCTTTCATATAAAAGTGTTTAATTACCGCACGAAACTCTTTATTTTCCATTTTTCAAAAATTATAAAACTTGTTTACTTCAATCACCTGTAACAAAGAAAATAATCATTAAATATTTCGGAAATTTTGACAGATGGCTTATAAAAGATTGCTTTTAAAAAACAAAAACAAAAAAAGTTCCTAGTAAAACAGAAAATGTGCCAGGCCAGTTAGTTTTGCGGTCGCCCTCGTATTTCGATGTTCTTCAGGTATATCCAACTGACAGCGACTGTTTAAGCTCCTCAATGCTAGAGACTTTCTTAGCCGTTCAGTATTGTCTTTAACAGTAGGTCCCGACCAGTAAGTACAGGAAATATATAGCACAGCTCTCGGATTTAAGAGAATTACTTGTTTGTTCCTTAAATGATGTTGCGAAATAGAAATTGGTATTGAATGACAAAAAGCCGCAATTATATCAAGCGGTAAGCCTTTAAATATAACGCATTCCTGTGAGACTGTAGCTATAAAGGGTATTTTCTTTACTATTAAAGTGTAACTCTTGGTTTAAAGAAATTTCAATTCGATTTCACTATTATGGTGGAGTAAACTCACTCTGTATGTATATGACATATGTTCGATTTCTTACACTACAACACATAAAATGACCGTCGTAAAAATGTAATACATGAATCATCAAAAACTGTCCCACTCTAAATAGTGGATTCCAAAAGTAATACACTTAATAAGAGGAAAAAAAGCCAGTGAGTACGTGTTATTATCAAATGAACGTTTGACATTTGTAGGAATTCGGCGAAATGGTGTGGCAATAAAACTAGACCACTTACCACCGAATCGAGTTAATCTCAATGCCGTGGAATTGAAGGATAGACATGGCGTAAATCATGTGTGGGTTGTCTGACACAAATTTAAAAATTGCGTATTTTAAAAACGGTAAAAAACTGGAAATAACTTGAAATGAAGGCAATAGTCCGTTGTATAAACTTCCTTCCATACTTTTTTAAAGCCACCAAAATCTCTTACAGAAAATCTCAAAAATCACGTTTTTATTAAAAAATTTGCAAATTCAATAAAATAATTTTCGAATTTTAAACCTGTTGCAGGGTTCAACTAGTAATACCAATTACAAGTTTTCCTTTCCAAACGTTACCAATCAACTTTGGAATTACTTTCAAAGCCACCAAAAACTCTAACAGAAAAAATTTCAGAAATCAAAATAATTTTCGAATATGATGGACTAGTAGTACCAATTACAACTTTCCCGTTACAATACCAATCAACTTTGGAATAACTGGCAAAGCCACCAAACACACTCACAGAAAAAAGTTTAGAAATCAAAATTAATTTTGAATATTAGACCTGTTGCAGGGTTTATATCAATCGATTAGTGGTACCAATTGCAAGTTTCCTCTTCCAATACAAAAAATCTTTCGAATTACTTTTGAAGCCACCAAAATATCACACAGAAAAAAATCAGAAATAACATTTCTATTAAAAAATTGGTAAATTCCACAAAAAAAAATCGACTAGTAGTACCAGTTACATGTTTCCCCACCAAATGTCAAAAAAACATCCGAAAAATCAGAAATAACGTTTCTATTAAAAAATTTGCAAATTTAACAAATTAAAATTTGAATATTGGACCTGTTGCAGGGTATTATCCGATCGACTAGTAATACCAATTACAAGTTTCCCTTTCCAACATCGTATTAATTTCTAGGCCACCAAAAAAACCTTACGAAAAATCAGAAATCACGTTTCCATTAAAAACTTTGCAAATTAAACTAATAATAATTGTCGATCATAGACCTGTTGCAGGATATTATTCGATTGACTAGTAGCACCAATAGCAGTTTTCCCCCTTCTAATACCAATAAACATCCGAAATACTTTTAAAGCCATTAAAATCTCTAACAGAAAAAAATCAGAAATCACATTTCCATTTAAAAATTTCCAAATTTAACAAAATAATTTTCAAATTTCGAACCTGTTGCAGGGTATTATCGGATCGACTATTACCAATTACAAGATATCCGAACATGAAACGGATTTTAAGGATTTCTCGCCTAATATCCTTGGCCGTACAAAGTAAGAGCATCAGCGACAACAGCAACAAATACAAACAAATAACTTTTGAACCTTTGCCAATATCACCCCGTATATACATGAGTTGTAGACTTTTCCCTCGTACAAATACAAGTGGTACAAAATGGTAAGAATGCTCGACTACATGGGACACTAAAAATCATAAGAAATCATAATGATTTATATGCAATACACGCATGCTGCTGTGCTTTGTTAGTCCTCCTAAATCCCATATTGCAGAAAGGCACAGTGCTTCGAAACTGCAACGAAGTGGCTTCTACTGTAGTGTATGAAATGTTTTTGAGAGGCACCTGTAAATTTTCTTTTATTTTTTTTTACTACAGAAAGGCACAGTGGTTTGAAACTGCAACGAAATGGCTTCTACTGTAGTGTATGAGAAGATTTTGAGAGGCATTTACAAAATATTTATTATTTATTATACTACAGGAAGGTACAGTGGTTTGAAACTTCAACGAAATGACTTCTACTGTAGTGTATGAGAAGATTTTGAGAGGCATTTACAAAATATTTTTTATTTATTATACTACAGGAAGGTACAGTGGTTTGAAACTACAACGAAATGGCATCCACTGTAGTGTATGAAAAGCTTTTAGAGGCATACGCAAATTTTTTTTTATTGTGGACATAAAGCTGAGATTAATAATGTTGTTAGAAAACAGATAATAAGGAATTCTATTCAAAATCAGAGTCACATCTCGGTCCTGGTTTTGATAATGCCTCAAAGCTATGTAGATTTGTGTTAATACAAGTGTCTTTCATTATAAGCACTAACTTGGCTTCGCAACCTTTTGTTGGTCCTGTAAAATAAATGATTCAGTCTTGCCTGTGCTTCCTTCAGCTTCAAATTTCAAAAACTCTTCTGGACAAGAAGACTTTCTGCTACATTTACCAAATGTTTATAACACAAACGGTTATTAGATTGGTTGGTTTTTAGAAGGATGACAATTCCGACAAATGTATAACGGTCCACATAACCAATTAATCGGTTATAACAACAGAGAAAGTCAAATTATAATTTTTCTTTCAGCTGTTTGAAATTTCTAAAAAAAAATAAAAAAACTTATGGTTGTTACAACTTCAGCATGACTTGTTTCCTTAATATAACCAATTTATTGGCCATTGATCATCTTCGGTATCGTTTCTCAGCTTAGGCCTAAGAGCCATGCTCCAAAAACTTAGTTTCTGACCAAGCATATTTTCGTCTCGCCGGCTATGTTAACAAGGAAAACTGCCACATCATAGAAGCGGAAAGTCCGCAGGTGATCGTCGAAAAGCCAAAAAATCCTTAGAAAGTAACAGAATTTTAGAACTGCGGTTCAATTGACCTTTTTTTTATACCCTCTTTCGAAAAATGGAGTCCGTCCGGCAGTGTGTTTGTTAAAAGTACGATAGCGGTCAAAAGAATCCACCCAGGACCCTGAAATATTGCTTAAAGATGGCTTATGTTCGTAAGCTGTTTAAAATTGCCAATGGACGAAATCGGTCAAACAAATCCACCTAGGATCCTGAAATGTTGCTTGATGATGGCTTATGTTCGTAAGCTGTTTAAAATTGTCAATGGACGAAATCGGCCCAGGGAATAAAGGATAAAGGTTTCCATCTAAGGGACTATAACCTGGGAATTTGCTCAACATATCTTAATTTTTGGAGAATAAACAAAATCTGTAATGGAAACTGTTAGCGGAGACGCACCTTATTCCCCTAAGGGCATAGTTGATGGTCGTTTTGGCTCATGTGATATAAAAACGGTCCGTATGCTTAAAACGAACTACAAATAGTCAAATTAGCATTTACGCTAAAAATCCAAATATGAATTTATGAATTTGGCTGAGATTGAGGATTGAGGTTGAGGTTGTAGGTTCTTTCATTCTAACATTACATATACCAACTACTATCGTTATATCGCTATTAGGTCACAAGATATAGCCTTTTAAATTTAGGGTTGTATGGGCGGGGCCATGCCCATTCATCCAATTTTAACACAATGTAGCCTCTTTTGTAAAAGGCCTTTCTTTCTTTAATACTATCTTTATATAAACCAACTGCTATCGTCATATCGCTATTAGTTTGGTAAAGCCTTTCGAATTTCAAGGTTTCATGGACGGGCCACGCCCATTTATAGAATTTTAACACAATATTGACTATATTCTGTCAGGGCTTGTTTCCTTTCTTACTAACATTATATATACCAACTACTATCGTTATATCGGTATTAGTTCACGAGATTAAGCCTTTTAAGTTCAGGGTGTGTGGGCGGTGCCACGCCCCCTTGTCCAATATTACCATTGCATAGTTTACAATAATTTCCTAGTCATTGATTTCATTCTGTTAAAATTATATAACGTTCGGTAGATTTCTTTAGTCATTTATGTGATTATTTAAAGGGGCGTGGCACCGCCCACTTTCCTCAATAATGTGTTTCGATCCATGCCAGCATCATATGTTCCAAATTCATCTTCATAACAGTTCTTGAGATATATCATTTTCAAGTTCAAGGCTGTTGATTCTCCCAGTTGACCCAGTCCGTGTGAGTGGAAAATTGTTACCTCTTGACCGATCTGGCCCATTTTTTTTCACTGGCCGAAATACGACAAACGGAATGACAAAGAAAAAATACCCTCTATCCTACGATAAAAGGTATAGAAACAGGATACTCGAATCACGATTTCACGGTGGAAAACTTTACTACGTTTTTAATTGCTGATTCTCATATTGGGGTAAGCAATACCAGAATTTGAACTACTGGGCTTACGGTTATTAAAACGAAATATTTTGTTTTCATTTCCAATTGTTTGCTGCCCCTTACGATTTAATACAAAAGTTTTAGTTAACACTACAGGCGGTAGTGACAACCTATGGTTTTGATTGTAATCCAATAGTATAGTTAAATTATTGTTTGTCACAAAATAAAAATTGTCTTATGGTACGTATACGGAACTGAATTTTTATCATCTGATAATAAAAATATATGTGACAGCGCATAGAGAAAGGTAGGGACCTAAGGGTAAAAAAAATCAATTTTAATTTTTTTTCTTTTTTTGATGTGGACAACATCTGAGCATCGATTGAAACCGATCCCATGCCCTAAAACTGTTCCCTCCCAGAGATATGCGCGTTTTATGAAAGTGAAGTCGACGATTCTAAGCGCAAATAGAAAGGGACCTAATCTTTAAAATGGATCTCCTGAACAAAACTGGTTCTTAGCCTTAGGTCCCTTTCTATTTTGCGCGTCACATATGGTGATTGCAACAGCGGTTTATCTCGTCGAATAGACTTTGTGTAGTTTGGACCTAATTTTACAATATCACCATTGAAAATGCAGAAATTTGTAATTGTTTTGAAACACTGTGCACTTGCTTCTGCCAGTCCTGGTCTTCTCTCAGAGTTTTCAGCCATTCCCCTGGTGTAAAGTGATAGTCGATAGAAATGAACAAGAACAACAAAAGTTTACAATACTCTGGTGTTGTTTACAATTTAACTAACGAACGAACCAACAATGATAATATGTTGGTGTTGTTCTTACATGCATACGTGTATTAGGGTGGCATTTCAGGGATTACCGAAAAGCTGTTGAGACACTACGAGACACTTTGAAATTGAAATTTCATTTTTTCTGAATTTTTTATAGTATGAAATTTTAGACAAAAAAGATCTCTACAAAGGTGCATTTCAGAAAGGAACCAACAAAAAAACTTATCTCAAATCACCTTTAATCACTGACCTTGACGATGCTATGCAGTTTTTTTTAGCAAACCAATTTAAGTTCAATCTCTGCACGTTATAAAGGGTGTTTTTTAGACGTTTGGTTTTCGAGACGAAATAAAACGCATATAATTTAATGTTATGACCAAAAGTTTAGCTTTACGTATTATAAAGATAAGGGTTTGTCATTATGATTTCAAAATACTTTCGGGCAAGTGGCCGTCGCAACTGGCTCAAATAAATTTCATCCGAGAGGCCCAATTTTCGACCACTTTTTGTAGAATTTGGGGCCGTATGTCAGCAATAACGTGCCGAATATTCTCTTCCAATCGTGTCGGGCTTATCTGCGTAGACAAGCGACTTCATATAGCCCTACAAAAAATAGTTCAGCGGTGTTAAATCGCACGATCTTGGAGGGCACGCCACAGGCCCACGAAGCGAGATAATGCGCTCACCAAAAGTATCCTTTAATAAATTGATTGTTTCGTTGTCTGTATGGCATGTAGCACCGTCTTGTTGGAACCAACGATCGTCCACATTAACATCCTCCAATTCAGGCAAGGAAAAGTAATTAATCATGGCTCTATAGCATTCCACTGTGACTGTTACATTATGGCCGGCTTCAATTTTGAAGAAATGTGGACCAATGACTCCTCACACCAAACAGTGAATTTTTGAGGATGTAACGGCGTCTCAACAATGGCATGTGGATTTTCATTAATAAAAATGCCACAACTTTGGTTATTAACGTACCCATTCAACCAAAAGTGAGCTTCATCACTGAACAAAATATTCTTGTAAAAATCAGGATCGGTGGCCATCACGCTTGGGCCCATTCACCGAACGTGCGACTTGCTTGATGGTCGTTCGGCTTCAACAATTCTTGCACGAGTTGGATTTTGTAAGCCCGCAAACCAAGATCCTTCTGCAAAATCTTCCATAAAGTGGATGGGCACAGCTCCAATTGTTGCGCTCGATGGCGGACGGACTCATTCGGGTCTTCTTCGATATTCTGCTCCACAGCAGCAATAACGCCTTCTGTACTAACTGTACGGCGTCCCTGGTATGCTCATTATCCACTAGATAAAAGTGGTTCAATACCGATCCATGGTTGATCGAATTACCGACTCTGCTGGGCGATTATGTCGACCGAATATAGGACGCAGCGCGCGATGCGTCGCTCAAAATTTAAATTTCCACGATTTGCAAACGTTGTTCCGGAGTTAGTCTATTCATTATAAAGTGGCAACCAAACTGAGCATAAATCAAGCGACAGCTGTCAAAAAGGCCAACTCCGAAAGAAGTGTGGACAGATTGAAAACCACACGTCTAAAAAAACACCCGTTACTTTTAAAATGATTTTGATATAAAAATCGTTACAAAAAGCGCTTTCTCCAAGTAGTGCTGCATACGATCACAGAATCTTATATAAAGTCAACAAGTTGAAAGTTTGGGCAGGTGGAAATGGTCGAATACTGCCGCCTTTATGGGAACGAGGAGGATAGTAGGACAGTGGAGCACCTGTTAGATGACCGTCGTGGCTCATGGGAAGCCTTCTTCAGAGCTATTAGCATAATTTATCGTAGACAAAGGACAATCGCAACTATTTCTGTAGATGTACCGCCTATCGGGTAGTCACGTTTTTGGACGCTGGTAAAACCTGTGTAAGTCTTTCCACGATGAAAAGCAAACAATAATTAAAAGGGAAACAAATTAAGTTTAACACAACTCACGCATAACCTGTGAAACAGATCAATTAAAAGAAATACCTCTAAATTGATCACTCTATATAAGTTGGCATTTTTACCCGTTTACCTCTATGAGTGGGATTTTCAATTTCATGCTGTACCTTCAAAGTAAGGTTTTTGTTTTTTCTTTCGTTTTTGCTTTTTACTAAGGAAGTTTTTCGAAGTGCGACGCTGGGTTGCCGGGTTTAGCGATTTCTCGCCAAATATGACGAGATCGACTACTTTTGGCGACTTATATTTTGGTGATTGGGCGATTATTCTGACGGATTTTATGAAATCGGCCCAATTTAACTTTTAAAGGTCTTAACGAAAAAGTAATTTACTCTAAAAAGCGAAAGTCTTAATTTTTGTCGTCATTTTCCGTATTTTGGCTCATATCCGATTGAATGACACTGTTCTATAGATTTTTGTACCTTTCATCGAAAGGTAGAGGAGCATATATATAGGGTAATCCATCTAGAGGTATTTTTCAGAACAAAAAAAAGATATAAAAAAGCAAATTAAGTGTGGAATCTTTATTGGCAATTTGAAAGGACATTTTATGGCATTTATTTTTGGAATGTAAATTCCTTCAAATGTTGGCCGCGACTACGCCTTAGGGTTTCCATTCTGAGGGTTCAATTTTGGATGACTCGTTCGAGCATTTCGACCGGTATGGCTTTAATGACACGCGTAATGCTTCCAAAACCTAAATCGAAGCTGGTTTGTCAGCATAGACTTTGGACTTTACGTAACCCCAAAGAAAAATGTCTAAAGGTGTGATATTACTCGATCTGGGCGGCCAGCTCACCTGTCCAAAACGTGAAATTAGCTGCTTTTCGAAATGACCCCTCAATAGATCCATTGCTTGAGCAGCTGTATGGCATGTGGCACCGTCCTGGTGAAACCAAGTGTCGTCAAGATTACGGGCTTCAATTTCAGGTAGCATAAAGATCGATATCATGGCGCGATAGCGAGCACCATTCAAGGTTACGTTCCGGCCATTATCATTTTTAAAAAATATATGCACAGATGACTCCACCAGCTCATAAACCGCATCAAACCGAGGTTTTCTCTGGGTATAATGGCACCTCTTGAACTTCTTCTTGTTGCTCTTCAGCCCAAATGCGGCAATTTTGTTTATTGACTTTGCCGTTGCGCCACAAATGGACCTCATCACTACACGCAGAAAAAAAGTATGGTTGGGGTGACAATATTAGAAGAGGATCATACTATTGTTGGGTATATGGTTGAGGCACAACAATACTATGATCCTCACAACAATAGTATGATTCACACATAACCATACTATGATTCCCACAACCATAGTATGATTCACACTCAACCATACTATGATCTCCTCAACCATACTATGATCTTCACAACAATAGTATTATTCACACTCAACTATACTATTATCTCCACAACCATATTATGATCCTCACAACCATAGTATGTTTTTCATACAACCATAGTATGATTCACACTCAACCATACTATGATACCAAAATTATTTATTAGGATTGAATTGCATTACTTTTAGTTCATAGCCAGATTTGAGGCCATGTTTTTATTAAACATTTCATTCAAGAAACAAAAATATATATTCCAACGGTCAAAAATACTTTTAGTTGCCAGCAAGGGTGAATACTACTTCACCATCCGTAGACACCAAGTAACGAATGTGATAAAACCATGATCAATGGCTATATACTTAAGTGCAGGCAGATTTTAAATAAACGAGAACCAATCGCTAGTAGAGTATTCCACTAAACAAAGTAAACACAATAAAAATCCCTCGAATTACCTTCCGATTGTTGTTGTTTTTTATAATGGAGAACAATCATGCCTGTATCGCGTGTATGTTTTTTCTTTGGTATATCAAAAAAAAAACATACGCACACACAAAAATATTCGCAACTATACCGTATGATTGCCGCAATCATATTATTGTCAACGTAAATTTTAAACAACAATACTTTTGTTGTACCAACCATGTTTATATGGTTGCTACAACCATATTTTTATTTCTTAATTTGGCAATAGTACTATTGTTAGATTTCAACAATATTAATATTGCCGCAATCATACTGTTGTAAAAATGAAATTCAAAAAACAATACTATGGTTGTGACGAACATGCTTTTATTGTAGAGAATATATTATTGTTGCGGTGACCATATAGTAACCATATCTTTTCTCTGCGTGTAAACAAAATTTTGGTCGATAACGGCGGATCTTCCCGTTTCTCACCGAAGGCTCATTTCTCATTTACAGTTGCCAACATTTGAAGGAAATTATTTTCAAAAAATAAATGCCATAAAATGTCCTTTCAAATTACCAATAAAGATTCCACACTTGATTTTAATTTTTATATTTTTTTTCGTTCTGAAAAAATACTTCTAGATGAATCACCCTATATTTTGATGGTTTTTTCGATTATTATGGAAAAATAGCTTACTCTAGAACGCGAAAGTCTCAACTTTTGTCGGCATCTTCAATATTTTGGCTCATATCTGATTGAATGACTCCGTTCTATAGATTTTTGTACCTTCCATCATAAGGTAGAGGAGCATAGATATTGGCAATAGTATCGTTTTAACGACAGAGGTCAAAAAAACTAACAACTCTAGTGCCGATGTTGAGAGCGCTCGGTTTTTTTACTTTAACTTTTTTTTTTATTTATACGAGTCAATGCATATTCTTCTGTTTGTAATATTTTTTAGGGAACTTTGAATTGAAATTTAGTGCCAATTAACCAGAATTTAAGAAAATATCTGAACAAACTGCCTTTTTATTAAACAAAAATTAGAAAACCTTAATTCTTTAAGTAGGATAATAATTGAATTACCTATATAAGTGCGAAACCTCTTTAAGTGGGAATAAACAGGCGATGCCACTTATCTAGGTTCGTCTGTATTAGGTGAAAATCCCACAGTGTTTATAAGTTGAGTTTAAAGACCGTGCGAAAGTTTGTGTCAGTCTACCGAATGTCAACCTAATAAACATAAATTTATTATTGCTGTTATTGTTGTGGTTGATGTATTTTGAATTTGCCGCAGGATTATTTTCACTTTGGGATTTCCAAACGCACACACACGCGCGCACTTACGGCTATACATTGTGAATAAAAGGCGCATAAACTATTGTTGTAATTCATGTACCCGGTTTTTGTTTCGGATACAAGTGCGTACGTCTGAGTTTATCGTTAAACAATATCGTTTTGCCAGCCAAAAGAAAACAAAACACTGACTCTCGTGTGCGCTCTCTCTCTCCCCTCACCCTTAGTGCCCTGAGACTCAAAACACAAACGACATATAATAATAAAAATTATAATTTCCCCAAATATAAAACACTTCCTACCCAGTGCTCCCTCCCTCCATGCCATCCGCCGTTCCTTTGGAAGAACAAAAACTTGGAATACTTAAAATGTTAATGGCCCTTTCTCCTGCATGTGGGGTCAAGTGAATGTTTGTGTGCTCGTGCTCGTGCTCTTGCTCCTCGGTTTAGGGACTTTAAACAAATCGGAGCAAAGCCTATTGAAATTTTCACACAAAACACACAGAGTTAGAAGAGAAGAAGAATAGTCGTAAAAGCCCTTAAGAGGAGGAAGGCAGTTAAACTTTAAAAAGCTTATCTCGCTGTAAAAATCACGCCTTTTCAACGTGTTCATTGTCGCCAGCAGAAGCAGAAGTAGCAGCAGCTCCAGCGGAAGGCCTTGAACAACAAAATTTTGGCAATATGTCACATTTCCAAAGACGGCGACGGCAGTTTGGTGAACCTTGTGATTGTCTGAAGCCGCTCATACGGATATTTGGTATAATGACAGCTTTTGGTGAGTAGCAAAATTTCGTTTTTCCCCTTCTACTTTAGTGTGCCAGACAATGGGCCTTGTTACACTTTAAGATATTTAAGATTTAATGGCCTCTATAGATATAAAATATCAATTATAAATGTGTTTAATCATTAAAAATCAATGTCTATACAATAAATCGTCGGTGTTCCGAGCAGAAGGTCTATATATTTGGCCGGTACTTTACTGGAAAGCCAAACAAGTATGGCATTTATTTATTTATGTATTTCACAGAATAACCGAAAATTAGTAATTGCAGTCGATTTGTAAAAAGATTTTCCACGTTTTCACAAAAATAAATTGGGTTTATGGCGCGATTTTGTGTGACCCAACATTATACCCAAAAATGTCACATATGCCCTTCTACAGGTTGCTATATATATTTCTGGCCTAGGCAACACTAACTGTTGCCTGGCGCCATCTGACATTTCCATTGGAAAGTTTGAAATTTTTTAGCATAAACGTACTCAGAACGTTTTGACGTACGACCATCATTTGTGTTGTTTACAGTGTCTTGAAAAAAAACAATTTGGCAAAAGAAATGGAATTAACTCGTGAACATTTTCGTGCGATCATTTTTCACAACTTTCGACGTGGAGTGCATCGATGAACTTTAATCTTTGTATGACAATGCAGCACCATTTTTTAAACTAGTTTAATGAATTCAATCGTCTTTCAATCGTGAAAGACGTTTATAAGATCGTCGCAGGTGACGAATCATGGACCTATGCGTATGAGCCCGAAACAAACCAGCAATCGAGCGTGTGGTTCTTCGAAGACGAGCCAAATCCAACGAAAGTTGTTCGTGGAAAAAGCACTTCGAAGCAAATGGTCGCCTGTTTTTTCGGCAAAACTGATCATGTGGCGACTGTTCTGCTTGAGCAACGTAGGACGGGCAATTCTGAGTGGTACAGCACAATTTGTTTGTCTGAAGTCTTCGGAGAAATTCGAAAAACGAACAAGAGAAGATGAATCATTGTACACCATGACGATGCGATCTCTTACACATCGGCTCAAACCAGCGCCTTTTTGACCGACCAAAACGTCGAATTGATGGGTCATCCGCCGTACAGCCCTGACTTGGCACCCAATGATTTCTTGTTACTTCCGCACACCACGTACGATTTTCGTCGCCAGAAGATGCTGTTGAAGCGTTTAAAATCCATGTTTTGGAGGTGTCTCAATCGGAGTGGAAAAGTGCTTCGACAATTGGTTTGAGCGCATGCAAAAGTGTATAAATCATGCTGGAGAATACTTTGAAAAACAATAAAACCTTTTTTGATGATAAATATTCGCATTTTCATTATTAGGCCAGAAATATATATAGCAGCCTTCTAACCAAACGAAAAATGGTATATAAGCTTGCGATGGACCATTGCGGCTCAAATTAAGTTATTTTACATTTCAGAAGCCCGTCAGTACAATATTGAGATTAAAATGTTGCATCCCTAGTTTTCTTATTTACATAAAATAAAAGTTGTCCAAAATTGTAAACAAATTTTCGAAAAATTGTGTTTTTTTTATATGACCCAAAAAAAAGTACCACATGGTCAAAATGAGCGATTTAAAGCCTATAGGGTCATATGTGTACTCAAATTGCTTCGAATCCAAATATGGAGTACTTTTAAAGTTTTGGCTGATGGCCCAGAAAACGTACTATTTATTTGCGCTTTAGTCGCGGTGAAGGATATATAAGGTTCGAACTGGCCGAACTAAACGAAGTTTTTAATTGTTTTAAGGCTCTGGTTAAAAATTACTGAAAAATATATTTTTAATTAGCAAAAATTTTACAATATTGCATTATCGTCATGAAAACGTCTTCCATATATTTTTTGAGGGTCTTGGAAGTTTATTTCAATCGAAAGTCGAAAAATACGCAGAAGAAGAAAAAAACTTCCACAGTTTAAGCAGGCTGATATTTGGACTCCTTGGTCATATATGTCCCAAATTAAAAATTGGTCAAAATCTTTAATATAGGTACATATTAAGATATGGAGAAAACTTCACCGTTTCTGGATATCCATGTGTCCCCGAACATTTAGGGTCGATTGATCACGACTATTTATAGCAAAGTTAAAGAATCAATGCCACTTACAAAAAAACTATTTAATATTAATTAACCAATACATAGAAAAAAGTAAAAACAAATTAAATCAGGAAAAGTTTTAGTCCCCCATTTTTTTCATTTCAATACAATTCGTACTTCGACTATAAGAAATATACAAATAAGTACAGGCCTTTTTCAGTCCCCTAAAGAGGAACTTTTACACGTTTTGACCGACAATGACCACTCCCATTTATGGGAAGGTAAAATAATATATGCCTACCACATCAAAAAACTGATTAAATGTAACCAAATACATAGCAAAAAAAATCAAAAATTTGAAAATTATAGCAGGACTAGTTTTAGTCCCTAAAAGGGGAATTTTTTTCCATTTCATTACCAACAGGACGCCAATCATGAGACAAGTTTGAAGACTCTAGCTCCTATCGTTTGGACTGAATCGTTCTTTTAACAGACGGATATGACAGGATCATCTTGGAATTTTATGACGATCAATAATACGAGTTTATATCCTTTTATAGTCTCAGATAAGGATTTCGAAGTGCTCCAAACGAAATGACAATCTTATATATACTTTCGTCTTGTGGTAAAGAGAATAACAAGGCTTAATTATAAAAACCAAAAGGCTAAAGATGAGCCGGGCCGACTATGTGATACCCCACACCTCGTAGAACTCGTGCCTCTGTCCAGAATTTGAGCAAATTCAAACTAAATATCTGACTTACATACATATAAGGGGAAAACAATAAATTTCAAACCTGGAAAACAACATTTTAACAACTTGATCGTGTCAAAATCGAAAGTCGTGTAGACATCGATTATATTTTTACCTATTATGAACACAACATTTTTTTATTTCAACAATATTAAGCTTGCGCAAAAATCAATATCTCCCACTATGATATACTCAAAGTAAGCCACCTTTATTTATAGAGGACAACAAATGCCGCTTCCATTACCGATTAAATAACAAAACTCTTAAACATACAATCCTATTTCAATGTTGAGCACGGGCGATTTTCGAGCCAACCTCGTATATCCGCTTATCGAACCTAACATACTAATAACAACAACAACAACTACACTTCAATAGGCCAATTTGAATAAATTAATGCGATAAATCATTGTTCGAGATACACAATGAGAAATCAATGATTGATGATAACATGCAGACTCTAAGCAAACACCCACCATGAGATTAGAGCCTACTAAGTAAACATGCTGCTAGTGTTTGCTCTAGGTGCTGTAGTCAGAGACAGGACTGTCCGTCTGTCTGTTTGTCAGTTAGATTACGGTGATATTTGATGTAATTAATATTATTGGTAGAATTTAACGATTCCTTTTCTATTAAAGACACCAAAAGCGATTTGTTAACGAAGAAGACGAATCAAGGCTTTTATTTCATTTATTTGCCTCATGATTTGTGCTCTGTGTCAATTTTTAAATTATCTCCTTTAGAGTTCTAATTATCTGCACGAGCTGCTTTTGAGGCGATAATAGATATACGTATGGCACAGATAAACCATTGTGTAATGAATAGGGTAATAGGATATCAATTTTAATCTATCGGGTGGCCCAAATAAGACTGACGGGTTCATCAAAAAGGTGACAAAAAGTTACATTGTGGCTTTTGCTGTTTGCGCATTGGCTTCATCTTGCTGAAACCATATGTTTGGACTAGTATCAACATGTGGACATAAACAATTTTCAATCAAAATCCTATACAGTGTCGTGTCAATGGTTTCTGGTAGATTCTCTTCATTTTCATTATCAACCATAACACCGTTTCAAACAGTACATCTGGAGGTGTGTGATTGAAGCTGATTTAATACTCTAGGATTCTGGCACTGATCTCTGGTTCTATAAACGGGACACTAAGTTCCTAATCATGTTGTTACCGGGCGCTGTTCTGACATTAAAATGAAGACGATCATTTCGTTTACTTGAGATAATAGATTTGCCAGAAGAATTATAATATTCAACAACTTTTGACGTGTTGATGTACTTATAAATCATATGTAGTCTCCATAGTCTCCATAAAAAAATATACTCGTATAACCAGTCAAAGAAAAAAAACTTAAAAACAAAAAAGTTATGAATATTTTTAACCCATCAGTCTTATTTGGGCCACCCGTTATATATGCATACTTATTCGTCCAGTTCCATTGTGTAGCCTAGGACCATAATAAAATATAACAATCAAAAAATCCGCCAAAAATCCCGTAAGAGCAATAACATTTATGGAAAAATCATAAAAGTTTTTTATACCCTCCACCAAAGAGTGGATGGTATACTAAATTTGTCATTATGTTTGCAACACTATAAAATATTAATCTTACACCCCTTAAAGTATACATATTTTTGGTCGTCATAAAATTCAAAGACGATCTAGCAATGTCCGTTCGTCCGTCCATGCACACAGAGAATAGATTCGTTGCCACAACCGAATTTTGTTGCCAACCAAATGATAAATGTTGCATGTACTATTACGTTTCCATTACCGCAACATAAGGTTAGTTAATGCACAACACTGATCAGTAAATGGAACAGAAGATATTGGCGGAAGTGACAAAGTAGAACCCTATGAAAGTTGCTATATATATTTCTGGCCTAGACAAAACTAAGTGTTGTCTGGCGCCATCTGACATTTCCATTGGAAAGTTTGACATTTGTGTTGTTTACAGTGACTTGAAAAAATCAATTTGGCAAAAAAATGGAATTAACTCGTGAACATTTTCGTGCGATCCTTTTTCACAACATTCGAAGTGAATAATTACGACAACAGTTCATCGATGAACTTAAATCTTTGTATGGCGATGAAGCACCATCCTATAGCACTGTGAAAAACTGGTTTAATGAATTTAATTGTGGTCGAAGCTCGCTCAGAGACGAATGTCGTCCAAAAACGGCCGTTGTGCCCGAGAACATTGATGCCGTGAGTGAACTGAGAATGAAAGATCGTCATGTGACATACCGTGAGTTAGAGGCATCCTTGGGCATTTCTTCCACCAGCATACATTCGATATTGCATGAACACCTGGCCGTAAAAGAGGTTTGTTCTCGTTGGAACCCGCACAATTTGATAATCGCTCAAAAAAAGGCTCGTGTCGATTGGTGCAAAGAAATTTTGAAAAAATTCGATCGCGATGCTTCAAAAGACGTTTATAAGATCGTCACAAGTGACAAATCATGGATCTATGCGTATGAGCCCGAAACAAAGCAGCAATCGACCGTGTGTTTCTTCGAAGACGAGCCATATCCAACGAAAGTTGTTCGTGGAAGAAGCAGAAAATAATTACATTCAAATGTTGGCAACTGTATTATGGAAATGAGTGTTCAGTGAGAAACGGGAAGATCCGCTGTTTTAGACCAAAATTTTGTTTAGTGATGAGGCCCATTTCTGGCTCAACGGCAAAGTCAATAAACAAAATTGCCGCTTTTGGGCTGAAGAGCAACAAGAAGAGTTTCAAGAGGTGCCATTATAACCAGAGAACACCACGGTTTGGTGCGGTTTATAAGCTGGTGGAATCATTGGTGCATATTTTTTCAAAAATAATGATGGCCGGAACGTAACCGTAAGTGGTGCTCGCTATCGCACCATTATATCGATCTTTATGCTACCTGAAATTGAAGCCCGTAATCTTGACGACACTTGGTTTCCACAGTACGGTGCCACTATCATACAGCTGCTCAAACAATGGATCTATTGAGAGGTCATTTTAAAAAGCAGCTAATTTCACGTTTTGGACAGGCGAGTTGGCTGCCTCCATCGAGTAATATCACATCTTTAGACATTTTTCTTTGGGGTTACGTAAAGTCTTAAGTCTATGCTGACAAACCAGCTACGATTCAGGTTTTGGCAGCCAACATTACGCGTGTCATTACTCGTAAAGCCATACCGGTCGAAATGCTCGAACGAGTCATCCAAAATTGAATCCTTAGAATGATAACCCTAAGGCGTAGTTGCGGCCAACATTTGAAGGAAATTATATTAAAAAAAAAATGCCATAAAATGTCCTTTCAAATCACCTATAAAGATTCCACACTTGATTTGAATTTTTATACTTTTTTTTTGTTCTGAAAAAATACCTCTAGATGGATCACCCTTTATATAGAAATCCAGGCAGACATTTTAAGAAGTTCTAAAAGGAATGACTACACTTCGTCCTTTGGAGAATAGCATTAAAACAAATTGTTAATTTGAGTAGCTGGATAAATTTTGTCCAGAAAACTCAAGTAGTACTCGAACCAGTTTAGCAGTTCGAAATCCTAAGTTAAAACGACTACATGGAATTCGTTAATTTTGTTAAAAGAAAAATATTTATTTTTTTTGGAAAAGGCCGAAAAGTGTCAGTTTATCTTGAAGATATTGTGACTTTATTTTAGACGATCTATACCAAGTTTATAAAATTAGTAATTTAGTAGAACATTTCACCCAAAAAATAGTCAAAACAACCATTTTAAAAAACAACAAAAAAAAGGACGCACCCAAACTGCAATTATTTGGACATTTTTTCCATTTTTTCGATAAAGGACAAAAAGGACAATCCAATCTTAGAACTAGGATGTTAAAATGTTCTACGAAAATAAACTCAATACGATTTCACTTAAGACACCCCCTCACGAAAGTTCAGTAAAACGAAGGAACATTAACTACTTTTTAACTTATTTCATACGGAATAGCGTTGAATAAAAACTTCCTTGCCGATAAAATAATAACTCTGACCTACGAGGGCCGTCCTGTTGTTTGCTATAATCAGCCTATCATTTCAATTATTCACGCCCCGAGAAAGTCCGAACTTTTGTTGCATAGTGTAAAATGTTACAACAGCGAACTTAACTGGCTTTGTTTTCTACAAAGAATTTATTTGTTGTCACCACAAATTATTGGTACCAAAGTAACATGTACTTCATAATTGGTATGTTGTCATAACCACCAGCTGTGGCAACGAATATTTTTATTGAATTCGGTTGGTGTAACCGATATACAAAGAGTACATTTGTTCTCTTTGTACATCGCCAGGTGCTCCTTGGTTATTGCGACCAATAATATTTAGGAATCCAGTCAGACAGACAGACAGACATTTTGAGAAGTTACGAAAGAAATGACTACACTTCATCCTTTGGAGAAAAGCATTAAAACAAATTGTTAATTTGAGTAGCCGAATAAATTTTGTCTGAATAAATTTTGGAAATCGGTCCAAACTACAATAATTCGGTTTGATAAACCAAATATCTTTTGCAATAACCAACATTGCATAGTATTAAAGGTAGCATGGTTCGAAATATCATATGATGGTTGCTACAACCATATCACGGTATTCACAGCCAATAACACAGTTATACAAACCGAATTCAGTTTAACTTTTGGTTGCATTGTGATGTACTCGTATATGTTACTTTGGTACCAACTGTTGGTGGTGACAACGTATTAGTTCTTTGTAGTGACCAAACCCTGTTTAGTTGTCTATTGTAATATGTGACAGCACATAGAGAAAGGGACCTAAGGGTAAAAAAAATCAATTTTAATTTTTTTTTCTTTTTTTGATGTGGACAACATCTGAGCATCGAATGAGACCGATCCCATGCCCCAAAAGTGTTCCCTCCCAGAGATGTGCGCGTTTTATGAAAGTGAAGTCAACGATTCTAAGCGCAAATAGAAAGGGACCTAATCTTTAAAATGGCACTCCTGAACAAAGCTGGTTTTTAACCTTAGGTCCTTTTCTATTTTGCGCGTCACATATAATACTGGTTATTCCAACACTATTAAATAAACCCTATAATACTTAGTAGGGACCAAAGCAGTCTAAGAGAGCCAATGTTGGGGTATCTTTTGTGACAAGCCTTATCCTCTAAAACCGTCCACAATTTGTAATCCAATGGGTTCAAATCTGGACTGCCTTAGGGCCATTCTTCAGAGGAAATGAACGCTGGCAAATTGTTTCGAAGCCAGGCCTGGGACGTTTTAGCCTTATGGGCCGGAGCAGAATCCTGCTGGAAAGTCCATGGCTGGTTTTGGAACAGGGAATTGTTAAGAAGCTTAAAAACAGCTTCCAAAACGGTTTCTTGGTAAACTTTGGCCGATGTTTTGACTCCTTGTTCGCAGAATGCAGGTCAGTGACCCCCACCAAACCATGACTGAAGTTGGGTGATGACCCTTATCCACCCTTGGGATCAGTTCAGATGCTTATTTAGGTGACCGCGCATACACTCTATCAATTTGCTTGTTAAATTTTTCCTGAACGGTAAAAATTTTTTCATCGGCGAACAAAATATTTCTGTGCAAGTTGTCAGCGTTCTTCACCAAAAGACGTTAGCATTTTTCAATCCTATTTTTTTAAAGCTGCAGTCAATTAATGTCCGGTACGTCGTTTGAAATCCCCAATTCCCAAGTCTTTTTTAATGATTCGACTCATGGACTTTTGCGTGATATTCATCTGACGGGCCATAATTTTCTGTTTTCGGAGCGGATTTCTGTGAATTCTTGATTTAACGGCTTTGATGACATGTGGTGTTCGAACAGAGCGTGGACGGCCCGATCGGTGGCGGTCTTTTATATCTCCAGTCTCCTCAAACAGTTTTATGCATCGGTAGACGAACATGCGGTTAATCACTAGTGGCCGGAGCGTTTTGAAAATATCGCTTTTTTCATTTCACACTTGAAAAGCGCTATTACGGCGATACGGTTCCCATTATCTGATCAGTCCATGCAGAAAGTTGAAACAATTTTAGAATCCCGTTACAGACTAACGCTATTGAGGTTAGCTTTCAAAACCCATATGACATTAACGGGGTATGTTCTGTTCTACTACTATTGAAATGGGTGTGTTCAATGTTGTAACAGTATTTATGTCCCTACTAAGTATTTTATCGGTTTTCGTTACAACAAAACCATTGTTTTTGACAAAAATTTATTTTGAAGTCCGTAAAAAATTTATACAAACAAAGAAAAAATAGCCAGAGAGTTAAAGTTTCTTGGGTTAGTCGGTGAAAGCTTCCAAGCAATACTGATCATAAAAATATACGAATTATAATTAAAAAAATATTTCCAGATTATAAAGAAGTACTTATAACCAACAATCTATAACAACAACCAATACATGCACAAATTCAGTTCCAATAATCATCTTAGTCTGTTCAGTTAACCAATACCTGTTTCTTTCAACCGAAAGTGCCAGTTTCCTCTACTGAAACCCCAACCAACCTTCGGTTAGTACGTACAAACACATTCGGTTGGCAAAAAATTCGGTTATGACAACAAATATGTTCTCTGTGCGCACAAAACTGAAGTAGTTTCGAACCAGTTTATCCTAATTTTTATCCTAATGGCATTTGTTCTACTTTTTTCGAATATGGATGCCAGCAAGTTCACGTCCTCATTGGGCTACAATTTCTGATTGCATTGTTGTAATCATCACAAATCCGTATCAACAACTTAAGGGTTAATTCCACTCTGTGCCCACAACTCAATTACATTAACGAGATTAACGAAAAAAGCCAAATCCCCACACCGTCCCGCTAACAAAACTTCATTAAACCACGATAACAAAAAAACAACACTTCGAAAGAGCAACTCAACTTAAATATGCACAAAGTCCAAGTGGAAATGGAAATTGTTATTATGGTACATCTTTCCTCCTGGTAACATGAACCCAAACAAAAAAAGAAACAACGAAAAACTCGAGACCGAGAACTCGAGAGCAAAAAAAGTTAAATTTAGTTTGGTGTTTTGCACAAAAACGTGTCAACAAAATTCTTTGCCAAAAACTTTGCTCCACTCTGTTCCCGGACAACGCCACAGCACCACCACAGACAACAGGCGTTTACCATAACAAAACACACACTCATACAGTTCAATATCCTCATTCCTTTTTATAGCCGTTAATTTCAAATATCGCAACTATGAAAAAAGTTTACTCCTTCGTTTAGTTTTTTGGTATTCTTCTCTCATGTTCCGCTTGATTTTACAATAATTTGTTGGTTAAAATGTCTGTTGCGGCTGCATAATGCAGTTGTTGGTCTGTTCGCTAAAATGCGCTTTTCTCGGTATTGTTGTCCTTTGGCGGTTTATTACAATCTAAAATCAAATACTAACTCAATCTTTCTTATACTCACACAAACATACACGCATTTACTTTAGAGGTCTAGGGAATCCCTGACTGCGAAAGTGTTGTTTTGCCAGTGCACAGTAGATACAAACCGCAAAAAGGCTGCTCGATTTATTAGAAATGTAAGAAGGAATTATTTAGTGATTTTTTTAAAAACAAAATGCGATAGAGGAACACGTCCTTTGAAAATATTATGAAGTAAGAGACAAGAGCTATCGAGCCGGTTACGAGGGCTGATATATATATTTTTCTGGCCTAGGCAACACTAACATTTCCGCCATCTTGCGCCATCTGACATTTTTATTGGAAAGTTTGAAATTTTTTAGCTAAACGTACTCAGAACGTTTTGACGTACGACCATCATTTGTGTTGTTGTTTACAATATATTTTTGCCCGAAAGTTTTTAAAATGCTTCTTAATGACAATCGTATAAATGGCTACTACGAGGGTTGCTATTTATATTTCTGGCCTAGGCAACACTAAGCGCCATCTGTCATTTCCATTGAAAAGTTTGACATTTTTTTTTTAGCAATAACGTAGTCAGAACGTTTTGACGTACGACCATCATTTGTGTTGTTTACAGTGACTTGAAAAAATCAATTTGGCAAAAAAATGAAATTAACTCGTGAACATTTTCGTGCGATCATTTTTCACAACTTTCGACGTGGAATATCACGACAAGAGTGCTTCGATAAACTAAAATCTTTGTATGGCGATTAAGCACCATCCTATAGCACTGTGAAAAACAGGTTTAATGAATTCAATCGTGGCCGACGCTGGCTCAAAGATGAAGGCCGCGAAGGTCGTCCAAAAAAGGCCGTTGTGCCAGAGAATATTGATGCCGTGCGTGAACTGATAATGCAAGATAGTCGTGTGCCATACCGTGAGATAGAGACATTCTTGGGCATTTCTTCCACTAGCATACATTCGATATTGCATGAACACTTGGACGTAAAAAAGGTTTGTTCTCGTTGGATCCTGCACAATTTGACAATCGCTCAAACAAAGGCTCGTGTTGATTGGTGCAAAGAAATTTTGAACAAAATATGATCGCTGTGCTTTAAAAGACATTTATAAGATCGTCATAGGTGACGAATCATGGGTCTATGCGTATGAGCGTGAAACAAAACAGCAATCGAGCGTGTGGGTGTTCGAAGACGAAAGTTGTTCGTGGAAGAAGCACTTCGAAGCAAATGGTCATGTGGCAAAACTGGTCATGTGGCGACTGTTTCGCTTAAGCAACGTAGGACGGTTAATTCTGAGTGTAACACCACAATTCGGTTGCCTGAAGTCTTCGGAGAAATTCGAAAAACAACCAAGAGAAGACGAATCATTGTGCACCATGACAATACGAGCTCTCACACATCGGCTCAAACCAGCGCCTTTTTGACCGGCCTAAACGTCGAATTGATGGGTCATCCGCCCTGACTTGTCACCCGATGACTTCTTTTTATTCCCGCACATCAAGAAAAAATGTGTGGTCAACGATTTTCGACGCCAAAAACCATGTATTGGGGGTGTCTCAATCAGAGTGGAAAAAGTGCTTCGACAATTGGTTTGAGCGCATGCAAAAGTGTAAAAATCATGCTGGAGAATAATTTGAAAAACAATAAAACCTTTTTGATGATAAATATTTGCATTATTAGGCCAGAAATATATATAGCAGCCCTCGTATCTTTGGGAGAGCATCCTTTGATGCCAATTGTATGTGGCTTACTCGTAACTTCCTGTGTAGATCAGCATAAAGATGTGTCAGCAGTTGGATGGTTAATTTTCCAGCTAGGTACTGGAAAAGGGGTGAGAGGACACTCCCATGGGAATTGCTCTCTTTTATGAGGGTCGTAAGATCTAGAATGAAGTTATACGTATTTGCGTAGGAAACCTTTTTATAATTTCGATCAGTCCTTGTTCGGTCTTAAATTCCTGTTAAATGTGTGAACCCTCTGGTTGGAATGAAAATCCAACCAGACAATTGATCTCTCATATTTGAGGATCTTGATGCTTGACCTTTGCCTGGAGCCTACAGAAAAACTTTCGCCGATATGGTTCAGTTTCGCCAGAGTTAATTATTGGATGCTTATAACACACTGTGCAAAATTTGAGCATGATTACATTTCTTCTGTGGCTGCCTATGCGGCAGGCATCAAATCGGTGGGGACCGGCAAGGTCCAATTAGTTTAGAGTTGGTCTCTCTTTACGTTCTGTACAAAACTTGGCCAGAATAGAATAAAGTATGGGTTTTCTAGAGCTGCACATTCTGATATCGAAAAAAATATTTTATATTATATTAAAACCTGCATTACTATAGGAACATCAGGGTTTGTCCCTGGCCCAATCCTGACCAATAGAAAACGTTTCGGATGAACGCGCATTGCTCAATAAAATAAGAATGTGCTTCTGAATCGAACTATATAATTAACATCGGCTCTATTTCCTTTAGGTGTTACAAAATTTAGAGCTATGTCATTTAAACTTGTACCACAGTATGGTGGAGTGTATAAATATTCGGTAGATAAGTTATATATGTCCACGGTGTCATAAATCATAGTGCAAAATCTGCTATAAAGGAGCGTTAAGGTAGACTCTTAAATTTTTGTTTAAAAGCCTGTTGTTAATACGAGTATTAGACGTGTTATTTTGAGGTAACATCCTTAGTTACTTAGTTATTGGCTGTTTCCACTACGGTCGCGTCCACGTCCGCGTCCAAAAATCAATAAACGCGCGTTAAAGCCTATACAAAAAACATAGGCAGTTAGGTATGGGAGTCGCGTTCATATTGGACGCGTTTTTCGTCAAGTCGCGTTTACTATAAATTCGATTATTTTTGCAATCGAAACCCACCCATACCTATTAATGGCAACGCCGCAAATTGCACATCCCTATTAAAACTGCTGTTTATCAGAATAAACAAAAAGCGCTGCTGCTACTGCACATTTCTATTAGGCACAATACCATTTGATCCTCATTTTCCACTGCGGTTAGCAAAATAATATCATTTAACTCCATGATAATGTCACAACACAGAAAAATTAAAATTTTTCGCACCGCAAAAAAAAAAACAAATAAACACAAACAGATGTTTGGACGCAAACGTGGACGCAAAATACAATGGAAACACTATTAAAAATTTTCGATAAATCGTGGACGCGGACGCGACCGTAGTGGAAACAGCCTATTAGTTTGTAATATGCTAGTCTGGCAACATTAAATCAAATTGGGAGTAGCATGGCAACATTGTTTCTCTTTGTGTACACCAAAGAGAATTAAATAAAAATAGGGTTCATCGCCGAATTCGTCAAAACCAGACAACAAAAAACTACAAATTGTAATTAAAATAATCAGTCAAGCGGTGTTCAAAAGTAAAGCGTGTCTAAAATTAAGGTATCATTTTAATTTTTATTAAAAAATAATTTTTCAGATATTAAAAATATTTTTATTACAAATAGGTTTCGGTTAAAAATGAAAAATTATATCGGCTCAGCAGGCTTTTAAATTTTTTTTTTAACAAAAACTTTTAATCAAGTTTTTCAATAAACTGTTGTCAATGGTTAATATGTGCTCGATAATGTTGGTTTTAAGTTCTTGACCTGTTGAAGGATTATTGCTGTATTCTGCCGCAAAAAAATCTAAATATGTCAAATCGCACGAACTACTACTCCTCTACAAGAAATAATGCGATTTTTTAACCTTTCTTTCGAAAGATCCATTGTTTTTCTTGCTGTGTGACAAGTGGCACCATCCTGTTGAAACCACATAATCTCTAATTCGGAACATCTCCATATGTGACGCGCAAAATAGAAAGGGACCTAAGGGTAAACCCAGTTTTGTTCAGGAAAGCCATTTTAAAGATTAGGTCCCTATCTATTTGCGCTTAGAATCGTCGACTTCACTTTCATAAAAGGCGCATATCTTTGGGAGGGAACACTTTTGGGGCATGGGATCGGTCTCATTCGATGCTCAGATGTTGTCCACATCAAAAAAAAAGTGAAAAGTTTTGTTCTGGAGAGCCATTTTAAAGATTAGGTCCGTTTCTATTTGCGCTTAGAATCGTCGACTTCACTTTCATAAAACGCGCATATCTCTAGGAGGGAACACTTTTGGGGCATGGGATCGGTCTCATTCGATGCTCAGATGTTGTCCACATCAAAAAAAGAGAAAAAAATGAAAATTGATTGATTTTACCCTTAGGTCCCTTTCTATATGCGCTGTCACATATAGAGATTTCCATTACATTAAGATACCTCAATTTTTGACACCCTTTATAATAACTTAATTCTTTGCTTCACTTTTACTTGGCAAAAAGATACCCACTTTCTATCAATTTGAGTTGATTTATAGTTTCACTAATCCCATCAGATGTACTCATTACGAATTCGTCGATGAGACCTCTTCTTAATTTATTATTTTTTATATTTTTTTGTGTACATATTACAAAACATATTTTTTTGTAAAGCAGGGTGTGTCATGTTTGATTTCTTTATGGAATATTAAGTGTGATAACTCTTACTCGTTTCTTGAGCGCTTTGAGGCCAACTCGCTTGCCTGAAAGGAACACAGCTATTGTTAAATGTTACACTTCACGGCTATCTTGAAAAAATTTCTCGATTCTTCGCTAAATGTCGAAAGATTTTTTGTGATTTGCAAAAACGCATCATCAGTTGTTTTTGGCTGAGACTTTTTTAAAACACAGTTTTTAGTTTTAAATTCACTGTGCAGCATAAAAGTATATGTGCATAAATGTCTATATGTGTGTGTGAGAGAGTAGAAAAAGACGAGGAAAAGCGTTTAGTTGACAATAAATTTTCAACAATATCTGGCGCCATTGTTATTGCAAAACATATTGATGTCGCTGTAGTATTTGCGTATGTGAGTACAGTGATTTTACTCACACATACAAGTGCTACGTATGTATGTATGTATGTTTCTTAGTGTATATGTCGCTTTTCTTCTATTATCCTGCTCCTTTCATGGTTTGGCTTCGATTTCCTCGAACTGGTAATCCTTTATGCATAAAGCCATTTGATTGGATTTCCACCCCGATCATATCTCAAAACATTAACGACATATTTTCATTTCACGCACACACTCACACACATACATTTCGTTTGGGTAAGGAAAAATGAACGAAAATTTTCTTAGGAAAATTATTTCTTCGATATGAAATCAATGAACAAATGCGCCGAGCTGTTTTCGTTTTAATGGTTTTTGTCGCCAACTTTCGGAAGGGTATGGGAAGGAGTTATTGGAAAAATACGAAAAATAGCTGGGAAGTGTTTTCGATACATGATGAACTAATTTTCCAAGAAAGATAGCGTAGTTTATGACAAAATTATATTGTTACTTATAATTAATTCTTGTACTAATAAAAAAACAAGGCTTTTCCATTCTGTCATGATCGGGATAAATTGTAAACTCAGTGGTTTTCTGTCCGAAGGAAATATTCGTGTACATTGATTTGGCATTAAATTAAACGGCTTGACCTCAATTGTGCTTTTTAAAATATTCTAACCGATTGGTCCGATATATCAGGCTTGAACTTCATGGGGCGGCGCACAGTGGGATGAGAATAAGAAAAGCGGAAATAATTCAGCCGTTTCTAAACCAACAGTCTGATTTTGACGAAATTCATAAATGGTTAAATTTCCTTAAAATCACAAAAGGTACTTATTTGAGAATTTGCTCAAAGGTGGAGGGTATATACGTTGACGTTTTTACTTTTTTTCAACAAAAAATTAGCAGTGTTCTTTTCAGCTTTCTTAACGAGCATTTGTATGGAAGTTACTCGGTTAGCAAGCGATTTGGGTTCAACTTGCTTATGCAACGAGTAACATTGACCACACATATTTTTTTTAACAAAAAATCACATATGACGCACCCTGCTTTTAAAAAAATATATTTTATGTTATGTACACAAAAAATAGCACAGTTCTGTAACAAAATCCTCCTTTGAAGGAAACCAAATGATGCTTATGTAAATTGATTTGCTTAATCCGAATTGAGTGTCCGTTGAATTGAGTGGGATGAGAATAAGAAAAGCGGAAATAATTCAGCCGTTTCTAAACCAACAGTCTGATTTTGACGAAATTCATAAATGGTTAAATTTCTTTAAAATCACAAAAGGTACTTATTTGAGAATTTGCTCAAAGGTGGAGGGTATATACGTTGACGTTTTTACTTTTTTTTTCAACAAAAAATTAGCAGTGTTCTTTTCAGCTTTTTTAACGAGCATTTGTATGGAAGTTACTCGGTTAGCAAGCGAGTTGGGTTCAACTTGCTTATGCAACGAGTAACATTGACCACACATATTTTTTTAATAAAAAATCACATATGACACACCCTGCTTTTTAAAAAAAATATATTTTATGTTATGTACACAAAAAATAACACAGTTCTGTAACAAAATTCTCCTTTGAAGGAAACCAAATGATGCTTATGTAAATTGATCTGCTTAATCCGAATTGAGTGTCTGTTAAAATGAATTTACTTGCAAATAGGCAATATTAATTCAACTTTCATATAAATTATAACTTATAAAAATCGAAAAAAAATTATGGAAGAACAGCCATAGGAAGACAAAATTTTGTTTTCAACTGTCAATTCTATCTTAATTCTTAAGCTCTCCCACTTGTTCTTGGAGAAAAAAAACAATAATCATTCACTTTCACGATATCTCGAAAACTATACGTGATGGCGCAAAACGGACTCAGGAGATCATTTTGCATAAGGATCAGCTGGTTTTGTCTAATGAAGTTAATTTTTGCAGAACAGTGTAATCAAAGAAGTAGATGACTCATCGGCAATTTTGTTATGGATTCATCTGCACGAGATGTGTAACTTAAAATGAACTCAAACTAAAAGTTTAACACCATTTTACATATTTTTGTAAACTAATGCGTAACAATAAATTGATTTTTTTTATCAGTTCAGCTCTAACCATTGGATAGCATAGTTAAGCAGAATAGTTAGTTTTATATGTAAAAATTCAATTCCTGAAGATGTCTTTTAAAGAGGGACAAAACATTAAAAAAAAAGATTATAAATACAAAACAACGACCTCGAGATTGAGTATTTAATTATTTCATCACATAGATATAGAAGTTCGAATATTAATTATTTATCTGCAATTGATTTACTTATATTATATTTCATTGACTATTTTTTGCAATTTATTCATTTATTGTATGCTTTTGACGAATTCGCCGATGAACACTCTTGTTGTTTAATTCTCTTTGGTATCTTCAAAGAGCAACAATGTTGCCATGTTAATTGCAATTTTGTTCAATGTTGCCAGATTAACATACTGCTTAATAAATAGTTAACTAAGCTCAAAAGAATACGGCTTTGAGTTTTTTTTTTGAAACGACAGATTTTTCAAAAATAATTGCGACAACTCTCACAAAGCCAGTAGATGTACAGAAGGATTGATATCACTTAATGGAATAAGCTAAGGATTCCTTCAAACAAATATAAATATAACGACCAAAACTTAGTCAATTTATTTAAAAAAGAAACTTAGATGTGGACCACCCTAAATACCAAAACATGTATCAATATCAGTAAAGTTATGTCATAGAGAGAAGTACAATAAAAAAAGCCCTGGTGTTATGGCGTGCTATTTGAAGGCAAATGCTTAAAAATTGCAATGTGTTCGCTATGTGAAGAATCACGCTTTTGCCTTTGAACTTCATGCCACAAAAACAGAGTTTTTAGTGAACTTCTCTCATTGATATAATTACTCCAATCGTAAAAATTCCTATCGCTCTAGATGGCGGATCTAGATAATATTTGGCATAATAAAGGATGATATGATAAAAACGATAGACTAGATTAGAAGGACTCTTTCCCGCAAAAAGCTTGAAATTTGACACACGGTACATGCACTTGGTGGCCCATAAGAGTCTACCGTGATTATCCTTTATCTATGATGAGTTATACTACAAGGTCCGCGGTAAGCAGGCTCAAAGACAGAGGATAACATTTCCAGTGGACGGTGGTGGCCCGTCGTGTGTGTCGTTTTTTTGTTACGAACCTTAGATTTGGAATCTTTATAGATACTAGTGGGCCGTACCACTGGCTTGCATGATTCGCCGACTAAGCTATACCCTATACTATGTTGTATGCAGTAAAATCATTGCATTTGCACGGAATTCAGAAAGGAACTGATTAAAAGTGTTACTTTTAGAGCCGTAAGGTCAGAGGACAATGGGGGATGTCTCAAATCGCATGGTGGCTTTACGAGCACATAGACTTTTATGGTCCAATATTACCAGAGTTGCTGATAGATTGAATGTGATTCATAATATGCTGGTGGCGTTCATAGTACAGGGTGGCTAATGAATATTGCTACATGAAAAAACTCAAATAACTTTTGTTCAATGTATGGAATTCATTTTTTTTATTCATGTTAAAGCTCATTCAAATAATAAGTTTTAAAAATACTGGAATGTACATGCCCCCCTGGTCGTTGATGCATGTGCGACATCTTACCAAAAAGTCGTTCATTACTGCTTGTAGAGTTGAGACAGAAATAGCCGCAATTGTTTAACGAATGGATTGCTTAAGTTCATTTAAATTTGTTGGTTTTGCTTTGTAGACTTCCCCACAAGAAAAAGTCAGGTGCAGTAAGGTCGGGCGACCTGGAGGGCCAACGGAATGTGGAGTTTGTGGATATCAGCTTAGTGGGAAATTATTCGTCGCAATTCTCTCATAACAGGTCGGGCTATGTGAGGAGTTGCACCATCTTGCTGAAACCAAACAGAGTTGAAAGAAATTCTCATTCGGCGTTATTCTGAATACTTAAGAAAAACTCTCTTAACATGCTCAAGAAACGGTCTCCAGTAACCGTAAGGGTGTGACCGTTTTCTTCGAAGAAGTAGGGCCCGACAATGCAGCGTGATGAAACTGCACACCACACTGTGACACGAAGTGGATGCAATTCCGTCTCTTAGAGTATCTGTGGATTGGAAGCACTCCATATTCGACAATTTTGTTTGTTTATGTTGCCGTTTAAATCGAAATGGGCCTCGTCAGACATGAAAAGACAGTTAAACAGGTTTTTGCCCTCTTCCACCATTTAAAGCACAATCTGGCAAAATTCCAAGCGAATTGAGAGGACAGCTGCTATTAGTTTGTTGTCTATTTGAATTTTATATGGAAATAAGTCGAAATATTTACACATAACTGACTGCAATGACTGTCTTCTAATACCCATTTGAGCAGATAAGCTTTTTATCGAAAATCTTGGATTGTCTCCTCTGTCCGAACTGAAGGGTTTCGATGGTAAGGTCTTCTGTTGACTGCCCATGCTCGGCAAAATTTTTAACAAGTCTCATTATGGTCCATCTGCTCGGAGGATTGCCGCCAAACGTGCGCCTATATTCTCTTTGAACCAAAACTACGGACTCCAGTGCGTGATAGCGGCGGACAATCCAAATTCTTGTTTCAGTGGACCAGTTATCCACTTTTGTTAAATATAAAAATCAATCAGCAAAAAAAATTAACCAGATTCATTAAATAAAAAAAAGTTATTAAATTTGTTTTGGTAGCGACTTTCATCAGCCACCCTGTATGGTATTGTATGTAGTATACTAATTTTTACTAGAATAATAGTACTGTTGTGCCACAACCTTATATCCAACAATGCTTTGCTATTTTTCTGCGTATGTTATGCGCTTTAATTTTGTCAGCATTTAGAGAATTGGTGTAGTTTGTTCATTGGAATTGAAATTGTCTTTGATTATTTCAAGTTCTGTAAAGACAAATCTATTTCTAACTAAAAACAACAATTTAATTAAATAAAGACAATGAATGTTATCGATGGTGTCCTTTTTTGGGGTTTAATAAGCTGTTCGCCTCCCATTCACTTACAGCTAGCCAACCTAATTAATCTGAAATATATACATTTAGGGCAATACTTAAGCCTAAATATTGTAATCCATGTCCCAAGTACAAGTACACGATACTAAAACCGAAATGAAACATGTTTTTGATTTAATTTCAGTTATTTGTGGCGTGGGAGTCGATGTCTATTTACATGGATACCAGGCAGGACTATTTATACTGTAAGTACCGAGCGGCACGAATGGATGGCTAAACGGTTGGAAGGATGAAAGGATGGATGGGTAGAGGTCACGTACATATCCTTACATATCGTACTTCGTTGGCTTTTGCGGCAGTCTGCCGGCCTGCCGATGAAGTTGTTGTTAATATTGGTGGATATTGTGGCTTATGTGGTTGGCGTTGTTGTTAATCTTCTTCCTCTTCTCTTATCTTCTGTTCTATTCTCTTCTAGAATTTCATCAATAATTATATTGTTCGTTGAAGTCAAATGGGTCATAACTCTTTTTCTCCAATTAATATTTGGCAAGTAAGCAAAATCTGAAATCGAAGAGCAAAATTATATTTTCAGTTTATTCGTCCAAGCAGAGTGGACGGAACGCTGAACTTTGACTGGAACCCATCAGACTGACTACATCACATTTCCGTCTTGCCCTTTTATTTCAGCGATAACTATTCCAAGTGCTTGCGTTGCTGGTCGTTGTGCAAATGCTGCGGTAGCTGGCGTTTATCGCTGCCGTATATGGCGATTGGCACGGCTCTGGTGGTGTGGCCCCACAATCTCTGGTTAAGCTATGTTGCCGGCATATTGCTCATCCTGTTGGCGGTGTTGCGTCTGTGTCTGGTCTTCCGTTTCAGCAATAACACAAAGGATGAGGGTTTATTGCCGCAATGTGATTTCGAAAAGTACGTAACGTCGTAGCAACAAAAAACCGATTGCCGGATGGCAGTTACTTTATAATAAATCTTTATTTAAAGTGTTTGGATAAAACTAAGATTTGCTCTATTTTCTGCTCTCTTCATTTCGTTTCATGTTTCCATCGTCTAGGGTGGACAGCGGTCCAGACATACCTGAGGAGGGGTTCGTCGAAATCGGTCCCTGTTTGGAGGACGAGGAGACCATCGACGATGTTTGTTAATATTTGGTGAACAAAAAAATGAAGGAGGAATAAAATATTTATTACGTCTTTAGCTGTATGATAGTGTTAAGATTATTATTACACTTTTATTACACATACACGTAATTGTAGTTATACAGAAATGCCAATAAATTAAAGAGCTTTTATATGTTAAAGAAAAACTGGAAGGGCCTATTTTTCCCAAGGTAAGGCTCGATTCCACGACAGCCGGTTATATGCACCGGATCGACCGGAAGCAAAAATACTTTGGCCAAGGGATGTAACCCTGGTACGGGTACCTCTACAACAACAACAGGTAAGGATCTAATAATTAAATTGAAGGGCCATAATCGAGCTGGGCGATTTAAAATTTTAAATTTGAATCGGCTGCAAAAAAAATTACTGATTTTTTTTTAAATTTCAGCTTTTATTGGAAAGTTTGAACTTTGTCATTTAATAATGGAACACAATATCATTCGTAAGACTACCATATTTGACTCAAAAGCACCTCATCCGATCAAACCAATTTTTCAGTATGTTTTCGATTATTTCTGGTCGAATCTCTTCAATGGCAACTTCGATTTCACGTTTCAACGCTTTAATTGTCTCTGGATGCTTTGCGTAACATTTATCTTAAATGTCTTCCCATAGAAAATAATCCAAAGGTCTTAAATTACAGCTCTGATAAGGCCAATTGACAATACATTTCGACTGATTATTCGATTTTCAAAAACAGTGCAAAAAGTATCGATGGTTGCGTTGAATGTGTGACATCTGGCTCCGTCTTGTTGAAACCAAATATCGTCCATGTTATTCTCTTAAAATATGGAAACAATTCTTTGAGTATGGCTCGGTAAGGCTCACTGATGACAGCAAAGGCGGCCCATCGCTTTTTTTTCGAAAAAAACGGCGCAATGATGCCGCCTGCCCAAAATCTACACCACACATTGACTCGTTGTGGATGCATTGGCTTCTCCATAGTTACGTGTGGGTTCTCTTAACCCCATATGAGACAATTTTGCTTACTGACATAGTCACCGAGATAAAAATGAGCTTCATCTGAAAATACGATTTTTCGCTAAAATTCTTCATCTTCTGCCAACAATCCTTTAGCTTATTAGACGAATCGAAAACGCATCGAATGGTGATCCATTATTAAATCACAAAGTTCAACCTTTCCAATAAAACGAAAAATGTGAACAAATTATCAGATTTTTTTTACAGCCTGTTCGAATATAAAATTTTAAATTGAAGACTGCTTCTTCAAGGATTCGTTGATTATAAGTGAGAGGCAAATTAATGATATGTACTGCAGTAACCTTATTTTCTCGGCAGGTGGGTCCCATAGTTGCCACACATTATAAAGGTGTGGCAACTATAATTTTAAGGCTGCTTTAATCTATCTACACAGTGGGAGAAATAAAGTTTTTTACGAAATAAATGGGTAATTTTTAACCAGTTCATATTGTAATACAAAAAGTAAATCAAAGCATTTTTTTCTCGGCAGATGGGTGCCATAGTTGCCACACTTTATAAAGGGGCGCAAAACGCTATAATTTTAAGGCTGCTTTAATCCATCTACACAGTGTGCTTTTACTCGTTGTTTTTTAGACGAAAAAAATATAGTTTGAATTTAGCTGTTGTTTAGATTGCCAGGCAATAATTAATAAAATGCCACTGTTTCCATTGAAATATAATTTTTTGCGTAAATTTGGCAGCACTTCATTGCAAATTATATCGCATTATAGCGATGGCTAAAGGATTTACAACTTTCATTATTCTTTTTACATCTTTAAGTTTTCTATTTAGATTCGAGCTTGTAAGGTGTAAGTGAAAGTAAAATGTATTATTTTGTGGTGCTTTTTTATTGAAACATAAAACATTGTGTTTTGTTTGCTGTTAACAATGTGAGTTTTCATAAAGCTTAATTTATTATATTAATCTAAAATTAAAAAAAAAAAACAATTAGCCAAGCAGTGACTTATGGTAACAAATTGAGTGCTAAGTTGTTGAACCACTCTAATAGTTTTCCATGACGGAGTTTCTCTTTCAAACGATTTTTTACACGACATTTTCTGGAACGCATCTGCCGTGTAAAAACTGGAAAAGGTTACTTTTTTGTTTTTCTAATTCTAATTCCAAATCTTATAAATTAAAATAAATATTTTCAAAAAAAGAAATTGATTGCAATCAAATCTTGTTTGGAAATAAAGAATTCTAGTATAGTGATGGAATGCTTTGTCCCCATCTACACGAGGCAACTTTACTTGCCGCAACTCTCAGTTTGTTGAAGAGAGGGGTAAGGGGAAGGGAAAAAACTTGCCCGTACTGTCAATTTCTTTTGTGTTTTTTGTAGTGTGAAGTTGGCTGCAGATTTTTTTTTAGCATTTTTTCACACAAAACTCAGAACGAATAAATCACAGAATGTCAGAAAAGGCAATAATGAAAACAAAAATTGCCGCAACCAAATTGCCTTATAAACACAAGAGGCAAGTTTAAAAGGGAATTAAAAAAATTGACGCAAGCATAGTTGCCTCGTGTAGATGGAGACTTTGTTTTTTTTTACATTAAATAAATGAATATTTTATCATTATCTATTTAAATAAAATGCATTTTAAACATTTGACGTCCAGTTTTCTCAAAATTATTTGAAAAACTTTTCCGGAAACGGCTAAACCCTATTCTTGAAGCTGTAAATGTAATTCCAGCTCACCAATTTGAATTCCGACCAAAGCATATGATTGCCAAAACAATAAGAGGAAGTTTGTACTACTCGTCTCTATTTTTAGATGTGAAACTAGCCTTTGACAGAGTTTGACACCCTGAGATGATGCATTACCCACTCCATTTTATGTGTTATTAAAATCGTATTTAAAATTAAGAATTGTATACGTCAACGTTAAAGGCGCACAGTGGGAAGAGATTAAAAAAAAATTAAAATAATTCAGCCGTTTCTAAACTAACAGTTGGATTTTGATGAAATTTCACACAATTCTCCCGATTATGGACAAACTTTCAGAATAGAATTTTTGATCTAAAAATCCACATGGCATTCTTGATGGCATTCAAGATGATGCATGGTTTTAACAGGAGAAAAAAAGGTTCGTAGATTAAACAACCCTTTTTCGTTTATGTTCATCATTAAATTTCGGTTACAACATCAAAATGTTTTTAAAACTATTGATTGCCACAACCACCAGTTGAGGCAACTAAATTCCTTTTTCGGATTTCATTAGTATGGCCATTACATATCCATTACGATTATAAACATTTGGTGATTGCCACCGAAATTCCTCTTTTTCAACCGAATTATTGTAGTTCCAACCGATTTCAAACTAATTATTTCTCTGTGTGTACAAATGCCGCTATTTGATAACATTTTACAAATATTTAATGACTTTAGGGGTATACTTCGGAAAGCATCACTTTACGGGTAACCCTGAAGAAAAAAAACGTATCCATTTGAAACATGTTTTTATTTGAATAAATTTAAACATGACTTGTCTGTGCGAAAATTGGCAACATCGGATCTAATATGGATAATTTGGGTCAAAATCAAATAGAGCAAAATTATATTACCATTCATTTTACATATGCGGAATTCAATTGCATTTAATATCTTTTCAATCAATAAAGATAGAAAATGGAAAGAGAATCTGGTATAGAAGCATGGACCACAAAAAGCAACTTCACTACGGTTGGATACCTTTACCTAAAAATTTGATAAAAATCGAGCATCTTATGTGGCTTCTAAAGCGACAAGGTGGGAATTCGGAAAAAAAAACTTTGCATCGAGGCTACATCAACAGCTTTTACACATGACAAACTAATAGAAGAAAAGCCCTGACCAGCTAAACACTTTCACAAAAAGCATAAGCAATAGAAATGAAGAAAACAAAATGCAGACGTTTTAAGCAACCAGATTGCTATTTTTTTTAGCTAAGCTGATGGCTGATTTGTCTTCTCTTATTATCTTTCATCAAACACTGTTGGCAAAAAGATGGTTGTATACCACTCAGAATTGGCCGTCCTACACTCCACTAAAGGCACTGTGGCAACATGGCCGGTTATACCACAAAACGCAATTGGTTCGATGTACTTCTTCCACGAAAAACTTTTGTTGGATTTGGCTCGTCTTGAAATAGCCATATGGTCGATTGCTATTTTGTTTCGGGTTCATATGCTTAAATTCATGAATCGTCACCTGTGACAATGTTCTATACTGCCTTTCAGCTACCGCAGTTATACTTTTTCAACATCTCTTTGCACCAATCCATACGAGCCTTTTCTTTAGGCATTCGTCAAATTATGTGGAATCCATGTGGAATTCTCGTCCAAATGAAAATGCAATATTCATGTCGATTATGCACGCCGACGGATTTGCTTCGGATCGGATTGACTCGAACAGCACTCGACTCACTTTGTTAGGAAAATGGTATTAGGTAATCCGTCGGATGACTACATTACCAACATGAAGCCGATGTTACATTACAGCTGCGAAATTGACATTTATAAACAAATAAAAAACAAAAGTAATAAAGAAAGTGCGCTGAAATTGTCATAAATTTTAAAAGAAATAAAATATATGCAATTATAAAAATTTGCAATGAATTCGTCAATTGGATTTTTTATAAATTGTGAAGAAAAAAGTGGCAATAGAAGACAGGTACAGAACAGGGCCGTAAGTGTTTTTAAGCTAGCTGATGTAATGTAAGTAGAAAAATTCCTTAAGTAAAAAGTGAATACATTTTAAACATTTCCACAGGTTTGTGAAGCAATTCCGGTTAAACAAACCGGCGTTTAGATACCTTCTAAGCATGTTAGAAAACAATCTAACAGTTGCTGTGCGGTCAACACATATTTCACCAGAAATTAAATTGGTCACTTTCCTACGGTTTCTGGCAGAAGGCGGCTACCAAACTGGGACCGGGAATCTATAAAAAAACAAATAATTTAACCCGTTTACATACACATTTTATTTTTTCTCATCTTACCTCTTAGCTTCCATTAGAAAATAAATTAAATCAAATTAAATAAAGAAAAACACAACCAAAAACTAACATGTCCGCACCAAATCAGCGATGATTTTCTTTCGGATATTTTTGTGTGCGAAGTGAGTCGCATTCGGAATACATAATTGCCATTTTTCCGCAACTGCATTACCATCGGCTTATATAATACCAAAATACGCAACTGCGGAAAAAATCCGATCCGATGCCATCCGTCGGCGTGCATAATCGACATGATTATTCATACTTTTCATACTAATACCCAAGGATGCCTCAATATCACGGTATGTCACATGTCGATCTTGCTAAAACAGTTCACGCACAGCTTCGATGGTTTCTGGCAAAGTGACCGAAGTTAAACGTCCTTTACGAAATTCATCCTGGAGCGAACGGCGTCCGAGACTGAAATATTGGTACTAGCGATTAACAGTGGTTTTTGATGGTGCTTCATCGCCAAAAGTCGAAACAAGTTGATTTAAACACTCTTGTCTCGATAACCCACGCCGAAAATCGTAAAAAATCATCGCACGGAAATTGTTCACGGGATAATTCCATTTTTTGACTGAGATGAATTTTTCAACACACTGTAACCAAAACAATTCGCCCTCAAATGACAAAACGTTCTGAGTGAAGTTATGCTAAATATTGTCAAAGTTTCCCAGGGAAGTTTCAGTTTGCATCTGGGAACACTGGTATTGTCAGTACCCGTAATATAAATAGCAACCCTCGTAATAGTAACAAGACATATTTTTTTGGATTTGCTTAATTTACCTCTTTAGATTAGATTTAATTCTTTAGCAAATGAACATAAAACATCAGTACACCAGATTGTGTTTGTCATATCACTTCAACCCTGCAAAATTACCCAAAGATGAAAAAAAGAACAATTTTTTTTTAATTCATTCTTTATTGGTATTTTTATTGTTACTATAACATATTCCAAATACGTATTTATAGTATTTCTGTAGGTATCTTTGCATATATCGTATGTATGGATGTAGATACATAATAAAAAAAAAAAAAACATTTCACAAACCGATAGTTTATTGCACTTAACCGCACAAGGTATACAGAAGGTAACACATGCTTTCTAACCGCCATACCTTGTCGTCGCATGGTAGATATTCTATTTTATCCTTTAGTAGCTTAGTTTATCAACAATTATACTGATTATTTCGTAACTAAATCTTTGTATCCATATCCATATTTCAAATTTGTTTCAATACTTACATATAAGAGATGCACACCGCTCAACGTTTACATTTCATTCGTTAACAATATTTTTCTATAACTTCAATTTCAATAAAATTTTCATAATTTCTATGCATGCATCTTAGATCAACTATGATGGCCATAAACAATAAGCGTTCGTTCCAAAATGTCTTACCTAAATATAAATATTTTCAATTATTCAGACCCATACCTATAACAAGTTAATATTCATTAATCAACATAACACTAGTTTACAAAAGAAAAACCATAAAGTTTTTTTTATATATTTATTAACGATAAATTTAAAAAGACTATTCGGGAACAACCAACAGTTTAAATGGAAAAAAATAAAAAAATTACAAATAACAAGAACTAAAGTCGGCACTACTATCGATATGCAAAAAATCCTGTTAAAACCAGACCAAATCAAAAAAGTATAACTGCGGTAGCTCAAAGGAAAGGTATAACATTGTCACAGGTGGCGAATCATGGATCTATGCATATGAACCCGAAACAAAACAGCAATCGTCTGTCTGGGTCTTTCAAGGCTATCCAATTCCAACGAAAGTTGTTCGTGGAAGAAGTAGATCGAAGCAAATGATCTCGTTTTTTTCGGTATAATCGGCCATGTTGGTATACAACCATCTGTTTGCCAACAGTGTTACGTATGCTCTTTTTTCACTAGGCACTTTTGAAGTGTTTTCAAAAGTTTGGCCAAAACAAGTCAAAATGAGACGTTTTCACATACAAATTCAAGTGATGAAAACGTCTCACCTTGACTTGTTTTTGTACGAAAGAGGAACGAAAACGTTTCGTACAGGCGATGCCACCTTAAATAAAGTGTGTCATCTCCAAAATAATCGTTTTTTTTATCGTTGGTTTGTCATCTCAAGGCAGACATTTTTAATCAATCGTCAAACATATTTGGTGAAATAGATATTTTATGAAGTAAGAGTAAAAAAAAGCGTGCTAAAAGAAAAAAAAACATAATTTAATTTATCCATTTGTTTAAGAAAAATATGTATTTCAGTATTTTAATAGTCACCACGTTGTTATTTGTTTGTAAACAATAACGAACTGTCAAACGAAAACCAAAACGAGAATGAAAACGACCACAAATTGTGTAAAAATTGGTTGAGACGTTTTGAAAAGTTTCGAGCGAAAACGAGAATAAATGGCCTAATGAAAATGCAGTATTAGAAGAAATGAGGAAAGATAATAAGAGAATACAAATCATTGTGCACCATGACAATGCGAGCTCTCACACAGCAGCTGAAACAATGAACTATTCGACCACTCAAGATGTCGAATTGATGTGCCATGGGCCACCGTACAGCCCTGATTTTCCACCCAATGACTTCCTCTTATTCCCTAGCATTAAGAAAAAAATGCGTGGTCAACGTTTTTCATTGCCCGAAGCAGCTGTTGAAGCGTTCAAAAATCATGTTTTGGAGGTGTCTCAATCGGAGTGGAAAAAGTGCTTCGAAAATTGGTTTGTTCGCGTGCAAAAGTGTATCCATCTTAAAGGAGAATATTTTGAAAAACAGTTAAATCATTTCCAATGATAAATTATTGTGTTTTTATTGCCGGGTCCGAATATAAGTAGCAACCCGCTTATTTGCTACTGAAATGGTAGATGTAACAATTATCACATTTAAGCTTCCCATACTCGCTTGTTTTGACCTACAGATGTGTATTCATGGGCCTAAGGGTCAATGGTTCTGACAACTCTTAAAAAAAATTAATACAATTTGGATTTGTGACGAAATTTAATTTTGTTTAAGTACAAATACGTATGTCAATATTTTATTTCTTTTGACCATAATGACGGCTTTTGGGATTTTTGACCCCAGTCTTAGCCAAATATACAGTCGAACCTGGATAAGCAGAATCTGCATAAGTGGGAATCCTTTACATGTGGGCCAGTTTTAGCGGTCCCTGCACACTTCGAACAAAAAATAAGAGACAACTTTTTAAGCAGAAGTTTAAAACACTACAGTGGGACTTGATTTATTAGAATTTGTCTCTAAAAGTGGGAATTTTTACTCCTTTACCTCTATAAGCGGGATTTCCCTTTTCATGCTGTACTTCCAGAAGTAAGATTTTTGTCTTTTCTCTCTTGTTTTTGCTTTTTACTAAGGTAGTTTTTGTGGAGCGCGACGCAGTTTTGTCAGATTTGCCGATTTTTCGCAAGACTTTTGTTTCTGTTTTTTATCTTTTCAATTGAACTATGGAATTTGAATTTATTGCCCATAAAGAGAATTTAAGAATATATCTCACACAAACTGTTTTTTTTAAAACTAAGCATCTTTAAGTGGGATAAAAATCAATTACCAGGATAAGTGGAAATCGATGTTAAAGGGAAATATCTTTAAGCGGAAATAAACAGTCGGTCCATTGCGATCCCACTTATGCAGGTTCGACTGTATAAGTAATTATATGTCGATAAATCCATATTTGGATTCCTAGTAAATGTATTTGAGTTTAAGCAATGTATTTGAGTTTAATGTCAAGATTTGTGGCTAACTTAATTTGACATTTCTTGTTTAAGGGTTTGACAAATTTAACGATGGAGAGATACACAATTGAACAGCCCTCGAAGACTGTTGAAGCCTTTTTCGAAAATGGGCTTTCAAATCAAAATGAATATCAGGCACTTTGTGATTTTTTTGGTCAGCATAATCGATCAAATGTGTTCAGAGTGGACTCGTTAGCAGAGTTGTTATGGCAAAGGATAATCCACGAGTGATTGTTAAAAAGTCGATGCTTTCTTTCACAAAGATTGACTGTTTGGTGCGGTTTATGGGCTGGAAGCGTCATCGAGCCATACTTCCTCGAAAACGAGGCCGGTCAAGTAGTATTCGTAAATGGTGTTCGCTATAGCGAGATGATAACGGACTTCTTGTGGCCAGAAATTGAGAACATGGATCTGGACGTTGTTTGGGTCCAATGGGATGGTGCCACTTGCCACACAGCCGAACGAAACAAATGGCCGAATGCACGAGCAATGCATACGTCGTTACGATGTTAATTGGCCGATACGAGCATGTGATTTGACACCGTTGGACTTCTTTCTTTGGAGATATTTAAAAGAAAAAGTGTACATCAATAAGCCAAGAATGATTCAAGAGCTAAAGGATGAGATAATTTGGCACATTAACGACATTGAATCTCCACTATGTCGTAGAGTCATTGAATATATGGACAATGGACCACCGAAGCCATAGCAAGTATTTGACCGATATTTTATTTCGCACATATATCCTTCTATCCTAATAAAATAAATTAACATAATTCTCTGAAAACTTTTTGTTTTATTTACAATTAACATCGTGCGTTTTAGTTGGACCTTCCTTATATACTATTGATATCTCTTTTATACCTTTTGGTGGTTTTTTGAGACCCAGCGGTACATGTGTTCACACATTTTAGCCAGATATTAAAAATATATCGAACTGTACTGAATTTGATCAAGTTTGAATGACCATGCGTCCATGTTTGTTACTAAGTTTTGAACTTTATGATCCGAATGGTCCACCAACCATGCACCATTTGAGATATTAAATGCCAAGGTACGAGTACAAGGCTGAGTTCACCCAATTACAATGTATACCATCTAGCCATCATTTGAGCTCTCAGCAGTCACACGGGCATGATTCGGCGGTGTCCCATCGCCGACTATATAATACCCTACACCATTGTGGTATATATAAGTAGAAGCGTATCGCTCGCGGCATAAAGAATTCCGTTTTCTAAAGAATCCCACAAAGATTTGATTCAAAGTGTGATTATAGAGCGGCAAAGTCTCAAATCTGGTCGGAATTTTTAAGGCGGCTATATGAAAACATGTTCCATTCCACGTCCCATTTTCCCATAGGTGGTTGTGGGTCGCACATTACGCTCTATTCGTATATTCTGTAAGATCGGATTTAGAATTTTGTTTGATCGGATTTAGAATTGGCAGTGCTGAAATGGGAAAGAAATCATTTGTCTGGGGTATATATAAAAACATTGAGTGATATGGACGAATTTCATTAGGGTTGACTAAAGACCTTTCGTTACTTGCTGTTCTTTATTTGAATGTTTAATATAGAGCAGAAGAAGCTAAAATCGGGAATTACGCTCTAATCTTAGTTTCTGCTGGACCGGACTTAGAATTTTGTTTGTAGAGTGGTAGTTCCTAGGGTCTATATACAAATATTGGCCTATATAAACCAATTTCGTTAGGGTTGATAAAAGACCTTTATAGTAAATGACCCGAGGACGGCCCATATGACAATTAATAAGTAGTTTGACATAGTCACATTTTGTTTTAGTTTGAAAAGAATATGGTCAATATTTTTCCGAATTGAATGCACTTATCATAGAAATGGTTGGTATTTAGGTTGGTTGTTCCCAGTTTACGATATAGTCCAACAACTTTCAAAATAATAAAAACAATAATAGTTCATAATTTGTTAACTATTTTCAAGTTTGTACAAACAATAATAAAGCAGCTTCCGGTGCTCCACAAAGATTGTAAACTAGTGTAATTCGCCATTTTCCTCCCGGTCAACTCAACACAACCACATTAATTAATCCGTTCATTTTCGGTTTGTATTTCTTTCATTCCTTTTAGTGTTTTTTTTGCAAACATGTCCAAAACAGGGTGATTTATTTTATTTTCGGTTTAAAAACGTAGTTCTTTATAATGAGATTCTGAGTTCAAACTCCATTTTAGCCTAGACATGGGCTAAAACGGGTCTCAGTGTTTTGTTTTTTGATGTTTGACAATGGCGCTTGAGGACTTATTTCGTATATAATTTTGTTGTTGTTGTTTTTTTTAAAGTAAATTGATTTAATACGTACATTTATATTTATTAGTTAATAATTTTTTAAGTTTATTTTTTTATTTTATTATTTTTAATTTTCTTTCCTTTTATTAGTGTTTTATTTCTATTAATAATTTGTTTAGTTTCATTTGCTATGCAAAGTGTATTTTAAATTTGTGATGTCATTAGTATTATTCTTGTGTTTATTGTAATAATTGCATTTTTACGCTGAGGTAGTTTTTGGTTGCTTTTGTTTTTCAGGTAGTTAGTTCTAGACTGGCTAGTGGATTAGTTGCTTCTAGATATGAAAAGGTCTGTTCGTTTTGTAAGGTAGTTTTTGCTATTAATCACTTTAGTTTCTGCAATTCGTTTTGTCCCACGATAATACATAAAAACGGAGAAACAATAGCTAGGTAATCAGAGATCGTAACAATTATATTATAAAGCCCAAGTTTTTATTATGATAAGCAAATATCCGTTACTGAAACTTTGTCTCCATGGTAATAACAGAACCTATTTTTGATAAAAAAAAATCATGTAAAACAAATAACAGTTGAACAAATTAAGATTGGCCGAGTCAAAGCTTGTAAGAGTATACCATCTATCATAAAATCCGCTCCAATCCACATTAGGTCAAATGACAGCTTTTTCTGTGCTAAATTGATAAAAATCAAAGTGCCGTTTTCCTATTGTCGTTGTGGTTTTTTAATTGGAAATGCTTCAAAACAAACACGTGTGAGTTTTTTTTTGCGTTAAAAAAAAGCACCGTTACACATTTGTACGTCAAAGTCAATCAATGCAATTTTTTCTTCAAACGTGCTAGAATGTTCAATAGTGCAAGGTCAACTTTAAGTTTGTATTTCTCGATTTGTGTTTATTATAATTTATTAATTTAAATGGACAGGTAAGTACTACTGTTTTTAATTACAACTGCTTTATATTTATGTCGATAAACTTAAAAAGAACTCATAAGACAACATTACCTTAAAAGGGTTAATTTTTTTTTAAACTTTTACATTCCGTAAGAGTTTAAAAAAGTTGACCCCATCTGACCTCTTTCAAATCGAAAAAAGTGGATTAAATATAATGTAATGAGTTATTTTGCTTTGTGACAAATTGCGATTATTTGCGCTTTATGAGTTATGCCTGTTCTTGTAGGTAACCTCTGTATCAAAAAAAACGATCTGTTTGAAATATGGCGAAGAGAATGCAATAAGAAGGACAAATTTGATGCAGTTTTCAGACACGTTGTTGACAAAATCGAACCTGATACTATTTCGGATGAAATGGATAAACATATAAAGCAAACAATACATTTTTTTTGCGTAAAATTGGCTCAAAAGTGGGAAAAATGTCACAGAAAGATAAATGTCTTTAAGGATCAAAATCATACGTGGCTAAATTCTGAATTACATTTTGAGGTAAGTGATATGTCAAAAAAATCTACTTCAATCGGTGTTGGACGTCCAGCTATCCCATTCAGCGCAAAATCAGAATTTGGAAAAAGAACAGAAGCAGCAAATCTTTCAACTGAGAAAGCAGATACTAACCTTCTCGTTCGTGCAGCAGCAACATCGGCTCGTAAACAAGGAAATTCCGATTTGGCTGCAGTCCTGAAAGAAAGTATGAAAAGCCCGACAAGGCCATCAAAAATGCGGAAAATGTGTAATCAAGATACAAAAAAAACAATTCCACTTTCTGCGGATGAGGCCTTAGCTTTCCTTCTTGAATACCATTTTTCAAAAGAACAATATAACGCAATACGCCACGAAAGCAAATCAAGAAACTGCGACATTTATCCACACTATAATAAAATTACAACCTCAAAATTAAAATGCCGACCTCATGGTATAACAGCAAATGAGACCCTTGCTAAAGTTTCGTTGCAATCTTGTTTACTTCATACAGCTGAAAGAATTTTTGAAATGCAAAAAGAAGTAGTTCAAACTGTAATGGAAGCGGAGGGGACAGATTTTTTAAGTTCCGAATTAACATTAAGCTACGGGTTTGATAGTAGCACTGGTCAAGCTCAATTCAAGCAAGCATTTAATGAGCCAAGTTCGTCAAAAAACTGCGATGCCTCCCTTTTAGCTACTTCACTTATTCCCTTACGTCTAATGTCCTTATCGGGAAAGCCAATTTGGAACAACAGAACACCGCAATCTATAAGATTTTGTCGTCCCATTAAACTGCAGTATGTAAAGGAGACAAAAGATGTCGTTCTTAAAGAAGAACAGGACTTAAAAAATGAAATAGACGCTTTGACTAACGTTCGGATATCAATTGGTGAGGGGAAATTCGTTGAAGTTTCATTTCATTTATTTTTAACACTAATTGATGGAAAAGTTTTGAACATTATAACTGGAACGAAATCAACCCAGGCTTGTCCCATTTGTGCTGCTACACCTAAGGACTTCATGAACACATTTGATTATAAAAGTGAAGTATTCTGTGCAAAAGAGGAAAACTTAAAGTTTGGACTTAGCCCCCTTCATTGCTGGATAAGATTTTTTGAATTTGTATTACATTTAGGCTATAAATGCAAATTACAAAAGTGGCAGATACGAGGAGATGATAAAGTAACTGTCTTAAAAAGAAAAGAAAAAATACAAAACGATTTTTGGAGAAAGCTTGGACTTCGCGTGGACATGCCCAGAGTAGGTGGTTTTGGTTCCACAAATGACGGAAACACTGCTCGACGAGCTTTTACTGAGCATGATATTTTTTCTGAAATAACTGAGGTTGACAAAGATATAATATTTCGATTCAAAATCATTTTGATTTGCTTATCCTGCCAGTTCAAAATAGATTCACATAAATTTGAAATATATTGCTTTGAAACAGCAAAACTTTTTCAGGATCTATATCCCTGGTTGCCAATGACTGCCACGGTCCATAAAGTGCTCATACACTCAAAACAAATAATAGAAAACAGCGCACTACCAATAGGCCTTCTTGGAGAAGAAGCTTCTGAATCGAGACACAAAATATACAAAGCCGATCGGTTGCATCACGCCCGCAAAAACAGCCGCACCAATAATCTGTTAGATGTATTTAATAGGGCTGTCGATACTTCAGATCCATTAATTTCCACAACATTTTTAACCAGACGCTTACAAAAGCGTAAACGTTCTTCACTTCCACCTGAAGTTATTGAGCTATTATGTTGCAGTGAATCCATAGAAGAATTTCAGCTTAGCAACCAAGACGAAGAAATTGATGAAAGTGAAGAAGCCGTTTTTGATTTAAATTTACAAAATGAATTAGATTTAAGCAATTTCTAAATGTTATAATATAATAAAAAAAAATCAATTAAATGTATTATGTTTGTTTAATGGTTGGAAAAGGGTTAATTATTGGTCGCTAATGGGTTAAATTCTATTTTTTTAAATAGGGTTAAGCTTACTTATGGAATTGTTACAGGTTTTGGTTTGAATACCATGTTTTTGTAGTAGTTATTAATTTCGCACAGAAAAATTTGCATTTGACCTATAGTGCAATCTGACAATTTTTTTGACGGCGCCTTCGAACAATATTTCTTTGAGGGGTATTTCTTTTCATATCGCCATCTAATATTGTCATATCGGTTTTAGTTCATGGAATATAGACTTTCAAAACTCAGGACGTAGCTATGCCCTTTTGACCATTTTTCGCACAACATAGTCTTAAATTATTTGATATTCATTGAATTCATTCTGTTAACATTTTATAACGATCGGTTCTTACTTTGGCCATAAATGCGATTTTTAAGCAGGGCGTGGCACTGCCCACTTCTCCACTGGGAGGTGTGATCGATGCCAATATCATTGTCATATCTCTACTATTTCATGACATTTTGTATTTTCAAGTTCAGGGTTATGAGGGCGGTGTCACGCCACTTGTCCAATTGCATCGTAATCTACCGTACAAATATCACCTGGCCGACCGTAACATAATAAGAAAATTTCCAATTCCGAAGTTGACTCAGTCCATGTGTGGGAAAAATATTTACATTTTGACCAATCTGTCCCATTTTGAGAAAATTTCCAATTCCGGAGTTGACTCAGCCCATGTGTGGGAAAAACATTTGCATTTTGACCAATCTGTCCCATTTTTAAATACCAACAGTTTCAGAGCGAATTATCTGACGAAACAACGGAGTTAAATGGCCGCCGAGATCTTGCAATATGACACCAGCGGTGTTAGCAGTGCTACGTAAGAAGTATGATCTCTACCAAGTAGTTCTAGACGATTCTAGAACTGAATAACGGAATACGCGTTGTAACTTTCCCAGAAACGCATGGAAAATTCTTAGACGCGCATCCAGTAATGCCAGAAGAGTGATGGTGGGTATTAAACCGCTACTGTTTCTTCATATGAAAATGCCATTGACTAAAAATCGATAACCGTTCTTCCGAAATTGAGAGAGAACTTGACGCTAAACCCCAGTCATATAGACCAATATAGATTAAATACCGCAGTAGAGGAGGTCAACGGTCTTTCTCGAAAACAAATCGGCTTCCGAAAAGCGAGATCTACTATAGACGCTATAAACTTTGTGAAAAACACGGCACGAGGTGCATACCAGGGTAAATGATCGAAAAGGAAATACTTGACCTTGATTCAGCGGGATTGAACCACATTACCATAGCCGACCTCCCGCGAAGTAATACCGTATGGCAGTTTTGCGGGGAAATGGGAAATGATGAAGCAGCAGGATGGTTTTTAGTCAGTAAGACTGGCATATCCATCTGTAATCTCATGAAGATTTCATCCCTCGCGAAAAAAGTGTCCTTGCACGAAAAAAGTGTAGCCGTTATGTTGGACTAAATCGTTCTTTTGACGATCTATAAGCCCTTTAAAAATGATTCGGAGTATCTATATCTCGTATAAATTAGATTAAATTCGTATTATCTTAAAGCCGTGTTCTTTTGAGCTAATTAGCTTAGTTATCTAATACCACAGTTCGCAATTTGTTAATCTGGGAACATGGAAAAAATTGAGAGTAATATGGCAGCACTGTTTTCTCAGTATACGCCGAAAGAATGGAACAAAAGCATTATTCATCGGCGAATTCGTCATAAGCTGTCAAAACAACAAATTATAATAAAATAATCTGTAAATACGTCCATGCTTTGTAAAAATTGTGTAAACAATTTTGAATTATCACTTATCACATCTCGTGTAGATGTGACCAATAGGAATTGGCCGATGAGACCTCTTCGTGCTGGTTTTTATATGTTTTTATTTACCAGTGTGTGCTATGTTTGATCTTTTTTTTGAAAAAAATAAGTGTGGCAACTCGCCGCACTTATTTTGCTAACCCAGTAATTTTCATACGTAGTAACCTGAGAAGAACACAGCTAATATGATCTCACATATAATCTCTACAAAGTTCTAATTCATCTATACATATTGCGGTTGTTACTTCGAATTGAGTTCAGGGTTCCAAATATTTTTTATATATAGAACTAAATTGTTGTGGAGTTATTTTTAGGTCATTGAGAAGCATTTTTGATTAAAAGAAATCGGAACTTCGTCGGATGATGCTAGGCCGCCAGACGATTAAATATAAAAAATAACCTGTCAATTTCGTTTGTAAATGCTTGTTACATCAGATCACTAAGGTTAGGTATATAATCTTGTTTTTCTTTTTGTTTTAAGCTATTAAATGCGATAATTTAAATGTTCCGAAAAAATAATCGTAACAAAAAAAATATTTCTAAAATCGACTAGTTATCGGTTTGGTTGGTATCGCCAAAAATGCTTTACCTAATTGCTAGCTTCTAGAAAATTAATACCTTTAAATTTTTACAATAACGAACAGACCTACATATAATAAATTTTGAGGTAATGGGGTTCTTTTTCACATAAAAACTGATACAAAAATAAATAAAAAAAAAAACATAAATGTGTTTAAAAATATTTTATTTCTTTATTGTGTATACTATGTATTTACAAATAAAAAATCATTAAATAAAAAATAAAATATGTAAATAATTCTGCTTAAAATGTAACATCGTGTAAAAACTATAAATTTGCTTCAATGAAACAATTTCAGAAAATAAAGAACGGAAAAAATAGAAATTAAAAAAAAAATGGTTAAAAATAATAATCACAAAATTTTATTTTAAAAGAAAACTATGACAAATAAATATGTAGCCTAGGGGAAACGAATGTTTTTATAGTCGAGTTAATTGAAAAAATGGAGTAGATGTTCTAAAGCGAAAGTTGTCGGGGTACAGTAGATTTCATACTCAAAACAATGGGTGTGAAATGGCAAATTAAGAGGCGGTAAAGTGGTAACAATGAGATTCCTTTGAATGCAACCCTTAGATTGATTCTAAAAACAAGGTACTTGAGGCAAAGTATGAATACGTCCAGAAAATTCCTTTTTTTTAGCAGAAGTGATTGAGAAATCAGCGTATCGAATTTATGAGTTGGACCCTTTTTTAACTTTAACGCTTTTTTTAAACCCCATTGGTCCATGAGTACTTACTTAAAAAAATATATTTGGATTCATTTAGAAATTTGCTTTAATTTGAGTAGTAGTATTTTACAACTAATCGCTTGTTTAAACTATAACGACCTTTTATGGGTTCCTAGATGGATAACTAGATGTGAATATCTTTGAGTAACCATACGACAATGTGTATTAGTAAATATTGGTTGATATGTGCCGATTTTGGGCCACTAGAGCCTTTAGGTCCGAGAACCTACTAAATTTTCAATGCGTTAAGTGCGTAACACAGACGAACGGACATAGCTAGATTGTCTTAGAATTTTATGAAATCAATAATATATGTACATATATACTTCAAAGGGTCTCCAATCAATATTTGAAGTGTTTTTTGCGCCCTACTATAGTGGAGGGTATAAAAATGCACTGTCAATAATGCAACGTGCCAGTGCCTGTTGACTAAAATTTCATCTGTTCATCAAGAAAAAATGCCCAAATAATTTTCCATAAGGATTGATATTTCATTTTACCACTGCCAACGCACCTCAGGTTCTGTTTTTTCAACATTTCCCAGTCCGAAAAACAGCTGGCCAAGGTTTCATTGCGCGCGTTGGCAGCATTCGATTTTTGAAAACCAGGCCGATTGCCAGTAATTGAAATATGCTGGGTCAACGGCTAGCAGTTTGTAATTTTCCTCCTTGGATATTTTGGATAAACTTAAAAGAAGAACTTTGATACTACTTCAAACTCAATGGGATATCTTCGAAAGTTTAGGTTTATTTCTGAAGATAAAATCAGTAAAAAGAACCAAGAAAATATGTACATTATGGTGGTTCGATTTAGCAATCGTTATTGTGCCATCGATTTTTCCCCCTCAAGTCAAAAGCTATCGAAAAATCGATTGCACAATATCGACAAATGATTTTCCTGACAAATCGACCAATTCTAATGTAGATGCCAATATTTCATATGCAGAGAATTTTTTGAAAAAAATAGTTTGTAAATTACTAATCTAAGTGGCAAAAGTGAATCTAGCTATACTTGGATGATAACAAACAAAATAATTATGAAAAATATATTTAAGATATATTTAAGGAATCTTAAAAATATCAAAATATTTTTAAGATTCCTTTATTTTTTTGTTTCGGCTTGATAGGAGGTTTAGCGACCGTTAAAGAATTTAATTTTTTATTTATAAAAACCTATAATTTAAATTTAAAAATTTTTATGAAAATTATTGATAGCTTGTAACAGACTTTGAATAATTTCCGGAGTTCTCTGGTGTGGTTTATTTAACTAGCGAACATATTCGCTAAATGATAACTTAAGATTGTTGTCGAAAAACCGTATGATTTTTTATAAAATACGAGGAATATTTTTGATAAAAGAATTATAAACTATTTGTTTTAGTGAGCTTACAATTTTTTTTTGAAAAATAAATTGTTGAAGAATATGCGTTAAGCGGGCTTATCCAGCATAAGCATAATCAAATTCGTTTAGCGATTTTGTCGTATAATTCTTTTCGATTAATTTAAAAATTTCTGAGACTCCGTTTTGATTTATATTAAAGTTCTTTAAAAAAAAAATAAAAAAAAAAGTTTAGTTTTTTGATAACAATTTAAAATTTTTGCCTAGGGTGTATTGAATCGGTGATTTCAAGCGGAAAGATTCGCTGATACGATTACTTCAGACTGTATTCGAAAAACCTCATCATTTTTTATAAATTAGATAAATAATTGCTTCAAAAAGGAAAAACCACTTGTTTAAGTATTATACTTATAAACTGTTTGTTTTAGTGAGCTTAAATAATTTTGTAGAAAAATAAATTGTTTAGGATAAAGTGTTAAGCGGGCTTATCCGGCATTAGCAACTCTGGTTAGCGATTTTGTCCAATAATTTTTTTCGATAAATTTAAAAATATTTTAAGACACCTTTTTTGTTTCATGTGTCTAAAGTACTTTTAAAAAATAAAAAAAAAATGGTTTTTTTGATAACGATTTAAAATTTTTGTCTTGGGTGTGCTGATCATCCAGTGTGTTTTATTTTACAACGAAAAGTTTCGCTAAAACGATTACTGCAAGCTGTTATCGAAAAACCTTATATTTTTTTATATATTAGATATATTTCTGATTCATGAATGAACCAGTGTTTTGTTTTTGGAATAATATGACCATACATGCCACTCCATATTTTTTTTAAAAGCTCTGCAGAGATAGTGTCAAAAACGTTAAGAGGCCACAATTAGCGGAATAGACCAACTGTTTCTTATGTTGATTCTTTCTGGCTGGTTAACCATCTGGGATTGCCTACTTTAGCAAAGGCTTTACTTAAGTTTGTAGGGCAAGCAAAGCGGAACTGCTTGAGCTAGTTTCTTTTAAATTAAAAATATTTGGGATTCAAAAATGGTGAACCATCTGGGATTGCCGCTACTTTAGCAAAGGCTTTACCTAAGTTTGTGTAGGGCAAGCAAAGCGGAGCTGCTTGAGCTAGTTTATTTATAAATTAAAAATATTTGGGATTCAAAAATTAAAAACCGCTTGTTTTTGTAAACATACATAATTTTGTATGTTTTTGTTTTGTTTTCATTTATTTATAATTCATTATTATGACTTGAATAGTTTTTATTCTGGATCGAGACCTTTTTGCTGTTTCATTTTCAGAATCAATTAAAAAAAATAATTTTGTTGAAAAAACTTATTAAGAAAAAAGCGTTAATCGGGCTTAGCCGGATATATGCAGGATAAGGCGAATCTGCTCAACGTTTTTTGTCGATTAATTTTTTTTATAAATATTTAAAGAAACTGTTTTTGATTCGAATATCTTAAATACTTTTAATAAAACAAAATAAGTAAGGTTTTTTGATAAAAAATTGGAAAAAAGTAAGAAATAAGCGTTCATCGGGTTAAGCCGGACATACGCAGGTTTAAGCGAATCTGCTTACCATTTTTGTCGATTATTTTTTTTTATAAATTTTTTAAGAAGCTGCTTTTGATTCGTGTATCCCAAATACTTTTAATTAAACAAAATAAGTAAGGTTTTTTTGATAAAAATTTAAAATAATCGCCTTGACGTTGTTTGTTTGTAATGAGTGTTTTCGCATTTTAAAACAAGCTTACCTAATAAAGTTAGGTACGATCAATTATTTTTATTGACGATAGATTTCGATCTAATTTTCTACGCGTTTATTGAAAACAATAAAATATCTACTCCTTGAAACCAACTCTACTAGTACCTCAGTTCGACAGTACCTACATATATCAATCAAGTCCAGTGATATAATGAGAAACTAGATAGATTTCATATACAGTAAATGTGCGTTTACAGCTTTTTATTTCGTAGTTCGGTTTCCTATTCCGCGGACTGCAAAGTATCAAAGAATTAAATATTTCAAAAACATTCTGACCTTAAGCTTGAAAAATAACACAAGAGTTCATAACTAAAAGGTCGAATACATGAAATTATTTTCAAAAAATGTTTTAAAACACTTCTATTAATCCTATAGGATCAGGTTATGTAGTTGACGACACTTGAATGATAATAATTTTGACAATTTTTGCAATTTTTATTTTATCATTTGCAGAAAAGGAATTCAATAATGTCCTCTCAAAGATAGATAAATAATTCAATATTCTTTAAAATTTCCAATAACATTTTTTAAAAAACAAACACCTAAAGATTAAATAACACATACCAAAATTGCAAATTATTAACTTAATTAGTTAATCGAAGAAACTTTTGAAAGAAAATTATTGATATCCTCTCTTCCTTGTAAAAAATTAAGATTGCATTGACATTGAGTTTTTATGTGACAATGTCGTGGTATAAACAGAAATACTTTTAAGAATACTTATCTTTAAAACCTAACAGTAGGTTTAAAGAACATTTTTAGTTCTACACTTTTTAATCAAATCTTTACAGCGAAATGACATACAAATAAATTAAATATTGAAAACAGAAAAACATTTTTATAAAGAATATTTTAACTTTTAACCATTCGCATTTTTTTTTTGAGTAAAATACTAATCCTTTAAAACTTGAAGTCTTTTTTGAAATGGAAACCGAGATGAGAAATATAAAATTGTAAACGCACTTCTAATCGAGTTGGTCTCAAACTTAAACCAGGATGATAAACGTCCTAAAGTACTTCAACTGGTTAAAGCCTTTTTTTTAATTTGTCCTACAAACATTCCCCACTTCCGTTTATGGCTTATTGACAATTTGTCATAGTTTCTTTTCATTTTTGGGTGTGGTAGCCAAACAAAACATAAAAAAATAAACAAACTACTAAAACAATAATAAATTACAGTAAAATCGTTTATAAACTTAAAATCGAAAATAATATTTAACATTTAGGTAAAATAAAAAGGAGAAATACACTACGAGTACTAGGTTTATATCGACATCTCTTTGAAATTGTAGGGTTCATCTTTTCTTCTTGTATTCTTATCATCTCTCAACTGTGTGTGTGTTTTTAGAAGAATTGTATAAAAATAATTCTCATAAACTCAGAAAAATTAACTGAAAATATTTTTTTATCAACAGGTTATGTTTAGGTTTTGTTTTTTGTTCGTTTCTAATTATTGTTGATTATGTTTTAAGTGAGGTTTTTCACATAAAATTATTATATCTTTTGATTTCATATGAATTGATTGGGGTTCTCAATGAAATTACAGTCGATTGGTTGTTTCGTTTAAGAAAAAAGTTTGCTTTTTTGTTTTATTTGTTTGTTATTACCTGAGTATTCCTATTTTTTTGTTTGTTTGTAGACGGCGGCGGTTCGATATGAATTGAATGAATTGTTGATACTGTAATTTCATTATAAACTGTTGGGTTAAAGGTTACACTTTCTTCGGAATATATATAGAGTATATATGTATATCTATATATAATATGTTTGTTTGTAGGTGTGTAGAAATGTATGCAGATTTGCAGAGAATTAACAGTAGGTCTAGTCTAGAGATTTTGTGTGATGTCTAATTTAATGCATTTGTTTGTACAACGGTGGGCCAGGGTTCGGAATTACGGATTAATGTGGTCCGCTTATGCTTTATTAAAGTTAAATTGTTAAAGGTCCATTTAGTCTTGACGGTTGACGGTAGGCAATCAGCTATTTCAGTTGAGGGTTGCATTTTGCATGTGTTAGAGGGAGATAACTACAGTTTGACGGTTGACGACGGTAGACTTCTGCAGGTTGCAGAATCAACCGTCCACCGTCAACCGTCAAGACTAATTGGACCTTAAGTCTGAGCCAGAAAAGAATAATCGTCTAACACTTTTTATTTTACAGATAAAGTTTTACATTTCTAGCCGATGTTTAGGCAACATTCTTAAAGGATATACCCTTAGGGCTTTTGCTTGGATTCCTTTAATAACCTTAAAATCATTTATTACTTTAACCAAAGGTCAGCCCTAAATAACAACACTCGTGATTTTAGAATATGTCTGTAAAAAAACTATTTTAACCTTTAATTCTTTTGTCTCCTTTTTTTGGTTTATTTTAATTTTATCCTTATACCTTATCAAAATTGTGTGCCGATGTATTCAAGTCATTGTTATCGGAAAACGTTAGAAGCATGAAAATCAAAAGTTTGAACATTTTAACATTGACAGAACGTACTTTCTGGGTCTCTTAGAAATATAAAAAATTTTATTATTTGGTTAGTCTGACACATGGTACAATAAACAAGGTAAAGTCACTAGCCCAATAACAAAAAACAGTTCGCAGTACTGTCAAATTAACTTTAAAGAAAATGCCAAAAATATTTTTTTTGAATGCTTAAAGGGCATATTGAATGTTTCATATAAAAATGTTGCTTTAAAAACTTCCAAGAATTGTCTTTGTCAAATTTGAAAGTTTTAATTTCTACATGAAAAAATTGTAAATCAGCTGATGGTCTGGTTCGAGGTCACAAACAAATGAAAAAGATGCTAACGTTTTTTTATTTGTTAAATATTAAAAATGTTTTAAAAACACAATGTAATTAAGATAGCTTCTTGCAAATTTGTATTGACCGTGTTTAGTTGGCAACTCGCATAATACGTAACTAATGCGATGACTTTACGCCATTATACAAAATTATAAAAAATTATTTATTTACAGAAAACAATTGACCATTGACAATTGACAATGAAATTAAGATAGTTTAGTTTCTTTCAAATTTGTATTGGCGTTTTTTTTTGTTAAATATTAAAAATGTTTAAAAAACACAATGAAATTAAGATAGTTTAGTTTCTTTCAAATTTGTATTGGCCGTTGTTAGGTGGCAACTCGCTTAATATGTCGATTATGCGACCTTTATATAAGTATATACAAAAATATAAAAATGAATTTGTTTACAGAAAACTATTGACCATTTGCGTTGTAAACCATTTGTTTTGAATATTTAAAGTTTTTAGAATAAAAAACAAATATTCAAGAATAACCTATGCAAGTTTAAGCGAATTCGGTTATTACTCTTTATTCTTAAATATTTTTTTTTTACAAATTCCAAATTTTCAAATTAAACGGTTTGAAATGCTAACCGTCAATCAGTTTTTGTGTACAAATAAATTTCAAAAAATTCATGTAACGTTTTGGAGTTATCGTCTTAGCAACCACTTACTCGTTAACTGTAGGTTTTAAACTTTTGCGTATTTCGGTACAGGCCATAGGCATGTAAAAGATGACAGTTAAGTACGGCGCGTATTGAAAATGAGGTAGATCCGTTTAAACAGAACTAGTGGTCAAAGCATAGAAGTTGGAAAACTTTGGCTTTTACTTGCATTACTGCTCGAGCGCACTGAAGCTTATTTTTCTTACGCTGCGTTTTTCTTAACTTCCGGAATTATAATTAAATATAAAATATAGTCGCAGTGGTAGAAAACCAGACAGACAGAAAGTTTACGATGTTTCATTATCTGCTTAGAAACGCCTTCCATACATTTTTTGTGGGTTTTGGAAGTTTATTTCAAAGGTTTTCAGGCTGTCGGAAGTCGAAAAATATGCAGCGTAAGATATAAAAAAGTGTTTCTGAACCTTTATAAATACATACTTTTAAACAGCTAGTAAATAAGCAAACTGAGTTCTATATGCTTTGGCCCCTTAGTCAGCCAACCATTTAAACAATTGCTAAAACAGTTAATATTGTGACATTCATTGCCTTCTATCATTTTCTGGTTTAGGAAATACATACAAAAATGTATTGCAAAAATTAAAAAATCGAAAAATAAACATTTCAAAAAATAATTTATTAAATAGATAGCGACTTATACTTGATAGCGGTCGAGGCTAATGAGTTATATTCTTTTTAATATTATTTCATTTTTGTTTTTGTGAGGCACGTGCCTGTCAATATTGTTGGCGTATTTAGAAAACATCCTACAGTAAATGAATCTTCAGAAAAAAATGTTTTAAAAATATTTTGTTGCAGCCGATAACTATCAAGTATAAGTCTCAATCTCGGCTAAGTGCCAAAACGGCTACACAAATTATTTTTAACATTTATTTTTCTTGAGAGTCAATAACAGCAGCACGTTTTCTAAATAGGGTGTGAATGAAATGTGTACTTTTTGTGTGTGATATCGAAATTTTTTATACAAAATTTTGAAGTTTTGGGCGTGCTGAGTTAATTGTTATAATTTTCTCTAACCCACGGGCTGCGGCATATAATGAAAAATAAAATAGTATTTATTGTTGAAAACAACAAAACAATTTAGGAATGGGTTTTTGTTAATACTTTTTGTTCCTATTTCGTACAGCAGAGCAAAAATAAACATTTTTTCAACAAACTTCAAAATTTCTAGCTAGTAAAAATATACATTTCCCACACAGCCGGTTTACAAGAAGTTTCCATTGTAGGAAATTAAATCTTTTTACTATCAAAAAAATTATTTTAAGCTTTGTTGCAAACAAAAAATTGTGTATGGAAAATACATTTATTTTCATCAGACGAAGAAAATATAGGACAAAAAATATAAACGAACTCAGATACTGAAATTGCTTTGCAGTTCTCAATTATAAAAATGATTTCAAATTGTCATAATTTGTTGTAGCTTTGGGACATGGTACAATAAAGAAGGAAGAGTTAAGCTAACAGCTGATTTACAAGTTTTTCTCGTAGTAATTTAAATTGTCAACTTTGAAATTTGACAATGGCGTTGTTGAAGTTTGTAAAGAAAAAATTCTTTATCCAACATTCACAATTATCATTAATCATTCACAAAAATGTATTTTTGGCATTCTCTTTCAAGTGACTGGCAATCTAGCGAACTATTTTTGTTGTTGTTGGGCTAATGACTATACCTTGTTTATTGTACCAGTAGGGAAAGCCATAAAAACGAAAAAACTCACCTCACAGACAACTTCAAAATGTTTATATGCTTGTAAAAAGTTGAACATAGTTAAACAAGATCATAACATTTGAGAACAATTTACTAACTATTGCGTTATTGCTTATTATTGTTAGTTTTCGAGCATGGAAGGTATAGTTATGTAGTCAGCCGATTTACCATTTTTTCACGTAGAAATTTAATCTTTTAAATTTGGCAAAGACAACTCTTGAAGTTTGAAAAGTAAATTTCCATATCAAACGTAATAAACAAACATTCACAAAAAAATATTTTTCTTTCAAGTGATTTTGGCATTTCAGCGAACTGTTTTTTGTTCCTGGACTAGTGACTATACTTTATTTATTGTACCATGTTATCAAGGCTTTGCAAAAAATCCAAATACAATTTTGTTAATTAATATTATTTTCAATAAATTCGTACAAAAAGATTATAAAATCATATTTTCATTTCTGCAGCAAAAATATTTAATAATTAACAAAAATATTGATTAAAACCGATCTGTATATCTTTATTTCTATGCTATCTGGCGGAAAAAGGCAATATTGGCATAATTATTTTCAGGAAGTTTAATATAGGGCTATAGGTGACTTAAAAATCTTTACTGAACTCTATTCAGACTAGTAGTTTTCTAGTTTGTTTTCCCATACAAATCCGACAAATCGTTGGAAACTCTTATTTTTTTATATAAAGAAAATGAACACAAATTATACTGGTTTTGTCAATCTTGGATTGCCATACGTTTTTGCATATTTGTATGTTTATATTTTGTATGGTTTACGCAGGTAAAGCCCCAGTGTGCCTTCAGAAAATATTTTTTAAAGCCTTTAGTTGCATGCAACGTTTTTCTTTAATGTGTCAAAATTGTAATATGAACTTGGTCAAGGAAATTCGAAAATATAGGAGGCTTGGGAGAAGCTTTTGGTAAATAGCATGTCGTTTAGGGCAAAATGGTTAAAATGCTATTTAACCCTAACACTGGTGCGGTTTACTCCTACTTAGTTTATTTTCAAACTGCTGGAAGTCTAAAAAGTGAGCTCAAAGGAAGGTCGCACCTAATAGGACATACTCGCAAATACCTTAAAGTAGTTTTATTTATATTCAAGATTCCGTAGCTTTTTCTCGATTTTTTTAATGTTTTCTTACTTCCTAAAGTTACTTCCTGTTTTTTTTAACTTGAAGCTTTATTAGTTTCGTAGAAAAACTGAATGAAAATTCACAATCGCCTATTTGGATATTTTTGGTAAAACCAATTGAATTTTTAACATTTAAAATAAAAATATTTTATATGTTATTTTGTAAGGGTTCACAAATGAGGTTGTGTAATTTAGAAAAATCTAGTTGAAAACGAGAAGTTAGACGGACAATTAATAGACAGTGTTTCTTTGATTTTGATTGACACCCCTAAAGATGATTTTCAAAGTCAATCGATAGTAAATTAGGCTATATTTTTTTTAATTCTCTGCGGTTATGGTGTGGCGTTTAAAGACAAAACAAAACCATTTTTCTTCACAAAGCGAACTAATTGATATTTTTACTATTTGCATTTTAATGCTACTCTAGAGCTCTAGAGCGTTTTAATAGTATTTATTTTCATATTATAACTTTTCCGCATTTTTAAATTAACATTCTCTTTGAGAACCAAGATCTTCTCAAATTGAAAAATGTTTAAAATATAGAATTTGCCCATTTTTGCAACTAATTAAAGATAAGCTTTTGAGAGAAGTTTCCCATTGCTCTTTTAATGGGAAATTGCTAGTTTGATTTCATAAAATCGTAACAGATTTTATTTAGATAAACTAGCCTTAAGCTTTTTAAATATATTTATTAATTGAATTTTTTCACTGCTCTTTTTCTAAAACCTGCAAAGTTTGATGTATAACAAGGTTTTAAAATGCCTTCACGAAACCTGCAAAGCTTTAAGCTTATATATTTCAAACGTATGAGTACACTAATACTTTTTTCCTACGTGTTTTTTAAAATCGGTTTGTCTGAAAACCAATGAAGGTTCAAAATGTATTGTTAAAACTTAGGCAATGTAAATATAAACCATTAATCTTATTTTTAGCTATGTCCAAAGATTCGAAACAGTTCCAATATTCTCACGATTCATCTCCAAACTTGTATGATATTATGAAAATCGGAAGTAAATCCAAGTTCTTTATAAACGACTGGGCAATTTTAATAATAGTGATTTCCTGTTTCCTTGAAATTCATAGTTATTTTAAATCTTCCTAAAGGGAAACTTAATTTTCAATAATTTATGCAAGATCTCCTCTATGAGAAGACTACGCTTACTTTTAATGAATATCAGAGAAGCCCATATAAGAACTTGGCAAAATTGAAAAAAGAGGACAACTGGGAGGATCTCATTCCTAGATTTGTTTTATCCTCTTTTAAAGAGTATACAAATAAAGGGTTCTGCTTTATTTGTATACTCTTTAAAATAGTTGATCACAGATATCCCTTGACAATATCAATTTTTGGATATACAATATAGAAAAGTTTTTAAAACTTCGAAAAAGCAATAGATTTATTCTTTGCATTAAGAAATAACGTAATCCTTAGCACTGAACTTATTCAGGATTTTGGTTTTCTATTTTGGGGCCACATATTGTACAACCGTTCCTTCGAGATATTCTTTAAATTACACCTAGAAGTTCCAGTACCATTGGTTTCTTTTAATTAAAAGTATAGGTTACAAACTGTAATCCTTCACCGTTACTACCCTGCAAACCTAATGTAGCTCATATCAATCCTAAACGCAGTCCACCACATGTCCGAACCCTGTTTGCAGTGTAACCTTTAACTCTAATGTTTTGAATACGTTTTTGTTTTTTTTGTTTTGTTTTCAACAATTTCTCAAACTTAATTTCTGTGTTTAACGTATAATTCGGCAACTTTCAAACCAATATGCTCGGTCGAGCTCTCAATAGAACGAACTACACCATGCCTCACCCGCTGTAGGACTTAAAAGGCCCACCATATTGCTTGTATGATGTGACGGCATCACGGGTACTTGTGTGGGCACCGATGATGTTGGCAAGCATTGGAAACAATAATTGGAACCGTAGTTATTATCCCAGTATTGCTGACCCTTACAATGGAAACGAACGGCGAATTCCAGACGTTGGCCTATATGCAGAGAATTGCCAAATATAACGAATGAGAATTTATCCGAGAAGCCATCACAGGAGTTCGGCACATAATTGGCCTGCAAATCGGCAAAGCTACGCCAACCGTCTAGGGAGTAACGTATGTGCACGGATTTGTTAAAATCAAGATTTCGTACTCGGACACTGCCAGTGATGGTGTGATTGATAGTGTCGGTAACGGCGGCATTTTCTAGCGACACTTGTTTTTCGCGTACGATATCGAGAAAGCTGGACAAGCCTCCGGGCTGTTGAAACAGAGGCATCAGAAGCTTATCAGATCTGGGACCCAATTGTACGGGTTGTTCGGCTTCTATGATTTCAAGATCCTCATAGGCAGACTTGGGTATGGTGGGTATTTCGTCGAGGAACGTTTTCACATCAGCCAAATCCAAACCCAATACATCAGCGAAGCGTACGATTTTCTTGCGACCCGGTGTTCCCGGTGGAGTTTTGCCGGTCTTAAGCGATGAGCAACGTCTAATTCGTTGGGGTCGACAGTCATCTTCATCGTCGGTCGTGTCCAGATGTGAAGTATTCAAAAGTTGGGGCTTCGTGTCAGCAACCGGGGCTGGAGTTGTAGTTAGAGTGGGTTCCGGTTCCGTTGCTTTGTTTTCAGTACTTTCTGTGGGCACTTGTGTTTCTGCTACCATTAGCAGGCTTTCTTGGGGTGGCTGTTGTTCGGCTTCATTCAGTTCACAGACTTCAATTTTAAGAACATCTTCGCCATTTTCCGTATGACCATTGATAAGTGTGTGTATCACTTTGTTGAGATTTGCTTCGTTTTCTTTGACACTTGCTTCTGTTTCGGTTTCCGGTTCTGCTTGCAGATTCTTCTTATTCTCCTCCTCTTCTTGCGTAATATCTTGGGATTGTTTTTGCAATTCCTTCAAAATCTGTTCCTGGACACAGGCTTCCGCAACACCATTCTCTTTGTCTGTCGTTGACTGTTCGTGTTGATGACTGTTGTCCGCCTCAATGTCGGGTGCTTCACTAGGCAGTGCTGTTGTCACATCATCGGGTATATGTTGTTGAGATTCGGAGGAAGTCTGTGATGCTGAGGGTGTTTCGGTAGGAATTTGGCTGACATGGCCATTGCAGACAATCGCCTGTGCACCGTTGGCCGAGGCTGCATTGACTGTGGCCACCTTGACAAAGTCCACTTCGTCGCGTTCGACGACATGATGGGGCTGACATATGTGATGTGGCATTTGTTGCGGTTGCGCTTGCTTCTGTTGTGTCTGTTGGCTGGATTCGCTTTCGGAATTTACATCATAATAAGGACCATCGGAGGAACTTTGGGAACTGGCCGCAGAGGCACAGGCATAGCCGGACTCTGCTGCCGAATTGTGAGGTGTATTTGAAGTAGATTCTATTAGTCTTAAATATTCACATTCATCCACCGGGCTGCCGGGACTTTCCAACTCACAATCGAAATCAAAAAACGAATCGGACTCGTGCCTCAGAGGCTGCAAATCTGTAACGGCCTGTTCCGATTCGTGGCCCGTCACCCAGGTGTTGGGTGTGTCGCCATTGATAATGGGTTCATCCTCCGGCGAATGTTCGCCATCGTCAGCCTAGGGGCAGCAACAAGAGAAAACAGAAAAATCGTGAATTTAAACGGTTTGGAAAGTAAACCAGCCATTTACCGCACATACCTGTGAACCTAACGTGCGCAGTTTGGAGGATAAACGGCGTGCAAATGCCTCAGCCCGGCCCCTACATGATGACATCCCTAATGTGGGAATAATCGAGATGATGCTGCAGTTGTTGGCGTCGGGCGTGGCACTGTAATGTTGTAGTGGTAAATCGCCTGGACCGTTCATTTACGTCAGACTTTTTGCAATATTGCGTCGAACTGCAAGAAGTGAAAAAGAGAACAAAAACAATTAACATCTTTTAAAATTGTATAATGACACAAACAGATTATACATTATAGATATCTATAAGTATATATGTGTGAGATATATAAGTATACAAGGTGGCGCAAAATTAATCACCCTATTGGATATTATACATTTTACAAATGTCGCCGTACGTCAAACATATTTGACATTTGTGAACTAGACAGCAGTATATAATATAAACATACATGCAATGGAGCGCTTTACTTAGCTGAAGCGTGAAATAATTTAACCGAAACATTTCCTGGTCGCGTAATATCCAATTTTGGAGATTTGGCATGGCCAGCATGATCGCCCGATTTAACCAACCCAGACTTCATTCTTTAGAGCTATTTGAAGCCGCGACTTTTTACCAACAAGCCTCAGGCAAATGAAACCCTGAATATGAACATTTAAGACAAATGTAAACATTTAAAAAAAAATGGTAAAGATATCTATCTCTGAAGTTATTTCTTTTTATACTGAGATGAAAATGAGCTTCATCTGAAAACACGATTTTTCGATAAAATTCTTCATCTCCTGCCAAACAATCCTTAGCCCATTGGAGTAAGCGAAAACGCATCGAATGGTGTTCCATTACACAGAACAACATTTTTTCAGGTGATTGATTCGGGACTCAATTCTGATAATTGTTTGTGAAAGTAGCCCCAAAAAGAAGAGTTTCTGCATCATTCGTTTGGTCAAGGTACATCAAATAATAATTTTAATAATTAATTTGAAGTTAGTAAGTATCGTATAGGGGAATTTGTCACGTTATAGGCTCTTTTGTTTGTCATAACTCGAGAACAACTAGTCCAAATAAGCTGAAACAAATATAACAAATTAAAAATTACAATTCCTTCAATCTGTTCATACAACGTTTCCTTACATAAGCAACAGTTTCGCAGTTATAAATAAATGTATGAAGAAAAAATATTTTTTGCCTAAAAAATTAAAGTTTTTTTTAATTCATAAAAAATACAAAACGGTAAAAAGTGTCAAGTCCTATTACTTTCACGTAAAGTCACATAACCTATGATCAAAATGAGACATAGATCATAAAAATCGATTTACGCGTTTCGCTTTTATGCACAATTAAGTAAAGGTATGAATTTCAAAAATTGGATGCATTGCTTGCGGAGGTTTGTTGGTGGATTTCTAAAATTATGCAGTTTGAAGATGAAAGCAAATTGAATTATTGAATTATTTTTTTTTTTAATTTTGTTTCAGCTTATTCGGACTAGTGGTTATCGAGTTATGACAAACAAAAGAGCCTAAAACGTGACAAATTTCCCTATACGATACTTACTAACTTTAAATTAATAATTAAAATATTATTTGATGTACCTTGACCAAACGAATGATGCAAAAGTTCTCTTTTTGCGGCTACTTTCGCAAACAATTATCAGAATTGAGTCCCGAAATCATGTGTTACATATGACAAAGTTCAACCATTCCAATAAAACCAGAAATTTAAAAAAAAAATCAGTACTTATTTACAGCCGATTCAAATTTGAAGTTTTAAATGGCCCACCCTGTATGTAAACGCAAGTGTATGGCTGCAATAATATGAAATCATTGAAATTGTTGACCGAATTTTAATTTTCCTTTTAACTTAATATATTTTGTAATTAAATGTGCATGTATGACCACAAAAATCATTTATACGTCTTTTATACGACTGTGGCACATCTAATTTATATTTAAATGCGCTCAGATGTTTTAAACAAAAAGAAAATTAAAGCTTTATAAGACGATTTTTAATGCTGCACGACATTATGAATATCAGTCGGATATTACAATCGTCATAGCTCATCTTCAGTCCTTTTTCTATAATAAATTACACTACAAAGAGCTCTTGCACAATTGTCTGCATTTACAACGTACTGCTTCTTCGATTCCTTCATCAAGACAGTATCCGAAAACGCGATAAAGTCGGTATTGTAAAGGGTGGTTCAATCATGATGTTAATTGTAAGTCACACCTTTTAAAGTTTGACAAATTCAAACATGGAGAGGTACACATTTGAACAGCGCGTTAAGATTGTTGAAACTCTTTGCAAAAATGTGCGTTCAAATTGATGTCGTGTTCTCTGTGATTTTTTTCGACCAAATGTGTCCACATTTGGTAGAATTTTGAGCAAATTTCAGCGAACCGGTTCAGTAGGAAATGTGGCAACATCTGCGCATGCTCCCCCAGTTTATTCTGCAGAAAACGTTGATGTTGTTCGCGAAAGTGTGACAGAAGGGCCATCAACCTGGACTCGTAGTCGAGCCCAACAATTGAACATCTCTCGAACATCACGGATGCAAATTTGAATAAAGATTTGAATTTACACGCTTACAATGGTCAAGTGACTCAAGAACTGAATATACCAAGAGTCGTCAATACGACGAATGGTTGGTTTAACAGACAGAAGTGAATGAAGACTTTACAAAGAAAATCAATTTCAGCAACGAGGCACATTTTCACCTCAATGGATTCGTTTAGAAGCAGAAATGTCGAATTTGGGCAAATGAGATCCAAGAGTGATTGTTGAAAAACCAAAGCATCCACAAAGAGTGGCTGTTTGGTGCGGTTTATGGACTGGCGGTATAATGGGAACGTACTTCTTCAAAAATGAGGTCGGCCAAGCAGTTACCGTGAATGGTGTTCGCTATCGCGAGATATCTGACTTTTTTGGCTAGAAAATAAGGATATGGACTGGGCGATTTGTGGTTCCAACTGGATGGTGCCAACGAGACAATGGCTCTTTTGTGCAAGAAATTCAATGACTGTGTTATATTACGACGTGGAGATCTTAATTAACCGCCACGATCGTGTAATTTGACAACGTTAGACTATTTTCTTTGGGATTATTTAAAAGAAAAAATTAGTTTAGTAAGCCAAGAGCTAAAGGAAACATTGAACCTCCATTATGTCTCAGAATAATTTAAAATATGGACCATCGGATAGAGGTATGTCACCGAAGCCATGGCGAGCATTTAATCAATATTTTGTTTTGCACATAACTGCCCTAGATCCTTCTATCATAATCAAAAATATTATGGTAATTCTCTGAAAACTTGTTGTTTTATTTTCAATTTACATTGTGCGTTTTAGTTGGACCAACCTTAATTTACAAGCTTCTCAGTCTCTTAGTCTCTTTGACTAAAGCATAGTGGCGCAAAACTACCGTTGTGGTCTGAATTTTTAATAACTTTTTTATTTATTGGTTAATTATTATTATTATTATTTTTTGTTAAAAAGTATATTAATGGGGAATATTTTTGGCTTATGTCTGAAAAATTATATCCCACAAGTGGTGGCCATTTTCGGCTGCGCACATTCGTGCTCTTCCGCGATAGCCCCAGTTGTGCCGAACGTCTTCTTGTTGCTGTTTCTGGACTGTCCTGCAAACTATGCACAACACCTTGAATATTTTCGTCCGTGTGGACCGTACGTGGTCTTCCGGTACATGGAAGGTGTCTTACTGTACCATGTTGTCGAAAATTTCCCACCAAGCGTTTTTTGGTTCTAAAGGTGCAGATTAATGTCGGATTTTACGTAAGTTATCGCCATAAATAGTCTGAACCACGGTGCTCCATAGGACTCGGGTAAGCTACGAGGGCGGTTCGGAAAGTTCTTAGTTTTTCAAAAATATTTTTATTTTTCAATATTATCTCCTGAAACTTCAATACACTTAGTCCAACGCTTATCTAGCAATTCTATCCCTTGATTAAAATAGTTTTCCTCAAGGTCTTCAAAATAGTGGTTTACAACTGCAATTGCATCTTCATTTGAGGTAAAACGCTTGCCAGCAAGGAACTTTTTTTAGATTTGGGAACAGGTTAAAGTCACTGGGAGCTAAAACAGAAGAATAAGGTGGGTGGTCAAGCATTTTAGCCACTGTTAAAACACTCTTGTGCGCTGGTGCGTTGTCTTGATGAAAAATTATTTTTTTGTGTTGTAAGCCAGGACGTTTTTCTCGAATTTGTACATTTAATTGAACTAAAAGGCTGCAATAGTACTCTGAATTTATTGTTTTACCCTTTTGCACATAGTCAATCAATAAAATACCTTTGAAGTCCCAAAAAACCGTTGCCATAACCTTACCAGCCGATTGAATTGTTTTTGCCTTCTTTGGGGCACTTCCTCCAGCTTCAGTCCATTGTTTGGATTGTTCTTTTGTCTCTGGAGTATAGTGGTGGATCCATGTCTCATCAACAGTTATGAAACGACGCTTAAAATCCATTTTATTTCGCTGAAAACGATCCAAACAAGCTTGAGAAATGTTAATTCTTATGCGTTTTTGGTCGACTGTTAACAAGTCCGGCACCCATCTTGCAGAAAGCTTTTTCATCTGTAGTTCTTCATGCAAAATTAAATGGACTCGATCATTTGAGATGCCCATGATATTAGCTATTTCACGCACTTTTATTCGTCGATCATTTAAGACCATATCATGCACTTTGGCTACAATTTCTGTTGTTGTTGCTGTTTTTGGACGTCCACTTCGTGGTTCATCTTCAATGCTTGTACGACCACGTTTAAATTCAGCAACCCAATTTTTTACTGTTGCATATGAAGGAGCACTTTCACCTAACACATTCACCATATCATTATGAATTTCTTGTCCCGATAAACCCTTTTTATGTTAATATTTAATGACACCACGCATTTCTAATTTTTCCATTGTAAAAAAATCGCGGATGCGTCTTTTGTGAACACCTGTTTCTATATGAAGGAGTTGCCAGATCGAAACGTTAACGTGTGTTCATAGCAGAGATGGAAGTTTCCAAAACACTTAACTTTTTTCTGTTTATACCGCACTTTTTGTGCTAGGCTAAGAAGTTTCCGAACCGCCCTCGTATAATGCGACTACCAACACCCAACGCAGTAAACTGGAGGAGCCAATTCAAGGATCAGCTGTGCGGGCTTCACCTTTCTCTTGGTGAGGGGTTGAGGTCTATCTAACACCTCTGCTACTCTTGTGGGTCGTAGCACCCGGTTGTTACGCAACTCCACGTCAAGCATACACTTTACCCGCGATTTAGGTATAAACCACAGCCACCGCGAAACTCCCCGAAGGGCCGTTCCAAGCAGATCAGGCTAGAACAAAGTTCTAGGGGCTCCTGATCACCCGCGGCACCAGATTTGAGTCTCCGCTCCGATCCACTTCCAGTTTGAGCTCCGCACACTCTGACCGGTAGCTTCAATGTCTACACTAAGAATTCGCTCTATATAGAGGATGAATAAGATCAAATTCGAGATGTATAATCTAGCAGGGGAGCTCTTGGGTTCACCTTAGGAAATTCAGGTGACCCCACTCATACCCTGCGGAAGTTCTGAAGGTCCAGTACGCACATTAAAAAAATAGACGATAAGCACAATACGTCAAACTTGATATTTAAAATAAAATTCAACAATTGCTGATCGCTGTTCTGTTGTTTAGTGTTCCATTTCAAATTGCCCAAGTTTGCAAACTATTTTTATTTCAGAATTTACAAAATTCTGAAATAAAAATAAAATATATAAATAAATTTAAAAAGTTATTTAACATTCAAACCACAACGGTAGGTTTGCGCCACCCTGTATAAAATCATACCAAAAAACGTCCCCTAAATAAACTAAACTCGCTGATTTGAGAAATGTTCCCCGTCAGTTTCTTTCGACTATACTGTGAGAAGTTAATACTGCGTGATTATACATATCATATTTAGCGGGTCCTTCAAACACCAGATAAACGAGAAATACTTTGTTCTTCAAACTCCACATTGGAGCTCACTGTATATAATTCTTTACAAATGAAAAGTGTTTATTCAAATAAGGTGTCCTTGTTACAAAAGATATTTTTGTGTTGGATACTAATCGTGTGCCGTGCAGTATATTTTATTTACGGTTACCGTGTGGTTGTTTTTTTTGCCACTTGTTGAAGACTATTTTATAAGGTATTTATTGTACAGGAATTTTGTGACTCAAACTGAAAAGATAAGGAGAAGATCTTCTTAAAAAAGACATTTCGCAGATGTTCATTCTGCCAACATGTTAGAAACCGATAAACACGTTTGGCCTTTTCAAAGGCCAAGGTATCGCGTAGGGGGAACCACAACAAACTAAAACTAAGAAGCATGATCAGCTCAGCACGTGCTATTTACTGTTTTACATTTTGAATCGAAAAAAAACTCGTGACCCAAAAAGTGATTGAAAACTATTACGAAATATTTGGCCTATAACTTGAATATTTATTTCATTACCTTTTATGCATAATTTTGTTTGGTATTTTTTTAAAAACACAACTCATACTTCACATAAATTTACAAACATTTTTTTTGAAAAAAAAGTGAAAAGATGAAATCATTCAAAATCACTAAAACATCACCAACACGAACAGATTACAGCAAACCAAAAAAAAAAAATACCAACGTCATGCCACCATCAACGCCCAAATGAAAACAGATGAAAACCCATGATGATGATGATGAACGTTCCTACAAAACCAAATAAATGAATAGTAGATAGAACAAAACAAAACTAATAAAAAAAAAAACAAAAAAATAACCACTCATTTAAGCGCATTTAAAATTATTTGGATACGAGCCATACAAACGAAAACAAAAAAAATACATTTTCTTACACAGAAAGAAAAAATCTGTAGATTTTAATCGGGCTATTCTTAGATTGCAATAAATATAAATAAAATATAAAATGCAATTTCGAGAAAACATTTGTTTTGGTGCAATAAAAAAATAGAAAAGAAATGAAAACGCGACTTTCATCATGTCATGTGGCTACACAGACATACATATTTACGCAAAGGCATATAGGGTGTTTCTTATAAAGTTATCGTTTTTAAGCATGTATTTTTTCCAAACTGACTGGAATTTTCCCCTTTACGAGTAAATATTTCATATTTATTTCATTCATTAATTTATAATGAATTACAATAAAAAACTACTCAATGTTTAATACAAAATCTAGGTAAAAATAGAAAAGTCGAACACACCAACAAAGAAACGCGCCGACGGGCTGCTACATATATTTCTGGCCTAATAATGAAAATGCGAATATTTATCAACAAAAATGGTTTTATTGTTTTTCAAAGTATTCTCCAGCATGATTTATACACTTTTGCATATGCTCAAACCAATTGCCGAAGCAGTTTTCCACTCCGATTAAGACACCTCCAAAACATAGTTTTTAAACGATTCAACAGCATCTTCTGGCGACGAAAACCGTTGACCACGCATTTTTTCTGTGCGGGAATAAATAGAAGTCATTGGGTTCCAAATCAGAGCTGCACGGCGGATGACCCATCAATTCGACGTTTTGGCCGGTCAAAAAGGCGCTGGTTTGAGCCGATGTGTGAGAGCTCGCATTGTCATGGTGCTCAATGATTCGTCTTCTCTTGTTCGTTTTTCGAATTTCTCCGATGACTGCAGGCAAACAAATTGTGGTGTACCACTCAGAATAGACCGACCTACGTTGCTCAAGCGGAACAGTCGCCACATGACCAGTTTTGCCGAAGAAACAGGAACCAAAGACCAATTGCTTTGAAGTGCTTCTTCCACGAACAACTTTCGTTGGATTTGGCGTTGCTCGTCTTCGAAGAACCACACGGTCGATTGCTGTTTTGTCCAATTGCTTTGAATTGCTTCTTCCACGAACAACTTTCGTTGGATTTGGCGTTGCTCGTCTTCGAAGAACCACACGGTCAATTGCTGTTTTGTTTCTAGCTCATACGCATAGATCGACGATTCGTCACCTGTGAGGATATTATAAACGTCTTTTGAAGCACCGCGATCGTATTTTTTCAAAATTTCTTTGCACCAATCGATACGAGCCTTTTTTTGAGCGAATGTCAAATTTTGCGGGATCCAACTAGAACAAACCTTTCTTACGACAAGGTGTTCGTCCAATATCGAATGTATGCTGGTGGTAGAAATGCCCAAGGATGCTTCTATCTCACGGTATGTCACATGACGATCTTGCATTATCAGTTCAAGCACGGCATCAATGTTCTCTGGCACAACGGCCGTTTTTGGACGAACTTCGTCTTTGAGCGAGCGTCGTCACGATTGAATTCATTAAACCAGTTTTTCACAGTGCTAAAGGGTGGTGCTTCATCGCCATACAAAGATTTAAGTACATCGATGCACTCTTGTCGTGTTAATCCACGTCGAAAGTGTTGAAAAATGATCGCACAAAAATGTTCACGAGTTAATTCCATTTTTTTGCCAAATTGATTTTTTCAAGTCACTGTAAACAAACAAATGATGGTCGTACGTCAACCTTCTGAGTACGTTTATGATAAAAAAAATGTCAAACTTTTTAGTGTAAATGTCAGATGGCGCCAGGCAACGCTTAGAGTGACGGTAACGGCGGCTCCTTGCTTATTTTCGAAGAAAAATGGCCCAACGATGCCGCCAGCATAAAATCCACACCAAACTGTGACTCGTTGTGCGACTCAATAGTCACATGCGGGTTTTCTGAACCCCACATGCGGCATTTTGCTTATTAAGATAGCCACCGAGATGATCTCCTGCCAAATAATTTCCAGCCTATTGTACGAAGCAAAAGCGTTTTGGATGGTGTTTCATTATTAAATGACAAAGTTTAACCTTTCCAATAAAACCTAAAATTTGAAAAAAATATCAGCACATCTTTTTTAAAGCCAATTCACCTTAGACAATCAAAATCTTCTTTAATACATCGAACAGGGTTTAACCGGCTACAATAATATAATATTTCGGCTGCGATTTCAACGGAATTGTAGTAAAATTTGAAAAGATTACACCACGAAATTCACTGAATGCGGCTTTCATTTGTATAAGTATATAAGGGATTAGGTAGCCTGAAATATATAAAATTTCAACTTACTGTACTTAAAGCCAAAATTTAATTTCTTAAATTTTCTACTTGTGTATTCAACCTTTTTCAAATTCGAAAGTAAAACCCAAGTTTTCCAAAAAATGCGCATAACTTAATAAGACAACAATTAATATTTTCAAATCGTGAAGTAAAAAAAATAATTAAAAATAGAAACTTGTTTGGTAAGATATGCGAATACAGGGAATTAAAAAATCAGTTGGTCCAGATAACAAATGTTTGTGGTAATGACAACCAAATTTAAAAAGTTCTTATAAACAATAGTCTATAACAAGAAAAAATAAACGGACAAATTTGGTTTCAATAATCATCTTAATAAGTAAGGGTTGCCGAGACTCTGTCACTTCAACCGGTAGTGTCAGTACATTCTACTAAAAACTGCCGTGGAATGCATGGTAGGAAAAAAGAATTCGTTTGGGGCAACAAATCTGTACTCTGTGTGTAGGTAATTCTGGCATTTCTAACTAGTTGGTCCGAATTTAATGAAAAGTAAATTGAGTTGTATTAATTTTATTTCAATGTTAAAAATTTAGTTTGTATTTGGCGCACCCTTTATATGCAACAAGCGACAATAACAGCATTACCAAAAACTCATTCGTGGCCCACAATAGCAACACCCACACATACACGCCCACTCCCACACTCCTCACTGAACCAGACAAAGAAAAAAGACGGACAGAAACAGATTATAATTGGCTTGCAACATTTAGTTAGGCCCCTGCAACAGCAGATAATCATATTCATTCCCAATTCAAAGAAAGGCGTGATGTGAAGAATCAAGTGCAACTAAAACAATTTTCTACCCCCCTATCTCTCGTATGACATTACTTGCACAGACCCCTCTACTCACAGTTTTTGCAAAGCATGCATCACAAACGGTTCTGGCCCAAAACGGAAGTTGTCGTCTGACGTGTTTTCATTTCCTCCACACCCGGCGGGCGGTATACAGATGTTGCAACTCTGCTTTCATTGACTATGCTGCGATGCGCCCACTCTTTCCTCAGATTAAACATTGTTTTTGGATTAACTAGCGGCAACAAAATACTGCAACACAAGCAAAGTGTGTCGCAACGGATGTGTTCAACACGGATTTTAGCATATGGCGGCTGTACGGAACGGAACGTTTGGTATCTTGGTATTTCCCTACATTGTTGCCAACTTTTCAATCGGAATTAACCTTTTCGGTTTTTAGTTTTTTGCATGCATGCGGTTCAAGGCCATTTTTTTCAGATTAATTGGCAAATTATTCTATTTGTCGATGGTCGCCGTTTGGGCCACCATGTTGTTGTTTCTTTTTTAGGTTAGAACCAATTGCCCGAAGTGTTCTATAATCGCCAATCGATGTTCGTTTCGTTCGAACGCCAGATGTCACTGTATACTCGTGTATGAGTGAGTACTGGCGGTTACGCTTTCAAGTGCCAAAAATTTTAGATTTTTTTTTTAAATTTTTTGCATTTTTATAAATTAACGAAATTTGTATTATTTTTGCTTATGCATGTTAATTGTTATGTGCTAGTGCTACAGATGTTTTCTATAGGTTTTAAAAGGCGTTTCTTTTCAGGTCGCTAGAAGCAGGATACGGAAAAATTTACTAATCGCATTTTACTCAATCTTTGAGAGGAAAAAAAAGCAAAAAAGATACTCATTTTTCTACACTCCACCGAAGAGTGAGTGGTATACTAAATTTGTCATTCTGTTCGCAACACCACGAAGTGTTGATCGGAGACCCTATAAAGAATATATATTACTTACCGTCGTAAAATTCTATGACGATCTAGCCATGTCACTCCGAGTGTCTGTTGAAAGAACTATAGCGGTCAAACTAATCAATCTAGGATCCTGAAATTTTGCATAAGGGCTTATGGTCATACGAGGGCGACCGCAAAACTAACTGGCCTGGCACATTTTCTGTTTTACTAGCAACTTTTTTTTTGTTTTTTAAAAGCAATCTTTTATAAGCCATCTGTCAAAATTTTCGAAATATTTAATGATTATTTTCTTTGTTACAGGTGATTGAATTAAACAAGTTTTATAATTTTGAAAAAATAATTAAACACTTTTATATGAAAGGTTATACGACACAATTAATCAAAGATGAATTCGATTCTGTTCATGGTGATAATGCACCATCATACTCCACCGTGAAATCCTCGTAAGCTGGTTGGGATTAAAATGGGCGAAATCGACCCAGCGATAAAAAATTCTTAGAGTTTTTGGTTTGTTGTAATCATTTGTTGCTATTATTTTCTTGAAAGAGTGAACTACTCCACAAGCTAAAAAGATCAGATTATTGTTGTTGTTTCTCATAGAGGGAAACAAAAGTAATTCAGAACCATCTGGTAGACCCACGTTTCGCCGTTGGTGTGGGACGGCTCATCGGTACCATATATGTGTGCTGCCCACATGGTCTCCATAAGTTTAACGATTTATATACGAGTGTACAAAGCATTGCACTGATTTTGCATGTGCGAAATATTACTGTCGAGGAGTGAGACACATGCGACTCACTGAAACAATTCCTACCATATTGACAGTCAGCTACAAAAACCTGATCGTTTTTAGCTTGTAAAGTAATATTTTTTTTTTTAAAAAAATAAAAAAAATTCTCTTTAAGCAACTAAAGGGATCTCGGTAAAAAATATTAACTTTTTTGAGTTTTTGCTTAACAAATCATAATTTTATGTGAACGGACAATCGTTAAAATAGGTACGGTTAGTTGGGGCATACTAAATAAGTTATAAAAGGCATAGTTGCTGGATATTTTAGCTCATGTGGCTCAAAAAACGTCCCGCATGGTCAAAATATGTACTTAAAGCTAATTTTGCCACCAATCCAAATATAGAATAGTTTTAAAGTTTAAGCTTAAGTAAGGGACGGACGCATGGGCCGAAAGGACCCAAAAACGTACCTTTTTTCGTTTTCCCTTTAGTAGCGAAGGGAAATATATATAAAAAGCAATCCTTACGCTTTTTAAGATGAAACTTAAAAAATATTTGGAAAGTAAAGAAAAATGCATCTCCTAAAGGTGAATCAAGTGGTGTCCCTTTAATCATATATTATTTTTGCTCTTTCCCGCACCTACGAGGGTTGCTATTTATATTTTGGGTCCCCTAGTGTCCCCTAGTGTATCCAGAAGCAAACTGGAACTTCAATTGGAAACTTTGACATTTTTTAGCATAACTTTAATCAGAACGTTTTGTCATTTGAGGGCGAATTGTTTTGTTTACAGTGTTTTGAAAAACTCATCTCAGCCAAAAATGGAATTATCCCGTCAACATTTTCGTGCGATGATTTTTAACGATTTTCGGCTTGGGTTATCAAGACAAGAGTGTTTAAATCAACTTGTTTCGACTTTTGGCGATGAAGCACCATCAAAAACCACTGTTAATCGCTGGTACCAAGAGTTCAGTCTCAGAAGCCGTTCGCTCAAGGATGAATTTCGTGAATTACGTCCAACTTCCGCCACTTTTCCAGAAACCATCGATGCTGTGCGTGAACTGAATAAGCAAGACCGACGTGTGACATACCGTGAGATTGAGGCATCCTTGGGCAATAGTATGACAATTCCATATAATTTGACGAATGCTCAAAAAAAGAGCTCGTATGGATTGGTGCAAAGAGATGTTGAAAAAGTATAACTGCGGTAGCTCTAAGGCAGTGTATAACATTGTCACAGGTGACGAATCGTGGATCTATGCGTATGAACCCGAAACAAAACAGTAATCGACCGTATGGGTCTTTCAAGACGAGCCAAATCCAACAAAAGTTGTTCGTGGAAGATGCACATCGAAGCAAATGGTCGCCGGTTTCTTCGGCAAAAATGGTCATGTGCGACTGTTCCGCTTGAGTAACGTAGGACGGTGTGGTACACCACAATTTGTTCGCCTGAAGTCTTCGAAGAAATTCGAAAAACGAACAAGAGAAGACGAATCATTGTGCACCATGACAATGCGAGCTCTCACGCATCGGCTTAAACCAGCGCCTTTTTGACCGCCCAAAAATTCGAATTGATGGGTCATCTGCCGTACAGCCCTGACTTTGCATCCAATGACTTCTTTTTATTTCCGCACATGAAGAAAAAAATGCGTGCTCAACGATTTTCGTCGCCAGAAGAGGCTGATGAAGCGTTTAAAAACCATGTTTTGGGGGTGTCTCAATCGGAGTGGAAAAAGTGCTTCGGCAATTGGTTTGAGCGCATGCAAAAGTGTATAAATCATGCTGTAGAATACTTTGAAAAACAATTAAACCCATTTTTGATGATAAATATTCGCATTTTCAGTATAAGGCCAGAAATAGATATAGCAGCCCCAGTATCTTCTATGGAGTTCATTTTTAGCAGTAGGGTTTAAAAGTTCTGTAAAAAGTAATGCCTGCGATTTTCATGTCGAAAATTAAGCAAAATAACAGAAAGGCAGCATGAAAACTACGTGGATCAAAATAAAATTCTTTACGCTGAACAAAGTTGTTAATTAATGCAAGCATATTTCGAAAGTCAATGCTGTGTATCCCTAACAATGCTCAAAAATTAATGTTTGGCCAAAATGTAGCATCTGCTGTACAAGTTCGTGGAAAACGAAAACGAGAATGTAAATGACGTAGCCAGTGAAATATGGACTCGTCGTCGATCTTAATATTTGTTTCTCTGATGCGAATTTTTTACCAAGACCTCGTCGCGTTTTTCGCTTGTAAATCCCAATTGACACAGCAAATGAAACGTCCATCCACATTGTTATTGCTTCTCGGTAATGTTGCTTCGGCGGTAATGTTAACTTGCAAAATAATATGGGATCCAATTATAAGCACGTCATCGTCGAGAGGCCTATGCATTCTTTCAGACTGACAGTTTGGTAGGGACTTTGGAGCGCTGTCTTCGTTGGTCCATTCTTTCATAATGGTAAGAAAATGCCAATTTAATTAACTGTAAGCGCTAGAGAGGAATGACAAAAAAAAATTGTTTGTTGCCGGAGATTGAAGACATGGACTTGATGTCGCACCAAGCCACACAGATCACACCATAATCGTTAAAAGCAAATTTTAAATTTCATCCAAATAGAGTTATTTGGGTGAGATTAGGATAGACGACCAAAAAAAATAATACCATTTCTGCGCTCTATTAGCATAGGGACGGTGGAGGGTATATAAGGTTCGCGCAGGACGAACTTTACTTCGTTTTTATGTCTTTTAATATTTTGTTGATTTCGATCGTCACAAATGTGTTGTATAAAAACAAACTAAAAACCGTACCCTCACGTTAAACATTTTAGTAAAAAAAAATGACCTTTTTCTGCACTCTACTGGCATAGGGTATATAAGGATCGAGCAGGACGAACTTAACTTCGTTTTTACTTCTTTCAATATTTTTTTGAATATTTCTTTTGCAAAAAACTCTACCCTCACATTAAACATTTCAGTTTCCAACACAAACGGCTGATCTTTGATTTTATTGTCTGCAAAACCACTTTAGTCGCGTCCCATAGACCAACTACAAAAAATTTTGTGTTCTTTAAAATTGAATGAATATCAATGAAATTTTGCAGAATCATTCGTCAATATTGTTTATTTAATTTTATTTCAAAATACAAATTTGATGCATTCATTAAGGAATCCATCCAACACAAAACGCATAAAAATATCAAAAAAGTATTTTTTGTTATTTATCGCAAAAGATTCGGGGGAAAAAGTGCTGGCGATATAAAAGAATTTCGCCATTAATTTGTTAAACAATAGAAGAGCGCTGTTTGCGTGGGCGCTTTGAATGTCAGTTGTTATTTTCATATACTATACATTTATTTTTAAAATTCCAAAACATTTTCGTTCTTTATCTCGTTGTTTTATTTTCATTATTTATTTTTTCTTTAATTTAATTCAAGAACATATACAAACCGTATGTACATATATATCTATATATAAAAATAATAACCAGAAACCCACAAAATCGTATATAAATCATGTGACACCAAAAAAAAGAGATCCCGTGGAAATTTTGAAAATAAAGGAACAAAAAAAAACTGAACACGAGAAAATTTATGTTGATAATTTTAGAACAACAATCGGAACCCAACAACCATCTGCCCAAAAACATCAAAAAAAAACTGGGAAAAATTATAAAAAATTGGGAGAAATATTGAAAATAGCTGCAGCTAAGCTACCGAATGACACTTGTGCAAATATATATTTCAAGTTTTGTGTTATGAAATATCTAAAACATGATTCTAATTGCAGTTACCCTACCCTCCTCGTGAAACTGTTATACAAATTAATATTATTATTATAAAACTTCAATATGGCTTTGCTTATTTATTTGCTTGCTCGGTAATTAGAAAGTGACAGTTCGATGAAACTGAATGATATTCTAAAGTATTCTAATCGTTATACAAATGTTAACAATTGGAGATGACTAATTGCAATCCACACAATTGGATTTTTATTTTACTATAGCGAGACACAGGTTTTTTATATTGATAATTGGAAATGCTTGTGTTGAGTTGAATGCAGAACATTAAAGCGTTTCATTGACGATAAATCAAATTTTATAGATACTGACTGTTTTACCTCGTAGGTTATAGAAACAATTAAGTATTCAAGTACTGATTCAAGTATCTCTATAATAAATAATAATCCATTTCGAGGTTTCAAAACAATATAGGTCAGTCACTTATTATTTAATTATTTGACGTTTGGGAAAATGATGCAAACCTATTAAAACCTTTTACAAAGTGGTTATATTTGGCTAATTTTCAAAAACAATTCTTTATACTTTATTGAGTACTTTACTTGGTTATAAGTACTCTTTGAATTCGGTTGTCATTTTAATGAATATTTGTTAACTACACCAACTGATTTATTTTTTATGTTTTTGTTTATCTGACCAAAATAAGAAACGTTTATTTATTTTATTTTTATATTTAACAGTTTGAAAATAATATATCGGTTATTTAAATTATGAGTTGTTATTTCTAAAACTTGTTTTTTACTTCTGAATCCTTTAAAGTTAATTTGCACAAGTGGAACGATTTTCTGCATCAAATTGGAATACTCGTAGTGGGTCATAAAATTACATTTGGTTTTAAAGTGTCAATTTAAATTTAAAGATAATCTACCTAAGCTAGTTGGAATTTTATTGCGACTCAAAAGATCTTAAAACAATTCTTCAAGTCCTAGCTGTAGATATGTAATAAAAAATATATTCCTTCTTATCCACCCCTAAAAAGGGTTGGGAAAATGTAATATTTTAACCGCCTCGAAATGGGTTAACGGATAAGTGAAATAAATACATCTTTGGATAAATGTTCTGATAAGCTTTCCACTGATCTATCTAGCTATATTATCCTTATCTGATAAGAATATTTTTTTTTGCGGGACCGCAACTAGAGAAATGTGTGGCGTCGCCAAAAAAATTAGTAATTTTCTTTTTGTAAAAAATAATAAGAAGGTTTCTATCGTAAAAATAGTAATAAATTCTGAGTAATGTCGTTAAAATACAAATACGAGCCTCGTAAGCCTGTTTTTATATGTTCTGGAAAATATTTATTTCTTTAATGATGGTTTATTTATGTCTGTATCGTATGGAAGCTCCCGCTGCAGCTGCTGCCGGAAGAGAAGAAGGAAGAACCCGAGGAATCTGACAATGATATGGGCTTCGCTCTCTTCGACTAAGTCGACAAAAGTTTGTTTTTATACATCTTATGGAAGCTTCAAAAAGCTTAAATTGTCTGATCCACAAAGAAATTAAAACAGAAAAACACATTTTTTGTTTCCGTTTTGTTTTGATATCTTAATGTGTTGCAGTCTTAAACAGTGTTTTTGTAGTGACTAGAACCGATAAAGTATTTAAGCGATTACATCCTGTTGTTAGGAGTACCAATAATATGTTACAACAGTGAACTAAACGGCGTTTGTTTACCACAGAGAACTTATCTGTTGTCATATTAGCAATTCCACGACAGCCGGTTCTATGGAGGCTGTCACCTCTGCACATAGTTGCCGCTACAACAACTACCAACAGTTTCACTGAATTTGGTTAGTATAGCCAACTAATTGGCAGTGGATACAGTATCGTAGCTCTCTTAAAATGTAAAACCATATAATAATCAATGTCATGGCTTGTGGTCATTGCAATAGTTAGCATTTTAACCCAACCATATTTTTGTAGTTTCCAACTGATTATTTTCTGTATGTATCACAATATCGTCCCATTGAACCAAGGGTCCCTATGACCAAACTCAACAGTACATGTTTGGACTCTTAGTAAAATTAGCTATTGCTTCCCACCAGTTATGGCATGCAATAGTTTTACTGAATTCGATGAGTATAATTGACTTATTGTATGTGAGTACAGTTATATTATAGTAGCTACCATCTCTTAGTATTTCGACTATTTAACCACCAATACAATGACATGTTGGCCATTGCAAGAGTAAGTATGTTAATCGAACCGAATCTCTGTAGTTCGGACCGATTTTCTGTGCGTAGGACAATTCCGGCCCATTTGCCCCAAGGGTTCCTGTGACCGATATCGATAGTACATATTTGGATTCTTAGTGAAATAAGCTTTAATTGTAGTTTTTACTTATATTTGTTTACAATCTGCCTGTTGCTGAAAAGCCAACAGAATTTTACTGTATGGTGTAGGTATACATATGTACCACTGTGTGGTGAGGCTACAAATATGTACCACAGTGTGGCGAGGGTATAAATATACAGGACAAATTTCACCAGCGTTTTCCTTGGCTCATTTAATGAAAATATGTCTATCTACGACCATGCCCGAAAATGCAAGGGTGCGAAATGGCAGTAGATTGGAAATTTTCGGATTGGTGGTCAGAGGTTACTAGGGTAGAATTGCTTAGTTCTGAACCAGTGGTCGGATTTTTGAAGATATATAATTGTTATTTGATGCTCATATGTTCATGTGTATATAAGTGACCTTTTTATGTCCTCGGTTTATTTGAATGGGGCTATACCTAAAATGGGGCTATATTGACAAAAGTGGTCCAGGATTCATTGTTGATTCATCGAAATATGCTGAAAACAATTAGATAGAAATCGGAATTAATATGGATGTCCGAGACCGGTTGTATCTTAAATCGGTAGGGTTGTTTGTACCGTGGCAAGGTCAAAACGTGGACAGAATGTACCATTACATAGGAGCTGGTGGCATTTTGATAAAAATGTCATCAAGATGGATTCTAATATAAGGTTTTCAGAGCTTAAGACCTTAAACCCTTTCAAAAATATGTTTGCACTCAGTTCCACAACCGAACGATTGTGATTACATGCGCCTTGAGTATTCCATCAGTACAACAGAATGTGAGTTGGTGCTTTATTATTATCAGTTATTGGAACTGTAATATGTATCGGTGCAACAACAATTTTCGGATCTAAAAACTACATGCAACACTTGTTCAACGAACAAAATTTAAATTTTAGTCAGAGGCAAAACACTGTTTGCGTAATGACGAGGTAAAAGTGAAAAAGATGATGGATGGTTTTTACTCGAAAAAATTTGATTAAACGCTTGGCTTAAATTCACTAATAATCGAACTGATTTTTTTCTTTAAAAAATCCATTTAACAACCCAATTTTGGGTATGGGTAAACAGCAAAATGTTTGCAAAACTATTGGTTGCCACAACCACCAGTTCCTTCCGTCAGTACTTATTTTTACAAATGAACACGAATAAAAATAGAGCTAAACACTAATGCCAAAAGTGTGTATCCAACATTTTCCCAGCACTCTGTTATCGTTTTGGACGCTTTGCCAGTACTTAGTTTTATTAACCTTTATCAATCTTTAGAAGTTACATGGCAAATGTAAGTAAGTTAAATGGCAAATGGTTATAACTACTAAAAATTGTTTATCTAAACCCACTTTTAGGGTACCGATTCACTCAGAACCACTGAGCTGATTCCTTTTAACAATTTCTGTCGGTCTGTCCTTCCGTCTGCTATCACTTTAAAGCTTCTATCAAACTTACTTTCTGACGAACGAATCAGCTCAGTGGTTCTGAGTGAATCGGTACCCTAAAAGTGGGTTTAGATAAACAATTTTTAGTAGTTAAAAGTATTTGCCATTCAACTTACTTACATTTGCCATGCAACTTTCAAAGAATGATGAAGGTTTATAAAACTTAGTACTGGCAAAGCGTCCAAAACGATAACAGAATGCTGGGGAAATGTTGGATACACACTTTTGGCATTATTGTTATGCTCTATTTTCATTCGTGCCCATTTGTAAAAATAAGTACTGACAAAACATTGGTTCATAAATCTTTGACCAACCGTTTTATACCGGTGCATTCCCAGTGCTGTTTGCTAGTAACTTCGGTCCCAAGCGTTTTGTCAGTACTCCATTATGGGACATTCGGAATTTCTCACTTCGGTTCTTAGGTGTGAAATTTAGGAAAAATCGCATTTAATATGTGGTTTCTACAGCTGATGATTTCGAAAATGGGGAAGATGTTTGTAATATATCAAAGATGGACCGATATAAACCGATTTCAATTAGGTTAATTCTTGGCCCAAACGGATTAATAGGTTAAAATTAGCCACAAGATCAATGATTCAAAGATAGGCCTATTAGTATCAAAAAAAGACACGAAAACTGGGTAACTGAACAAAAAAACCTAATTGAACGCACATATATTACAAATTTGATGATTGGACTTAAGTACATGTGAGTATGAGTATGACCAAATCTGGCAAGAATAAGACGTATACACCTCTCAGGTAGAATAATTTCTGGCTTAAAATGTCTCAGAAAAATGAACCGAAGAAACCTTAACCTATCGGGAAATGGGTGACGCAGAGCTATCGTTACGTTTACCCAAGTTCATGTTTAGGTCATATGTTGAAAACATCGACACATTTTTTTTGATGACATATCCAACTGTCCAATTGAAAATAAGTTCAAGAAATGGCACACAGATGTCGACTCTGTTTGGTTTGTTTTTCGTTTTACGCTTAAACGAACACATTGTAAACGACTGTCGTAGTCACGAAGCTGTCAGTGCATATCAATTAGTTTTACTGAATACGTCATTTGTTTTTCTAACGTGTTGTTATTGATTTACTACCAAATAGTCATAAAAACACTAGATTACAACGGCTACATTAAATATGAAAATATATTTTTTTGTTATTGTAATTGTGTGGTAATCATCAACTTCAACTATAAGTATAGGTAATTCTGATTATGTTTTGATCATAAAAATTATCGAAAGGTATCGATGAAATTATAATCAAATCAGAAACTGTGTTTTTGGTGGTGTTCAATATTTTTGTGAACTTGACAAAAGATGTGAAATAGATATAATATTAGTTATTGCCAATATGGTTGAAAAAAGAAAGATAAAATCGGTAAAAATATACCCGCTAGTCATTTTTAGCTTTTTCTTGCATATAACATACTCGTATGATGACTTAAACATTAAAATACGTCTTAAGTATCGGCCAGGTCGAACACTGAAAGTGGAAAAAAATACGTTTTTGGGTCCCTTCGGTCTATGCCTCCGTTTCTAATCTCAGCCAAAACTTAAAAGTTACTCTATATTTGGATAGGTAGTAAAATTTGTTTCAAATTTTCACCCCATTTAAGCACGCGGGGCGATTTTTGGGCAACATGAACCAAACAGTCCAGCAGCCATGCCCTTTTTAAGATATTTAGTGCACCCCAACTAACAGTACCTATTTAAACAATTGCCCTTCCACAAGAATTATGATTTGTTAAGCAAATACTCAAAAAAGTGTACTTTTTTTTATCGAAGTTCCTTTAGTTCCTTAAAGAAAAACTTTTTTGATTTCGCCCATTTTCAATTGCAATCAGCTTTTGATCATAAGTCGTCATCATTTTCAGGATTCTAGTTTGATTCGTTTGACAGCCCTGCCTGACAGGCATGACTAGATCGTGTTAGAATTTAACAGCGCATAGTGGGATGAGATAAAAAAAACAATGGAAATAATTCTGCCGTATCTAAACTAACTGTCGGATTTTGATAAAATTTCACACACTTATAAAAGGGGTGTTTTCGTTAAGAGTTGGGGTCCTCCACTACAAGCAGGGCCGAAGCTACAGGGCCCCAAGTTGGGCACCTTAAGTTCACTTTAAAAGTCGCACTTATGACTCAAGAAATAGACCGATCGTTATGATATCTTAACATAATGAATCCAAAAGTATCTTATTAGTATAGTGCGTAAAAATTGCACAAAAGGGCGTGGCACAGCTTATTCAACTTATACCGATATGACGATAGTAGTTAGTATATATAGGGTGATCCATCTAGATGTATTTTTTCAGAACAAAAAAAATATAAAAATTCAAATCAAGTGTGGAATCTTTATTGGTAATTTGAAAGGACATTGTATGGCATTTATTTTTTGAAAATAATTATCTTCAAATATTGGCAATTCTATTATGGAAATGAGCGTTCGGTGAGAAAAGGGAAGATCCGTTGTTTTCGACCAAAATTGTGTTCAGTGATGAGGTCTAGTTATGGCTCAACGGCAAAGTCAATAAACAAAATTGCCGCATTTGGGCTTAAGAGCAACAAAAAGATGTCAAGAGGTGCCATTATACCCAGTGAAAACCACGATTTGGTGCGGGTTTTTAAGCTGGTGGAATCATCGGTGCATATTTTTTTTTTCAAAAATGATGATGGCCGAAACGTAACCGTGAATGGTGCTCGCTATCGCGGCGCCTTGATATCGATCTTTATGCTACCTGATATTGAAGCCCTTAATATTGACGTCACTTGGTTTAAACAGGACGGTGCCACTTGCCATACAGCTGCTCAAACAATGGATCTATTGAGAGGTCATTTCGAAAATCAGTTAATTTCACGTTTTGAACTAGTGAGTTGGCCGCCTGATCGAGTGATATCACACCTTTAAACATTTTTCTTTAGGGTTTACTTTGTCCAAAGTCTATGCTGACAAACCAGCTACGATTCAGGTTTTAGAAGCCAACATTACGCGTTTCATTAAAGCCATACCGGTCGAAATGACCGATCGAGTCATCCAAAATTGGACCCTCAGAATGAAACTCTGAGGCGTTGTTTCGGCCAACATTTGAAGGAAATTATATTCAGAAAATAAATGCCATAAAATGTCCTTTCAAATTACCAATAAAGATTCCACACTTGATTTGAATTTTTTTATTTTTTTTTGTTCGAAAAAAATACCTCTAGATGGATAACCCTATATGATGTTGATATGGCCTCATCTTTTAAAAATTGGTATATTGTACCGGATTTTATAATGGAGGGTACATGAGTATCGGTCCGGCCGAACCTAATTTGTCCACTTGTTGAAACTAAAATGCGGAACCTTTATTTAAATCAAGTTACACAAGTCTTCCCTTATATTTATTGTGTTTATTGTAAAATACATTTAAATGGTGTCCACGTCAAAAATACGATCCAAAAATATAATTATTAAGCATATGTGACGCGCAAAATAGAAAGGGACCTAAGGGTAAAAACCAGTTTTGTTCAGGAGAGCCATTTTAAAGTTTTAAATACGTGTATCTTTGGTGTACCATCACTTTCATAAAACGCGCATATCTCTGGGAGGGAACACTTTTGGGACATGGGATCGGTCTCATTCGATGCTCAGATGTTGTCCACATCAAAAAAAGAAAAAAAAAATGAAAATTGATTTTTTTACCCTTAGTTCCCCTTCTCTATGCGCTGTCACATATGTCCATATTTTCCTTTAGCCCCCATACAAAGTTTTTTTTCGATTTCAGATTCTGCAGCTTTAGAAGCCACATAAGCATCCATTTCTGACCAAATTTAGCATGAGCGACTCAGTCCTCCTTCCTTGCGTAAGCTCCACAAGATAGTAAGGTGGTGAAGAGTATCTCATTAGTTATGGTCGGTCCCCATACAAAAAAAGTCGCACCAGTCACCCCCTAGATTTTAAGATTATCTAGAGACGATTTCGGGAACACAAAAACAAAATTTTCTGTGCACCCTACAAACCGCTCTTATAGTTTTTATATCCTGCGTTGTCATTTGAAGTCATAACAAGGTGCATACCGTTGTTCAAGTTTTCACAGAGCTATTTATCGTCCCCTAGGGCATTTGTGTTCCCGAAATCGTCTCTAGGTAATCTTTAAATCTAGAGGGTGACTGGCGCAACTTTTTTTCGATCCATACTAGTATCTCATTGTCGGTCACGCCCGACTTTAATCTTTTAACTTGTTCCTTCTTACTTTTGATTTTATGTCTGATCAAATAAATTTCTTTCTGCATTATGAAGATTTATATTAAGCTAAGTGATTAATTTTCAAAGGCATTTTTGTGTGTCAAATTATCTTAAACCAATTCAGAGTTTTCAAAATTTAAACATTTTTAACGGCGCATTGCTTTAAAAAGTATCATGATCTAAAATACCACGCAAAAACATGTAAAAAAAATGTTTTAGATTTGAAATTCAGATAGGTCTCCCGAGATGTAACAAACAGAATTACAAATTTTATGGATATGGTGGAGAGTATAAAAATCGACCAATAAAAAATGTTCAATGCAAATTACATGGCATTCAGTATGAATCATATCTGTAAGCTAGTGTACTAATTAATACGCTACTTTTAAATAAATGAAAGTCAATACTAATATTAGCAAATAATTACAAATCAATGAACCGTTGAAGATTAGAATTAATTTGAGCGAATACGTAAATATTTCAAGATGTACTTCAAAAGCGAATAAGTAAGTATTTCAAGATGTGTTTACCTTTTAGAAACGCATTAAATTTTGTGTTCGTTGACTTTTTTTCTTATGTTATGAAATCATTAACACATAATATGACACTGTTGATAACAATTTTGAAATTTTGTAAGTTTTTGCGGTTTTTGCTTGAAAACTTTGTTTAATAAACAAAAGCGTTAATCACAATCTTTAAGATCCCGGCGTCTGTAATTGAACTGATTTGTTTTGAAAATGTATTCCAATATCGCTATGTATGCCTGTCTGTACGTGTGGGCTTGATAAGCGAGAGACAGCGATACTCTGATATGTAGTCGCGTGTAAAAATGCAACCAATAAAAAAAAAATCGAATTTAAATCCGCATCGAACGAACTCGATCGAAATCGTTGCAACAAGCGGACCATAGCAAAAGGGCAAACAATTATTCTGAATACTCTCGTAAAATGCATCCATGCGATACGTAACTTTGTCTAAAATTGTGAATTTGTCATTCGAGGCATAACATACATACATACATACACATGCATATAGAAGATCTGTACATCTGTATACCGGTCTATATGCCTATACTCGAGTCGTACTAGCATATTGCAGAAGCCACAGATAGATTTCTGACGCCAGACGAATTGTGTTTTTTTTGCTTTGATTTTCATTGAATTTCTTTCTCGCAACTTCTGTGTCTTCGCGTTAAGTTCATTTTGTAAGAAACATGTGTTGATTAATGGTTTTTAGATTTGTTTGTATCTCTTGAGAAAATAAGCGTTCAAATCCACCAGATGCATATGCAAATGACCACCAGATCGCACGAATTGAACCGGAAAACGTTCGTTTGTGTCGCAGTTGTAACGCTCTGTTTGTTTGGTCAAAAAAGGGCGAAAAGACTGTGATATTTTTGCTAGGCTAATTAGAAAATGTTAAATATCAAAAGTTCATATGTTCTCGTATACACTTAAAATCACTTAAAAATAAAAAAAAGAAAAAACGATTTCTTTAATCTTAACCTTTTAGTTAAATTATGCCGCTTTTTTGGTTAAGCGAAATTCAGAGCGAGAAGTACGCCATATAACCAAATAACCTCACAATAGTAGTATGATTCACACACAATGATCCCCAAAACCATATTATGATTCACACTCAACCTTACTATGATCTCCACGACCTTATTACTCGTATGATCGTTACAACCATAGTATGATTCACATAATACCATAGTATGATCCCTACAACCATAGTATAATTCACACGCAGCCATTTTATAATATCCTACAACTATAGTATTAACCCCCACAATCATAGTATAATCCCCCTCAATCATACTATGTTCACCAAAATTATATATTAGGATTTGGTTATGTTTTTATTTAAGAATTAATTTTTAAAGAATTAATTTTTTTTAAATACATTAAATTACAAATAAAAGGAGTGATTTATTTAACAATAGAAAAAAATCCATTTTAAATAACGCAAGTGTTTTACTTTATAACAAGTAAAAATGTTAAGTTTGGCTGTGCCGAACTTTGGATACCCTCCACCAGATCCCAAATAAAACCAAATTTGGTGCGGGAGTGTGTTCTATATAGAAATCCTTATGTGCAAAATTTCATTTCGAGAGGTCAAGCTTGTGGTGAGTTATCGTCATATCATTTCTCATAGCCCATGAGACCGTTTGTGTGGGAGGTACCAGTAGGACTTTTCCGATCTCAACAGACTTTGGCGTAGAGGTGTGTTTTATATAAAAATCTTTATGTAGAAAATTTAATCTTCATAGGTCAAGTTTGTAGTGAGTTATTGTCATATTATTTTTCAAGGCCCATGAGACCGTTTGTGTGGGAGGTACCAGTAGGGCCTTTCCGTTCTTAGCCAAATTTAGCGCAAAAGTCTGTTCTATATATTAATCTTAATGTCGAAAATTTCGTCTCGATAGGTCATGTGTGTGGTGAGTTATTGTCATATTATTTTTCAAGGCCCATGAGACCGTAAGTGTGGGAGGTACCAGTGGGACTTTTCCGACCTCAACCGAATTCAGCGTAGAAGTGTGTTGTATATAGAAATCTTGATGTGTAAAATTTCATTTCGATAGGTCAAGTTTGTGGTGAGTTATAGTCATATTATTTCTCAAGGCCCATAAGGCCGTTTGTATGGGAGGTGCAAGAAATGGTGGCCCAATCTAAACCATTTTTACATAGATGATTGCGCCTATATAGAGATTATTATTTGCATAATTTTAGTGATTTTGCTCAAGAAAATGCACGGATATTTCCAAATAAAAAACTAATTTTTATGAGGTTGTGTCGGTTGAGGGTCTCCAACACCAACTTCCCGTAGAGCTATATAGCCCATTTTCAATCCCAACCATCTTTATACATGTAAAATGGTTACTTAAACCCCAAAAAACAATACTTCTGTCGCACCAACCAGATTTATATTGTTGCTACAGCCAGAGTTTTTCAATTTTAAATTTGGCAATTATACTATTGTTTCATTTCAACAATATAAATATGGCCGCAATCTTTCAAAAATTTTCAAAATGAATTTTAAAGAACAATACTATGGTTGCGAAGAACATTCTTTTATTGCAGCAAACATATTATTGTTGACGTGACTATATAGTATTTTCTGCGTATTTTTTTCATATATTTTTCTGCCTGTAAGTGGATCATTCCCAGATAAATATTCAGTCCTTTCAAAATGGGCTTACATGCAAATGAGAACAAGACCAAATGATACTGGCAATTGCTAGAGAGGCGCCGCGACGAAGAAAAGGTATATTGTTTTTGCAGGCTGTAGATGATTTGTTTATCTCGGATCCACTATTATTTATTTAATTCCCATTCCACATCCCATTAAATTAAGACCGTAAAACTTCTTTCCGCCATTAACCAACAAATGATTTCAACACTAAAATAAAAAATAAAACAAAAGATATTTCTGGCCTAGACAACACTAACTGTTGCCTGGCGCCATCTGACATCGTACTCAGAACGTTTGATGTACGACCATCATTTGTGATGTTTACAGAGATTTGAAAAAATCAATTTGGCAAAAAAATTAAATTAACACGTGAACATTTTCGTGCGATCATTTTCCACAACATTCGACGTGGATTATCACGACAAGATTGCATCGATGAACTTAAATCTTTGTATGGCGATGAAGCACCATCCTATAGCACTGTAAAAAACTGGTTTAATGAATTCAATCGTGGCCGACGCTCGCTCAAAAAAGAAGGTCGTAAAGGTCGTCCAAAAACGGCCGCTGTGCCAGGGAACATTGATGCCGTGCGTGAACTTAAATTGCAAGATCGTCATGTGACATACGATTTTCGTCGCCAGTAGATGCTGTTGAAGCGTTCAAAAACCATGCTTTGGAGGTGTCTCAATCGGAGTGGAAAAAGTGCTTCGACAATTGCATTTGAGCGCATGCAAAAGTGTTTAAATCATGCTGGAGAATACTTTGAAAACAATAAAACTATTTTTGATGATAATTATTGGCATTTTCATTATTAGGCCAGAGTATATATAGCAGACCTCGTAGTACCATGGTACTTTTGAAGTAAAAATTGTACTGAATTAGTACAATAGTATCAAGTTTTGCATCCCTGCCCCCTGTGGGTAAGAAAAAATTCGGTCATCATTATAATATTTTTTTTTATCGAATTTTCGATTAATCTTTTATTGGGTTTGAATAGTTTTTATTAGTGGCCTTTTTGGTAAACCCTCGATAAAAAAGACTGGATAGGAAAACCGCAATATTTAAGTCAGTTGTTAACAAAAACTGCCAAATAAAAGCATGACTATAGAAAAATAACTGCTGTACTCGATTCAGGAAAAAATTTAAATTTAGTACTAAGTCTGGAGAGAAACTTATACCGAATAGTTATCAATTTTTTTTTTGGAAGACTGGTACTTTTGGACAATTCCCTTTTTTGTTAACAAATGAATTAACTATTGCGGTTTAAATAAATAAATAACTTAACCATAGCGGTTTTGCTGCTTATTTTTATTTATAGAGGCTTAAACTAAAACACCACTATTATTTTAAAATTGTCCATATCTTTCCAGTGTTGTGAATCTTATCCATTAAAAAAAATTTCGATATTTTTCTTTGGACTTTATTTAAAGATTTTCTTTTTAAATTTATTTTCATTAAAAAACATTTAAAATGTCGAAGAAAAAATAATTTAATTAACACACAAATCATATCATCACGTTTGACACTCATTATTGACGCCGCCTCATTCATCATTATCATTATTGTCGCGCATTGAATGAATGACAATGATGATGAGGTTCGTTATCGTTAATCATCATCAGCAACAGCAGCCGCAGCAGGCTTTCACACAAAGACTTTCAGTCCAAAGACTTTTCAAAATCCAAAAAAAAGAAGGAAAGCAAAAACAAATACCCCCAAAAAAATTAAATGAAACGTATTTTCACAAATTTTCGGTCATTTTCCCAACAAATACTAACTGCAACAACACAGGCAGCTATTTTGCGCTTCTGTGTTTTTGTCTGCAAATACGTAAACTTTGCAGACTTTTCTTCATTTTCTTTTCGTTAGGAGTGTAGGTGAGTGTATTCGTGAGCTCCGACACCCTTGCTGTGTAAGTGTGTGAGAGTTTTTCTCTTGAATTCCTTTGCGACAACTGCTGATTACGAATATTTTCTTAAACTTTGCTCTTTTCCACTTTTTTTCGGGAACTTCTGGCTGTTTGCGTGTGTCTGTCAGCAGCGTGGGTATGCGCGTGTGTATGTGGAAATGTCGTGTCTGCATGACATTCTCTTGGGCATCCAATGTCATACAAATATAAATTGTATTCAATACTCGTACAACGGACACGCGCTTATTTTAATCGCTCCACTTCAGTCGTTCATTCGTTGTTATCATTACAGCCACCTCTACTTTACCACCCACCCGAACACACACACACTTACATGGAAAATGCGAATTTCCGATTTTTTTTCGTTTTCTTTTCTTTGTATAGAAAAGTCCGGCAATGTCGGACAGCGAAAAGTATGTTGTATTTTGTTTTTATTTTCTTATCATTTTTGTACGACAGTATATTTCGTTAACAAACAGAAGAGTGCAAAATGTCAAAGCCGAATACGCTCCCTACGCACCTTTTATGTCGTCATAATGTTGTTGTATAATGCTCTCAAAGAAAAGTGTCTGTCCAACCACGTAAGTGTCACTGTTTGTCATAATTGCGGTTTGACTATTTTTGAAGTGATCTAATTTTAATTTTCATCATATGATGCTGAATATTCGGCAGATATTTTTGTACATGTATGTATGTATGTATGAATATTTGGGTGTACTGAAAAATTAGTTTGTTTTGGTATATCAAACCAGGTTAACCCTCAGGCAATGCTATCTGAAGAGATGAATACAAAAACGACAGACTTTAAAGCCTTCCTACCTGCTGCAAAGTATTCAAAAGATAAGGGGAACGCAGCGTAGCACTCATTTTATGTTTACGATTGTTGTCAATTTAGATTTTACGCGCTATATTTAGCGGTTTTAAATTATTTTGGCAGGAAGATTTCGTATTTAGCTTAAACATTTTTCCAGATTTTATTTAGTATTTTTCTGGCATTTTTTAACAAAAATTGATTTAAATAAATTTTATATTATATATCACCCGGACTTACGAGTTAAGCGTTTTTTTAACTGATTTACGATGGGCATCTTATATATCAAATCGTGTATACACGTAGAGAAAAAATATTGTTACTATATGATCACGGCAATTATAATATGTTCTCCACAATAAAAGTATGTTAGTGTTGTTGATTGAATTTAATTTTGACAAAAGTATGATTGCCGCAATATTAATATTGTTGAAATGTAACAATGGTATTGTTGACAAATTAGTAAATGAAAATATGGTTGTAGCAACAATATAAATATGCTTGGTGCGACATAGTATTGTTTTTTGCAATTTATGATAACAATACTATGATAACAATTTAAATATATAATTTGATTGCAACATGATTTAGAACAAAGTTATTGTTATGGATCTAATGCAATAATAGTACTTTTTGTATGGAAATTGAATTTTTTCAAACAAAAACGCTTTTAATAAAAACGCTTGCGTTTTTTTAAACTTACTCGTATGTTAAATAAATCACTACTTTTATTTTGAATTTAATTTATTTTTAATAATTTTCATAGTTCAATTCTATTGTTGACAACTAACTTAACGCAATTCTAATAAATAATTTTGGGGTTCATAGTATGGTTCAGGAGGATCTTACTATGGTTGTAGGGATCATAACATGGATTATAACATTGCGTGAGAATCATACTATGCTTGTGAGGATCATACTATGGTTGTATGTGAAACATACTGTGGTTGTGAGGATCATAATATGGTTGTGGGTATCATAGGATGGTTGAGTGTGAATCTTACTATGGTTGTGGGGATAATAGTAAGGTAATGTGTGAATCATACTAGTGTTGTGAGGATCATAATATAGTTGTGCCACAACCATATACCCAACAATAGTATGATCCTCTTCGAATATTGTCACCCCAACCATACTTTTTTCTGCATGTATACACTAGGCTGGGTCAATTTAGCAATCGTTATTGTGCCATCGATTTTTCGATAGCTTTTGGTACGAGGAACAAAAGTTCCTCTACGACGTATCAAAAAAACATTTTGAGGCGCCCAAATTTTAATATTTTTACTGTTCACAACTTATTTTTAAGGTTTTTTAGTTTGTAATAAAAAAAATAATAATTTGTTTTTAAAAATTACCTTTCCAAGGTGACATAAAATACATATAAATATACATTTCCACATACAATACAATACAACAAAGGAGCGCGTGAGAATAGAAATACGACTGAGAGAATCGTAGAGAATCGAATCGATAGCACTTTTTGTCCTTACATATCATACCACCCGGCCCACCCTAGTATACACACAGATAACTGATTCGTTGCCACAACCGTTTTTTACCAACCGAATGATTGAGGTTGCATGTACCTCGAGTTTTTTTTTATCAGTACAACCGAATGTTAGTTGGTGCTTGGTAACGTTCAGTAATTGTAACTGAAGTATCGGTAGAAAAAACAAAGTATCCGAAAAAAAGAATTTAGGGATTTAATAGGCCGCACTTGTTTAACGAAAAAATTTTAATTTTCAGTAGGGTAAAAAACTGTTGCCAGGTGAGAATGTTGGGCACGCCGACGAATTGAGGTGGACGGCTCTGTAGCCACACTATCGCGAACAGCAATATTTTCTGCAGTACGAGCCGTACGAGCATGCACTGGTGTTTTCACATCTCCTACAGACCCGGTTTGCTCAAATTTTTGCACGATTTTTCCGATTGTACGCACATTTGGACGATTAAATTGACCGAAAAAATCACGAAGTGCACGATATGCAGTTTGACTTGAACGCCCATTTTCATAATAATCCTGAATAACTGTAACGCGTTGCTCGCTTGTGTATCTTTCCATGGTTTAAATTGAGTTAGTCTGAAATTGAGAAATATCAAATGAAATGCAGAAAAAAACTTGACGTTTAGGTGTGGTTCACATTCAACATCGGGCCTTAAAATTTAACCACCCTTTACATGAAGTATTTGACCATAGGTTGGTTGATGACGAGGAAAAAATGATGACGGATTTTTACTGAATAAATTAGAATAAACGATTTGCTAAAAGCAGTAATAATAGGATTATCTTCGTTTTTGGTTATAATGATTGTTTTAACAATAAAATGTTGGCAAAACTATTGGTTCCCACTACCACCAACTCAATACATTTTATGCGTTTCATTGGTATGACCGTTCAATTAGTTACGTCTACAATACGATGATCATATTTATCGTCTTGTGGTATGCTGAACCAAGTATCCATTACGGTTATAAACATTTGTTGATTGCAATCGAAATTATTCCAACCGATTTCCAACTAGTATTTTCTCTGTGTATGTCTTGCTTTTGGCGTTACTTCTAATGGGTGCGGTTTATAAGCTGGTGGAATCATCGGTGCATATTTTTCAAAAACGATGATGGCCGGAACGTAACCGTGAATAGTGCTCGCTATCGCGCCATGATATCGATCTTTATGCTACCTGAAATTGAAGCCCGTAATCTTGACGACACTTGGTTTCAACAGGACGGCTCCACTTGTCACACAGCTGCTCAAGCAATGGATCGGCAAATCGGCTTAAACCAGCGCCTTTTGAAAAAACAATAAAACCAGTTTTGATGATAAATATTCGCATTATCATTGTTAGGCCAAAAATATATATAGCAGCCCTCGTACTTTCTAAATATCGTTAAAATCCTGTTAAACTTAAAACGGTAACTATTTATTAAGCTTTTCATTGTAATAGGGTATTCCGAGGTGAGAGACAGACATAATTTCAAGTTCTTAAACCTGAGGATAGTTTGTCTCTTACATGTTAGACGTTGCTTTGACCACTGGCCAGGATTACCCACGTGTTGATGGTCGTCGAAATGAACTGAGGCACCCATAGGGTTCGCCAAGTTGAACAGGCAGCGACGAAAGACTGGGAAGATAGTATCGGGCGGCAGTTGTAACGTCGAGGTATGAGAGGACTTTGTGTGCTTCGGATCCATCGTTTACCAAAAGAACGTTATCAGCAGAGCAATAAAACGCAATAAGAGCAATCGTGTTGGCAAAATGTGCTATTTTGGGCTCCGTATAAAACTTAAGACTACTCGTAAAGCTCTTTCGAAAGACAAAGATTGCACTTTACGACACACGCATACTTCCATATGGCGTGGAAACATGGCTGCTGTAAAAAGTTGACAATTAGATAGGATCCAAGGGGCGACCCAAAAGATCATCAATGACAATAAGAAAAAGAGAAGGAGAAAGGAAAGAACCCTGCGGTCACCCTATGTTCGTTAGATGCGAACGATCAACAACAACTCGTATAGTGCGATCATTAAGAAAAATCGATATTAATCGATCACAGGTATAACCGACACCAAAAGCTATCGGCTTTGATATGATATTCACCGTGCCAGATTCTTCAAATGCCTTGCAAATATCCGTTGTTACGAGCTTTCTCTCACAAAACAGGTGGATAAACGGCTAGGTTAGAAGCTCAAAAATTCGTTGAAGAGACCAAATGGAGTATGGTGCAAGAATCCTTTGTAGTGGCAACTGTAGGAGGCGCTCCCAAGATCCAAGCTCTACTTAATATTTTTTTGAGCAGGCCGGGGAAAGCAAACAGCATTAGTAGGTAAGTAAAGTATAGTCTTCGACGGTTAAAGACATTTGAACAAACACCTTGCTTTGAGTGTAACCAACAGTCGGAGCATGCCTAGTATTTGTCTAAATTTAGAAGTCCTTTAAGCGTGTCCTCTTGTAATTGACATTTTCGTTGCTTTTAAATTATGTAAAAGTTTGTTTTTTGTTTGTTTTCAAACAACGTAGCGGCTCGAGTCAAATCGTATTAGAACCATCGTCTCACTCTCCCGGGGAGTCCACCTACCAAAACGCCTACTGTGTCTGAAGTAAAATCAATAGACTTATTTAACTTTGTAGTATCACCAGCATGGCCAGTTTCTTTATTAGTTTCACTTTCATTTCTTTTTCAAATTCAATTGTATTCGAATCACATGAAGTCTATTTTGTTTGTTTAATTTTTCGCTTTTTTCTGTTTTTGATAATTTCATCATAACTACAGGCGTACAAACGGACGGACGAACCTCGAGTAAGTGCTTTATGGGGCAACTTTTTTATGCTGCTCACATTAATTGAGCATTTATACGCTTAGGAGCAGGCGAAAGCAGCATCGACAAGAAGAAGAAGAACGTATAAATATCTTTATTAATACGACGATACGTATGTCGTGGCATACAATAACAAACAGATAGAAGGAACAAAAACGCACACACAAAAAAATAATACAAAGTGGCACGTTATGCTGATGTTGTTTAGTTGGTGCCGCTGTCCGTCTATCTTTCGGTGGGTCTTTGGACCATTGGTCGGGGCAGACCAATTGTCTTGTTTAAATTAACTTTAATGTGCATATGTATACATGCGACATCTGTATCTAGATACTTATTGAAGAATGAAAATAAATCTTCTACGTACGTACACCCATATTTTGTTTGCGTCAGCCAGTATCTTTTTATTCGGCAGATATGCATGCCCCATATCCCTCCAAGTAAATACCAGCGTACTTTCTACGTACACAAAGATTCGTTATGGGGTTCTCAGTTCTTTAAAATCGCCGACCGCCGCACCGATACCAAGACAACGTTGAGTTTATTTTGAAACGAAAAATATCTATTTCTTTTTTTTACTGTTTTGTGAAAAATTTTCCATCAATTTTGGCAATATTTGTTTGGATTTGTTGTTGATGTTGATACAAACGCCTATTATCTGCAGCTGCTTCTGTGTGTTAGACAAATACTAACAGCAACATTCATACTGACTTTAAATAGATATACTAGAGATAGCTTATGCCTTAATGTGCCTTGTTTAATGGCAGTTAATCCCTTAAGATGTATTTTATCGCTTCACTATAAAGTGGGATTTTTCCATGGGATGAGCGGCAGGGAAATTGATTGACTTTGTGTCGTAAGGTTGCCTCTTAGATAAGCTTCTGCATAGCAAAATTTGGATGAGTTACTATTGTACGAGGGTTGATATTTATACTTCGGGTCCTGACAATACTAGTGTTCCCAGATGCAAACTGGAACTTCCATTGGAAACTTTGACATTTTTAGCATAACTTCACTCAGAACGTTTTAATCATTTGAGGGTGAATTGTTTTGTTTACAGTGTGTTCAAAAATTCATCTCAGTCAAAAAATGGAATTATCCCGTGAACATTTTCGTGCGATGATTTTTTACTATTTTCGGCGTGGGTTATCGAGACAAGAGTGTTTAAATCAACTTGTTTCGACTTTTGGCGATGAAGCACCATCAAAAACCACTGTTTATCGCTTGTACTAAAAGTTCAGTCTCGGACGCCGTTCGTTCCAGGATAAATTTCGTGAATGACCTTCAACATCGGCCACTTTGCCAGAAACCATCGATGCTGTGCGTGAACTAATTAAGCATGACCGACATGTGGCATACCGTGAGATTGAGGCATCCTTGTGCCTTAGTATGACAAGCAACAATAAGATATTACATGTTCATTTGGCCGTGAAAAAAAGATGTTCTCCCACATAACTTGATTAATGCTCAAAAAAGGCTCGTATGGATAGGTGCAAAGAGGTGTTGAAAAAGTATAACTCCGGTAGCTCAAGGGCAGTGTATAATAGGGTGGAGTGAAAACATGCTTTTTTTTAATTTGAAAAAGTTAACCTCGGAAAGAGATGTAGTCTGGGGTCCTAAAGAGGGGAAAAATAAAGAAAAAAATTTAAAAAAATTTTTAGGGCTCGCGCCAAAATAAACAAATACACATGTTTGAAGGCGTGAATTTTCCTAACCCCTGAACCGATTTTAAAGTTTTATGTCAAAAAATGTTTGCAATAGCGTAAATAATGAAAAAATGGCATGAAAAAATTTAAAAAAAATTTTCTCATTGTTCAAAAATTTCAAAAAGTAAAATAAGTCAAATCGTCCCTTCTTCAGAAAATTGACTGAACAATGAAATCGCCACCAAAGCTACAAATATTAGTCGATTATCCTCATATTTGCCTCAAATACTTTTGTTTGGGCACTGAACAAGCTCAAACTTTTAAATTTCGAATAAGTTAAGTCGTTAATTTTTAGGATTTTTCTAAAATCAACGCCAAAATAGCGATAATTTCCAAATTTCTAGGGAGTGGCGCGACCCCTAAAAAGTTTTTTAAATTTTTTTCTTTATTTTTCCCCTCTTTAGGACCCCAGACTACATCTCTTTCCGAGGTTAACTTTTTTTTTTTGAATTTCACTCCACCCTAGTGTATAACATTGTCACAAGTGACGAATCATGGATCTATGCATATGTACCCGAAACAAAACAACAATCGACCGTATGGGTCTTTCAAGACGAGCCAAATCCAACAAAAGTTGTTCGTGGAAGAATTACATCGAAGCAAATAATTGTGTTTTTTTCGGTATAACCGGCCATGTTGCCAGAGTGCTTTAGTGGAACGTAGGATGGTCAATTATAATTGAGTGGTATACAACCATCAGTTTGCCAACAGTGTTCGAATAAATGAGGAAAGATAATAAGAGAACATGTATCATTTTGCATCACGACAATACCAGCTCTCATACATCAGCTGAAACGATGAGCTATTTGACCACTCAAGATATCGAATTGATGGACCCTCCACTGTACAGCCCTGATTTAGCACTCAATGACTTCTTCTTATTCCCTAGCATCAAGAAAAAAATGCGTGGTCAACGTTTTTCATAGCCCGAAACAGCTGTTGAAGCGTTCAAAAATCATGTTTCGGAGGTGTCTCAATCGGAGTGGAAAAAGTGCTTCAAAATTGGTTTGTGCGCATGCAAAAGTGTATTCATCTTAAAGGAGAATATTTTGAAGAACAATAAAACCATTTCCAATGTTAAATTATTGTGTTTTTATTGCCGGACCCGAAATATAACTAGCAACCCTCGCATTTAATGGAACCCTTCTAAGTAGCATCGTGTTGATGTTAAAATAAATGTCACTTTGGGCTGAACATATATTTAGCAAACTGATATCTCTCTCTTACTCTACCAGTTCTGCTTTAGCCACACAAAATGAGATTTACTCACCAGTGTGAAAACGCTCTTAAATATTTATTAAAACATAATTAAAAACGTAGTTTATTAAGATCAGTCTTGACCTTATATGCTCTACACCGTGAATTTAAGTGGTCCCTTGGGTCCATGAGTTGGAGCCCAATACCGGCCAAACTTTCAAAATCCATTTTTTGGATTCGCTGAAAAACCGGCTATAATCTTATATACTTAGATGGGTGATCCATCTAGATGTATTTTTTCAGAACAATAAAAAATATAAAAAATCAAATCAAGTGTGGAATCTTTATCGGTAATTTGAAAGGACATATTATGGCATTTATTTTTTGAAAATAATTACCTTCAAATGTTGGCAACTGTATTATGAAAATGAGCGTTCGGTGAGAAAGGGACGATTAGCTGTTTTCGACCAAAATTTTGTTCAGTGATGAGGCCCATTTGTGGCGCAACGGCAAAGTCAATAAACAAAATTGCCACATTTAGGCTGAAGAGCAACAAGAAGAAGCCATTATACACAGAGAAAACCACGGTTTGGTGCGGTTTATAAGCTGGTGGTTTTTTCGAAAGTGATGATGGCCGGAATGTAACCGTGAATGGTGCTCGCTATAGCGCCATGGAATCGATCTATAGGATATAGCGCCCGTAATCTTCACGACACTTCGTTTCAACAGGACGGTGGTACTTGCCATACAGCTTCTCAAACAATGGATAAATTGAGAGTTCATTTCGAAAAGCAGCTAGTTTCACGTTTTTGACCGGCGAGTTGGCCGCCAAGTTCGAGTGATATCACACCTTTAAACATTTTTCTTTGGGGTTATGTAAAGTCCAAAGTCTATGCTGACAAACCAGCTACGATTCAGGTTATGGAGGCCAACATTACGCGTGTCATTTAAGCCATACCGGTCGAAATGCTCGAACGAGTCATCCAAAATTGGACCCTCAGTATGGAATCCCTGAGGCGTAGTTGCGGCAAACGTTTGAAGGAAATTATATTCAAAAAATAAATGCCATAAAATGTCCTTTTAAATTACCAATAAAGATTCCACACTTGATTCGAATTTTTATATTTTTTTTTTGTTCTAAAAAAATACCTCTAGATAAATCACTCTATATATGCCTATATTTAGCGTTTGGCCCTTTTTAGCCCATTCGTCCGACCCTTATCACAACTAAAACTTCCATGTTTGAATTCGAGGAAAAATGTTCTTTAATTTGTCTATATTGACTTTCGAGCACTCGTTTTGACCATGCCGGTTTTTGGGCCACGCGAGCAAAAACCTTCAGCAACTATGGCCTTTTTTGAGGTGCGTCCCAAATAACAATACCCACTTTCGAAGGAGGGTACAACAATTTTCTTATCCGTTAATGTTTATATCTGGTTGTAGACCTTCTAGAGTCTTTGTAAAGGTGGAAAAGTAAGTGAAAAAACAAGACAGTTGAAGCAAGACTCATCGAGCAAGGCACTAATATCAAAATGATATCGTAGCATATTCCTGATATGAATAGGTATTAAACGTTACTCGCGTTATCTCTATTGAATAGAAGCTGCGGATCCATCGCCTATTTTGTTGAAATATTTACCTAAATCCTCGTAAGTAGTTTTATTTATTGTTAGTATTAGAAAGTACGGTGTAAAAGTCGCACCTACCAAACAACACAGCCACCCAAAAGGAAACTACTCAATGTTCACACCAAAGACGCGAAATTGTACAAAATGGGCGATAGTCTTCTTCTTTGCAATTATGTAGAAAAAATCACAAATTCTTGGTTTATTTTTCCACATTCGTTTGCACACAGCTACAGGAACGCTAGAAAGTCAATATTGAAATAAAAAACGAAAACACTAAGTTCGCACATTTTAAACACAAAAAACAGCATTCCCAAAATGATTTTTACTTATCTACTATTTGATATCTCGATAAAGCGAATATAGCCGGTCTTGTAAAGTGTATCCTCTTTAGTTCACACTGCACTAGGACGAAGTGTTTAGCTTGTCAAATAAAACACATCTATTGTTTATATTATTAGATTTTACTGTTGCAAATAAAATACCGAAACGAAGCTTTTGATAACGTTATTGAGTTATCAAAACCCCTTTAACTAACGTCACATATCAGAGAAGTTCAATTACAGAGAGAAACTCTAGGCTAATCGCATGGACAAACAAAACAATATATGTGACAGCGCATAGAGAAAGGGACCTAAGGGTTAAAAAAATCAATTTTCATTTTTTGTCTTTTTTTGATGTGGACAACATCTGAGCATCGAATGAGACCGATCCCATGCCCCAAAAGTGTTCTCTCCCAGAGATATGCGCGTTTCATGAAAGTGAATATTCTAAGCGCAAACTTTTAACCTTAGGTCCCTTTCTATTTTGCGCATCACATATGTGTATTAAAGTGACTTGACTTGTGTGGACTCAAAAAAGTTGCAGATGTACGTACCCTTCTAGAAATAAAGATTGACGAACACAAAAAAATGTTGGCTCTTTTTTTAAATCCAAAAAAAATATCATATTTATATGTATTATTATTTTCGATCTCAGGGTAAATATGGAAAGCTTTAATACTATTATTTCTCTATATTTTTACCTGGTATCAATTTTAATAAACCAAACCCCTCAATTCGCTAGTTCATTTTGTTTATTTCTTTCAATTCGAATATAAAATGAATAATGTTAAAAATATTTAAAATTAAATATTATTTCATTAAAAATTAAAAATATACACACCGTTTTATCACATTTGACAATTTTTTTTTGACAATGTTTTAAATCGGAAATGTTGTTGAGAGAAACGAACATTTTTAATGGTGTTTTCAAATTGGCTAGAACCAAAATATTTTAGGACTTGATCTAAAACACATCAATCTTTACGAGTAGTTTTATAGGAAAACATTTGTATTTTTTTTGAGGCACCCTAATGTACTTGTTTCGGTTTTTTTTGGAGCTTTTGACGTAATGTCAGCCGGCTATCTTACTAATCATTCAATTGCATCATTTTTAGACGAGTGGTGCCTGAAAAGGTGTGAAAATAAAATATACAAGTATTAAAATGTTGCTATGTGAGATTTGCCGAAATATTACCAGCTGTTAAGAAGTACCACTCAATCACAATAATTAGACATCTTGAAAGGGTGACCGACGTATACGGAACACTGTGGGGTCCTAAGAGAGAACGATTTTCAAGACAATCGTCACTTTGAACAGGTGTACACAGTGCATTATCTTATTGTAGAGGTTGCTGCACAGTGGAACATTTGCAAAGAATTTCACCAATCTTTGTCAAATTAGGGCAAAAGGTTAAAAAACAATTTGCAACTCTTTTATTTAATTAAAATTATTTAAGACAAAAATGCTGCAATCACAATTTGATATTTTGTCACTTTGCTGCATGTCGTTTTTCCATACATTCTTAAAATTTTCCGGTATTCAAAAGACTTAAAACTTAAAACGTCGAACAAAAAATAGAACAAATTTAGTCTTCGCTTGTACTTAAAGCTGGAAAGCAATATTAGTCGGTTTAATTAAACAAGGGGAAAAATCTGCTAAAACCTCGCTAAAGCGATTATTTCCAACAGTTCCGATCGAATAACCAAAATGTTTATTTGCTAAAAATGTTTTGTTTATACGTGTCGAAAATAGTTTGTTTCGATACTTTTAAATTCGAAGGAAATAACTTATTCAACGAAAACTTAAAGAATATTCGAGTCCGCTTAATGCTGTTGAAGCCAGTAAATATTTTTCAAAACGAGTGATTTTTTATGGGAATATCAAACCTACGTATATTCGCTTACTCTATAAATCGAATAGGTTTATTAAAACTATTTAACAATATCGTCATAGCAGAGATTTAAGCAATTTTTTTGCTTGTCAACTAAAACACGAAGAGCGAAAACTCCAAGTTGGTTGTAGTTTGACCTAATTATAAACGGTTTTGGGAATAAAAGTACCTTTGATGAGGGGAAAAAAGTTCTTTTAAAAAACTTAATTTAATTAAATTCAAAATTAGTTTTATTTAATTTTTTTTTATATTTTTCAACCTATTGTTTCGACTAAATCTAGCGGTTTTATTTTTATATAGACAATAAAAATGGCTAGAATGAATCCAGCTGGAAGATTTAGCCATTGTTTTTGCTCTAGCGACTGGATACAATTTCGTATATTGTTTTGTTTTATGCGTACGACAAATTTCTTCTGTACTAAGTATTCAGTTGAATTTTAAAACCGTATTCTACCAGATATTTTGAATTAAAAGAACTAATATGCTTACAAATATGTTTTGCGAAACTTCGATTTCTACGAGCTATTTGTAGACGAAAATTTGTGTGTGGTGGGAGGCCGCTGAGTTGTTATGATAAAGGTAGGTAACTTTCCAATAAGATATTTATCTATATGTTAATTTTCTAGGACCTTAGATACTCGTACCGGTCAGTAGGTATGAGAATTTAATTGTGCACAGCACGCTATGTCGACAAAAGTATATCGTATAGTTAAATTAAATATTTTCTTTAAATTGAAAAGAGATTAACTGGCTCGAGACCTCTTGCATCTACATTTAAATACAAGACAAATTTTTAACAAAATGGCAAAGTAACATTGATCTTCGTGGATGTACACTGTTTTAATAGCGATTTCGGGTCCGTGACAACCTTTATTAAAAAGCTTGTTGAAAGGAAAACTGAACTCTTTACAAATAACTTTCTATTAGTTAAAAAATACCTCCCTAGTTGGTACTAAAAATACTGCTAAATACTTTATTATATATATTTTGCAAATAAACAAACTTACGCTTCGTTATCTTACATTTTCTTTCTTAAATAAAATCTAAATAAATATCTTTTTTTTAATAACGACGACCTAAATTAACCGAATTTAATCTAAGAAACCGGATTTTTCTTTAAATATTCTTAAGAAATTGATTAAACCGGCTTTTCCACGCGCATAAAAAAAGTATGGTTGGGGTAACAATATTCGAAGAGCATCATACTATTGTTGGTTATATGGTTGTGGCACAACAATATTACAACAACCATACTATGATCCCCATAACAATATTATGGTCCTCACAACAAAAGAATTATTCACACACAACCATACTATGATCCCTACAACCATATTATTATTCACATTCAAGCATTACCATAGTATGTTCAACGTACAACCATAGTATGATCCTCACAACCATAGTATGACTTACACACAATCATACTATGATCCCCAACATTTTTTGTAAAGATTGGGTAAAGTTGTTATTTAACAATAGAGAATTTTATTAAGTAAGTTATGTAGTAATAGGAGTGATTTATTGAACAGTAAAAAAAATATTTATTAAAAATATTTCAGTTGTGCTAATTCTTAGTTTGTTTGGAAAAAATTTAATTATTTTTACTATTATTGCGTAAGATTCGTAAAAATAAAATTGTCAAACTAAAAAAAGTACAATTTTGCCGGTATAAATGCCGTAATCATGTTATTGTTAACATAGAAGCCATGAAAACAATACTTTTGTTCCACCAGCCATATTTATAATGTTGCTACAACCATATTTTCATTTTTAAATTTGGCAACAATACTATTGTTACATTTCAACAATATTATTATTTCCGCAATCATACTATTGTCAAATTGAAATTCAAAAAACAATACTATGGTTGCGACTACCATACTTTTATTGCAGAGAACATACTATTGTTGCCGTGACCGTATAGGAACCATATCTTTTCTCTGCGTGCATAAAATGTACGAATTCGTACTCATACTGCTTAAAGAAAATTGAAAATTAATATCAATGTATTTACGTTTTCATCATTATTATTTATTTTAAATTGTTAATTAATTAATATTGAATACGCGGTGGCTTCACTCTTTACTTCCTGAAATGTTGCTACATAAGTGTATCTCCAAAAAAAAGTTGCAAATGTATCGCTCTAGAAATGAAGTGAGTTTTAGACCAATTCCCAAAATATTTATTAGCCAGTTTTAAAACACCATTAAAAGTGCATTTTTCGGTCAACAAAATTCTCGATTTTACATTTGGTTAGACCAAATATAGTAGAGCGGTGTCAAAACTTAATTAACGCTTGAGATATTTAGATTTCTGTGTAATTGTTTTCATATTTTTTCAGACTTTAATGTTATTTCAATATATAAATGCAAAAGGTCTCGACCCGGTAAATCCCTGTTCAATGGGAAAACCAAAAGACATTTTATTTTCCATTTCACCAATTACAACTCTTATGCTGACACTATTAATTTTTATGAATCGTTAAAACATTAGAAAAGAACGAATTATGATTTAAAAAGATTGATACCAGCGTATTCGTAATGATACAGCGTTATATTCATAAAATGATACAGAAATAAGAGTATTGGAAATGAACTATCCAACCAAATTTATTTTAAATTTATGAAAATGTTTTTGAAAATAGTTCTAAAAAATAACGCAAAACCCCATATATTTCAAGCGCAAATAATTTTTTAAAATATATGTTAATGCAGTCCACTCTTAGAATGGAAACCCTGAGGCGTAGTTGCGGCCAACATTTGAAGGAAATTATATTCAAAAAATAAATGCCATAAAATGTCCTTTCAAATTACCAATAAATATTCCACACCCATATTTGGTCATTGAGTTGGCCCAACGTATAAAATAAAGAATGCTTTTGAAAAATTACAATTTTAAAGTTGTTTTGAAACTGGTGCAACACAAAAATGCAGCCAGCTACAGTCAAAATATTCCAAAACCGCTAAAAAAAACATCAATCTTTATTTCTGGAGGCACTATAACGTACATAATTTATGGCAGAAGTTACTATATACTCGTACATATTTATAAATACTTTATACATTTGTAGTTGCCATTAAGAAAAATATGTTTGTGTCTTGTTCGAACTGCAAAGTGTATAGCTATTGGGTAGAATTAAAAAACCTGGTTATTTGACAAAAACAAGACGGATTTTTCGAAAACAGGAAACTAAAATTTTTTTGTACCCGAAGGTTTTTTCTGTCTTTACAGGTTAACAGTCCACAGCCTATATGTAGGCTGTTCATCAATACAATTTTGGAAAGCTTTAGAACTGTGGACATTAAAAGAACGTCATTTATTTGACTACATCTAACACGATATGCAGATACTAAAAGCTTTTTCCTCAGGGTCATATTTTTTTCTTGTCGATTTTCACAAAAACACTACCATTGATTGATTGTCAAAACTCTAAAATATCTCTTTTTGCTTTTAAATTTGTCTGACATTATTATTTAGAAAATTTAGTCATTTCTAGAAATGGAAAAAACCGCTTATGTAATATAACAAAATCTTTGCTTAAAATATCGAATAAAAATTATATAAAATAAAAATAGTGAATTATTCAGCTTTTGAAATAAAACACGTCTAATGATTTCGAACTATTTGAAGTTCTTTTGTCAAAGTCTCAATCTCCTACTTAACATAAATGTCAGCTACTGAATCACCAAACGCCAATGCAACACAGAGCATAAAACTAACCGCGGCGGCGTTTGTATTTACCCAAGTACTGTGGTTAGAACTGTCAACTGTCACATTTAATTCGATTTCGATAACCCAAAAAAGGTTACACTCATAAACGTGTGTATATAAATATCGTATAAATGTAATTATGTACATATTTTAGCACACATACTTAATGTGTTTAGTACATGTTTGCCCTTGTTTGACATGTTTTACTTAGCATGTCTGCTTAACGCTTTGTTTTGATCGATAACTTTATCACTTATTGTGCTTTACTGCTGTGCTTGTTTAACTTTTGGCAAGGATGATGGAATCAAAATAAACTATGAAAACAACAGCAGAAGAAAAACTTACTTTTGTTTGTTATGTTTTAATGCTTCGCTACTCAGCACCAGCAACACGCGTATGATGCTCTCGTACTCTCCTTGTCAAAAGCGGCACTGAGGGTGGATGTTGCTCTCTCACCCGGCTATTTTCAATTATCAAATGAGTATCCTTTTATTTGGCCCGGCGGCGTGTGGCGTATGTTGGAGTGTTACTCGCACTCTCTTCCTCGCTTCTCACGAGTTTCAGTGATGATTTTGTTGTGATTGTTTTTTTTTCTTCTTTCTGAAGATTTCTTGTTGTTGTCCACTTGCTGTCAACTCTGAGATGATGATGTAGGTGCTGTTATTGTTGTTGTAGTTAATAACACACGCGTGCAATCAATAAGATGTTGCTGGGAAAGAAGAACAAGAACTTGGCGTGTGTGTGTTTGTGATGGGGCAAAGAGAGTGGGTGTTTTCAAGTATTTGCTAGGGGGATTTTCTGCGTGTTATACGACGTCTTCACAATGTCATTCAACTTTACTGGCTGGTCCTTTTCTATTTTTTCACTCTTTTTCTGAGGGCTTTTTAAAGGCAAATATTTGCGTTTAACTTATAATCGGTTACGGTTTGAGTAAAAAGGTAAAGGATATTTTCTTTTCTTGAAATTTCTATTTCAAAAAGAGAACTTTAATAAAAAAAACTAAATAATGATAGTGTGTAATTAGAAGGAAGTTAAATTTGCATAAATTTTTTAATATATTTTTTTAAGGAGATTAGATAACTTTTTGTTTTCTTTTTGCTTGGTTTTATAAATTTTTCTTTTTAATATTTTTGTTGCCTAGTCGTATAATTTTATTTTTCAAATTTCGTTTTTAATACAAGATATGTTTGTTGTTAGGGTAACAAAAATTTCATTTTCATTTTGGGTAGAGGTATGTTTAAATAAATTGCACTTTTGCTTAATAGCTTAATACATAATTTGTTTTAATTTTTTTTGTTGTAACGATTAATTTTCGTGTTTGGTTTTCAAAACTTTCATAAAAACTTTTATTTGTAATTTTAAGCAATTTAAATTATTATTATTTTGTAACTTTATTTTACTTTTTTATGTTTGTTTTATCGGGTTGCTCGATTTATTGTAATATTGTCATCCACCGTGTTTATTTGGCCGTACGTAGTCTCGTAGCCGCCCGCCATACAAATGTTACAGTGGCCCGTATTATGAATTCGTACTGTCGTTCCGTCCGTAGAGTCTTTGCGTTTTTTTCGTTCTTCTTTTTTGTTTTTGGTGTTCGTGTGTACTTCTGTTCTGTATGTTCTGCTCAATGTGCTCCGCTGTTCTGTGTTCGCTCTGCTATCGTTGTGTGTCGGCTAATGTTGTTGTTGTATTGTGTAGTATTTGGCGGCTCTGCGCACACAACAGTGTCATTCAAGGGCATTGCAAGGTCGAAGTGCTGTGTATATTTTGCCATACTTTGTTGTACTCTTCGGTTGGATTGGCTTTGGTCGCAGTCGTCGTCGTCAGTCAGTCATCCAACCAGCCATTCATTCGTTCGCTCGCTAAGTTACACCGCCGGCCGCCCGACACCACCTCCAAACATAGCCCACAACCAACCACCACTACCATCATCGTCGGCATCAGCATCATCGGTGCTCGCTGCCGCTGCTGTGTCCCCTGTCTGCCAAAAACCAAACCGTGCAAATTGTTGTAGAAACACAAAATGATCATCATTTGAGTTTGACCCGCACATCGGAGCAGTACGTGTGTCTACAAAAATGCCTCCTCGCAGAATAAAAAAGTTGTTTGTATTTCAAAGAGAAAGAGGCATAAGGGAAATTTGTAGCGTTTAATTAACTCTTCAAAAACAGCTGATTGGGAGTAAAAACATATGAGGAGTGAATGAGGTCCTTTATTGTGCCGTTACACCATGCATGTAATTCATCAGCTGATTGAAAATGATTTTTTTTGTTTATCATAACAAAAGGGGCAAATTCTCACAAAAAAAATTTAAGCTAGAGGACCGTTTCATTTACTCAAATTAATAGTTTTTTTGCACACTTTCAGTTTTTTCGGACTATACGAGTTATAGGTTTATTATATTTGTTTTACACAATATCAAGTATGTATGTGGCTGCATCAGCTGGCATCGTACACTGAGGTATTAGACCCCATAATGGATATTAATTCAGTGAAGCTATCAATTAGCATACAATTATTATATTTCGATTGAGCGTGTTATTAAAACAATCAAATTTTAAATGGTATAAGTTTATTTGTTTTGTTAAAGAATTATTTTTTTTCGTAAAATATAAGTGCTGAAGCTGCAGTTTTTAGAGCTGAACAAGTTAAAACGTCGATAAGTTCGGCAAGGTCGACCTTATATGCCCTTCATGTTTCTTTTTTAAGCCCTTTCGGCGCATGCGTCCGTTCCTTATCTCAGCTCAAACAATACAAATTACTCTATATTTGAGTTTGTAGCTAATCTTTCTTCAATTTTAGTACAAATATGGCCATATTGACTATTGGTCGCTTGTTTCGACCATGTGGCACGATTTTTGGAACACATGAGCCAAACCGTCTAGCAACTATGCGTTTTTTTAAGGCTTGTAGTTTTAATCATTGTCCGTCCACAAAAAAATTATGATTTCAAAAAAGTATACTTTTTACCGAGGTACCTTCAGTCCACTTCGCCCATTTACAATTTAATCATTCAAAACTTCGGGATGTTAGGTTGATTCGTTTGACCGCTATCGTTCTTTCAACATATACACGAACGTGACGTGAAATTATTTTCTTCCTATGCTAGCTTTGTGGACTGTCACATACTGCAGGATGATTTCGACAGATTTGGTTCCTGGTGTGAATTTAATTTTATGGAATTGAACACAAAAAAGAGTAAGCATATGTGCTTCTCTAGAAGTAGATTGTTGGCTACTATACTAAATTTAAATTATGTGGCTCTGAATTGACATCGCTTGATTCGTTTATTGATCTTGGTATTAGGATAGACAGAAAGTTAAATTTTAATAACTATATCATCACTATGGTAAATAAAGCGTATGGTGTCTTTTATTTTAAGAAACGCTGGGCAAAAGAGTTTAGTGATCCAAATACTACGAAACAGCATTATATTTCTCTAACCAAGCCAATTTTAGAATATGGATCAGTGGTTTGGGATCCCGAATATGATAACTATGTTAACAAAATTAAGTCCGTGCAAAAACAATTTTTACTATTTTGCTTAGGAAATCTACATTGGAATAGTGGCTATTAACTCCCTTCTTAAAACAGCAGGTTAAAAGTTATGTACGAGGGCGACCGCAAAACTAACTGGCCTGGCACATTTTCTGTTTTACTAGCAACTGTTTTTTTTTGTTTTTTAAAAGCAATCTTTTATAAGCCATCTGTCAAAATTTCCGAAATATTTAATGATTATTTTCTTTGTTACAGGTGATTGAAGTAAACAAGTTTTATAATTTTTGGTGATAATGCACCATCATACTCCACCGCGAAATCCTGGGTTCAACAATTTAAAATGGGTCGTTCAAGTACGGAAGATGAACAACGCTCTGGAAGACCGAAAACTGCTACTACTATTGAAAACATTAGAAACATATTTAATGAAGTGACTAAAGATAGACAAATAAAGCTCAGAGAACTTGCCGATATTGTTAAAATACACGAAAAACATGTTCGGAGTATTTTAAATGATGAACTCCACATGAAAAACCTATACGCAAGAACGCTGCCGCGTTTGTTGACTTTGCCCCAAAAAATCGTCCGTTGGAGCAATTCCGAGGAGCTTTTAGCGATTTATCAGCGTAATCCAATAGAGTTCTTGCGCCGATTTATAACTGTTGATGAAACATGTATCCATCACTACATCCCAGAATGCAAAGAACAGTCAAAACAATGGATAGAAGCTGGTAAAAGTGGTCCCAAGAAGGCGAAAACTGTTAAGTCAGCAGGAAAAGTAATGGCCACAGTATTTTGGGATGCAAGGGGTATAATATTTATTGATTATCTTGAGAAAAGAAAAACTATAAATAGTGAATATAATTGTGCATTATTGGATCGGTTGAGTGAAGAAATCAAGATAAAACGACCGCATTTAGAAAGAAAAAAGTTCTTTTTCATCAAGATAATGCTCCTTTACACACTGCATTTTTAACTCAACAAAAACTGGCCGAATTACGATTTGAAATTGCTCCGCATCCACCATATAGTCCAGATTAAGCTCCTTCTGATTATTTCGTTTCCAAATTTAAAAAAATTTCTCGGTGGCAAAAATTTTTCGTCCAATAGAGAGGTTATTGCTGAAACTGAGGCATATCTTGAAGGTCTTAAAAAATCTTATTTTTCGGATGGAATTAAAAAACTTGAAAACCGTTTGATGAAGTGTATTGAGTTGGAAGGAGATTATGTTGAAAAATTAATAATAATAATTCCAAAAAACGGTTCTTTTTATGTTAGGCCAGTTACTTTTGCGGTCGCCCTCGTAATTATCCGAGGGGTTGTTGTTTTTAAATATTTAATATCAAAAATCTCTATTAACGTCCCATTTAGACCTTCTAGATACAGGGTGGGCCAAAAGTTACCATGGGGTTAAAAAATGTAATAGTTTTTTCGTTTATATAAGTATGTTTTTTCACATTATATAAATAACACTTGGAGAATAGATACTGAAGACATTCACAACTAAACGATCACAAATAAAGCGATCAGTTATTTTAACGCATGAGCGATGAAGCTCATTCTCATTTGAATGGCTTTGTTTAAAAGCATAACTGTAGGTTCTGAAAATCCAAGAGCCATTCATCAACGCCAATTGCACCCCATTAGGTGTACAGTATCGTATGGTGTGGGATCACAACTACAAATATCAATGGGCATTACTTCTTCGAGAATGAAGATAAAAGTGCTGTAACCGTAAATGGTGAGAGGTATCGGTTTATGATAGAACATTTTTTATGTCCTGCTCTTGAAAACAGACCTGAGATGTGGTTTTAGCAAGACGGAGCCACTGCACACAGTGCCCGAGACACGATGCACTTTTAAGTCAAATTTTTGTAGAGCGAATAATTTCCAGAAATTCGGAAATTATTTGGCCGGCGCGATCGCCAGATTTGTCAACACCCGACATATTCTTTGGGGTTATTTGAAGGAGTGAGTATATGTGAACAAACCCGAGACAATTCTTCAACTCATGGCCAACAGTGTTGCAGAAATTCGAACGATACAGCCACAAATTTTGAAAGATGTTATGGAAAATGCTCCAGAAGAGCCCATCATTGCGAAGCTGAAAACGGGGGTCAGTCAAGTGACACTATTTTTCATACTTAGTGTAAAATTTGTATAAACGATAAAGTTATTATGTTTTTAACTCCATGGTAACTTTAGGCCCACCCTGTAGTTTTTTTTATACCTAAATGTTTTTTTATGAAATGAATGTATTTATTTTTTTATACTTTTACATATTCTTTTTTGATAAATGTTATTTAAAAATTTCTTGTGTATTGAAAAAAGAATTTTTGTATTTGAATTTTATTTTTTAAATGAATTTTTATGCATATTTTTTTTGCTTTTTAATGTTATTTTAAAATGCTACGTATTTGTAATGAAAAAGTCACTTCTTTATTATGTTAAAAAATTTGGGTTCGACAAGTGCAACAGGCCTGATTTCCTATCGGTTGCGTAAATCGAGCGCGAATCTCTTTTTAAAAAAAATCCAAAAACCCTCTGCGTATATTCAGCATGATTTTAGTTAACTACAAACTTCTAAATTTTGTGATCGTCTTAGTAGTGATCGCCTTAGTTGGGTTTTGAGCGAATTTTTTTCGCTTTTTTATAAAACACGACAAAATGTGTCCATAATGGAAAATACTACAAACAAAATTTATTTTAAGAGAGAAAGATCGTGCTTCAATTCCTTTTTTCTGCTTTTTCTCAAAGCTTTATAAGAAATGTATCATATAACAGGGTCAGAAGAATGCATAAGTTGTTTAAGTCTTCTATTTATTATGAAACATATCCGGGCTTTCAATTGGGTTATTAAGAAATTCAAATTGCTTTTATAATACCAGGATGACCCAAAATCGGGAAGTACCTTTGTGCAGGGGCTATTTGAAAACATTGGCCGATAAGGCCCTGTTGCGCTAGAGGTGGTCATTAAACGCTCGTTACGATCTGTGCAAAATGTGGCCAGAATCGGATGTAATATGCGATCTTTGTACTATATCAAAACATGGAAAGAGGGAATGAATGATCTTGGCCAAAATTGAAATAGTAAGCAAAGTTTTTGTTGTTATTGTCTCATACTTGTTTTAATATATAAGCATATGTCACAAGAACTTCAGATTTAGATCTACCCGTCTTTAAGCATTCTCCAAAATCGGCATCACTAAAGCATTCTAAATATGTTGGACCATTTTTAACATACCTAAAGTTCCCGCAATGTATCTTAGAGCTCGCTCTACTCTTTATACATCTTAAGTTCTCCAAATGTAGAATTCGTTTGGAATCATAATGCAGAAATCTTTATACCTCGGATAATGCATTAATGTTCGATCTCTGAGACGTTTAGAAAAAGGTTCATTTTGTTCAGAATCTTATCTGGGACGTTACTACTTTATTCTTCTACTATACCTTCGGCGACATCATATTCCTCACCGAATCCTTCAAAAACTTCTTCGTGGGAAAATTCTTCTTCATTCTCTTTAAAGATAGAGCCGTATTATTCAGAATCTTCTAAGTTTTCACAGTTTTCAGCATCTAAAGTATAGCATACAAAAATTCTTTCTTGAATTTCATATCTCTGGAAATCTGTACGTTTAGAAAAAGATGCATCTTGTTCAGAATCTTATCTGGGACGTTACTACTTTCTTCTTCTACTATACCTTCGGCGACTTCATATCCTCACCGAATCCTTCAAAAACTTCTTCGTGGGAAAATTCTTCTTCGTTCTCTTTATAGCACCGTATTGTTCAGAATCTTCTAAGTTCTTACAGTTTTCAGCATCTAATAGAAAGGGGCCTAAGGGTAAAAACCAGTTTTGTTCAGGAGAGCCATTTTAAAGGTTTAAATACGTGAATCTTTGGTGTACCATCACTTTCATAAAACGCGCATATCTCTGGGAGAGAACACTTTTGGGGCATAGGATCGGTCTCATTCGATGCTCAGATGTTGTCCACATAAAAAAAGTGAAAATTGATTTGTTTTACCCTTAGGTCCTTTTCTCTATACGGTGTCACATATAAAGATTCTTTCTTGAATTTTATATCTCTGGAAATCTGTACTTTGTTTAGGGGATTTGGCAATGGATCTGGAAGAGTTTGCCTTTTCGAAAGAAGTTTGTATGGATTAAAGCAAGCTCCCAGATGCTGGAACATTTAATAAATAAAATTGGTCTAAAAACCAGTACGGCTGACCCTTGTCTTTATATACGAGAAAGAGAAGAAAATAAGTTACTAGTGGCACTTTACGTAGATGACGGATTAGTTGCTGTCACTGATGATGAAGAACTGAATTTATTTTTAAATGAATTTAAAATATTAAAGAAAGATGCGAATTATTTTTTTTTTAACCAGCTCAAAAAACCAAAATTGGTCTGGCTTAAAGCATTAAATAAATCAATGCACCAACTGCCTGTCTATACGGGAATTCGGTTTCTAGTTGCCCTGATATCATCATCCAGTTTGACCTGAACATCTCGTAACTTTTCGGTAAGATATGCGAAACCTTTTCAAACTTTGAAGATCTGGTCTTTCGCTGTTGCTTCACACATATTTTTTTTTGCCATGTTTGTCCTTGTCCTTAACTATCACTTTTTGGTACACCGAATCCGATATGCAACTCGTTATGACAGTCTTTGAATACGCATTTGCCTTTCTGTAGAATTCTGAGCGTTTTCTGTGCTCTATGGCTGGTGCCGGCTTTTAAATCTTTAAATCAATTACATCCAAAGCTCCCTTACAAAATTCTAAAATGTCTCGGATGTTTCTATTCCAGTTTGGTCATTCCGACTACCCCTGACATAATTGTTGTCTTAAATATATAAAGGGTGGTGAAATTTTAAGGGCCGATGCCATTTCTTGCCACCATGCTGATTATTGATGACGTTTGGAATGGTCAAGAGGCTTTAGTTCTTGAGTCAATTGCACCTTGTAAGCGTGTAAATGCAAGTGTTTATGCATAATGTTCATCAACGACGAGCGCGAGAGGTGCAATTGTTGGGCACAACGACGAGTCGAAATGGACGGCTCTTCAGCCACACTATCGCGAACAGCAGCCATATTTTCTGCAGTACGAGCTCTACGAGCATGCACTGGTGTTTTCACATCTCCTACAGACCCGGTATGCTCAAATCTTTGCACGATTTTTCCGATTGTACGCACATTTGGACGATTAAATTGACCGAAAAAGTCACGATGTGTGCGATATGCTTTTTGATTTGAACGCCCATTTTCATAATAAACCTAAATTACTTTAAAGCGTTGCTCGTTCAAATTGTGTTAGTCTGAAATTGAGAAATTTCAAATAAAATGCAGAAAAACACTTGACGTTTATTTGTGGTTCACATTCAACATTGGCCCTTAAAATTTAAACACCCTTTACATAGAAGTTTATATCACTTCAGTCAGATTACTGAATTCAATAGTTTTGTCGAAATCGGTTTATATATGTAAGTATTTACGGCATACGAAAAGACGGAAATAGTGATTTTAAATCAAACTGTAGAATAAACGAGTGTTTGTCTCTTTTCCTTTTTATTGTTACAAACAATAGCACTAAGTCATAGTACCTTGTACCACAGTGTGGTGTAGCGTATAACTAATGCCGTTTAACTTAAAACTAATTAGCCTTTTTCCAGGAATTCTCGACAATGAAAAATAAAGGGGAAGAAAAAGCACTTTGACTGGTTTTCTTAGTTTCGTAGACCTTTAAAAAAGGACATGCCTTTTTCGCTGGAATGGTACAATGTATTATATTTCATTCGTCTGAAATTCCATCTTGAGACGTTTAGACGCAATTTATATGAAAAGCAACGCTGTGTGAGGTTGTGTAAAAATCATCCACTACACACAGTTATAAACACTTTCTTCCAATGGTTAAGGCACTGAGCCACTCTGCATAAAAGCGTTGTAATAGAACTTTATAAAAGTTATTTTATAATAGTTTCTCCTCTTTAAAGCAAAAATAAATTTTTATTAGAAAAGCTACCCGTTTCGAAAATCGATATAGCTACTTCCTCGAGATGCTATTTAATAAAGTACAAGTGTCTTATCTACAAGCAGCGTTATGAAATTTAACATTAACTACTCCAGTACTCAGAAGACTTACTAAATTGTTTTTCAATATTTACTAAATTACGATACATTTTAATTAAATTGCTTAAAAATTATAGCACTGCAAAGAATATATATTAAGAAAAACAAAATTGTATGTAGCATTCCGCACCCAGTTTTGATTAACATTGTATTAGGATGATTGATTAGAGGTATCATATATTATAAATTAAACAGGTCTTTTGCTTTTCTGAAAACTTGAATGATTGAAGATAAAAAAGTTGAATGACGTTAACATACATTCTTGCATATATACGTAGACATTGTCTAAAAAGAAGATCCCTTTAATGTAGACCGTAGCGCTCGAAACACTTCATGATGAAGCGCCTTCTTATCTTGGTGGCTTGTCAGTCAATAAGCAATCTAGGGATCGAAAAAGCCTCACGAGTGGCTTGCGATACCGTTAAACCCGAAGTTGATCGTTAAGCTTGCATTCAGTAGCATACGAATATTGTATACAATGTGATAAATACTTATTGACAATATTGATTTTATTATATTGCAGTTATTAAAAAAAAATATATTCGTCGCAGGTTTTTTGAGCCGATTTTTTCGACGCCTCTCACATCCGCCCCTGCCACCATCGATGGAGATGAAAAGAAACGCCATATACGAGTACGAGGGCAACCGCAAAACTAACTGGCCTGGCACATTTTCTGTTTTACTAGCAACTTTATTTTTTGTTTTGTTTTTTTAAAGCAATCTTTTATAAGCCATCTGTCAAAATTTCCGAAATATTTAGTGATTATTTTCTTTGTTACAGGTGATTGAAGTAAACAAGTTTTATTATTTTTGAAAAATGAAAATAAAGAGTTTCGTGCGGTAATTACAATTAATCAAAAATGAATTGGATTCCACCATCATACTCCACCGTGAAATCCTGGGTTCAACAATTAAAAATGGGTCGTTCAAGTACGGAAGATGAACAACGCTCTGGAAGACCGAAAACTGCTACTACTATTGAAAACATTAGAAAAATATTTAATGAAGTGACTAAAGATAGACGAATAAAGCTCAGAGAACTTGCTGATATTGTTAAAATACACGAAAAACAAGTTTGGAGTATTTTACATGATGAACTCCACATGAAAAAGCTATCCGCAAGAACGCTGCCGCGTTTGTTGACTTTGCCCAAAAAATCGTGCGTTGGACCAATTCCGAGGAGCTTTTAGCGATATATCAGCGTAATCCAATAGAGTTCTTGCGCCGATTCATAACTGTTGATGAAACATGGATCCATCACTACAACCCAGAATGCAAAGAACAGTCAAAACAATGGATAGAAGCTGGTAAAAGTGGTCCCAAGAAGGCGAAAACTGTTAAGTCAGTAGGAAAAGTAATGGCCACAGTATTTTGGGATGCAAGGGGTATAATATTTATTGATTATCTTGAGAAAGGAAAAACTATAAATAGTGAATATTATTGTGCATTATTGGATCGGTTGAGTAAAGAAATCAAGATAAAACGACCGCAAAAAGTTCTTTTTCATCAAGATAATGCTCCTTCACACACTGCATTTTTAACTCAACAAAAACTGGCCGAATTACGATTTGAAATTGCTCCGCATCCACCATATAGTTCAGATTTAGCTCCTTCTGATTATTTCCTGTTTCCAAATTTAAAAAAATTTCTCGGTGGCAAAAAATTTTCGTCCAATAGCGAGGTTATTGCTGAAACTGAGGCATATTTTGGCAAATATATCTACACCTGCTTTTCCTTAATTGTGACATTAAGTATAAGTATGGGCTGTGGACTGTTAACCTCTTAAATAACAAAAATAATTATTGTTTTTAAAGCATCTACACTTAAGGAGAAGTCAATTAAATAAAACGAGTGAAAATCAACATTCTATGGAATGGGTTACCACAAGCATAATTGTACCTTTGGAAATCCAAGTGTAAAAACTGATAGTATCTTAATGGTCTAAATGGGACGTAGAGATTTTTGATATTAACAATTCAGAAGCCAAAACCCCAGGGATATGTTTCTACACCATCGCCGTACTCATCATAGTTCGCCTACACTTCTATGAAGGCAATTTAATAAGATCTAAACTTGTATATTGCTGTAGATTGCTTGAGTGTTTTCTAACTGATCTATATTCTGATCTATATTCTGATCTATATTCTAAAATTGGTATGACTAAGAAAAAATAACGCTGTTTCATACGAGTAGTATTTGGGTCAGTAAACTCTTTTGCCCAGCGTTTCATAAAATAAAATACAGCAAAAGCTTTATTTACCATAGTACCGACATGGTTATTAAAATTAAAATTTCTGACCATCATAAAACCGAGATCAATAAATAAATCAACCGATTTCAGTTTAGAGCCGCATAGTTCACATTAAGTAGCCAACATTCTAGTTCTAGAAAATTACGTATGCTTACACTTTTTTATGTTAAATTTCATAAAATTTAATTCACACCAGGTACATAATTTTTCCATGTAATTCTGCAGCAAGGATAGTCTGTTGAGCTTGCAAAAGAAAATAATATTTTCATGTCGCCTGCAAACATTAGTAAATTAAAGTTTATGATAGAATTGTGCAAGTCGTTACTGATTAGTAAAAATAAAATAAGTCCAAGGTGGCTGCCCTGTGTAACACAAGAGGATTTTAGAATTCGTATAGATGCTTTACGTTTATACTACGAGTACATGTTTCCTTCCAAACAGATAGGATAGCCAGTTTACAAACTTACGAGGGTTGCCATTTACATTTCGGGTCCTTACAATACTAGTGTTTCCAGATGCAAGTTGGAACTTCCATTGGAAACTTTGACATTTTTTAGAAAAACTTTACTCAGAACGTTTTGTCATTTGAGGGCGAATGGTTTTATTTACAGTGTGTTGAAAAATTCATCTCAGTAAAAAAATGGAATTATCCCGTGAACATTTTCGCGCGATAATTTTTTACGATTACGAAACCAACTTGTTTTGATTTTTGGCGTTGAAGCACCATCAAAAACCACTGTTAATCGCTGGTACCAAGAGTTCTGTCTCGGAAGTCGTTCGCTCCAGAATGAAGTGTGATTGAGGCATCCTTGGGCATAAATATGAAAAGCATCAATAAGATATTGCATGTTCATTTGGCTGTGAAGAAAATTTGTTCTCATTAAATCCCACATCGTTTGACAATGCTCAAAAAAGTTTCGTATGGATTGGTGCAAAGAGATGTTGAAAAGTATACCTCCGGTAGCTCATAGGCAGTAAGTATATCATTGTCACAGGTGACGAATCATGGATCTATGCATATGAACCCGAAACAAAACAGCAAATGACCGTATGGGTCTTTCAAGACGAGCCAAATCCAACAAAAGATGTTCGTGGAAGAAGTATATCGAAGCAAATGATTGCGTTTTTGTTTTGTATTGAGAATATTTTGAAACACACTAAAATCATTTCCAATGATAAATTATTTTGTTTTTATTGCCGGGCAACCCTGGTTTATTAAATCCAATTCTTTTTAATTTGAAAAGTAGGGGTCTATGAGTTACTTTATTAAATGGCTTCTAAAATTAGTAAATATGTACTTATATAACGTCTTTTTGCTTGCGACAAACAAATGCATTTATAACATCAGAGGAAAACTGGAGTAGATAAGTACGAGTAATAGTAGAATGACCCTTTAAAAATGCGTGTTGGCATAGATGGAGTATAGGAGCCACATTATGTGACACAAAATTCGTTTATTTTTTTTTTAAATAACTTAGGAATTGGGATTAATTTAGAAATCCCTCTGCAGTTCAATACATCCAACAGACTACCAGTTTAATGATGTGAAAACAAGTAAGACCTTTTCCACTAATCTGGGAAGTTATTATAGAATGTCGGCGATTAAAAGACCATTACTAAAACTTAAAATTACCAAGGGGACCACATCACATTATTTGTTTTAAATTTATCGAGAAATCAAATTATAGAGCGATTTCAATTAAGAAAAGTCAAATTATCGAAATCTGTGTTATATTCGGACTATCTTAATTTTAGCATAGTGCATTGTACGACGTGTATTAGTAACCCTGTTAAAATGTGATCATACCGGTCCCTCCTGATTTAAGGTTAATTTATATTGAATATAAAAGTTGAATATTAACTCCGATTGTGCTCGAATTCCAAATTTAATATTTTGAGCTTCAAATTAATAGATCTAGTGAAACTAGTCCCGAAGAACTTCTAAAGCAAGAATAGCAATTCAAATATCTGGGTGCCATGGTAAGGAAGAACGGCAACCGCGCAAAGATTTAGCTGCTGGAATTTCCGAAATTAGTAAACTATAAGTAAGTACATCATGCCTTCAATATAAATTCATAGGCTAACAAGTTTCGAGAAAAACCATGTTAGCAGTATATATGTACGTATATCCATACTCTTACCTATGTATGTCTGTGAATCATGGAGTCATACATAATTTAGGAAGACGACTGTTATGTCTGTAAACCAAGGTCTAATCCCGGTAAGAGCATCTAACAATTTTTAAGCGGCGGGTTTCTTTATCTTTAATTCATGTAAAAACTTCTCTATAAAATGCATTAGCCGTTAGGAGCCGGCGTTAAACAGTAGGTTTCGGCCAGTGTTTATAGAAATTGAATTGTGCATAGCTTACTGATTTGAGAGAATTTTCTGCTTGTTTCTTAAGGGATTTTGTGGGACTTAAGGAGTAGGGTTCAGCTGACCGAAATAAAATAGTTTCGCTAAGTAGGGCAGCAAATATTATTGACAATACGAGGGTTGCTATATATATACACTTAGTGTTTCCTGACGCCATCTGAAATTTTTATTGGAAAGTTTGAAATTTTTTAGCATAAACGTACTCAGAACGTTTTGACGTACGACCATCATGTGTTGTTTACAGTGACTTGAAAAAATCAATTTGGCAAAAAAAATGGAATTAACTCGTGAACATTTTCGTGCGATTATTTTTCACAAATTTCGACGTGGATTATCACGACAAGAGTACTTCTTTTACTTTCGGTGGTATTAAAATTGGTATTATAGATAGTAAGTTTTGCAAACTTCCATTAAAGCATAAAAAAGCTGTCAAATCACCACAGATGAGATGAGCTCCCTAAGACATTAAATAGTGTTATTTTGATAATAATTTATGGGTAAATTCGAGATCTGCATAGATGCAATGACCCAGCTGTTACCTTTCCTATAAGAAATACAATTTTAATTGATTCTCTGATGTCTTAATGTTTTAAAAATAATCAATAATCAGTGATTTACCTTGATTTCTCGCCGGCATGCAAGATCGAAAGAAAATGCAGAAACTCACTGCCAATGAAGTGCAATGAATAGGAATACGCCACAAGTAAAGTGCTCTGATGTAAATAAAAACCTCTATTATAGACACGTACGTTACGTCCGTTCTCTAATCAGTTCGCCGATTCGATCGTTAACTCCACTTGAAGAAAATTCCTTTACATTTTCTGTATCTCAAGGTTTTGTTTTGTATTTGTTGTTAACCCGATTTTTATCACTTTCACTTTATTTTTTCATGTCATAATTTCTTCTTTTGCCTTCATACGAACATTTTTTGTTTTTTATTTATTATTATTTTAAGAATGTTTGCCACGAACGACCGACCGGCTGACCGACTCATCAACCACTCAACGGTGAATGCATTTCATTCTTTTTTGCCTGCAAATTTTTTTGTTTTGATCTTTTTCATTCAATTTCTGTTCTTTTTTGCATTGTTTGTGTCTTATCAAAGGCAGCAAGGCGCGTAGTTAGTTGTCGTCTCTTGCCTCGTCTCGTTCCGCTGTAGTCTTTGTTGTTGTTTTTTTCCACTGCAAATTTTGTTTATATTTTTCTTTTTTTCAAGCGTTCCTTTTATTTGCATTTAATGGCTTTGTTGTTGTTGCTCTCCAGTTGTTTATGTTGGTATTTTTACGATTATTATCGAGTATCGTCTAATTTTACTACAAGAAGAATTCAGAATTCGCTGCCGCTGTGGTTTGAACTGAACTGGTTCGCAGAAAACATTCAGATGGAAGATGCGTGTTATGGGGAGCCATCAGCCACCTCGTAACAGCAACCCCACAATTCAATCCTGCTGCTGTTACATTCCTTCATAGAACTGGTTGAGCGTTTTTCTTGTTTTGGAATCTGCCTCTCGCTCACAAGTAAATGAACAAGAAAGGCAGTGGTGGTAACACAATCATCTCTATCACGAATAGGAGAAGTTTATTCCGCCCGGAATTTTCGGTTACGACGAAGCGTTATTTAGTAAAAAATTGTTTAATTTCCCTTAATAATTCGCCAAACTCCTAATTGAAGTGCAGTGAGGGAATTTCTTTCCAGGGTAAAATTTAATTTTTGATATGGAAAATGAAAACATTAATTTCGACCGTTTTTTTGTTCTTCAATATGTCATTTGCGGATATGGTTAGGACTGCCAACCAAAATCAATAAAAAAAATCGTTTATCTTTAAAGAAAAAATCGCCATTTATATAAAAAATCGCCAAAAATATAAATCTTTGTGAATCGTCACACACAACACAATTTTCACATTAGAAGTTTACTTTATTAACGACTAAATAATCTCGCAAGCTATATGATCACAGTTTAGAATTTTGTTTGATGTTTAGTCTGAAGAACTTATTTACACAACCCAACGTTTTAGCCTGGTGAAAGACAACCTATCAATACCTATTCTGTGCTTAATAAGCCGACCTGTTCTACACTTATTTTTCTTACGCTGCATTTTTCTTCATGGATTTGAAAACGAATACCGGCTGCTTCTTCTACACTGCTCTACACTACAATTTTTCCATGTAGAGATAAATGCAGAACTCCTAAGCAAAAATTTCGGTTTAGGTGAATACTAGGCTTTATAATCAGGCCTGTCACAGAAATCGATCGGAATGTTTTTAATTCCGTACTTACCATTCCGGTCGGGTTTGTTTTACCTTCTTCAGATTCCCATCGATTTAGGTAATTCCGAAAATTTTAAAAACCCTCGTTATTCTAATTTGCTATGCCAACTCTAGGCATATGAGAAAACAAAAACCATATGTGTTAAACAAACGGAGTGAAGGAAAATAGTTTTACATGAATTGTTTAACAATAGTTCTTTTACTTAATAATGGACTTCCAAAATATTGCACAGCCTATCTAATTTTTCATTTTGTTTTCGCATATCTTCGCAATATTTTCCACTTTGCTTTCGACCAATTTTTCCCAAGTGTTTATTTTCTTCTACTAAAAGGCTGCTCGATTCCTTGTTGGATACATGTGGAGAACGAGATCTGTGGAGCTTAGGAGTAGGAGATGGTGTGCGGAAAAGAAGCCTTTTTGTAGCTGATGGTGTTACACTTCGCTTTCTTGCGAAATAATTTTCTTTTTCCTAGCACTGTCAAATGTTAAGGTAGTAAAATGAAGATCTTCGTCGTTTTTTTTGTCAGAGTCACAAATGTACGCGATCAGATCCGTTTATCCAAAACTTTTGGCGCCAGCAACGCCCTCTACACTTTCTGCATTCCGGAGACTCTAATAACAGCTTCCTCAGCCTCGGACAATACTTATGCATATTTGTTATATTGGCCACCACCGTTACTGTTGTGGCACAGTTTCTTCTTCACGTATGTTTTCCAGTCCGTCCAGGTTTTGTTCCAATTATGACAATCCTTGCGTGGTGGTCCAGAAGAACTGAATTTTTCTGTTAATTCTATCCAAAGCACTTCTACAACCACACGATCTCCCTTCAGGAATCCTCTGGCTATATCATTGTGGCACTCCATGAACTCGACAAAAAGTTTATCTGGAGCACAATTTCTATGCTTTTCCCTAAAATATTTGTTTGTAAATGAAAATATTGGGAACAAACTTATAAAATACTCACATTTCTTATTTGTTTTATTTTCGTCAGCCAGAATATTACACGATTACACAATACAAATTAATTTTCCAACGTTTTTTTTTGTTTTAGTTGGTTTCGTTCAAGGCAATTATTTGGATTGTATTGTTATCTTAGTACTATTGAAAATATGAAAGATTTATTAAAATAAATGTTAACTAAGCAAAAATTTAACGTAATTAAATTTTACAATAATCTTTATTCAAAAAAGTACTTTTATCGAAGTTTTTTGTGTTTATGGAACTAAAAATATCAATTCCGATCACATAATCAAAAGTGGTTTCATTCCGACCAAATCTTTCGGAATTAGTTTTCTGGAGAAGCAAAATACGGAATTGAAACCACTTCCGATCGGAATTGTGTTCTGTGACATGCCTGAATTTGAACATGAACAATTTGCTTTGAACATGTTACGGGTTACAATGTGCCCCTAGCACATGGAATTCAAATTGCCACTGTTATCATGTTACTCTCTATCTCTCTCTCTCACTCTAGCTATCGCAAACATTCTCTTGGTGTTACCGGCTTTTTAAATTGTTTTTCTTCTTCTCATGTTTGGATACATTTTTGCACTGCACCGCGGACACACACATATGCACTTTTGTCACACGTTAACTTGATAACCAGTATAGAGAGATCAAGAAAAGCTAATGACTCCATTCAATGTTAAGCTGAAATAAAATGGAACGAGCGAATTGCATGGGACGAAAATAGCGTTTGTTACAAAGAAACAAATAGAAACTAGACGACCAGTTTTTGGCAATTTCATGTCATACGTTGGATTGGAATTTTTGAATTTAATGTTTTTTTCGTATTTGATGTTTTATTTAAAAAAAAACTGTTTAATTAGTGCAATATAATTAAACTTTAGCATCTTACTTTTAGTAATTTCGAACTTAAATTAAACCAACTAAAACTTAAAAAACAAAAAAAGGTTATATACAGAAAATCAGTCGAAGTTTAAGAATTTTATTGCAACTACAGGGCGTCGGCGATTTAACATTTTTAATTTGAATCGGCTGTAAAAAAAAAGTAGTTATAATTTTTTTTTCAAATTTCTGTTTTTTGTTGTTGAAAGTTTGTCCTTTGTCATTTAACCCTTTCGACCCCAACTTTTCATTTGTATCCCCAAAAATTTTGTTTTACTTTTAATCATTTTGTATACATTTAAGGAGTGTCTGGCAAAAAGTAGACATGCCTATTCGTTTGGGCGGTATAGAAAGTTGCTTGTGAGCAACGTTAGGCAATTGTGTTATACTTATATAAAAAAAAATTGTGTTTTGTATTTATAGCCGTATTAAATTTTATTGAATTGTTTTAAAAGTTAAGTATGAAAGGACAAAAAACAAGTTTTGTTATTATTACAGCAAAGTTGGACTTTACATTTAAGACATTTGGACATTGGAGTTCCTGTTTTGCACAATGATACACTTTATCATACCGCTTTGCATCTGGAGTGTTGGTTGAAACCTATACTTTTTGGTGCTTTGCAAAGACACACTGCTCGAGGGAGAGATACCATCGGAATATGTTGGATTATTTTTACCAAATTCGATGGTCGACCTCTTTTTCTTTTGATGGAATCTTCAGAAACGGAAATATATTGCAAAAGTGCATTGGAACATCAATGTAGGCTTTTTCCTTCGGGCTCCAACGCTTCAAACATTAACAGGTTGGTGGTCTATACACGAAGATGCTAGCAAAACTGATTTATTGTCAAACCACTTTTGACATACTAGATTATAATTAGCTTCACATCTTACGTCAAAAGATCCTCTTCCCCGTTTTTGAGTTCAGCTTCTGAAAGCAACTGTCAACTGCTTACCCGATTTTTACGTATAGTACCTGTTGCAAATATGCCCATTTCCTTCAACGCAATAAGAAGTCTTACTGATGTAAACCAGTTGTCGAAATAAAGTTTAAAGTTCTTGTGTTTGGGAAGGTTTTGAGCCAAATTAAGGACAACATCCGAAGATAATCCCAATCCGTATGACGGGAAGGTTCCTGCGCCAACATACATTGTAAAATCATATACCATGCCAGTAGTTCCAGTACGAGTAAATATTTTCAAACCCCAATTGTGGGTGCTTAACTGGGTTATATTGTTTATAAGTAGACCGTCCTATAACCGAGAGTAACAGTATAAATTTATGAATTTATAACGATGTATACCTTTCAATGCAAATTTCTGTTCATCAACACTTCGATGCTCTTCCTGAGGTAGATTATTGAAGTTCTCCTGGAGGATATTTAGCAAAGGGCGTATCTTGTACAGCTTGTCATAATTTAAGTCATCCTTTTTGGGTTGTTGGCTGTTTTCGTTGAAATGTAGGCCCTGCTTAATTTTTTAAAACCGGCCGAGAGACATTGCTTCTGATATAGCCGTAAGCTTTATGTTTTGGGCCCATGCCATTTTAAACTGGGGCAGTCTGAAAACACCTAAGTATAACAAAGCACCAATATACCGTCTTATTTCCTCCTTAGTACAGTTAAGCTCAACGCCGAGTTCCTGTAGTCCATATAAATTAGTTTGCTCTGTGATCAAATCAATACAACGAGTATTAAACTTTTTTCGAAATATTCAACTGGTGTCAAAACTTCATAAACTTCCAGGAATTATCGTCCTTCCAAATAGTCTCTGGGGCTACATATGGTCTTGATCTCCATTTGAGAGATTTCGGATCAATTTTTTCAAAGCACAAATTAACAGCACCATCCGCCAGTATGTTGTCAAGAAGGCCGATCTCTATGCGTTCTCCATTTTCCACGATTCCTTCCAAATTCCTCTCCAGCACTGCAGATACGTCTTTCACTTCATCGCTGCTTTCCTTGTCACTGGAAACATCCCAATCGAAGTTCAAAATTCTTTCAATGTCTTTGTTTGTCAAGCCCTTCTCTTGGGGTCAAATGTCGTCTTTGTCATTCTCTTGAATTTTTGGAAAAACTCGTTGAGCATTGCGCGGTAACGCTCAACGTTGACGGTCACGGCGGCTCCTTGCTCATTTTCGAAGAAAAATGGCCCAATGATTCCGTAAGCCCAAAATTCACACCAAACAGTGACTTGTTATGGGTGCATTAGCTTCTTAATAGTCACAGGTGGGCTTTCTCAACCCCAAATGCGGTAATTTTGCTTATGGACATAGCCACCGAGGTGTTTTTGATGTTTTGGTTTGTCCAATAACGATCCATTTCCATGAACTTGCCTCACAAGTTGACGCACAAATTCATCTGAAGTCAGATTTCTACTCTAAAATTTTCCACTTAAATTTTTTACAGTTTGCGTTCAAGACTCACTACATTGGAGGTAAGTTTTTAATATTTTCCAATTTTGAGCAGGGATTAGCCGAGACCTCTTGCATCTATTTTTAAATGGAGGACAAGTTTTTTTATAAAATGGCAAAATGACATTGATTTTATTTAGTTATTTATTCACATATTTATTACAATTAAGATTATCAGATTATGTTGTCACTATTGGTTTTGAAAACGATAAGAAAAAATGCTTTGGTGTCATTAACACCAATGTTATCGGTTTTATCAGCAACAGCTGATTCGAACATTGGTTTTATTTACATTTAAAATGGACAAAACCAACTTGGTTTCATGACAACAAATGAAACCAACACTGGTTTGCAAAAACGACAATTAGAAAAACCGACATGGTTTCTATGACAGCCCTGTATAATAAACTAAGTTAAAGGGCACTAGCGTCGAAGGTTATTGATCTAAAGTGACATAGATTTTTGTGGCTGCACACTGCTTTAATTGCGATTTCGGGTACGTGGCAACCGTTATCCGAAAGCTTCGAAGAAATTGTTGAAAGGAAACTTTTTAAGACCAGGCTCTTCCTAAACAAATGAGAACTGCTGTTGTAAATCTCACTTATCAAGTTTTCTGCACACAATTGCCCACGAAATAGCGTCCCATTTTGCAAATGTCAAACATAAACCTAAAAATAATAATAAAAGTTAATGTTATTTTTCTTTTCATAACAAAAGTAATCATTTGGTTAACTTTAAAATATTAAATGACCCACCCTTTACAACTGATGATTACGTTTAAAACCTACCAAATTCAAATTGAACCGCCCATCCGACCACATGTGGTCGGGAAAGCCTAAAGCGACAACACTGGTGCCGATAGAAAGAAAAAACTCTTCATACAGGCATGTCACAGAACACAATTCCGATCGAAAGTGGTTTCAATTCCGTATTTTGCTTCTTTAGAAAACTAATTCTGAAAGATTTGGTCGGAATGAAACCACTATTGATTATGTAATCGGAATTGATATTTTTAGTTCCATAAACACAAAAAACTTTGATAAAATTACTTTTTTTAGTTTTTTTTTTGCTTAGTTTACATTTATTTTAATAAATCTTTTATATTTTCAATAGTACCTAGACAACATTACAAGCCAAATAATTGCCTTGAACGAAATAAACTGCACCAAAAAAGGTTGGAAAATTAATTTGTATTGTGTCTTTTGTTGTGGCGTGTAATATTCTGGCTGACGAAAATGTTGTTAGAGTCTCCGGAATGCAGAGAAGTGTAGAAGGCGTTGCTGGCGCCAAAAGATTTGGAGAAGCGGATCTGATCGCGTACATTTGTTAATCTGACCAACAAAACGACGAAGATCTTGATTTTACTCCCAGTGCTAGGGAAAAAGAAAATGATTTGGCAAGAAAGCGAAGTGTAACACCATCAGCTTCAAAGATGTGTCTCTCCCGCATACCATCCCCTACTCCTAAGCGCCACAGATCACGTACTCCACATGTATCCAACCCGGAATTCAGCAGCCTTGTAGTAGAAGAAAATAAACACTTGGGAAAAATTGGTCGACAACAAAGTGCAAAATATTGTCCACCGCGATGAAATGCGAAAACAAAATGAAAAATTAGATAGGCTGTGCATTATTTTGAAAGCCCATTATAAAGTAATGTAGCTAAACGGCATATATACAAAGAAAAACTGCAAGAAAAAACGAACTAAAGCGAAAAATGATTGAAATCGATACTTCAAGCCTCGAAATAGACAAAGCGAAGGCAAAATGACATTGCATTTATTCCAAAATGTGATTTTTGTAAACTATTTTTTCTTAACTCCGTTTGTTTATTTTGTTTACTTAAAACATATGGTTTTTGTTTTCTCATATGCATAGAGTTGCCATTGCAAATTAGAATAACAAGCGTTTTTAGAATTTTCGGAATTACCTAAATCGAACGGAATCTCAGGAAGGTAAAACAAAACCGAACGGAATGGTAAGTACGGAATTAAAATCATTCCGATCGATTTCTGTGACAGGCCTGATAGTTGTGTTTTTTTAAAAAACGCCGTTCGAGTTAGCACGAGGTAATAAATGGCGTTTTTTATTTAAATTGACTCTTGTTTCTGCGTTTATGTACAAAAGTGAAATTGACCATCATATCGAACGAGCCCTTATCGCGAAAATGACGTAAATTAAAATTTGATCCAAATTTGTACAACGCTCTTAATACCGATTTATTCAAGTTAATTACTTATATTTACAAAGATACAGAAAATTCACTTGTATCTTAATCGCCCAGATAAATGAGAAAAAAACAGAAGAAAACCCGCCCCTGTAAAATTTACTTTTTACCGCTTACGTCTTTTTCGTTAGTTGGTGAATTGGAAAGTATTCATTTATTAGACAGAATGAACCTAAATAAAGTTGTGAAGTGCTTTCGCAATGTTTGCTATCGTCTGAACGTTGTTATACGAGCGTTTTGTATACATTTAGCATAGACACAAACACCAGATGTATGTGGTTGGCGCCATCTAGCTACACACAAGTGTATAATTATGTGCTATCGCTTTTCGGCATTTTATGTTTCTACAAAGAAGAAGCATTTCTTTATCGTCTGACGTTTAATCGAACTTTTTCAGTATGTTGTTTACTGTTGTGAGTTGGGGTTCTCGTTCAATCTGTATTTGCGGTTAAAAATAGTTAGCAAAGTCCACAGACGACGGGGCGAATAGAAACAAAATAAAAGCTTAGAAGTAAACAAAATATATATACGAAACAAACGATATTATAGCGACGGCTATGAAAAGAAACATTCTTCGTTCGAGTTCATTGATATTGCAACGAAAGTTTTAACAAAACAAATCCAAACAAGGAATCTTCACTAATTGGAAAAGGACACATTGTCCAAAGCCGGTGGAAATGGTAAGTTTTCCGGGCATTGAGATTTCATTATGCATGCTAACTGCTACGAAACGTATTGGGGGTGTTAAATAGCCGAGGGATGTTTTGTCTGGCGCTGCACCACCATTGTCATGAAATGTAAATCCAAACATTTTTTGTTTTGGCCTACATTTGCATTGAATTGGCCTTCAGACACCAGCTGACTTAGAGCTAGTTACAGTTGCCATGCTACTGATAAATTAAACAATGCTGCAAACTTATTTTCAAAGTTAATGGGCAAAAGTGCAGTTTATGGGGCGTGACATGAAAAAAATATGCCTCGTCCTCTATAATGGGGCGGGTATTTCGGGGAAAATAATGAACAAGGAATAATATATTCCATATGAAAATACTTTAAGCTATAGACCGGTGTAATCTAGAGTCTCTGGATTTTAAAGCCTTCTGCTATTTTATTTTTAAAAAAAAATATTTTTGGCTTAAATCTAGTTTAGTAACAACTCTCGCACGGACGCCACATTTGCACCATCGATAGAACTTTTGATTCTAAGCAGAAAATATAAAGTTTCCGAGATATGGGCCTTGAAAGTTCAGACGTACTTACTTAGTAGGGACATAAATACCGTTACACACGTTTTATACTGTAAAATAAAAAGTACGGAATGTTTTTGGACCAAATACTTTTTAATATATTTATTGATGTATATTGTATCCAAAGAGAATCTACTTATTCGAAATGTCCGCCTTTTGCCTTTACACACGCCTTAAGTCGCACTGGCCAATCGAAATGCAGGTCAGTGACCCCATCGTAAGAGACACCCCACCAAACCATGACTGAAGCTGGGTGATGACCCTTTTCCACCCTTGGGATCAGTTCAGATGCTTCCTTAGATGACCGCGCATACACTATCATTTTGCTTGTTAAATTTTTCATGAACGTGAACAATTTTTTCATCGGTGAACAAAATTTCTGTGCAAGTTATCATCGTGCTTCACTAAAAGACGTTTACATTTTTCAATCCTATTTTTTGTTAAAGCTGCAGGCAATAAATGTCCGGTACGTCGTTTGAAAGCCCCAGTCCCAAGTCTTTTTTAATGATTCGACTCATGGACTTTTGCGTCATATTCATCTCACGGGCCATGATTTTCTGTTTTCGGAGCGGATTTCTGTGAATTCTTGATTTAACGGCTTTGATGACAAGCGGTGTTCGAACAGAGCGTGGGCGGCCCGACCGTTGGCGGTCTTTTACATCTCCAGTCTTCTCAAACAGTTTTATGCATCGGTAGACGAACATGCGGCTAATCCCTAGTGGCCGGAGCGTTTTGAAAATATCGCTTTTTTCATTTCACACTTGAAAAGCGCTATTACAGCGATACGGTTCTCATTATCTGACTACTCCATGATGAAAGTTGAAACAGTTTTAAAATCCCCTTACAGACTAATGCTATTGAGGTTAGCTTTTAAAACACAAATGACATTACAGGGTATGTTCAGTTCTACTATTGAAATTCGTGTGTTCAATATTGTAACAGTATTCATGTCCCTACTAAGTACTTATTTTACTTTCTTTTCTTCTGGTGGTAGTAAACTCATTGAAATAGGTATTTTAGATAAAAAGTTTTTAAAAGCTGTCAAATCACCACAGATGAGCTCCCTAAGACATTAAATAGTGTTATTTTGATAATTTATTATGGGTAAATTCGAGATTTGCATAGATGTAATGACCCAGCTGTTACCTTTCCTATAAAAAATACAATTTTAATTTTTGATTCTCTGGTGTCTTAATGTTTTAAAAATAATCAATAATCAGTGATTTACCTGGATGTCTCGCTGGCATTTTATAGATACGTACGTTACGTCCGCTCTCTAATCAGTTCGCCGATTCGATCGTTAACTCCACTTGAAGAAAATTCATTTCATTTTCTGTATCTTACGGTTTTGTATTTGTTGTTAACCCGATTTTTTATCACTTTCACTTTGATTTTCCATGTCATAATTTCTTCTTTTGCCTTCATACGAACATTTTTTGTTTTTTATTTATTATTATTTTAAGAATGTTTGCCACGAACGACCGACCGGCTGACCGACTCATCAACCATTCAACGGTGAATACAGTTCATTCTTTTTTTGCCTGCAATTTTTTTTGTTTTGATCTTTTTCATTCAATTTCTGTTCTTTTTTTGCATTGTTTGTTTCTTATCAAAGGCAGCAAGGCGCGTATTTAGTTGTCGTCTCTTGCCTCGTCTTGTCCCGCTTTAGTCTTTGTTGTTGCGGCCTTTGTTGTTGTTTTTTCCACTGCAAATTTTGTTTATATTTTTCTCTTCTTTTCAAGCGTTCCTTTTATTTGCATTTAATGGCTTTGTTGTTGTTGCTCTCCAGTTGTTTATCTTGGTAACAGTAGTTATGTCCCTACTAAGTAATGGGGCGGGTATTTCAGGAAAAATAATAACCAAGCAAAAGATATTTCAATTGAAAACATGATTTTAAGCCTTCTGCTATTGATCATTAGGCCCAGAATTCGAGTAAAATTATTTAAATCGAGGAACACAAAATTTTTTTTTTAAAAAATATTTGTGGCTTAAATTCAGTTTAGTATCAACTCTCCCACCACATTTGCACCATCGATAGAACTTTTGATTCTAAGCAGAAAATATAAAATAAAAAAATCGGCGGTCTCCCATAGTTTCCGAGATATGGGCCTCAAATGTTCAGACGTATAATTCAGATATTAAGCCATATCTGTGAAACATTAAGCAATATGGGTATCGTTGGAAAACTTATTACAACGCCATTCTAGTGATACATATGTACATATATTTGATGTGCTAACCTATTAAGAAGCGGTACCAACCTTTTTTTTTTAAGACCTTCTACTTAAAATGCCTCATAACTGGAAAAATGCTTATTTTTAAGTATGTATAAGTATTTATCGATCTAGTTTTATAGCCAACATATTAACCTTTCATTTAACGCATTTTTGACGTTTTAACCCTTCTAGAACAGGAGGTGAGCCTTTTTACTAAAAAAAATGAAAAATCGCGCGATTTTTTTCAAATAATTTTTCGCCTGTTGTGCAATTTTCTGTTCCTACCTCTCGTATTTCAACTTTTTTTTACTGTTTTCATGCATTTCATAGTGATTATAATGTATTTCTTTCCTTCAAGTCCAATCATCGGCAGCTTTTTCTAGTGTTACAAGCCTCAGATGATGGCCTTTTGGGCAGAAATATTCGCCCTCTTTTGGTTTAAGTCTGAGTCCCTTGAAATATTTATTGTTCGAGCAGCGATGGCCCTTCTAACTTAATCGCTAACCAATTTTTTGCAATTCCCTACTGTTTTTCATATTCATTTTACTACACCTTACGTTTTTAACAAATTTTCTAGAATGAAACTTTTCTCCGTTATTAAAAGAAATGCTACCACAGCGTGTAATTTCGTCTACAAATGTCGCCATATTGTTAGAAAATAACAACTCTGATAATTCCATATCGAAAAAAATTAAGTAAATTTTTTGTGAAAATTTTGTCCAAATTTTGAGCAAAAACTGAAACTAAAATGCCAATATCTCCGGCATTCAAAGGGTTAAATTCCAAATCAAAGTACCCAATAAGAGCTTAAAGTGTTGGCAACAAACTAGTAGGAAGAAATAATTACATTTAAATAGGCAATTTGCCCACAATGGGTTAAATGATTCATAAAATGAATATACCGTTTGTCATAAGCTTTCCAACGATACCCATATCGCCTAGGTCAGATTTCAAATGTCGCAGATATATCCAGTTGTAGATCCCAAATTGAGGGTCCCGTAGCTCGGACATTTTTTTTGTTAAACTATTCGATGTTTTACAACATCGATGTTTTAAATCAAAGGCATCGATGTCAATAAAACATCGGTAAAAACATCGACGTTTTTACGGAAATTTTGTTTTTGCTGATATTCTCTTTAATAACTATTAGTATTTACGATTTGTATTCGCTTTTTGCATACTTGTTGCTTTTGCTATGGATTCTCTTATCTTAACGAGTAGCGTTTATAGTTTAGAGCACCGTTTGTTGCTTTTGTTTGGCGCAATACTGTATTTATCGATGCCAAATAATAACGCAATTTTCTCACAAACCAAATAAAGCAATATTTCTAAAATCGGGGAATACAGAGCCTGGCCCATATTTCTTTGTGGCCACAGTTGACACATCTGTCTATCCAGTAGTGCAGGGTCTCGACTATAGCTTTAAAAAAATAATAAAAAAAAACCCTATAAACCTCTGGATATAAGGGATGAAAAAAATTATTATGATTTTATTACTCGGTCATTTCCGTTGTTGGATGAAGACCGTTCGCGCCGAATAGATTTTTCGTTAAAACAGACATGGTTTTAGAATACCTAGGATAACTCTCATATCGATTTTCGCAATTTTTGGATGAACTTGAGGCGTCTTGCAGTTTACTACCTGCAAATACTCTCTACCGAAGAATGGATGATATACTAAAGTTTTTACGAAATATTCATCTGAGGCCCTTTGAAGTATTTACATATGTATATTGTTGATCGCCATAAAATTTCAAGACGATATAGCCATGTCCTTTTGTCTGTTGAACGATAGCGGTCAAACGAATCAATCTAGGATCGTCAAATTTTGCATGAAAATGCATTTGTAACTTAATTTGTAGTGTTAATTTCACTTTTACAAAATATTCAATTGCATGTAAAAACATAGGTGTTAGTGTAACCTTCAGCTTGAAATGCGTCTACAGTTCGCTTCGGCGCTTGCTCATAGATCTGACACTCTTTTTTTTTAATAACCAACACTCAGGGGATGCCCCTATAATTACGGTGCATTGCGTTGTCGAGTTGAAAGTAAAGGATTGGAGGGGGATAGAGGGAGTAATGTTTATTGACACTTGCCTTGAACTTCTGTATGTCGCAATTAGAGGGAAATACATTTGCCGGAAGTCGATTCCACATACGAACCGTACGAGCAAAAACTATTTTGATCTGTGGTGTATAATTATAGTGCGGTCAACTGGCCAATCGATAACAAACGGATGTGAATTCCTAGAAAATCTCGTGTTCCTGCCGAACATCCTCACGTCAGGAATAAGGCGACGGATGTCTGATGAACACAAACCATGAAAGTAACGATAGAACAGCGTCACGCAACCAACATTCCGACGATGTTCAAGGGAAACAATAGAGTTGTCACCCATCAGCACCATCGCTCTCCTTTGAACACGGTCAAGTAGCTCTAAGAATGATTTTGGAGCACCTGCCCATTTATGGGAGTTGTATTCCATCCTCGGCCTGATGTAAGTTGTATAGATATTGAAAAGATTAGAAGCAGTGAAATATTTCTTGCACCGCTTTAAAAAGCCTATGAACTTGAGTGCTTTTTTCCACACTTCAAATACATGTCTCGCCCAATACATGTCATGCCCAGAACACCAAGAGCTTCTGATTGTTCAATATCCGTACCGTCGATAGAAATTGAGAAGAGCAGCACTGTGTCTTAGGCGCAATAAAATCTACTTCATTCACTAGACCCCATCCGGAAACGGTCAGTAGATCCCGGCCAAGTGTCTCATCCATAATTCGCCCTTTGTCTTCAATACATTAAAGATTCGGCCTACGGTCGAATGAATACAAGAATGAATGACTGAGGTTGCTGTCATCTGCGAAAGAGTGCAGAACTTTTTCGCGCCTAAGCACTCTAGCACACGAAGCTCTTGTCTGTTTACGCAGCAATTCAGTAAAGGAGTTTTTGTTCAAACGTCAATTTCTGAACGCTTCCTACATAGATCTGACAGCATCTCTGCACAAAAGAATATATTCCAAATAAAATTATATTTTGGATCATTTCAGCCGCAGCATTTACGTCTTTATCCAGAAAGCAAAGTATCCAATGGAAATGCTGGATAAAGTGGTTGAGCTCATCCCAACGTGCCTTTTCGTAGAAAAAGGCACGTTTTCGTGCGATAATTTTTCACAACTTTCGACGTGGATTATCACGACATGAGTGCATCGATGAACTTAAATCTTTGCATGGCGATGAAGCACCATCCTATAGCACTGTGAAAAGCTGGTTTAATGAATTCTATCGTGGCGACGCTCGCTCAAAGACGAAGGTCGTCCAAAAACGGCCGTTGTGCCAGAGAACATTGATGCCGTGCGTGAACTGATAATGCAAGATGGTCATGTGACATACCGCGAGATAGAGGCATCCTTGGGCATTTCTTCCATCAGGTTTGTTCTCGTTGGATCGTGTCAATTGGTGCAAAGAAATTTTGAAAAAATACGATCGCGGTGCTTCAAAATACGTTTACAAGATCGTCACAGGTGACGAATCATGGGTCTATGCGTATGAGCCCGAAACAAAACAGCAATCGACGAAAGTTATTCGTGAAAGAAGCACTTCGAAACAAATGGTCGCCTGTTTCTTCGGCAAAACAGGTTATGTGGAGACTGTTCCGCTTGAGCCACTTAGGACGGTCAATTCTGAGTTGTACACCACAAATTGTTTGCCTGAATTCTTCGGAGAAATTCGAAAAACGAACAAGAGAAGACGAATCATTGTGCACCAGGACAATGCGAGCTCTCACACATCGTCTCAAACCAGCGCCTTTTTGACCGGCCAAAACGTCGAATTGATGGGTAATCCGTCGTACAACCCAATGACTTCTTTTTACTCCCGCTTATCAAGAAAAAAATGCGTAGTCAACGATTTTCGTCCCAGAAGATGCTGATGAAGGGTTCAAAAACCATGTTTCGGAGGTGTCTCAATCGGAGTGGAAAAAGTGTTTCGATAATTGGTTTGAGCGCATGCAAAAGTGTATAAATCATGCTGGAAAATACTTTGAAAAACAATAAAACTATTTCTAATGTTAAATTATTGTGTTTTTATTGCCGGACCCGAAATTTAAATAGCAACCCTCGTATTTACTTAATTTCAATTTTTATTTTCTAATTTCAATTAGTGTTTTCTCAATTTCAATTTGCGTTTTTCAAAACAACTTAAATTGTCTGAATTTCATTTTTTGTATTTGCTCGATTTCAATTTTCGTTTCTCAATTTCAATCTGTATTTTCTCAATTTCAATTCAGCTTTTTTAATTTAAATTTTGCATATCTCAATTTCGGTTTACATTCCTCAATATTAATTTGCTTTTCTCAATTTCCATTTGTATTTTCTCAATTTCAATGTGTATTTTCCTAATTTTAATTGGAAATGGTATTATAGTCTGTAAACGGGGTCAATCACTTTACTTGTGAATGGGGAAACTATTTTTTTTAGTCTTAGGCAAAAGGCTAAAACCGGAATGTAGGTTAAAGTCGGTTTTTTAATTGTAAATAACCCGACAGTCGGGTTTTTACGCATAGTTTTGAAAAAAACCCAAAACCCCGGATTCCTAGTCGTCACTAGATAGTTCCAGAAGTTCTGTTCTATTTTTCCTAGTAGAATTATACTTCCTTGGAAGACCTGCTTTGAAGAGTTCTGCAATATTGTCCGTAATTGGGACCTTGATCTGTTTCAGAGAAAGACAATGGATTGTGTCCATTTTTACGGCTGTAGTGCAATAGGTGGTGAATGTGCCATTCTGCTCAATGTGGCATTGCCATAGAAAACTCATTTCTATTCAAGATAAGTGTCTAATTTGCATTTAAAATCAAAACTCATACTTGAAAGACACCACAACAGACATGGTACTCCATGAAGTGTACATTGCATACAAGTGCTCTGTAAATATGTAAGATATTTAAAGAACCCACGTTAATTCTAGCTTAGAATAAAATCGAATTGAAAACTCGAAATGGCATATCTGGTTTAATTGAGTTCGGATTTTATTCAGTTGTTTACGTTAACAATGTTGAATGGACTACAATGTTGCTTCGAATCTTATAGTATTGAATTCCACTTGTAGTTTAATTAGAAACTGTCCAAAACCATTAAGCAAAACGTATTATAATATTCAAAATGAAAACTTTGTACAGCTTTTGGCATCAATTTCCAAAAATAGCAATATTTGAAAATGGATATAGGCTAAAATTATTGGCGATTACTCATAACCACAAGTGTTCATTGAACAGCATACAAATACAAAAATATAAAGAACAGAGCTGTAACTATTACAGAAAACAATGCATACAGAGACAATTCCCTGAACATTCCATTAAGGAATAAAAGGGGAACTTCCCTCGAAATCAGTGTGCTGTGCACGATATTGTATATAAACTTACTGAGCTGTAACTTTTCAAATCATATATATATTTTTTTTTTAAAAAACTGCACGTATTTTTTCATTGTTAATTCTAGATGGAAATCGCGGATGTTGTCTACGGCAATATCCATCTGCCGCCCGATGTAGCAGTCATTGTTGCGACCCCACAATTTCAACGTTTAAAGTCGCTTAAACAATTGGGCTTCTTGAAGTTGGATAATGTTCAAGAAAATACGCATAATCGTTATCATCATTGCATTGGGTAAAGTAACGCCACAAATGGTTTGATACAAGTGTAAACTAAATTTCCTTTGTTTGGTTTAGGACCTATCATGCCGCCAGCATCATGTTAGAGGCTTTGGAAAAGAATACACCCTGGTTATCGGATAATAATAATAATATACCATTAGTATATCGTCAGGCTGTACAGGTGAGTTAAGTCCAAACACTAACAATTTTTTTTGCCCGTGAACCGAACCGTAGGTCCAAAAGACAAAGCAGGTCAGTGGAAACAGCCCTCCACGAAGTGGTTGTTGTTTTTGTAACAGCAATTAATTTGGTTTTGAACTCCTGTTCTTCTACAGGGGATCTGCTTTGATATCCAGGATGCGTTCAAAGAGACCTGGGGGTCAGCTGAGTGGGCTTGGCAGGACAATTGAAGAGGCGCAGCACGTCATGGGGTCCACAATGGCAGGAGGGACAAACGTCCGGAACGTTAGCATCAATTCGCCTTCAATACGAATTGAGGCGGCATACACCTTCCAGATCTCAGCTGAGCCAGAACCACGGTCGTCTGTCGTGGTAGCGTCTCCTCTAGTGAAATCTCCGGGGGATATTCTCATAGCACTACGAGTACATTTACACTAAAGCAGGATACTGCTGCTGCGATTTCATCAGCGTCAATGTTGTTCAAACCTGCTTGATAGTTTTGATTATTATATGGTTTTTGTACCGCTGGACCTTTCTCTCCAGATCATGAAGATCGCACCTGATCTGCCTGGGCGGAGGCATCCTGTCCAAGAGATGGTGGTTAGGATGACTGCTGCAAAGACTCCTAAGCTGATACTGCCTAGAAAACAAGAAATTGTGTCTGCGCACGGTAGGGACCTTCGTCTTGATGGTCGTCATGAAGATGGTCCTTAGAAGACATCAAAAGACACAGCGTAGATGTTCTCAGGGCAGCATTGGGGCAAGTCTGAATTTTCTTTCACTGCGTCGTACTTACATTCGCCAACCACATCGGCGCTGAGTAGTTCGCTACCGACCGACCTATCGCTTTGTAAGAGGTCAACAAGGTTTCTTTGTCGGCTCCCCAAATATTGCCGGTTCTATGTCCCGGATTGACCCGAAACAAACACTGTTTCGCCAGGGGCAGGCCCACGACAGCCGGTTCTGTGGACCGGATTGACCCGAAGAACAATTCTTCGGGCAAGGGCTGTCACCCCAACACACAGTTGCCGCTACAACAACACAAAACAACCTCAACAATATGTGTTTGTTGTTTGTCCTCCACGAAGTGGTAACCTTCGTCGAAGATTGTCTACACCATAAGGAACAAACGATGACAGCATTTTTGAACGTCGAAGGCGCCTTCAACAATGTGAAAATAACCTGGATTCTTGAAGCCCTAAATCAAATGTGTATACAATTAGGCATTATCCTTTGAATGACGCAAGCAAATTAGTCGGTTCTAGTGATAAACAAAATCCTGCAGTATCTCAAGAGAAGAGGCATCATATTGACAGCGTATGCCTTCGATGTGGTGCTGCTGGTCCGTGGAAAATATCTGTCATCGCTTAATGGATAATGGAATCGTCACTGAGGAAACTTACAGTGGGTAAAGGACAACGGATTAGGCTTCAAGTCCATCAAGACAAGGCTAGTTCTGTTTACAAGAATATATGTATAATTTGCCGTTTTTTCAAATTCCAACACTAGACGAAAAACGATAACCTATCAAAGAAAGCCAAATACCTGGGTGTAATTCTTAAATTCAAAATGTCCTGGAAGCAAAATGTGAAGGAATGAGGAAACAACGCTCTCTGTGCTTTTTAAAATTAAAAAGGATGTTTGGCAGAAGCCGATACACTTGAAATTCCCTGCGATTATTAGGACATTTTAAGATATGAAGCTTTGGTATGGTGTTCTGCGGTTAAAAGGAATGTGTTGGCAAAACTATAACATGGAGATCCACAGGCGCGGCTAGAAATTATACTAATCATTCAACCCATAGATATCTACCTGAAGAGATATGCAACAAGGGTCGCCCTACCTTCAAGGAGACTGATATGATAAACCGCCGCTCGCACGTATACAGAGCTTTAGTGAGATCAGCCGACAAGATGGACAGGATTGCCGAGTCAGACTATATTGAGATAATCAAACAGAAACCTTTCGTGAGGGAATTCCAACAATAGAAGATTAGGCATCAGACGCTGTAATAACAAATGATGAAATCTCGATATTAAAGGAGTCAGGTTCGAAAATTGAGTCTGGTTCGAAAATTGGGTCATGTAAGAGATCAGGGGTTTACTCAGAACTCCTCAACCTTGAAATATCTCGACGAGTAACGGGCAAATGTAGGTCATTCATGCCGAGATTTTGGCAATCAATATAGCCGTAGAAAATATTCTGAGACTAAGCATGCCTCCGTCAAATATTTGAATATATGTGGAGCATGGCTGCCAAAAATTCTCTGGACTGTGGAAAAAAAATGTCTGATGAGCTGTAGAATCATTCAAATGAATCCGAAGGCTCAATGTTACTCTGACTGGATATCGGGTCGCAGCGATATACCTAACAAGGAGATGCCGGACGGATGTTCCAGAAGGTACGGGATCAGTGGTTTACTCAGTACTCAAACTTAAAATATCTTGACTACCACCGACCACAATACAGCCGTAGACAAGTTTCTGAAACTAAGCATGCCTCCGCCAAATATTTGAATATATGTGCAGCATGGCCGACGGAAATTCATTGGACTGTGAAATTAAAATGTCTGATGAGCTGTATAGAATCATTCATATGAATCTGAAGGCACAATAATACTCTGACTGGATATCGGGTCGCAACAATATATCTAACAAGGAGATGCCGGAAAAGTGTTCCAGAAGGTACGGGATCAGTGGTTTACTCAGTACTCCTCAAACTTGAAATATCTCCACCACCACCGGACGAATGTGCGGTGATTCACACAGAGATTTTGACAATCAATACAGCCGTAGAAAATATTCTGAAACTAAGTATGCCTCCGTCATATATTCGAATATATGCCGTAAGTTCTCTGGACTGTGAAATAAAAATTTCTGATGAGCTGTGTAGAATCGTTCATATGGGTCGCTGCGATATACCTAGCAAGGACGAATGTTCCAGAAGGGGTTCGGGAGCAGTGAGCATACTAATGAATGCAGTTGTCGAAGTGACTGTCGTGGGAGCAGAATCAAGGTGGAACTCAATAACAAATTGCAGAATATTTTGGTCTCTCTGACCCGCAATTGACCGAATAAGAACAATCGATGACAACCCTCATAGGAGCCCTCAGAGGACACTGATTGATTAGCACTATGACGGCATGGGCTTTTTGTGTAGGGACTATTGTAGAAGTTCCCAGGGCGCAGAAGAAGATAAGTCAGTGGACCATCTGCTGTGCACATGCACAGGTCTTCAAGAATGTAGACTAGCCTGCCTATGCAGTAGATACTTTGGTGGACGAACTGGTGGTTGTACCCCTTAATCACTTTAAAACTTTGTTAAAATGTCGGACTGGTTCCAAATTTCTCGACTCAGCTGATAATGTTAACAAATATTAGTCTAACAAATCCGATAGTTGCCTATACTTATATACATTTTTCATATATACTTATACACCTTCTACCTTTCCTTTAACTCTTTACTCTCCCTCTCTATATCTCTTGCTCTGCCATTTCAGCAGGGTTCAACAATTGGCCTTGAAGGCCTAAGAGTGAACTCGCCATTTCTTTTTGGCAAACTACCCTTTCAGCCTAACCTAATAAGACCAAAACTGGTTGGGTTCTTTTCGGTTTGTATACCTGGTTAAGTGTACCGGCCGATTCCGAATCACTATATAATTCCATTAAGCCGTCCGTCCCTTTATCTATCTTAGTGATCAAAGTACTGGCCGCAATTATAAATCGATTTCGATGAAACTTCAACATACTTTCATTTCGGACCAAGAACGAACTCTTCTGATCCACGTCGGTGCATGTTTTCATATAATGTGTAGGTTTTTCCAAAGTTCAGAACCAACAGCTCTAAAATCCACATGCAACATCCGATTCCGAACAAATTTTGCAAGGAGCGCTACAAGCGAACACACAATCGTGAAATTATACCATATCGGTCCATGTTTTCGAATAGCTCCCACACAATGGTATCCGATTTGAGATTTGATTCCGATGCTTCTACATTCTTTCATTAAGGGCCAAGAACGAACTCTTTTGGTCCATTTCGGTGCATGTTTTGATATAATGTGTAGAATTTTACCAAGTTTAGACCCTACGGCTCTAAAAGTCCATGTGGCTTTTTTTTCGGCGCTACGAACAAACAGTAAAAATCTCTGTTAAAATATACCATATCATTTCACGTATTCGAATGGCGTCACCGATTTGAGAACCTGCAGCTATAGAAAGGGGTCACATTGTAAATCCAATCAATCAAAAGCTCCTGACAGAAGCTCTGAATCTTCTGACCGGCAAAGTAGTGTAGATATCCCACAGCCGGCCACGCTCGACATTATTCTTTTTTATTTTTTATAAAATAGGTTTGTTCTATCGGTTGGAGTCTTGCTCTTACTTAGTAGGGACATAAATACTGTTACACGCGTTTTATGCTGTAAAATAAAAAGTACTGAATGTTTTTGGACCAAATAATTTGTATGCAAAACGAATCTACTTATTCGAAATGTCCGCCTTTTGCCTTTACACACGCCTTAAGTCGCACTGGCCAATCGTCAATAGCTGCACGAACCTTGTCCATTGGAAAATTGGCTACAGCTCGAACCTTGTCCTCTAAAACCGTCCACAATTTGTAATCCAATGGGTTCAAATCTGGACTGCCTGAGGGCCATTCTTCAGAGGAAATGAACGCTGACAAATTGTTTCGCAGCCAGGCCTGGGACGTTTTAACTTTATGGTCCGGCGCAGAATCCTGCTGGAAAGTCCATGGCTGGTTTTGGAACAGGGAATTGTTAAGAGGCTTCACAACAGCTTCCAAAACGGTTTCTTGGTAATCTTTGGCCGACGTTTTGACTCCTTGTTCGCAAAAATTGCAGGCCAGTGACCCCATCGTAAGAGACACCTTACCAAACCATGACTGAAGCTGGGTGATGACCCTTTTCCACTCTTGGGATCAGTTCAGATGCTTCCTTAGATGACCGCGCATACACTATCATTTTGCTTGTTAAATTTTTCCTAAACGGTAAAATTTATTTTTTGATTTTGAAAAAAATCGTATCATAAATACGGCAGTTCCAACTTTTAGACGACAGCGCCATTTATCGGAACTAAACTTAAGATAAACCTTCCGATAGGCTTAGGTAAAATAAGTTCCAAGTTTGGAGTTAATCAGTCTAGTGGTTCTCTAGTTTTTGGCTCTTGTCCACCGAACATTACTTTTATACATATTAAGTTTGCATATCATTTATTTCAGATTGCTGCACTCCTGCATGATGTCGGCCATGGTCCATTTTCGCATAGCTGGGAACGGGTAGCGAACAATTATGAACATGAGAAGATTGGGTTTGCCTGCGTCGATGAAATATTTTCTTCTGTTGATAAAAACTTATTTCCCGAGCTAAGAGCAAATAAGAACTACGGCATACGTTTAATAAAGGCTCTTATACAAGGCAAGATAAAGCAGCTCGATGCATTCCAACTGGAACTGCCCAGGAAATTCCAATTTATATTCGGTGTAAGTACTTGTATAGCATATAGCCAGTTTTTGATGAATTCTAATCTATTGTCCCTACACCATTAGATTGTCAGCAATGAAAGCAGCAAATTGGACGTTGATAAATGGGACTATTTGAAACGGGATCATTACTACCTGAAAGGCCTTTGTGATCCGAACATGGACTTTGATGAGGTCTTCCTTCATGCCAAAGTCTCACAGTGTGGCCAGTATATAGAATATCGTTATGAGGATTTGGAAAAAATCTATAATCTATTTGCTGCACGGTGGCATTTCCACAGAGATTGTTATCAACTGCCCACCAATTTAATACGTGATCAAATATTTAAATTGGCCATAGACGAAACAGACGTCAGGATTAATGGTATTCTGGTAAGAGACATAAACGCTGAACATGACATGGCGGAATTTCTGCAACTCACCGATGATAATGTCGTTAGTTTAATTGAAGACAGTTGGTTAAATATGTTTTTGCAATGTGACACAAAATTTCAAGATGTGAGTCAAGATGGTGTGGTGGAAAATGAGGTAATGTGTTGGAGAGTTGGTTCTATACATTAAGTGGAACTAAATGATAATATTTCTTTTTTGTTTGTTTTAGACTGCCCACGCTATAATAGATATACCTAGTGTTACCTCATTCATAAACTGTGATAATATTGAATTTTATGGTGATGCCAAGTAAGTGATAGTAGAATTTATGTTTTAATTATATTTCTTTAAAGCTGAATTTATAACGAAGTTAGATACTGCATTGGTAATTACTTACTTTAATGGCCATCCTTAACATGAAAAGATCGTCGGTCGCCTTCGATTTAAATTAGATCTTGTACATGTGGTCTCCAGCGGGCTATACAAAGCTTTCGACGATAACGTTGCACTTGGTCTGCTTCTAATGCATGCGCCCACGAGCTCGCCGCCGAAACTGAAAAGATATATACAACAACATTTGTTGCCAGTAGTACATCAGTAAACATGCCTCTGGTGTCACTGGAGTATCATATATACTCTTCACAATTTAATCTGTTCCAAAATATCATTTACAACAAGGACAACTAGTATTATACTTAGCTCTGGCCTTTGTAGTTTCGTCTGCATTCTAGTCGTTTTTTGACGTAGGCTTTCAACAGTAAATCCGTTTATTTGTCTTGCATATCGCAAAAATTATTACTTTGTCCAAATTAATTGTCATTGTTATGCAACTGTTATATTCGAACTCTAAAATGGGAAGGTGCATCTATTCAGTTGGCGGATGTCCTCGAAACGTATATGATTGATATCACCGCCATCAAGGAAGTACAATGGACAGGACAAGGTGTTTAAAACAAACAACTGCGAAATATAATACAGCTTTCATGACACGACAGCCCACGACAACTGTCCCAGTAATCGATACTGTGCCATAGATTTTTCAATAGCGAGGAAAAAAAAGTTCCACTATGATATATCAAAAAAATCATTTTTGAGGCGCCAAAATTTCAATTTTCAGACTTTTTCTCAACCTTTATTGTTAAGGTTTTTTTAGTAGGTAATACGAAAAATATTTTTATTTAATGTTACCTTGTCAATGGTGTTATCTTTTTTATATTGACCTCAAGTACGCACTTCTGGTACTTACCCATCATATCTCAGTTGCTTCTACCATAATGTACCACCCTAATATCGGAACGTTAAAGCTCGCACAAAATCATTAAACTCTTGCTCGGGAAGTATGTCGATAATCACAGAAGCAATATTTTTAAAAATGTTTTTGTCTTTTTGCCGAATGCAGGGGTTGTCTTTTTATGTTGTTCTTTATATCTTCGGTATTTACAGTCAGATGTTAATGTGTGATACATCGATGTTTTTGTCTTAAAGAAGCCAATTTTTCTGTTTTTAAACAAGAACCCCTTTTTTATACTTACCCATCATATCTCATCTTATACAACAGATTCATGTACAACATGAAAAAGCTCGGTGTATTGAGAAGACACGGAGCTGTGATTATAATTAATGTTAGCAAAGAAAACAATTAAATTAGGTTATTTTCCATTTGCTAACCTGGTAAATCGATTATTTCTTCTGAGCATTGGAATGCTTCCAGCTGCTCTTGCGAATAGAACTGCAAGCATGGCGGCTCAGTCATTTCGAATTGATGAAATTATGAAGTTCTAGAAAGAAAATTTGTCGGTCGCAGAGTTACCGTTGTGCGACTAAAGTGACAATTTGACCCTTTTTGGAAGACATGCGACTTTTACTGCCTTTTTTTATAAATCCGCTTTTTTGCTACTTTCTTTGAAATTTTTGCTACTTTTGCTAAAAATACCAACGAATCGTAACATTGGTAAAATGTATCAAGTAAGCAACCTTGATTTAAGGTGGCCGAAAATACGGCCCATTCAAGTAAGGACATATGGTTACCAAAAAAGTTAAATTTTATACAAACCTAACGAATCCATATGAAATAATTTTTAAAATCTGGTTATATTAAGAACCCGGTTCATCACTTCAAGGAGCCCAAAAGCCAAGTTTTAGATGGCTCATCTGCACATCCAGTAGAGCAGGGTATGATATAGTCTGCCTTGTCCGACTTGTGATATTTGGATTTTTATTACCCTTCACGAAAGAGAAAATTAAATTTGTCAATCCGTTTACAGCACCACGAAATATTTATCGGAGACCCTATAAAGTAACTATAATCTTGTCCGCGTGTCTGTTGAAGGCATGATATCGTTCGAACGTTTTAACCTAGTACTCAGAAATTTTGCATGATGCAGGCTTATGGTCACAAGCTGTTTGGGATTGTAAATGGGCGAAATCGACCCAGGGGTCGAGGTACTATAAGGTACCTCTACCGAGGGGTAGAGGTGCTGAAAGGTTAGGCTCAGGTGGCTCAAAAAAAAACAATGGTCAAAAACGGGCGATTAATAGACAATATGGACACATGGGTATTATACAATTAAAGCAAATTACGCTATTTTTTGCGCTTTATTATCGTATAGTGGAGGGTACATGAGGATCAGAAATTGAATTGTTTTTTAGTTTGAATGTGTATTTTACCTCTCATTTCATGGAATTGAGTTTTTACTGCGTGGTTTGTTACTTTTCATATACAATTTAAATGTATTGTTTTCATAATATGAACTTACGAAAAGATTGGGACTTTTTTTTTTAAAAAATACCCTTTTTGGTGCCACTTATTTTTTAAATTATCCTCTTTTTGTGCGATTTTTTGAAATTTTTCAACGGTAACCCTTGTCGGTCGAATGCATGCTGTTAATTCATCGTGGGCTGATAAATCATATGAGTATCATACCCATCTGAACGCTCATCGATAACAAAACATTCTCTGGGATAACCTCTGAACCTTTATTGGCAACTGATCCAAGGAAAGGAAAGCATTCCGACTTCCGTGTATTGCCAGTGGTTGGCTTTTAACAAGAAAGGGGCATACACTTTCACAACGAACTGAGCCAGTTTTCTCAATATATTCCACATAATAGCGGAGGATTCGAGAAACTGTTGTTAGCGCTGTCGTGCTAACAGCACCGGGCTTTACGCTGGCTATTTTCTCGATAGCAATTGGAAAACAATGTTATAGAGTAGCTTTGTTTATGTTGTAAAATAATCTGCCATGGCGGTCACCGATGAGCAACGCATGGACCACATTTCTGCTTAACTTGAAATATGGTTGATTTTCATTTTCATTATATCATTTTACCTTAATTTTGTTAATTATTGTTATTTAAGTTAAGACATGATTAGTAAGTATACAAAGGGGGCTCTTGAGGTCGATGACGTTAAAAACAGAAAACATTCTTCAAGACGAAAACATCGATGTATCACACATTAACATCTGACTGTAAATACCGGAGATATAAAGAACAACATAAAAAGACAACCCCTACATTCGGCAAAAAGGCAAAAACATTTTTAAAAATATTTCTACTGGGATTATCGACATACTTCCCAAGCAAGAGTATAATGATTTTGTGGTGCGAGCTTAAATGTTCTGATATTAGGGTGGTACATTAGGGTAGTAGCAACTGAGATAAGATGGGTAAGTACCAGAAGGGGGTACGTGAGGTCAGTGACTTAAGAAACATAAAAATTGATCTCTTTGAGACAAAAACATCGATGTATCACACTTTAGGTTCCATCTGAAAATGCACAAGATGCAAAGAAAAATGTAAAAGTGCGATCCCTACGTTCGCAAAAAAAAAACATTTTTTCGAAACTACCTTGCAATAATTCTTCGTATTCGAAGGTGTACGGTGCACTTTTGTATACCTGCAAGGTGGTACGCTCTATTGTGCAGTGCATTTTACGAAATTTATGGTCGTCTTCGAAAGATGTGGAGGAGTGAAAATGGTGCACAAAATTCAATCAGGCCCATTTAATGTTATAAACTTTTATTCTCTTTTTTTGAGGTTATATAGGAACAGATAAAATAGAGATAAAAATAGAGATCGGCAACTGCACTGAACAATTTCCAACCTACTTAGTTAAATGGGAGAAGCGGACGCAGTACCAATCATTGATGACGATTACCCAGCCTCGAAGGAGTCAAATTCGTTATGAACTCATATCCAAATTTTTAAATTTATATCCAAATATTGATAAAAAAATTTAACATACTTTGGTTGCAGAGACAAACCCCTTGTTGTTGATCGAACGGAAACTATAAGGAAAATAATAAGGTTTTATTGCGATACCACGTATGTATTGAAAACAAAATGTTCTAAAATGCCATTCATTTAATCATATGCTTTTTTTTTGTTACAGTAACCAAACCGTCTTATATAGTGTACAGCCATTGAATTAGTCGGGGACTAACCATATTCCAAGTTACGTACATATAAACTTCATACCACTATAATCACGTTTACAACGTTTTAGGTATACGTTTACGTATATAATCTATACCATTATAATCTCGTTTACAACGTTTAATATTTTGTCTTCATTTAGTAATGACCTTGATCAAAGTTGCCATTGTCGAAATTGGACTAGTGATTAAATTAACTGCAAAAACTACACTAGTCGTATTACGACAAGGACAACCGTGGTCAGGCCGAATAATCAAGTCAATCCAAAGAACAAGAGGCATTTTAGCAATACAACTTTTATACAGCAATATACCGTTCACCAGGCCACTGTGAATGGCTGGTATTAACTGCTATTTCATGAAATCGTATTTCATTACTATGTACCTTTGTTTTTCAATCTAGAGAGAAGAATATATCCATTGTCATTGGTATTATTAGTTTTAATTTAGTTTCTATAAGGAACCTTTTCGTTTATTTTGTTTAAGTTTTCATATTAAGTTTTTGTTTTGTTTTTTATTTAATTAATTCGTTTTTACATGTTCTTCTTTTTCTCATTTATATTTTTTATAATTTTATATCTTACGTTTTAAAAACATTTATGTTGTCTCTCATATGTGTTATTCATATTTAATATATATTTTTTTTTTAATTTCATTTAAAAAACAATTTGAATTAAATGCTTTATGTAGAGCATGTTCATTTTAATACTTAAAACTAATTGGTATTAGTTACAAAACTTTAAGAAGTTTGTTGTTCGATTTATTTTAAACTATGTATTTTTTACTTATTAATTTTGATTTTCGTTATAAATTGAATTAATTTCTCAAGTACTTGTACAAGAATAGTTCGCTGTATATGGTCCTGTGCTGCCTCTCACGGTGGCTTTTAAACTGTCCGAAGAAATACAAGTATATGAACAAACTCTACATTATTTTTATTACTTACGTTAAAAGAATGATTAAGTTATTGTAAATTCATAAATGCAAGCCTACACAATTAAATTACTGTAGAAGAAACAATTTTTTTTGATTTTTTATAACTAGAATCATTTTATTAAATATACCCTCCACCACAGGACGTTTCACGTTGCCATTCCGTTTCCAACACCTCGAAATTTTGACCGAATACACAGTACAGTTACGGATAAAAACTAGGGTCATTAATATATATTTTTAAACAATATATTTAAATTCACTGCTTAGTTTATATTTTTTTGGTTTTGATAACAAAAGCTCGAAGTAGTGAACGTAGAAGAAACAAGGATAATTTTTAAAAAAAAATAGTGGAGAAACCCAAAATATTTAAACACTTTAGCTTAGGAGCCAATATTAAGTACTCGTAGTACATACATACTTGTTTTATTTCCGTAATCCACCAAGTCCTGGCAAGTTCTATTGGGAATAGATTACCATGCGCTTTGAATATTTTTTCCATAGTTTGTCCGTATTCCTTAATTTAATTAAACCAATATGTTCTTTGATAAATAGGTCCATACATTTTCTATAGAATTAAGATTAGAAAAATGTGGTGGCCATGTTATTACATTCACACCGATAGCCTCAGTCTTTTTTTACAAGACCTAATGTCGTTGTCCTGTTAAAATACACATTGCAAGGGCATCTTTTAAGCACAGGGAGACATCAATTTGTAAAGCGCCTAGAATTTTAGCCATGTTTCCTTTAATCCAGTATATGGACCGTAATACATGCTAAGAAAAAAACCCCTAAACCATTACATTATGTCCTCCACCCTTTTTGTTTAAGAGTGGAAACAAAGTTTTTTACTTTTAGGTCGTCCAATCCATGTTTTTCCATCGTTAGCAAGAAAATCATTTCTAGATTCTCCCATTTCTAGATTTGCAAATAAAATGTAATTTTGCCGTTTTTTACCTCTTTACATTCCAGAATCTACCGAATTAAATGTTTTCCCCAAATCGGCATCTCACAGTTCTAGTGAAAGTTTCGACTCCTAGTTAATTTCCAACCGCTATGGAAGACTGAACAGTGTCCCAAGTTGACCATAACTAAATGTGGTTTTTCGCTTTAGCAAGAGTTTTTCGCTGTCTACTTGTAAACGATTTTTTTCACATAAAATTCTACAATCTTCTAATGTTTTTGGCATTCTGACTTTGACATTTTGTGTTTAAATATCAAGTAATGTAACGCTTGGCGTTCGTGAAATGCTTATTCCGAAGGGTTTACCAATAGGGACATAACAATTTCGTATTTTAATTTCAAGATAACCTTTAACATTTTTAATGATCTTTCAGTGTCATAACGTTAGTCGAAGTCAACATTTTCATCATGGTAAGGTTCACTTACGAGCAACGTTTGGAAATCATTACAAATAACCACCGAAATTCTAAGTCGGTGGCACTGGTAAAGTTTCACGAAAATCCAGAATTTCATCAAAAAATCATCTTCAGCGATAAAGCTTATTTCTGACTGAGTCGGTGGCTCTGGCAAAGTTTCACGAAAATCCAGAATTTTATCATAAAATCATCTTTAGCGATGAAGCTCATTTCTAGCTGAGTGTTTCTGTCAATAAACAAAATATGCCTTATTAGACAACAACAAACCCACTAATAAGTTATTATTGTCTGCTTTGACGAATTCGCAGATGAACGCTCTTGATGTTTAATTCTCTTTGGCGTTCACAAAGAGAAGCATCGTTGCCATATTTCTCTTAATTTTGTGCAATGTCAGATTATCATAGTGCAAACTAACTAGGTTACTAATAGCCTAGATAGACGATAGCGTTAATGTGCATTAACAGATATAATGCAAATTAACTCATGCATTAACTGCTCCCAAACCGCATTAACTCTGCCGTCAATGCACAAAATCAAACTGCATTTAGGGTTTTCAGTCTGGCAACAGTGTCACATTTTATCAAAAATGTACACAGCTGTAATCAAATCAGCTGTTAAGTTATTTATGGTTGGTAGCAGGGATTAAACATGTGGTTGGCGAATTGGTACAAAAAAGGAATAAAAAAGTATTTTAAGCCGGAAAGCAGAAAAAATAGTTAACCACAGTTGTTTACAATCAAACAGCTGTTTACTAAATGCAGTTACATAAGTGCAGATACTGTCGTCTGTCACCATAAAATTTTAATTTGCTTTAGTGGATCTTAGTGCACATTAACGCTAGGATATATGATCGTTACCTTAAAAGAACATAGCTATTGTCTTCTTAAATGTAAAGCGTTGCCAGATTAAAATTGATAAAAACAATAGTCATTCACAATAGTGGATTTTTTTTGGATAAGCCTCGATAACTTAGATTTTATAGCAACCGTAATAGCTGTCATTTGTTAAAAAAGTGCGAATTTTTAGCATGTCTGGAAAAATAAATTTAGAAAAATTATTTGTTGTGGCTGTTTAGCACATATTTAGGATAAAGTCATCTTGGCTAAGTACTTAAACACAAAGATACTTTCCTATTTAAGGCTTTTTCGCATATTTTATCCGACCTTGCTAAAATTTAGCAAATTAGTTTTACGAGACTATTTAGTAACCCAGATAAAATTTAGATATCCATATTTTCATATATCCCTACACAAAGATACCTCCCGATTTTGGTCCATTGTTTATTAAATTTAGTTTTCCGGCAAATACTTTTAAAATTTATGATTTCTTCTTAATGCAAAAATGCACAAAAACTATTAGACCATAAGTTTTTTGTTTACAACAAAACATGAAAGAAAATATGGCACTACATAGAGAGAGGCAGTAGCAAAAATTGAGAGCGCAAGAAAAACCGCAGAGAAAATAGAAATAGTTTTTTTAGTGCGGTTTTACCTCTCAATTTTCCATATATATTTGACAACCGCTACCGCAGCCGCGATGTTGTGTTTCTACTCTGATGCTCGGCCTGTCTAATGACATTTTCGATTTAAAGATCTGAATTTAATGTTATGGCCAAGAATGTAGCTTTATTTTTAAACAACCCGATACTACTGCCCGAGAGATACTTCCCGGGGGATAAATTTATTTTTCCCGGGAATAAAATACTCCATATAAAAATGATCAATGTTGGTTTGTAATCCATATTGGGGCATCCACCAGTACATCTGGGAAATTTTAGGGTTTGTGCCGTAGTACTTCTTTGATCGCCCATACCTGAAAAAGTATTCGGATTTTTGTAATTTGTGCATTGTAAAGGGTAGTCCAACCATAATGCATGATGAAAATTGTGAGTCACTCTTAAGGTCAAGTTTTTTGCCCAACTTAATTAAACATTTCTTTGTTTTAGCGTTTGTCAAATTCAACCATGATGAGGTACACAATTGAGCAGCACCTTAAGATTGTTAAAGCCTTTTACGAAAATGGACCTTCTAATCAAAATGCACTTCGTAATTTTTTTGGTCAGCTTAATCGACCAACTGTGTTCACAATAGATTCGTTAACAAGCAGAATTTTCGTATTTGGGCACATAAATATCCAACAGTGGTTGTTGATAAGCCGATGCATCCACAAAGAGCGACTGTTTGGTGCGTTTTATGGGCTGGCGGAGTAATGGGGCCGGACTCGCTCGAGATGATAACGGACTACTTGTGGCCAGAAATTGAGGATATGGACGCTATGTGGTTCCGCACAGCCAACGAAACAATGGTGATGATAATTTTCCGCCACGATCACCGTTGATTGTCACCGTTTTACTTCTTTCTTTGTAAATAGTTAAAACAAAAAGTGTGCGTTATTGACGCCAAGAAAAATGCAAGAGCTAAAGGATGTGTCAGAGTCATTGAAACTATGGACCATCGGATGCCACTTGCCATACAGCCAACGAAACAATGGCGACGTTCATTGGCCGCCACGATCATGTAATTTGACACCGTTTGACTTCTTTCTTTGTGGATATTTTAAAAGAAAAAGTATGCGCCCATAAGCCATGAACAATTAAAGAGCTAAAGAATGAGATAAAGGATGTCTTGAAGTTATTGAAAATATAGACCATCGGACTAAGGTATGCCCCCGAAGCTGCGGCGATTTGGCCGATATTTTGTTTCACACATAATTGTCACAGATCCTTCTATCATAATAAAGAGTATTAACAAATTTCTGAAAACTTTTTGTTTTATGTGCAAATTACATCGTGCATTTTAGATGGTGAACGAAAAATATTTAATACTTACATATTTTGGTACAACTCCCTTGCAAGTTTTTGGCAGAATTTATCCCAAAATTTTATATCCTTTTTTGACATTTTTTCCCGGGGAATTTTTTCCCTTTTTTGAATTTTAAGGGAAAATTGAAAAAACTCCCGGGAGATTCTATTTAGTATAGGGGAACAGGGAATAGGGAAAAAATCCCGGGGAATAGTCATTCAGAATAGGGCTGATAAAGATAAGTGTTTGCCATTAAATTTTAAAATGATTTCGGACAAGTGGTCGCTGCGGCTGGCTTGAATAAATTCCAGCCCAGAGGCTCAATTTTTGACCACTTTTTGCAGCATTTGGGTCCGTTTGCCAGCAATAACGCGCCGAATATTCACTTCCAAGGCGACATGGGTTTATCTGCGTAGACAAGCGACTTCACAAAACCCCACAAAAAATAGTTCAGCGGTGTTAAATCGCACGATCTTGGAGACCACGTCAGAGGCCCAAGGCGAGAGATAATGCGCTCACCAAAAGCTTCCTTTAATTAATTGATTGTTTCGTTGGGTGTATGGCATGTAGCACCGTCTTGTTGAAACCAAAGGTCGTCCACATCAACTTTCTTCAGGCAAGAAAAAGTCGTATATCAAGGCGCTATACCGTTTCCCATTGACTGTAACATTATGGCCGGCTTCATTTTTGAAGAAATATGCACCAAAGATTCCCTCTGCATATAGGGCCCAACAATGGCATGTGGATTTTCATTACTCCAAATGTGCCAATTTTTTTTTATTAACGTACCCATTCAACCTAAAGTTAGCTTTAAAGATTTTCTTGTAAAAATCACGATCAGTGCTCATCTCGTTTTGGGCCCATTCACCACGATTTGCAAACTTTATTCCGGAATAAGACTTTTTATTCATTCAGGGCTGTTATAGAAACCATGTCGGTTTTGCTAATTGTCGTTTTTGCAAACCAATGTTGGTTTCATTTGGTGTCATAAAACCAAGTTGGTTTTGTCCATTTCGAATTTAAATAAAACCAATGTTCGAATCAGCTGTTGCTGATAAAACCGATAACATTGGTTTTCATGACACCAAAGCATTTTTCTTATCGTTTTCAAAACCAATAGTGACAACTTAGGTTTCTATGACAGCCCTGATTATGAAATGGCAAACTAAACGGATCATAAATCAAGTAACAGCTGTCAAAAAGACCAGCTTAGAAAAAAGTGTGGCCGGATTGAAAACCACACGTCTACAAAAACACCCTTTACTTACTTAATTCCCACAACATCCTATTAAGGGACAATGAGAAACTATTCTCGAATCAGTGAGCTGTGGACGCTATAATTCTTATTCTCACTGATCAGGGCCTACTGTTTAACGCCGGATTCGAACAGCTGATGCGTTTTAAAGATACGTTTTTACATGGATTGGGGATAAATCTCGGCCTACATTTAAATTCTAACTAGCTTAAATGAAGCATATTCCGTTTAGTGCGACATGTAACAATCCCCGCTGATATAAAGTTATATCGGTCTACGTTTTTAGACATTGGCGCATAGTCTTTTGATTAGAGTAGGGTATTTCATAGTAGGCCCGCCCGACTTTCACTATTTGCTTACTTATAATTAATTTAATTAAATATTTTTTAATTACTCCTCGCTTATTAAATTCATCAACACCAACAGCTGAATTGAAACAAAGTATTTTTAAAATTATTTTATGTTATATTTTCCTCATACAAGTATGTATATGTTTTTTTTATCGTTTGTATCTGTTTTCCACATTTTGTTATCTACATATTATTTAAAATTGTATTTTATTAAAAATTAAATAAACAAACACACTAAATACGAGTAGAATCGCCATTAACTCAAAACTGATGTAAAATTTCATAAAAATCACATTATTCAAATATATTTTATGAAAAATTAGAAACATTTCTAATGCATAAAATGAGTACTATTTAGATTTTTTACAAAAAAAAAAAGAAATTAACCACTAAAGGATAAAAATGTATAAAAATTCAATAAAAAAAACTACAATAAAAAAATAACATTAACATTTAGTTTTAAGCAATAACTTAACAAAATAAAAAGTATTTTTATACATAATAAATAAACACAATAGCAAAACGAAAACAATAAAGACGAACAAAATAAAAACAAAAAGACAGAGAATTACAATAAACAATTTTCTTATTTTCTTTAAATTAATTATACAAATTTACAAAGTTTTCAAATATAATGAAAGTCATGTTGTGTTCATTTTATGATAGACTTTCTATAGTATTTATATTATGTATTCTTTTGTTTTATATACTTTTGCCAACAAAAAAAACAAACACTAGCTAAGATTTTAAACAATTTCGCTTTCGATTTATGGTTGCAAATTGGGTGCACTTTTTTCGGGCAAATGCGCCGCCAAATACTGTTTGTGCAAACGTTGTCGACAGAATTGATAGAACTCAATTTCGTTGGTGAAATTACGACGTACAATGTCCTTGACTCTTTCGCTGACCGGTGGTTTGAAATTGTTTTTATTGATTTTCGTAAGATATTCGGCACTGGCTGCAAAGATAAGGCAATGGAATTAGAATAGAATAAAAATCAAAATTGTAAAATGTGTTAGAATCAAAAGACAAAACTCTGTATAACTAGTGCTTTTTATAAACTACACCACACTAAGGTACAATAGGGTATTATGACTAAGTGCTGATGTTTGTAAAACCCTAATGGATCGATTCAGGATCACTATCTGGTTCCATTTAGCTATGTCTGTTTGTCTATTATTGTAATCAAAACACAAGACTAGTGCTTTTCGTAACATCCACCATACGTTGGAATATATAATAGGGTAAAAAGATCACTATCTGATTTCATTGAGCGATGCCCGTTCGTCTGATCGTCTATTGTTGTAATCAAAATACTTATACAGGTCACATATAAAGGCTGGTCCAACAAAAATGCACGATGTAAATTGTAAGTCACACTTTAATGTCAATTTTTTGCCCAATTTAATTTGACATTTCTTTGTTCAGTGTTTGACAAATTGACAAAAATGGACGTACCAATCAAAATGCATTTCGTGAACTTCGCAATTTTTTTGGTTAGCATAGTCAACCAAATGTGCACACAGTGGATCGTTAACAAGAAAAAATGTTGCATTTGGGAAAATTGGAGTCCAAGGGTGATTGTTAAAAAACCGATCGACATGCAATTATCGCTTGGCCGACCTCATTGTCGAAGACGTACGGCCCGATGACGCTGCCAGCCCATAAAGCACTTCAAACAGACAGTCTTTGTGGATCTGCTTTTCAACAATCACTCGTGGATTCTCATTTTTCCAAATGCGTTAAGATCTCGCTATCGCGAGATGATAACGGCTTTCTTGTGGCCAGAAATTGGGGATATGGACCTGGACGGCTCTTTAGCGTGCGAAATTCAACGGCCGTGCCAACTCGCGTCGTGGCGATGTTAATTGGCCGCTACGATCATGTGGTTTGACACCGTTGGACTTCTTTCTTTGGGGATAATTAAGAGAAAATTGTACATGAGTATACAAGAACAATTTAAAAGCTAATGGCAAAGGTAATTCGGCACATTTACGACATTAAACCTTTATTATGTCTTAGAGCCATTGAAAATATATAAGTAGACCATCGCATAGAGGTATGCCACCGAAGCCGTGACGAGCATTTGACCGATATTTTTTTTCACACATAATTATTATAGACCCTTCTATCATAAAAACAAATCTTAAAATAATTCGCTAAAAACTTGTTGCTTTATTTACAGGGTGTCCGCCGTTTTGCTTAACATTAGTCTTGACAGTTCATATTTGGCAGTCGTGAAGTAGAGACGTGGCAAACTTATTATGGAAAAATATTCGATAAGCCAACATGTTGTAATCGTTAAGACATTTTATCAAAATCAATCTTCGATTACCGTGACGATGAGAAAGTTACGTGAAATTTTTGAAAGAAACAATGTGCCAACGAAGCGCACTATTTATCGTGTAGTGAATGATTTCGAAGAAAGGGGGCTTGTAGCTGATAGGCCCAAGCATGGACCACAACGTATTGCCAGATCGGCTGAAAACATTACTGCTGCTCAAGAAAGTATTCAAAACAATCAATCAACCTCAATTCGACGCCGTGGTCAAGAAGCGTGGTCTTCAAAGAACAACTATGGCCATAATTTTGCACAAGGATTTACTTAGTAGGGACATAAATACTGTTACACACGTTTTATCCTGAAAATAAAAAGTACTGAATGTTTTTGGACCAAATATTTTTTAATAAATTAAGTGATGTATATTGTATCCAAAAAGAATCTAGTTATTCGAAATGCCCGCCTTTTGCCTTTACACACGCCTTAAGTCGCACTGGCCAATCGTCAATAGCTGCACGAACCTCGTCCATTGAAAGATTGGCCCTAGCTCGAACCAAAACAGTCTTAAGAGATCCAATGTTGGGGTTTCTTTTGTGACAAACCTTGTCCTCTAAAACCGTCCACAATTTGTTATCCAATGGGTTCAAATTTGGACTGTCTGAGGGCTATTCTTCAGAGGAAATGAACGCTGGCAAATTGTTTCGATGCCAGGCCTGGGACGTTTTAGCCTTATGGGCCGGCGCAGAATCCTGCTAGAAAGTCCATGGCTGGTTTGGGAACAGGGAATTGTTAAGAGGCAAACTTTAAACTTTGGCCGATGTTTTGACTCCTTGTTCGCAGAAATGCAGGTGAGTGACCCCATCGTAAGAGACACCCCACCAAACCATGACTGAAGCTGGGTGATGACTCTTTTCCACCCTTGGGATCAGTTCAGATGCTTCCTTAGATGACCGCGCATACGCTCTATCATTTTGATTGTTAAAATTTTCCTGAACGGTAAAAATTTTTTCATCGGTGAACAAAATTTTTCTGTGCAAGTTATCAGCGTGCTTCACCAAAAGATGTTTGCATTTTTCAATCCTACTTTTTTTTAAAAGCTGCAGTCAATAAATGTCCGGTACGTCGTTTGAAAGCCCCAAGTCCCAAGTCTTTTTTAATGATTCGACTCACGGACTTTTGTGTGATATTCATCTCAAGGGCCATGATTTTCTGTTTTCGGAGCGGATTTCTGTGAATTCTTGATTTAACGGCTTTGATGACCTGCGGTGTTCGAACAGAGCGTAGGTGGCAGTCTTTTACATCTTCTGTCTCCTCAAACAGTTTTATGCATTGGTAGACTAACATGAAGCTAATCCCTAGTGGCCGGAGCGTTTTGAAAATATCGGTTTTTTTCATTTCACACTTGAAAAGCGCTATTTCAGCGATACGGCTCTCATTATCTGACCTCTGTGATGAAAGTTGAAACAATTTTAAAATCCCGTTACAGACTAATGCTATTGAGGTTAGCTTTCGAAACCCATATGACATTGACGGGGTATGTTCAGTTCTACTATTGAAATAGGTGTGTTCAATGTTGTAACAGTATTTATGTCCCTACTAAGTATGTGCTATTTTGATAATGAGAAAAATAATACATTACTTACTATCATAAATTTCCCGAACACCTTCGAAAAATCTGGGTATATATTTTTCAAACACCGACAGCGTAGTATTGAGATCTTCCAAAACTCCAACTACGGCGTATTGACTTTCAACCGCATACTTGGCTCTCTCCAAAGCTCCCAATGAGTTAAAGGGCCTGTTGTTAAAAACGAAAATTAATATCCAGACTAACCCATCTAAAGCAAAGAGGTTGCCCTTAATAACTTACGTGCACTCATAGGCATGGCCACAGAAGAATAAACTCTGGCGTCGATGATCACCGATACCCTCTACAGTCACGCCCTGTGTATAGGTGCATTCCTGATCACCCGACAGAACACAGGACTCAAAATCCTTTTTCAGCCAGGCAGGATGTGGTAGCGGCAAATCGGGAAAGGCAGCCTTGCGTTCGACAAAGTACCAGGGTGCCCGCACATAGTAGAACCAACTGATGACACGTTCGACTGGATCTCTAACGACATTAATATATATCGGCGTGGGTAGGCTGAATTTGGTGAAATTCGTATAGCACACATGTTTGATGAAAACCGACGGTTCGGGCAGATCACTTATCACCTCGGCCAATTCACGTTGCTGTTCGTCGGCTAGCCGTATGGTTTCGACCTTTTGGACCGCATCACGATGAAACTGGAAATTGTTACGTTCCGAGAGGCGGCGTAAAAGCTCCATGAACGTTTGGCTGCCCACCTTGGGAACACGATTAAAGAAGACCAAATCCAGTTGGGCCTTGCGGGTGTTATTGAGATCGTGGACATTTAACGATTGCATCTATTTAAAGGGTTAAGAGGTAGAAAGAGGGTTAACAGATTAATGGCTTATTAGGGAATATACAATGTGGATATTTCTATATATACTCATACCGGTGATTGATATGCATTAGTTGGGTTGTCTAAAATCGGGAACTTCGAAATGGGATCTTGATTTTGGCCGAAAATGGTTTTTGTAATTTTGAGTGTGTCTTCAGCAGTAGTTTTTGACATCATTTAAGTATTTCCAATTATATTACAATTTTGTTCGATAGCATTTCGATTTCCGGAGAGAGTTGGTTTGCCAATTTACCATTTTCAAGCTACTTTTGGTTTGTATTATATATTAATGAGACATTGAAGTTTGATTATATACGAGTGTAAGGGGCTTATTTTTTAATGATTGCTTTAAGTCATGAGAACATTTTTTGTTATTTATTGATTATTTACAAAGTTTTAAATCATGAACTTAAACAATAGTAAGTAAATCTATGAGTCAAACTGCTGCATGTTCTTTTATAAACTTAAAGGTACAAGTTTATTTAAAGTGTTCCCATTGAGCAGGGATTTACGGGCTCGAGACCTCTTGCATCGACATTTTAATAGAAAATAAGTTTTTTTTTACAAAATGGCAAAGTGACATTGATGGCACACTGCTTTTATCGCGATTTCCAAATGTATTTCCATATATTTGAATATTTTCATCGAAAACATTTAAAAGTTTTCATTATTAAAATCATAAAAAATATTGAAAAATCAAAAAAAATCATAAAAAAGTCAGTGACCTGCAAAAGGTGATTTAATAATTCCTTTAAATTTGTTTTTGTAAGGTGTCTATAACTCCTTCAACGCTAAATATTTTCTAAAATATATTCACATTTCTGGTGCAGCTTTCATAAAAGATTTAGATTTCTAGTTTACCACCTGAACGTATGAGTGTTATTAATATATTAATATTAATCATACGCTCCGATACGAAATAATAAAATGGCAAGCTTCATTACTACTTATACCTTTACATTCTACTGTTTTTACACATTTGGCTGCACTGCGGTAATTTCCGCCATTTAATGGTCTTCAAATAAACTACGAGTAATGAGGGGAATACCCGTTGAACTGCGGGAATTTCCGTCATACAATTGTCTTCGAAAAAAACTACGAGTAATGAGGGGAATATCCGCTTATTTTCAAAATGAATTTTCCAACCGTCAAAAGTGATTGTACATACTAAGTGTTGCAATAGTGCCCGTTGTGACTGAAACCGCCATTTGTTCGACAAAACTTAAAAAATTGTGCCATGATAAAAAAGCGGGAGTTCCAGGACTTCTTTTTCACACGTTTCGAACACATTTTGTATAGTGAACACTTACGTTTAGATAATACGCCTTTAATATTCTTAATCGTCATTTAAATCAATACTTTCATAAGCCTTTTCAATTAAATTGCATTTAATTATAATCTGTTAGACTATAGGAAAATATTCTTAGATAATTTTCTTGATGAGAAAATGCGGCCGAAAACTTATACCTATACAAGCCTTGAATACTCGTATTTTATGGAGAAGCACTTGACAAGTTTTGACACAAGTTAGAGGAAGATCTTATAAGGTTTGACTATAGTAAAGTTGAAAAAATCGGATGTCTTGTATTATATATCTTTAAACTTCGATTGGGTCTTGGGAAATCTCAACTCTAGCAATTATTAGGACTTATCAAGGGTTGACTTTAGGATAGAGGAAGACTTGTCAAGATTTGACTTTAATATAGCGGAACACTTGGAAAATCTCAGCCCATAGTACAGAGGAAAAATTGACCAGCATAGCGTCTAAGGGAATTGATAACTATAGCGTCTAAGGAAATCTTGACTAAAGTCTTGACTTTAGAGAACGGCTAGTTAAGATTCGACTCTGCTATAAAGGAAGATTTGAGAAGTATAAAATCTAATTGAATTAAGACTTTGCAAGTTTTGACTATAGTATAGAGGAAGACCTAAGAAGTGTATTGTTTATGATTGTCAAGATAAACTTGAAAGTCTCAGCCCATAGTATAGAGAAAAACTTGACGTGTTTCAAATTTAGTTAGGAGTCTCGACTTTAGTATAGTCTTGGGAAATCTTGACTCCAGCATAGATAAAGACTTATCAAGTCTTGACTTTAGAGAACGACTTGTCAAGATTTGACTTTAGTATAGAGGAAAAATTTAAAAGTATAAATTCTAGTTTGCAAGTTTTTACTATAGTATGGAGGAGGACCGGAAGAGCCTCGTAGATGATTGTCAAGAAAAACTTGACGAGTCTCAAATCTATACTAAGGAGTCTCGATTTCAGTATAGTCATGGGAAATCATGACTTTAGAGAACGACTTGTCAAGATTCGACTTTAGTACGGAGAAAGACTTGGGAAGTATAAATTCTTGATGAATTAGGACTTCGCTAATTTTGACTATGGCATAGAGGAAGAACTGAAGAGTACCGTCTTGACAAACATCGAAATCCCCCCTAAAATGTGACTCATACTTAGGGAAACACAAAGTCATTCCTCCTGCTTAGAAAAAGACTTGACAAGCCACGACTCAAGAGTAAAAGAAAATTTAACAACTCGACTCTAGAGTAGAGGCATATGTGACCATCTCGACTCTGCACTAGAGAAAGACTTGCTAAGTCTACTATATAAGTATTTAAGTATTATTGACAACCACTGGCCTTAGTACTCGTATACGTTTTACTGCAATAGAGAGTACAAGTAAAACTTGAATATTTACACTCCTACTTAAAAAGAATCACTATATTAAATAGGAGTGACACGATAAAAAGACTTAGGCTAAGACTCGGACATTCTAAACTTACACACGGCCATTTGCTAAAAATCCAAATTCCATCTATTTGTAGCTGTCTACCAGATAATTCTTCCAATCCTAAACATTTTCTAAAAGATTGCCAAAAATTCAATAATATAAGAATAAACTTATTTGGACAAAACGATCCGTTTAAAATCCTAACAACTTTAACCTCTTTGGAAATACAACAACTAATTGATTTTCTAAAACAAACTAATGTCTACAAATTAATATTAAGCCGCTGATATTGCACCATAGTGGTTTAACATAACATAAGTTGCTAACATAGAATTATGTTATAATTTAAGATATAAATTTACTATATTAAAAAAAATTCAAATAACTTTTGAGCTGAAGGCCTAGATGCTAGTGGTGTGCAAAAAAGAGCAGACTGTTCTTTTTTCACTGTGATTGCAAAATCACAGTTGGTCACTGTGATTGAAAATAGAAAATCACTGCGATTGCTCTTTTTTCTACTAAACCAAGCCCACTCTGTTAAAAGAGCAATCTGCTTTGGCAATCTAATTGGAAAATAACAGTATTCGCAGTGAATCACTGCGATTGCTCTTTGCACTACTTTTTATTTGCTGCTCTGTTAGATGAGCGACTAAATCACAGGGCGCGCTTTATATTGTTTTTGCTCAAAAACGTATGATTTAAAGGAGCATTTTATTGCGACTGCTCTTTTTAACAACACAGGTATGGCTATGGTAGTTGCTCGAAAACGTATCTGTCACAGACAGCGTTGCATGTTTTTGTATATACAGTTTGATACCAAATACTGCGAAAGGTTGTTCCGTTAGGTTTTATAAAATTAATAAATCTAATAAAAAAAGTAAAATAAGTTCAATGGCTACCAAAAGGAAAACAAGTTCTTTGTGGGAATTCTTTACATGTGTGGATGATGTGAAATCAATGTGCAAAATTTGTAAGCAAGTCCTTTCCCACAGAACAAGTGTAACAAATTTAAAGCGGCATTTAACTAGCAAACATCCGACGGTACAGGTGCCTTGACGAAATTCTGGACTTCCTAAGCCTATCGTATGTATTTGTTATTTGTATTTATATTCAGCGATCATCATTTTTAATTTAAGACTTCCAGTCAAACTGATGTTGTTGATGTTGAAACAGCTCAGGGCCAAAATGATGTTATGCCAAGCGATGAGACGCAAAGACCTCTACAAATTTCTGGACAAAATCCTAGTCGGGCATGGGTTTCCCGTACAGCACTTCCAATGGCATATGAGCAATGCAAAGCTAGGGTTACGGAAATGGTGAAGGAAGCTAAGGCAGTGTGCATTACAACCGATTGTTGGACATCACGCAACATCAATAGTTATTGTGCAGTAACTGCACACTTTATTGATGATAGCTATAGGTTGGTGTCAGTTTTACTGGAATGTTCCAACATGGACATAAGTCACACTGCTAACAATTCAGCCACAGAGTTACACACAATTGTAACGAGCTTCCAGTTAAACCAAAAAGTAGCTCTAGCTGTGTCCGACAATGCGGCAAATATAAAAAAGGCTATTGAGCTTTTACGGTGGAAACATTTTGGGTGCATGGCTCATACTATTAATTTAATAGTTCAAGATGGCCTTAAGTCGAATACAGCCGTGAAAGAAGTGCTCCAAAAAGTAAAGAAAATTGTGACGTTTTTCCGCAAAAGTCCCACAAACCATAAAATAGTGCTTAACTACCAAGCTAGCCAAGGAGTACAAACAAACACCACTTAAGCTGATAAACGAATGCCCGACTCGCTGGAACAGTACGTTGTATATGGTGGAACGGTTTGTGCAGCTTGATAATGCAGTAAAAACATCAATGGCGCTTATAAACTCGCAGCTTCCGAATTTATCGGTCATCGAGTGGCAAATCCTAAAGGACCTCTACAAAATATTGAAGCCATGGGAGAATGCTACAACTACCCTTAGTGGTGAAGTTTACCAAACGGCATCAATTGTAATAAGTTTAGTTGATGGCCTTAATTCAGTCAACAATAAAATTAAATCGATGGATTTGCAACCGGATGTTACATCTGTAGCCAAAAATTTTAGTTGCGGAATTCAAAAGAGGCTGAGTGGACTCAAGAGCTGCAGAACTCTTTGCCTTAGCACTTTTTGTGATCCGCGTTTAAAAAATATAACGTTTGCAGATAACCAGGTAAAGCAATGGGTTATTGAGGAAGTGGCTCAGGAAATATCTGAAGATACGAGCACTTCAGAAGAGGCATCAACTGAACCTTCATCAACAACAGAAGTAGCTGATGAGTTTTCGCTGTGGGATGCATTCGATAAGATAGCAGCGGAATACGCCCCGATAGGTACACCGACTTCCAGAGCTATCGTTGAGGTGCAGCGGTATCTCGAATCTGGCGTAATTAGCAGACAGGACTGTCCGCTAAAATGGTGGATGAATAACAAATATAAATATCCCCATTTAGGTAGAGTGGCACAGCGAAAACTGGGAGTCCTGGCAACGTCAGTACCATGTGAGAGGCTATTTTCAAAAGCAGGAGAAGTGCTTACAGAAAGACGGTCTTCACTAAAGCCCAAAAATTTAAATATGATTTTATTTTTAAATTCAAACTCTAAATATTTAGAGCATTAGAGATCTCATTTTTTAAACATATATAATATATATTTTTTTTTTTTATTTTTTTCTTAGATGAATTTTTGTTTTTGTTATTTTTTTCTAACATGAATTGTTTTTTGTTTTACTTAATATATCGAGCCATAAGCGCTAACCTATCGTAAGTCAAATTTTTGGAAAAAAAATTTTATTGCTGAAAAATAATCGTTAGGACAAGCCTCATCGTTTTGTATTTTTAAAATGACAAAATTGTTAGTAAAACATCAAAAAAAAAGCTTTTGCATTTTATCGTAAATGATTGTTTAAATTTTATTGTGTAGCAATTTTATCGTAAGTCACACATCAAATTGCTGCAGCAATCGCAAATGTGTTCAGATTTTTTTTTTTTGTTTTTTGATACAGTTATATGAGTAGGTAGAAATCTTAAATTTTTGCATTAAAACATTTGCATTTTTAATAAAGTTGTTTGAAATAAATAATAAAAACCGTCTCCTGTAAAATTTGCATTTTTTCACTTACGATAGGTTAGCGCTTATGGCTCGATATTTCTGTTACTTTGTTCAACCGTAATTTTTAGTTGTTTCTGTTTGCAGTGCATTTGTTTTGTTCTCCTTCAAGGTTTGAGCGCTCTACGGTACAAATCGCAGTTTGAATCACCGTTTATAATCACTGTGATTGACAAATCGCAATCACAGTTTTCACTGTGATTGGCAAATCACAGTTTTGCCGCACTGCCAAGTGGCGGATGACCCAACAATTCGATGTTTTGACCGGTCAAAAAGGCGCTGGTTTGAGCCAATGTGTGAGAGCTCGCATTGTCATGGTGCACATTGATTCGTCTTCTCTTGTTCGTTTTCGGATTTCTTAAGGCAAACAAAGGCAACTTAAGGCAAACAAATTGAGGTGTACCACTCAGTATTGACCGTCCTACGTTGCACAAGCGGAACAGTCGCCACGTGACCAGTTTTGCCAAAGAAACAGGCGACCATTTGCTTCGAAGTGCTTCTTTTACAAACTTTCGTTGGATTTGACCCACACACGGTCAATTGCTGTTTTGTTTCGGGCTCAAACGCATAGATCCATGATTCGTCACCTGTGACGATCTTATATGCACCGCGATCGTATTTTTTCAAAATTTCTTTGCACCAATCGACACGAGCTTTTTTTGAGCGATTGTCAAATTGGGCGGGATCCAACGAGAACAAAGTACGTCAAAACGTTCTGAGTACGTTTATGCTAAAAAATGTAAAACTTTCCAATGGAAATGTCAGATGGCGCCAGGCACCACTTAGTGTTGCCTAGACCAGAACTATATATAGGCCTCGTATTTCCTTTTTTATCGTTCTTATCTGGTCACTCTGTATCGTATTCAGTTTTCATTACAAACAGATATTTAAAAAGGCATTTTTTAAATTTTCAGTCGGTTCAAATGTTTTATTAATGTAACCAGAGCTAATTATATAAAAAGAAAAAAACTTTTAAATTTTTTTTAATTCAAAAATTCGACTTAATAATATAATTGTTATTCCACAATATCAATAACATGTATACTATTTAATTATTAACTAATTGATAGGCCTCGCAACCAAGGCTATATATTGTTTGTACAAACGTTGCTTACAAAAATAATAGAAATCATATTCATTGGTGAAATTCTTACGAATCATAGCCTTGACATCCCCATCGATATGCGGTTTACGATGATTTTTATTGCGATTGGTCACCTCAGCGTTGAACTCTAACAAAGAAAAGGCCGACATGAAACGAGCACTAGCAATTTGTACTTCTATCCTAGGGTCAGGTCAACTTACCCTGGAAAACTTCTTTGACACCCGTAAAGAAACGCGGTATATAGTGCTCGAATACCGTCAAAGTGATATCGGTATCCTCCCAAGAGCCCACTACGGCATAATCAAGCTCAACATTGCGTTTGGCAATTTGTATGGCAGCGGGCGAATCAAAGGGTCTAAAGTAGATTTTAAATCGAACGTAAAATTTCAAAATATTTCAAAAGTTAAACGAAACTTACAAGCAAACTCGGTTGTGGCCGCAAAAGAATAACGATTGCCGTTTGTAATTGCCCTGCACATCGATTACCGAGTTGGGCACGTATTGACACTCGGGATCTCCACTGCGCACACAGTGATTGAAGTCCTTTTTGAACCAAGATGCCGGTTTTATCGTAGCTTTTGGATTTTTCCTATAGAAAATTGCATTTTTATACGATCCCCTGACATAGAAATACCACGAGATCATACGTTCTACGGGATCTCGAACGAGATTAATCATTATCGGTTTGGGTGAATTTAAACGAGTGAAATTCAACCAATTGCAATGTTCGATATAAACTGAGCCCGCCTTAAGGCGGGCTATCCAATCCGCCTGTATTTGTTGTTGGATCGTCGTACGTGTGAGTTTGGGTTTAAAGGCTGGTCCCGCGGTTAGTACGGACATGTTACGGTACGGAGCCATGTGTTGCAAGAGTTCCATCAGAGCTTCACTGCCTACTTTGGCAGCACGATTGAAGAACATGACTTCAATATCGGCATATTTGGTGTTGTTTAAACGGTTTGGCGTTAGTTGATACAGCTGTTTTTTTTTCAGGCGGGGAAGGAGTGGAGGTCGTAGAAAAAAAATATTGAAAGAGGTTTCAAAATACAAATGTATGATGCTAAAGGTTTTTAACCTTAACTACATGACAAGAGGGCGATATGACAAAACTACTACGTGATTAAAACGGATATTACGAGTACTAGAAACTATTTTTCACACAAAACACAATACTTGAGTATATTAGAGACAAATATTAAGATATAGTTAGTATATAATCAAAGGAGTGCTGACACTAAAGATCGAGTTGAACTATTTATTAAAAATTGTGTAGTTGAAGAACGCTTTAAACGATTGCACAGTGTAAAGACCCCTTTAATTATATCCGATTTAACACACAAAGACTTTAACAAACAATGATCCTATTTATAAAGATTCAAACTAAGTCCCTCAAAAATTTAACACCGTTTTTTCCAACAAAGATTCAGTACATTTAGGGATCCAGACATTTAAGGTCCAAACCGAAATAATCATAGATGAAAACAAATGAAACATGTGGTGAGCGTAGAACGCCTTAAATAACCTTATTCGTGATAATAAGTGTCCAATTCGAAAATGTGACGCGCAAACTAGAAAGGGACCTAAGGTTAAAAACCAGTTTTGTTCAGGAGAGCCATTTTCAAGATTAGGTCCCTTTCTATTTGCGCTTAGAATCGTCGACTTCACTTTTATAAAACGCGCATATCTCTGGGAGGGAACACTTTTGGGGCATGGGATCGGTCTCATTCGATGCTCAGATGTTGTCCACATCAAAAAAAAAGCAAAAAAATGAAAATTGATTTTTTACCCTTAGGTCCCTTTTTCTATGCGCTTTCACATATACGCTAGAAATACACCAGATTTTCTTTTGGCAGATTTTCCCTAAGCCCCCTAAAGAACCGGTTTCGTAAAAATAAATACCCCCCTTCAAATACGCGATAGATATCCACGCGATTTTTTTTTGAAAGATTTGCCCTCTTAAGATCTACCTTATCTTTGTTAAGCTAACTGCAACTCTCCATTTCGGAATAAATTCTAGAGGATTTTGTTGGTACAGGGTGACTGATAAAAGCCGCTACAAAAAAAAATTAAAACATTTTGTCTATTTAATGAATCAGGTTAGTTTTTTCAGATCGATTTTTAGATTTAACAAAAATTGATAACTGGGTCACTGAAACAAGAATTTGGAGTGTCCGCCGCTATCACGTATTATCACGCTAGTATGGCGGCAATTCTCCGAGCAGATGGACCATAATGAGAATATAATAATAATAATAACAGTTTTGCCGAGCTCGGGAAAATGAATAGAAGACCTAACCATCGAAACCCTTCAGTTCGGACGGAGATTACAATCGCTGCTGTCATACAAAACAATCCAAGATTTTCAACAAGAAGCTTATCTGCTCAAATGGGTACAATCAGACAGTCAATGCAGTCAATTATGCACAAAGATTTGGACTTATTCCCATATAAAATTCAAATGGCTAACAAACTAAAAGCAGCAGACTTCCCTTGGAACTTTTCCAGAAGATGTTTCAACCGGTGGAAGAGGACAGCAACATGTTGAACTGTCTTTTTATTTCTAACGAGGCCCATTTCGATTTGAACGGCAACATAAACAAACAAAATGGTCGATCCCACGACAGCCGGTTCCATGCTCCGGATCGACCCGAACGAGGAATACTTCGGCTAAGGTCTGTCACCCCGGCACCTTGTGCCGCTACAACGACAATAATATTGTCGAATATGGAGTGCTTCCAACCCGCAGATACTCCATGAGACGGAATTGCATACACTTCGTGTCATAGTGTTGTTTGCAGTTCCATCACGCTGCATTGTCGGGCCCTACTTCTTCAAAGAAAACGGTCACACCGTTGTGGTTATTGGAGATGGTTACTTGAGCATGTTAAGAGAGTTTTTCTATCCAGAATTACGCCGAATGAGAATTTCTTTCAACTCTTCAACAAGATGTTGCAACTTATAACATAGCCCGGCCTGTTATGACAGAATTGCGACAAAAATTTCCCAATAAACTGATATCCACAAACTCCACATTCCGTTGGCATACCAGGTCGCCTAACCTTACTGCCCCTGACTTTTTTGTGGGGTTATTGCAAACGGAAGTCTACAAAGCAAAACCAACCAAGTTGAATGAACTAAGGCAATTATTCGAGAAACAATTGCGGCAATTCCTGTCTCAACTCTCCAAGCGTAATAAACAACTTTTTGGTAAGGTGCTGCACATGCATCAACGAGCAGGAGGGGCATTTAAATTCCATAATTTTTAAAACTAATTAAGCTATATTTATTAAAATTGAATGAGCCTTAACATGAATGAAAGAAAAATAAGTTATTTGAGTTTCTATATGTAGCAATATTCATCAGCCAACCTGTATATAAGAAAAGGGTTTCCAATATCTCAAGTTTTTTACAATATCTCAATTTGTTTACTATCTTAAGTGATTTCTACACTATTTTCTATTGGAATTGCAAAAATAAAATTAAAATTACAAAACGCAACTTGAAAAAAATTAATGTTGGGAAAACAAAAGGTGATATTGAAAAAATACGATTTTAATTTTCGTTTCAAATTTCATTACTCAATTTCAAATTCCATTCCTCAATTTCAAATTTCATTTCTCAATTTAAATTTGTATTTTTTTAATTTTATTATAAAATTGATACTACAAAACGCAACGTGAGTAAAAATTGATATTGAGAAAATAAAAGGTGATATTGGAAAGACAATTTCAATTTGTCGTTTCAAATTTCATTTGCCATTTTCCAATTTCATTTCTCAATTTCAAATTTCATTTCTCAATTTCAAATTTTATTTCTCAATTTCAAATTTAAGTTCTCAATTTAAATTTGTAAATATGAATCGATCTCAATTTCTAACATTTTCTAATTATTTTGCTTTCGGCTAATGACGCTTGGTATTGAATTGGTCTGAGTTTTAATGTATAAGTAGTACAGGGGCCCAGATTTGGGGTCAACGGTAAATTACATCTTATTTCAACGAAATTTGGCTTGTGGCTTTATCTTGCATACAGAAAAAACATACTGAAAAGCAACCAGATGCTACAAGTTTTGATATACAGGGTGCGCCCTGTAAAATTTTAAATTTGAATCAGCTTTAAAAAACTACTGATAATTTTTGCATATTTCTGGTTTAATTTGAAAGGTTAAAGTTTATCATTTAATAATAGTTTTTGCTCTTTCATACGATATTAGAATTGTAATGATACGACTTCGCGTTAAAAAGATATTAATTATTATTTTTAAATAGCGCAAAGTTGATAAAATTTTAATGGTACGGAATGATTGTCATAAGCATAATTGTCGTTCGAACTTTATTTATACTGTTGTTGCAACCATATTTTCCTTTTTTAATTTTGCAATAATACTTTTGTAACATTTAAACAATATTCATATTTCCGCAATCATTCTATTGCCAAAACGAAATTTAAAAAAAAACCAATACTATGATTGCGACGAACATACTTGTATTGCAGAGAACATATTATTGTTGCCGTGACCATATACTAATCATAAATATTCTCTGCTTTCTGTCTCTCACTCACTCTCGCACACAGACTTTACACTATTGTAGAAGTAATATTATAGAGAGAAATTAAAATCTCCGTTTGTACGAAGGTTGCTATATATATTTCTGGCCAAGGCAACACTAAGTGTTGCCTGGCGCCATCGGACTTTTTCATTGGAAAGTATGGCATTTTTTTGCATAAACGTACTCAGAACGTTTTGAAGTACAAACATCATTTGTGTTGTTTACAGCGATGATTTGAAAAAATCAATTTGGCACAAATATTGAATTAACTCGTGAACATTTTTGTGCGATAATTTTTCACAACTTTCGAGGTGGATTATCACGACAAGAGTGCATCGATGAACTTAAATCTTTGTATGGCGATAAAGCACCATCCTATAGCACTGTGAAAAACTGGTTTAATGAATTCAATCGTGGCCAACGCTCGCTCAAAGACGTAGGTCGTCCAAAAACGGCCGTTGTGCCAGAGAACATTGATGCCGTGCGTGAACTGATAATGCAAGATCGTCATGTGACATACCGTGACATAGAGGCATCCTTGGGCATTTCTTCTACCAGCATACATTCCATATTGCATGAACACCTTGGCCGTAAAAAAGGTTTGCTCTCGTTGGATCCCGCACAATTTGACAATCGCTCAAAAAAAGGCTCATGTCGATTGGTGCAAAGAAATTTTGAAAAAATACGATCGCGGTGCTTCAAAAGACGTTTATAAGATCGTCACAGGTGACGAATCATGGATCTATGCGTATGATCCTGAAACAAAACAGCAATCGACCATGTGGGTCGTCGAAGACGAGCCAAATCCAACGAAAGTTGTTCGTGTAAGAAGCACATCGAAGCAAATGGTTGCCTGTTTTTTCGGTAAAACTGGTCATGTGGCGACTGTTCCGCTTGAGCAACGTAGGACGGTCAATACTGAGTGGTACACCAAAATTTGTTTGTCTGAAGTCTTCGGAGAAATTCGAAAAACGAACAAGGGAAGACAAATCATTGTGCACCATGACAGTGCGAGCTCTCACACATCGGCTAAAACCAGCGTCTTTTTGACCGGCCAAAACGTCGAATTGATGGGTCACCCGCCGTACAGTCCTGACTTGCCACCCAATGACTACTTTTTATTCCCGCACATCAAGAAAAAAATGCGTGGTCAACGATTGTCGTCGCCAGAAGAGGCTGTTGAAGCGTTCAAAAACCATGTTTTGGAGGTGTCTCAATCGGAGTGGAAAAAGTGCTTCGACAATTGGTTTGAGCGCATGCAAAAGTGTATAAATAATGCTGAAGAATAATTTGAAAAACAATAAAACCATTTTTGATGATAATTATTCGCATTTTCATTATTCGGCCAGAAATATATATAACAGCCCTCGTATGCATGTAGATGTGAACTTACTCTTGAGCTTTTTGTATGCCTTACGGGTGCATTACGACAAAACTTACTTGGTAATGAGAGTTTTGTGGGGGTAGTTTCCTGTCACAGTGTGATGGAAGACAATTCAAAACAGAATAATGCGTAGACAAATCTAGCTTCTTATTCCTTAGATCCTTCAGAAGTTGTACAAAACAATTAAGATTACTTTTAGTATTTTTTTTTTATTATTTTATTTATAAATATTCAAAACTTTTGTCAATTCTTAAGGCTATATATTGTTTATACAAACGTTGTTTGCAAAAATAATAAAACTCATATTCATTGGTAAAGTTTTTGCGAATCATGGCCTTCACATCCTCATCGATATGAGACTTTCGATGGTTTTTATTACGATTCGTAACCTGATTGTTGAAAACTGTCAAAGAAACCAAAGGGTTCGATTAAAATCGATAAGCACCATTTATGGGACACAACAATTCGAACTTACTCTGGAAAACCTCCTTGACGCCCTTAAAGAATCGGGGTATATAATGTTCGAAAACGGTTAATGTTATATTGGTATCTTCCCAGGAGCCCACGACGGCATAATCCTGTTCAACATTACGTTTAGCGATTTGTATGGCATGGGGCGAGTCAAAGGGCCTACGCATTAAGGATATAAAATTAGCTTGATTTTGAGAAAAAAAACTTTAATTCGTTTCCTCATACTTACAAACATTCCTCCTCATGACCACAGAAGAACAACGATTGCCTTTTGTGATTGCCATCCGGATCTTTAATGGAGTACGGCACGTATTGACACTCGGGATCTCCACTGCGCACGCATTGATTGAAATCCTTTTTGAACCAGGCTACCGGTTTGATGGGAGCATCGGGATATTTGCTATAGTACAGGGCATTTTTATATGATCCCCTCACATAGAAATACCACGAAACCACACGTTCGACAGGATCTCTGACAAGATTTATCATTATGGGCTTGGGCGATTTCAAGCGGTTGAAATCCAACCAATTGCAATGCTCGATATAAACTGAACCCCGTTCTAGCTTGGCTATCCAATTAGCCTGAATACGTTGCTGGGCCGGAGTTCGCGTGCGAGTTTTTATATCTAGTGGGCCCGTCGTTAACACTTTCATGTCGTTCAGCGGGGCCATATGTTGCAGGAGTTCCATGAGTGCTTCACTGCCTACTTTGGCGGCACGATTGAAAAACAGTACTTCCAAATCGGCATATTTGGTGTTATTCAAACGGGCGGGTTTCATGCGATAGAGCTGTTTGAGGCGGTGGCGGGGAAAGGAAAGGGATACAAGTGTTTGGTTTTTGAGTTTTTATTACGGTATTGGTTCTTAGGAGTTAATGGGAAATTCGGAAAGTAGATTAAGTTAGTTAAAGGTACCGGAATGATAGCAAGGAAGGATATATTGTAAAGGGAAAAGGGTTTTGTTGGAAATTTTCTTATTCAATTGCATGTTGTTCAAAGTCCTTTGGGAAAGGGCAATCCCAAAAGCAGACGACCTTTTGCAGGTACAGATTTCTCCCACAAACGCAGCTCTCACTTCCCAGTGTAAGATATAGTGACATCTAGAGTTTGTATGCGTACTATTTCTCCTACAAACAGACTTAGGCCGTTTGTCCTTTTGTTTTCTTTACTTCGAGCATATTTAAGGGCAAACAGCTGATTCCAAATGCATTTGATATTATAATGGTCCATAGACCCATAAACTATAAGACAACCAGTTTCCATTAGCATCCATTCAACGTTAGATAGGGACACATCGATTTGCAATGCTTTAAGTACTTAAGTACCATGGGGTGTACTAAAAGTAGCCCATGATTCTAAAAGTAGCCCATGGTAGTAAGAGTAGCCCATAGTACTAAAAGTAGCCCATGGTACTAAAAGTAGCCCATGGTAGTAAAAGTAGCCCATAGTAAAAAGTAGCCCATGGTACTAAAAGTACCCCATGACACTCAAAGTACCTATGACACTCAAAGTACCTATGGCACTCAAAGTACCTATGGTACTCAAAGTACCCCATGGTACTAAAAGTACACCATGGTACTAAAAGTAACCCATGATAATAAAAGTAACTCATGATACTAAAAGTACCCCATGGTACTAAAAGTACCCCATGGTACTAAAAGTACCCCATGGTACTAAAAGTACCCCATGGTACTAAAAGTACCCTATGGTACGAAAAGTACCCTATGTAACTAAAAGTACCCCATGTCACTAAAAGTACCCTATGTAACTAAAAGTACTCTATGTTACTAAAAATACCCTATGGTACTAAAAGTACCCCATGGTACTAAAAGTACCCCATGGTACTAAAAGTACCATATGCTACTTAAAGTACCCTATGCTACTTAAAGTACTCTTTGCTACTAAAAGTACCCCATGTTACTAAAAGTACCCTATTGTATTAAAGTACTCTAAGGTATTAAAAGTACCATATGGTTTTAAAAATACCCTATGGTTTTAAAAGTACCAGAGGGTACCAAAAGTACCAGACGGTACTAAAAGTACCAGACGGTACTAAAAGTACCAGACGGTACTAAAAGTACCAGATGGTACTAAAAGTACCAGATGATACTAAAAGTATCAGATGGTACTAAAAGTACCAGATGGTACTAAAAGTATCAGATGGTACTAAAAGTACCAGATGGTACTAAAAGTACCAGATGGTACTAAAAGTATGGTACTAAAAGTACCAGATGGTACTAAAAGTATGATACTTAAAGTACCAGATGGTACAAAAAGTATGGTACTAAAAGTACTCTTTGGTACTAAAAGAACTGTGTGGTTCTTAAAGTGCTCTGGGGTACTAAAAGTACTCTGTGGTACTAAAAGTACCCTGAGTATCTACTCAGGCAGGCTAAAGCAGGCATGTCATTTGAGCCAAATGATAATAAAATAACGACTAAAATTCTGCATTTTTTATTTTTAATTCTTATCATCACAAAATGTTTTTGTTGCCACCGTGTGGAAAACAGGTGATTTCAAATTGTGCTAATTCGATACATTTTTGTTCCTTTTTTCTGTGCTACACTGAGACAAATTTATCCGAAATTGTATTCAGTGACGTATAAACTAGAAAAAAGATCTCAATAGATATCTCGTTTGCTTACTGCTTTTAATCACCTCCAGAATAACGCCTTGTACTCACCCTTCATATTGTGACCAGTGTTTGAAGCCGAATCGGTTCAACTAGAAGGCGCGTAGCCGCCGACAAATGTATACAATGCTGCCGGTGGCGGTTAGAGCGGCAGATATACTTATGCATACATTGCAGCTTTAAAGCCTGATTGTGCTAGTTTCCTTAACTTTATTTATTTAAAAAAAACTCGATATATTTAATTTGGTTTAAAAAAATACTTTATTAAAACATTGTTTTACAATTTTTCAATTTATTTCTATGTTGCGTTACTTGCCACAAGTATCTCACATTTGGCTCGATCTATCAATCTAACAGGCCATGAGCCTCAAGTGTCTTCAAATTAATCGCCAAATACTGCTTATACAAACGTTGCTTACAAAAGTTATAGAAATCATATTCATGTGTGAAGTTTTTCCTTATCATATCCTTGACATCCTCATCGATTTTCGGCTTACGTTTATTCTTATTCCGATTGGTGATTTTCTCATTGTGAACTAGCGGAAAAGGTCATACAAAAGTGTGAGTACATTTTTCACAGAACTATTTTTGATAGAAACTTACTTTCGAATAACATTTTGGCACCTTGAAAAAAACGCGGTATATACTTTTCGAAGACGGTCAAGGTCACATTGGTATCTTCCCAAGATCCGACGACAGCGTAATCACGTTCCACATGTTCTTTGGCCATTTGTATGGCTGCGGGAGAGTTGAAGGGTCTAGGGCGTAGTAGGAAGAATATTGATTAGGAACTTGAGTGGCAAATGTCAGGATAAGCCATGTCCAAGGTGAGAGTTTTAAAAATACGGGGAATTCAGATTGGGGTAACGAAATTCTTGTCGTTTTTTCACATCGAAATCAAACAAAAACAAAATCAAGAGAAATCACAAACGATATTACAAAGGAATTTTCAAATTTGTTTTTAAATCTATAGCAACATGGTCCACACATACTTATATAATCTATATCATAGAGCCAACATATTCAAGATATATTGGAAACTATACTTAAATTTATAACTTATAGAAACTTAATTAGACTTAAATCTCTTGTAAACGATAATTTAGTGGTTTCAACATATGTGACGCGCAAAATAGAAAGGGACCTAAGGGTAAAAACCAATTTTGTTCAGGAGAGTCATTCTAAAGATTTAAATACGTGTATCTTTGGTGATCCATCACTTTCATAAAACGCGCATATCTCTTGGAGGGATCACTTTTGGGGCATGGGATGATCGGTCTCATTCGATGCTCAGATGTTGTCCACATCAAAAAAAAAGTGAAAATTGATTTTTTACCCTTAGGTCCCCTTTCTCTACGCGCTGTGACATATAATGGCGACCGAAACCAGAGTTTGTAGCCGATATGGAATTAGCGGCGACGATGTAATGTTTTGACGACTAGGGGCTACGTCAGAGTTTAAAGCGGCATCGGCTTAAATATCTAAGGTATTTTTGCTTAGCCTAGCTTATATCGGCTGAGCCGTTGTTAAAATGAGAAAATGTGTTAAATATTTCATCTCTGCGCTGAATTTAAATACTTGTTGCTTCGGTAGTTACAAAACGCATTAATTTACCCTAAGAACTAAATTTGATTTATTTTCAAAGGGAGGTCCAACCATAATGCACGAAGTTTTTTGACCAACCTTATTTGACATTTATTTGTTTCGTGTTTGACAAATTCAACCATAGGTACACAATTGAGAAGATTATTGAAGACTTATACGAAAATGGGCGTTCAAATCAAAATGGATGTCGTGCACTTCGTGCACTGGTTGACCAAATGTGTCCACAATCGTGAGAATTGTGCGCAAATTTCAGCAAACCGGGTCTGTAAGAAATGGAAAAACACCTGTACATGCCCAGTTCTGCGGAAAACATTGATGTTGTACGCGACAGTGTAGCAGACAAGCCGCCAATTTCGACTTGTCGTCGTGCCCAACTATTGAAAATCTCACGAACATCACTAATGTGAATTTTAAATAAAGATTTGAATTTACACGTTTTAATTGACTCAGGAGCTGAATAAGTCTACTGATCATTTCAAGCGTCTTCAATACGCCGAATGGTTAGTAGAAAAGTGAATGGTGACTTTAGAAAGAAAATTATCTTCAGCGACGAGGCAGACTTTCGTTAACAATCAGAATTGCAAAATTTTGGCAAAAGAGATTCTTAAGAAGCCGATGCATCTACAAACAGTAAATGTTTGGTGCGGCTTATGAAGGCGTCATCGGTAACTATAAAATGGTGTTCGCTTTTGCCAGATGATAACGAACATCTTGTGGCCAGAAATTGAGGACATGGACCTGGACCATATGTGGTACCAACAGAATGTTGCCACTTGCCACACAGCCAAGGAAACAATGGCTCTTTTGCGAAAGATTTCCCAGCGGCTTCAAACTCTGGGCTACGCTCGGCTTTGCAAGGGCAATTTGAGCCGTTTCGGCTTTTAACTCTGATCTAGAAATTATATAGGTGCTTTTTCAGACTTACAAAACCTTACAGTTTTCGCACTTGTTTTTTTTTTCTATATAAAATTATTAGAGTTGCCAACCATTTGTCGGATTTGTATGAGTTGTATGGGTCTGAATTGTACTCGTATGATTCCAAAGAATTGTTTTTTATGTACTCGTATGTGTGGAAGTCTATAAGTTTCAAATCTATTTCAAAATCGATATAGGACAAATCGAAAGTCTTAAATAGGCCATAAACAAAATCGAAATGTTCTAAAAAGAAATCGCCATAAATTAGGAACCCAAATGATGTGATTAAAGTATTAATCGATTTGATTAAAATTGTATCAATGCTACACACAGTATTAGTTGAATGTGCCATTGTATTATTCTAGCTTGTGAAAAAATATGTCAAACCGAATTAACGTCAAGGCTGTAAACATTTGGTGATTGTAACAGATATTGTTGTTGTACAACCACTCGAACTTTGCTCAAGACATGCGGTTGTGACAACTAATGGCGTTAACTTTATTCTGTTAGAATAACTGAATTATTAGTTATCTGCACCATAATATAATCAAAGCTATAGTCTGACGGTATGTCAAACTGATTTTTTTTAAATTAGGATTAGGGCCGATTTCTATCTGACTATTTTCACCAGCGGCGATGTATACAACCAATTAAATTAACTTTAAAAAATTATAATAACTGAATTATCGGAACCATAACATAATCACAACAATCATCTTATCGTTTGTCAAATCCTAATTTTAAGCTGCCATGGAAGAAGGTTGTGCTTGTTTAGAATAACGGTATAATACGTTGTCTGTAGCATTATATAATCATAGCTTCATGGATGATTAAGAATTTATTATCTGTCATTATAGTTGGTTGTGACAACGGATTATTGTGGCTGTTCTTGATTAGAATAAATGAGTAATTAGTTGCCTGGTTCAAAAAATAAAATCAGGCTTTTCATGTAATGGTACATTAAATCGAATTTCCATCAAGATTATTAACATTTAGAGATAGCAAATGAAATTAATTGTTCGCCAAAAGGAGTTTGTTTTGTTTCGGCCGATTTCCATTTGCCTTTTTCTCACAAGAAGAGGTTGATGGATTGGAATTATTAGAGTAAATAAGTTATTTCTAATGGTTATCTTATGGTATGTTTAGTCGAATTATCGTCAAGATTTTGAAATTTGGTAAAAGCAAGACAAATTACTTTGATCCAATAGAATTTGTAATCCTACTATTCACCTCCCTTTTTCGGACATGCTTATCCTCAGCCTTAAGTGGGGTCTAAGCTTCAATACTTACAAACAATCCTCGTGATGCCCACAGAAGAACAACGATTGCCTTTTAAAATTGCCCACATAATCCTTTACCGAAAAGGGAACATACTGACATTCGGGATCGCCACTTCGTACACAAAAATTGAAATCTTTGGTATACCATTCGGTCGATTGGACTGGTTTATCGGGATTCTTTTTAAATTCAATGGCATTCTTATACGATCCACGGGCATAGTAATACCACGATATAACACGTTCCACCGGATCTCTAACCATATTTATGTAAATTGGCTTAGCTACATCAAACTCATCGAAATCTATCCAGTTCACATGTTGGATATAGACTGAACCTTCTTCCAGACTCGATATCCGGTCGACCAATTGCTTTTGTTCCCATCGCTTGATTTGACGTTTAGTTGGCTGGAACAGGCCATCGCGGTCAATGGCAATGTCATTGAACTTTTCCAAAACATTGAAGAGTTCCAATAAAGCTTCACTGCCCACTTTGGCTGCACGATTGAAGAATATAACCTCACTTTCAGCTTTACGGGTATTATTCAAACGATAGGCGCTCAGGGTGGCCAGCTAAAAGTGCGAGGGAGAGATAGAGAGAGAAGGTGTAGGGCAGATGTTTAGCAAGTCTCTAGGGATTTTGAGGAAAAAAGAAGCGAACTAAAGGGATGATTTGGAAGAAACAGTAAAGTTTTGAAAGAACGAAGCTACGTTGGCAAGCAAATTTTTGGAAATGATTAAAATTAAGTAGAATTAATTAGAAAGAAAGCGTTTTACCAGAAGAGGCAACTATGAAAAAATGAGCGACGGTTGGGGAAAAAAGGACAAGGACGAGGAAGTTATTGCGACTAAGGCAATAGTTTAATAGGCAATAAGACAATTGAAAAAAATAAAACATACAGTCCACAGACCATTTCGTTTATTAACCACAGGATGTGCTGTAGATGATGTGCCACAAATTCCTGACAAAACTAGAAGTGCTGGGAACTGGATTTGTTTGGGATAATGACGAGGACAGCTAATACTCGCAGCATTCGTCAGTATGAATAGGTTCTTAGGACATGTGAGAATGCACGCTTGAGTCTTCTTCAAAAAGATGAAAACTAGAAGTTCCTAGATAGTTTTCGTATACATATACAACAAATGGTTGGCAACTCTATTAATTACATGGGAAAAACGAGAGTAAAATTTACTAGTGTTGCAAGTCTTTTTCGCTGCACAAAAAACACATATTACTGATTTTTTTGAATACGTTAAGAAAAATCTAAATCAGAGATTCTGAAAAAGAAACAACATAAAGGTCTCGAACCAGAATAAAAAACTGCTCAAGTCATAGTACACCAGATTAATTTTTAATAAAATTCGGGAAGTTTCTTTTTTGCCGCGACTTAAATAATCTTCTTAATTTTTGTTTCTAATAAAAAGGGAATTCAATAGAAACAAGTTTTTATATTAGATTAAAATATGGACCATTTTAGACTGACGAAAACTAGTTGCTTTTACTAAAGTTTTCTAATACAAATAAGGCAAATGGTTGGCAACTCTATTTTTTCTATATGGAAAATGAAAGAAAACCCAGGTAAAGGTAAAACAAAAGGTAACAAAATCCCTGGCGTTTTTTATGCGAAATCTATTCGATTTGAACCGCATTCAAAAGAAATTACTAAGGATATCACTAAAAGATATGTAACATTCGAAATTTGTATTTGAAACTATAACAATTTTGTTTTAGGAGAATGTATATTTCTTGAAGTGCCCACATATATAGGGCTATCAGTCTGAAAAAGCTGTAAGCATAATTTGTAATTGATTTAATTAATTTGTTAAGTATGAAAGTCAATAGCAGTCAAGCTGATTTCCCGATTACATGCCTCCGTTTTTAATAGACTTAGCACGAGAACTAGCAGGAGCATACAAAAGCATTGGCATCATGACAACTAGCAGCTTGCAAGTGTTGTCCACACTTAAAAGAAATGGACAAATGAAGTTCGACCAATATTATTTTTTTAAGAAGGAGTGGCACCGGTCTTTATCTATCAGGGTGTGTTTTACTACTTGCCACCAACATACTCGTATATGCCAATTTTCATCGTCAAGTCGGTATAAGTTTAAGAGATATAGGCTTTCAAAGTTCAGGGTTGTATTTGAAGGGCCACGCCCTTTTGTGCTATAACCTTAAAAATATTTGCGTGACGATCGGAGTTGATAGTGGTGATATATGTATAACCAAAACACCCCCAAATAAATTCTAAAACTATACTGATTTTTCCAGAGGTTGACTTAGTCCTTGTGCGAAGGCTTCGGATTGTGTTCCATTATTAAATGACAAAGTTCAACCTTTCCAAAAAAACCAGAAATTTGAAAAAAATTATCAGTACTTTTTTTACTTATACAGCCGATTCAAATTTTAAATGGCCTACCCTATATATAGACCCCATTCACACTAAGTGACTTTACTTGCCGCAATTCTTAGTCTGTAGGAGAAAAAAGTAAGGGAAATCCATTTATCTAGTGTGAATGGGGACATACTTTATGGAGTCTAGTATTTAGAGATGTTGCAAACGAAATGGCAAAGTTAATATAATCTCTTTCCTTTTTTAAGTTTGCGAATCTTTACACAGAACCGTGGATGTGGAACACCTTGTAATTGACTTTGTAAAATTACAAAATAAACTAGGTTTGACGGATATGTTCCAGTGTTCGACGCGGTAAATTCATTTGCTGGCTCACACGCGGACCATTCCTTTATTTATGATGATTTTCAATTCAATTTTAGCTGATCTCCAACTTTTCAGGAGAATAACATTTGCAGATTTTTATGAAAGTAATCTCGTATTTTTTGGAAGGACGGTCATCAATACAACAGGTTCTGCACTTTCCCGATCTTTTGACAGGAGGGGCTATTGTCGAACTTAAAAAATTGTCAGTTTCTATTTATTGACCTATACAGTATTCTTCGCTTAATTACCTCCACAATTAATTGCCTTTCCCGGATATTTGCCTTAATTTCTGAATCTCCGTTATTTTTTCACACTTTCAACACGAACATTATCGGTAAATTACCTATTTCATTTAATTACCCTAAGAATTTGTACCCTAAAATCCAAGGGGCTTTGAATATCTGTCGCCTAATCAAGCCACCCCATGCATAGCTACAATTTGCGCAAATGTTTGCGTTGTGTAGTGGCGCTCTTACCCTAACAATCTTCAACTACAATTCTGGCAAATACACATAATCAGTTGTAAATACGTACATTTTTGATTGTTAAAGGAACCCCTTTTTATAAGTGCATCGTAATATTTTATCGTATTCTGTAATCACCCATTGTGGTAATTAACCGTATTCGTATAATTACTGTTATTTGGTAATTAAGCGTGTCCCTGTAATTACCTTACCAGAAATTTCGAGATTTTCAACAAGGTAATTAAGTGGGGTACACCGTAATTGCAATGATCTATCTGCACATCTAGGAGCCAAAACTTACCCTTGTTATTATCCAACAGGCCCTCAGTTCTGTCTCAGTCCTGTTTAGGTCACAGAGTTATGACCTTGGACTTGTCGATTCTATGTGATGCTTGCCAAGTTGGATAATTTTAAGGACACAAATCGGGAGTTTTGCAGAATTGTCAGCAACCTTATAATTGTTACCTTCAACATCAATATGTCTGGGAGGCCAACTTTTGCCCATTAACCCTCTTTAAAAAAAAAAAAAAAAAAAAAAAAAACAACTCCGGAGGGCCAATACGCCGAGCTCTTCGCCGCGCAAAATGACTAGACGCAACTAGTGAATGAACCGACACATACTCCGTGTGTAGAAGGGCACCATCACAATATTCTTGACCTTTACTTAACTTCACACCCTGAAAAGTACGAAGTTAATGTCCTTCCACCTCAATCACTTTTTTCAGCATTTTAATTGGAAACTGTGCTTTCTCGACAACGACGTAAATGCTGCTGCTGAAATGATCCAAAATATAATTTTATTTGGAATGAAGACATTTATTCCAAATAAAGTTATGTCGGCTAAACCAGCCAAAAACGGTTGGTTTAACCAGGCATGCAGGGATGCTGTCAGATCTAAAGAGGAGGCGTTCAGAAATTGGCGCCTAAACAAAAACGCCAATACTGAACTGCTGCGGAAACAGGCAAGAACTTCGTGTGCCAGAGTGCTTAGGCGTGAAAAATTTCTACACGAACAACGTCTACGCACAAAGGTTCTTGCTTCCCCCAGGGGAAGTAAGAGCTTTTGGTCGTTTGTAAGAAGAGTAAAGGATAGTTCATCATCTATCCCAACTCTTGTTAAAGACGATCAGGCATTCACTGACCCGGTTGATAAAGCTAACCTATTGGCTGAAATGTTCGCAGGAAATTCTTCCTTGCCGGAAAGCAATCAACCACTCCCCGTGATCGAAAACGTATCTAGTTCCATGCCTCAGATATTTTTTCGAACACGTGGGGTCAAAAGGGTTCTTGCGAATCTCGACGTAAATAAGTCCCCGGGCCCGGATGGTATTTCGGCACTTGTCCTGTGTAAGTGCTCCTCGTCGCTAGCCCGTCCATTACGCAACCTCTTCAACCTTGCTTATCGTGCGGGAGTCTTCCCAGCGTGTTGGAAGGTTGCGAACGTCCAACCAATCCCTAAAAAGGGTGAAGCCAATAATCCTGCAAATTATCGGCCAATCGCGATTTGCTCCGCGCTCTCTAAGGTAATGGAGAGCATGGTTAACCACCATCTTGTGAGGTATCTAGAGTCCAACTGCTTGCTTAGTGATCGACAGTATGGCTTCCGTAGAAATCGCTCTACGGGAGACCTGATTGCTTTCTTGACGGAGCGCTGGAGTCGGTCTATCCACCAGTTTGGTGAGAGTAAGGTTGTGGCTCTGGATATCTCCAAGGCCTTTGATAGAGTCTGGCACGGTGCACTCTTGTCAAAGCTGATGGCTTTTGGCGTCGGTGATACTTTCGCTCGTTTTATATCGAGCTTTCTTAGAGATCGCACTATAAGAGTTGTTGTAGATGGGTTCTCATCCAACAAACATAGGCTTACTGCAGGAGTACCACAGGGCTCTGTCCTTTCTCCCTCTTGATTTTTAATTTTCATTGATGATCTGTTGGGTCAGACCGTGAATCCAATCTACTCCTTTGCGGATGACAGTAACCTATGTCATTCATATTCATTCGACCGTAGGCCGAGTCTTCAAGATATTGAAGACAAAAGGCGAATTATGGATGAGACACTTGGCCGGGATCTACTGGCCATTTCCGAATGGGGTCGAGTGAATAGAGTAGATTTTAATGCGCGTAAGACACAGTGCTGCTTGTTGTCTCACAAGCGATTCGCTGACCCAACAATATCGTCAATTTCTATCTATGGTACGGATATTGAACAATCAGAAGCTCTTGATGTTCTGGGCATGAAAATACAATGTGACCCCCCCCCCCCCATCCTTTACTTTCCACTCGCCAACGCAATGCACCGCATGTATAGGGGGCATCCCCTGAGTGTTGGTTATTTAAAAGAAAAAAAAACGGGTTTGGCCAGATTTTTTTTTTCGATTTTAATTGTAATTTAAATAAAATTACAATTTAGTTGGAGACTCGAAACTTCGGTTTGCAGGGAAGTTACCGAAGTAGAAAGTGAGTTCCTTTAAGTCCATAGAGAAAAAAGTAAGAGTTGTTAGACTTCTTTTTTAACGAAAGTCATACATGACACACCCTGCTATATATATATACTTTTAAAAACATGTTCTGTGTAATGTTCACTAAAGAATAATCAAACGACAAGAGATCACATCGACAAGAGATATTGCCATATTACTATATTGCAAACTAACTGGCTAAGCTAGCAACCACCAACGAACAAGCTATATGGTGGGAGTAAAGCACTTCAAACTGCCCTTGGACTGGACGGACACTCCTTTAAATACGCATACTTACAAACAATTTTCGTCATTACCACAATAGAACAATGATTGGCGTCTGAAATCGTTAACTTTTTCTTGCATCGACAATGGCACAAAACGACATTCTGCATCCCCGGAACGGACGCACTCGTTGAAATCTTTTTTGAACCATTCTTGCGGTTTGACAGTTTTTTCAGGAAATTTGTTAAAAAATATTGCATTTCTGTAGGAACCCCTGATATAGTGATACCACGATATAATCCTTTCCACCGGATCTCGTATCATATTAACATAGATGGGTTTCGCCATATTCAAACTCTCGAAATCAATCCAATTAACATGCGATATATAGACGGATCCATCTTCCAGCTCGGTTATCCTTTTGGCAATTTTCGTCTGTTCTTCTATCTCCATATGGAGGCGTACGATCTGTGTCAAGCCACGGCGATCCACAGTGAAATCGTTAAACTTTCCCAAGGCTAGGAAAAGCTCAAGCATAGATTCACTGCCAACTTTGGTGGCACGATTAAAAAATATAACCTCTATTTCAGCTTTACGGGTATTATTTAAGCGTTTGGCGTTCAGGGTGGAAAGCTAAAATTGGAGGTTTATAATTTTAGGTCCGATTTTAGGGGATTTATGCTACAAATGCACTTACAATTTCAGCTATGTGAGATTTTTCTGAGATTTCGCCCAAGAGCAAGGGCAAGCTGAGAAGCGTTTGCCATAAGCTTCATTCATAGGTTTTGCGAAAACTATCTTACAATTTAAGCCATGTAGGCTTTTCGCTCAAAAGTAAGGCCAAGCTGTGAAGAATCAATTTTATAATGCTTCCAGCTTAATGCTTAGTAGCTTTTGTCGATATCAAATTAAGCATGGAAATTCTTTACAAGCTCGATAGCAGACAGCTGATTTCAAAGCGTACTTTTTAAATTTATATTATCAAGCTTTTCAAAGTATTCTTTAAACACAGGTGTATTTTTAAATGCATATTTAAGTGTAGCATGTATATTTAAAGCTGACTAATCTTAGAGAGCTTAGTATAATCTTACAGAATTACCTTGAGTTTAGCGGCGAAGCATAAGGACTCGTTAGCTTTAAATTGTTTGCCTTAAGAAACCACCATATATGATATTTGCCCTAAAAAGCTTTCTTATATTTGTTTTAAAAAGCTTCGCGGAACGTAGTTGACTTTTTATAGGAGCATTTTTGTAGAGGTTTTTATTACCTTAAGATATGCTGCGAAGCGTGTAGAATGCATCAGCTAACAGCTGATTGCCTTAGAAAGCTAATTACAATTTGCTTTTGAAAGCTTGTGAAAGCTTTTGGCCATTCGCTCAGTTTCTTAATCTATAATTTACAAGCATTAGGCATACAAGGGATTGATATAATATGTAACTTTTATATGAAATGGACGGAGTCATAGAAAATGCATTATTTTTAAGCACAAACAAAAAAAATCATTAGATGTAAATTTGTTTTTTAAATGCCACTTTTTTTTATTAGAAAAACAATTTAAAGGGAAAAGTTAATATAACTTGCACAAGTAAAAGCTTTTAATGTCAAGCACGTATATCAATTTATAAAGGGTTCAAAGTCCTAGGGGCCGATTTACATTATTAGAGTTGCCAACCAAATGCTCTGAGTAGAGCGACCTTGCCCAAATGCTCTGAATACCAGAGTGGCGTAGGTGGTAACATCGTGAATCAGCTGATGTCTACCGTAATGGCAATTCCATAAGGCGAGCTCGAATGCGTCTTATAGGCTGTTTTCACTACGGTCGCGTCCACGATTTATCGAAAATTTATAATGGTGTTTCCATTGTGTTTTGCGTCCACGTTTGCGTTCAAACAGCTGTTTGTGTTTATTTTTTTTTTGCTTTGCGAAAAATTTTAATATTTTTGTGTTGTGACATTATCATGGAGTTAAATAATATTATTATGCTAACCGCAGTGGAAAATGAGGATCAAATGGTATTGCATCTAATGGAAATGTGCAGTAGCAGCAGCGCTTTATGTTTATGCTGATAAACAGCTGTTTAAATAGGAATGTGCAATTTGCGGTGTTGCCATTAATAGGTATGGGTGGGTTTTGATTGCAAAAATAATCGAATTTATAGTAAACGCGACTTATCGAAAAACGCGTCCAATATGAACGCGACTTTTTTCCATACCTAACTGCCTATGTTTTTTGTATAGGCTTCAACGCGCGTTCATTGATTTTTGGACGCGGACGTGGACGCGACCGTAGTGGAAACAGCCTATTAATGTTTAAGGTTGAGACTTCGTTTACAAAAACTGCAGCCTTAAATTTGTTCGATAGTTGCAGAGAAGAAATGGCAATTTGACTGGGTGGAGGCAACATTTTAAAAATGTTGCAATCGAAATCGCCACAAGAGATTAAACACAATTGGAGTCGCTAGCTTTTGCGACTAGCCGCTTTACATGTTTCCAAAGCAAAAAAATACCGTCGCAATTAATTTCTTCCAACATAATATATATATTGAATGTAATTATTTTTTATTTATTTATTTCTCGTGTTTTATTTTATTACTGAAACTTTAAATGAATTTTATCGCCAAGATAAGCGACTTCAAATGTCTGCTACCTTTAACGCTTATTGTTGGGAATTAAGTCAACGCGATATTATGTAAAAGCTTTAAAATAAATTTCAGCAACACAATTACCTTGATGAAAGCATAGATTGAAGTCGAATACCTTTACGAAAATACAATTTAAAAAAACTCTTAAATTCGATTTTAAATATAGATAATATGGGTTAACTTTATTTTTTGTTTTAGATATACATGAAGTTTGTTTTGGATTACTTAATGTAACTTCATTAAGGCTTTTTTAAGGAAACCTATTTTCTTTTGCTGTTCCTTCAATTCCATCTCCCTTAATTCATTTTGTTTCAGCGCCAAAAATTGCCGGTGCAAACGTTGACGGCAAAACTGATAGAATTCAATTTCGCGCGTAAAATTGCGGCGTACCATATTTTTGATGTCTTCGTGAATTTGCGGTTTCATGGGATTGCTGTTTTTGTGTTCGGAACTCATGTCCACTAAAAGAAAAAACCAAAACATAAAATGAGGCTCGAAGGACATTCGAGGGTATTCAAGGTATTTGAGCACTTACGGTAATACATTTTGGTGGCTCCCTTAAAATAGCGTGGTATATAGTTTTCCAAGACGGTCAGGGTAATGTTGGTGTCTTCCCAGGTTCCAACAACAGCATATTCTTTTTCAACCGTACGTTTGGCCATTTCCAAGGGCAAACGGGCATTGAATGGCCTTAAAGTATTGTTTGTTAATGATTTGCAATGAATGCCACATATGCGAAAAGTAACGAGAGGGACGGTCTCAGGATATTTTTGGTTTTTATGGCAACTTTTGTGGTACTAAAACCGTATTAGTATGGGTTGATTAAAGACCGAATCAACCCTACTGGGCAGGCTATTATAAGTTAGTTACATGGCAAATGTTTGTAACAATCTTACACATGTTAAAGCTAAGCCCCGATCGCCTAAGATTCAATAACTTGTCTATTTAACGATGATCTGTCCGTCTTTGTAACGTTCATCTAAGACTGTCTTTTATTTCAAACTACAGGTAGTAACTGTTCTCCAAGGTCTTGAGGACGTCTAAGTAAAGACACTATAAAAATTGAAGAAGAATAAGTCTAAAATTCATATATGGCTTCCGCACAATTAGATATAGTTCACTAGATTTCAGGTCCTTTCGCTTGAAAAACCAAACATTGCATGGAATATTTATGAAATTAAATGCAGTTTATTATAGTTGACTCGCTCTTAGGATCGACCAGTAACTAAACTGATCTCGGAACGAATTTAATCGATCATAAAATAATTTGAGTCGCTAGGATATTTTTTGGGGATGATTTTCGGTGTTGAAAAACCTCCTAGGGTTTTTCAACACCGAAAATCATCCCCAAAAAATATCCTAGCGACTCAGAGTATGTTTTTTTAAATATGTGGTTCAAGGATACTGTGACCTTAGTCCAAATATTATTTTATATTCAAAAGAAATGAAAATTACTCACAACTCCAAAAAATATAATAAAAATATACTTTAATATATATAAAACCAGACTGCAGACTATATGTGGGTCCATATTGGATGAAACAAGTGCATTTTTGACTCATGGCTTTAGGATATTGCATTATACGTGGTATATATTTCCTCCCAAAATCCGAAAAAATATGTGAACCAAAAAGTAAAGGAGCGAGGGAATCCTATCCGGACTTAAGAAAAAACCCCACATTAAAAGGTTCGTTATGTCTTATAAATCATTGGATGACGCTGATCCTAGATTTTTTAATTTAAATTTTTTTAAATGATTGGGAAAACACCCCACCCGCGCTTAAGACCATTCCCCTCACTTTTCATTATCTTTCGCAACTTACATGCACTTGTGCTCATTGTGACCGCAAAAGAACAACGTCTGCCGCCTATGATCGCCAGTGTGCTCAAAACCGGAACCCTCGATGTACGTGCATGCCTTGTCCTTCTTCAAAACACACTGGTCGAATTCCGTATTCACCCATTGTGGATTTGGCATTTGCTTTTTGTGCATACGACGTTTTGGCACAAAAATCCATGGGGCCCGTATGTAATAGTACCAGCTGATAACACGCTCCACAGGATCTCTGACCATATTCATATAGATTGGACGCGGCTCCTCGTAGTCGGTGAAATTCAAAAAGTTCACATGAGTCACGAAAGCGGTGCCCTCTTCCAAATTGCCAATATTATCGATGGCGTTCTCCACTTCCTGATTGTCCAAGACAGTTCGAATGCCACCTTGTTGCGGATCAACTTCTACATCGTAGTCATGGACTTTGCCCAATTTCTTGAGGAGACTAATCATCTGGACACTACCGGTTTTGGGTATACGATTAAAGAAGAGTATATCCACCTCAGCTCTTTGGGTATTGTTCAATGCATCGGCACTTAAAGTAGTAATCTGGGAATAGAAAGAGAGACGAGGGAAAAAAGAGAACGACGCGACAGGGCGTTAAGGTGAGATGATGGCAGTCATTTCGTTGGTTTGTTGTATCAAAGAAAACTAGCAAGATACGAGAATAACAAGAAAGAGAGGTTGCTCTCTGTAAAGGCTATGACTACGCTCTGAATTTAAATGGAGAAAATTCCAATTAAATCCTGCGTGCGTCAAGCAGTTTAGAAGAGAGCAACCGATCAGCCTTCATTTGAAATCTCATAATTCTTTTAACCCACCAAACCGTATTAGCACCGGATGCAAGTGGATGAATGCAGAGGAGTAGAAGGAAAAGGAAGCATTAGGAAATGGTCAGTAGAGCTTTAATGTTCTATTTTACGTTGCAGCGATACATTGAAGAAATACCATAAAGAGATAAGGCAAAATTTTGAAGGACGCAACTAAAGAAATAAAGCTATGGCTTTGTTGGGAAACATTTAATTATAATATCGGCTCATAAATTATTTTTTGTGAGTGAAATTCTATAAAGTTCACTTTAACTTGTAAATTTAGAATTAGAAAATCATAATCTGTATACCCTCTACCATAAGATGGAGTTTTTACTAAACTTGGCATTCACTTTGCAACCCGGCCTACAATTATAGGTGCTTAGTGTAGCCAATCACCTTTTTCTAAACTCATAAATTTGAGATACTATCAGATTTTGTTTAATCTCGGTTTTTTTGTGCAGACTGTTCAACACAAATAAAAGAAGCTGCAGTCGGGACCTGGAAAATTTAGCCCCGTACTAAAAATCTTTAGTACTAAATGATTCTGTTTATCAAAGTCTTAAAGGGAATATAGTAGTCAAGTTGCTTAGGTATAAGAATTCATGTAAAAGTTCCATTGCTTTAGCGTAGCCATAAATGTCCATTTAGTCTTGACGGTTGACGGTAGGCAATCAGCTATTTCTGTTGGGGTTTGCATTTTGCATGTGTTAGAGGGAGATAACTACAGTTTGACGGTTGACGGCGGTAGACTTCTGCAGGTTGCAGAATCAACCGTCCACCGTCAAGACTACTCGTAATTGGGCCTTAAAACCTTTTTTAAAGCTGGCGATTTTCGGTCTACGAATTGTTAATCTGTCCCCAAGTTAAGGTTAATTTTCCATAAAATTTCATATTTGATGTAACAAGGAAATTCCATTTTTTGATTACACACGTTTATAAAAGCCGGCAATTTAGGGAAATCTTTAAAAATAGTACATAAGTGAAGTCGTGTCCATGTTTGTAGATGGACAATTATATGGCCCCTGGGCCCAGTCTAACTTTATAATTTAGCCCAATCCTAAAAATGGCTAATTTTGTGTACTCGTATACGTTAGAAAAAATCGTTTTTTTTGGGATCAAGATCAGCATGGTTATAGGGACCGGATTTTGGTTCCTAGGATGCATAGGATTGAACCAGATACTGAAAAGATTGCATACACTTCTATTTGTCAATAATTTTGATACCCCTGTTTAAATGGGATGGATTTTCATTCTTCAAAATTTAACCAAATCGTAAAAATATTTACATTTTTGGCATTATAAAGAAATTGGGTTACATGATATCCATTTGTTCGTGTATACAGAAAGCCGGTTTTGGGTCCCTAGGTCATATTTATGGAGACTATTTTAAAAATCGACATATTCCTCCAGATTCTCCAGGACTTGCTGATATGTAGTCCATCGCAATATTTTCATCTGAGTTAGTTACCGATTGTCCTTTATAAATTGTGTCTAATTTTATTTAGTTAGAATGGTGAGATCTAAATTCGAGGGAAAAATCGTGTGGGAGCTACATCTAAATCTGAACCAATTTTATTCCCTTTTGCCCCAAAAAAATACTTATGCCAAATTTATTACGTTTGGACAACAGTTGCTACTAGTGGATCCTATTAAATTATAATATTTATATAATACGAGTATTAATCGTTACAAATATTTGCCATGGAACTTATAATATCTATTCACTAATCTAATTTTTTGTAATTTAAACTCAGACTTTATGTTCTATACGCAATAGATAATTTATTTGCTAAGAAAAATGTGTCAAACTTTGCTTAACGTTTTCAACAAAAAGTTTTTATACCCACAGTGTCGTACAGAGTATTATGACTTAGTGCTGATTCTAGCAACATCTTAAAGGAATGAAGATAGAACTTATGTTAGGTATAGCTCTCGATTAAGAATCTATCGTTGCAATCAAAGTATTGGTCGCAAAAGTTCTATTAGCATTTTGCCTAGTTAAAGCTCTGCCTAGGTAAAGCTAATAGATTTTTTCTACAACCCAACGCGATAGACATCTGCTTTTTACACAAAATCCGGTAAAGAATCTAGTAGCTAAAATGTTCATACCAATTTAAAGATTAAAGATTATTTAGGCAGCTCTGGTCTTCTAGCATAGATTTTTTTTGTAGATTCTTTAAATGTCTTTTTTAATCAAATTCTTTTTCTGATACAAAATATACGATCTAAAATTTAATTCAAAATAAGGCAAGCTTGACTAAAGTATAACCAATCAAAAGATAAATTCTTACTTTTGAACTCGATTCAAACAGCCTGATTTTACAAAACGAATTTGTCTAAGATGCCAATCCGTCCGTTCGTTCGAGCTTCCATCTATCAACCAAAGTATTGGTCGCAATTGTACTTCGATTTTGATGAAACGTGGTACATTCTTCAAGTTTGGGCCAAGGACGAACACATTTAAAATGGTCCACATCGGTTCATATTTTGATATCATACATAGGCTTTTCCCAATTTCAGAACTTACAGCTGCAAACGGTATATATTACATCCGAAGTCGAGCAAGTTTCACAAAAAACGTTACCATCTTTGGTAAATTTTGGCCATATCATTTCATGTTTTCGAATAGCTTCCACAACAAAGCCCCCTTCCGCTTTAAAGACCTGTAGCTCAAGAAGCCATAAATTACACCCAATCACGCCCAAAATTTGCATGGTTTGACCATTAATTAACTGTGGTGCAACTGGACTATATAGGTCCATATTTTCAAGTAGCCCCCCCACAGAGGTCCCTCCGTTATTTCAGAATCTTCAGCTCTTAAAGCCACATATTACACCCGATTCCAGCCAAATTTCCCATTAAGCGTTGCAAGTGAGCAACACCCATTTCCTGTAACATTGGACCGTATGTATTTGCACAACTCCCACAATAAGTTCCCTTCCGATTTGAGGACCTGCAGCTCTAGAAGCCACAAATTAATCCCGATTACGCTTTAATTTTGTATGGTACGTTATGACCGACAAATAATTAACTCTAGCGAAGTGGTGTAGAGTATCTCATAGTCGGCTTCGCTTATACTTGTTATAAGTATGATCGAGTCTGTGTAGAAAAAAACATTAATAATTGACATTTTTTTGCATATCCAGTCATTGTAACCGAATTTGTTGCCCCCTAAAGTTCAACCATGCACCTTTTTTTTAAATAATTATAGTGAAATACTAAAAAAGTACATATTTCAGAACAAAATGTCCAAGTCTTCCTTTTATCAGTATAAGGAAAAATCGAGATTAAAAGTCAACTATTCGATTAATTCTCTACATAAAATTCGATTTCGACTTCTACAATTATATTCTATCAAAAGTACATTAATCGATTAGTCGAAAATCGAGATCAGTATTATTCTTTTTGTATAATAATCGAGGCTAATAGAACCACCCTCATGTGGGGGTCTGTTTTTTTTATTTTCGTAAGGTTTATTTAATTTATTACAGATTTATTTAACACGCGGTAACATGTCATAGCGATCGTAGCGTCTAATCCACTTTGGGCAGAAATATAATTGTCAAAACATCTTTGCTGTTCGGGCAAACACTTCATTAAATAAATTGTTCTACTTTATAATCTTTTTCACAACATTTTACTGTACAATTCTATATTTAAACAATAAATTTGTTTTTTTTGTACAATTTTTGGTCGATGGAGGATAAATTCTTTAGATAAGTCAGTGTAAGGAAATTATTATTTTAGCAATTTTCTACGTTCTTCGCAACAAAGGCGATAAATTGGCCAAGATGGTCGATGTGCTTCTTCTATGCAATAATGTAGAAAAACAGTACTTCAGTAACGCACCAACTCTCAGTTATTTTTCTTCACTCGATTGCACACAATCACAAGAACGCTAGAAGGTCAATATTGAAATACAAAAACACAGAAAATCCTAAAGTCGCACACTTTAAACGCAAAAAACAGCATTCCCATAATGGTTTTTAATCATCTCTCGTTTTTCGATTTTTCAATAAAGCTCATATCGCCCATTTTGTACAATTTATCATTTTTGCTTTGCAAGATATGGACATTCGATTACCGTTATCGATATATGATATCGTCTTATTTGTAATGTATCGAATTGATCTAAATGAAAGTACTGTAGCAGCAACAAAGCATGTGTTTTAGAATAGGGTGATTAAAAAAAAATAAAGCATAGAAAAGAATCCGATTATTAAAACAAATTTTATGATACGAGTATAAAAATAAGTAAAAAATTAATCTTTTCAAATGAACTTGTTCTTATATTCTATATATTATTTAAGTATTCGATACAAAATCGAAAAAATATCGCTACACATAGACATACACACCATTAATTCCATTATATTTTTGTAATAAAACACTAAATTTCTTCATTTTCATTTAAGTATAAAGAGCATTATTATTATTAGTACAACTTTATTAAAAGTCCATTTATACGAGTATTCAGAAGTTCAGGGAACGGTTATTTTCACATCATAGTTCATAGTTTAAAATATTACAAATAACTTAATTCATTAGAGATAGAAAGAGCGAGAGCGCCATGCTGTCAATTAGTTGTAATTAATCATAACTTCCTCCTTTTTGATGGCAATATATTGCTTATACAAACGTTGCTTGCAAAAGTTATATAATTCAATTTCGAATGAGAACTGAACCTTTAGTTTTGCCTCGACTTCTGGTTCCAGGCTGGTATCATGCGGTGTTGCATTCTTTTTGAATTTTCCACTTTTGTCACCTACAAATGAAGAGCACACATAGGTTGGTCGGTAATCTTACGATATTTGTTGCTTGCACGGATGTCACCACTTACTGTAGTAGAGCTCAGTAGCGCCTCGGAAAAATCTTGGTATATAGTGTTCCAAAACGGTTAGGGTAATATTGGTGTCCTCCCAGGAGCCGACGACGGCATATTCCTTTTCGACATTTCGCTTAGCTATCTGCATGGCGGCTTGAGAATTGAACTTTCTAGAATTTGTGGGATTTGCAAAGACATACTTAGTATAGAGCGCAGTATATATAAACGGTTATATTGTCGAACCAGATCTTTTGGGCGGGGGTGGCCCTCTAACTATTTAAATATCTTACTACATTGTTTCAAATTGTGTTCAGAGAAGTCCATACTGAAATCCAGTACTTTCACGAGCTCCAGTTAATCTAAATTTAGAGCTAAACAATGATAACTGAGTAGCTCTGGCTTTAGATTTACTACAGATTGTGATTGTATCTTTACAGCACACAACAATTTCCGAAAATAAAATCTTATATTTAAAATTTTCATTCCGAAAAAAGATCATTTAGGCAGCTTTGGGTTCTAGCATGGAATTTATTTTTTGAGTAGCATACAGCAATAGCTACTGTTATAGCATACAGCAATAGCTACTGCTATAGCATACAGCAATAGCTACTGCTATAGCATACAACAATAGCTACTGCTATAGCATACAGCAATAGCTACTGCATACAGAAATAGCTACTAGCATACAGCAATAGCTGCTGCTATAGCATACAGCAATAGCTGCTGCTATAGCATACAGCAAAAGCTGCTGCTATAGCATACAGCAATAGCTGCTGCTATAGCATACAGCAATAGCTGCTGCTATAGCATACAGCAATAGCTGCTGCTATAGCATACAGCAATAGCTGCTGCTATAGCATACAGCAATAGCTGCTGCTATAGCATACAGCAATAGCTGCTGCTATAGCATACAGCAATAGCTGCTGCTAAAGCATACAGCAATAGCTGCTGCTATAGCATACAGCAATAGCTGCTGCTATAGCATACAGCAATAGCTGCTGCTATAGCATACATCAATAGCTGCTGCTATAGCATACAGCAATAGCTGCTGCTATAGCATACAGCAATAGCTGCTGCTATAGCATACAGCAATAGCTGCTGCTATAGCATACAGCAATAGCTGCTGCTATAGCATACAGCAATAGCTGCTGCTATAGCATACAGCAATAGCTGCTGCTATAGCATACAGCAATAGCTGCTGCTATAGCATACAGCAATAGCTGCTGCTATAGCATACAGCAATAGCTGCTGCTATAGCATACAGCAATAGCTACTGCTATAGCATACATCAATAGCTACTACTATAGCATACAGAAATAGCTGCTGCTATAGCATACAGCAATAGCTGCTGCAATAGCATACAGCAATAGCTACTGCTATAACAAACAGCAGAAGCTATCGCTATAGCTACAGTCGCACCTATCACTAATGCCATAGCGACAACTTAAGGTATAGCCATCACTTCCGCTAAGTTACAATAATCGCTTTCGCTAAAGCTACAACCATCGCTTCCGCTAAAGCTACTGTCATAGAAGCAGCTATAGCCAAAGCCATCACCATAAACACAAAACAGCTACGGCAACAATTTTTAGATATAGTTAAATCTAAGTTAAATCGGTCCTAGAGATATGTGTAATGGCAGTCATCGTCTATGCTGAAAGCTTCATTTAAACCGCCCTTTCATAGACATAATCCTATAATATAGTCCAAAACATACAACTCTTACTCTTGAGTTAGACCTAAAGTCCAACCCAACTTTGTTTTAATACGGCTACTCTTGGGGTAATTCTAGGATTCATAGTATCTTACGCGCAACTCGGACGATTGCCACATAAATGCAAGGCAAAACGACGCCAATCGCTGTTATAATAAATATGTGCATCAAATTGGCATTCCGGAATCTTTGCCTGTTTCACGCAATCATTAAAAGATGTCTCGAACCATTCTTTCGATTCCATTTTACGACCTCTTGTTCTCACATAGTAATTGAATACGTCGGCCGTACGTATGTAGTAATAGGCACTCATCACCTTCTGTATGGGATGTCTAACGAGATTGATATAAATCGGCTTGGGCAGACCAAACTTTGTAAAGTTCACCCAATTGAGGTGCTCCACATAGGACATGGGCTCGTTCACCTCGCTTATTTCTTCGGCTATGGCTTCTTCTTCCTCGTATGTAAGAACCATGCCACTCTTCTGATACTCATGATTGACATATGGAGTGAAGTGATTGATAAACGACAGTTGATTCAAAAGGGTACTTAGCGACTGAGAGCCGACCTTTTCGAGGCGATTGAAAATCAGGCATTCCTGCTCAGCCTTGCGAGTATTGTTTAAACGATTTGCCTTTAGAGTGTATAGCTTGAAAAAATGGGGAAGAGGAAAAACAGTATTCATGGTAGTGGCTATTTAAGGGAATACAAAAATGTTGTCGCTCGTATTCTATAAAATGCAACACGAACGAGTTCGTTGATTTCTCCAGTACCTTTTTTAGTACGTCGAAGTCCCGCTCTGCGTTTTAAAGAATACAGCGGTTGGGTTTTTAAGCGTTTCTCGAAAGCTTAAAGCTTGTAAACAATAAGGCAGGTACTTAAAGCTTTAACTAAGGCTGAAAGCTTTTGCCAAGGCGGTAAAAGAGGACTTTCTTTTAATAAAATAAATTGTGGACGCTATAATTTGTTTGCTCATTGCTCTATGCTAAAGCTTTAAACTAAATCTGAAGGGCAAAGCTTTTTTTATGAGAAATCAGCCGGCATATTCTACTTAAAACTGATACCTATCACTAATGTCATAGCGACAACTTAAGGTATAGCCATCACTTCCGCTAAGTTACAATAATCGCTTTCGCTAAAGCTACAGCCATCGCTTCCGCTAAAGCTACTGTCATAGAAGTAGCTATTGCCAAAGCCATCACCATTAACACAGAACATCTACAGCAACAATTTAGACTTAGTTAAAGCTTCATCTGAAATTTAAGTTAAATCGGTCCTAGAGATAGGTGCATGGCAGCCATCGTCTACATTTAAACCGCACTTTCATAGACATAATCCTATAATATAGTCCAAAACATACAACTCTTACTCGTGAGTTAGACCTAAAGTCCAACCCAACTTTGTTTTAATACGGCTAATCTTGGGGTAACTCTAGGATTCAAAGTATCTTACGCGCAACTCGGATGATTGCCACACAAATGCAAGGCAAAACGACGCCAATCCTTGTTATAATAAATATGTGCATCAAATTGGCATTCCGGAATTTTTGCCTGTTTCACACAATCATTAAAAGATGTCTCGAACCATTCTTTCGATTCCATTTTACGACCTCTTGTTCTCACATAGAAATTGAATACGTCGGCCGTACGTATGTAGTAATAGGCACTCATCACCTTCTGTATGGGATGTCTAACGAGATTGATATAGATCGGCCTGGGCAGACCAAACTTCGTAAAGTTCACCCAATTGAGGTGCTCCACATAGGACATGGGCTCGTTCACCTCGCTTATTTCTTCGGCTATGGCTTCTTCTTCCTCGTATGTAAGAACCATGCCACTTTTTTGATACGCATGATTGACATACGGAGTGAAGTGATTGATAAACGACAGTTGATTCAAAAGGGTACTTAGCGACTGAGAGCCGACCTTTTCGAGGCGATTGAAAATCAGACATTCCTGCTCAGCCTTGCGAGTATTGTTTAAACGGTTTGCCTTTAGAGTGTATAGCTTGAAAAAATGGGGAAGAGGAAAAACAGTATTCATGGTAGTGGCTATTTAAGGGAATACAGAAATTGGCCGCTCGTATTCGATAAAATGCAACACGTACGAGTGCGTTAATTTCTTATGTACTTTTCTGGTACGTCGAAAAAAGCGCGAAGACCCGCTCTGCGTTTTAAAGGATACAGCGGTTGGTTTTTAAGCGTTTCTCGAAAGCTTGAAGCTTGTAAATACAATGAGGCAGGTACTTAAAGCAAAAACTAAGGCTGAAGCTTTTGCTAAGGCAGCAAAAGAGGACTTTCTTTTAATTAAATAAATTTTGGACGCTATAATTTGTTTTCTCATTGCTCTATGCTAAAGCTTTAAACTAAATTTGAAGGGCAAAGCTTTTGTTATGACAAATTAGCCGGCATATTCGACTTGAAACTGCTACTAAAAATGTCATTTGTTTTTTACTTGCGCAGCACTGCAACTTGGTTTTTTTGTAATCAAAAAAAGATGAATATAAAGCTTAAGCTAAAGCGTTTCTGGCGTTAAGCGTTGCTATGGACCTACACTTTAGCTGTGGTTGACTTAAGCCTACTAGCTAATTTAAGCTTTAATCTAAGATAAATCTTTACCTAAGTGCAAAGAAAAGCTTTAAACCCATTTCTAAAGCCTAATATATCCAACTAATGCTGGAATCTAGAATATATAATCTCATATAAACTATCAACTGACACACAACAGAATTCACTTAACCCTTTATCTGAACTTGAATCCTACAAGAGAAAGCTCGCTTTATTTAAAATGTACATAACCTTTAACTAAACATAAACCCTGTATGCGAAAGCTCGCTTTACTCTTCATGAGAACTGTGGCGTTTTAGGAAACGTTTCTCCTACTGACCTTAAACAAACCAACCTACAAATGAAACTTAAATAGAGTTTGGACGTTTATCTAAATCGTTGGCTTAGTTGTTAAGCTTTTTTACCTATGCTGTGTATTTTTATACCCTCCCCTGTAGGTTGGAGATTATAATAGCAATAGTGGCCAAGCCAATTAATAAAAGACCCTCAACGTTGATAGCTAAACGTTATAAGCCGTCTAGGATTGACAATAGGAAAAACCGGCACAGGGGGGTATGGGAAAAGTTCTCCATTAAGGGACTAAAGGTAAATCGGAACAGGTACAGTATTTAATCGGCATGATTTTTTTGTGGACCGTAGGAGGCTTGAAAAGAGCCCGAACAATATTAAATATGGACATATAGACACTTTAATTAAAGCGAAATTTACTGCAAAGCCAAATATGAATATATTTTAAGTATTTGGCTGGAATCATGCTAAAAAGCAGTACATTGATTAGGACCGTATAGGGCCTAAAAATGGCTCGTATGGTCAAACGAGCGATAAATATGGTCATACAGACAGTCATATTAAAGCCAAATTTACTGCAAATCCAAATATGGATATATTTTGAGTATTTGGCTGGAATAATGCTGAAAAGCGGCCCATTTTAATATCGAACTTGCGGTAAAGGGTACATAAGATTAGCCCTGGCCGAATTGTTAAACAATTACGGAAAGTTTAAGAAAGTCTATTAGACATATAAAAAAGTCCAAAACATATTGCCATTAACTTCCAAGCACAGAAGTTTTAGAAGCTCTGAGAGAAGTTTTTATTTTGCTGTTTTGTTTAATATTCAAAAAAATAAAAATCCTTTTTCAAGCTTGAGCTCTTTTTAAAAGTTCTGATGTTATGACCTGGCCTAAAAGGCAAAAGCTTAATTTCTTCCATCGCAAACTGATTGCTATTATTGAGCTTTTGACTTCATACCTGACGCCATAACACCAGAGCTTTTTAATGCCAATTATCTTCATATCAAAACTTCTCTTCGACTACCGGCAGATAAGAAATATGCGGCATAAGAAAAATTTGATTACGATTTTTTAGGTATTAACGTTTTAAGTTGAATTTCTGCTTCAACTAACGCCTGGTTTATACAACCACTGAAAAACTGAGTCTAAATCTAGAAAACCTTACATTAAAGCTAAACCTAAATCGTATTTTACCCTCATTACACATAAAACACAACGCAAAAGCGAAAGTTTTATTAAAGAGAGAAGTACCCGTAATAAGCTGTGATTGTTGTAGGGGCTCAATAGTGCCGGAGTGACAGCCGTTTGCCTAAGAATTGCTGGGTGAATCCGGTACATAGAACCGGCTAACGTGGTAAAACTTAAGGTGTTATGGCGTGTTGTTTATAGGCAAAAGCTTCAAAATAAAGCTTTTGTCTTTCTATCCCATTACTAGTGCTTTTTAATGGTATTTGTCTCTATATTTAAATTATCTAGATATGTCAACAAAATACGTCTGATGAGGTGGTAAATAGGCCTATCGAATACACACTTAGCTTAACTAACCTAAATAAGAATCTACACTTACAATTACACCTACAGTCCACATATGAAAATAAACGTTAGTCTTAGGCCGGGACGCAATAATTTCGCTACCCCCGGGTGAAATTTTCTTTGTATAAAAATCTGCCTGTCGAATTCAAATAACTCCCTATAAAATTTATTTAAAAGTCACTTGCTAAACTGGTCTCTAACTTAAAAAACCCTGCTACTCTCTCTTAAACCCCCTTCTCCTTTTGCAAAATAAATCTCATCTGCTGGCTATAATCTTCGCCTGCGTAAAATTTACTATTTCAGATATCTTACACGCAATCCGGATGATTACCACACAAATGCAGGCCGAACCGACGCCAATCCTTGTTATACTTAATGTGTGCCTCAAACTTGCATTCCTTGATCTTGGCCTGTTTCACACAATCATTGAAACTTGTATCGAACCATTCTCTCGGTTGCAATTTGCGGCCTCTTACTCTCATGTAGAAATTGAATACATCCGCCTGGCGAGTATAATAATAGGCACTCATCACCTTCTGTATGGGATGCCTAATGAGATTTATGTAGATGGGCTTGGTCAGATCAAATTTTGTAAAGTTCACCCAATTAATGTGCTCCACATATGACATTGGCTCTTTTACATCACTTATATCTTCAGCGATTTCTTTTTCTTCGTCTTCAGAAATGATCAAGCCGCTATGGGGGCGAAACTCGTTTATATACGTCTTAAAGCTGTTGCGAAACGAAAGCTGATTCAAAAGGGTACTTAAGGATTGCGAGCCCACCTTTTCTAAGCGATTGAAAAACAGGCATTCCTGGCCAGCCTGGCCAGTATTATTTAAATGTTTTGCATTGAGTGTGTACAGCTTGAAAAATGGGAGAAGAGAAAATTGAAGTTATGGCTAAAATGTCAAAGTTTAGTTTTTGCGTAAAATGCCCACTTACACCTTAAGCGTTGCTCGGAAACGGAAATTAGAGAACTTGCGGGACAGATAAAAAAATTAGGTTAGTTTACCACAAAAGCTGGAAGAAAGTTATGGGCCAGTTCTTATTACTTTCTTAAAGTTTTAATAATCTGAACAAAATATATTTAAAAAAGGTAATTATACAAATATCCTTAACAGCTTTTTAGGCCAATGTAAAAAAGTACAAACGCAAGTATAGTGCTTTCAGTAAACATATTTTAAAGCCAGAACGTCAAACCTTGAACTACTTTATGATGTGGCACATAAAGGCTAAACTATCCAGCTACTACCACAGCTTCAAACTTACGTTAAGCTGCATAATTCAAATTCTCTTGATAAATTAAAAAATGTATTTTAAAAAAATCCAATTCTTGAATGTTTGCCTTTTTGCTCTGTTCAACATTCAAGACAATGCAAAATGGTTCAATTAAATGCAAAAAGCCTTTCAGATATTCACTTACTCTCCAATTACACTAAAAGCAATACAAAAGCTCGCAAGAATGGTAAAAAAAAGAAAGTCGGAATGAGGCACGAGAGCATACCAGATTCAAGCCAAGACCCGATAACCGGCCGGCGTATCGTGAAATTTTGAACGAAATTGCCGTTTTCATTGAAAGATTTCCGTTTTCACTATTAACTTTTGTTGACAACTAACACGAAAAAATACCTGATTAGGTCCATTTTAAAGCTTCAGTCAGCGTGATAGTCGAAGACAAAATATATGCGTAGTCAGGAGATTTCGGATTTACTTACAATGCACGACATTGGGTAAGAACTTTAATTTAATATGTAGTGTCTTAAGACATTTAACTCTCTGATTGGGGAGTTTCTTGAGAAAGCTCTCGCTCAAATTTTGCGTTAGTGGAGGAAAACTATAGATACAAATTATATTTTTTTCATTTAAAACAAAAATAGAAAAGAGCTTTTGTTTAAAGTACTCGTATTTTTTTTTTGGTTAAGCTTTTTAGAACATCTTAAACTAGAATTTTTAATTGTGCCTTGACCTCATAAATTAACTTTAGTGAGAGCTTTTTGTGTTTTTCGATTTGCAGAATACCAAAAGCTCTGTTAATATACAAATGTTCTGACCTATCCATAGAAAATAGTGAGTTTTATCAGAAAATTTATATCATAAAAAGAAGTACAATTTAAAAGCTCTGGGGTTACAACAATAACGCTTTTGCCCTTAAACTGATAGCTATAACAGCAAAACTTGTTAACGGTACTTCTTCCTATTTAACATAACTTCTATGGTATTACATAAGAATTCTCTTTTTTTCATTAAGCTTTATTTTAATGATGTGTTACATAAAAGGGATTTTAAGACCACCTCATGGATGTTAAAATTCTAGTTGGATGAGCCTACGTTTTTCTGGTAGAACCATTTAGAAGCTCTTAGGTTACGGTATGAGACATAAAGGCATACGCCTAAAACAAGTGAATGTTTTGCTGTGTATAGCTAAAGCCTTTGTCCTTAAAAGCCACTTTATTTGATCAGAGCTTTTTACCGGTCATATCCTCTACAATATAACATTATCTGTACAAGCTGGTAAAAATGTGGATGATTAGCTTTTCATTGCTGTTGCAGCTGTTGTTTGTTTAAGGTTAGATCTTTTTTGAGAAATGATACTGTAGAGAGAAATACCATTGAAAAGCTTTAGCTTTATGGCGTGGCTAGTTAAAAATAAGAATTGGTTTGCATTGGGAACTACCACACGTTGCGTTTGAAGGGAAAAGCTTAAAAGTTATAATTGGTTTGCAAAGAGAAAAAAGCTTTGGCCTTTGAATGTACGCCAGAGCTTTTAGATTGTAATATGCTCTTTAATGTGACTACATATATGAATGTGTACTTTATATTTTAACATCTCCGATATTCCTAAGGGAACTTCTCTCTATTGTGTTTAAAAAGCTAAATTTTTATAACGTGGCTCTTATCGAGCTAGCTTACTCTTATCAAGTTACCATAGAAAATGCTTAGCTAAACCGAGAATTATTTTTAATGTAAATTATGTTTACTCGTATTACAACAACAATAATAAGTACAAAAAACAAAACGAGTTTTCACGTCGAGTTTTGTGTGATATTCCAATTTTCAGTAAAAAAAACAACGCGAAAGCTCGCGATTTTCGCGCGGTTTTGGCTGTTACAAAAATGCTTGACATATAAAGTAACACGAGCTTTCCGTTGCAATTTGTGCAACAAAGGAAAATATCACACAAAACGATATGTAAAGTTCGCTTTACTTTCCAAGAGAATTGTTTCTGCAACAACAATGATTTACACTCTCTATTACATAAAACGGCAAAAGCTCGCGATATTTTGTGTAAAAATGTTTTTTAAACATAAAAAAAGTTAACAAAAGCTAACGCTATAAGCCCGGTAAAGGCAAAACGAAAGATTGAAAAGGTTTATGTAGAAAATGAAAATGACAAGCTTTCGTGTATAAAACGTCACGAGATTCTCCGTTGCCATTTCTGTGATAAGAGAATCGATTGGGTATTCGTAAAACGATATGGTATCGCTCTGCTTTGGATGCCAATCTAAAGCAGAAAGATACCAGCAATCCTTTCACTACCCTTGGTACCTTTCTTAACGAAACATAATTTTTTCTTCTACCCTATTGCCCCCCATTTGTAATGTCCATAAATATTTATCTTACGCGCATTCCCGCCTATTGCCACACAAATGCAAGGAAAAACGACGCCAATCCTTGTTGTACGCAACGTTCGCATCAAATTGACAATCTACAATTTTCGCCTCTTTCACACAATCATTGAAACTTGTATCGAAGTATTCCTTGGATTCCAATGAGCGATTGCCATGCTTGACATAATAACTGAAGACGGCCGGATGACGTGTATAGTAATAGGCACTTATCACCTTCTGTATGGGATGCCGAACAAGGTTTATATAGATCGGTGTGGGTAGGCCGAATTTGGTGAAGTTCACCCAATTCAGATGCTCTACATAGGATATGGCTCCCTCCAAATCGTTCAATTCATCGGCAATGGCAAGTTCCTCGTCGTAGGAAAAAACGAGACGTGAAGTGGCATTATCATTGTTCTCATATGGTGTGAAATTGTTGACTTTGGACAGCTGCCGGATAAGGGTCAGTAGGGATTGCGAGCCAACCTTTTCCAAACGATTGAAAATCAGACTTTCCTTGCCAGCCTTACCGGTATTATTCAAGTCTCTCGCATTGAGTCTGTGCAGCTACAGTCATGAAGTAGGGAGGAGGAGAGAGAATAAGATAAATTGAAAACACAGGGCAATTTTGTTTTTAAGCTCTGAACCCAAGTATAGCTTTAAGCTCGTTATAGAATATTGCGAGTAGCGCAAGATTGCTAATGCGATTTAGGCTTTTCATTTAAATTCCTCAACTCCCCTTCAAAAGATCAGGTTGATACATTTGTCTTTCTTACTCGCATTCCGGTCTATTGCCACACAAATGCAAGGCGAAGCGACGCCAATCCTTATTAAACTTATTACTCGATTCAAATCTACAATCTGGAATTTTGGCCGCTTTTACACAATCGCTAAAACTTGTCTCGAAGAATTCCTTGGATTCCATTTTACGCCGACCACGTTTCACAAAGTAATTGAATATTTCCGGCTGACGTATGTAATAATAGGCACTCATAACCTTGTGTATAGGATGTCGTATAAGGTTTATATAGATCGGTGTTGGCAGACCAAATTTAGTGAAATTCACCCAGTTCAGATGCTCTACATAGGACATGGCTCCTTTCACTTCGTGCAGTTCTTCGGCAATAGCCAGTTCCTCTTCGTAGGAATGAAGCATGGTGACTGTGACATTAACATTATTTTCATAGGGTGTAAAATTATTGACTCGGGACAGTTGCCGGATTAGAAACAGTAGGGATTGTGAGCCAACCTTTTCCAAGCGATTAAAAATCAAACTTTCTTTGCCTGCTTTGACGGTGTTATTTAAGTGCCTCGCATTTAGTGTGTATAGCTTAAGGAGTGGAGTAGAAAGAGGGGAGATAGAGAAGGTGGAATCGATAACATATTTTGGCTTTAAAAGCTCTTTTAAGCTTTTGAGTAAAACTAAATGTAAAAGCTTTTGACTATAACGTTCGCTGGCTTTAAGCTCGATGAACGATATTGTGATCTGCTAATAAGTTTAAAGCGACGCTGCAAGAATTGAGATTTTTATAGCAGAAGTTTTTGGTAGCAGTACAGCGTTTTCAAATAAAGATATTTCTAGTTAGCAAGAAGAAAGCGAAGAGCTTTTTATAGCAACGCTTTTTTGTGAAGCTGTTGGGCATTTGCAAATACAGATGTGTCTAGTTAGCGAGAAAAAAGCTTTTCGACAAGATCTAATTGTAACAGCTTGTGATTAACACTTAAATTTAAGCTCGATGTAAGAGATTGAAATCTGGAAAAAATTTGCTAATATGTTTTAGGCCACGCTACAAGAATATGGCTTTTTATAGTAGAACTTTGTTTAAAGCTGTTAAGCAATTGAGGATGCTGATAGAGGATTTCATTTTAAGATTGAAAGCTATTTTATGGTTTGTTTCTATGACGTGGAAAAACTAAACATTGCAACTGTTGGACTTCCGAAAATGATAAGATCGCGCGGATAATTGTGATGATCATAGCAAAAAAGTACGTTACGACGTTCAGCGTTATAAGAAAACATTCTATAGAAGCTTTCTGCTTAATAAAAAATATCATACTTATAAGCTTAGGGCGAAGAAAAAAGTTACTACATAAGCTTAAAAGCTAAATAAGAGAGAAGTTATATCATAGGGAAAAGTAACATAAAATGAATGACTGGGTAAAGCTTATTACTATGCATGGACAGCAAATCGGGAGCTTAAAGCTGTAGTCTTTGAAAAATATGTATGTTACATTAAGAGCCTCTGGGCTTTTGGTGTGGCTTATGAAGGCAAAAATTCATACGCCTTTAAATCAAGATTTTTAATGGTGCTTTTCTGTGTGTTAAATCACTCCGGTAAGACGAGAAAATAATTTTATAAAAAAAAATACAATTAGAAAGCGTTGTTGTTATGTAGTGTCATGTGTTGGCAGAAGTTGTATTCTTGCCATAGCAAACAACTAACAATTTTTGATTATTTTATATATAAGATTTTTTTGGCTCGTTTATAATTAAAAAGGCAAGTATACGAGTATTATTACTGCAAATTTTTTCCCACGTTTCGTTAGCCTTTCTCCAACTTCCTTAGGAACATTTTCATTGAAAAATTTTATACATTAATAAACAAATAACAAAATTTTTATTAAATATTATAAAACGCACACAAAACACTGTCATTTTCTATGTCTTTCTAATCACCATTTGCCTTTATACACAACTCAAACACATTAAAGCTTTAGAATCGTACCGTTCTCTATAATAAAACTTGTTCGTTCGTGATTTACAAATTGTTCTACTTATAGAAACAATTCACATTTGCGTAAAGGCTTTTTTAGACATTATTTTAATGTAATGAAAACTAGTGAAACATGTAAAAGCTTTTCTGTTTCAATAATTTTTTTTAGAGTTTTGCATTCCTTGAAAAGTTCTAACATTAAGTAAGTTTTAAAGTGAAAAATAGATTGACTTTAGTAAACTGACACTCTCACAGACGTAAACGATAGTTCCATGAGCAGAGACATTAATTGAAGATTCATCAGAAAGTTTGGTTTTATGGCGGTGAACATGATAGCAAAAGCTTTACCAACCATAGTTAACAATTAATACTTTTTAGCTTTATCTATATACACGACTCCATAATATTAGAGCTTTTGAAAAGCAATTCTCTCTCTTGAATTAGCAGAGAAGTTACATTTTAGAGAGAAGAGCAATTAAGAAGCTTGGCTGTTATGAATTGGCGTATGAAGGCAAAAGCTTGATTCCTCCCACACCAAATTAATTGATTTTTTTTAATTTGTACTCCTCTTAATAATATAACTTCTAAGCTATTATCAACGCGAAATTTGGAGTGATCTAAAAAGAATATCTTTGTTTAAATTAAAGGAACTTTTAAAAGCTCCTGTATGGGCGGCCGATACTCAATGGCAAAGTTCTAGATTATCAATCTGTTGGCTACGATACAGCATTAGTGTTGCAGTATCACAACATCGGAAAATACATTTTTAATAGATTTTTCTCGGCAAAAAATCTTTTTGGTCCCTGTTAAGAAAAGCATCATGGAAACCTAGAGTGCCATGTTACGATACAATAGGCATCTTTTGTCATTATACTTTACTTTTATTGGTCATGGCAGAGAAATTTGTTTATTTGTCATATTAAAATATGAAGTAAGGCTCTGACGTGGCGTTTAAAGGCAAAATATTTATTCTTTCTTAGGATAGCAATTAATATTTTTGAGCTCTGCCCTTGCCTCTCAAAAATATAACTTCTTTAAAAGATAAAAGGTTCAATATCAAGCTCTGAAGGCAAAAGCTTTACTTTAATTTTTACCTTTACTAATAGCTTTTAAATAGACGATCTTTCTTTAATTTCTCTGGATATGGGGTTATAATTATCTATTTAATAGTTCGGATCTTATAGCGTAGGACATGACGGCAAAATCGTTATTCTATCCCTAATAAACAAATTACTAATTCATAGTATTTGACTCTATGTGTCACTCCATAATGTCGGAGCTTTTTTATGTACCCTTTATAATCTAATTTCTTACATTTGCTGTGCGTCATAGGATAAAATCGATTTTATGGACTATCTCCTTTAAAATGTCCCCCACCTGTTCTAAAGATCTGGTTTTATACAACATAAATTTGTGCAGAAATACATACGAACAAATTTTTTGATTTCCACAAAAATGCACCGATAAACGACGAAAATCGCCATTATAGTCGTTATGACCATCAAAGGTGCAATAAGGCAGAGTACGCTTTTCGGCACACTCATTAAACGTGGTATCAAAGAACGCCCTGTTAGGTTCTTTTTCCAGCATCTCTTCCCGCCTGCTGTTAAATACATACGGATGCCTCAGAAAGTAGTAGGCACTCATCACCTTCTCTATGGGATGACGTACTAGGCTTATGTAAATGGGACGGGGCAAATCGTAACTGGTGAAATTTATCCAATTTCTGTGCTCTGCATACGAAAAGAATCCCTCGAGAGCGGAAAACTCTTCGAGAAATTCGGTTTCTTCTACGCGATCAACTTTGTATGTCGACTGGGGTGGGTGGTCATTGTCATAGAATTCGAAATCATTCGATTCCGATAGATCCACTAATAGGTCTTTCATCGATTCACTGCCCGTTCGGGGTATTTGATTGAAGAAAATCACATCACGTTCAGCCGTATGGGTATTGTTCAGATCATGTGTATTTAAGCTCATATACTAGGAAATTGAAAACAAAAGTGGAAGTTAATTGAGGACAAAAAGAGTAGGTTTTATTACCAAGCCAAGAGAAAAACATGCCATAAAGAAGCCTTACCCCTGAACAAAGCTTTGGAGGCATATTAAATAAGCGACTTGAAAAAAAGCTTTAAGTGAAGTGAAGCTAAAATCGAAATAGTAGTTCATCAGATTTGTTAAATTATAGGGAGGTAGTCGATTTGAGAGATCTAGTTTTGTAGTGTGGTAGTTAGGGACAAAAGCTTTTTTTCGATGGTTGTTTTTAAAACTTTTAACATGCTGTAAGATCAAAGCTTTTAACATACCATCTTTTAAAAACGTATCCTCTCTAATACACACAATTTACCAGAAAGCTTTTTTCTTTTAAATATTTTTTTTCATGCGACCCTAAAACTGCACAAAATGACATGCCACACCTTGGGTAATTTTCTCTGAAACACCCAACAGACGTTACACCTAACTTTATATCAACACTTCAATTATAGGAGCAAAAATTTAATTTAAAAGTTTAATACTGACATAAAACCAAGCCCTATCGCTTGTTTTGTAAAATGCAAAGCGAAAGCTCGCTTTATTTGCAGCGAGAAGCTAAAAGAAAGCGTGTTTTCAGACTACGTTTTACAAATTTTATTTAAAAAGGTATTTCTATTGTAGGAGTTTTGTTGTGTTTAATTTGTTCGGTGAAATACTCTACCGCCGCCAGTTCTCGTTAAATGGGAATCTGCCTGCTCGTATTTGGCAAGCCAACTTCGTTTGCATTAACGGATCTCTTCATCAGCTTTTTAAATAATGTTTGGTTTCTATTCAATATTCAAAAGAAACTTGGTCGCACATCTGACTATGAAAATTTCAATATATTTTTCAAATAAAGCTTTTATAATTTATTAGCTTAAAGAATTATGGTAATTATTGCCACAAAAACTGCAGAAATAGTGCGAGCTTTTTTTTGCTTTGCGTTTTTGTTTTACATGTATATTCCATAAAATACAACCGGAAAGCTCACATACTCGTTATTTAAATGCCGTAAAAACAAAACAAAGGCCATTATAATTAAAAACAAAAAGGGGAAAAGATATTCGGAAAATGTATATTTCTCTATTAATGTTGGGTTTGCAAAGGCAATGGCATAAGAGCTTTTACTGCGGTTAAGCTTTGGAGCTTTTAAGAGAGCGGCGCTTAATTATCATTGAAACAGTAAAGGCAAACTCTTGATCCTTCCCAAAAATTGTAGAAAATGAACGAAGTGAGCTTTAACGAGAATTTGAAAGACAACGATCATTTTGGGAGACCTGTTTTTTTGTATTTAAAGTGTACGAATTTAGTGTTTTCTGTGAAGCAATATTGCCTTTTTGAGTTCTTGTGTGCTTAAACGAATGTGGATATATAAACCTATAATTTGCGCGTCGCTGAGTGCTACAATTTGTCGTCTTTGGTTCCCCCCACAGCAAACCCATTGCTATTTTCGAGCTTTTGCCTTTATACGAGGATTTATAACATAAGATTTATAAATTACAAGTAAAAAGCCCTGATGTTCTGGAGCGGCAAGTTAAGGTCAAATTTTTTTCTTTCCAAACCTAACCAATTGAAAATTTTGCGTTTTTGCCTTCACGCGCCAGGTCACAACATGAGAACTATTTAATGGTATCTCTATCCTGTAAAACCTTTAATCTCTATCCTGTAAAACCTTTAGAAATGAATATATTTTTCTCCTGAATTCAAAAAAATTTAAAACTACATTAGAGCTTTACAGCGGCATTGTTTAGCTTTTCTTTGCTATATGTCTCTCCCTTTAATGCCATATACATATACATAATTAAAAAGCTTTGATGTTATAGAATTGAAGGTAAAAGGAAAAAAGCTTTGTTCTTTCCATAGCTAACCAATTAATAGTTTTGAGCTTTTGCCTTAATACGCCTTGTTAAACAACCTCTGTGCCTTATAAACTTTAGAAGTGAATTGGATAAATGCAATAAAATTATCTGGAGATTTAAACTCAAAAGAATTTAAACTTGCGTTTGAGCTTTATACAGGCATTGGTCAACTTATCTTGGAAATATGTCCCAACTTTCAATACACTTTATAATCGGTTCGGTTTTGTGCATAATTTCCTTTTAAATGTTTCAACTTTGTTTAGATACGGTTCAGTTTTGTTGAATAAATCTTTGATGTTCAGACTATTGGCAACGAGTAAAGCAAATGCCAGCGTTATTTTCTGTGCTAATTATTGCTAAAAAGGTTAATGCTCTGCTGTTTTTCGGACAACCGAAGTTTAAAAATACGCCGCATACGAAAAGCTTCAGCGAGCGTACACTAGCTTTTAGCTTTACAATTCCTTAATGTATACAATTTGAAAGTAACTCTGTTTCACACTATTTTCAATAATTTATTCGATATTTTGTAAAGCGAAATATTGTTTATACAATCTTTGTTTGCAGAAGTAATAAAATTCATATTCTCGGGTGAAATTTTGCTTTAGAATATTTTTGATTTCCTTACGGATCTTGGGTTTCCACGCATTGCCATTGCGTTTCTCCGCAGCCAGACCATCTACAGAATTTAAATAATAAAAAATCACATCTGTCTATTAAAATTTATAACGCTTGTATCTCAAGTATTACCATAATACAACTTTGTAACTCCACGGAAATATCGAGGTATATAATTTTCCAATACCTTTAAAGTGACATTAACATCTTCCCAAGAGCCTACTACGGCGAAATCATGTTCGACATTTTCTTTGGCTTTTTGCAAAGCTCCATACGAATTAAAGGGTCTAGAAACGAAATGTAAAATTTTCATATGATAAAAAAAATTTAAAGAATTATTGAAAAATGGATTCGAGGCAACCTACTCGCATATGGGATCATGGCCACAAAAGTACAAAGACTGGCGGATATGTGCCGCAACGGTTTGTTTAAAACTAGCTCCCTCCATATACACACATTCCGGATCCTTTTCCAAAACGCAATCGTGAAAATCTCTTTTGAAAAACTTGACATTACCAAAGGTCTTTGTCAAATGATACATCTGTACCGCGATCCAGGGTGTACGGCGATAATAGAACCAACTAATGACCCTTTCCACAGGATCTCGCACCATATTTATGTAGATCGGCTGGGGCATATCGAACAAACGAAAGTTGATATAGTTCACATGCATTGTAAAGGCATGTGCCTCTCCCATATCTTCCAGGTCACTCAGCAAATCGGCCTGCGTTTCTTCGTCCATATTATAATGGATGGCCTGCGAAAAAGGCGCCCGACTTGCACTGAAATCATTAATCTTACTGAGGCGTCGTATGAGTTCGATCAGCTGTTCACTGCCCACTTTTGGTACACGATTGAAGAAGAGAAAATCGCGACGGGCGAATGGCGTGTTATTGAGCAATTTCGGATTGAGCATTTCGAGCTGAGAGAGGGAGAGAGACAGAAGAGAGAGAAAGACTTGTCACAAGTTTAAAGAGACAAATTAAATCCTTCCATAACTAAACATAATGTAATGATTTCGAATGGCAAATATCTACGTGAATTATTTTGAAAATTAGTTTGGAGGTAACTAATGGACTGGGAATTTGAAAGGTTTCCATTGGGGATAGGGAAGCCAGTATGGTGGAAGAGGAGGGTAGGCATAATTGGGTTTTAATTTCTCTACATAGAGCAAGTACAGGCGGTGCTACGGAAAAATGAGCAACTCTATCAGAGTAATTTTTTAGGAGGACTGTTTCCTGAGAAGGAAAAGAGAGTTGACTTTAAAGGTATCAGAGTCGCTGGTGTAATATCTCTCCTTTAGAAAATTTCCAGCTTGATTAAGGCCTTTAGATCTGGAATTCTTCTTACGTTTTGGAAATTACCAATAGTTAAAAAAGGCTTCAACGCATGAAAGTATTTTGCTTATTCTTTCTAAAGTGGTAAGTCAAAAGTGTAGTAAATCCAACCGATAGTTTTTCTGCGGTCTCCTTTAGAGATTTTCTTGTTTCGGTAATTACCAATATTTAAATAAGGTTTCAACCCGTTATTTCGCTTATTCTTTCTAAAGTGGTAAGTCAAAAGTGTAGTAGATCCAACCGGTCTTTATAAATTTCCCTGGTAATGCTGTTTTTGTAGAAAAAAGGCTAGCCTTACAGATTTTTTGTACAATATAGGTATAAACGTTTTGGAGCTTTTCCTGGTACTCCTGAATTATTGAACTTTATGAGTAGCCAGGATTAAGTTTAAAATTTTATTTTTTAAAAATAATAGATCCCTAATTTTTTAAAACACAACACAAAATTTCTCTTTCTAAAAAAGCAAACTTTTGCCGAGCTTTTTACCGAGAGTGTGTTTGGCGATTTTTTGGCCATTATTTTTACGATTTACGATTTTTAAAACGCGAGCTTTGCGTTGGCTTTGTACAGAATACGAAAGTTTGGGGAAACATCTCGATTTGTTGCACCCTGTTTCATTAAAAATCATTTACAGTTGTTGAATGAGTAAAATTGCTAAAAACTAAAATAACGTAAAAATAAAAAGAATCGTTGGTAGTTAAGTTTTTTAAGTGGAATTTATCATTTAGATTTGTATAATTATGCTACTGGGTAACCCATGTACCACAAGTTTTGGCAATTTTTGAAAAATATGTTACCCTGTTGTTAAAACTAATTTAAAGCTTTAATGATTCTCATAAAAAGAACATATGTAAGTAACTAATTCTATGTTAACATTAGAAAACTAATTTAGATTAACGCTTTATTACGATTAAAATTGTCTGAAAAGTACAGTAACTGCTCCCAAACAGTTACAATCGCGATAATAGTTTTTAATGTAAGCACAGCTTCAAAATGTAATTTTATCAAGAACGTAGAGCAACAGGGTGATATATAAATATGAAATGCTTAGAGAGAATGTAAAAAAACGGCTTAGAAGCTGGCAAAATGGTTAAATAAAAGGAAGAGAGAATTTGCTTACTGACTGACGAAAGCTAGTAGCTCTCAGGTTCATCATCTTCCATTATATTGTTTGTTACAATGACAATAAATCATTTCCCAGAGAAGAAAAAAATGGATAGACAAAACAGTTTACTTATAATTTTTAGTGATTTCAGCAGATTATGTCATTTATCACAATTAAATTATAATAACATAATAGTTGCTTTATCTAAATGTAAATTGTACATAATAGAGAATTAAGTTAATACGTAACGAAAGCAAAATATAGTTTATGCCAAAAAAGGCTGTTGAACCGAATCATTTTTCATTTCTATGAGTAGTAGGGAGTATTATTACACAAATGGGTGCTTCTAAAATACCACCTGCATCTCTGTAATATAGTTTTCAAATGTTTGGCTGCATCATTCACCATTAGGTTAATCAAATTTCGATAACTTTCTTTTAAACTTGGAAATGCCTGGTTTATAGACGTAAAATACAAATTTTAATTTTTCGTGAGAATATTCATCATTTGTGGGTACATTCTTTTGTAAAACTAATTTCTGTAGTACTGGCATCCGGATGACTTGAGGTTCCAGATAATTTTAACCCTTTTCGGGCACAATTTAAAAAAAATATGAAAAATGTGTCAAAACTACACATCACAGAGAGTCAAACAAGAGGTTTGCTTGGCGAATTCTTCAAAAGAAGATTATTAAAAACTCTTAATTCTAACAAAAGAATCTAAGGATTGAATCAATTGTTGCACTTTTGCATTATAAAAGTATGTAACATTAAACAAGCAGTTTGAGTTGATTTAAATATTCAACTATTCCATCTTGTGCCATTAGCGCGGTTAAGACCTCTTGTTTGATTCTTTTTTAGTATGTGTGGATAACAACAAACATATCACACTTGTCCGAGCACAGGGTATTAACTCAAAATTTTCCGAATTTCACGTTTTTGCAAGAAAACAATTCACAATCTATACGTACTTACTGTAATCGTTTACTGATATCTTCACTATTTCATAAAAAACAACGTTTAACAATACTGAAATGGCAGTAGCAAACACATTTTTGAGTTATTTCTTCCTTTTCTTGAACAAGTGCGATATGTTTTTATATAGCAGGGTGTCTCACGTAAGACTGTTTGTTGGAAAATTAAGTATGGCAACTCTAATTCGATTCTTTAGCAATTAGTATTTCCCACACAAATGCTAGTTTAGTAATCTCAAACGAAAAGAGCTAAAGAGTTGTTCGATTTGGCGTACTAGTAAAGATGGAAAGTATGTTTGCATTGCGATAGGATGGCAACATTTAACTAAAATGGCTATAACAGAACAGCATTAAAAAATGTCTGAATGTTCAACAATAACCCGTAGGTTTACTATCAAATTTATTATGCGTATATGGAGTTGAGGTTGGTGTACTTTATATGAAAACATATCTAAGTTTTTACGCCTTATTCCTTAAGTGCACTTTTGTTGTAAATTTGGTTTATATTGGCGTTTTCCAAATTAAAATTCCTCGCTTTGTAGGAAGCACAAATCCGTTTACGTCACGTAAAAAGTTATGCCTTTAAGTAAATTTGCATTACCTAATATTGTGTTATTTTCTTTCTTATTGGCATTTTTTTGAAATATTCCCCTTTTAATTGAAATCAAGCAGAAAAAAAATATTTTCAGTGTTTTTTTGTTTTTCCCCCTCTCTTTTTTCTATTACGATAACAGAAAAGTGTTTCGATAACAGTAAAGGTATTTTTCGATAATAAAAAAAGATACTGTTTTTGTTATCGTTTAAAAAGCGGGGTGTGTCATGTAAGACTGCTGTTTAGAGAAGTCTGGTGTCATATTATGCCATTCTTTGGCGACTTAAAGACAAATCAGTTGCTTCCATACGAATGGTAGTTTAGCAACCTTCGCCGAACAGTACTATTGTAACGTCCTGTAATTCGTTTTAAAAACCTCCTAAGAACATAATACTTAACATTTTTTTATAAATTTAAAAAATAGTGTTTATTGAAATTGTAACTTAAATCTAGATAATTGTCTAAAATAAAAAGTTTAGTATTCCTCATCATCGTCATATTCACTATCGGGTATCAATAGATAATCATCATTATCGAGAGATTTGCCATCACCGCTAATGGCATTATACTGCAAATACAAACGTTGTTTGCAGAATTCATAAAACTCAATTTCATGCGTAAGATTTTTACTCAAAATCAGGCGGGTTTCATCGCTCATGGGGCGAGTAACATTATTTCGATTAACGCTCGAGAGGCGTTCTTTGCCCACTACAAAAAAAGAGAAAACGAAAACAAACGTATGTTAAGCCCGGCCCAAAAGAGTAGAACAGTATTTTTAAAACTCACAGTAATAAGTCTTTTTGGCATTTGTAAAGAATCGCGGTATATAGTGTTCCAAAACCGATAATGTTATATTTGTATCCTCCCAGGTGCCCACCACAGCGTAGTCCTCCTCGACAGTACGTTTGGCTTTTTGCATGGCAGCCTTAGAATTGAAGGGCCTGTAAAGTGTAAGTAGGATATTAGAATACCCCGAGTTTTGTGTAGTACCAGCCTGCTCACTTACATGCATAGTTGACGATTTTGTCCGCAAAAGAATAGTGTTTGCCGACGATGATCGCCCGCTGGATTCTTTATTTCCATTTGATTGAATTGACAGTGAATGTCACCGTTCCGCACGCATGTATCGAGATCCATTTCCATGAAAGCCTTGGGTGGTGTTTTGGGGGCTTTGTCTCCCAATTTAGCACGCAGATCTCTGTAGTACCATTCGGCCCGCACATAGTAATGCCAGGAACGTATGCGCTCAATGGGGTCCCTTACCAAGTTGATATAGATCGGCTTGGGCATGTGGTGTTGCGTGAAATTGATATAGGCAATGTGTTGACTATAAATACGAGGACGTGGCATGCCATAGATTTGCTTGATCAATTCCTTCTGTTGGGGCGGCTTGAGCATGATCGTTTCATGGGCCTTGCCCACATCGCGGGAATGTTCAAAATTATGCTTTTTGCCTAAACGAGCCATAAGCTCCATGAGCGATTGACTACCCACCTTGGGTACACGATTGAAGATGACCACCTCGACCTGGGCCTTTTTGGTGTTGTTCAAAGCATCGGCTGTGAACATGGGATCGATATCGTAATCATCGTACTCCTCCTCATCATCTTCATTATAATATTCGACTAAATGGAGTTTGTGGCCACCGTGTGTGGCTTTATGATGTCCAGTCTCATCGTAGTAATCATTGTATATACCATTTTCCTCCGTGTATTTACGAAGCCTATGATGTTTATTGCGATGTTCGATGTCGATTCCAGAATGCCTTTTGTGCTTCTTTTGGCCTTCGTCCTTTACATCAGCTACTTGCGGTTGTTGTGGATTCTCCGAATCATCGACTACCTTATGAACGCGTCCACCCGTACGGCGACGGGCACGAGGAAGTCGTTGCGGTAAAGGTTCTTCAGCGTCTGTGTCTTGGTTCGCATGTCTCGATTGTCGCTGTTGAAAATGATTTGGGGTTTTTGGAAAACTTTTTAAAATGATTTTTTTTGTCGTTTTTGTTTCAAGTAGGACCATTCACCATAATGTTGCGAGCACCACCTTTCTTCTCTTCATTCGTTTATATGGAGATGGAGATACAGAAGATTTGAGTGTTAAAATACCAAGACTTTAATATTAGTAAGGAAAATTTTCGAAAACTAAATTGAACACAACACTTTTAACTAAAAGAAAAAACAGAACTAACAGATATAGCCGTTGGACTTCGGTTGGTTTTGAAAAAATTCGATATTAAACGGTATGTTTGAGGGTTTGGAATTCGACTTACGGGTTTTAAATATTTTTTTTTAAACTAGTAACCTTAAGTGAATCCAGGACTTTCGTGATTCCTGAGGTTTAACTTCCGTGTTCGCGAAACAAGAAATCGCCTGATCGGGCTAAATATTAAATTTCATTTTAGACCTCAACGAGTTATATAAAATAAGCTCATGCTGAATGCTGGTCAGTGGTGAAGCTAAAGGGTCAACTGTCTGATTGCCCGCGAATGAACTTCATTCTCTTGAGAATAGAGCAATCGAAAAAGAAATTGCGTGATCAAAATATATTGTTAGTTTTTAGAACTTTAACAGCCGCATCTCTTTATCAATAAGTTTACGTTTTTTCTTGTCCTTGAAAGGAACTTTATAGTCTTGACATTAGAGAAATCGAAGAAAAATCCAGTGATATGTAGATGTTTCTTTTTTAACTTTAAACAGCGCCATCTCTATTTCAAGATGTAAAGGTAAAGCTCAAGTTGAATCAGGGACAATGCTGATTCCTGACAGAAATTCCACGAACGGAATTTCAAAGCCCTGAGAATAAAGATATCGAAAAAGCGCGTCTCGTAATCAAAGCACACAATATTTTTTTGCTTAAAACAGCGCCATCTCCATTTCAAGATATGTATATACATAAAGCTCAAGTGGATCGATGGGCATTGGTGATTTTTGAGATTCAACCTTCATGGCCACGAATGCAATTTAATAACGGAAACGTTATTGCTTTATCTGACCAAAGACATTAATTCCTTTTAATCTTAAAGATACGCCATCTTCATTTCGAGTTATATAGATGACTTTTTATAATGCTCACAATATATCTCAAACATTTGTTTATTTAAAGCTTAAATAAGCCATTTTTGCCTACGGATATATTTGCATAATATCCCCACTAGTACAAGACCATTCAACCTTCATGGCCACGAATGGAATTTAATAACGGAAACGTTATTGCTTTATCTGACCAAAGACATTAATTCCTTTTAATCTTTAAGATACGCCATCTTCATTTCGAGATGACTTTTTATAATGCTCACAATATATCTCAAACATATGTTTATTTAAAGCTTAAATAAGCCATTTTTGCTACGGATATATTTGCATAATATCCCCACTAGTACAAGACCAGGGTGATACCTGAAGAGTAGCGTCGCGATGGGTCCACTTTATTGTCCGCAAAAGAAACAACATAGTTTTAAGAAAATTAAAACAAAAAGAGAAATCGGGCTCTTGTTTGAAATAATTATAAATACAATAATTTCTGTTAAAATCAATTAAAGTTATAGGAGCGCCATCTGTATGTCGAGATCTATGAGTTCTTTCAAAACGTTTTCTATATGTCAGCAAGGCTTTTTTGCATCGGATAATGTTATATTAGTTGCGTTCCCAACCTCAACCAGATGTTTTTATTTCCTAACCGAAGGCTGGATATATTGGACGTCAAAGTCACAAATAACCACAGACAACCGTGATCAGGCCCATTGAAAATTTTCAAATATTATGTAAAGTTTATTTGGAGCCAGCGACATCTACATGTCACTAACATGACTATGCATTTTTTCGGAATGGGACCTTTAGAACCCAAAAAGGTTCATAAAATAAACTTATTGTAAATACCCGACGTATTGAAAATGTAATTTAGTTAGGTGCCCGAAATCTTATTGAATTTTGTTAAATTTTGTAAAAGGTTTTATTTGTGTGATACCGTAGTTTGATGGTGCAATGGCTATCATACAAGTACATCTTGGTTAAAACTAAGGTAGAAACATCCAAAACAATTTTGTTAGCGTCGTGTTTTATCCTTCTAAATACCAGTGACTTAACGAGTAAAAGATTAGTCTCTAAGCCATATAAAAACTCTTCTATAAATAGGATTAGCCGCTCGGAGACGGCTATAAACATTTAGTCTCACTTAGTAAGTTAACGAATTATATCGTGCAAAGCTCACTGATTTGAGAAAAGTTTTCCGTGTGTTCCTTAATCTTCTAAATACCAGCGACTTAACGAGTAAAAGATTAGTCTCTAAGCCAGATAAAAAACTCTTCTATAAATAGGATAAGCCGTTCGGAGACGGCTATAAACATTTAGTCTCACTTAGTAAGTAGAAGAATTATATCGTGCAAAGCTCACTGATTTGAGAAAAGTTTGGAGACAGCGAGATCTAAATATCATTAACATATATATAATGTTTTAATTGTATTTTGAGGCTTGGACATTTCTAATTATTTTATAAAGTCATTAATATTTGATTACCCTTAATAAAATAAGATTTTTCATTAATAAAATAGTAAATTGTTGAAGCGCCACCTATATGTCAAATTAAATGTATGTTCATAGCCCCATCGCAGTCACAACGATGAGATTTTTAACTGCTTATTTTCCATCAATTTCAGCAGAAACGATTTCTTTTTTGTACTTATCGACAATACAATCAATTTTGCTCAAGCTGTTCTAACAGGAACAGATCCAAATTTTATCGTTGTTACTAAAAAGTCAGTGAGTATAAAAGATCTTTAAAAATTAAAGAACTATAAATTTTTGGTAGGGGATATATAGGAATTAAATCTGTTTCAGATTTTAAAAATAGTGCAGGCTAAACAAAATATATTCTTGCTTCTTCACGATGAGCTGAGCAACTAAGTAAGGTTTATATCGGTACACCGGTCCATCGGTACACCTGACGGTGTGTCTAGCTTCAATATTTTTGGCAGTTCACAACATTTGCCATAGAACTAATTTATATTACCCTATTGCAAAAAGTGGTTTAGGGCACAACAATTAAAAAGGAATACCGATTCGGAACTAAAACTACAAAATACTTTAATACTTAATAAATACATTTATTTAAATAATTTGTAATTTAAATCTAGTTATAGGCACACTAATCAATCGGGGCTAGAACTCCAAAATGAAATTCTTGCTTTGGAGTTCAAGTCCACAATCAATTAAAATATATTTAAAGGTTTGGAGCTTTTGGCATTATGCAGCTGATTCAGATAGACGGCTATGTATTGTTTGTACAGACGCTGTTTGCAGAAATAGAAAAATTCAATTTCATGCGTCAGATTTTGGCTTAACACATGACGAGCCTCATCGGTAACGGGAGGCCTGAAACTATTACGATTGATTTTATGCAAACGATTTTCGGCTTCTGCAAAAAAAAAACGAAGAGGCAGAAAAGGAGAGAAATTAACAAACGGCCAAATCACGGCGAGGCAAAAATTAAAGTAGACCTACTGTAATATTCGTCGGCAGCTCCCCGAAAGTAACGGGGTATATAATTTTCCAAAACTGTTAAAGTGACATTTGTATCCTCCCAAGAGCCCACAACGGCGTATTTAGTTTCAACATGCTGCTTGGCCCGCTGCATGGCTGCGTAATTATCAAAGGGCCTTAGGGTAAAAAAAAGATCGTTCGTGCTTGTATCCATTATATGATTCTTCTTAAGCTTTACTCACATGCAGGTCTTCGCATCCTGGCCGCAAAAGAACAGCATTTGCCGTCGGTGATCGCCGAGGCCCTCTATGTCGTCGTGTGCATAAGTACATTCCGGATCTTTCTTCAGGACACATTCGGAAAAGTCTTTTTTCAACCACTTTACACTGGGCAATTGGTATTGTTTCGGGAACAGTTTCGTACGTTCGGCTATGTACCATGGAGCGCGTATATAGTAAAACCATGAAATAATACGTTCTATTGGATGTCGGATTAAATTGATGTATATCGGTTCGGGATAGTCGATATCAGCAAAATCTATATAGGCCACGTGTTTCGAATATGAGGTGGGTTCTTCGTTTTCCAAAATCTCTTCGACCAAATTCAGTTCAAAGTTCGGTGTAAGCATAATGGTCTCGGTATTGCTGGGTTTATCGCGTACCGCTTTAAAGCCATTGCGTACGGCCAACAGTTTCAGAAGTTCCATCATCGTTTGACTGCCCACTTTGGGCACACGATTGAAAAACACAAGATCGATTTCGGCGTTGGGTGTATTATTCAGTTTTTCCACGGTCAAGTCATGTAGCTGATCGAAAAAATTTGTTAAGCATTAGAGTGGCGGCGACCAGAATTGAACGAGTGAAGGTGGGTGATTGGAAGAGTTAAAGAGTTTCTATACAGAAAATGTCAATGCTTTGGGAAATGAAAAACTTTTTTTTTTGTTAAGGCGGTCAACGTTTCGAAGTTCTCAGTAGAGTGGTTTAAGGTGGCGATTTGAGTGGCAAAGTCCGGCTAAAGCATGATCAATGGCTTTAGACTAAGAGAATATGCCGGCAGTAGAGTATTCCACCAAATTTAATATATAACAGCATACGGCTAGAAATGCAAACCTATGCGATTTTTATTGTGTTAACTTTGTTCCAAGGAATACTCTACCGCCGGCTGGTTCTCGTTTACTTAGAGCCTGCCTGCACTTAAGCGTATAGCCATTGAGCATGGTTTAATCAATTACGTTGCTTGGGGTCTGAGGATGGTACAGTAGCGTTCACAGAGACTGCATTTACCCTGTTTGCAACTAAAAGTCTTTTAGCTAATGCCAGACATGACCGAATATATAGGGCGATCCACCTTAAGGCATTTTTTCAGAACAAAAAAAAATATAAAATTTCAAATATGGAATCTTTATGGGTAATTTGAAAGGACATTTTATGGCATTTTATTTGAAAGCGTTCGGTGAGAAACGGGAAGATCCGCTGTTTTTGACCAAAATTTTGTTCAGTGATGAGGCCCATTTCTGGCTCAATGACAGTCAATAAACAAAATTGCCGCATTTGGGCTGAAGAGCAACAAGAAGAGGTTCAAGAGGTGCCATTATACCCAGAGAAAACCACGGTTTGGTGCGGTTTATAAGCGGGTGGAATCATCGGTGCATATTTTCTAAAAAATGATGATGGCCGGAATGGTGCTCGCTATCGCGCCATGATATAAATTTTTATGCTACCCGAAATTGAAGCCCGTAATCTTGACGACACTTGGTTTCAACAGGACGGTGCTACTTGCCATACAGCTGCTCAAACAATGGATCTATTGAGAGGTCATTTCGAAAAGCAGCTAATTTCACGTTTTGGACAGGTGAGTTAGATCGAGCGATATCACACCTTTAGACATTTTTTGGGGGTTACGTAAAGTCCAAAGTCTATGCTGACAAACCAGCTACGATTCAGGTTTTGGAAGCCAACATTTCGTGTGTCATTAAAGCCATACCGGTCGAAATGCTCGAACGAGTGATCCAACATTGGATCCTCAGAATGGAACCCCTGAGGCGTAGTTGCAGCCAACATTTGAAGGAAATTATATTAAAAAAATAAATGCCATAGAATATCCTTTCAAATTACCAATAAAGATTCCACACTTGATTTGAATTTTTATATTTTTTTTGTTCTGAAAAAATACCTCTAGATGGACCACCCTTAATAATTGAATAAATAAATAATTTAATAACTGAAGAATAACCCCCCTTTTGATACTATCTTTAAGCACAATTCTAGTGATGATTACATTTAAATAATATTAAATAAATATTATTTATTTAATAAATATTATATAATAATTTTTGTATTTAAATAATAATATTTATTTAATAATATTTAAATATCTAATCTTAATTATCGAATTGTTGGGAAATGTTTCCTTTTTTGTTCGCCAGCGAACTTATGAAAAATCCCTTTTAATTCCCTTTTTGTTAACCCTTCTTATCACCACCTTTGACCATCGAAGTGCTGAGAACTTGTGTTGCTGCCATATCGGTTTGTAGCGAACATTCGAAAGATTGCAAGGATTATGGACTCATGTTGAATTGGTAACCTCTAGATAAGTGCTTTCTTCTTAAAAATAACAAAACCTACGGTGAATAACCATCGCTTGAAAATACAGAGCTACGGAAACGGAAAAGTAAGTACGACAGAAACGAAAACAAGAAAAAAACCACAGATAAACTTTACAAAACGACCACATACGAGTAAATATACACATAAAGCTTATATATTATTTTCTTTTTGAAAAAAAGACGCCGTTTTTTCTACTTACCTCTTAAAAACAATTTCACAAATGATGACGACACAGACTAACTTGAAGCTTATAAATAATAATCTCGTCAAAAGTTCGGTTAGCTTTAAAGCTTAGCCCTTTTACGATAAAGACAATAACATGAAAGCTGGTAACATGTAACGCGTAACAAGTAAACTTAAAACAAATAAAGCTTTAAAGCTTATGCAACAATATAGATGGCGAGTAAAAAAGATATAGAGCTTTTTTGCGAAAAGCTCTTCATTTGTAGTTATGCAACTTTTTGTAGTCCAAATGTAGATCCCTTTAGGAAGGGAGAGGAAATGATAGTGTCATTAACATAGTGTACTTTGTAAGTGTATATAGGGTAGGTAGGATTTTTGGGGTAGTTGGAGTTTAAAATAAGCTGAGGGACCTGTTTTAAACGGAGTTAAAACATTTAAGTGTTTTGTGCGCTGGGGAGATTTTTTTGGGGGGGTCGATAATGATCTTTAAGATCTGTTTTGTACTATTTGTTTTTGAGATGAGAATTAAGCTCAAAATACTCTTCAACAAAATCCTTGGTAAGATTTAGGGATAGGGAAAAAACGGGTTAGTGGGTATTTTAGATAGCAAAAGAGAGAGAGGGAGATATAGTTTTAGGGAACCAATATACTGATTCAGATGGCAAAGTTTCAGAGTTTCCAAAAAGTGGGATAGACAGCATTAGGCATATAGAGATAGAGCAAGAGAAGAAGACTGCAGTCTTCCACAGAGATAGTCAGAGTGAGACAGCAAAATAAGCTTTTGTTTTGCAGCCAAATCAATGGTTGATGGTTTTAAGCCAATGAGAGTCACTCCAAAATGTAATGAGTAATGTTTGAAATGAGAATTATAACATAGTAAACGGATATAAAACAGAATTTGAGATAGAGCTAGGGCAGCACTTTAAGCACTTGGGGACTCAATGACTGAGAACCCCAGTTGCGTCTACATGAGAGTTTAAATATTTCTGTGGGAATGTGTATAAATGGTGCAGGATGGGATGATGTCTAGGGATGGGATGATGTATGTATGTAAACTACAAAAAATGTTGTTACAAATGAATTATTCATAACCGCCATACGACGCAAAAACTGATCCAGAATGATATCCTCTGGAACAAAAATCATGCAATACCAACTAAATCGCAAATAGATTAAAACTAATAATAATGATCAAATCAAATGCATATCAATCACCGCTATGATGAATGTCTATCGACTTAAGCATACGATGAAAATACAATTTTAATGGCTACCAGTGCAACATTTCCAAAAAAAATCCAAATCGCGCATTTATCTTTCAATTCCTTGCTAGCCAATGGCATTTTATAGCTCGCGAGAGCACGGCACATTTCATTCGCTTTTGCACATTATCAGCATCTGCAGCAAGCGTGCTTATGCGATTGTTTAACGCGTATGAGGGCTGGCTATGGCTTGAAGATAGCTAGCCAGCGATAGACCATTCCCAATAATATCTAAAATGCCATTGATAACCGGAATGGGTGGCATTGCCGTTTGTTTCGGTGACGGATGACTTCTCTTTCCAGGCGGTATGAAATGCATGCGAATGATTTGATTTGTTCTTGCTTTTTGCATGGCAAATGTTGGCTGATGATGATTTATGCGAAATGTAATAGCATCCATGGATGTATGCGTTCATGAATTTGATTGCGAAAATCATTTTCATAAATCAAAAACAACAAAAAAAGGTAACAAAACTTACCTGGCCGGTACTTTTCAGGTATTGATAGGTGCCATGGAGTGTGTTAATGTCCTCGTGTTCTGAAAGCAAACAAAAACAAAAAATGAAAAAACAATCAATCAGAAAGTATGAAATTAAACCGAATTCTATTTGAAAGGCTTAACTGAAGCACACATTTGAAGATAATTGAAAATGTTTATACAAAGCAGGTGCATATATTTTCGAACTGCACGCAGAGAAAAAACATGGTTACTACATGGTCACGGCAATAATAATATGTTCTCCGCAATAAAAGTATGTTCGTCGCAACCATAGTATTGTTTACTGAATTTAATTTTGACAATAGTATGATTGCCGCAATATTAATATTGTTGAAATGTAACAATAGTATTATTGCCAAATTTAAAAAATGAAAATATGGTTATAGCAACAATATAAATATGGTTGGTGCGACAAAAGTATTGTGTTTTGCATTTTATGTTAACAATAATATGATTACGGCAATCATACTGTATGATTGTAATTTTTCTTCATTTAAATATGCTTTTTAGAACAAATGTTATTGGTACGGATCTAATGCAATAATAGTAATTTTTTTTTATCGAAATTAAAATTTTTTTGAACAAGTTGCTTTGGCTTTGTTTAACTGAAATAATTTTAATAAAAACGCTTACGGGTATTTAAACTTATTTTTTCTACTGTGAAATAAATCAAACTTATTATTTTATTATTTTAAATTTAATGTATTTTTAAGTAATTTTCATAATTCAAATCTATTGTTGACAACTTTTCTAATAAATAATATTGGGGATCATAGTATCATTGTATGTGATAATACTATGGTTGCAGGGATCATAACATGGTTGCGTGTGAATCATACTATGGTTGTGAGGATCATTCTATGGTTGTGAGGATCATACTATGGTTGTGAGTATCATACTATGGTTGTGTGTGAAACATACTATGGTTGTGATAATCATACTATGGTTGTGGAGATCATAGTATGGATGAGTGTGAATCATACTATGGTTGTGGGGATCATAGTATGGTTATGTGTGAATCATACTATTGTTGTGAGGACCATATTATGGTTGTATTTGAATCATACTATTGTTGTGAGTATCATAATATTGTTGTACCACAGCCATATACCCAACAATAGAATTATCCTCTTCGAATATTGTCACCACAACCATATTTTTTTTCTGCGTGTGGTGTTTAAGCTAAAGGATAGATCGAGCAATTTTATAATAATGGCTTGATTTTTTTATTTACTAGGATCACTACAATTACATCATCTACAATTAAAACTTAATAATACAAATATTATTAAATTAAAAAACCGCTGTTTTCTTTATTTTTCTATTTCCGCTTATCATGACGCTTATCATGACGCTAAGAACGAGCGTTAAAAACGTAAATTTTGTCCTTTTATATATGGATTTTTGATGTTTTATAGGCATTCGTGTGGTTTTGACCCAGCACCTAAAAGCGTTGTCATAATTTATTTTGAATGTTGCAAAGAGATTTCTACAATCAATCATATGATGAAAAATTTAACAAAATTTCAGCTCAAACACTGATAGTATTAAAGTAATCACAAATAATATTTTCGTCAGATGTTAGTGGACAGTGCTGCCAAGTCATTTTTATATTGATTTTTTAAGGCAGTCTATGGTTTTGACACTGCACGTAAAAGTGTTTCCACAATTTATGATGAATGTTGCAAAGAGAAGGGGAATTCTACAATCAATCATGTCATGGGAAATTTAACAAAATTTCTTCTCAAACGCTGGTAGTACTATATTGCTACATATACTTCTGGCCGAGGCAACACTAGTGTTGTATGGAAAAACTGGTTTAATGAATTCAATCGTGGCCGACGCTCGTTTAATGACGAGGGTCGTCCAAAAACGGCCGAAAACATTGATGTCGTGCGTGAACTGATAATGCAAGATCGTCATGTGACACACCGTGCGATAGAGGCATCCTTGGGCATTTCTTCCACCAGTGAATGAACACCTGGCCGTAAAAAAGGTTTGTTCTCGTTGGATCCCGCACAATTTGACATTCGCTCAATAAAGGCTCGTGTCGATTGGTACAAATAAATTTTGAAAAAAATACGATCGCGGTGCTTCAAAAGACGTTTATAAGATCGTCACAGGTGACGAATCATGGATCTATGCGTAAGAGCCCGAAACAAAACAGCAATCGAGCGTGTGGGTTTTCGAAGACAAGCCAAATCCAACGAAAGTTGTTCGTGGAAGAAGCACTTCGCAGCAAATGGTGGCCTGTTTCTTCGACAAAACTGATGGCGTCTGTTCCGCTTGAGCAACGTAGGACGGTCAATCCTGAGTGGTACACCACAATTTGTTTGCCTGAAGTCTTCGGAGAAATTCGAAAAACGAACAAGAGAAGACGAATCATTGTGCACCATGACAATGCGAGCTCTCACACATCGGCTCAAACCAGCGCCTTTTTGACCGGCCGAAACGTCGAATTGATGGGTCATCCGCCGTACCGGCCTGACTTGGCACCCAATGACTTCTTTTTATTCAAGCACATCAGGAAAAAAACGCGTGGTCGAAGATTTTCGTCGCCAGAAGCGTTCAAAAACCATGTTTTGGATGTGTCTCAGTCGGAGTGGTAAAAGTGTTTCCACAATTGGTTTGAGCGCATGCAATAGTGTATAAATCATGCTAGAGAATACTTTGAAAAACAATAAAATCATTTTTGATGATAAATATTCGCATTTTCATTATATCAGTATATAGCAGCCCTCGTATTGTTTTTCAAAGTATGTTCAAAGTTGAACATGTTTTAAATTGTGTGTTGGGTAATGTTGCATTCTCAAGTGCAGCCCATAAAATTGTATGCATTAGATAATATTTGTACGCTTGCTCATGATCGTACTTTTCCACATGGTGATAATGGCCAGTGGTAGGAGCAGCCCGCACACAAAATAAATGCGACACTTTTCGTGTACTTAGGATGAACCAGTATTGAAAATTGTATTGTATATTATGTTTTGCATATTTGGCCTCCGCTTTGATTTGTAATCTCTGCAGGAGGTTATACTAGATAACTTGAAATATTTTCAAAATTTGATATAATCTCTTTTTGTATAAATAAAATTTAGTATCTTACAAGTACTCACAACTGAATGACGTGTGTGTCTCACTCATTTTTGGTCCATTCGAGCCTTTAAAAACGAGTTTTCCCCTACCCAAGGTAAGAGACTCTAAGTTAAAAAAAAATCGAATCTTTAGCGCCAGAGCTAAAGAAATCTATTTTACCGCCTGAGGTATAAGTTAAAAACCAACGAGTTTTCCCCATCAGTGATAAGAGACTCGGAGTATCTTACAAATACTCAACATGGAATGACGTGTTTGTCATTCAAAGTATTCTCCAGCATGATTTATACACTTTTGCATGCGCTCAAACCAATTGTCGAAGCACTTTTTCCACTTCGATTGGGACAACTCCAAAACATGGGTTTTGAACGCTTCAACCGCATCTTCTGGCGACGAAAATCGTTGACCAAGCATTTTTTTCTTGATGTGCGGGAATAAATAAAAGACATTGGGTGCCAAGTCAGGGCTGTAAGGCGGATGACTTATCGTTTTGACCGGCCAAAAAAGCACTGGTCTGAGCCGATGTGTGAGAGCTCGCATCTTCATTGTGCACAATGATTCGTCTTCTCTTGTTCGTTTTTCAAATTTCTCCGAAGACTTCAGGCAAACAAATTGTGGTGTACCACTCAGAATTGACCGTCGTACGTTGCTCAAGCGGAACAGTCGCCACATGACCAGTTTTGTAGAAGAAACAGGCGACCATTTGCTTCGAAGTGCTTCTTCTGCGAAAAACTTTCGTTAGATTTGGCTTGTCTTCGAAGCTCATACGCATAGATCCACTATTCGTCGCCTGTGACGATCTTATAAACGTCTTTTGAAGCGCCGCGATCGTATTTTTTCAAAATTTCTTTGCACCAATCGACACGACCTTTTTTTTTGAGCAATAGTCAAATTGTGCGGGATCCAATGAGAACAAACCTTTTTTACGGCCAGGTGTACATGCAATATCGAATGTATGCTGGTGGAAGAAATACATAAGGATGCCGCTTTCTCACGGTATTTCACATGATGATCTTGCATTATCAGTTCACGCACGGGATAAATGTGTTGTGGCACAACGGCCGTTTTTGGACGACCTTCACGACCTACGTCTTTGAGCGAACGCCGGCCACGATTGAATTCATTAAACCAGTTTTTCACAGTGCTATTGGATGGCGCTTCATCGCCATACAAAGATTTAAGTTCATCGATGCACTCTTGTCGTAATAGTCCACGTCGAAAGTTGTGAAAAATGATCGCACGACTATGTTCACGAGTTAATTCCATTTTTTTTGCCAAATTGATTTTTTTCAATTCACTGTAAACAACACAAATAACGATCTTGCATTCTGAGTACGTTTATGCTAAAAAAAATGTCAATTTTTCAATGGAAATGTCAGATGGCGCCAGGCAACACTAAGTGGCCAGAAAAATAAATAGCAACCCTCGTAGTCATATGAATGATATTGTATTCTATAAGTATTATAAAATGGCAAATAAAACCAGAAATTTGAAAAAAAATTATAGTACTTTTTTTTACAACCGAATCAAATTATAAATGTAAAATCGCCCACCCTTTAGTTGCAAACGTAATCCCAAGATAAGGCTTAAAATTACACCAATTTGATTAATATTATTGACGTGTGATAAAATTTGTGAAGTTTCTAAAAAAAATATGGTTTTTTAAGCGAAATGAGAACTTAAACCTAGTATTTAAACATTTTGTTTTTTGTTTTAAGTTTCTTATTCAAATATGCACAAAAAATGCGTTTTCGATGAAATATTTAAAAATATGCACTAATAACTCAATGGCATTCAATCAAAATACTTGTTTTGCAAAGATATTAGCTCAAATTTATATTTAGACTGAAGACAACAAAATGCATTTGCATAAAATTGCAAACCCATCTTTTTATGAATATGTGACGCGCAAAATAGAAAGGGACCTAAGGGTAAAAACAAGTTTTGTTCAGGAGAGCCATTTTAATGATTTAAATACGTGTATCTTTGGTGTACCATCACTTTCATAAAACGCGCATATCTCTGGGAGGGAACACTTTTGGGCCATGGGATCGGTCTCATTCGATGCTCAGATGTTGTCCACATCAAAAAAAGTGAAAATTGATTTTTTACCCTTAGGTCCCTTTCTCTATGTGCTGTCACATATAAAGAGATAGACTTTAGGTTCTCTATTTACCAAAAATAGTTTTTATATGCCGAAAAGGGTGCAAATAGCGAAATGGATGTCCTTTTTCTAAAAAAAAAAACACACACACACTTTCATGACTATATCTTCATCTATTAAAACAAAAATTCTTTTTTTTGGAGGGTATTTAAGATTCAGTCTAGTCTTAACTACGGTTTTACTTATTTCGTTTATTAACAGCTCATTTATTTAATTTAAATTAAAATATTGGCTTTCATAGTATGCCACAAAAATGTTTAGCCACATTAGTTCTTTCTGCTCACTTATATAAACATTTCATTTTGAAAAATATTGAAATTATTTACTTGAAATCTTTATTCCTCCACACGCTGGAATTTCAAGTATCTTCTTGGCTGTTATCGTTAAATACTCGTAATGTAAGTGAATAAACTTATTAAAAGTCTTTCGACGAAAATATGGACGACGTTGACCTCGTTCAGACTTTCATAATCTACTGAATTACTTACAAAATTGCGTTTCATCGTAAATTTTTTGATAGTGTCAAAAGGCCATAAAAACTAAGTAAATCTCTTTATTGAGGTTATGTGGAAAGAAGCGAGCGGTGGTGGTGCGTAATACTATTTTTTTGGAATGATGAAATGTGGTTAAGGAAAATGTTAGAGTTTAAAAAGCTTTTGTTTTACTGCCAACTGGCCACAGTCTCCTTGTGCATCACGCCAAAGTCATACCTGTTGTTTGTCCATAAAATGACTTCTGTTATCGGAAGAATGTCTACCACAACTTAAAGGCAACAACAGCAATTAACGCAAACGAAATAAAGAATACACCCACAGGTCACATTTAGTCACTGTCCTGGATAACTCATAAAAATCTTTTAAAGATACGCGGCTCTCCGCTAGTGCTATGATTTCTTGGCTGCCGTCTGTACTGCAAAATTTACAGCATTCGATTTCATTGCGAGTGGAAACAAAACAAAAAAAAGTGAAAGGATTGTTCAGGGGATTCATTTTGTTATCGTGGCTTTTGAGGAAAACACCAAAAATGACGCAACCATAATTTTGATAGAGCAAAGAAGAAAAAAACACTCTAAGATGTACTTGTGAACTGTATACAACAGACTGTTGGATTGAAATGAAAAAGTCAAACGAAGCAAGAGGAAGTACATTTAAAGCTATTCTTTAAAAAAAATAAATATCAGTAAATAAGTGGGAATTTCCTAAGAGGAAAGGTTTATATAAATTAAATATAAACATGGCCTTTATATCAGAAATAATAATAATACATTGAATCACTAAAAATTAATAGTAATTGGTTCAGCATTGGAAGAGATTATTACTAAACATGGAATTCAGTCAAATATTAAATTGTCATATCTAGGCATCGGAATTATATGCGCTTAAAAAACTCATTATAAAATCGAAGAATATACCCTAAAATATCCGTCAAAACTACAAAACATGCAGTAAAGCCAGAAACTGTCAAAATGTTTTAATGACACAAAATCCTCATTTGGGCTACAAAAACTGTCAGTGAATCGGAGAAGAACTGCCTAAGTTTTAGGCAAATAAATGAAGAAAACCCATGTTCACGATATCTCGAAAATCATACGTGATGGGGCAAAACGGACTCAATTCGGATTTAGGAGATCATTTTACATAAGGATCAGTTTTTGCAGAACAGCGTAATTCATTGAATCGGCCTATATATGCCCAAGTGACCCAAAACAGGAAAAAAATTGTGACGAATCCGAATGAAAATTTATTCTGCAATTTGATTAAATTTGGATCTAAGGTTCCAGGGCGTCGAAATAAGAGTACTTAAATGTCCTTTCGAACGTGGACATATGGTTGCTATATATATTTCTGGTGTTGTTAGTGTTGCCTGGCGCCATCTAACATTTCCATTGGAAAGTTTGACATTTTTTAGCCTAAACGTACTCCGAACGTTTTGAAGTACGACCATCATATGTGTGGTTTACAGTGACTTGAAAAAATCAATTTGGCAAAAAAAAGGAATTAACTCGTGAACATTTTCGTGCGATTATTTTTCACAACTTTCGACGTGGATTATCACGGCAAGAGTGCATCGATGAACTTAAATCTATGTATGGCGAAGGAGCACCTATAGCACTGTGAAAAACTGGTTTAATGAATTCAATCGTGGGCGACGCTCGCTCAAAGACGAAGGTCGTCCAAAAACGGCCGTTGTGCCAACGAACATTAATGCTGTGCGTGAACTGATAATGCAAGATCGTCATGTGACATACCGTGAGATAGAGGCATCCTTGGGCATTTCTTCCACCAGCATACATTCGATATTGCATGAACACCTGGCCGTTTGTTCTCGTTGGATACCGCATAATTTGACAATCGCTCAAAAAAAGCCGACACTAGGCTTGGTGCAAAGAAATTTTGAAAAAATACAATCGCGGTGCTTCAAAAGACCTTTATAAGATCGTCACAGGTGACGAATCATGGATCTATGCGTATGAGCCCGAAACAAAACGGCAATCGACCGCGTGGGTCTTCGAAAACGAGCCAAATCCAACGAAAGTTGTTCGTGTAAGAAGCACTTCCAAGCAAATGGTCGCCTCTTTTTCGACAAAACTGGTCATGTGGCGACTGTTCCGCTTCAGCAACTAGGACGGTCAATTCTGAGTGGTACACCACAATTTGTTTGCCTGAAGTCTTCGGAGAAATTCGATAAACGAACAAGAGAAGACGAATCATTGTGCACCATGACAATGCGAGCTCTCACACATCGGCTCAAACCAGCGCCTTTTTGACCGACCACAACGTCGAATTGATGAGTCATCCGCCCTACAGCCCTGACTTGGCACCCAATGACTTCTTTTTCTTTCCGCACATCAAGAAAAAGATTGGTGGTCAGCGATTTTCCTCGTCAGAAGATGCTGTTGATGTGTTCAAAAACTATGTTTTGGAGGTGTCTCAATCGGAGTGGAAAAAAAGTGCTTCGACAATTGGTTTGAGCGCATGCAAAAGTGTAAAAATCATGCTGGAGAATACTTTCTAAAAACAATGATAACTATTCGCATTTTATTATTAGGCCAGAAATATTTATCGCAGCCCTCTTTTAAAGATTTAGTTTTATGAGTCGACTTTGACTCATGGACTTTGGGTGACCCACAAAAATGTACCTTGTGGTAAGAAAAAGTATCAAAAAAATTTCGATTTTTTCTTATGTTTTGGCTGAAAACTCTAGAACCCAGGGATACCAAAAAACGGATCATATGGTCAAAACAAGCGACCAGCAACAAATATGAACATAGTAAGTATGAACGCGAAAAAGACGTAAGCCCCGTTTCGTTTTTTAATGAAATCTATAGAAAATTGTACAACGCCTTTAATTTCAAATATTAAATTTTTATATTTATCTCAATGGTATAGGAATCCTCCAGAAGAAATAGATACAAAACCCTCTTCTTTAGAATTTTGTTTTTGGCGCTTACGTCTTTTTCGCAATTAGGGCTCGATATATGTACTCAAAACAGAAATTACTACGAATCCAATTAGAGAAATTTAAAAAATTGGCCACAGCTCGAACCAAAGCAGTCTTAAGAGATCCAATGTTAGGGTATCTTTTGTGACAAACCTTGTCCTCTAAAACCGTCCACAATTTGTAATTCAATGGGTTCAAATCTGGTCGAGAGCCATTCTTCAGAGGAAATGAACGCTGGCAAAATGTTTCGAAGCCAGGCCTGGGACGTTTTAGCCTTATGGGCCGACGCAGAATCCTGCTGGAAAATCCATGGCTGGTTTTGGAACAGGGAATTTTTAAGAGGCTTCGGTTGGTTAACTTTGGCCGATGTTTTGACTCCTTGTTCCCAGAATTGCAGGTCAGTGACCCAATCGTAAGAGACACCCCACCAAACCATTACTGAAGCTGGGTGATGACACTTTTCCACCCTTGGGATCAGTTCAGATGCTTCCTTAAATGACCGCGCATACACTCTATCATTTAGCTTGTTAATTTTTTTTTCTGAACGGTAAAAATTTTTTCATCTGTGAACAAAATTTTTCTGTGCAAGTTATCAGCGTGCTTCACCAAAAGACGTTTGCATTTTTCAATCCTATTTATTTAAAGCTGCAGTCAATAAATGTCCGGTACATCGTTTGAAAGTCCCAAGTCCTTTTTAATGATTCGACTCACGGACTTTTTCGTGATATTCATCTCACGGGACATGATTTTCTGTTTTCGGAGCGGATTTCTGTGAATTATGGATTTAACGGCTTTGATGACATGCGGTGTTCGAACAGAGCGTGGGCGGCTCGACCGGTGAAGGTCTTTTACATCTCCAGTCTCCCCAAACAGTCGGTAGACGAACATGCGGCTAATCCCTAATGGTCGGAGCGTTTTGAAAATATCGCTTTTTTTCATTTCACACTTGAAAAGCGCTATTACAGCGATACGGTTCTCATTACCACTCCAGGATGAAAGTTGAAACAAATTTAAAACCCCGTTACAGACTAACGCTATTGAGGTTAGCTTTCAAAACCCATATGACATTAACGGGGTATGTTCAGTTCTGCTATTGAAATGGGTGTGTTCAATGTTGTATTTATGTCCCTAATAAGTATAGTTGACTTTTTGTTGTTTATTTTTCAGTTATTGTTAGGCTTGAGGTTTTTTAATATTTTTCTAAGATTGCAGAACGGACTCTTGAACTAAAGCAGTCCAACAAACGGTCTTTTTGACAAGAATTAGTGGTAAGTATAAATATGTAGGTACTCAAATGAAATAATTTAAAGATTTTTAAGCTTCAGACTCGGCTCCATGCACGAAAAACTCAAAGTAAGATACGAATAAAAACTCTTCAATAATTCAATGAACTTATTTCTTTAATTATTCAATTACCTAAAACATCGTTGCCCTGGTGGCAGTGTAGTTTAATTTATATTCATTTTCGGCCGTCCATTTCAGTTCCGTTCAGAGATTGAAATCGTAACAAGAATAAACAAATATTGTCTTGAAACAAATCATTGATTTGTGAAGTTGCTTAGGAAACGACCGGACACCAAAGGCAACAGCAGCAACAACAATAGCATCATAATCTTTCAATATCAGTTATCTGTTTTAGGAAATCTTGGAAGCTACACCAAAGAGGAAGAGACGGCAAAAATCGTTACATTGAAAATGCTCAATTGTGTGGAACAAACATGCCACCAGGTAATGATGGCGATAGTGGCAGGGGGCAAGTACATGGAACAACAAGAAAAATAACGAGAAGAAACATTACGCTATGAAATAAACAATTTTCGTGGCCATTGGTGATGGTGAGTGGGGCTGGTAATGCTATTGTTGCCTGTTTTTCGTTTTATTTTATGTTTTTTTCAAATAAAGAAAACTGTTTTAAGAGGAGTTTTTTTTTGTTTCCTAAAAAAAGAATCTCCACTGATGAAAACGGAAAGGAAGTTAAAAACATTAAAAAGTACTGAATGCTGCTGCATTGTATGACGCTGACGCTGCCTCTGCTGAAGTTTTTGTCCGTTTTTCTTTTTTTCATGTTTTCAGAATGGACATGAAAAATAATTAACAGGAAAAAAGGTGCTGCTTTTATGGAAAATTTGTTTTTGTCCAACAAATAAAAGAACAAAACGCACAAGAGAGTAAGGCGAAAAAAATTAAAAACATTTACAAATTTAGGTCATTAGACTTGGTAGAATTGTACACACTTTGCCCTCAGGGTAGGGGGGATTTAATGAAAATAAAAAACAAGATAATTGGAAAAAATGAAAACCCGAAAAAAATTCTTTTAAATGTTTAACTTGGAAATGTGGAATTTCCCCCAGTTATTTATGCCAGTATGCTTGATTTGCTGCTTAACGCATACAATAAACTTCAAGTTCAATGTTATCTAGCGTAAATCTTATGAGCGTTAAAGATATGCCATGCCAATCATGGTCGGTAATACGGCGGCACCACCTTGGCAACAGCATCGCATCGGTGGCCGAAGAGGCACCAACCAACGACCAACACCAACCAGCATTTTCATCATCTTTGCGCCCCTTTCCACTAACAGGCACTGCCTTGTTTGGCTAATGTCTTGGAGTGGTTTCTTCCAAGTTTGTTTTTCCTTCTCGTTTCATTGGTGGTATTTAATGGTGTTTATTTCAATTTTTTCCACTCTCCACCGAGCCCAATCTGCCTTAACAACTTAATAAGTGGTTTTTTCTTGGCGCTTTTGAGTTTTTTTTTTGGTTTTAAATCCATAAGTGTTGGTGGTGGCATCATGAAAATTGTTTATCTGCTCCTCTTCATTTATGGTTTGGAAGCCCGAAAACAATCGGCGCTGAATAGAGTGGCGTGGCGCGTGTGCAAGTGGTTTTTTCTCAGTTTGGCGGCTGCTTATGTTTGTTTAGGTGCGAACAGTTGTGGGCAATTATTTAGCAGTAAAGCTAGGAAAGGCGTTTGAAATTAGAGGGGAAAGGAAGAATAGGAAAATGGGTTTACTAAATGGAGAAACGGGAAAGGTGTTTGGATTTATCAAAAGAAAAAAGCGAATTAGTGATCAAAGGCGATAAATTGAACAAGATGAACGATGTGCTTGTTTTTTGCAATAATAAGAAAAACAGCACTTCAGTAACGCACAAATTCTCGGTTTACTTTTCTACATTCGTTTGCACACAATCACAAGAAATACAAAAAACAAAGAAAACCCTAAATTCGCACACTTTAAACACAAAAAACTGCGATCGAAATCGATTTTTATGTAGTCAATTCCAAAGACGATAGATTGTAGAAAATGGACTAAATGAGCTTTTACGAGAACTTGAAAAACACTACAATCATTTTGGATGAGCTGTATTTTGTACATAAAGTGTGCGAATTTAGTGTGTTCTGTGTGTGTATAAATTTTGCTTGTTTAAGTTCTTGTGATTGCGATCAAACGAAAGTGGATAAATAAAGCGGAGATTTGTGCGTTACTGAGTTCTGCTTTTCTACGATATTGCAAAGAAAAAGCATATCACCCATGATATTCAATATATCGTCTTTGGTCAATTCCACATCATTAGCTATGGGTTTCGATTATCTTTAACAAAAGTTACCTCAAATAAATTTTATAAAGGTTAAACGCTGCGCATTCTTATTTTTTTTTAGCTAAAGAGTGAATTATCAGTACTTTTTTTACATCCGATTCAATTTTAAAATGTCAAATCGAGCACCCTGTAGAACATCGATTTTGTATTGACACTACATAGAAGGCGGGCTTTTCTTTGTTACATTTTTGGGGATTCTAATTTTGCCACCAGCCCCGTCATTTACGCAGGTTCAAATCAGAGTAACAACTTTCGAGCAACTTTCAGCGGCGGATTCGCTAGCTTGTAACTGCAGGTGACAATTGAATTTGAAGTCGATTTTTAGCTCGATTAATCGGTTAAGAAAATCAAAATTAAGTAAGTTGATCGGTTGGTCGAAAGTCAATTTTCTGCTTCGGTTACCAAACACCACACCATAGCTAGTAATTGGTAACTTAAGCAAAATCAGTTTGAATTAGTGGCTTCTACAGCGGCCTGTCTTCAATTTGGGAGGGGCCTTTGTGTGGGAGCTATTGTAAAACATGGGCCAGTATGGTTTTATTTTTTTAAGGCTTAGTTACTGGTCTTCCCTAATGTTTTATGTGCAATTTAAGCACGTTCGGATTTAATTTTTGGGTTCTAGTGCGACTCGTTTAGAAATCGAAAGGGACTTTTGTGTGGGAGCTATTTGAAAACATGGTCTAATTTTCCAAGGATTACTAACAGGTTTCTCGCAACTTATTATGCTAAATTTCAGCAAAATCCATTTTTAAATGTTACTTTATGCAAAAGCTTTTTATAAGAAAACAGGGACCTATAAGGTCCAACTTAACCAGGGTTACTCATTGGCTGCTCAAAACTTTTCACGCAAACTTTCAGAGAACAGGTTCAATTTGTGCCTTTTTGAGTGGAAGCCTCCTCGGAAACATGAACCGATATGGTCAAATTTCTGCAAAAAAGGGTTTCTAGTCACTCATAACTTTCAAACCGCAATTTCGAAAAAAACTAATGTTATAAGTGTCTTTTAGAGGGAAATTTTAGAGGTTCTCAACTGAAAAAGGGCCTTCGTTTATATCGAAGAACCAGTAAGGAAAGTCGTTGGACTCCGTTGGACTTCTTATATAATATAACGCTACAAATATAATTACATTTAAGTCCCAAAATCGGGAGGTAATCATGGACGTTACAAACATTAACCCCTGTACCCCAGTAGGGTTAGTGTATAAATAAATAGAAATGAACTAGTTTCGATTGGGTTAGCCCAATCCTGAACAATGTGCAAAGTTTCGTCGACATCGTTTTATATTTGCGACCTGCATAAACTTTAATTACACCGCTAGATAGAAAGGCGGACAGATTTTAAATCCATCAGTATAATTTACATGGAGTGTATTTCCTTTCGCTTTCTAATAATAATAATAATAGTGCTGGGTGTAAAAACAGCCGAATTGACTCTCTGGCGATGTTCACTTGAGCTGGCCGACGGCAGATCGAAGCTGCGAAAACTTCTGACCGCTACGGCGCGCCGCGGCGGCACCAAACTCTATCAGATTGGTGCCAGATGGTCCAAAGATGTACTCACGAACTAAAGTCCTAAAACCAAATTCACAAGTAATAGTTTTTAATAATTTCTACATGTTTGACAGGCGTTTGGAACGAGCTTGATTATAAACCGATTGTTCGTATCACTTTGATCCGTGACAAACACTTCAGATATAGATGGCGCTAAGCAAAACCACTTCAGATACAAAACAATCTCACGACAGCCGGTTCTATGGACAGGATTGACCCGAAGAGCAACTTTTTCGGCCAAGGACTTTCATCCGGCACTCAGTTGCCGCTACAACAACACCAAAACTTTAGATACAGATGGCACCTCGCGAAAAACACTGCACGTATAGATAGCGCCACAAAACACCTCTTAGGTCAGCTAGCAGTGTATTTATGACCTAAGTCAATCCACCTCAAGGAAACTGATGAATTGACAGAAGGTTTAATTGTAGACTAAGTGTATGGTAGGGAAAAAAACAATATAAAGTATCTATCATAGATATTTTTGAAAATTCTGAACTCGAATCATAAGGATTTTGGAACTGGAAACTTAATGCGGTCTGTATTAGCAAGACCTAAATACCCTGAGTTTAGATGTCCCAACGTTGGAGGCTAGGTTTCGCTCTAGCACTGTTCTTTATAAAGAACAATAACGTTTAACGTCAAGAGAAGAAAATGGCCAAAATACAGCTATTTTTGCACTCAGGACTGTTAAGCACATGTAATATGGGTGTAATGATAGACTTGCGGTTTCAAAAACCAAACTATGCTAAAACGTGTAACATTCAAAGCAATCAGATGAAAATATCAGCGTACATATCCCGTCAGTGTCAACGTCTATCAATAACGCGCATGCTATGTAATGTAATTAAATATTTTTAACCCTGATAAATTGATTAACCTTGAGAGATTTCGGTTTGACAGAAATCTTGAGCAGTTTCAAGGGCAAGGAACTCTGGTTGTATATACTTTTCTAAAGAAATTTTAAGAGGTTAGCTAATAAGTTTTTCATTGGTAATAAGTCCCTAGTTTAATGAGGAGCAGGATTATGGACATTTTGACCCTAGGCAATGGAGTTTTAAATTTTAGATGGCTAAAATATAATGTAAATATAAAAAATATAAACGATGAGAGGCGGTAATGGCCATAAAACAACCTCATAAGAGTTTTATCACTTTCCGCGAAGATTGTTAAATGGGCTCCACATTTCTGGCATAGACAAGACAAGAAAGCCTTTGAAGTCCACCAGCTACATCAGATTATGCAAGTCCAAGGCTCTACATCCACAAGAGCTTCAGAGCAAACATACTATAAGTTGATACCTCAAAAATGGGCTTAGTTGCTGGAAGTTTTGGCTCTGTAGGTAGGTAGGGGTACTTAAATTAAAACAAATTTCTCTTCGAGTCCAAATTTTGATTTAAGTTTAAAGTTTCCGCTGAGTTTAGGGTCGGACTCCCGGACCGAGGAAGCTCTAAGCATTTCCCTGTGTTCAAAATCAGCGACCTCCGGTAAATATGAACATGTGGGTTCATACTTATTTAAAAAATTGGGCATGGTTTTTTTTTCAAAATTGGGCGAAGATTAGGATCTGACTCATAGACCCAAGGGCTAAAAAACGGACAACTTTTATTTATGGTAGAGGTTACTTAATGTTCGACCCGACCAAACTTCACCATTTTTTACTTGTTTTTAAATAAATGTTGAGTTTATCATTCACTGGTCGCTGTTTCTCTCTACCATAAAGTATTTTTAATTATATTATCCTTGAAATAATTCACATTCTTTAAACAAGAATTCATTTCGTTTACAATGAAAATGAAATTGGAGCGCAGAGGCAGGGCAACAAGAGTCCAAGGGAGATGGAAGGTAAGACAAAGAGTTGACGGTAATTTAATTATTAGAGACGCAAACAAACAATTACGTGTCAGTAACAGCAGCCACTCCAGTTCCAGCTGCCGTGGCAGCAGTAGCAAGAGCATTGCAACTGCAACAGCAGTAATGACACAGCATCAATAGAAAATGAAAATGCCCGAAGAGCAGTAAAAGCAACATTTGCAAGCGTGTCTGTTAACAACAGCATTAAAGGCTTGTCGGACAATGGCAAACAAAATCAAATTAATTTAAATTGTCTTTATCAAGAGCAAAGGCGTAACCGCAGCAGCATCAGTAGCAGCAGCATTAGTAGCAGCAACAACAATATCAGCAACTTTAGTTGCAGTTGCAGCAGCAACATCGACAACAAAAAAGCTTACGTGCAACACATAAAACAGAGAATTTTGCGAACAAAAAAAGTAAAAGAGAAAGAGCATGATAAACATTGCTCAAGACCATAAACAAATGTAAACAAAATAAAAAAAATCCAAATGGCTAAAAAGCGGAGTAGTTTTAAGGCTGTGGTTGACTTTTAAATACCCTGTATCCTTTTATTTTTTCAGAGGATTACTTTTAACTACTGAAGTTAGCCCTTTGGCCTTAAGAATAGACTACAAGAAAAAAATTCAAAATTTAACCATCAAGCCAGGCGCTAACAACCAACAAGTGTGTAGTTTGGCGGGGCATCTTTGAATTGTTAACCGAAACATTAACAAAAAAGCAAAGTTATTTATAAGGTTATCTATTCTTACTGGTAACTATCCTCAGAGCGTCTGGTTAGAGGTTCAAACATCTAAATTTGATAAGTCTTGATGGTAATTCCGTTCGCAATACCACAAGATGATAGCGTCCGTATGTTTGACATGATTTTCACCGTGATAGCTTCAGTCATGGTGCGCCATCGCACAGAAGCCACTACCAAGCGACGGCAAGCACCCCTTAAGGCCAATCCTGCCGGTTTCAATGCGTAGCGTGCTATATGGACCTAACTTTCACCTTTGTCAGGCCTATCTAAAACCTCTGATGATCTATGGGTAACAGGAGCCTGTTGCAATGCAACTCCACACTGATCCGAAACTCTTCCCACGATTTGGGTTTAAACCACAGCCACCACGATACACATTGAAGGAAAAATAGTTCTGGGGGCTCCTGACTACCCGCGGTACCAGATTTTAGTCTCCGATTAAACCTCGTAGCCGTGGTACTACCAGTTGGCGATCCAAACAACGCGAGACTGGTCACCCATAATTAAAGGCATCGGTGGCGAGTTGGTATATAATTATATGCACACAAAACTGCCTACAGCGAGGTCTATATTTACCGCTTCCGTTTGACGACGGTGAACGGCTAGGCCCGACCCCTCGACAAGACCCGAGGGTCCATAATGAATTGGTACAGTCAGGAGAAGAATCCATTATTCCCAGTCACCCTCCGTACCAAATTACCTCCGGCCAGGTTTCGTAACCACAATACTCCCAGCTTCAGTTCCAAGTAACCAGGAGACTGTTAACCCCGACTAGCGCCTCGCAACTGATGATAGGTACAAGTTTATGATAGTATCAACAGAATCTTCTTATAAAATAAGATTCTTGTTATAACTGATTACAGTGTTTTTTGGAGGCCGCCGTGATGTGATTGGTGTGTGTAAGACTGTCGTGCCAGACAAGCCAGGTTCAAATTCGGGTAAGAAGATCTAACAATTTTTTAGCGGCGGGTTTTCCACTTTGTTAATGCCAGCCAATTAACGAGTAAGAGATTTATCTCTAAGCCATGTAAGAAGTTCTCTATTAAATGTATTATCCTTTCGCAGCCGGCGTTAAACAGTAGGTCCCGGTCAGTATAAGATTTATGTAGTGCACAGCTCACTGATTTGAGAGAAGTTTACCCTTATTCCTTATTCCCAATATCCCATTGTAGGAATGCAATGAAACAAAAAGCGCACCAACTAACATTCGGCTGTACTGATAGTTTGACTGTTACTCAGTTTACAAATCGGCTGTCACAACGAATTTTTTGTCTGAGTATTAAGATCTAGAATACCATCAATACTTTCGGCTGATATATTCACTACCATTATGAACTTTTTGTAACGTTCATAAAATCATTTTAAATGCGCCCATTCCATTCTTAAAAAAAATCAATTGAAAATCGGTACGAACTAAAAACATTGCAACGTTCTGTTGCAATCAGAAACATTTCATGACACTGATGGTTACATTGTTGCACAAAACATAAGATGGTAGGTATGATAATATTATGGTACCTACAGCTAATGAATCTGTTATACCAACCGAATTCAGTAAAACTATTAATTGCCACAACTGGTGGTCATGAAAAACTTTTTTTATTTCTGTCAGATAACCGAATACATAAAATTCAACAATCAGTTGGGAAAATGAAAAACAGTAATGGCAAACAAATTCAAAGAGTACTTATAAACATTTGTCTATAATAACGACCAATATATGTACAAAGTCAGTTGTGGCGAAATGGTATAGATAGAGTCAACTAAAAACAGCGTAATAATAAAAAAATCAAGAAACAATGATTTTGTGCGTTGAAGATTGCTCTACGCGCAGTTCGAAGACTATACGCAAAGGGTAATTCTCATTAATTAAAATGAGTCTCCCGTATAAGTCATTTGATTTGTTGTCGAAGTAGTCGTTGCCAAAGACTGCTGAAGAAAAACCTTGGCTGTTTAGAAACAGCTGTACAGTCTGCCTGACAACCGTAGCCAATACATTTCACCAATTTTTTAGTTGATTCTGAAAAAGAAACAACAACAAGGTCTCGAACCAGAATAAAAACTTCAAAACATCCCATAGTTTTCGAAAGAGGAGTTTACTAAATTCCTAAGCCTACACACAGAGAAAAAAATAGTTGGAAATCGATTTGAAAAACTAAAATTGCGTTGCAAAAGAAATTCGGTTGCAATCGCCAAATTTTTATAATCGTAATGGATATTCTATTACACTTACCACAAGACGATAATTATGGTCATCGAATTGTAGATGTTTCTAATTGACCGGTCATACCAACGTAATGTATGTTGGTTTTGGCAACCAATAGTTTTGCCCACATTTTGTTGTTGTAACCGAATATTGCTGATGATGACTAAACTATCCTCATCACCAAAAGCAAAACTAGCCCTATTATTACAGATTTAAGCCAATTATTTCATTTAAATTATTTAGCAAAAATCTTCCATTATCTCTAACTCTGTTTCCTCGACATTACTCTTCCAATGCTTAAGAGTACTTCTAGTGTATAAAGAAACATTTTTTTTGCCTCTGCTGAAAATCTAAAATTTTTCGTTAAACTAGTGCGACATATGGACTTTTATATCCCAAAATTATTTTCAGGAGGTTCGGATACTTACTATTTTTTACCGATACTTCAGTTACAATTTTTGAACGTTACAGAGCACCAACTAACTTTTGGTTGTACTGATGGAATACTCGAGGTGCATGCAACCTCAATCATTCGGTTGCGGTAACGATTACTTTCTTTTTGCGTGAAGAAAATGTTATAGATCAGTTGCACAATGGCGTTTTATTTTACAAAACATATGATTATATGATAAACAAAATATCCCCAAAATCAAAAATTAAAATAAAATCCCAAAATAGGCGATTTTAAGATTATTTGTTAATAAAGGATAGTTGTAAAACAACATCTAATTGTGTAAATATAATCTGTTTTTACTATGAAAGCTAACATTCGCTAAGTTGATCACCGCCAGCTGTAGCATGCAAAAAGAATGCCGACATGAAAAAAAGGAAAACTCGTGTAATATGATAAAGCCCCCCTCACCACCATTAGCTTTGATTGTGTCCGTCCGCTGATGGGTCTTTTTTGATATTAAACCGTTGTTATTGTTATTGGCTCTTTTCGTTTTTGTGTGCTTCCCTTTCAAATGCATATTGGCAACATCATCATATGGCTATTGGTTGTTGGCTAGCTATGCTGGTGATGGCCATAAACATATGCCACAACAAACCCAGAGCCATTGTTCGTTCAGACGTTGCATTCGACCATACATGCCGCTGCCGCACTTCAGTCACTTGATCATCATCGGCGAAAGCCAGCCGTCACTGACTGAATAGTGAAAGAAGACGGGACGGGCCGGACAAGCTCTCGCGCTCTCTCTCTTTCTCTCTCTGGAGTTGGCCCAACAGAATTGGGTACAATTTGAACGCACGAATACCGCGAACGAGCGTCGCATACTGGCAGGCAAAACTGTAGAAAAAGGCAACTATGGCAACAACTGTATTGCCACCTAGGACAAACAACAAAAAACCAAGTGGCAACAGAAACAAAATGATAATAAAAACATTTTTTATGGCATAAAAATAAAAAAGGCAAAGCAAACTTCATCTAGAGGAACGAATATTTGTCCATGACGACAGACCGGCAGACAAATGGGCGAGCAGGGCGGACATTCACAAAGAATTGGTTGTACATTTTAATGGAAACAAATAGTTAACTTATGACAACAAATATTCCATTCCATTGCCATACTTCTTTGCCATAATACGAGTATACGTGGCGGCGATGGACGTAATATTATTTGTGGCTGCTGTGGTCTCCCCTCCTGAATTCTCCTGGTGGGATATGCCCAATTTCGTCCACTGCGAAAGCGTATCTTCCTTTGGCTGTGGTGTGGAGTACTCGTAGCTGTAGCAAAAAGTGCCACTGTTGCTGGTGGGTATGTATGTGCATACGTATGTGTGTGTGCCACAAAAAGGAGCAGCATTTTGTTGAATTTTTTGAAAAATTGTCGACTTTGTATCCCTTTGAGTGAGTGAGTGAAGATTGCGAGTGTTCGGGTGGGGCGGGGAAAACAATGCAAACAATTCGTTAAACAAAGTATTAAATAAATTGTGCGATGCGATTCTTATGCATTGAGTGTGTTGCCACTTTGTGTACGTAGTGCAGTGTTTTTATGCATCACACCGCCACACTCTCACACACAGATATAGCCAGATATCGGTAGCACCACAGAGTTTCCACATGCATATGCACGCATGTATGTAGGTCGGTGTGTTGTATGAATATACAAACAAAAAAGAAACAATTTATGCAATTTTGCACCTGCAATACTAAAATGTTCAACAAAATGTTTAATAAAACTACATGAGTGCATTGTTTCTAACGAGGTCGGTATAAATAATGTGCGAAATTATATTCAAAAAATAAATGCCATAAAATGTCCTTTAAAATTGCCAATAAAGATTCCACACTTGATTTGAATTTTTATATTTTTTTGTTCTGAAAAATACCTCTAGATGGATCACCCTTTTTCTGGCCTAGGTTGCCTGGCGACATCTGACATTTCCATTGGAAAGTTTGACATTTTTTAGCATAAACGTACTCAGAACGTTTTGACGTACGACCATCATTTGTGTTGTTTACAGTGACTTGAAAAAAATCAATTCGGCAAAAAATGGAATTAACTCGTGAACATTTTCGTGCGATCATTTTTAACAACTTTCGACGTCGATTATCACGACAAGAGTGCATCGATAAACTTAAATCTTTGTATGGCGATAAATCACCATCCTATAGTACTGTTCAAAACTGGCTTAATGAATTCAATCGTGGCCGACGCTCGCTCATAGACGAGGGTCGTCCAAAAACGGCCGTTGTGCCAGAGAACATTGCTACCGTGCGTGAACTGATAATGTAAGATCGTCATGTGATATACCGTGGGATAGGGGTATCCTTGGGCATTTCTTCCACCAGCACCAGCATTCCACCATTCGATATTCCATGAACACCTGGCCGTAAAAAAGGTTTGTTCTCGTTGGATCCCACACAATTTGACAACTGCTCAAAAAAAGACCCACACGGTTGACGAACCATGGATCTATGCATATGAGCCCGAAACAAAACAGTAATCAACCGTGTGGGTCAAATTGACAATCGCTCGTATCGATTGGTGCAAAGAAATTTTGAAAAAATACGATCGCGGTGCTTCAAAAGAAGTTTATAAGATCGTCACAGGTGACGAATCTTGGCTCTATGCGTATAAGCCCGAAACAAAACAGAAATCGACCGAGTGGATCTTCGAAGACGAGCCAAATCCAACGAAAGTTGTTCGTGGAGGAAGCACTTTGAAGCAAATGGTCGCCTGTTTCTTCGGCTAAACTGGTCATGTGGCGACTGTTCCGCTTGAGCAACGTAGGTCGGTCTATTCTGATTGGTACACCACAATTTGATTGCCTGAAGTCTTTGGAGAAATTCGAAAAACGAACAAGAGAAGACGAATCATTGTGCACCATGACAATGCGAGCTCTCACACATCGTCTCAAACCTGCGCCTTTTTGAATGCGTGATCAACGATTTTTTTCGCTGTTGAAGAGTTCTAAACCATGTTTTGGAGGTGTCTCAGTCGGAGTGGAAAAAGTGCTTCGACAATTGATTTGAGTGCATGCAAAAGTGTATAAATCATGCTGGAGAATACTTTGAAAAACAATAAAATTATTTTTGATGATAAATATTCGCATTTTCATTATTAGGCCAGATATATATATCTATAGCAGCCCTCGTAGTATGGTCGGCGGATTGGTATGATCTTAGGATTCGACTTTTGATACCATGCTTCCTTTTTGATTATTTGTATATTCTATATTCTATTTCTACATTAATTTTCATAGGATCCTCGTATAAAAGATTTCTTTTGCTTAATAAATTGAAACACGAAAAATTCAAAATGAAAACTTGTGGAAATTGTCCTGTGGAGAATTTCACCGTTAATGTTTAAAGGGATTCGAAATGTTAAACTTCAAGTTTAAATCGAATTTAACACTGTGCTTTAAATACAATTGAATTTAATCATGGGTTATAAGAAAAGAGATATAATTCTTCAAGCATTATTTGCATTTTTCATGAAATAATTCGAGGACAATATCGACGGCCAATACGAAGAACTAGTTATATAGCATTTCTAAGAAAAAAGGTCATTTTAAACCTAAGATTTTTCTACAAATATTTTCGGAACTAAACTATTTTATGCATGCTTTGCTACAGCTTAGCATGAAATGTAAAAAAAAATAATTTTGTGTACAAATTTCAATTCTACATTGAACCGACCCAACTGAAAAGTTGCCGACGAGATGGGGACTAAGTTCGCAAAGAAAAGTTTGGGAAATATTAAAATTATTTTATTTATGCCAGTAAAAAGAAACTCTTTAATTACGTTTTAGAAAATGCAGATCAACTTTTAAACAGAAATACACAAGGTTCTTTAAGATGAACGCTCAACTTCGTTTCTTAAAGCGAAGGTATTACCAGAGACTATGAAGTTCGAAGATAAAAAACAAGTTGATTTAAACACTCAAAAATCATAGCACGAAAATGTTCGCGGGATATTTCCATTTTTTGACTGAGATGAATTTTTCAACACACTGTAAACAAAACAATTCGCCCTCAAATGACAAAACGTTCTGAGTGAAGCCATGCTAAAAAATAGTTTCTAATGGAAGTTCCAGTTCTGGGAACACTAGTATTGCCAGGACCCGAAATATAGATAGCAACCTTCGTAATAATTATGTTTAAAGATAAACTCTTTTAAAAATAAGCGAAGCGAAGACAAAAGTATCCAACAATCCGAATTATGGTCCGCAATCACTTAGTCGGATTAACGAGGTTATACTGTATTTATATAGAATCGATGAAAGGCTTTGAATAAGAGTTCAATGTGCTAAAAAAAAGTTTTCGATCGGGTTTATCAAACGATTCATTATATTGATAGATTTTTAAGCATAATACTAAAAGATTAAAGCTTAAGTAACCTAGGTTCAAAGTCGGGTAGAAAACTTTAAGTTTTTGTAGTCGCACTTCGGGTTTATAAAACGTTTTATTATATTGATGGATTTTTCATTCATAACATTAAAAGCTTAAGTAAACCAGGTTCAAGGCCGGGTAGGAAACTTTAAGTTATTGCAGTAAAACTTTTTCTGCCTTCAAAATTTGATCGATTTTTATAGAAATAGTAGATTAATATCTATGGTTCTGAAAAGCCTCTCCCTGAAAAAGGATTATGAGCCGAGCCGTTTACAAGCTGCAAGTACTGGTCGGCGAGTTTAACATTTATATAACTAATTTGAGAAAGTTTTTCGCTTGTTCCTTGATGGGTTGTTCAGGAGAGACCGTAAGAACCCCTACAAAGTTTTTGTTAGATTAAAATAATTCTAATTCTCCCAGTGCAGCGTCATCTACTGCAGCAGAGAGCTACACATGTTATATATAATTAGTTACAATCCCAATTATTTATACCTTGGCAAATCTCGGTATTTGTCGCTTCAAACATATTTCTCACAAAACATTTTCAAGGCAAAAACAAACCGGTATATTTTTTTTTTGTTTTGGCGCAGAGGAATTGCTGTAACTCGTATCGCATAGAATCGCTTTAATTAAGTTAGCAGAAAATTATAAAGGAAAAACCAAAAGAATAAATAAACACAACCATGACCCGATTTTCTCAGGCAATGATTTTGTTCTTATTGACTTCATTAGCAAAAAAAAAGAAACAAAAATAAAGAAAAACCACCAAATATATTATTAAAATCGCCAAAGTTATTCTGAATGTTTATTTCCAACTAATACCGTTTAGTGACAAAATAAACTCAAACCAAATAAAGGCTGTCTAGCTGACTGACTGACTGACAAACTAACTGCCGGTATAGCAGACCATCTAACTGACTGACTACTAACAAAGTGACTCGGTTGTAGCATGGAACGAGTCGGTGGAATAGCAATTTGCCGGCAGTTGCCAACAGCATGAGTGGGTTTGTTGGAACTGTTTTGCCATGCTTGATGCTTTTTCAACAGTTAACAAATCTGATTAAGTTTGTTTTTATAATATCAAGGAAAAACAACAACACTTCCACCCCAACCCCCAAACATCATCATTATCATCAACTTGAAATCGGAGCATAGATTTCCATGTCCAACCATTTCGTTGCACATTAGCATACATCACTGCATTTTGTAGTTGGGGCGTTTTTGTTATTGTTGTCTTGTTTCCATCATTCTTTGGTTTTTTTTGCCCGCTTACTTCATATTTCAGAAATCTTTTCTTCTGGTGCGCTTTTTTTCGACAGTGGCATATAAACGCATCTTCCAGCAGCAGCAGCATGCAACAAAAAAGATTTGCTCGGGAAAGTGATGGACAAACTGTCAACATAAGATGAAAAGACTTTGCTGGAGTGTGTACTCAAACATTTGGACAAAAAAAAATGGAAGAAAATAAACAGAAAACAAAACGATGCAAAGGGTCTGCAGTAAAGGCGAGGTTAAGAATTAACGCCTGTGAGAAATAACAAAAATATTATAACCGATACCAAGTATACCATTAAGGACCACATAACATAGTTACCGACATTTGCTTTTGAACTCTCGAACTTGACCATCAATACCAAGATGGACTATACGATTAAAAATAGTGTTGCCATTTCGGTGCTTTAATCACTGTTTTGGCGCTTTTCTCGCGTTGTCGTACGAGCGCTAAGCTCTTCGATATCGCTTTAATAGAGCAACAAATTATAAAGATATAGATGATATCGCTGATATCTCAGCAAGAAATGTGGATCATATTTAGATGGGAATTTGCACAAAACTCAACTGGCGGAAAATGTGGATCATATTGAAATGAAAGTTTGCATAAACAAAAGCTTGCAGTAAGATGGGTGCCGAGTTTTTTTTTGACAACAGATCAAGAACACAATCGTGGGGAATCCATGTTTGACACAGCACTCCGCAACATACTCCCGGATTAATCAAAAATCAGTTAAATGAGCTGGCATTATTTGCGATGCACAACAAACATCGCAGGAGATTTTATTATGGGTGAACTATTGAAAATCAATTTAAACTAAATATTAATCTGCACATGCTACAGCTAAAAAGTAGGAACAAAGTCCTCAAGTAAGGCGCCGACAGTACTTAGGGAGCTTAGGAATAGGGAAAAGGCAACTTTCATTTTGATATATCCCTGCTACCTGATATCAAAATGAAACCATTCAATGGAAATATTTAGTATATACGAGTATGTGACGCGCATATTAGAAAGGGACCTAAGGTTAAAAACCGGTTTTGTTCAGGAGAGCCATTTTAAAGATTAGGTCCCTTTCTATTTGCGCTTAGAATCGTCGACTTCACTTTCATAAAACGCGCATATCTCTGGGAGGGAACACTTTTGGGGCATGGGATCGGTCACATTCGATGCTCAGATGTTGTCCACACCAAAAAAAGAAAAAAAGAAAATGAAAATTGATTTTTTTTAGCCTTAGGTCCCTTTCTCTATGCGCTGTCACATATGGCGCGATAGGTAAGAATTATCTTTTAAAAAGCAAAAGAAGGGCTGTCCAAAGTAATTCACACTCACTAATTGCAAAAATACCTGTCAAGTAGAAAAAATGGGATTTTACTTAAAGGAAAAAAAAAATATTACATCACAAAAATTTTAATAATGAATATACGAGTAAGTCGGTAATAAATTATAAGTATACAAAAACAAAACCTGTATTACCGACTTATCTGCTATTCACATCTTAATCGGCATCGAAGAAACTCTTTAATTTATTACAATGATAAGCTTAACATAATTACACTTTTAGAATACAAATTCCCAACGTCCTATCAATAATACCCTTTGCAAATTTTTAGCTTCTCCTCGCAAACGAAAAGAAAAATGTGATAAGGGTGGCAAAACAAAACAAAGAAGAAAAAAACTGTGGAAGTAGGAAATGAACATGATTAACTTACTTGGTGCATCCAAATGATTGCTGCCTGTCAGACCAAGTGCTGAAAATTCAGATGGCTGTAATTTCATTTCCATCTCTTTAAGTCGACTGTTGAGCTTACTTGTGTGCATGAATAAGAAAAATGTGCAGGATATGGCCAGTAAGGCAATCAACTCCACGGATCTGAAAAAAGGGCGAGAGCGAAAGTACAAAAAAGAAAAAAGATTAGTAAATATGCAAAAAAAAACTTAAATTTTAAAAAACGTACGCTAAATCTGAGCAGCGATTAGACGTTTAAATTCTTAAGAAAACCGCAAATATTAATTAGCGTTAGATGTAAAAGTTCATAGTGTCCGTCCGTTCTAATCCCTTAACATTCGGAGGTCAGTTTAGTAGTTATTTTCGAATCTTATGTTATTCAAACAGTGACAGCTCAAGTGCATGGACCCATAGATAGATGGACACTCCTACAATTTTAATTTTAGATTTTTTATACTTATGACGACCTGCACCGTATCAATATGGACTAATAATAAAGTGTAAAACAAAAATACGAAATCTTTGGACAGAACATGAGGAAAATAATCTTTGCGGAATACGTGGTGATGCATTTTTTGCTACCCACTCTTCGTATTTTTGTTAGAAATTCTATATAAATTCTAAAAATTATATTCCAAATAGAAGCTGTCCAATTCAAATACATAGAAAAGATAAACAACTAACCGCAACAAGCTCCAACATTGGACATGGTCAACATATTATCATCATCATCATTCGCATTCCAGAAAACCCAATCATTTGCAATAAATTTATTTGTTGCACCTGATAAAACATAAAAACTATATCCCAATTTTACAATTTATAGTTGTCGGGTACTGCTGATGCTTCCAGCGGGGGAATTGTCAAGGCCTTCTCCAGATAGCCTCTTTTAAGCCTCTTTAATGGGCAATTCAAATGGGCTTCTTTGCAAATCACAAAGTGCGAATTAAAAGTGATTTCCCACACATTGTCATGTCGCTTCTCTAAGAAGGCCTTGTAATAACTCCCCTATTTATTCGTTGGTACATTCTATGAGGGAAGGCAAGAAGGCCTTCATATTTTCAATGGGAGAAATCCAATAAACATTCCTGGCTCCCTTGTTGTAAAAGGTATGCTGCCAGGCCAGTTAAGCGAAGGCAGCTCGGAAAGTGTTCGCCACGGTGATGGACAGTGAAGATATAAAGGGGAGGTCCAACCATAATGCACGATGTTTATTGTGGGTTACGTCAAGTTTTTTGTCCAACTTAATTTGCAATTCTTAGTTTCAGTCTTTGACAAATTCAACCTTGGAGAGGTACACAGTAGAGCAGCGCGTTAAAATTGTTGAATCCTTTTGCGAAAATGGGCGTTTCGAATTAAAATGCATTTCGTGTACTTCGTGATTTTTGTTGGTTTGCATAATCGACCAAATGGGTCCACAATAGGTTCGTCAACAAACTAAATTTTCGCATTTTGGAAATTAAGAATCCACGAGTGATTGTTGAAAGGCAGATCCTCAAAGAGAGTCTGTTTAATGCAGTTTGTGGGCTGGCGGCGTCATCGGGCCGTACTTCTTCGACAATGAGGTCAGCCAAGAAGTAACCGTGAATGGTGTTCCCTACCGCGAGATCATTACGGACTTTTTGGGGCCAGAAGTGGAGGATAATGACCTGGACGCTATGTGGTTCCAACTGAATGGTACCACCACTCGCCACAAAGCCAGCAAAACATTGCTTTTTTTGCGCAAGAAATTCAATGGCCGTGTTGATTAGACTCCGTTCAACTTCTTTCTTTGGGGATATTTTAAAGAAAAAAATTGTAAAAGAAATCTATTGATGGCTCTTGATGTGGCAAGGTGGCAAGAGTGAGTTGTATTTTCGTGGACAATTGTGTGAAGAAAACTTGAAAAGTAAGGTTTACAACAGCAGTTCTCATTCGTTTGGGTAGAGCCTGGCCTTATAGAGTTCGGTTTTACTTTCAACAATTGCAGCAAAGCTTTCTGAAGAGGGTTGTCACGGACCTGAAATCATGATAAAAGTAGTGTGCGAGAGCTAAAGGATGAGATAATTCAGCAAATTAACGACATTGAACCTCCATTATGTGTCAGAGGCATTGAAAATATGGACCATCTGAAAGAGGTATGTCACCGAAGCCATGGTAAGCATTTGGCCTATATTTTGTTTCACACATAATTGTCATAGACCCTTTTATCATAATTAAAAATATTAAGGTAATTCTCTTAAAAAATTTTTGGTTTTTTTACAATTAACATCGTGCGTTTAGTTGGACCACCCTTGACGTTGACACACAGTTTGGTTCGGTAAGCCAGTACGAAGCACGTCGAAGTAGCAATCAGAAGGTAGTAGATTAAAACTACAGTCGATGCATTCTGGAAGACCAGTTTTTACAGTCCTTCTCATAGAAAGGAGTGTGGAAGGCCCTTCTCTGCAAACTAACCCTGTGTTAATTTGAAATGGAAGGTAGAATGCAGCAAACATGCCACCGAGCATTGTAAGTTAGGCTCCAAGAAGGCCTTGCTGGGCCCTTCCTTTTCCCGCTCGACTGTTGTGGTTGTTGTAGCCGATGATGATGATGTGGCCCTTGTTGTTGTTGCTGCTATTTCTATATTATGATTATTTCCTTTTGTTGTTCTCGAATTGAACAATGGACGAATGTTGAAAACTACCATAGATTTTCCTCCTCATCTTCCTCACCCTCCCTACATGATGAACAAGTACACATTTACATGCAACAACAATTGCCATAAATCAAAATAATAGACCGAAAACAACAATAGTACAACAGTAACAACAAAACATGATATGAAACACAACAATTTTCCGAACTGCATCCAGTTTCCAACCCTCGAAAAAAACAAACTCGTGTATGAGATCCAACTGCAGAATAGAAATAATTTGAATGGTTTAGAAAATGCAAGTGGGGAAAGACATTCATGACCAGATGGTGGTCCGATTGCAATTGAGATTTCGATTAAGAAAAGTATATTTTTAAAACCAAAATAGACAGGTAGGACAGACAGGAGAACGAATGAACGAGCAGGTGGTTCAACATGGATATTAAAAGTTATTTATTTTTGGGCTATAACAAGAAATTTTCTGAGAGAAAAGGTTGAATGTTATTAAATTTCTTGCAATACGAAGAAATTTCCGAAAGTTTTGGTCACAAATTTCGCAATAAGAAAGAGTTTCCAAATGATTTGGTCAAAAATTTCGTCTAGCCGTTATACTTTCTTTAAAGATTCCATTCTTATGTTGTTGGAGCGTAACATTAATTTGATTTCCATCTTAAATTTTTAGTAGTACTCCATTTCCTTTGTTCATTCTATTGCTGGTCAGCTCTCCACGTGCCTAAAATCCATCTTTTTACCTCACTGAACTTAATGCATGTCATGCGGAACCTTTTCTCTTTAGCTGATGCTCGAGGCTAATTCTTTTTCTGGCTGGAACCATACATAGACTTTGCAATGTATCTTTTAATTGAATATTTCAATTGTCGTGACCGTGTTCGTTTGAGCTTATATATTAGTTACCTAGTTACTCTGCAATATCGCAATCTGGCAACATTGTATACAGCAAAGACAACAAAACAAGAGGTTTAATTGACCAATTTGTCAAAAGCAGACAATAAAAACTATATACGAGTATTGTTATAAAAAAATGCTTTTCAAAAACGTGTAAAATGTGTTTAAACTATATCGTAGGTTTCATATGATTAAACTAATCACTTAAGCCATCTCGTGCACATGCAGCTGATACAAGAAAGCCGATAAGACCTCTTGTTGCTTGTTGCGTTCTTATGTATGTTTTTCTCTGGCTGGGAACATACATAGACGTTGCGATGCATCATTCTCTAGAATATTTCAATAAATATCTTTCCGGTAGAAAATTACGATCTTGGCCATAATTCATTCTTTACAGCCGCCAAGCTGTCTATCTTCTAAAATTTAAAAAGAAATACCTGGAACTGAAAAGTTTTACTAAAATTTTTGCAGAGTTTACTGCTTCTAGATGATGTCTTTTTCGACCTTGTCTTAGGCTAATGCGGTCTTTGCTAGCTGGAGTGTTCAAGTGCATTCGACCCTCATGTCGAAGGCAGCGAATTCGCTCTGTTTTGACAAGATATAATCTACGGCGCGTTCATCTTATATACTCTCTGTTAGAGAAGGATTTTTCTCTCGGGGATTCCTTTTGTGCTAACTCAGCTAGATGTTCACCTCTCTATACGTCCCCATAATTTTTTGTTTTCTCATTCGGTCTTGTCGCTTTTGATGAAGAGGTTTAACTGCTTTCCATTCGCTTTCCATCTCTCAGTACACATCAAATTCAAGGAATCGAAAAACGTCACCCAATTCAGAATAAGTTATACCTTATTCTGAATTTGGGAAAATTTTATTTTTAAAAACTAATTGAGTTCTGTTTTTATACATTTGTGTACGTTCGAAGAAATTTTTATTGTGTTCACTTTGTAAGGTGAAAAACTCTAGTGCAGCAATTCTCGTTGAATATGGCACTGTTGGGCATGGCAGAAAATTGGGTAAACAGATATGTCGGATTTTGGTTATTTTTGAAAAAATATGACTGTCGGGTTAAGACATAAAAACAAGAATATCGGTTTCGGACACTCTAATAATAAAATCTCCTGAGTTTTGCAACTCCATCTCTCCAATTGAACGATTTACCTTTTCCACTAAATCTATGAGGTATGTTAAGATTAAGTCTGAACCTCTTCTGGGATGAGAAAGATAGAGAGACTGTTCCGAAACTTAAACCGACGCCAATGTTAACTCTCTGAAATGTTCTTGTGATCTCACACACTTCATTTTTATAGGTTCTATTCAAAAAGTTGGTTCAGATAAACATTCTAAGTTTAGCTTTGTTGTCTGGGCAGCAATTTCCGGTATTGATTAAACCAGAAATATTCCAGTCTAATTCTTGAACCAACTTACTCGGCCAACAGGATTATATCGGGTAATCAACCTAGAGGTATTTTTTTCAACAGGAGTTTTTGTCGCAGATTACGCTTGAGTTGTGTTAAACTTTTTTTCCTTTCAGTATTGTTTTCCATTTCCTCATGGTAAGACTTATACCGCAACAACGTCTCCTAATTGTGCAGATGTATTATGGAAATGAGCGTTAGGTAAGAAACTGTTTTCGACCAAAATTTGGTTAAGTTATGAGGCCCATTTCTGGCTCAGCATTTCGGCAGAAAGGCAACCGGAAGAGGTTCAAGAGGTGCCTTCATACCCAGAGAAAACCACGATTTGATGCGGTTTATGGGCTGGTGGAATCATCGGTCCATATTTTTTCAAAAACGATGATGGCCGTAACGTAATCGTGAACGGTGCTCGCTACCACGCCATAGTATCGGACTTTTTGCTACCTAAAATTGAAGCCCGTAGTCTTGACGATATTTGGTTTCAACAGGACGGTGTCACTTGCCACACAGCTGCTCAAACAATGGATCTATTGAAAGGTCATTTCGAACAGCAGCTTATTTCATGTTTTGGACAGGTAAGTTGGCCGCCTAGATCGAGTAAATTATTTTAGACATTTTTCTTTGGGGCTACGTAAAGTCCAAAGTCTATGCAATTCAGCTTTTGGAAGCCAACGCGTGTCGTTAACGTCATACCGGTCGACTTGCTTGAACGAGTCATCCAAAATTGGACCCTCAGAATGGGCACCTTGAGGCGAAGTTGCGGCCAACATTTGAAGGAAATTATATTCAATGAATAAATGACATTAAAAGTCCTTTAGAAATAAAAACAAATATTCTACAATCGATTTGATTTTTTTTATTTATTATTTTGAAGAAAACACCTCTAGATTGATCACCTGATATTATTGAGCCAGATATATCAACGCAGAGTTTGCAGCGGATTCGGCTCCCCAACGAATGGATCGAGATGCATTTTGACTTCAAACTCCTCACCACATACCAGGAGGCACTGGCCAAAATAAATTAAACTACCAAAAGCCCCATGAACTTACGGGATTTTCACTATAGCTTTACATTGTTTAGCCATCACAAGTTAAGTTGCAAATTTGTAACAATAATTTTGACCAAAAGAATGAAAAAAAAACAAAAAACATTTCATTAAAATGACAAAGTAAAAGACAAGAGACAACGCGAACAAGCAAACAGGAAAACGATGAAAATTCTTTTTAAAAAGAAATAAGAGAAAAAACCCATGCAAATGTTTTCAAAACTTTTCCTCTACACAAAATGCGAAAGGAAATAACAGCTGAACACAAGAAGCCAAAACAAAGAAAAAAGAAAAACGCACACATTAAATGAATGGTGCAGGCAAGGCAGAATATGAGTATTCTATTTTTTTCAACTCGAAAACGCCAGCTAGAGAAAAGAAAGTAGAAACTTTTATTTTCCGCCATGGCATGGAATGGAACGACACCGACAAAAACAAACAACAACTATAAAGATTTGAAAAGAAAAAAAACTTTAGTTATGAACAAAAATTTATTTTCCTCTCATTTTCACAGATGGTCAAGCAAATTTATATTCCTCCCCCCCTCCCCAGACACTTCTTGTACTTCTTCCTTTAACAACGTTTTTGTGAACCATTCCTTTTAAAGCTAACATGGGCAGACGAACGAAAGAACAGACAGACACACAGTCAGACAGAGAGTTCAGTTCGGCTCTGCTCTGTTCTTTGGAAACGCAGTCAAAAAATGGTTCGCCAAAACCGGAGGTACAAAGGAACACCAGTCCAGCAACCACAGAACACATTAAGTATAAACTTATGGAACTCTTATTTACACCAGGCCAGCACGCCAGTCCACATACAACTTGGTGCGGGTCAGAAAAATATGAAAAACTTTGCGCTGAGGATTAAAAGGAATGGCGCATGTATAAAACCACAGGTAGTAGTCACAGGATAAAACCTAAAGAGGTGATAATGCAAAGTTTATGCTGGGGATCTTAAGTTTTTTTTTGGGTTAATTGGACTTGTAAATATGTTTGAGAGCAAGATTGTTTTTGATAACGCTTTTAACGAGGCTTCTCTGTATGTGTTTGTGCTTAAATTATATGTGGAGGTTAAAAGTCAAAAGTCACACATACATGCGAGGGCGTTACTAAGATAACGAAGGGAATATTAGAACTATAACGAATGGAAGATTATAACTATATAGCTGAAATAAACTTATATGGCGAAGCCCCCAAAACTAATACAAAAGGTATTGGCATAGGGAAAGAATCCTAAAATTTTCGCTCCTATAGTTTGGCAGGACTTTTAAAAAGCCGAAAAGAGGCTTTTTAGTTAACTAGAGGAAGGCAGATGGAAATAGGTCGTTGGCGGACGATATAAATGGGCATACTAACAACACGGTATTGACATAGAGACAGAAAGGAACCCAAACATTGTTTTTTAATGTTTGGAAGGACTTTATAATATGCCGAGAACAGACATTTTAGTTGACTTGAGGATGGACAGATGGCTATGGTAATAGGTCGATAGCGGACGATATAAATGGACATAGTAACGACAACTTTCAATTTAAAACGAATAAAATAAAGGATGAGCGGATATAAATACGTAAAGTGGGTATCTAACGGAATGGAAGACTATAAAAACAGATAAAGGCCCATTTAGTCTCGACGGTTGACGGTAGATTCTGCAACCTGCAGAAGTCTACCGTCGTCAACCGTCAAACTGTAGTTATCTCCCTCTAACACATGCAAAATGCAACCCTCTACTGAAATAGCTGATTGCCTACCGTCAACCGTCCACCGTCAACCGTCGAGACTAAATGGGCCTTAAAAGTTGGCTCGAGGATGGACAGATGGCATAATACGGAACATTACAATGAAAAGGCGCAAGGAATTATGGCTAAGTACACTGAGAAGAAAAATAACCTTATAAGTGACGCGCAAAATTGAAAGGGACCTAAGGGTAACAACCAATTTTGTTCAGGAGAGATTTAAATACGTGTAGAATCGTCGACTTCACTTTCATAAAACGCGCATATCTCTGGGAGGGAACACTTTTGGGGCATGGGATCGGTCTCATTCGATGCTCAGATGTTGTCACATCAAAAAAAAGTGAAAATTGATTTTTTTTACCCTTAGGTCCCTTTCTCTATGCGCTGTCTCATATAAGGTTAACTTAACCATTAATATATATGATTTGCAGTCTACGTTATATAAAGTTAATTTAAACATTTTGTTGTTGACTGGTATTTAACAATAATAATAATAGTTAATTTAACTATTCTATGGTTGAATTTTTTTTTCCATGAAAATTGTTAATTTTAAAATAATTATTGTTGTTTTAACAATGCATTGTTTTCAACCATGAAAATTGTTAATATTAAAATTTCATAGTTAATTTATTGAAACAATACTTGTTCAATTTAACAATGAAATTGTTAATATTATTAAATATGAAGATTGTTAAAGAAATCATTTTTATTGTTATATTAACTAATTATTGGTTACCTCTTTTACCTAGAAATATAGTTACTGTTACAATTTTTAATATTAAATTAGCCTGCTAATTACACAGTACAACAACCAATCTGGGGGGTGAGAAATTCCAAGTCAGGGTGATGGTACTAGGTCAGTATATTAAAACCCTCAAAGGGTTTTGCGTTCGTATGTGCCAGTGAAGTTACTTAATTGTAAATAAAAGCAGAACGCGTTAATCGATTTCTATGATCTATGTCGCATTTTGTTTATAGGTTATGTGACTTTACGTGAAAGTTATAAGACTCTACACGTTTTTCCGTTTGGGATTTATATGTTTTAAAAAAAATTTTTTTTTTTGGCAAAATTTTCTTCATAAATTTATTTCTAATTGCAAAAATGTTGATTTGGTAGAGAAACAGTATATTAATAGATTAAAGAAAATGTAATTATTAATTTTTCTCAATTTATTTCAGCAAAATCGAACTAGTCGTTCTCGAGTTATGTCAAACTACGTTTTTGCCAACATTTTACAACTAAGCGAAAAAACATCAAGATAAGGAAAAAATGTAAAAGGTCATAAAAAACTGGCACATACGAACGCAAAACCCTTTGAGGGTTTTAATATACTGACCTAGTACCATCACCCTGACTTGGAATTTCTCACCCCCCAGACAATAACCCCAAAAATGTTCCACAGTGTTATGATTTTGTTTACATTTATTCGGTCTTTTTTCATTAGTATGACTTGAAGAGTTTTTATTCTAGTTCGAGACCTTTTTGTTGTTTCTTTTTCAGAATCAACTAAAAAAATGGTGAAATGTATTGGGTACGGTTGCCAGGCAGAATGTACAGCTTTTTCTAAACCCGCCAAGGACTCTCTTTAGCAGTCTTTGGCAACGATTACTTCGGCTACAAATCAAATAACTTATGCGGGAGTCCCATTATGATTAATGAGAATTACCCTTTGCGTATAGACTTCGAACTGTTGGAAAGCTAGCATTTGCTTTCGGTGGTGGATTTTTAAAAGAGCGAGATAATTTGTCTTATGATCTTTCTCACAATTATGAACGTTCAGAGCATGGAAGAAAGGAAAACGAGTGGGGGGATAAGACAGTCGCAATCGTTGCAACTTTGTGTAACTTAATTCTGAACTTCGTATAGCACAAAGCAGATCAAAAACTTCGATACAACATATCCGAATGATCTGTAAGTTTTGGTTTATGTTGCACATTTTTCTGCCTCTCTCTTGAAAAATCCAACCTTATATAAAGTTAACTCAACTATTTTGTTTGCACATTTGACCTTATATAACGTTATTTTGTCGTCGTTACCAAACATTTACCATGAAAAATTTTACCAGACACATGGTTAAAAAATTAAGCCGAAAGGCTTAGTGTAATGAAAATGTACGAGTTGACTCCAGGATGGACAGATGTATATAAAACAAAGAAAATTTAATTCGGCGTGAACGACCCTACACCACTTTGATATCTAGTGAATAATGCACTTCAGTCTGGAGGTAAGTAAGGTCGGACTCAGTATGTTACCAGGCATATTCTATGGCTTAGAAGAAACCTTTAGTCGGGAAAGGAAAATTCGCAGAATTATAAGTGGACAAAAGATTGGCGATTAAGCAAGATCTTAAGGCAAGATAAAGAAAGATCGAGCCAACGAGGTGAAAAGATGGACCGATTGAGAAATAGGCGGATGCATTTGATGGACCAAAGAGCAGAAGTATTGGCTTAGAGTAAATATTGAATTTGAAGGACTTAAGAGCAGACCAATTGGCAAAAGTAGCACAGTTGTTTAGGGAAGCACAGTTGTTTATGAAGTTCAGACTAAGAGGAAACATTGACAATGAACGGATGAACTCTCGAATTATGAAAAGTATACAAAAGTAGGAGTATCAACATATGGCAGGTCAAGGTGAAAGCCTACACAAGCCAGTGGAAGAACAGCCGGAAACTAGATAAAAATCACGCATATTCAAACAGATAGGTAAACGGAAATACAGACGGACAAACGGATAAGGATCTGACGAGCCGGCAGCTGGAAATTCGGAGAGTGAACGAATAAAAGGATAAACACCCTGTACCTTTCTAAAGTTGTTTGATCTTAGTTTTCCCACAACACAAAAGTCTTCCGGTCTTTTTAGAATTTTCAATAAAAACGATGTTAGCCCATAATATACATTAGCCATTTGGTCCTGTTTAGTAACCACATCTTTCTGATTCGGGAGCAACTTCACCATTTGTTCCATAGTAAAATGTCAAAAGATTTTAATCAATGAGAAATTTCCCTCCAAACAACATTACAAAGATACTTGTATAGCCACTCTTTGAGAGAATAAATTCTCCCAAAGCTCCTACCACGACTGCTTTCTGGCCGAAAATCAGCTCAAACCAAAAAAGAAGTCAACGGTTGCAAGACCATCATAAAACGTAATGCAAAAATATTAAAAGAACGTTAAAACACACACAACAAAGCGAAGTTATAAACAAGTATTATGGTTAATGGTAAATAAAAGCCAACTTAGAAATCCGGATGATTATGCGCTTGTAAGAAACAACAACTAAACAACAACAGACACACAGACAAAGTCAACAAAGAAAGCAAACAAAACAGCTAAAGGACACTGTCAACTTGTGGACAGACAATGGATGCAGAAATTCCAACTTAAGGCAAGACAGTTGAGGTAGAGCATTCGGTCAGGCGGAATTTAGTGCAGCCTATACCATAGATCAAAGCAATCGAAGAAATGTCCACCCAACGCCTAAAGGCCCAATTAGTCTTGACGGTTGACGGTGGACGGTTGATTCTGCAACCTGCAAAGTCTACCGTCGTCAACCGTCATACTGTAGTTATCTCCCTCTAACACATGCAAAATGCAACCCTCAACTGAAATAGCTGATTGCCTACCGTCAACCGTCAAGACTAAATGGACCTTAACTTGAAAAGCATATTTGAGCTCAAGATGCAATATTGTGAGTTGCAGAGGGGACTAGGTTGCTCAAATTCTCAAGATACATAATATCTGCGCACCGTAGAATTGGAGGTATAAAGTCGGTAATCAGAGAAGTTATATCATACTGGAAAGTATTATGAAAAAGCTTTGATGTGCAGGCGTGGTGCAAAAGCTCAAAAATATCAATTGGTTCGGAATGGAAATATTTTTTATGGAATAATTTTGCCTTCAAAAACTACACCATTGAACCAGAGTTTTTCATTGGTACTTTTCCCCAATATCTCTGTTTTATGCACTATAATTTTTTAACCAAAGAGAGCTTTAAGTTCGATAGCTCAAAACTACGTCCTAAAACTGCAAAGGAAATGACCAACTGAATATACTTTCCTATACTCGTATATTCCTATGGTGGCTAGTTGGAAAAAGTGTATCAAGAACAATAGCATTATCGGACAGATTAAGTAGTTTTTAGGACTAAAACAACAAGGCGATAGTTGCAGCAACTGCAACATTACCACCACCAGCAACATTAACGATAACAATCGTAGGAAAGCGAAGAAGAAACAACGATTTTGTTTAAAAGTTTCCTGGTTGTATAAAGACGAATTGCGACATCAGTGAAAAAACGGATTAGAAACTTTTTGTTTTGATTTTGTCTCAGATTTTTTCTCCAGCAAAGAAACTAAAATGTGGTGGGAGCAAGCTAAGGCTTAGTTCTGTGTGGCGTTTATGATTTATAATTCAAACAAATATTTAACCAAATGGTGGTCTCCTTTATGGTAATATTAAAAGCGACTAAAAGACATATCTATTTTTCCGCCATTTTTTTTTTTTTGAGAAATCCTTAGCCAGGCGGTCGTTTCAATGAGCGATGGGCGGACAAAGACAATGGATCGCTGTAGATAAATATATTAACATATTATGATTTTACATGTGTAAAACTCAGAAATATTTGGGCTAGAACTAAGTTCAACCTACCTTTTCAACCTACTAAGAATTAATAATCGTATGGATTAATCAATGTTCGTCCATCAACAATGTATGAAAAGCTTTCTCCCGCAAAAGTTTGCTGATAACAGAGATTAAAACCGATTATCGACTGCAGCGCGGGTTTCTTTTAGAGCGACGTTAACAATTTAGGAAACCGTCTTCGGCTTGATTTTTAATCCAAAAAATTGAGCTTTTGTAATCACCACCATTATATAATATTTAATGAGTCATATCTAAACTTTCAGGTTGAATAAATTATAGCAAAACACATTTGACTACACGCAGAGAAAACATATGGTTACTATATGGTCACGGCAACAATACGGTTCTCTGCAATAAAAGTATGTTCGTCAATGCCATATTATTGTTTTTTGAATTTCAATTTAACAATAGTATGATTGCAATATTGATATTGTTGAAATGTAACAATAGTATTATCGCCAAATTTAATAATGAAAATATGGTTGTAACAACAATGCAAATATGGTTGGTGCGACAAAAGTATGTTTTTTAAGGTTTATGTTAACAATAATATGAATACGGCAATCATACTATATGGTTGTAGTTGTTCTTAACTTGAATACGATTTTTAGAACAATGTTATTGTTAGGAATCGTATGCAATAATAGTACTTTTTTATGTAAATTACAAATTTTTAAACAAACTGCTTTGGATTTGGTTACCTACATATTTTTAATTAATGAAATGCTTTCGCTTTTTTAAAACGGATTTTTTCTACTGTTAAATAAGCCAATCTTATTTTTTGAATTTAATGTAATTTTAAACAACTTTCTTAGTTTTAAGCACTTTTGATGACAGCATAACCCAATCCTAATAAATAATTTTGGGGACCATAGTATGGTCGACTGGGATCATACTATGGATGTTGGGATAATAACATGGTTGTGGTAATCATATTATGGTTAAGTGTGATTCATACTATTGTTCTGAGGATCATAATATGGTTGTTAGCATCATAGTATTTTTGTGAGTGAATCATACTATTGTTCTGAAGAGCATAATATGGTTGTGGGGATCATTGTATGGTAGTATGTAAATCATACTATTGTTGTAAGGATCATAATATTGTTGTACCACAACCATATACCCAACAATAGTATGATGCTCTTCGAATATTGTTATCCTAACCATACTTTTTTTCTACGTGTAGGACCATGTCCTACAGTTTGAAGACAAATAGTCAAAAAACGGTAGTGCGTCGCCGGCGTTATTATTTTGTTTGGAGTATAAATGGCTGATTTAGGTTTCATAAAGCCGGAGAAACTAACGGCTGAGCCGCTGTAAAAAATGTTGTTTACCCGCAGGGGACGAGTGGGGTCACCTGATTTCCCTAAGGTGATCCCAAGAGCTCCCCTGGAAGATTATAATGCATCTCGAATGATCCTATTCATCCTCCATGTTTGATAATAACATGAAGCGATTTCTTGGTGTAGACATTGAAGATACCAGTCAGACAGTGCGGAGCTTAAACTGGAAATAGCCGTGTGCTACGAGGTCGAACCGGAGACTCAAGTCTAGTGATGCGGGAGGTCAGGAGCCCCTAGAACTGTTGTTCTAGCCTAACCTAACTGGCAACGGCCCTTCGAGAGTTTCTCGGAGGCTGTTCAACTTTACCTTAATCGCAGGTAAAGTAAACGCTTGCCGTAGAGTCGCGTAACAACCGGGTGCTACGACCCAAAGAGTAGCAGAGGTGTTAGATAGACCTCAACCCAGCACCAAGAGGTAGATGAAGTCCGTACAGCTGATCCTTAAATTTGCTTCTCCAGTTTACTGGGTTGGTAGTTGTTAGTCGCATTATAGCTTACCTAAGTGCTATGGAGCACCATGGTTTAGGCCATAATGGTGATAATCACGTAAAACTGACATTTATCTGTTTACAAATGTGTAAAATATTTTATACTTGATCTCTGTGTTGTAATAAAATACTAGTGATTGACATAATTTGGAAGTAATACTGGCAGAATTTATTAATTTAATCTGAAAAGTAACAGCTGACCAGAGATTAAAGCAGATACAGAATTTTTGGTTGAGCCGGAGCGAGTTTTTTGAAACCCGGTTTAATTTTTTTTTATAAATTTGGACAATCGACGGGGATTTTTTACCCTGCACCAAAGAGTGGATGGTATATTACATTTCTTATTCCATTTGCAACACCACGAACTATTGCTATACGACCTAAAGTACATATATTCTTAATCGTAAAATTGTAAGACGATCTAGCTGCTTGCCTGCGTAACCTAGAATACTGAAATTTTCATAATGATGGCTTATAATTATTAAGTGTTTCGGATTTTTAATGGTCAAAATCGGTCCAGTGGAAAAAAGGTTCCCTTTAAGGTACTAAAGATACCTCAAAAGTATATTTTTTTGAGTAGTAGCTTAGCAGACTATAATTTTTTGTGAACGGTCAATGGTTTAAATAGGACGCACTGAATATCTCAAAAAGGGCGAAGTTATTGGACTTTTTGGCTCATGTGGCCCAAAAAAACGTCCCGTATGACCAAATTGGGCGATTTATAGTCAATATAGACATTTGTTTACTCAAATAGGAGCAAATACGAATCCAAATAGTAATTTTCAAATTTTGGCTGAGATAAGGAACAGACGCATGGAGCGAAAGAGTCCCAAACGCGTACCAATTTTTTATTTATTTTATACTTTGCTTGGTTTATAAGGTTCGGCCCGGTCGAACGACGTTTTTATTTGTTTTCAATTTAAATACGAGTATATAGGTAAAAGCAGTATAGGGAAATATTGTGTATGAGACTTTGTCCTGCTGAATTTAAGTATTTCTTTAGGCCCAGGTGCGAAATTAATACCCTGTCACAGGTGTAGGGTAACAAAAGTTTACACCCGAGTAAACTTTCGGAGCATTTGGAATTTCAATTAAGGCGCCTTTAAACTAAAATATTTTTTTTTATTTTTTTTTGGAGTTATGACAGTCTTTTAAGATGCCTAAAATGACAAGTAAAGATAAACTATCATATTATTTGAATAAACCTGCCAGCAGACAAAATTGATTAATAGCTATAAAAATTTAAAAAGAAAAACCACTTTGCCATTACCATAAACACATTCACATTAAAACACATTCAGTCAACATTATCTTAAGCGCCAAAGTCAAGGATTTTTGTCTGACCACAAAATCAAGTTGTAAGAGATCCGTAAGCACCACAACCCTGATTAAAAAATTGTCTAGAACACAAGAAAAAGCAACCAAAACGACGCAAGACACATTTGGCGTCATACGCACCATGCCAGAAACTGGAATTTCATGAAATCCGCCGAACGCAGAAAATATTGACCTAAGTAAACCCCAGCGACCGCAAAAACTCGTGTAGGTACACAACGTCCGTCCAACCGACAAGATTTGAACAACATTTGAATATTTAAAATTGGTGTTCATTCTAATCAACAGGTATTTGACCTTAGCTATAAGTCAACAACTACAAGAGGTGGAAAAAAATGGTAAACCATGAAATAAAGACAAAAATTAAACTTGTTTAGATAAAATTTGGCGGAAAATCAAAACAAATCTGATTTGTTTGGCCAGCATGTAAATTAAGCGTAGAAAGCCATAAGCTTATAGGCAGGCCAGCATGAAGGTACCAATATTTCATCTAACATTAGATGAGTTGGGCTATGACGGCTGATGGAGGTTACCACCATCGAGCCGAGCCGGAGGCTGTTTTTAATAAAAAAAAATCAAGAAGTACTGAAGAAGAAACGTCAAAATGACCGTGAACCGAAGTTGAATAAACTCATTAACATAAAATCGTAGTCATCTTGTGTTCAATATTCGTCGTCCACACTCTATAATACCTTCTTTACCAAAGAGATTTTTATTTAAATTTTTAATTATTCTCTTTTTTCTTCTTATTTTTCTTTTATCGACCACAGTCTGGCCCCCTAGCCAAAACGCTGATTGAACAGAGGGTCTGGATGACATAACAATTATTAATTGTTTTTACGCCAACAAAGAGTAGAATAAACACCAGCCTAGCCTCCGTTCACTCTAGACTGCGGCAATATTGCCTAAGCCCCTGGGGTCAAGTGTTGATGATCTGGCATAAATTATGATAATAAAAGTATAGCATCACCATTCCATTACCAATAATTATGGGCAAAAAAAAAGAACACGTTTTGTCTTTCTTGTTGAAAACAATTTGAAAGAGTTGATTAAACTTTTTGTTTGAACGGTCGTTATGTTGTGCGAGTATGAACCTCCCCAAAACAATTATGATGATTTTAGAATTGAGCCGAACCAAACCGCACGGGCAAACCGTAAAAACAAAAGCGCTAAACCGCAATTGAAAAAGTCAAAAAAACACACATTGAATGTAAATAAATACTTGAATGTCTACATTTCAAAACGCATGTTCAATGTCAAAAATGTAAAATGACATTTGAAACGGTTTGGGCTGGTGTCAACAGGTTTATAGAGATTTTGTGGCTGTAAAATGCAAATCGCTTTACCATGAGCTTTTCCACGTCATTTTGAGATTTGTTTCCGTCACAAAAGGATTTCAGGGTTAAAAACCGTTACAAAGGAAACGATATTACTTTTGGTTAACAGCAGTGACTTGATGTAACATTAGCTGTGTTCGCTTGAGGTTGCAGGTTTAGGTTACGAGTTTGGCCAGCGAGTTGGCATTGAGTCGCTAAAGAAACGGGTAAGTGTAACCAGACTTATTTCTCCCAATAACAGTCTTACATGACACACCCTGCAATGTCGCATATGAAAACAAAGGTTTTATGTGGGACGCCATGTTGTAATGTCAGTATGTATGACTTCATGCTAGTTTAACCGGGCTTAAAAATTTTTAAGCGGTGGCGGGTTTCCGCCTCCTAAATGCCGGCGACGAGTAAAAGATCTATATTTAAGCCCCATAAAATCGTATTTTTAAAAAGCATTAGCCGTTCGGAGCCGGCGTTAAACAGCAGTGAGTATAAAAATTATATCGTTCACAGCTCACTGATTTAAGAAATGTTTCCCCTTCTTCCTTTTTGGGATGTTGTGGGAATTAAGTAAGTACAATCAAATCCGTTTAAGTGAAAATGCTAAAATGCAAGTATTTCGTCTGAATTCGATTGCTCATTCAACATTATTTTTGCGAAAAAAAACCGTCAATCAAACCAAGGAAAAGCTGGATAAATACTATGGGAAATCTGCATCATTGACTTCAATGGTAAAAAGTGGTTATCTGACTTTCGTTGTGGACGCACAAGTACAAATGGCACTGAGCGTTCTGGACGGTCAATTGAGGCCAATAGACCCGAAAATATCGAAAAAACTAACGATATGGTGGTGGTCCATCAAAGAGTAAAAGTGCGTCAGATTGTTGATGTCATACGCATTTCGTATGGCAGTGGGGTTTCGATTTTACATGATCAGTTTGGTTTAAGAAAGCTGTCTGCAAGATTGGTGCCGCGTTTGCTCTCAGTTGACCATAAACGTAATCGTGTGACAACTTTAAAGCATTGTTTGGAGTTGTTTAACCGCAATTCGAATGAGTTTTTGCGGCGTTTTGTAACTGTGGATGAAACATGGATCCATTGCAACACTTCAGAGACAGAGCAGTCTAAACAATGGGGTTTTCCGGGTGAACAGGCTCCGGAGAAGGTCAAAGTGACTTTGACGGCCAATAAGGTGATGGCAACAGTTTTTTGCGATACACGCGGGACTATCCACATCGATTACCTTTAAAAGGCAAAAACAATAAAGGGCATAAAAAACGACCCCATATGGCCAAGAAAAACTTATTTTTCATCAAGATAATGCACGGGGGCAAACGTGTGCAGTCTCAATGGCAAAATTACATGAATTGGGTTACGAATTTGTACCACATCCGCCATTTTCTCCGGATTTAACACCCAGTCACTATTTCCTAACCTAAAGAAATGGCTCGTTGGAAAGTGATTCAGCTAAAACGATGAAATTATTGATCAAACAAATGCCTATCCTACTTTTTGGAAGGGATATAACAAAATGGAGAGGCGTTAGACTAAGTGTATTGCGCATAAAGGAGATTATGTTGAAAAATAAATTTATTTTCTTGCAACAAAAACTGTGTTTTATTCGAAAAGTTACGAAATTATTGATATGCCCTCGCAGTTTAACCATTTGTAAGGCATTTAGTATGTCAACGATTTTAGAGAAGTCGTTTTAAATGATGAATTTTCGATGTCTTTTAAAAAATCGCCTAATCATCCTTAGGTCTAATGGCTAAATTATAGAAGTAGGGTTAGGGGGTAAAATTTTATTTTAATAGTTTCCAAAACAATATGTGACAGCGCATAGAGAAAGGGACCTTATGGTAAAAAAAATCAATTTTCATTTTTTTCTTTTTTTGATGTGGCCAACATCTGGGCATCGAATGAGACCGATCCTATTCCCCAAAAGTGTTCCCTCCCAGAAATATGCGCGTTTTATGAAAGTGAAGTCGACGATTCTAAGCGCAAATAGAAAGGGACCTACTCTTAAAAATGGGTCTCCTGAACAAAACTTTTCACTTTTTTTGATGTGGACAACATCTGGGCATCGAATGAGACCGATCCCATGCCCCAAAAGTGTTTCCTCCCAAAGATATGCGCGTTTTATGAAAGTGAAGTCGACGATTCTAAGCGCAAATAGAAAGGCACCTAATCTTTAAAATGGCTCTCCTGAACAAAACTGTTTTTTAGCCTTAGGTCCCTTTCTATTTTGCGCGTCACATATCTATTAAATTGAGGCAAACACATGGTCAATGAAAAGATTTTTTTTTACTATCCCGTTTAAATTTTAAATCGAGTTGCCTCATTATGTCAGTCCAAATAAAGCTTTTAAACTAGCAATTTGCAAGTATTGATAAAGAAATGTTTATCAGCTCAACGAAACATCTATGTTTTTTTTTTCTGTTAAACAGAGTTAGTTTCATATAAAATTGTCAGTTTAGGTGAAATTGTTGTTTCACTTTAACGGCGTTTCCTTAAGCGGAGAGAGTTATTTGAAATGGGCATAAAAACAAATATTTGGAAACTTATATTTCAGAAAGCCGATATATATTTCACTTAAGCATATTTTAGTTATCCTGAGCCGAGTGCATATGTTTTTTTGTTAACTTTTCTTAAAAAAGTGACAAAAAATAAGAGGTCTTGTCGGCGAATTCGTATCCGGTTCTAGAGATGGGATTAATGAATATTTAAATCATATCAAACTGTTAGTTCAAAGACATATGGTGCATTTTTACAATGCAGAAGTCTAGCAATTAGTAGACTTAGTATATTTTATTACAATTTATATTTTCTTATTGTCTGTATTTGGTTAAATTGCCGATAAAACCTCTTGTTTAATTCTATTGTGATCCATTCAAAGAAAAACAATGTTGCCATATGATCCTCAGTTTTAATTTAAGTTGCCAGATAAGCATTTTTTAAACTATTAACAGAAACTGGCATTTCGTGAAATTCGCCAGCGCAGCAAAAAGTAGAAATCCGTAAATACCAACAAGGTAGCTAACAAAGCTAGTATGCCTACCTAAAAGGCTATTGTACACAGTCAACAGGTCAATATTTTACATCTTAGGGTGTGTTTTTCAGTGTTAGTTTAAACTAAGTTTCAGTTGATCATCAACTGAAAGACTAAACATTGCAGATTAAATATATTGGCGTTGCCACACTCTGCAACTTAATGGTTTATGTTCAATTTCGGTTGGATTATAAACATTGAAACTTAAGTGAGTAGGAGGGCATGGAAGTCTCTGGTGTAAGCCAGCATGGAACTGCCATTGGTACAGATTTTGGTGGTAGTAGCAAAGACTTGCATTAGTAAAGTATAAAAAATTTTGATTGACAAATTAATCAAAACGTCATTCTAATAAAATATTTATTTAAAAATTTTAATTGGGGGCATTTTTTGAGTCTTTCAATTCGATTTAGATTTTAAACAACTTAGCAAAAATTTGTTTTGACGGATATTATTTTTTTGACAAATTTTTTATTTGACATTTTCAGTTTGTTATATGTTTGTTATATCTTGTGTAGGTTGATTAAATGTAGCCAGAATATTTTTTCAATTTGGGCTAAATGGGATTATTTTTTGCAGAAAATATAATAATTGCAAATATGTTTTCGGATTCTCTTTGATTCATAGTTGGTTTACGCAGCTCTAGGCCATAATTAAATTTCGCTTACTTGTAAAATGTGTTTTGGAAAGTCAAACCTTAGTGCTTCAAATTTATTTAAATCTTACCGACTTTTGTTAGTGCTTATAAGATTATTTTCGTATTCATACCTGCAAAGAAAAAAAGAGGAATAAATTATTTAAAAAATAACTAATTAAATAATTTAAATCACTAATTTAGTCAATGGTTTTAGTTGTTAGGATACAACTAAAGAATTATCCATTTAAATTTAAAAATTTTAAATTTGAGGGGTTACTCTTAGGGCAGTATAACATCGCTAAATCATTTAAACAAAAAACACATATTGTTCAAATGACTTCCTTTGACCGAAACAAAGCCATGAAGAGTTAAACAGGGTGTCCCACAGAGTAGGTTGATATCTCTGACACTGTTTAACCTCTCCCTCTCTAAAATTCCTGCACAACTAGACGGCGTTGAAATTGTGTCGTACGCTGATGATTGGACATTGTGGCGTCAGGACCTAAATGGGAATGACATATGCGAAAAATCACTTCAAAAAAATCATATTCACTGCTAGGAACATGAAAATATCCACCCCAAATCATCAGCAACTGTTCACTGCATGGACCGCAGAGGTGCGGTCGTCACTTAATGTAAAAGTCGATGACATAAACATTCCGACTACCAACTACTCTAAAATCCTTAGGGTCATATTGGACAGCCTTTGTCGATGCTTTGTATATGCTTCAGCTGTGCGATAAGCTCAAAAGTAGGAAATAAAACCTCAAGTCACTAGCTGGCAGTATTTGGGGAGCTGACAAAGAATCCTTCTTGACCTTGTACACAGCGATAGCATGGTTTGTAGCGGACTATGCAGCGTCGGTGTCGACGAATGTCAGTACGACGCAGAGGAAGCAAATTCAGACTTGCCAGAATGTCGTCCTAAAAACATCAACAGGGTGTCCCCTTATGTCTTCTAAGAACCATACACATGAGAAGACGAAGGTCCTTACCGTGACACAATTTCATGTAGTTTAAGCAGTGTCTGCTTGAGTGTCTCGCGGCAATCATCCCAACCTCCATCTCAGAATGCCACCGCTCAGGCAGATCAGATACGTTCTAAAGAGAGATGACCAGCGGTACAACAAAGAGCCTTTGGATCATTGAAACTATGAGGCAGGTCTGAACGACATTCACGCTGATGAAGTCGCAGCAGCAGTATCTAGCTTTAGCGTGAATGTAGCATTAGGGACAGATCTTTCGAAGATTTCACCAGAGAAGAAGATGCTAGCTCGGCAGACACGCGTGGTTCGGCCGCCTCAATTCGCATTGGGCTCAAATTGATGCTAACGTGCCTACCACAAGACATCAGAACAATTGTCCGGCCAAGCCGGACTCTGACGACCAGGTCTCTTTGGACCCCTGAATAACGAAGAAGATCCCTAATAAACGAATAGCACTTTAAAACTACATAGGTACAGGACTTCAAAGCAAAACAGAAAAATTTGTTTCCTTATTTCCTAATTTCAAATGTACCGCCAATACTTGTTCAATCTATTGGCATACCTACACCATGAAATATGCAACACAGACACTGGCAAATTTAATTAAACCATTTACACCGAGGCGCAACATTTCACACATAGTTCAAGTAATGTTGCAAGATTTGAACTAACAACAACAAAAACAAATGCAACTCATTAGTAGGTAAATATGAATAGACGATTACGTCCACATCTAATCAAACTGCATATATCTTTTATGCTACTTAAACCATCACCCAACCCCCTCCCCTGATTACCTGGCACGTGATATAATTCGATTCAAACAACTTAAACGATTATTGTGACAAGATGCATTTATGCACATGCATGCATTCATTATTGCAGTATTGCGCAAACGTTAAATGCATTTTTAACGACAATTTTCCAATCAAATATTTATTTAACAATTTCTAGAGCATAAAGAAAAGAAATGACAGCAGCACACCTTTTCGCCAAGTAGAGGGAAGCGGATAAAAAAGGCAGACATGAAAATAGTTCGACGAAAGCGAGCAGCGATGAACTAACCAGGGCACTCCACCGCCTTATCAAACGGTATGGCACCCCAACAACATCTCCTCTGTGTAGAAAGTTGTTCAATTTTGAACAAGTTTAGATTATAATCTGCGCCAGAAACTACTCGTAGCTCCATGCTATGTGGCGTAAGTAAAATTTTTACCTCTTTTTGCTATTAAGCATCACTTGTTTTGGTTGTTAAAAATTTCTTCTTTCATTTTAGTTTTTTTTGTCGCATGTCTATGCGTAAAATTTAAATTTTGTTGTACGTTTTCACTTCACCTTTTTATGCAGCATTTCTATTCAATTTCGCATGAACGTAATGGAAGGAAAAAAATAAAATAATAATAAACTTATGGAGGGGAGTGAAGGGCGGTGAATGTGTCCCGGTACAATTTGCAGCTTAACATTACTATGTCATATCATGTTTTGAACAATATGGTTATGAGATACGTACACACTTTAATGCGGCAGCATGTGCCACATACGTATTCGCCTCAATACACACATGTACAAAAAGGGAGCACTTCTTTAACATTGCATTAGGAATGGGGAAAATCTCTTAAATGGGGAACATCTCTCAAAGCAGTTGACTTTATTATTCGTATACGAGGGCTGCTATATATATTTCAGGCCTAATAATGAAAATGCGAATATCAATCATCAAAAATGGTTTTATTGTTTTTCAAAGTATTCTCCGGCATGATTTATACACTTTTGCATGCGCTCAAACCAATTGTCGAAGCACTTTTTCCACTCCGATTGAGACACCTCCAAAACATGTTTTTTTGAACGCTTCAACAGCATCTTCTGGTGACGAAAATCGTTGACCACGCATTTTTTTCTTATGTGCGGGAATAAAAAGAAGTCATTGGGTGACAAGTCAGGGCTGTACGGCAAATGACCAATCAATTCGACGTTTTGGCCAGTCAGAAATGTGACCAGAACCGTGACTTTTTCTTTTTGAAATATCGTTGCCTTCTAAAATTTCTTTCTATTTCTAATTATAAAGAGATTTTTTCCCTTTCAAAGGTAAATATTATAAAATGCTGTTCTTTTCTTGTCAAAAATGTGAACAGAACAGAGTTGATTTGTTCTTTTTTTTGTAGAAGAAAATCTTTTTTAAATAAAGGACAGATAAATTGTTGCAGTTTCGCCAGTATAGAAAACGCCTAGAAATGGTGCCCTCGTTTATGTTAAAATTGTGACCTACTGATATTAAGTACCGTTGCCCCCCTTTACTGGCGAAATGTTGCACTTGAACAAAGTGAATATAATGTAAAACTGGCCTAAATTGTTTAACTAAAATTGTCCACGCTTGGTGGAAAAATAAAGTAATTTAAGCCCTTTTATTGTCCCCAACTGTACGGCATGCAACATGTCCCAAACACACTAGTGGCTGATGCTGCAGCATCTCTACTGTTTACATGAATACCTTTAAAGTATTACAAAAAGAAAAACAAAAATCGGTCGAGCAAACGAATGGGGAATTGTCGCTGGTATATAGAGCAGCAGTAGCAATGGCAAGCACGCCTGTCTGCTTGCCCGTCCGCCCGCCCATCCGCCTGCCAACGAAATTGTTGCAGTGGCAGGGCATTAGTACAACAAGCATAATTTAAGTTAGTTTTCACATTATATAAGTTTGCTGGTGGTGGCTTTGAAGGCAGATGAGATACGCCAGGTGATTTGGTGGGTTGTTGCCCGGGCGTTGTTCGCTTGCTGTTGCACATCGATGTACTGCAGCAAATGCCATACAGTGCCGCCGCCAACTGTTAGGCTGAACATGTTGCAAGTGTAACATTAAACTCGTGCTGCTTTCCACTTCAGACGTAGAGATTCTGCAGGCGTAGACTCGTATTCGTACATATGAAAAGAAAAAAAGGCATACGTAGTCGTATGCAACGCATATAATAATTGCAACGACTGAGGGCCAACGAGACAAACTGTATGTGGCAAGTTTGCAAATGTGATCATGATGTGATAGTTGCCACTACACAACTAAACTCTAAACTGGTTTAGTTGAAGCTCTGGCCAACTTTGTTGTCATTTGCTTGCAGCAGCGCATGGATGGCCTTCGGACCCAATGCAGCATATGATTATAACGTGCCCACCAAGCTTTCAAATTGCATATGTTTTTTTACGTCTGCTGCTCTGGCACACTCGGGTTTAGTGTGCACTGGAAATTGTTCAAATTTTTTAGGTCTGGTTAGCAGATGGACAGCCAGACACATACATACTCATATAACTATTATGCCACATACCGCTGGACGGAGGCCTTACGTAGGTAATTATGTATGGAATGATGGACAGACGGACATAGAGCGAAATGCCGCCTAAAAGTTATGAAAAATATTTTTATTTTAAGCTGCTGTTACCGCGTATGCAGACGGCATAAATAGCTTCGTTAGCTAATTAGTTTGTAATATGGTAATCTGGCAACATTAAACAAATCCAGTACAAGGTGGCAACATTGCTTTAAAAAATGTAAACAACAAAAGGGTTTTTCCAAGTCCGTGCCAGTTTTGAATTGATTGTTAATTGATAGTCGTTATAATTAAAAGAGAATATATCTTGCGATAAACCCCAAAAAAAAATTAGCAAGAAAGTTTCACAATAGCTTACGAAACTACTATCCGAGAAGAAGATTAGTAGATCTCTATTTACCCAGAGCCAGTACATAAACTATTCTTTTGTCAAAAGCTGCAAAACTATGAACTTTAATAAAAAATAATCAATGAAATTTATTAAATCAATCGTTTACTACACGTTTGCATTGTAAAAATGTGGAAAATGTCTTTGAATTCTTAGCTTAAGTCGATTTAAATCTAAATTTCTCTCATCTCGTAAACTAAACTTCGATACGAATTCGTGGATAAGGCCACTTATTGTTCAAATCTTTTTAGTATAGATAACAAAAATTATGTTTTTATTTAGCAGGGTGTCTCATGTACGACAGTTTGTTGGGAAAATAAGTCTGGCAACTCTTACTCGTTTGTTTAGCGGCTTGAAGCCAACTTGATTTATAGGCGAGTAACTTTAATGCAAATGCTATTTAAGTAAACTTAAACGAACACAGCTTTTGTCTGTAGGGGAGAACGAGATGAAACTGGAGCTTTAACAAAATTATGGTTATTCGTCTAAAATGGGTCAGGTGGCAAACATAAAGATGCCAACTGCTAGACATAGCATGGCCGAAATAGATGAGGAATTTGAACACCTTGAATTCACCATCACCACCAAAAGAACGATAGTATAGGCTGATCCATCTAGAGGTATTTTTTCAAAACAAAAAAACAATATAAAATTTCAAATCAAGTGTGAAATCTTTATTGGTAATTTAAAAGGACATTTTATGGCATTTATTTTTTGAAAATAATTTCCTTCAAATGTTGGCAACTGTTTTATGGAAATGAGCGTTCGGTGAAAAACGGGAAGATCCGCTGTTTTCGACCAAAATGCAGCATTTGGGCTGAAGAGCAACAAGAAGAGGTTCAAGAGGTGCAATTATACCCAGAGAAAACCACGGTTTGGTGCGGTTTACGAGGCCTGCTATATATATATTTCTGACCTAATAATGAAAATGCGAAAAATTATCATCAAAAATGATTTTATTGTTTTTCAAAGTAGTCTCCAGCATGATTTATATACTTTTGCATGTGCTCAAATCAATTGCCGAAGCACTTTTTCCACTCCGATTGAGACACCTCCAAAACATGGTTTTTAAATGATTCAACAGCATCTGCTGGTGACGAAAATCGTTGACTACGCTGTTTTTCTTGATGTGCGGGAAAAAAAGAAGTCATTGGGTGCCAAGTCGGGGCTGTACGGCCCATCACTTCGACGTTTTGGTCGGTCAAAAAGGCGCTAGTTTGAGCCGATGTGTGAGAGCTCGCATTGCCATGGTGCACAATGATTCGTCTTGTTCGTTTTTCGAATATCTCCGAAGACTTCAGCAAACATATTGTGGTGTACCACTCAGAACTGACTGCCCTACGTTGCTCAAGCGGAACAGTCGCCACATGACTAGTTTTGCCGTAGAAACAGGCGACCATTTGCTTCGAAGTGCTTCTTCCACGAACAACTTTCGTTGGATTTGGCTCGTTGAAGCACCGCGATCGTATTTTTTCAAAATTTCTTTGCAAATTGTGCGGGATCCAACGACAACAAACCTTTTTTACGGCCAGGTCTTCATGCAATATCGAATGTATGCTGGTGGAAGAAACGCCCATGGATGCCTCTATCTCACGGTAAGTCACATGACGATCTTGCATTATCAGTTCACGCACGACATCAATTTTCTCTGGCACAACGGCCGTTTTTGGACGACCTTCACGACCGTCGTCTATGAGCGAGCGTCGGCCACGATTGAATTCATTAAACCAGTTTTTCACAGTGCTATATAGTGGTGGATCCATGTCTCATCAACAGTTAAATTTCGCTGAAAACGATCCAAACAAGCTTGAGAAATGTTCATTCTTATGCGTTTTTGGTCGACTGTTAACAAGTGCGACACCCATCTTGCAGAAAGCTTTTTCATCTGTAGTTATTCATGCAAAATTAAATGGACTGGATCATTTGAGATGCCCGTGATATTAGCTATTTTACGCACTTTTATTCGTCTATCATTTAATACCATATCATGCACTTTGGCTACAATTTCTGTTGTTGTTGCTTTTTTTGGACGTCCACTACGTGGTTCATCTTCAATGCTTGTACGACCACGTTTAAATTCAGCAACCCAATTTTTTACTGTTGCATATGAAGGAGCACTTTCACCTAACACATTCACCATATCATTATGAATTTCTTGTCCCGATAAACCTTTTTTTATGTAAATATTTAATTTTTTCTAATTTTTACATTGTAAAAAAAATCGCGGATGCGTCTTTTGTAAACAGCTGTTTCTATATGAAGGAGTTGTCAGATCGAAACAAAATTTAACATGTGTTCATAGCAGAGATGGAAGTTTCCAAAACACTTAACTTTTTTCTGTTTATACCGCGCTTTTTGTGCTAGGCTAAGCAGTTTCCGAACCGCCCTCGTACGTTTGGAAATCATTTGAAAAAATGTCCTTTAATTATATATAATTGAGATTTGACAAAAAATAGTACAGATGTAGATGGCGCTTAACTAAACTTATTTCTTGAATTCTTTCAGGCTGAAGCATTTGCTTCCCTTCGGCCAACTTAACTTTATTAATGTCGAGATGCAGCTCAAGGTTCGTACGAAGCAGGCACTCTCCGAGATCATTAGAAAAAAATCCTCTTAATATATCCAACTTGGGCTTGAGCAAAAATAGTACAAATGTAGATGGCGCTTAATTAAACTTGTTTCTTGAAGCCTTTCAGGCTGGAGCATATGTTTCCCTTCGGTCGACTTAACATCAGTAATGTCGGGATTTTGCTAAAGGTTCGTTCGACGCAGCCACACTCCTTGCCTACACAATTGAGACCTTTTACAATAACACTTCATGGGCTTTTAATAACACTCATGCTTTGGTCCAGATTGAAGCCTTGCTCCGGGGTTCCTATATATATTTCTGGCCTAGGCAAAACATAGCGCCATCTGACATTTCTAAAGTCCAAAGTGGAAAGTTTGACATTATTTAGCATAAACGACTTGAAAAAATCAATTTGATAAAGAAAACGGAATTAACTCGAAAACATTTTCGTGCGATCATTTTTCACAACTTTCGACGTGGATTATCACGACAAGAGTGCATCGATGAACTTAAATTTTTGTATGGCGATGAAGGACAATCCAGAGACAAAAGTACAATCCAAACAATGGACTGAAGCTGGAGGAAGTGCCCCAAAGAAGGCAAAAACAATTCAATCGGCTGGTAAGGTTATGGCAACGGTTTTTTGGGACTTCAAAGGAATTTTATTGATTGACTCTCTGCAAAAGGGTAAAACAATAAATTCAGAGTACTATTGCAACCTTTTAGATCAATTAAATGTACAAATTCGAGAAAAACGTCCTGGCTTACAACACAAAAAAATAATTTTTCATCAAGACAACGCACCAGCGCACAAGAGTGTTTAAACAATGGCTAAAATCAACGAATTAAAGTACGAGTTGCTTGACCACCCACCTTATTCTCCTGATTTAGCTCCCAGCGACTTTTACCTGTTCCCAAAACTAAAAAAATTCCTTGCTGGCAAGCGTTTTACCTCAAATGAAGATGCAATTACAGTTGTAAACCACTATTTTGAAGACCTTGAGGAAGACTATTTAAATCAAGGGATAGAATTGCTAGATAAGCGTTGGACTAAGTGTATTGAAGTTTCAGGAGATTATATTGAAAAATAAAAATATTTTTGAAAAACTAACTATTCTCTTTCATTGATAGGCGAAGAACTTCCCGAACCGCCCTCGTATTTGGCTTGTTCAAAAGATGTATTTCTTGTGGCAAATGATAAGTACATATGGGGGATAAGAAGCTCTTGTTGCTGGTGGAGGTTAGGTGAGAAAAGTTGCGCCTTCAAGTCGGAAGGCTCGAGATCGAGCCAAAGTATGGGTACATACCTTCTTTTGTGAAAAAATTACGGTAGGTTTGAACAATTTATTTACAACAGTTAATTAGAAATCATTTCTTTTAGCCGCTTAACAAAATGAGTACTCATGTGTGTTGTTCCCCGAGTTTTTAGGCTCTTAGTTGCATGGCGCTGCTATAACAAAATTCGAGATGTGATTGATATGGTATGCCAAACAAGGGGTCGAGGTGGCGATATTTTTACTTTAAAGTAGAGTAAGTTGTGAAAAAAAACCATCTAAGGCACTTCTTAAAAAGCGATGCCAAGATACAAGTCCTATGATAAGTCAGTGTTAAAATCAAAGGTTTCGATCCAACTCTTAAGCACTTCCGGATCACAACATTTAAATCTTTATATGCTCTGCTTCAGCTTGGTTTTTAAACAATTCAATGATCAATTTGAATTATATCTGAACATTTAAACTAACACTTTGCCGTTTCTACCTTATGGCAAACATAATTGGAATCTCTTTAATTAAAGAAAATAAATGTGTATCCTTTCACAACTACACTCACTTCCACTTCTCGTTGGCGCTATGCTTATGATTGTTATTATTAATTTAACTCGCAATGTCATAATACTTGTACAAATCTATTTTAATATGAACTATTTGCATTTATTTGTTGTTGCATGTCTTTCCGGAGCCATTAAATGTCATCATAACACATGCATGCATGTACGCACTCAAACACAGAGTTGCAATTATGTATTTCTGACATATCCATGCTTTCATTCATTGTTGGCTGCTCAAATAATTGCGTATGCCATGCAGAGCGTCTTGCCAATGTCGCTTGGTAATGGCGGCGGCGGTGATGATGATTGGATTGTCTCATCTTTGCTTGCCACTGAGTACGACGAGTATTTCCGATTTGCACTTAAAATTGGAGTACACCTAATATGTTTATTATACACTTCTTGTTCATCATACGAATTTGTGGCATCATTATTGCTATTATGTATTATGTATGCAACATAATATAAACTACTCATACGCATGCGAGTGTAATGAGCTTTTAGTTATGCTAGGAATAAATCTTTAAATCATTATCTGGCATTATATTGCATTCGAAGATGTAGCAGAGCTGGCCAAACTTTGCTTAAATGGAAATTATGAAACTTAAACAAAATGTGTGTTTAGGAAGTTAATAAACGCAATAAACTTCGAATGTTTTGGAAATTAATTAAAATTGGCGCCCAACGTGGGGCTTAGATTGGTCATGTAATTTTTGGAAGTTCTATGCTGGGATTAAACTTACCACACACAGAGAACAGATTCGTTTTCACAATCGAATGATTGAGATTACAGGCACTTCGAGTATTCCATCAGTACAACCGAATGGTAGTTGGTGCTCTGTAATACGTATTCAGTTATTGGAACTGTAGTATAAGTAAGTATTGGTGCAACAAACCAAGTATCCGAACATTCAGAAAAGAAATTTTTGAATCTAAAAATCCACATGCCACTCTTCTTCAAGGAAAAAATTTAAAATCTTAGTTAGAGGCAAAAAACTGTGCTTACACAATTAAAGCAATTGAAGTACTCGAAGAGAGGGTCATGACAATGAAAGAGCGGAACAAATTATGAATGGTTTTACAGGAAAAAAATGTGGTTAATAGATTAGCCTTAAGTCAGTAATAATCGAATTATTTTATTTAAGAAAAATCATTAAACAACCCGTTTTTGGTTACGGTCATCACTAATAATTGGTTACAACAACAAAATGTTTTCAAAACTATTAGATACCACAACCACCATGTGTGGCAACTAAATACCTTTTTAGCCTTTCATTGGTATGACCGATCAATGAGTTGTGAGTACATTACCAAGATCATATTTATCTTCATGCGGTATTTCGAACCGAATATCCATTAGGATTATAAACATTTGGTTGTTGCCACCGAAATATCTTTTTTGCAACCGAATCATTGTAGGTCCCACCGATTTCCAACAAAAAATTTTCTCTGTGTGCAGTTTTGCCGTAGACTTGACTAAGAGTTTACTCAGACTTGACCTGATTTAGACTTAAATTGACTTTGACTTGAGTGGGACTTGATTTAAGCTTGGAGTTCAAGATGATGACATTTTTAAATTAAATAACAAGCAAAAACCCCATTTAAATGGTGCTTGTATCCTTATAGGGTTTTTAATAGTAGTTAAATAGTCGAGCGTGGCCGACTATTAAATACCCTGTACTATCGGATTTTCAGAAAAACCAACTGAGTTAGGTTTTTGGACCGCCTTGGACCGGAACTAAATTTATGTAGATTTTACAACTAATGACATATTTGAGTTTGTGAAAAAATGTCATTGGTTTTGGAAAAATCGGTTATATATAACGAATTGTGAGTGCTATATCTGAACCTGAACCGATTTTCTCTAATTTCAATAGTGTCCGTCCTTTGAACAAGGAACTAAAATTCAAAATTTTTTTCAGATTAAAATAATATGTGACTTCTTAATGGGATAAACAAACAGTTGTGTTCAAAAAAATGGAAGCGAACTCAAAAAAGGAAAGACAAATTTGATGGATTTTCTTCAAAAATCAATATTTATGTAATTTTTTTAAAACTGAAACTCTGCTTTAAAACCCATTCACATTATTTTGATATTTATAGAAAACTAAAAAATAATTCTTAAACAAAAATTATTCGAAAACTCATGGTTCAAAAAAAAGGAGTGTTCAAATAAAGCAAAAAAATATACCAGCCACTATAATATTAAATAGAAGAGCTCTAGACTTCTAGAGTTAAAAAAAATCGGATGAACATATGTGCAAATCTCTGCCGATTTTCTCCTTCAATAGCGTCCGCACTCAAGATGAAATACAATATGAGGCATCTAAAGATATTAACATAAAATCAGCTCTAAACCGATTTCTTAAATTTCAATAACGCCCTTCCTTGGTCCAATAAACTAACGTGAGACAAATTTTGTCAAGACTGGATGCAAAATGTGGGACATGGAACTAAAAACATAATATCGGGTGATTATAAATGTATCGGAGCTGTATTTAAATCTGAGCCGATTTTCTTCTATTTCAATAAATTCCATTCTTGTCCAAAAAAACCTACTTGTGTAAAATTTATCATGATTGGATGCAATATGCGGCTTCCAGAGTTTAACACATAAAATCGGGTGAACATATATGTATGGAAGCTATATTTAAATCTGAACCGATTTTCCTAAATTTCAATAACGTCTTTCCTTGGTCCAAAACAAACCAACTCGTGACAGGTTTCATCAATATTGAATGTAATAATTTGGATATAGAGCTTAAACCATAAAAATCAGATTAACCTATAGGTAAATGTGCAATCTACACACCTGCTCATAAAAATAGATACCCCTTACTGGTAAACATTAAAGTGTCGTTAAATGTGGGCTCCCCCTGAAATATTTTTCCTAAAACTTTCAATCTGGCAATGTCATTTAAAAAGTCAAATGTGGCTAGTTTGAGCATTCAAATTATTTTGCTCCTAAAAATTCATTTGTTGATCATAATAATAGATACACCTAAATTGTTTGTAATTTTTATACATGATATTGCAATCTAGTGTTTCTTCCAATTTCTATTTACTTTAAATGGTAAAAATTCAATTATTTCAAAGAAAAATTTTATAAAAACTATTTTTTTAAGAAAAAGGAAGAAAACAAGCATTATTCCAAAGAAGATTGAAAAATTGTTCAAACTTTGAGAAATCGTGGAAAATTGTTAAAGTAAAAATCTAAGGAAGATCTTAACATTTAGTCCAAAATGCTTTATCTAGAAAGCGGACTGGAGGAACTCGGTGTATCATATAAGGCAAGCCCAGTAGCTGACAAAAGTATTGTTGTAATGGCTCAAAAAAAGACAAGTGCAAGTCTTTAAAAGCTATTTCTGCTGAGTTTGATAATGAAATTAGTCCACAAGCCGTTCGTCGGTGCCTTCTGCCAAATTAACCGGATGAATTGGCCGAAAAGTTTCACTTATGCGTAAGCAAACTATAAACATGAGATTAAAATTTTCTAAAGAACATTTACTTTGGATGTAAAGCCGAAAAAAAAGTAGCGAAACATATTAAGGAGCGACGAAAAAAATATTTTTTTGGAAATGACTGCCAAAGGAATGTCCGCCGGCCTTACGGTACAGAATTTCATGTGAAGTTTCCAAAGAAGACCGTCAAACATGGTGGAGGCAACATAATGGTTTGCGAATGTTTTTCGTGGAATGGTGTTGGTCCGATATATCGCATTGAAAATACAATAAATGCAGATGGATACAGGGAAATTGTGGAAAATGTAATTCTTCCATATGCCACAAAGAATATGCCAATTCGGTATTCCAGCAAGACAATGACCCGAAGCACAAAACCAGATTAGTTCAGAATTGGTTCTCGCAGAATAGCTTTCGTGTATTAAGCTGGACAAGTCAATCTCCTAATCTAAGTCCAATAGAGAACTTGTGGATTGAATTTAAGAAAGGACTCTCAAAAGATGTTTTCAAAAAAAAAATTGTGGAAGAAAACACAAAAAATTTAGTCAGGGCTGTACTACACTCCATAGGACACTTATCAAAAGTTTCGTAAAATAGAGGTGGTTGTAATGGGTACTAGTCCTACAAAAATATTTACCTTTAGTTTTAAAGAAAATATTTAAGAGGTTTTTGATTTCTGTGTTTTTTCATAAATGTATCTATTATTATGAGCAACAATTTTGTTGTACTTATTAAGGAAATTGTTTCATTTTTATTTTATTTAATAAAATATATGTAAAAATTATATGCATTTTAGTTCCTTAGTTGCTACTCATAAAAATAAACTGATTTTATTCTTCTTTCAGGAAAAAATAGTATTTTTTCTTTTTTATATTAGTGATGTAGCAGCATCTATTATTATGAGCAGGTGTGTTTATTAAAATCTGAACCGATTTTCTTCCATTTAAAGAGTGTCCGTCCTCGATCGAAAACTAACTATTGCCAATTAATATGAAGACCGGGCAACAATTGCGACCTTTAGTTTGATGACATGATTTTAATTGAATCAGCTAGCAATTCTGAGTCGATCGGTACACCTAACGGTGGGTCTAGCTCAAATATTTGTTGGTAGTTACAAACATTTGCCATGAACCTATCTTATGTTCCACAAAGTGGTGCGGGGTATTAAAAAACATATTCTTTATCTGCAATGGCTCCATTAAAACCTCTTGCAAGGCAAACAGTCCCAATATGAAATAGTTCGCTATAGAAACTGCGTTTAGCACAATAAAACACCAGAAAAATATGAAAAAGTATGAAAAAGAAATGGAATATAAACCGAGAAATATTCTGGCAACAACACCCAGAAAATGTGGTTTATTTTATGAGATCACGTTCTAAGCTATACGTGAAATGTATCAAACGAAAAATAAGTTGAATGTCTGTGAAAATGGATGAATGAATGGAGTTAAAAATTTGTACAACACAAAGCAGCGCAATAGCGGCAGTGGCAACACGAACAACACACGCGAGCCAACATACGCGAGCAGCAGCAACATATGAGTGGCGTGGAATTAATACAAGTTGTGAGGGGAGACACAACGATTCACATATGTAGCGACAGACATTCCGACACTAACAACGACAATTTCTAGGGAATGGCGCTGGGTATGATATCGTTATGAAAGTTATTACGTTCAAATAAAGAAGAAGCAGCGACAGCATCACTAGTGGCTGAGATATGTCGTTCATACGATGTCTATATGCCGAGTAACAGATACACGGAGAGCTAGTCAGACAGACAGACGAACGGACGGACAGACATTATGTATAGTTTGTGATACTGAACCGAATTTCAACATACAATCAGACATACTACCAACTTTCATGTACGTATGGATATTTGCCTCTATGTATGTCTGTCTGTATGAACAACATACTAACACATTTATGCATTTAATCGTGTAAATGTTATGTACATATGTATGTGTTCATATATATCAAGTGACACTCCTGAAAAAATGTTGGCCGAATTCTCAGATGTCAATGAAGCGTCAAGAAGTCTAAGACTTCACGTATTTAAATAGTACAAAAAAATTAATAATGGCTCGATATCCTATTGTTTGTCAGTACGCAGAGGTTTGAGTCAGCTCTTTGTTTCGAACGTTTCTCGAATTATATACTAAGTTTCGATTCTATAAAGGTACGATAGAAAATCTACAATTTTATACAGGGTGGCGCACCGTTGTGGTTTGAATGTTTAATAACTTTTTTAATTTATTTATATTTTTGATTTGTATTTCAAAATTTTTGTGAAGCAAAAGAAAAAAAAGTTATTAAACATTCAAACCGCAACAGTAATTTTGCGCCACCCTGTATTATAAACTATTTTGTATGACAACAAACAAACAAACAATCCCATGACAGTCGGTTCTATGCACCGGATTGACCCGAAGTAGTAATTCTTCGGCCAAGGGCTGTCACCTCGGCACTGCGTGTGCCGCTACAACAACAACAACATAAACTATTTTGTATCGATTTTTCTGATAATGCTACAGCCCCATCTGCAAGGTTTCGAATCGCTTCTTTTTATTGGAAAATTCTCACATAATCTCTAAAGTTTGAATAGATTTCAATGCGTAATTGGTCTATAAAGGCTGGTTCAACCATAATGCACGTTGTTGTTTGTGGGTCACACTTTAATGTCAAGTTTTTTGCCCAACTAAATTTGACATTTCTCTGATTCGGTGTTTGACAAATTCATATAGGCAAAGGTACAAAATTGAGCAGCGCGTTAAGATTGTGGAAGACTTACGAAAATGGGCGTTTAAATCAAAATGCGCTTCGTGATTTTTTTGGTCAGAAAATCGGGAGAATTGTGCACAAATTTCCCACGACAGCCGGTTCTACGGACCGGATTGACCCAAAGAGCAATTCTTCGGCCAAGGGCTGTCATCCTGGCACTCGTTGCCGCTACAACAACAACAAATTTCAGCAAACCGGATCTGTAGGAAATGTAAAAACACCTGTGCATGCTCGCCCAGTTCGGTCTGATATCGCCCTATCATATTGCCGTGATAACGGACATGTTGTGGCCAGAAATTGAGTATATAGACCAGGACGATATGTGGTTCCGACAGGATGGTGCCACTTGCCACACAGCTAACGAAAAAATTGTACTTTTGCGCGAGAAATTCAAAGGCCGTGTTATCCCTCGCCACAATCATGTGCTTTAACACCGTTGGACTTTTTTCTTTAGGGATGCGAAATAAAGATGAGTCCCAATCAGAGGGGGTAGAAAACGAGATAACTGAGGTCACTAACCTGATTGGACGTCGCAGTCAAAAATGACCAATGGAGGAAATATACCCCTTGCCAAAACTTGAACAACGGTATGCATCTCGTTACGATCGGACTTCAAATGACACGGCAGAATAAAAAAAACTAAAAGGGCCATATGTAGGGAGCGCAGAAGAAAAAAACTTGTGTTCCCGAAATCGTCTGTAGATAATCTTTAAATCTAGAGAATGACTGTATATGGTTCAGTTTCATCTGATTTGGCTATTGGTCGTGTGTGATGCACTCACTATGTATGATCCAAGCAAGGTCGGTTGTCGAATAGAGTTTGTAGGACCTTAATTTGACATTTTTTATTTAAGGTATGTTAAACTATAGACTGATGCAGACCCGCTCGTAACGTACATATACAAAATTATGGGCCGCTGTGGTCCCCTTTATTACTGGAGGTGGCTGGTTAACGGGCGCTTATATCGTTCTTTGAGAAATTTAATTTTATATGTGCTAAAGGGTCTGAAAGCGGGGAAAGACCTTTGATCTATACCAAAACATGGCTCAATAGGATTTGTCCTAAAGAGCGGCTGTAATTAGCACAAAGCGCAAAATTTCATCGAGATCGGTTCATATATGGACAGAAATATACCAATCGAATCAGATATAGATTTTGAGTCGATCAGTGTTGTAAATATAGGTTATATCTCCATTCGTTCTAGATGTTACCAACCTAAGGAGATGGTTAATTTGTTTAAATTGTTCAGTTATTAATTATTTTTTCAGGGAATGTCCCCTTTATAATAAGTGCATTGCGTAGATGGGTGTAAAGTTAGGGAGTGGAGGGGGTGATAAGGATGTAATGTTCATTAATATTGGTCTTGAACCTCTAGATGTCGTAACAAGTGGGGAAAATATTTGCCGGATGTAAATTCCTCACAGAGGCTATTCGGGCGAAAAACGAATTTGATTTGCAGTGCAAAGGGCGATCAACCGGCCACTCACTAACAAACGGGTGTAAATTCCTAAATAAACGCGTATTTCTGTCAAAAATTCTCGCGTAAAGAAGTCGACAGATTCCAGAAGAACAGCACCACAAAAGTAGCGATAGAACAACGTTTCGCAACCCACTTTCCGACGATGCTCAAGGGAGACAATTAGGTTTGATACCCTCACGTCTCCTATCAGCACCAGCGTTTTCATTTGAACACGCTCAAGTAGCTCTAAGGATAATTTTGGATAATTTTTAGGCGGGTTGAAGGTTGTGTGTATATTGAAAAATTCAGGAGTGAAATACAGGGTGGAGCGTGGAAATTTGCTTATTTGGCAATGAAATAAACAAAATTATGAACCTAAGAAAAATGCATTTAATATTTTAACTATATTAAACTGCAAGGGAATTTTTAAATTACATGGTTTTTAATAGTGTATCTGGCAAATGTCGACCTTCGCTACCCACACACTGCTGCATGAACTCTTATAAACATGTCAACTGGTATTCGGCCAATTTCAGCCTCAATATTGTAAATTAGGGTTTCCGAGGTGTTGGGACGGTTAATATACACCTTCGACTTCAGTTAACACCAAAGAAAAAAATCGCATGGGACTAAGTCGGGTGAGCGTGCCCGTCAGTTCACATCACCCCTCAAAGAGATAAACCTTCCAGGAAACATTTGCCTCAAACAATTCATGGTAACCCTCGCTGTGTATGCAGTACCACCATTCCCTTACCATCCTGTTCGAATCATGTATCCTCTAATTGCATTGCCTCAAGAGCCGGCTGCAAAAAATCCTGTATCATAGTCAAGTACCGTTCGGAGTTCACAGTTACGGCAAGACGCATATCCTGGAACGCTTATCGGAGATTGCAGTACTGCTGCTCTTACTCTCTCGACGTTTTGTGGTGTTGCAATCCTTCTCGCAGGTCGCCTTCGCACACATAACACATTCTCTGCTGATCTCAATGAAGTTACCCAATTTACAATTGATTGCCGTCCAGCAACACGTCCGCGTGGGGGAACAGCGAATAGTAAACGAAAAGCACGCTGCACTGCAATGATCGAGGGCGCATTTGAAAAATACGCTTCAACACAAAATGACCTCTCCTCACGTGTCCAATGTATGATGGCAACTGAAAGGCAGACGAATACAAATCTCCGGTTAGCCACTATAAGCCACGCACACTCTCCACTCTCTTCGACCGACAAGTGCCGCCACAGCCTGCAGTGAAAAAAAAGCAAAATACCGCGCTCCACCCTGTATTTCTAGAAATCCTATTGTTCAATAACCAAATCATCGATGAAAATTGACGACATTATTGGTTCAGCGACTCGCTTGTGAGAAAACAAGCAGCACTAAGTCTTACGCCCATTAAAATCTATTCTATTCACGCGTCCCTATTTGGTGAGGACAAGTAAATTCTGGCCAACTTTAGGATCTTTTCGGTTATTTTGTTCTAATCGTAATGAATTCACATTTTATTTCGACTGTGCTCATTGTGATACAAGTCTCGTTTTAATAGGCAAAACGTCATTAAAAATTGTGTCCGTCCTTTCATCTGTCTGTCGCTATCGCACAGTATGTGTGTGTTCGTTGGTTGGCTGTAGCGACTTTTATATTTTCGTATAGGGAAAATTGCACAAATTGAGTAAAGTACGTTGTATTATAGCGATTTTTTTTCACTCGTTTATTCGCGCTCTTTCTCTGTGATGCTGGTTTTGGTTTTAATATAAATTTGAAGTAAACTGATTTCGTGCTTTGATTGTTAAAAACAAAAGTGGTCCGTTTATACATACAGTATTTGCGATATGGCAAATTTCGTTAGGATCGGGCTATTTTTCCGCAGAATGAATTGAGATGGGATAGCAAAGTTTTTGGCTTCTTTTTTCTCTCTCATTGTTTTCTGCGGCCGTTTGGCTGCTGCTGCTGTGATACATGTGAAATCTAATATCATCACCAGCCACCGCACAAAAAAAATATCCATTAAAATTGAAGGATATCTCGATATAAATGATTTAAAAAGCCATAAAATTGATTTTCGTGTCGGCAGTTTCTTTTTGTTTTTGGTTTGTTACGTTTTTCGGGGGAAGCAAAATTGTTAAACGTTTTTTTTTCGTGTCGCTATTGGGTTTTTCTCTTTTTGGGTAAAGTGGCTTTTTTGTGGATAATTGTTTTCATAAGTTTTATGGAATTGCAAATTTTTATGCAATTTTCACTGTGGCTATTATTATTAGTTTTGTCTGTCTCTCTCTCCGGTTCGAAGTTGGGAAATTGATGTAATCGTTGACGAAAACAAAAACGTTGTTATTTTTCCATTTAAATTGTAATTGTTTTGTTTTTTGGTGACAGTGAATTATATAACCAGCATTATAAAGTACAACATGCTGTAATGATTGTTGTAGCGCCACAATTGCAGGAAAAGGAGTAAGAGATTTTTTTCTCAGTCGAGTATAAGCTATTCTGTAGAAAGCAATAGTCTTTCGAAAAATTTAATTTGGGGAAGAATTATAGCCAAACAGTGTCGAACACTCTGATCTAAAAGAAATTCCCCTTTGGTTCCTTCAGGGAAGAAAATCGTTTATTCCGAGAGAAGAAGATACAAATTGAAAGACGCCAATGTGAGGAGATCGAGTTGTAAGGCAACAGAAATGACGCCAGAAAATGTTATCACCGAGTCAAACACCAGACGAAAGATCGACTACTGGCATAGCTTCGTGTAAAGATGGAAATGGCAATCTGGCAAATGATAAGCTGAATGTGCTGAGGATTTGGAAAGAGCATTTTTCATTTGACAGTCGCACCCTATCAATCATAGATGATGAATGTCCGCCCCTGATCCAGGAAGAGTTCAAAACAGCCGGCTCAAGTACAACAAAGCCGCAGGTGCCCATGGAATTCCAACGGAGCCGTATAAGCCCGGAGGAGACGACTTAATAAGGAGCAGGCATCATCTAGTCTGCACTATCTGGAGAACCGAACGCCAGCCGAATGATTGAAAATCTCAGCGTACTATGTCCAATTCACATAAAAGGAGAAAAAATCGTTTGCTACCGTGGAATAAGTCTCCTATCCATTGCGTTTAAAATACTATCAACTATAGTCATGACAGCAAACCCAGGCTCAAATCCGGTAAAGAAAATCTTACAATTTTTCATCGACAGGTTTTCATCTCGTAACTGCCATAGACTTTACGAGTAAGAGATTTATCTCTAAGTCATGTAAAAACTTCGGAGCCGGCGTTAAACAGTAGATCCGGTCAGTGAGTTATAAAAATTGCATAGTGTACTCACTGATTTGTTCCTTAATGGGATGTTGTGGAAATTAAGTATACTTAGTAGGGACATAAATACTGTTACAACATTGAACACATCCATTTCAATAGTAGAACTGAACATACCCCGTTAATGTCATAAATGTTTTGAAAGCTAACCTCAATAGCGTTAGTCTGTAACGGGATTTTAAAATTGTTTCAACTTTCATTATGGAGTGGTCAGATAATGAGAACCGTATCGCTTTTCAAGTGTGAAATGAAAAAAGGGATATTTTCAAAACGCTCCGGCCACCAGGGATTAGCCGCATGTTCGTCTACCGATGCATTAAATTGTTTGAGAAGACTGGAGATGTAAATACCGCCATCGTTCGGACCGCCCACACTCTGTTCGAACACCGCATGTCATCGTAGCCGTTAAAACAAGAATTCACAGAAATCCGCTCCGAAAACAGAAAATCATGGCCCGTGAGATGAATATCACGCAAAAGTCCATGAGTCGAATCATTTAAAAAGACTTGGGGCTTTCAAACGACGTACCGGACATTTATTGACTGCAGCTTTAAAGAAAAATAGGATTGAAAAATGCGAACTTCTTTTGGTGAAGCATGCTGATAACTTGCACAGAAAAATTTTGTTCACCGATGAAAACAATTTTACCGTTCAGGAAAAATTTATCAAGCAAAATGATAGAGTGTATGCGCGGTCATCTAAGGAAGCATCTGAACTGATCCCAAGGTGGAAAAGGGTCATCACCCGGCTTCAGTCATGTTTTGGTGGGGTGTCTTTTACGACGGGGTCACTGACCTGCATTTCTGCGAACAAGAAGTCAAAACATCGTGAAGCTAAACATTGTGAAGCCTGTTAACATGAACTTTCCAGCAGGATTCTGCGCCGGCCCATAAGGATAAAACGTCCCAGGCCTGGCTTCGAACAATTTGCCAGCGATCATTTTCTCTGAAGAATGGGCCTCAGGCAGTCCACTTGAACTCATTGGATTACATATTATAGACGGGTTTAGAGGACAAGGCTTGTCACAAAAGATACCCCAACATTGGATCTCTTAAGACTGCTTCGGTTCGAGCTGTGGCCAATTTTCCAATGGACGAGGTTCGTGCAGCTATTGACGATTGGCCAGTGCGACTTAAGGCGTGTGTAAAGGCAAAAGAGCGACATTTCGAATAGGTAGATCCTTTTTGGATACAATATACATCGCTTAATGTATTAAAAAATATTTGGTCCAAAAACATTCAGTACTTTTTATTTTACAGCATAAAACGTGTGTAACAGTATTTATGTCCCTACCAAGTATATCCATACCAAGTTTCAGTTAGACCACCCTTTGCAATAATGTGGATTTTCTACTTATCTACAACTTTATGAAAACATATTTTATTTAAAACTGTTTTAATTGGCAACCGTTCCCCTAAGAAGTATATCGATTTATTATTGTTCGATGAAATATTGTATGTCGATACTGTTTCACTTAAAACTGTTATACTATAAATGGTTCAAAAAACGAAAATACTACAGAATTGTAATACTTATATGTCTTCAAGTTTATAATAAGTAATTTAGTTATTTATAGATGCAGGAGTATTTGAAACTGTTCGAAGTACTTTAAACAATGATTCGAAGGACAATTTTTTTTTCATACAAGTCGATTTTTTTCTGTAGAAAATATTGATATCGAACCATAACCGCGAAAGTCATAAGCGCCAAAAAGAAAATTTTACAGGAGAGGTTTTTTTGTTTTTTTGTCTAATTCATCTGATAGAATTGAATTTGCTATAAATGTATAAATATTAATATTTTATTTTTCATAATTAAGCCTAAGAGCGTTGTACAATTTTCTATCGAATTTAATTTAAAAGCAAACGGCGCTTAGGTCTTTTTCGCTGTTATATGTTTAAAAGTTTAGAATAAAACCCAATTTTACTTTAAATGTTTCTTCCAGTTGTGTTCTTAACACTTTGAACGCCCTTCACTTGCGTAAAATATTTCACTTTCCCGCAGCTATATTCAATAAATTCCACATTTAAGTGATACTGTCAATCACGTTACCCCTTTTTTTCTTATCCTTTCTCGCATCTGCCATTATCGGGCGCACCTTGTGTCACTCGATGCAGCACGCAAAGATGCATTTGCCACATATGCGTTGCATGGCATTGCCTTAAAACAATTTTAATTAAGTTGTAAAAATGTCGTGGCAGGTGGCAAGAGAGTCTGGTTGCACGTATTATGTATGGATGTGAGAGCGTTCCGAGTCAAACAGTATATCAGTGGAATGGAGTGGAGTTAATGTTCTTCATGATTGTTATTGTAAATCGTATAAAAGTTTTTAACACGCCCAAGTACGCGTTTATAGCGACGCAGGATATACGCATGGAGGCATGGAGATGTTCACAGATGTACGGGTGTCTGTACGTGTTTTACCACATACAGACATACAAACATGTAGACAATCACGCACGCAGAGTGTATTTAATTTTTCTTTTTTTTTTGCGGATTAAAGAAAAACAGCAACAAAAACAAAAAAATTGCTGAAATTATTTCGATCGTTGCACATGAGATGAAGCCACCACTGCGCTGGTGACAAAGAAAACGTAGCGGGTGGCAAGGAGACGAAGTGATTACGAGTAATTAAGGCTCTTGCTGTGAGGCGCGGTGGGGCAAAATGGTGATAACTTGAGGAAATTAGGGAAGCTGGGAAGCATTAAAATACATTCTTGTGAATTTTGGTAAAAGAATCAAAAAAAAAATCCATCTAAGACTGAAGTACAAATAACCTAAATGAGAGACAGAGTTATATTAATATTTTAGCAACGAACCTCAAAATTTTTAGGAAAAATTAATCTGCCAGTCATTATGATTTTTCTCAGCTTCATTTGCTAATAAAACGCTTTAATTCGAAACTGTTATACATAAAAACTATTTCAATGCTATAAAAAATGTGCATAGTATCTCAAGAATTTAATTGAAATCGCAATTAACCCACTTGGCGCCAAAGTCCTTTTAAAGGTCCCGTTATGTTTCTTCTATTTCTTTGCCATCACTTAATGCATTTTCAATATAAACCAAATACAAAAATACTTTTTTTCAAAAAAAAATATTTCGGCTCCAAGTGGGTTAAGAAACTGTTATACCTAAAAACATATAAACATATTTTTCTCATATTTTCTGTGTATGAATAGCTGTAACATGAATTGTAATGTTTATTTTCATGCAAAATAAAGAATCAATAAAAATGTCCTCAATGTTTTTTTCCAAAGAATTTTGTGCATATCTCGAGCAAATTTTTCAAATTCATACCTTCACTTAATTGTGCATAAAAGCTAAACGCGTAAATCGAATTTCATGATCTATGTCTCATTTTGTTCATAGGTTATGTGACTTTGCGTGAAAGTAATAGGACTTGAAACTTTTTACCGTTTTGTATTTTTTATGAATTTAAAAAAAAAACTTTAATTTTTTAGGCAAAAAAAAATTTTTCCTCATACATTAATTTATAACTGCGAAACTGTTGCTTATGTAGCAAAACGTTGTATAAACAGATAAAAGGAATTGTAATTTTTAATTTTTTTAAAATTGTTTCAGTTTATTCGGACTAGTGGTTCTCGAGTTATGACAAACAAAAGAGCCTAAAACGTGACAAATTCCCTAAACATACTTACTAACTTCAAATTAATTATTAAATTATTATTTGATGTATCTTGACCAAACGAATGATGCAGATGTTCTTCTTTTTAGGGCTACTTTCACAAATAATTATCAGTATATCATGTATATTATTAATATCCAGGAAAAACTGTTATACTTTTTTAAACTGTTATATCGTAAATCTTTTTTACATTTTTATTTACCTAAAATCCAACATTATTCGTTGACCAAACATAAAGCTAGATTTAATATCCGCATGCGCTTTATTAATATGCTGGCAAAAAATATAAACTGTTATACTCTTTTGTTTAACATCACATCAATTTTTGTGAAACATAAAGGAATATTTAATATCCACATGCGCTTTATTAATATGCTGCCAAAAATAAATTAACTGTTATACTCAAAACTGATATGCTTATGAGAACATCCAATATTGTATTCTCGATAGACATTCTTATTAAAAACTGGTACGAGTATGCCTAAAACTGTTATTTGAAGTTGAAAGGATCATGTTATAATACCAGAGAAGTTCGCTGATAATACCTGCATGTTTAGTTTGTATGCCTATTCTCCTTTTATTTCTAACTAATATACCTTTCAATAGCAAACGCTTTATCAATATCCTAGTAAAAATGTTGTACTTAAAACCTTTATACTTCGATCTGATGTTACCGTATTATATTATACGGTAACGTATAATATAATTTAATATTTTATTTTTGATAAATAGTTACTTATATATCGTCTTTATTTTCCTACCTGGTATATCAATCAACTGTTATACTAAAATTTTAGTTTCTTCTATTTAAAAAAATAACAAAAAACTACTTTAATTTAGGAAACTAATGTGGGAGATATGAACCGAATGAGTTTTGTAAGTGTCCTTGCAAAAATTTTACTTTAAACTGGTATACCTTTCAACAGTTATCTTTTATGCCTTTAAACGGTAAACTGTTATACTGGAAAATGTGCAATAATACAAAAAAATATTGTACAGTAATATATCGCAGTATTGTTTATTGACATTTCGTATTAAAAACTTTTATACTTTACAACTGCTTAGCTTAAAAATTGTTATACTTGAGTAAAAAATTGTTTACCCTATTGAACGCAGCAGTTCTTGTGTTCTATTCATTGAAAAGGAATGATTGTCTGACAAAGTAATGTAAAGTTACGCTTGTAAATATCCTGCAAAAATGTATGCCTACACCTATATTGTCCTTAGACTGTTATACTTTATAACTTACGATAATACAAAACAATATGAACAATATTTCCCTATACTTTAAACTGCAATTTTGTTTTAGAAACTGTTATATTATAAAAAGCTGTTAGTTTAAAACGGTTATATATCAGTAGAAAATGAAATACTGTATTGCCCGCATCAGTTTTTTAATTATATCTTGTCAATTGTAATTACATTTCAAAATCCATTTTTATATGCATACATAATCCAATTTTTCATAAACTGTTATACCTAATTTGTTATTTTAACTAAATTTCATGTTCTTATACACAAATTATTTTGTGGTAACAAAATACATTAAACAAAACCAAGTTTCAAGCATTGAAGCCAATGTTTTTGAAAAAAAATCTATATTAGAAACTATTATACTAAAATTAAAATGTTATTGTCGTATATTGAGTGTGTTTTCGCTTGGGTGATAATTTTTAGACTTCGAAAAAATCTAAGCCTTTGCAATAACTTTCATAACCAAGTAACATTGCAAGTAAGTTGAAATAAAAACTCTTTACTACTTTTTGTTTGGATCCGTTTCGAGTTATTTTAATATGGTGATAACATTAAAGGAAAGTACTTATTTCTAAGCATACCCGAGCTCAAGAATAAGTAGTCTATGTGCGAGATCGAGGGAGAGGGTGAATTTTTAATAATTTTGAAATAAATAAAAATATACATCTGCGGAGATTTGAACATAGAAACTTCGGTTAGTGGACACCGACACTCGCCCCGAGGCCACAGCGGGTCATACCAGATGATAGTTATTTATTGTTTCTAATTTCGATGTGGTCGGCGCGTAAGAGTAAATTTAAGAAAGAATTAAAGAACGAAATTGTGTTTAGAGAGTAGCCTTGTAATAGAACTACAGCGACACAACATACTGATAAGTATTTGTTTATTATTATCACGAAGAACTTATTTTCGCTTTAAAATATAGCGGCGGGTAATAAGTGGTCATTACTTGGTAATGAAATTGGTAATGAGTAGTACTTACTATGTTTTTGCTCAGCAACTCTGCATTATAAACCGTTTAATTTAAAAGTTTTTATAGAAAAAAGATATTCTATTGGCAACTCGCAAACCCGATAACTTCACACCATTGTACAGTAATATAAAAATGATTTTGAAAAAGAAAATTATTCTATAATAACCTTTAGCGAGTTTAAGCCAGCTTGGTTACTATTCGCTTATACCACTTCCTGAATTACTTTTTTTCTACAAATAACAAATTTTCAAATAAAACGATTAATAATGCATAATGACAATTAGTTTTTGTATACTAAGAAATTTTAAAAAATTCTCGTAAAGTTTTGAAGTTATCGCCTTAACGACTATAAATTTACTTACTCGTTTATTAAGGAAGTACCAATAAAACACGCCTACTAGAAGCGAGTAATAATCGAGCTCGCTAAAGGTCATTCTTAAATAAATTTGTACCTTAAGTTTTCTAGACAAACTATGTATGAGGAAAATTGTTTATAGTCCTCTGTAAACAAAACCATTTTTATGTTATAAATAAATCACGCCTATTCATACATGAGGAAATATTATTAAATTCATTTTTTCAATCCCTAAAAAAAACTAATCAAAACTGTTATATAAACTAAAAAACCCTACAGGAATGAACTGCCTAATATCAAGCTGCAATGCATATGCAGAATCCAATGATTCGAACATAAATTTAATTGTCTAACTGTTATACTGACAGGATATTATATAATAGAAAGCCCTTGTCAAATGTTTAATATCATTTCCCTGTTCCATTAATGGAGGGTCAAAACGGTTATACTCTTCGTAAAAACTGATGGATATCTAAAAAAAACAGAATTACACTGCATTCCTAAATATTCAGAGAAAATACTAATTTATAAGGATAATATTTGATTTAAGACAAGTTTCCACTTTGTTTCTGAATGTAAGCATTACTATAACGGTTAGGCTGGTTTACTAGTAAAAAGGCTAAAATTATATTTTTCTTACTTTAGTATTTTTAGAACACATACCTGAAAATAGAAGAAAATTATAATAATTAATATGGATTTTTAATATGAGAATGTAAAAATAAAAATATATTCTGAATACAGCTTTCTGATGGGACTCACTTTTGACTCACATCAAACTCTGGGCTATTATTTAATAAATATGAATTATTTAATAAATATAAATTATTTAATAAATATAAATATATTTTTAAAAACATTTGCAAGGTTTATGTGAAAATATCTTTTGCATACAAAAATACAGCCAAACGATAAAATCTTTTGCAATCCTGGCTTGAGTGACCAATAAATTTTAATTTCGATACACTAAATAAAAAAATATATTTCGATGCACGAAATAAAAATAAAAGTATTTGGAAATAACAATTAATTTTTTTGTTTAGCTCGTTTGTTTTATTTCGGTCTGTTGCTTTTACACATTGAACAGGGATTAACCGGCTCAAGACCTCTTGCTTCTATATTTAAATAGAAGACAAGTTTTTAACAAAATGGCAAAGTGACATTGATTTTCGTGGCTGCACACTACTTTTATCATGATTTCGGGTCCGTGACAACCCTCTTCAGAAAGCTTTGCTGCAATTGTTGAAAGTAAACCGAACTCTATAAGGACAGGCTCTCCCCAAACGAATGAGAACTACTGTTGTAAACCTTACTTTTTAAGTTTTCTTCACACAATTGCCCACGAAAATACAACTCACTCTTGCCACCTCTAATGAGACTCCACATCGAGAGCCATCAATAGATTTCTTTTGCAACAACGTGTGCGTGTGTGTTGTAATAATTTTTTTTATAATTTCCAAAGACAAGCACACACAATTCGAGTGAGAGGTACCCAAACGGAAATCAAGCACTTGAAAACTTCTTATGAACACCTTCTAATATCGTGTAACATTTGGTCTCCACTATCGTCCCACTGTAACGTAGTGCACTGTACGCAGTACCTTTAGCGCCCCATTTACATTTTAAGCTGTTAATACGTTAACATTGTCAATGACTTTTGAACATTGTCAAAAGCAAACTCCCCCTCCTTAACGGCATTCGGTGATTCTTATCATGGCAAACCGAATGCAGACTCTTTTTCTTCACTTCGTGACGAATGTTACTGTTTTCATTACTTCACGGCATGTTTTTCATAGCAAAAACGAAAAAAAAAAACAAAATAACGCTCCATTTTCCCCTCGCACTTCGAATAAACTGTAAAAATAAACGGTTAATGTAAGTGTTGCAAGAACGAGTAACCACAATGAAAATCATGACTTAACCAGGTAAGCATATACGAGGGCAGATCCAAAAGTCAAAATGTTGAAGTCCTATAAATTAGTTTAATTGAAATATACGCCAGTGTTTGATGGTAACAGAGAACACGTTGAAAAAGGGGTACCTTAAATATGGTCCTTCGAGATGATCAGAAACCAAAATGAATGTGGAAAATACTAGAAAATTAAAAAATAGTAAAAAAAAAACTATAGTCAGCCGACTATAATATACCCTGCACTCCTGGAAGTTCAGAAAAGCCAACAGAAAATTAGTTAGTAAACCCAATTTAACCAGATTTTTAAACTAATAACATATTTAAATTTGTAAGAAAATTTCATTGTGTTTGGTCAAATCGGTCAATTTATGTGGTCAATCCCACATAAATCTGAGAACCTAATCTGTACCGATTTTCTCCAATTGTAACAGCGCTCATCCTTGGCATGAGGAACTTACGAGTACTTGTGCCAAACTTCATCAAGATTAGTTGTAATTAGTTGAAGTGGCTTCTAAATCTAAAAACATAAAATTGGATAATCATATGTGTGGGAACTAAATATAAATCTGACCCGATTTTTTTCAATTTCAATAGCGTCCGTGCTAGGTCCAAAAAACTTACTTCTGCCAAATTTCATGAGAATCGGACAATTGCGACCTGTAGTTTGATTACAAGCTTTAAATGAACGGACGGACGAACATACAGACATCGTTAAATACAAATCAGTAGGTGATTGTAAGTCGATCGGTATACTTGAAGGTGGGGGTAGCCCAAATATTCTTGGTAGTTACAAACATTTGCCCTGAAACTAACTTAAAATACCCTGTTTTGCAGAGTGGTGCGAGGCATAGAAAACTGGATAATTCATCTCATGCTCTATTTTAAATTAAATGTTATTTTGACAGTAGCAGCTCTTTCCCGCTATAAATCTGGAAAGATAGTGAGTTCATCTCCATAGAACGAAATGAATCGCTTACACATCTATTCGCGCCCTGTTCGAATTGAGTCAGCTACACCATCCAGATCTCAGCTGAGCCCGATCAAAGCACGTTTGTCGAGGGAGCGTCTTATTCTGTGATCAAATCTTTAGGGGGTATTTCCCAAGCACTACACTCGCAATGTAGCTGGACACTGCCGCTGCGACTTCTTCTGCTTGAATGTTATTTAGTTCCGCTTGGTAGCAGAGATGATCAATACCAGTGATCGGCACTCTAATACAGCCTTACTTTGTGCTTGTGTGGGAGAACTGCAGCTTTCGCTCCCTCAATGTACTGATAAAAATGTGTCAGATATGTTCTCATCAAGAAACCACACAAAGCATCTAATTTATTTGCTAAAATCTAGATCAAACATTTCGTTCAGTGTAAAGCCAAATATCAACACCATTTCATCGAATGAATGCTCAAGCGATACCGACTGTGTTCGTTTGTTTTCGTTCAATGTGTGAGCTCAAGTACAAGGGAGAGAACCGCCCTTAGACAGATCAGGTATGACTTTCATTATCTAGTGTGAGAGAAAGAGAGATCCAGAGTTAAAAGAGCGAGATCAGTAATCAGCAATAGGACCACGGATTTAGACGCTCTCTCTCTCTCTCTCTCTCTTGCACCTCTCGACCTTCCTCCTCTCTTACTCTAGATAATTAAGGTTATACCTGATCTGTCTTAATGAACTACTGCGAAGCCTCCCAAGCAGATACCGCTTAGACAACCAGAAATTGTGTCTGCGCAAGTAGATGGTCCTCAGATGACATGAGAAGACACCCTGTTGATGTTCTCAGGCCGGCATTTGGGCAGGTCTTAATTTTTATCTACTTTGTCCTACTCCCGTTTGCATCACGATCACATCGGCGCTGCATATTTCAGCATAAACCGACCTATTAAAAGAGGCCAACTAGATTCTTTTGCCACAAGTGCTGCCAGCGAGTGACTTGAGGATTTTGATACTACTTCTAAATTTAATGCAGATAACTGAGACATCCGCTTATTATATATAAAGAATGTCAAACGTGACAAGAAGAAATTTAGGTGATCCGGGATTGGTTTATCACCGACTCTCACATTCAAGGACAGACAGCCTTTCCTTAGCAGTCTGCTGTGAATAGTAAACAGTATGAAATATGATTGGTTGGCGGATATCTTCAGGTCCTTAGCAAAGAAAAAAAGCGTTCATCCAATCGCAGACGTCAGCGATTTTGGGGCTTGACGCCAGCTTCGTGCAGTCGTCTGCTTATGAAACGATTTCAACGCCAGCAGGTGATTAAGAAATTGTAGAGAAGTAAAGATTAAGCAGTGCGGGAAATATCACTCCTCCCTAGGGGACTCCCTCTACCGAACTTTGACTTCTCATTTCTGAGTTCCACAAATTACTTAAATCTATACAAAAAGTTGATGATCCAACGCTTCAAATAAGGTTTAAAAGACGAGTTGGAGATATTTTGTCAGGCTCAAACGGTTCGGGTGACTTTGCGCCATGGATGACATCTGTAACTTCTTCTGCTGTAAATTGTATTGGTACCATTTCTGTTTGAAGAGCACGAATGCGGGGCATGGGCTTTGTAAATATCAGCACTATGTTTTAGTAACTTCCTGGACAGTGTCGTGTTGAGTGTAAATATTAAAATTTAAAAGAAGTAATTAACTAATAGTTATACTATGTATCTTGTTAGCCACTTCACGAAGTTTAGATTTTTAAGTGATCATTTCCTTTTCGCATGACTATCGTTTCTTTCGGCAGGCGCCGTGGTGTGTTGTGTGTTCTTTCATCTCTCTGCCCGTCCCGTGAGTTTAATGAGGGCACGATAGCGGTCAAACGAAATCGCCTAATATTCTAAAATTTAATACTCGTATGGTGCTGTCTTACGGTCATAAACTGTTTGGGATTGTAAATGGGCGAAATCGGACCAGGGGGAAAGAGTATCCTTTTAGAGGACTAAAGGTTACTCGCAAAACGCACAGTTTTTAAATATTTGTTTAAGAATTACAAATTTTTGGTGCACGATTAATCACTAAAAAGGGGCTGTGATATGGGATGCATTTATTACCTAAAAAGGGCCATATTTGCTAGACGTTTTCGCTTTAATGGCCCAAAAAAACGTCCCGTATGATTAAAACGAGCGTAGTCTATAGTCGATAGGTACATACGCGTATTAAAACTAAATCTAATTTTTCCATGAATCCACAAATAGATTTATTTTAAATTTTGGCTGAGATAAGAGTGAAACTCATGGGCCAAAGGCGACCCTTATGTTCAAAAGAGGGTATACAAACTCAAGTCGATTTTACTACAAATCTTATGGAGTCGGTGCCCGGACTTAACGCCCATAAACATCGCCAATGGTGAAACGGCGGCTTTGAGCGCACTTATTACCCCAGAAGGGCCGTAGCTGCTGGACGTGTTAGCTCATGTGGCCCGTATGATCAAAAAGAGGGAAGTCTATAGTCACTAGGGACATTTTTTCCATTAAAGCATACATGGATTTATTGAAAAGTTTGGCTGAGATTGAGGATAGGACTTATGATTAATGGGGGCCTAAAAAACGAACGCTCGCTCAAAGACGAAGGACGTCCAAACACGGCCGTTGTGCAGAAAAAATTGATGCCGTGCGTGAACTAATAATGCCAGCTCGTCATGTGACATACCGTGAGATAGAGGCATCCTTGGGCATTTCTTCCACCAGCATACATTCGAAATTGCATGAACACCTGGCCGTAAAAAAGGTTTGTTCTCGTTGGGTCCCGCACAATTTGACAATCGCTCAAAAAAAAAGCTCGTGTCGATTGGTGCAAAGAAATTTTCAAAAATACGTTTGCGGTGCTTTAAAGGAGTTTATAAAATCGTCACAGGTGACGAATCATGGATCTAGGCGTATGAGCCCGAAACAAAACCGCAATCGACCATGTGGGTCTTCGAAGACGAGCCAAATCCAACGATAGTCGTTCGTGGCAGAAGCACTACGAAGCAAATGGTTGCCTGTTTCTTCGGCAAAACTGGTCATGTGTCGACTGTTCCGCTTGAGCAACGTAGGGCGGTCAATTCTGAGTGGTACACCACAATTTGTTTGGCGGAAGGCTTCGGTGAAATTCGAGAAACGAACATGAGAAGACGAATCATTGTGCACCATGACAATGCGAGCCTCACACTTCGGCTCAAACCAGCGCCTTTTTGACCGGCCAAAACGTCGAATTGATGGATCTTCCGCCGCCCTGACTTGGCACCCAGAAGATGCTGTTGAAGCGTTCAAAAACCATGTTTTGGAGGTGTCTCAATCGGAGTGGAAAAATTGCTTCGACATTCAAAAGTGTATAAATCATGCTGGAGAATACTTTGAAAACAATAAAACCATTTTTGATGATATATATTCGTTGTTTGATTATTAGGCCAGAAATATATATGACAGCCCTCGCATAATATGGATTTAGATCTTTGCTACAAGTTCTAAAAAAATCACAGTGACATCTTCAAGAAATCCATATAACATGGAACCAAGGGGCCCAAAAAACGTACAATTTTAAACGATGGAGGGTCTCGTATAAGCTTAAGCTCGACGGCATATAACGCTTTTCTAACTTGTTCACATAAATCATGTCTAAATACATTACCAACTTTCAATAAAAGTAGACCAAGTATTTCTCACTCACCCCTCGTATGTGTCTATGCACTCGTTATTTACCCATACCGATGGGACATTTGTTTTACGGCGACAATTTGTTCGAAAAATCAAAGTTTGCACGAAACTAAAAACGCTCCCATATTTCTTCAGCCAGATTTTGGTGGGGAATATCTAAAGCCCGCCGGACAGTACAGCCGAACCCGCTAGTCAGCCGTTTATTAGAGTTGTTAGCGGAGCTCTTAATAAATACAAAAACATACCGGTTAATGGTTTTTAATGTGGCAGTTGTTAATTATATGGTACTCGTATGTTTTTGCAGATTTTTTTATATTTCTTTTTGAGTAATAAATGCCCGTACTTGTGGTTACTAGAAAATGTTGCTAGTTTTTGCCGTTTTGTTAAAAGCAGCTGCCATTACGTTGTAGCTTAATTTGGTGCTGGTGATAGTGGTGGGTTTTTATGAACATGAACACTCCAAGCAAGTGTTGTGGTCTCCATAAAATTGACAGTTTTATGAACTCCACCATTTAATTGGACATTTTTACGATGAAGATGTCTTTGAAGATGTCTAGCAATGAAATTTGCTATGGGATATTTCGTAAAGATGACAAATTGTCATAACCGGTTTTTTGTTAATGACCCTAATTATGTTCACAAGACCAATCTAATATTCCATAAATATTTAAGATTTTAAAGCCACACCCACATAGTGAGCTCCGACATTTCAGACTATTCTAAGCAATTCTCTTTAGGTGCCTTAGGTAATTTATAATAATCCAAGCCATTACAACCGGAAAATGGTTATAGAAAGGCTTTAACAATTCTAATAAACGCCTGCCCCCTCACATATTCTGTTCATCTACTTTTATTGCCCTCGTTTGTTTTCTGTTTGTTTGCAGTTTATAAACTCATATAAATTATAATTAAAGACCGTGGCGCTTTTCTTTTTATCTTCAATTAAAGTCACTATTAAATAATAATAAGAAATGTCCTCGTCGAGGACCATCACCGGCCAGCTAACACCTGTTATCCTTGCGTTCTCCTTCTACACACTTCCTTCCTGCTGTTGAGCTAGTAACCACTGGCTCTGTTGTTTCTTGCTGCGCAGCAAATCCACTTTGTTTTATGGAGAAGCTCACATCGCCAGGATATTCTTGAGTTTCAGGTGTGCTCTTGTCTCAAGGAAACGCAACATGGTGATGTTGTTGGCAACAACAATGGCCCGGCCGGCATGCAACACAGCAGCATCGGGAATGGACGGATGACACGGTGGTTGTGATATTTTTACCACAGCCATTAACAATACGGAAAGCTAAACGAAAAGAAGTGATAAAAGTGTATGCGGTAGCCCGAGCACTGATGATGATATTCGCTTTCAACTTTCTCAGGAGTTGGAATGACAACAGGCAAGGACAGAGGAAAAATCTGGAAAGGATTTGTAATTGGTTTAACTTGGAGAAGTGAATTTTTTGTGCCACTATCTCATGATCTTATGGCTTATGTTCAGAGCAAAAGATCGATTTTAGATGGATTTTGCAGAAAAGGGTCAGTAACTTGAATACCAAAAATTCCAAAGTAGTTGTTAGACCGAAAGGCGCAAGCAGAGCAATAGTATGTTCTCTGCAATAAAAGTATGCTCGTCGCAACCATACAATGGTTTTTTTGAGTTTCATTGTGACCACAGTATAATTGCGGCAATATTAATATTATTGAGAAATATATGATCACGACATCAATAATATGTTCTCTGCAAAAAAATATGCTCGTCGCAACCATAGTATTGTTATTTGAATTTCATTGTGACCATAGTATAATTGCGGCAATATTAATATATTGATCAAATACAACAAAATGCGCAAGCAGAGAAAGTATATGATTAGTACACTATGATCACGACATCAATAATATGTTCTCTGCAATAAAAGTATGCTTGTCGCAACCATTGTATAGTATTTTGAATTTCTTTTAGACAATAGTATGATTGCGGCAAGACTAATATTGTTGAAATGCAACAACAGTATTATTGCCAATTTCAAAAATGAAAATATGATTGTAGCAACATAACAAATATGATTGGTGCTACAAAGGAAATAATTATTTTACTGCAAGTAAAATGATAGTAGGCAGCCAGTGTGGGCGCCAGTCTTATGTAGAATTTAGAGACAGAAAGTCGAAGCCCCGTAGAGTTAAACAAGGAGTTCGCCAGGGTGGAGTTTTATCCCCGGCTCTGTTTAACCTCTACCTCTCTAAACTTCCGGCACCAACAGACGGCGTTGAAATTGTGTCGTACGCTGACAATTGCACAATTCTGGCGTCAGGACCTAAAGTGGATGACATTTGCTAGAAAATCTACTCTCTACACTGACTTAGCAAGTTTCTTCACTGCGAGGAATATGAAAATATCCGCCTCCAAATCATCAGCCACACTGTTACTGCATGGACCGCAGAGGTTCGGTTGTCACTTGATGTGAACGCCGATGACTTTAACATCCCGACTATTAACTACCCCAAAGTCCTTGGGCTCACATTGGTCAGCCTTTTTTGATCCCACGCACATGCTACAGCTATCTGCGGTAAGCTTTAAAGTAGGAAGAAGGGCCTCAGTTCAGTTCTTGGGGAGCCGATAAAGAAACCTTGTTGACCTTTTCGAAACAATAGATTGGTCTGCAGCGAACTACGCATCATATGCGTGGTCAGCGAATGTGAGTAAGAGCAGTGGACGAAAACTCAGACGGGCCAGAATGCCGCCCTCAGCAGTTCCTGGGGAGCCGACAAAGAAACCTTGTTGACCTTTTGTAATACGAAAAGTTGGTCTGCAGCGAACTACGCAGCGCCCGCGTGATCGGCGGATATGAGTACCAGCAGTGGACCAAAATTCCGAGTTGCAAGAATTCCGCCCTCAATGTCTTCTTATGTCTTCTGAGGACCATTTACACAGGAGACGAAGTTCCTTACCGTCCTGCTGCTGTCTAAGCAGTATCAGCTTGGATGTCTTCATATTAGCCATGCCAATTAGCATCACTTGGATAGGATGCCAAAGCCTAGGTGGATCAAGTACGATCTTCATGATCTAGAGAGAGATGACCAGCGGTACAAGAGGGAGAGCCTTTAGATCATCAAATCTATCAGGCAGGTCTGAACGACATTCACGCTGATAAAGTCACAGCAGCAGTTTCTATTTATAGTGTGAATGTAGTGGTAGGGGAACATCTCCCCAAGATTTCATTGTAGAAGAAGACACTACCTCGGCAGATGCGCTTGATTCTGGCTCAGCTGAGATGTAGATGGTGCAGTAGCTTCAATTCGCATTGGGCGCGAATCGATGCTACCATTCCGGACATTTGTCCCGCTTGCCATCAGCGACCACATGACGTGCAGCAACTTTTTTATTTGTCCTGCCCAGGTCTCTTTTGACACATCCAGGTCAAATGAAGCGTTTCTTCATCTGGATACCGAAGCAAATTCCCTATAGACGAACAAGACTGCAACAGACAAATTATATAGTTGTTACAACAACAGAAACAACAAGATAAAGGGTGGTTAAATTTAAAGGGTGATTGTCGAAAAAACAATGCATCCGCAAAGAGTGAATGTTTGGCGCGGTTAATGGGCTGGCGTCATCTGACCGTATTTTTCCAAAATGAGGCCGGTCAAGTAGTTACTGTGAACGGTGTTCGCTATCGTAACTTTGTAAGGCCCGAATTGGAAGATATGGATGTGGACGATATGTGGTTTCAACAGGTCGGTGCCACTTGCCACACAGCTAACGAAACAATGGCTCCTTTGCGCTACAAAGGAAAAACGCATATAATTTTATGTCAAGGTCAAGATAAGGGTTTGCCATTATGATTTAAAAATGATTTCGGGCATGTGGCGGCCGCGGCTGGCTCGAATAAATTCCAGGCGAGAGTCCCTTTTTGCAGCATTTGGAACAGTATGTCAGTATTAACACACTCCGGGGACCAAGCAGCTGTCTTAACAACGTGTTTCTCCGGATGAACCGGCTCCGAAGAAGACCGAGGTGACTTGATAGGCCAATAAGGCTATGGCAACAATTTCTTATTGTACCCCATATGTCCAAGAAAAAGTTCTTTTTTTATCAAGATAATGCACGAGAGCACTCGTGTGCTGTCTCAATGGCAAAATTGCATGAATTGGGTTACGAATCGGTACCTCATCCGCCATATTCTTCGGATTTAGCCCCAGTGACTATTTCCAAACCTAAAGAAATGGCTAGGTGGAAAGAGATTCGGCTCCAACTATAAAATTATTAATCAAACAAATGCCTACTTTACGGACCTCGGGCGGTCCTATTTTTTGGAAGGGATACAAAAATTGGAGAAACGTTGGAATAAGTGTATGCGCTTAAAAATATTTATTGAAATATATTTTTTTTGCAAAAAAAAAACGGTGTTTCATTCAAAAAGTTATTGATATACCCTCGCACCTCTACCCAAAAGTGCCTCTGACCCGCTGTTGTTGTAATTTGGAATAAACCAGAAATGCTCCGGAAAACACTGCATAGGCTTTCCTTGGTTCACAGTCGAGTAGAATTAGTTGTTTCTCGATATTTAAGTTTAAAGTTAATGCAGAGACTATCCTTTTTTTTGGTCGCTTAGCCTCAGTAATAAAGCCTGTCATTAAGACCCCAAAATTGTGACCTTGCCCATACAGACATGGACGAAATATTATTACAGAACATAGCCGAAATATTATTCCACCTTTTGTTGTGTATTTACATGTAACTTCTCTACCGAGTTGATACTTTTTTTAAGAGACCCTCCCTTGCTCTAATCGATTTAAAATAATTTATTTTTTTCCTGATCAATCCTAAATTGATCGATATTCCATTAGTAAAACAATTTTATTGTTACTTTTTATAAAACATGCATTTAATACTATGACCTTGTACAAGTTAATAAGTGCGCGTTTGTTTAAATTTTTACAAATAAAAAGCATTGAAATCAGGAAATACATTTTCAAAACAATATAGGGAAGGACCTTAACAGACCGAAGAAAACTAGTAATTTTTCAGGTTGTTTTCTCCATACAAATCCAACAAGTGATGGGTAAATCTAACTTTCTCTACTTATAGAGAAAACGAGCTCTAAAAACCACTAGTTTTGTCAGTCTGAACTGGCTATAAATTCCGAGTGTTTACATATCGCCATACGCCTCATTTTCCTCAGGCTCCTCGTCGAACTCAACATCCTCATCGGTGGTTGCCTCCTGATATTGTTGATACTCCGAAATCAAATCGTTCATATTCGACTCGGCCTCGGTGAATTCCATTTCATCCATGCCCTCGCCGGTGAACCAATGCAAAAAGGCCTTGCGCCGAAACATGGCCGTAAACTGTTCGGATATTCTCTTGAAGATATCCTGTATGGCCGTGGTGTTGCCAATAAAGGTGCCCGACATTTTCAAGCCACGCGGTGGTATATCACATACGGCCACCTTGACATTGTTGGGAATCCACTCCACGAAGTAACTGCTGTTCTTGCTTTGGACATTCAACATTTGCGTGTCCACCTCCTTCATGGACATGGGACCGCGAAAGATGCAAGCCACGGTCAGGTAACGTCCATGCCTGGGATCGCAGGCGGTCATCATGTTCTTGGCATCGAACATTTGGGCGGTAAGCTCGGCTACGTTAAGGGCGCGATACTGTTGGCAACCCTTGGAGGTTAGGGGAGCAAAGCCGGGCATAAAGAAATGCAGACGTGGAAATGGCACCATATTCACCGCCAATTTGCGAAGATCAGCATTCAGCTGACCGGGAAAGCGTAAGCAGGTGGTGACGCCCGACATGGTATAGGAAACCAAATGATTGAGATCGCCATAGGTAGGCGAGGCCAACTTCAAGGTACGGAAACAGATGTCATACAAGGCCTCGTTGTCAATGCAGAAAGTTTCATCGGTATTCTCCACCAACTGATGTATGGACAGGGTGGCATTGTAAGGCTCCACCACGGTATCGGAAACCTTGGGCGAAGGCACTACAGAGAACGAATTCAAAATCCTATCCGGATATTCTTCACGTATCTTGGAAATCATCAAGGTGCCCAAGCCGGAACCGGTGCCACCACCCAGTGAATGGGCCAACTGGAAACCCTGTAGACAATCGCAACCTTCGCACTCCTTGCGCATGACATCCAGAATGGAATCCACCATTTCAGCGCCTTCGGTATAGTGGCCCTTGGCCCAGTTATTGCCGGCGCCCGATTGGCCAAAAACGAAATTGTCCGGCCTAAACAATTGCCCGTAGGGTGATTGACGCACCGAGTCCATGGTGCCGGGCTCCAAATCAATCAATATGGCACGTGGCACATACTTGCCATGGTTGGCCTCGTTGTAGTAGACGTTGATGCGCTCCAACTGCAAGTCATTCTCGCCATGATACATGCCAGTTGGATCGATGCCATGCTCATCGGATATGACTTCCCAGAACTTGGAGCCAATTTGATTACCGCACTGGCCGGCCTGTAAGTGAACGATTTCCCTCATGTTGCTAAGGGGGGAATGTTGGATTACTTTGAAACTTCGAAACGAATGGAAAAACAACTTTTCTTTCTTTTTGAAATTCTTTAAACTTGAAATAATTTTGCACAAAACGACGACGAGGTAGACAGACGGTGGGAACACCACACAATGTGTTTTGAGAGTAGAAGTAGGCTGCTTTTACTGGTTTCAATTTCTTTCGACACGTACACGCTGTGTTCTAGTGAGATACTAACTTGTCAGTCGACTTGACTAGCCTTTATATCGTTGATCTGCTCTGCGCAAGAATCCTGCTGACATACACACACACAAACACACATACAGCGGGCGGACAATTGAGCTGTAGTGGTAAGGAATTCGCAGAAGTGCGATATTTTAAAAGTGACCCTACTTAAACATTTGTTTTTCCTCGCAAGTCATAAAAACGTCTATGCGGGATTTCCTTAATGAACGGCTGGATTTGCTCTAGCACTGGGAAAATCACACACGTGTGATTAACCGGCAGAAAAGGAAAAGAAAAGGATACCTGGGCGATGGCCTCTGCCAAAATCACAGGTAGCCAAAAGTATGTCCTGTGCGTCCAGATGAACCCAAAAAGTCTGTCGACATCGATTTGTCTGCAACAATTGCGGTGTTGTTTCCTTAAGCCGGGCCACTTAAGATGAATGCCATAAAAATTTCGTTACTAAACGTCCGCTTCTTACTCAAACTTTAGAGATAATTACACTTGTACTAGACGGTTATGGAAATCAAGAAAAACGCAAAATGGCTAACTGAAATCTTAGATTGCAAACTGAAACCTTAAAAAAAATTCTCCAAAAAAGAATAAAATTTTTTTTATTTTAATAGTTTTGCTAAATTTTGTTTATATTGAAGCACGAAAAGTGTGATATAGTGGCTAAGGGATTTTGATCTTTGGTTCCTAAATCGAAAGGGACAATATATAAAACTGTACACAACATATAAGTAAAATTCCTAAAGTTGTTGTTGTTTCAATTTCACTATTAAAAATATCACAAATGTAGTTTTTTCTGAATTATTTCAAATTTTATACCTCGACAACGACTTGATGCATTTGATTTTTTTTTAATTTTCTAAGAATAATTATGGAATAAAATTAAAAAAAAACCAAATCCGAAAATACCTTAAATAAAACAATCGCATTTTAAATAAAGATCACCAGCAAGAAAAATAATGAATCATTTATGACAATTTAGGAATTTCAACTATTTTTTAGAAACAGAAAAAACAAATAATTATTCTCAAGTAGTTTCTGAGATATAATGGGTGATCAAAGTAGAGATACTTTTTCAATAGCCTTTTTTTGACAGATCACGTGTGAGTCGTGTCATGCTGTCATGTTATTTTTGTTCAGTATTGTTTGGCATTTCATCATGGAAAGACTTACGCCTGAACAACGTTTACAAATCGTTCAACTTTATTACGAAAATTCACGTTCTGTGTGGAATGTGTTTCGTGCACTTCGTTCAAATTATGGTCAACATAATCGGCCAACATTTCTGGCTCAATGGGTATGTAAACAAGCAAAATTGCCGTATTTTTTGGGACGACGAGCAACCAGAAGAGGTTCAAGAGCTGCCACTTCATCCAGAAAAAAACAACGGTTTAGTGTTGTTTGTGGGCCGGTGGAATTATTGGTCCATATTTCTTTAAAAATGATGCCGGTGATAACGTAACCGTCAATGGCGACCGTTATCGTGCCATGATAACCGACTATTTGTTGCCTGAAAATAAAGCTCGCGATTTCGGCGACACTTGGTTTCAACAAGACGGCGCCACTTCCCACACATCGCATCAATCAATGGATTTATTGATAGAACACTTCGGTATGCAGATAATTTCACGTTTTGGGCCGGTCGATTGGCCACCAAGAACGTGTGATATCACACCGTTTGACTTTTTCCTGTGGGGATGTGTAAAGTCCAAAGTTTATGCGGACAAACCAGCTTCGATTCAGGCCTTGGAGCAAAACATCACGCGTGTCATTCGCCAGTTACCAGTCGAAATGCTCGAACGAGCCATCAAAAATTGAAGTCAACGGATGGACCTTCTGAGACGTAGCCGCGACCAACATTTGATAGACATAATCTTCAAAAAAGAAATGCCAAAGAATGTTCTTTCAAGTGATAATAAATATTACCCATTCAATTTGAATTTTTGTGTTTTTTCTTTAAAAAAGTAGGGAACCTCGAAATGGATCACGCGTTATTTACATTTTGACGATTGCAAAAATTATATTAAACCGAATGGCAATTAACATTTCAGTCTAAAAACGCCGAAAATGACGATTTTAAAAAACTCATAAATTTTGTAAAATTAAGGGGAAGCCGTATATAAATTTGCAAATGTTTAGCATGAAAAACGTAAGGATTCGATATGTTCGTAGTAAGAAAATGAAGGTGCTTCACGAGTTTTTGCAATAATGAATAAAGGCAAACATATTTAGATAAAGATTGGCATTCCAGCTAGACCAAAGGAAGAACAGAACAGAAAGGAGGAACTGAAAACATTTTTTTTTGGTTTCTTTAAAAAAATGAGTTTTTAATTGAAATACACAAAACCCTGCTCACAGACGAAATCGATGTTTTTTTTACAGGTATTTCTTCTAAACATATTCAAAATAATGCAATAATTAGCTCGGAATATTTGTGCAGGTCGGCATAATAAGCTGAAAATAGGTATTGATAAGTCGTCTCTACTACGACAAATCATGTCTAACAAGTAGTGTTTTGTATATAAATTCTTCACTGACTCAATTTTCTTTTCAAGGAACAACAAGAACGGTGATTGCCTTGTAAAAAGAGTAAACTTTAAATGTGCAAATTTCCAAAATTGTGTGTTACGATTTTACGACGATTTGTATTTTCAAAACTGACGATTTTGACATTTTTTTTGTTGAAAAACGATTTTTATTGATTTTGATCGGCAGCTTTGATCTCAGCCAAAACTTCAAAATTACTCAATAAATGGATTGTAGCAAAAGTTGTTTTCATTTTAAGACCCTTATATTCATATAGACCTCTGATCGCCATCTGAACCAAAGGGCAGTTTTAAGCCAAAACTAACAGGACCCATTTAAACCATTGTCTGTCTGCAAAAAATTAAAATTTGTTTAGCAAATACTCAAAAGAGTGTACTTTTTACCCAGGTACCTTTAGCTACCCGGGTACTTTTTGTCCCCCCTAGTCCGATTTCGCTCAGTTACAACCTCACACATCTTTTGACCATAATCCATCATCATGCCAAATTTCAGGATCCTAGATTGATGACACGCGGATGAACGTCTAGATCGTCTTAGAATTTAAGGACGATCAATAATATGTACATATATCTTAAACGAGGATTGCTATTTATATTTCGGGTCCGGCAATAAAAACAAAATAATTCATCATTGGAAATGTTTTTATTGTTTTTCAAAATAATCTCCTTTAAGATCAATACACTTTTGCATGCACACAAACCAATTTTCGAAGCACTTTTTCCACTCCGTTTGAGAAACCTCCAAAACATGATTTTTTAACGTTTCAACAGCTGCTTCAGGCGATGAAAAATGTTGACCACGCATTTTTCCTTGACGCTAGGTTATAAGAAGAAGTCATTGGATGCCAAATCAGGGCTTTACGGTGGATGGCCCATCAATTCGACATCTTGAGTGCTCAAATCGCTCATCGTTTCAGCTGATGTGTGAGAGCTCGCATTGTCGTGATGCAAAATGATCCGCCTTCTCTTATTATCTTTCCTCATTTCTTCGACCACTGCTGGCAAACAGATGGTTGTATACCACTTACAATTGACCGTGCTACGTTCCACTAAAGGCACTGTGGCAACATAACCGGTTATACAAAAAAAACGCAATCATTTGCTTCGATGTACTTCTTCCACGAACAACTTTTGTTGGATTTGGCTCGTCTTAAAAGACCCATACTGTCGATTGCTTTTTTGTTTCGGGTTCATATGCATAGATCCAAGATTCGTCACCTGTGACAATCTAATACACTGCCTTTGAGCTACCGCAGATATACTTTTTCAACATCTCTTTGCACCAACCCATGCGAGCCTTTTTTGAGCATTCGTCAAATTATGTGGAATCCAACGAGAACAGATTTTTTTTTTACGGCCAAATGAACATGCAATATATTTTTAATGCTTGTCAATATATTTTTAATGCCCCAGGATGCCTCAATCTTGCGGTATGTCACATGGCGGTTTTGTTTAATCAGTTCACGCACATCATCGATGGTTTCTGGCAAAGTGACCGAAGTTGGACGTCCTTCATGAAATTCATCCTGGAGCGAACGGCATCCGAGTCGAACTCTTGGTACCAGCTATTGACATTGGTTTTTGATGGTGCTTCATCGCCAAAAGTCACCACAAGTTGATTTAAACACTTTTGTCTTGATAACCCACGCCGTAAATCGTAAAAAATCATCGCACGAAAATGTTCACGGGATACTGTAATTCCATTTTTTGACTGAGATGAATTTTTCAACACACTGTAAACAAAGCAATTCGCCCTCAAATGACAAAACGTTATGAGTGATGTTATGCTAAAAAATGTTAAAGTTTCCAATGGAAGTTTGCATCTACGAACACTAGTATTGTCAGGACCTGATATATAAATAGCAATTCTCATAGAACGGTTTTATGTATCAAAATGGTAAAGTGGGTCAAAAAAAAATTCAATTTTGCAATTTTGAACCTTTATATTACCGGCTACTTAAGGGTTAATGTGACACAAAATACTCCAAATGAATTCTTTGAAGTCTTGGCTACATGTATTGAAAAAATAAATACTTTTATATCGGTCATATTTTGTAAGTTGTTAAATAAAATGGAAGGAAAAAAAATTGAATTTAATTAATCGACCCTAAATCCAACCAATTCAGTGAATTTTATTAAAAAAATGTTTTTTAAAAAAAAAAGATATGTTGATTCTATTTATGACGATTTATACTAAAGTTATAATATTAGTAACATAAACCGAGATCTCCATTTGTTAATCTACTGGCTATGTGGTGTTGAAGTTGAATTGTATTTTCGTTGGCAATTGTTTAAAGAAAACACGAAAAGTGAGATTTACAACAGTAGTTCTCATACGTTTGGTGAGAGGCAGGCCTTATACGTAGAGTTCGGTTTTACTTTCAACAATTGCAGATAAAGATTTCTGATAAAGGTCGTCACGAACTCGGAATCGCGATTAACGGTAGTTGGCAGTCACTATAAAACATGTCACTTTGCCATTTTGTAAAAAAACTTGTCTTCTATTAAAATGTAGATGTACAAAGTCTCGAGCCGTTCAATGTGTTAAACCCAAACGAGCTAAACATTTCCATAGAAAGTTTTCTAACTTGCAAAACCTAACGCTATTTGCTTTGATATGCCTATCTGAAGAAAAAAATAATTTAAATGCAGAATTTGAGTTTCCAGCATTCACTCATTTAAAGTCGATCTGGCAGAAAGGGGAACTTTAATTTGTTATGCAGAAATTTCCATGAAAATTAGCGTTTACATTTCGCGATGCCTTTCCAACTGACGGGAAATCCATAACTAAATAAAAGTTTGTTTAGAAATTAATTCACAATAAGACGTCGCATTACCGTCAACATCATCTCACCTAGCCACTCTTTTATGAGGCTCCTCGTAGTGTTTTTTTTTTGTCTGTAGGTCTTAACCCTCTTACTTGCCCCCGCTCTTATACCATCTTGAATCTATTCCATTTCATTCCACAGCCAACACCATTCATCCAAAAGCCAGAGAAGGCCAAAATAAGCTCCCTCCGAAAAACTACAAAAAAATGACAATTGTTAAATTGACACGTTTAGTCAACGACCATGACTGTGACTGCAACGGAGGTTGCCTGAATGCCGCCGACTGACGGCCGCAACCGTTGTTGCCAGCAGGTTTTGTTGTTGTTGATTGTTTCGCGCTTAGTTTGGTTTGTTTGGCATTGTTTGGGGGCTCTCTTGCCTATTTGCCATCATCATATTCTTCTTCTTCTGTTGCCGCTGCTGCAACGTCTTCTGTTGACTGACATTTCTCTGTGCTTTTTTTTAGCGCTGCTTCTATTTTTCCATGCCTTTCTGTCTTATGCCATTCATTTAACATTGGAATCATTTGTAATTTTCAACGTTGTTGTTATGCCTGCCTGCCTGTCTGTCTGCCTTTCTGTGTGCTAACTTTCGGGTGAATGTTGCTGCTAGCAGCCGAAATGTTGCTGCTGTGGCCGATGATGATGATGATGTGGATGTTGTCGCTGCTAATGATCATCATTCTCATCATCTGCAGCAATAACAATCATCAAATACATCATTATTATGACCGTATTTGTCTTTTTTTCATCGGCTTAATAAAAAAACAAACATGTAACGTTATTATTTTATTTGCTTGTCGATTGTTGTACAGTGGTCGACTAGAGTATTATAACATCTCGAAAAAAATAACCAAATTTTAAATTTTATGTTATAATTTTAAGATCTTACGTATTTGCCTAAATACTCCGTCAAGGATCAAGTGACGAAATGCTTTTCAATCAGTTAGCTGTGCCCGATATAATTCCTATTCTCACTAATTTTTATCGGCTGCCAACGGCTAATGCATTTTACATAGAACCTTAAAAATGTCTTAGAAATTAATTAGAAAGACGAAGGATTTAACGCCGCTCAGAAAATAGAAAATGTTCCTAACTAGCTTTGAACCTGGGTTTACTTGGCTATTAGTCGTGCACACTGACCATCTGATGGAAATCAGAAAAGTTTAAAAATTGTAAGACAATGTTCATAGATTATTCGAAAGGTCAATTTAAGTGTTTTTTGGGATCGTTTTCTCTGTAAGGAAACCCTTATCTGGTTTCTTTTCGAGATTTTTGCAATAACAGCTCTTTTCCGATTAATATCTTGAAAGAAAAATATCTTGAGATATATTCCAAAACTATTTCCAAAGTCAGTGTTGCTTAAACAGTAAAAAAAAGATTTAGCAAATTGGGCAGTCACCATATACGCTGTACGCAGGGTTGTGGAAACAGATCGTGAGGTTGGCATGCTTGTGGACAGACAAAATGAACAATCCCCGTCGTTGTATGCTGGGCACTAAAGGGAGTGTGGCTGCCGTAGCCTGCATAAATCTTAAAAACGCCACATATGGCGCAGCTTAATGTGCATGCGTGCTCAAAGTCAGTGTTTTGCACATAACTTTAACAATCATGGCGATCCCAAAAATAAAATTACAGTTTTGCGCAATTTTTGTAAAATTTAAAAAAAATTTGTTGACTGCGAATATTTAAGAAAATGGAAATTTTAAAAAAAAAAGATGTAAAATTTAACGCCAGTGTTTTGCGCATAAGTTTAACGCGATTCTAAAAATCGAATTACTGTTTGGGATGTGTTAGACTAATGCGCAAATTTTGAAAAAAAATCAACAAGTCGTTGAAAATAAACTTTAAAAAAAATTGATTTTTTAAAAATACAAATTAATTTTTTTAAAAGAAAAAATTTTGGCTACGTACAGTCGAACCTGCATAAGTGGGAATCCTCTTTAAGTTGGACAGTTTTGGTGGTCCCTGTACATTTCAAACGAAAAAAATAAAAAAAACCTCTTTGAACCTTTTTACTTGAGTTTTTAGAACTTACTGCTAAAAGTGGGAATTTTTACTTGTATTCCGTATAAAGTACGATTTTTGTATTTTTTCTCTCTGGTTTTTGATTTTTACAAAGAGTTTTTGCGGAGTGCAACGCAGGATTTCAAGTTTGGCAATTTCTCGCATAATATGGCCAGATCGAATTTGACGGTGATTTGACGGTTTTGGTGAATTTACCTTTTTAAGGTCTAAATGAAAAAGTATCTTACTCTAAAATGACGAAAGTCTCAAATTTTGTCGGCATTTTAGATATTTTTGGCTTATATCCGATTGATTGAATCCCTTCGATGTACTTTTGTATCTTCCATCGTAGACTAAAACAGCATAGATACGAGTATTGACAACATTATCACTATGGAATTTGAATTTAATGTCAATGAACAGAATTTAAGGATATACGAGTATCCCACACAAAATGCCTTTTTCTAAAAAAATTAATAAACATGCTATAGCTCTTTATTATCCAAATTACCTGGATAAGTGGGGAACTGATTTTGTGGGAAACCTCTATATTTTAAGTGGTTCGTTTCCTTGCGATTCCACTTATCCAGGATCGACTGCAATATAGATCGTAGTGGTTTGTTACTTATGACCCCAATTTCGTAGAAATCGATAAATCCGTTCCAGAACCTAACGAATCTGAAAATGGAATTATTTATACTCGTAAGAATTGTCATAAAGTGTGACTCGTAACCACAGACACTAGGGATCCTCCAGATCAAACCATGCGACTATAGAGGCTGCAAATACGATAACCGTTAAACCCTGCACTACTCTGTGGAACTGGGTATTATATGTTAGTTTTATGGCAATGTTTGTAACTGCCAAAAATGTTAAAATGTTAAAGACCCACCTTTAAGTGCACCCATCGCTTCAGTACCACTAGCTGATTCGATTTACCGATGTCTGTCAGTCCGTTAATTCGTCCTTCCGTTCATCTAAAGCTTGTAATGAAACTAAAGCTCGCAATTGTTGTCCGACCTTCATGAAATTTTGCAGAAGTAGAGTTTTTGGACCAAGGTGGACGCCATTTAATTGTGACTTCTAGAAGAAAATCGGTTGAGATTTAAATACACTTCTCACATATATTTTAATCCGATTTTTCTGTTTTAAGCTCCACACAGCCACATCTTAAATCCCATATTGATGAAATTTGGCACAAATTAGAAGTTTCGACCAACGAAGTAATTTAATGAAATTAAATAAAATCGGTTCAGATTAAGATAAGAGCTTCCACAAATCTTTTGAACCAAAAAGGACGTTGTTGTAATTAACGAAAATCGGTTCAGATTAAGATATAGCTACAACACACATGTCTTCATCCGATTTTATGTTTTAAGGTTTATATTTTATGTTTAGACTGTGGCGTAACGGGAGGGCTGATTTCTTTCTGAATTCAAACTACTAACTCCAAGAAGATACAATATGAAGTAAAGGGTATTCCAACCATAATGCACGATGTTGATTGTAAGTCACATCTTAACGTCAAGTTTTTTGCCCAACCTAATTTGAAATTTCTTCGTTTCAGTGTTTAAAAAATTCAACCATGGAGAGGTACACAACTGTGCAGCGGGTTAAAATTGTTAAAGACTTTAACAAAAATAGGCCTTCAAATCAAAATGCGTTTCGTGCACTTCGTGTTTTTATTCGGTCAGCATAATCGACCAAATGTGTCCACAATCAGGAGAATTGTGTGCAAATTGCAGCAAACAGGGTCTGTAGGTAAAGTGAAAACACCTGTGCATGCTCGCCCAGTTCGTTCTGTCATCGGGCCGTTCTTCTTCGAAAATGAGGTCGACCAAGCAGTAACTGTCGATGGTCTTCGCTATCGCGAGGTGCTAATGGACTTCTTGTGAGGATATGAACATAGATGATATGTGGTTCCAACAGAATGGTGCCAATTGCTACACAATCAACGTAACAATTGCTCTTTTGTGCAAGACATTCAATGGCCGTGTTATCTTACGTCGTGGCGATACTAATTGTACGCCATGATCTTGTGATTTGGCACCATTCTTACTTTGGAAATATTTAAAACAAAAAGTGTACGTCATAACAAATTAACTATAAGAACATTGAACCTCCATTATGTCTCAGAGTCATTGAAAATATGGAACATCGGATAGAGGTATGCCACTGAAGCCGTGGCGAGCATTTGTTTCACACATAATTTTCGTAGATCCTTGTATTATAATTAAAAAATATTAAGATAAGTCTCTAGCTTTTTGTTTTTTTTTACATTAAAACTTCGAGCGTTTAAGTTGGATCACCCTTTATAAATGTAGTTTTCATTTTACAATTTGTAAAACCCTGCACCACCAAAAGTCGGCACACCCGACTTTAGTAGTTTTTGCTATTTACGGTGGAATGTTATTTTAAATAGGCCAAGCCGAACTTAACGTCGGTTTTATTGAAATGAAAATTCATTACATTATCGAGACTTGATAATCTCCTTTTTTAAATATGTTATTTGAATTATTCCTATTTCCATCTTGTGTGTTTCACCTTGATTGACCGACTAGCATGCGCCATAATACCCTGACCTAAGACTGTACTTTCATTCATCATCGCTGCAAAGAGTTTGCACTCCAAAAAAATAAAGAAAATTCGAGTCACAATAACGAAAAAACGTAAAACGTTACCCCATAACTGAAAATGTGTGTGTGTTTTTTAACAATTGTACGATGATTTGATGTTGCTTTAGTTGGGTCTTCATTTGTTTGCGTTTTGTTTTGACGTTTTTAATAATAATTGCACGTTTCAATTTATTGTTGAGTTGCTGCCGCTGTTTTCTGTGTGTTTTCTTTTGTAAACGAACAGTGATGGTTTCTTCTCATTATTCCACTTTGAAAATCGTGTGTTGAAGCTTCACGGTTTGTTTTTTTTTGTTTGCCCCTTCCACGTTATATTGGGGTGAATGGAGCTCAGTAGTACGCGGCAGTGAGCGAGTGAATGCTTTCTTTGCTCACAGTCGTTTTTCTTTTCCAAGTTCAAGTATTTCTTATTTACTCGTTCGTTGTTTTTTTTTCTTTTTGTTGCAAGTTTTCATTTTAGTTTTATGGCAATAATTGATACTTTAGATTGTGATAAAAACAAACGCTTCTTTTGTCGGTTTGAAAAATATTCGTCGTAAGAGTGTTACGCAACCTCAAAATAATCATAATGGGGGGGGGCTCTAATAAAAATTGTCGCTGACATTTGAGGCGGAGGCAGCAGATTTATTTCGGAATTTAATTAGACGTTATTTACTGTGTGACCGAAAGTGAGAGTGAAGGGAATTAATAGGTTGCCGTTGCTGGTGTTAAATTCGGAAATTGTGGGTGAAACATGGCAATTGCGGCAATTGCTTACGTAATTAAAAAGGGAGTGAGTACTAAGTGTTTGTTCAGACTAAGGGAAACCAGGAAACTAGTTTGCCAGGTCGTTTGCCATACATATCAGACCAATGGTTGGCAAGTCCAATTTCTTCTTTAATATGGTAAGTTTTTTACCATTTTCATATTCCAACCTAACGTAATTTTAAAAGGTGGTCCAACCATAATGCACGGTGTTAATTGTGAGTCACACCTTAACATTAAGTTTTTTGCCCATATGATGTCGGCCAAGCAGTTAACGTAAATGGCGTCCGCTCTCGTGATATGATAACGGAATCTTGTAGAAAGAAATTGAGAATATGGACCTGAACGATATGTGGTTCCAACAGGATGGTGATTCTTGCCACACGGCCAACGAAACAATGACTCTTTTTGCGAGAAATTCAATGGCCGTGTTATCTTACGTCGTGGCAATGTTAATTGGCCGCCACGATTATGTGATTTGACACCGTTGGACTTCTTTCTGTGGGAATATTTATAAGAGAAAGTGTACGTCAATAAGCCAAGAATAATTCAAGATCTTAATGATGAGATAAATCGGCACATTAACGACATTGAACCTCTGTTATGTCCATTAACTATAAGTACATTGAACCTTCATTATGTCTCAGAGTCATTGAAAATATGGAACATCGGATAGAGGTATGCCACTGAAGCCGTGACGAGCATTTGTTTCACACATAATTGTCGTAGATCCTTCTTTTATAATTAAAAAATATTAAGATAATTCTCTAGCTTTTTGTTTTTTTTACAATAAACATCGAGCGTTTAAGTTCACCCTTTATAAATGTAGTTTTCATTTCACAAATTGTAAAACCCCGCACCACGAAAAGTGCAGGGTAGAATAAAGTCGGCACACCCGACTTTAATAGAATAATTCAAGATCTTAATGATGAGACAAATCGGCACATTAACGACATTGAACCTCTGTTATGTCCCACCCATTGAAAATATGGACCATTGAATAGAGGTATGCACCAAAGCCCTGCCGGTTATTTGGTCGATATTTTGTTCTTCACATAATTGTCATATATTCTTCTATCATAACACAAAATATTAAGATAATTCTTTGAAAACTGTTTGTTTTATTTACAATTAACATCATGCGTTTTAGTCGGACCACGCTTTAGTTCACTAAACTTTTCCCAAAGCTTTCGCTATTTCTTTATCTTAAATCGTCTAAAGAATACGATTTGTCAAACTCTTCAAGTACGCTTCTGTCTGGATGAAAACCTTCTCGTTTGAGCGGAATTTTCCTTACGAGTTACGTTTTATTGTTGAGGGCAGAAAGAAGTCGCTGGGAGCTAAGTCGGGCGTTTAGGGTGGGTGGTATTTTCCTTCCGAGTTACGTTTTTATGTTGGGTGCAGAAAGAAGTCGCTGGGAGCTAAGTCGGGCGTTTACGGTGGGTGCGGCAGCAATTCTATGTGCAGATCATGCATTATGACCGTGGCAATTCTCGATGAATGTGCTGGTGCGTTATCGTGGTAAAACAGCACTTATATCATTGCAAAATGGGGGCATATCTCTTTCGATATTGAATCGAATGGATCTAGGAATTCACTGTAGTACTATGCTTTCTTCAAAAAATCTAAGGGAAATATTGCCTTGGAATTAGAAAAAATCGTGATCACGACCTTTCCGTCCGATGGGACGGTCTTTGCCTTCTTCGAAGCAGATTCAACGTGAAAAATGCATGGTATTGACAGAAACATTCTTTCTGCGGTATAACAATAAACCCAGGTTTTAACAACGGAGACGTCTTGAAAAAAAAATATCCTAGGATTTTCGCTTAAAGGGGTCCAAACGCAGCTTTGATATTGGCTGTCGTAGTATTCGCTTGTTGTCCTCCATAAGCAATCGCGGCACCCATTAAGCCGACATCTTTCTGATGCATAACTTATCGTGTAAAATATTAAATAGCATTTCGTACGCCTACGGAATCTGCTTTGTAGGCTTGAGACCGTAACGTTTAATGGTTGGTTGTTATACGCAGTACAAGGAATTGACAAGGAACTGATCGTTCGGCAATCAGCAGGAATCAGTTCGTAAAGCTTTACGGTAAACAAACGACTACGTTATAATTCGTTTAACCAATACCTTACGATTGTTATAGATGGTAAAGCGATCCCATAGACAGCAACCAACTTTATTTATATTTTAAGCATGTTTTCGATCCAAAAATAAAAAGCTAACCAAGGATCCATATAGCTCCTGTGATTCAACTGGTTGCCGCCTTAGCTAATCGATAAATCAGTCTGAAATTTAGTATGGTGTCGTCTGACAGTTGGCAGTACACGACGGTAATGCCAACTTCCATCAGCATCGTCACCTGTCTTTAAACACCGGTAAAATTGAGCCACTCTAGTAGCCTATGGTTTATTTTATCTTCTATCTTCATAATCTTACCGATGAATCGTCTGAAATTTTGTATGGTGTCGTCTGACAGATGCCAGAAAACGACGGTAATGCCAACTTCCCTCAGCATCGCCATCTGTCTTCAGAAATGGGTATTAATTAATACACTCTAGTAGCCTACGGTTTATAATCTTCTACTTTCACAACCTTACCAAGTTTTACAAATAATAACCAAGTGTTAAATAAACATACCTGAAACGAAAAGAGAAAATTCAAATAAGTTATCGTAATTTAAAGCAATTTAATTTCTATTGAAATTTTTTATAGTTTTGACATTGAAAAGTTATTGAACAAGGATTTTAAATTAATACAAATTTCGGGTTCAATTAAATTTAAAAATCGTTAGTGACATTTTTGATTACTTTTTTTGTCGTACCTAGCAGCAACTATCCAAAGAGGCAAAATACCTGGGTGTAATCCTCAACTTTAAACTTTGCTGAAAGCGAAATGTGAAGGGACGAGGAGAGAAGGCTCTGTGTGCCTTGTATACTTGCAGAAGGGATATTCAGCTAAGAATGTTCACTGAACTCGTTGAACACTTCTCAAGTATGGATTACTGGTATGGCGGACTGCGGTTAAAAAAACTTACATCACTAACCTCAGCCGAATACAAAGACTGACTAGGTATAACTGTAGCAATGAGATCCGCGCCGCAGTCGGGAATGTAAGACATTCTAAACATTTATCCCATAGACCAGTACAAAAGAAGAAGAGGAGCAAGGGTCGCCCTACGTTTGGATGTTCAACGCAGTACGCACTGACACGGCACAATACAAAGATCAGCCGACTGGAAGGATAGGCTTGACGCAGAATCAGACTATCTGTCACCCAGCATAATAAAGAGGTAACCTTGAAAACGCATATTCCAACAAAAGAAGATTAGGTATCAGGCTCTGTAATGTATATAAGAGGATGAGATCTCGATCTTCTCGAATGGATAGAATATTGTTTAATTGATAAGAGTTTACGCAGAATCCCTCGACTTGCGAATATTGTTGTTACAACAACAACATGCGAATATTTCGACAACTATTGGATAATCACTCAGACTTTCTGCCAAAAATTTTCATAATCAATAAAGCCGGTTCTATGGACCGGATTGACCCGAAAACAATTCTTCGGCCAAGGGCTGTCACCCCGGCACGCAGTTGCCGCTACATCCGACGATGTAGCGGCAACTGCGTGCCAAATATATCCGACGAACGTTCGGATATATTTGGCAGCATGACGGCCATAAAGGAGTTGGGAGAAGCCCCATAGGGCGGTAATACCAACGAGAGCAGATTGGACAACTGATACTGTCATATCCGAATACGAAATCTCGATCTTCACGGATGGTTTAAAAATGGAGTCAGGCGATAAAGGGTTTACTCAGAATTCCTCGACCTGAGAATATGTGGACGACTACTAGGCAAATGATCGCACACAAGATTTTGGAACGAAGTATACCTCTAAAGAAAGCCCGGATGTATTTGGATATCAAAGCATCAAAATGTGTAGACAAATATATTTACCCACTAAACTAAATTTGCCGACAATGTCTGATATTCGACAATTCTGAACAATATTTGAACTCTATCGAGAATTCTTACCGAAATCCTTACGAGTTCTGTTCGGTTTGTCGGAGGATTTTTTTTTTCAGAGAAGTAGTTCAGAATTCGTGTCAACCCTCTCATATGTTTTTCGTTACGAACTCGGTAAGAATTCTGATATGATGTTTTTCGTTACGAACTCGGTAAGAATTCTGATCCGATGTCTTTTGTTACGAACTCGGTAAGAATTCTGATCCGAAATCGGAACATTTTGCCGATTGTCGTACAGAATTCTGACCGAATTTTGGACGTTTGGTTTGCCGGGTAACTACTTGTATGAATCCAAAGGCAAAGTACGATGCCCTGAGTACCGGGTCTCAAAAATATATAACGAAATGGCACACGAATGTGTCAGAATGGGCTCAGGAGCTGTGAACGAGGCAACAACCTTAGACATCCACACTCCGTTCGTCGAACAGGAATTAGGGTCAAGTGGATTAGTTCATAACTGCGGAATATGCCGGTCCAGCCGGTCGGTAACGGGCCGAAATAGGAAAATTGCACTGTTAATATTTAAAAGAGATCGATGACAACCCTCATATGAATTCTTAAGGAGCACTACAGTGCACATGGCAGTGCGCATGGGTATTCCGTGTAGAGACTACAGTAGAAGTTGCCAGGATGCATATTAAGAAAAGTCATGTGCGACCACGGATCTTAAATAATACAGACTTGCCTCTCTTCGATGAGCTGGCCTATCGAGCCTGATAAATCACTCTTCAACTTTGTTGAAAGGTAGACGTGATTTCGAAGTGCTCGAACCTTTTGATAAACGTTACTAATATCCGCTACACAAAATGGAGAAGCGGCCTGTGTACAGTTAGTTTAAAAATGTAATGGCAGACTTGTACCGGCCCATGTCCTTGGGTATAATACAACTATGTCTGTTATTCGACTTTTGTAAGTTTTATTTATTATCGCTGATGAATTATTTTAGAACCTCTTTACTTTTGACCTAGGCCTTAAGTGCCTTCCATTCTATGCCCCTAATCGGGTCAAGTCTGTAAAACAGTTAAACTATGAGCTCCATAACCATTATATTATTGTACCACAACCTTCTTTTCGTCCCAACCATACGTTTTTCCTCGTGCCGCAATTTCCGTTAAGTTAAGAAACAATTCAAAGATATCTATTCCTTAAATTAAGCACGAAAATAAAACAAAAATAACATCCTTGCCACATTAAAAATTCTCTTCCTGCCATGTCTTAGCAGCAAACGCGAAACGGGGCTAGGACCCTGTGTCTATGCGTTATTTATGCCGCCTGCTTTTCATTTAAACTTTGACTGGCATAAGATGATATTCGACATGGTAAATATGATAGCGGCAGACTTTAATACCCCACTAGTGCCATCATTGGCGTTTTTGGAGGGCTGCTTCTGCTGCCGCCGCCATCGCATCTTCTAGGTAGGAAGCCAAGAAAGATGCAACACATTAAAAACTTTTCGTCATGGCAAAACCTAGCAAGAAGTTGGTGGCGATGTGAACGACACAGAAAACGAAAAAAAAATAAACGCATCGACGTGAAGTTGAGAAAACAGAAACTTCATTAATTTTGTGTTTGCTATGCCACGCATACGATGCCAATGCATTAACATTTGTCAGTCAGAAATCTTATATTAACAGCATCGACAACAACGACGGTGGCAGCAGCAACAGCAGAAGGCACATCGTCAACAATGCGGGCGGGCAACAGAAATTAAGTTGATCCTAAGAACACAAGGATATAAAGCTCATATGTGCATATATGCATAGACAAATGTGTAAAAATTTGCATGGCTGCATATCTAAGTATGGCTATATGTGTTGCGAGGCGCCTTTAGACTAGCGCAAAGAATTTTTGTTAAGACCGTGTAATTTTAGAAAAAATCATCAAAAAAAAAAAATAATGGAAAATCCCATCTTTAACTGCACCATTAAAAAGTCAGAAGACACAAAGCTTCCCCAAAACTGTTTTTAACACGTGTTCTGATAATGAATATACTCGGACTGTTTGTGGCAGGATTCGTATATATGTTGTCGGTTTTATGCGCTCAACCATATGACCCTAAAATTTTGAATATGCATATATAGCGTGATCCATCTAGAGGTATTTTTTCAGAACAAAAAAAATATAAAAATTCAAGTCAAGTGTGGAATCTTTATTGGTAATTCGAAAGGACATTTAATGGCATTTATTTTTTGAAAATACTTTCCTTCAAATATTGGCAACTGTATTATGGAAATGAGCGTTCGGTGAGAAACGGGAAGATCCGCTGTTTTCGACCAAAATTTTGTTCAGTGATGACGCCCATTTCTGACTCAAAGGCGCCGTCAATAAACAAAATTGCCGCATTTGGGCTGAGAGCTACAAGAGAAGGTTCAAGATGTGCGGTTTAAAAGCTGGTGGAATTATCGGTGCATGTTTTTACAAAAATGATGATGGCCGTAACGAAACCGTGAATTGTGCTCACTATCGCGCATGATATCGATCTTTATGCTACCTGAAATTGAAGCCCGTAATCTTGACGACGCTTGGTTTCAACAGGACGGTGCCACTTGCCATACAGCTGCTCAAACAATGGATCTATTGAGAGGTAATTTCGAAAAGCAGCTCATTTCACGTTTTGGACCGGTGAGTTGGCCGCCTAGATCGAGTGATATCACACCTTTAGACATTTTTCTTTGGGGTTACTCAAAGTCCACAGTCTATGCTGACAAACCAGCTACCATTCAGGTTTTGAAAGCCAACATTACGCGTGTCATTAAAGCCATACCGGTCGAAATGCTCCAACGAGTCATCCAAAATTGGATCCTTAGAATGGAAACCATGAGGCATAGTTACGGCCATCATTTTAATTATATTCAAAAAATAAATGCTATACAATGTCCTTTCAAATTACCAATAAAGATTCCACACTTGATTTGAATTTTTATATTTTTTGTTCTAAAAAACACCTCTAGATGGATCACCCTATAGTTAAAAGTTTATTTCCAAAATAATTCACACACAAATCTCCGAAGTGCAGCCCTGGTCAACGAAAAACATTTTCTCAAAGATTTCGCAATAATTAGATAAAGCTTTCATGTGGAAAATTCGTATTAAAAAGCTTTGGTGTCATAGCCTGATTTTTGAAGGCTAAAGTTTTTTCTTTCCACAGAAAACCAATGGATACTTTTGAGCTTTTGCCTTCAAATACGAAGCCAAAACAGCAAAGCTTCTTAATGCGACTTAAAATGTTCAATGAAAAGCTTTTAAAGCTATCCGAAAATATTTTTCATTAAACCAGGGTTGTATGTCGCGCTTTGTATGCGACAACTCTCTCCCCGATATAACTTCTTCTTATCATAGACTCATACAACAGGATCTGGTAATATGGCTGGTTTTTAGGTTCCATCAGAGGGTCGCCGAATTTGGAATATAAATTTAGTTAGAAGTGTTATTCGAAAATTATTATTTCACATACAAATCCTGAAATGCAATCCTGGTCTACTAAAAAACACTTATGTTCTGTTTCATGTGAAGAAATTCTATTGAAAAGCTTTCGTGTCATTGTGTGATGTTTAAAGGCAATAGCTTTAATCTTGCCATAGAAAATCAAACGATATTTTTGAGCTTTTGCCTTCAAAACGCGATAGCACCCAAACTTCATCTTTTTGACGTGCTGTTTAAAGGCAGTAGCTTTATTCTTCCCATACAAAATTATTTGATATTTTTAATCTTTTGCCATTAAATACTACGCCATAACAGACAGACTATTAAATTGGATTTCAGCTTTTCAATGGAAAGCTTTAAAAGCTTTTCAAAAATGTTTATCAGTAGGCCAGCTTTGTATTTTATACTTCTAGCTCTGATATATTAACCAAGGAATACGTACTGAAAAACATTTATGTTCTGTTTTATGTGGAGAAATCTTTTTAAAAAGTTTTCATGTCATGAAGTGATATTTTAAGGCTAAAGCGTTTTTCTTTCCAAAAAAATCAATTGATATTTTTGAGCTATTGCCTTCAAATACTAAGCCATAACACCCGAGCTTTTTAAAAGGTCTTAATCTTTTGAATGGAAAGCTTTAAAAGCTTTTCAGAAATGTTTTTGATTAGACCGGGATATTGTTTCGAGCATTCTAGTTGATACTTACTTCTCGCTATCATAAAACTTCTGTAATATCATATTTCGTTGTATTCCGTTTCCAAGCAATATTTTTATACCCTACACCACACTGACGTTTGCAACCTTTTGAAGGAATGGAGATAGACCCTCACTTAGAATCACATGATTCCATTGATTGTTATTCGTCCGGTGCTAATTCTCAATCGACATGGTACATTCTTCAAGTTTGGGCCAAGGACGAACCCTATTGAAATTGGTCCATAATTAGATATCATACATAGGTTTTCCCCGAATTCAAAACCTACAGCTCTAAAAGCCACATATATCATCAGATTTCGACAAAATTTCGCATAGAGCAATTCCAGTGAGCTACACACATCTTTGCTGAAATTTTTCCATATCGGTCAAACACAAGTGTCCTTCCCGATTTAAGGTCCTGCAGCAGGCACAAATACAGCCGATTACGGCCAAATTTTAAATGGTACGTTATGAGCGACCACTTATTAAATGTGGTGAAACTGGACCACAAAGGTCTATATTTTCATGTCTTCCTTATCACACTGTCACCTGGTACTTATTCGTGGGAAGATACCCTATAAGTAATTTAGTCCATGTTAGTATTTAATCTGTATATTCGCGTAGGACTATATAGGTTATATAGATTTATGATGCCCCATCTGTAGTCTTCTGCTCACACAATTAATGAATGTCTTTAGGATCCTCGAGACGTCGATACGACGTCATCTAAACATGACATGATCCACGTTTTCTGCTCAGTCGAGGCAATAGGAACGTATCCAAAGCTTCCATGAAAAGGATCAATTTGTACTTTACTTTTCCATGACTACGGGTTATCCACTTGTAAATGTCTAGCTAGGACCACTTATATGTCCATCCTCCTTTTTGATATTTTAGGTAGGATTTTCCCAATTTACGAATCTGCAGCTTAAGAAGCCACATTTAACATCCGATTCCTTCTAGTTTTTACACGGTGCTATACGAGCGACCCAACATTGGACCATATTGGTCAATGTTTTTGAATAGCCCCCACACAAACGCCACTCCCGTTTAAAGGTCCAGCAACATTAGATGCACACATTTTAACTCATCACGCTTAACATTTGTATGGTAGGTTATGAGCGATAATTTATTTACTTTAACATATTGAGTCCATACTTGGTCAAGATCCAAACAGAGGTGCTTCATCCTCTGAACAGCAGAGTGGTGTAGGATATTTCATAGTCGTCCACGCCCGACTTTAATTTTTTTCTAATTGTTTTTCTACAGACTACGAGTTTTTCTGACCTATCTACGACTCGATGGCATAGTGTGAAGCAGCCTTATACGCGCATCTTAAAGCATACAGATCACCCATTCTTCAGAGAGCATACGATTGCGGTAATTTTTTTCTGTCAGTGTAAACAGCGAAGTGTTTGCCAAGTACATTGAACGTAGCTTATAGATAGAAAATTGCATAGGTGTTCGAGCAGCTGTGGCTGTTTAAATAGCACTGGCTTAAAGAAAAGTCACACTTTAGAGCCAGTTGTACACAATGAGTTCATAAATAGCCTAATTCCACCTACTTTTAGTTCAAATTTTATGAATTCCATTTAATTCATTCCTTTTGAATCAGATCGTCTGAATAGGGTAAGAGGTATTTTACAAGAACCAAAAGTAGCCGTAGTCGTACATTTGTGTGGAAGATATCAGAAGAGGTGTGGCTATATGGACCATTTTTAATCACATAGGTGGTTTTGGAATAAGATATGCATGTCTGATTCGCGAAGACGCAACGACGGATAGGGCTCAAATGACTTCAAAAGTCATAAAACGATTTTGGTCAAACATATGTGGGCTCTAAATGCTTTTTTCGATGAGTTACACTTTTGTCTGCACTGAGAAGAAAAATAACCTTATATAAGGTTAACTTAACTATAAATAATCATGATTTGGAGTCTACGTTATATATTGTTAATTTGAACATTTTGTTGCTGACTGGTATTTAACAATAATAATAGTTAATTTAACTATTCTATGGTTGCATTTTTTAACCATGAAAATTGTTATTATTAAAATGATTTTTGTTGTTTTACCAATGCATTCTTTTTAACCATGAAAATTGTTAATATTAAAATTTCATAGTTAATTTATTGAAAATACATGTTCAATTTAACAATAAAATTATTAATATTATTAACTATGAAGATTGTTATAGAAATCATTTTTATTGTTAACTAATTATTGGTTACCTCTTTTACCAGAAATATAGTCACTGTTAAAATTATTTATATGAAATTAACCTAAACAGTTCCTGCTGGGATGTCATCGAAGGGATCATCCCAACTTCCACCTGACGGAGTTGCATCCTCAACCAAGACTTGCCATGATAGATATCTTAGACTTAAAAGTGCCTACACGTCGGTCCCAGACAGCATTCAAAGGAACATGTTGCAAGCGGCTAGAAATTCAATCCGGATGAATGCCATCCTCGAAGCTTATCCTCCAAAAGTGGCTGACACGTAGATAAGTCTTCCCAGAAAGACCCGTGTCGAGCTGACACAGCAGAGGTCGGGATGGAGCTGACGTTCCAGGAAGACTTGTGTTGTCCCTGCGCGGCTGAGATCAGGATGGTATGAAATGGATGGAAAACAACTCCCATACATGGTCAGGTGCTCCAATAACATCCTTGGAGCTACTTGACCGTGTTGAATAAAGAGCAATGTTGCTGATAGTTGACAGTGGGATATCCAACTCTATTGTCTCGCTTGAACATCGTAGGAATATGGGTTGCGTGTCGCTGTTCTATCGTTACCTTCATGATGTGCGCAACGCGGAATTTCGTAAAGTTATTTCTGACGTGAGGATGTTTGGCAGAAATACGCCACTTTCCAGGAATTTACACCTGTTTGGTATCGATTGGCCGGTTAACCGCACTATAAATCGAATTCGTTTTTGCCCGTACTGTCCGTATCTGGAATCGACTTCCAATTACGACATCCAGAAATCCAAGACAAATGTCAATAAACATAAGTTGCTCTTTTGCCCATGAACTCCCTTACTTGTACTCAGCAACACAATGCACTGCATAATACGGGGACATCCATTTAACGTTAGTCAATTAAAAAAAAAAAACAAAAAAATGCTGCTGCCGTATTAATTCACATTGGGCCCGAATTAAGACAACCACACAAAACATAAGCCGGCATGTGGCCAAGGGTGCACCTTTTTACCTTCACAACAAAGCCCACGTCTGTAATTCCAAGCTCACTACACTGAGAAGAAAAATAACCTTATATAAGGTAACCATGAAAATGGTTAATTTTAAAATAATTGTTGTTGTTTTAACAATGCATTGTTTTCAACCATGAAAATTGTTAATATTACAATTTCATAGTTAATTTATTGAAAAAATATATGTTCAATTTAACAATGAAATTGTTAATATTATTTACTATGTAGATTGTTATAGAAATCATTTCTATTGTTAAGTTATCTTATTATTGGTAACCTCTCTTAACCAGAAATATAGTTACTGTTACAATTTTTAATATTAAATTAACCTACTAATTATGTTAGTGTTTTGTTTACATTTATTCATTATAATTGTATGACTTGAACTGATTTTATTCTGGTTCGAGACCTTTTTTTGTTTCTTTTTCAGAATCAACTAAAAACTTGGTGAAATGTATTGGGTACGGTTGCCAGGCAGACTGTATAGCTGTTTCTAAGCCCGCCAAGGTTTTTCTTCAGCAGTCTTTGGCAATGATTACTTTGGCTACAAATCAAGACTTATACGGGAGTCCCATTATGATTAATGAGAATTACCCTTTGCGTATAGTCTTTGAACTGTGCGAAAAGCAATCTTCATAGCGCTATGATGCTGTACAATACAGCTAGCATTTGCATTTGGTGGTGGTTTTTTAAAAGAGTGAGATAAATTAATTGTCTTATGATCTTTCTCATAATTACAAAAGTTCAGAACACAGGAAGAAAGGAAAAAGAGTGGGGGCATAAGACAGTCGCAATTGTTGCAACTTCGTGTAACTTAATTGTGGACATCGTAAAACACAAAGCAGATCAAAAACTTCGATATAACAGAGCCGAATGATCTTTAAATTTTTGTTCATGTCCCGCAATTTTCTGCCGCTCTCTTAAAAACCAACCTTATAATGGGTGATCCAAGTAGATATACTGTTTTCAATAGCTTTTTTTTGACAGATCACGTGTGAGTCGTGTCATGCTGTCGTGTTATTTTTGTTTAGTATTTTTTGGCATTTCATCATGGAAAGACTTACGCCTGAACAACGTTTACAAATCGTTCAACTTTATTACGAAAATTCACATTCTGTGAGGAATGTATTTCGTGCACTTCCTTCATCTTATGGTCAACATAATCGGCCAACTGAGCGTACTATTCGCAACACCATCACCCATCTTGAGACCCAGCATTCATTATTGGATAATATTCGACCGAATAGACTACGCCCAGCACGCAGTGAAGATAATGTTACGGCCGTAGCTGAGAGTGGTGTACCGTGGAGAGTCGATGCGACGACGTTCGCAGCAACTCGGACTTACGTATGAAACGACTTGGCGCGTTTTACGTGGAGATCTTAAATTGAAAGCGTACAAAATATAGCTTGTGCAAAAACTGAAGCCGCCCGACGTTCCCAAGCGACATCGCATCGCTCTATGGGCTCTTGAAAAGCTCCAAGAAGATCCGACGTTTTCGAGCCAACTTTTGTTCAGCGATGAGGTCCGTTTCTGGCTCAATGGGTATGTAAACAAGCAAAATTGCCGCATTTGGGACGAAAAACAACCAGAAGAGGTTCAAGAGCTGTCACTTCATCCAGAAAAAACAACGGTTTCTTATTAGCAGGAATCTCTTCTAAAAGATTCTCTATTGTATCGCACTACATACGTGTGCTATTCTACTTACACCCTACTGTAAGTATTAATTCACACCAGCAAATAGAGCTCACACTCACGTGCAAACTCATACATGTGCATTCACGTGAAAGCAGACACCTACATCTAATGCAGGCACAGGTGGACTCTGTAGACTTTATAGGTAGCGCGGGGAGGGAAAAGACATCGGAAGAGCTGCAGTCGAAGATAATGCCATAACGCTGTCGCGGTAATATGCGGTGAGACGCTAGAGGAGCCATAGTGGAAGATAATGCCAAGACGTTATGGCGGTAATGTGCAACTTTAGCTGTACATTATTAAAGTTTGAAATCAGAGAGGAAGTTTGCGAAATTAAAGTATTTCCAATTTTAAGAAACCAAACAAAAAGCTACTCATAAAAGCATACATACATACTCGTATGTATACATATGTGGAAGGCACCTTCCATTAATATCTCTTCCATCAGGCATCCTACACATAGACACGTTGCCCGATGTTACGTTCACGTTTCTAAAATGTACGCCCCCGTTGAATCAGAACACTGGCATGCCGTGCAACAACTCCATCCATGCCACAGCCATCAGAGCCACATATAATCTGAGAGATGTTCTTGCTTGAGCTGAGCTACGACAATGATCATGACGCTGATGACGTACAGACACATGGTGGCTGGGACCGGGCCATGTTGGAGCCGCAGTTGAAAATATATGTATTTGAAGACGACGCCAGAGAAGTTCTACAAATTTCAGTTTTGTAATGCACAAATTAATTGCAACACCACAAATGACAAGTTGCCGTGATGTATTGGAAAAGCACGCACGCCTCCACGCACGCAACGCTGGGGCACCATGCATCATGCCAAAAATGTGGCAATTACACGACGGGTGGTACGAGCTGCAGCGCACATTTGTTGCACACACATGTGTGCCACTCATATGAGGATGCTGATGATTGAAGCCAGTTGGAAAGTTTAACTTCATTTGAATTACCACAAATTGTTGGCGAATCCTGGCATCACCGTTTTGCTGACCCCCTCTCCCCCATAGAAATAGAGGTGGTGATGGTAGCGGCATGCATGCGTGCGTGCATTTGGAAGTTTCTCAACATCATGCGACAAAAGTCTTTAAACTCTCTGCTGGCTGGCATTTATCCCCCGCACGTTCTTGTCGTTTCCGCTGCTTGCCACTTAAATACTCGGAACAATTCTATTGTACCAACCATTTTGTTGACTTCATTTTTCAGCTTTCCTCCGGCCTGCACCTCTGTCTGCCTCTCGGTCTTCCTTTGTGGCAAATTTCTACTGTTGATTTCAAATCTTCCTTCAGTTTGTGCAACGAACAGAGTTTCTGGGGAAAAACAAGTCTAACAAGTTTTCCTATTTTTTCTTTTATTAGAAAGAAACCAAGAAAAATTGTTGATGTTGAGAAAAAAAAGACGACAACGACGACTGCTTCGAAGAAAATAAGACAGTCAGAAAGATTTGTCTTAGAATGCTTTCACATTCCCCCGTCCGTAGCCCCTACTCAGCTGGCATTGGGTCTAACAAGCTACATAATGCTGCTCGTTTTGCAAAAGCATAACGTACGTAAGTGTAGCAAATGCTGCCATTGCAAATCAGCTGAAATTTCTGGTTCAGCTTTTGTTGCACGCTTAGATTCCATTTGCGAATGAAATGCCAGCAAATTGTATTTGAAAACGAGGTTGGTTTCGAAAGTGTTGAGAATGGCATGACAAATTAATTTGAATATACAAGTAAATCGTATAAACCCGCAAGAAGAAAAAATGTATGGTTGGCATAATTGTTGGGTATATGTTTGTGACACAACAATATTATCATCCTTACAACAATAGTATGATTTACACACAGCCATACTATGATCTCCACAACAATATTACGGTCCTCACGATAATAGTATTATTTACACACAACCATACTTTGATCCCCACAACCATATTATGATTCACATTCAACCATACTAAGATCCCTACAACCATAGTATGATCCTCACAACCATAGTATGTTTCACATACAACCATAGCATAATCCTCACAACCATAGTATAACTCACACGCAACCATGTAAAACTCTCTACGACCATAGTATGATCGCTATCAACCATACCATTACCTATGGTTGCGACGAACATACTTTTTTTTGCAGAGAACATACTATTGCTGCCGTGACCATACAGTAACCATTTATTTTCTCTGAGTGCGTCACTGGGAACTAAAGTGGTAAGTTTTTTTCGGAACTTTGGGTCCCTGCATGCTACTCCGACCTCAGCCAAATCTTCTGAGTAAACCCATACTTTGTGATCCTCCGGCCCAGTTCACAGCCAAACCTTCAAAATAAATCCATTAATGGATTCGTACCAAAATTTGACTATTTGACTATTGATCGGTCGTTATTACCATTTGACACTGAGCCAAAACGTGCAGCAACTATGCTCTCCCTTGTGCTTTTAAGCGCGTTCCAACTTTCAATACCCTTTTTAACCATGGTTCTTTTACTAAAAATTATAATTTGTAAACGAAGTACCCTTAAAAAGTGTTTGAGGTACCTTTAGTCCCTTAAGGCTAAACTTTTTCCCTTGGACCGATTTCGTCCATTTACAATCCCAAACAGCTTATGGCCAAAAGCCATAATCATAAAAAATTCCCGACACAAAGACAGTCGAACATGGCTAGATTGTCTTAGCACTTTACGAGATCAGTAATACTATGTATACTTAAAAGGGCCTCCGATCAATATATGGTGATGTTGCAATTGGAATGACAAATTTAGTGTATAATCCCAACCAACCACTTCGGTAGGGTTTAAAAATGGTAGAATCAATAGATCTTATTATTGATTAATAAAATCTCAACCTACATTTAAGACTGCAGTAACATTACTTGTATCTACGCTTACAGAGACAAATCAGCTAGTATTCGGTACGAACAACAAAAATTCGGTTGGATAAACATATTTTCTGTTGCAATCACCAACTTTCCATGGTGATGATGGTTACATGGCTCAACATATCTTAAGTTGGTAGCTACGATAATATTACGATTCTTACAGCCAATAAATCGGTCATGCCAACCGAATTTATTGAAACTTTTGTTTACAACAACCGGTGAATGTGGAAAGCAAGCAATTAGGAAGTACATGTTACATTGATACCAACATTTGGAAGTGAGAACTGTTACCAAACACCGTTTAGCTGTTTTAAAATATTATGGTTCATTCCAACATCAGAATATAATTTCAATAATAATAAGTCGGTCCTAGTCACTACAAAATCGTTGCTTATGACTTAACAGATTGAGTAGCCCCAAAAAAAAAAGACAAGAAAGTAAGTACCAGGGTTGCTATATATATTTCTGGCCTAGCCAACACTAAGTGCTGCCTGGCGCCATCTGACATTTCCATTGAAAAGTTTGACATTTTTTTAGAATAAACGTACTCAGAACGTTTTAAAGTGCGACGATAATCAATTTGGCAAAAAAAAAATTTAATCAACTCGTGATCATTTTTCACATCTCTCGACGTGGATTTTCACGTGGAGTGCATCGATGAACTTAAATCTTTGCATGGCACCATCCTGTAGCACTGTGAAAAACTGTTTTAATGAATTCAATCGTGGTCGACGCTCGCTCAAAGACGAAGGTCGTCCAAAAACGGCCGCTGTGCCAGAGAATATTGATGCCGTGCGTGAACTGATAATGCAAGATCGTCATGTGACATACCGTGAGATAGATGCATCCTTGGCCAGTTCTTCCACCTGCATACATTCGATATTGCATGAACCCCTGGCCGTAAAAAGGTTTGTTCTCGTTGGATCCCGCAAAATTTGACAATCGCTCAAACAAAGGCTTGTGTCGATTGGTGCAAAGAAATTTTAAAAAAATACGATCGCGGTGCTTCAAAAGACGTTTATAAGATCACAGGTGACGAATCATGTATCTATGCGTATGAGACCGAAACAAAACCGCAATCGACCGTGTGGGTCTTCGCAGAGGCAAATCCAACGAAAGTTGTTCATAGAAGAAGCACTTCGAAGCAAAGGGTCGCCTGTTTCTTCGGCAAAACTTGTCATGTGGCGACTGTTCCGCTTGACCAGCGACTGTTCTGAGTGGCGACTGTTCTGAGTGGTACACCACAACTTGCACCGCCAACTTTTCCTCCAGGGCGTGTTTCGATCCATGCCAACATCATCAAAAATCATCGGCATATCTTTAATAATTGATGAGATGCTTTGTTTAAAAGTTTAGAGTTATGTGGGCGGTGCCACGCCCTCTTGTCAAATCGCATATTAATGTCCCTTACAAACTTGGAAGCAGGTAACTAAATATACAATTTCGTACCGATTGGATTCGATAGTTGTGATATATAAGCAAAAACACCCAAAAGTACGAGTACAACATATATGTGACAGCATATATGTGACAGATAGAGAATGGGACCTAAGGGTGTTCCCTCCCAGAGATATGCGCGTTTTACGAAAGTGAAGTCGACGATTCTACACCAAAGATACACGTATTTAAATGTTTAAAATGGCTCTCCTGAACAAAACTGGTTTTTACCCTTAGGTCCCTTTCTATTTTGCGCGTCACATATAGTGATTTTTGCAGGGATTGACTCAGTCCTTGTGTGAGAAAAATATGCACCTTTTGACTGATCTGGCTCATTTTAATATGAGCCGTTTCAATCCATCAGCACACATTACTGCAAGTTTTTATTATTTTGAAACTTATGGATTATTCAAATATACAGAATACTTGAAATTTTACCTTCAGTTGGTTTAGTAAACAAATGGAATGGTTCACGATGACAACGGAATTCAAAGACCACTTTAAGCCAACAATCTATAACAACAACTAATGCTTGTACAAATTCAATTCCCATAATTACCTTTTTAGTTGGAGATTACCGATACTTTGGCTCTTCAATCGATAGTGTCAGTTTCTTCAGCTGAGTATTGCCTTGTATAAGTACACAATCAACATTCGGGTTTAGTGATAGAATGTATGAAGAGTAAAGGGTGTTAAATCTAGAGGTATTTCTTTCAATAGAATTTTTTTCACAGATTAAGCGTGAGTTATGTTAAGCTTATTTTTTTATTTCAGTATTGTTTGCCATACATCATGAAAAGACTTACACTGCGAAAGCCACGGTTTGATGCGTTTTATGGGCTAATGGAATCATTGGTCATTGGTTTCAAATTTGTAACGGGTGATCAATCTAGAGCGGTTTTTTCACAGATTTCATGTCAGTTGTGTTAAACTTTATTTTTTTTAGCTCCTTGTAGTATTGTTTGCCATTTCATGATGGAAACCTAACACCGCGAAAGCCACGGTGTGTCATTCACACCATATCGGTCGAAATGTTCGAACGAGTCATCCAAAATTGGACCCTTAGAATTGACACCCTGAGGCTTAGTTGCGGAAAACATGAAGGAAGGAAATTATATTCAAAAAATAAATGCTATAAAATTGATGGCTTTCGATGTGGAGTCTCTTTAGAGGTGGCAAGAGTGAGTTGTATTTTCGTGGGCAATTGTGTGAAGAAAACTTGAAAAGTAAGGTTTACAACAGTAGTTCTCATTCGTTTGGGGAGAGCCTGGCCTTATTGAGTTCGGTTTTACTTTCAACAATTGCAGCTAGCCTTTCTGAAGAGGGTTGTCACGGACCCGAAATCATGATAAAAGTAGTGTGCAGCCACGAAAATCAATGTCACTTTGCCATTTTGTTAAAAACTTGTCTTCTATTTAAATATAGAAGCAAGAGGTCTTGAGCCGGTTTAATCCCTGTTCAATGTGTAAAAGCAACAGACCGAAATTAAACAAACGAGCTAAACAAATGCTATAAAATATCATTTCGAATAAACAATAAAGAGTCCACACTGGATTTGAATTTTTGTACTTTTTTTTCTTAATTTTGAAAAAAAAATATCTCTAGGTTGATTACCCCTTACCAGCATTCGGTTGGCAAAAAAATCGATTGTGGCAATAAATCTTTTGTCTGAGTACGCCTTTCATCCAAAATTTTACCCTCCGAATAGACGCCCTGAGGCGTAGTTGCGGCCAACATGAAGAAAGGAAATTATAATCAAAAAATAAATGCTTTAAAATATCATTTCGAATAAACAATAAAGATTCCACACTTGATTTGAATTTTTGTATTTTATTTTTAGTTTGGAAAAAAATATCTCTAGGTTGACCACCCTTTACCAGCTTTCGTTCGACAAAAAGTTCGATTGTGGCAATAAATTGTTTCTCCGTGTGCGTCTTTATCAACAGCTACTTTGAAAATCTCCTCGTGCTGAGATGTAAAAATCTGCATCAACGCTTAAATTTACGTCTACAGAGATATAGAAAATTATCATCTCTATTAATTTTTTGGATTTTCTGGATCTGGATCCTCCTCATCTCTATAAATAGGGGCATGTTAAACAGAAGTGTTTACAAGGTTTATAGTTAAACATTTTTAAATCGTAAAGTCGTCGAGATTTACGAGATAGAAAACCCCAATGTTCGAAATTTGTCATTTCCGTTCTTGAAAAAATATATGTGACCCGGCCTATGACTCAAAAAAATTAATTAAAATCAATTAATTAAATTAAAAAATTAACAGCTGTTTCTCGCAATTTCTTTTTGGAGTCATAAGCCACCTTTTCATAGGCCGGGTCACATATTGAGTTAGCTCAAGCTGCAGAAACAAACGCAAATTCTTCTGAAACGCAAAGGGATAGAGGATGACGAAAATGTCCTCAAGTGTCAAAAAGTTCAACTCTTTCAGAATTTGGGAAAACTCTAAGCATTAGTGATCAAATCGATTAAAATCATGATTTTTGTTTTAGCAATGAATAGGATTCCGTTTAAAACTTTCAATCCTTGCTGAAGTCTACTTGGCAACCCTACCGATGTGTGTGTGTGTTTATTTTATGAATTAAATCCAAAATGATGTATAGATCGTCCAGCTGTAGCTACACGTGTATAAGTGCACACTAACACATGTCCATGTCTCAGCATAAATACCATACACACATACATGATTGGAAAGCACATATATGCATCGGCAATCATAAACAATCCGCCAGATACGAATGGGCCACGCAGCTGTGAGCGCCACCGACGTCTGGATGTACTTCCTGATGCAGCAACCTGAGCGCACACACACACTCACACAAATGCGTATAAATTGAATTCTATCTGGGAAATGATAGGAAAACGTTCATGGTTGGGGATTGATTAAGCATTAGATACGCATTCACCCATACCTACGTAAATATTTGTGTGTATGTCGATATATGTGTGCGTATCTCGGTACATCCATACGAGTATGTGTGAGTGTGCGTGCGTATCTGTGCCTGACTGCGTCTATGTCACGTTCGAACGTGATGCTTAAACTTCAATTGTTTAATGAATGAAATAAAGTTATTTAAACGAATTCGAGACGAGAGCTACAACGAAGAAAGTAGCGACAATAAGTAAAACGAACAAAACTAAAGCAATATTAAGCAAGAGAGAAAAACGGAAAGAAGAAGAAAACTACCAGAAAATATTATAATGAAAGCGTAACAAACTAATAACAATCAGTTGAAAGGGATTATGCAGAAGAGATCGCTGCGAAAGACAACCCATTGGGATTTAAGGCAAAAGCGAAAGGATGCTACTACCGTTTTTGCTCCTCCCATCTGTACCCGTCCCGTCAACGACCGGGTTAAGGAAATACACAAAACTTGTTTGCGAGTTGTAGAAAATGGCAAATAATTGTAAATTAGAAAGTTTTTTTTTTGCGCCGTCAGAAAGAAAAAACAAACAAAAAACAAGAATCTAACGCATTATGTCGCTACAAGAAAATGAGAATACGCTAATGGGAATATACTCGTATACAAAATTTATAAAATGTAAGACCACCAATGACGAATTGGATGTGCTCTATAGACGGCCGCCATGTAGTGGCAAACGAAAATCTCTTAAATTTAAAACATTTTCGATGGAAAGCCTACACCATTTCCAATTGAAATTGAGCAATTACAAATTAAAATTGAAAAACAAATTAAAATTGAAAATTTAAATTTTTAAATTGAAAATTTACAAATTGAAATTAAGAAACGCAAATTTATGTTGAAAATACAAGTTCAAATTGAGAAAATACTAATTGAAATTGAGAAAAAACATATTGAAAACAAACAAATTTGAGAAAATCTGCAAGATGGGTGCCGCGTTTGCCATAATCGTAATCTTGTGACAACTTCAAAGGATTGTTTGCAGTTGTTTAACGACAATTCGAATGAGTTTTTGCGGCGTTTTGTACCTAGTACGGTCATAAACACTGTTACAACATTGAACACACCCATTTCAATAGCAGAACTGAGCATACGCCGTTAATGTCATATGGGTTTTGAAAGCTAACCTCAATAGCGTTAGTCTGTAACGGGATTTTAAAATTGTTTCAACTTTCATCCACTCCATGTCAGATAATGAGAACCGTATCGCTGTAATAGCGCTTTTCAAGTGTGAAATGAAAAAGCAATATTTTCAAAACGCTCCGGCCACTAGGGATTAGCCGCATGTTTGTCTATCGATGCATAAAACTGTTTGAGGAGACTGGATATGTAAAATACCGCCACCGGTCGGGCCGACCACGCTCTGTACGAACACCGCATTTCATCAAAGCCGTTAAATCAAGAATTCACAGAAATCCGCTCCGAAAACAGAAAATCATGGCCCGTGAGATGAATATCACGCAAAAGTCAATGAGTCGAATCATTAAAAAAGACTTGGGACTTAGGGCGTTCAAACGACGTGCCGGACATTTATTGACTGCAGCTTTAAAAAAAATAGGATTGAAAAATGCAAACGTCTTTTGGTGAAGCACGCTGATAACTTGCAAAGAAAAATTTTGTTAGCCGATGAAAACATTTTTACCGTTCAGGAAAAATTTACCAAAATGATAGAGTGTATGCGCGGTCATCTAAGGAAGCATCTGAACTGATCCCAAGGGTGGAAAAAGGTCATCACCCAGCTTCAGTCATGGTTTGGTGGGGTGTCTCTTACGATGGGGTCACTGACCTGCATTTCTGCGCACAATGGGCCAAAACATCGGCCAAAGTTTAGCAAGAAATCGTTTTGGAAGCTGTTGTGAAGCCTCTTAACAATTCCCTGTTCCAAAACCAGTAATTGACTTTCCAGCAGGATTCTGCGCCGGCCCATAAGGCTAAAACGTCGCAGGCCTGGCTTCGAAACAAATTGCCAGCGTTCATTTCCTCTAAAATGGCTCTAGGGCAGTCCAGGTTTGAACCCCTTGGATTACAAATTGTGAACGGTTTTAGAGGACAAGACTTGTCACAAACGATACCCCAACATTGGATCTCTTAAGACTGCTTTAGTTCGAGCTGTGGCCAATTTTCCAATGGACGAGGTTCGTACAGCTATCGACGATTGGCCAGTGCGACTTACGGCGTGTGTAAAGGCAAAAGGCGGACATTTCGAATAAGTAGATCCTTTTTGGATACAACATACATCAATAAATATATTAAAAAATAGTTGGTCCAAAAACATTCAGTACTTTTTATTATACAGCGTATAACGTGTGTAACAGCATTTATGCCCCTACCAAGTAACTGTGGATGAAACCTGGATCCATCACAACACTCCGGAGACCAAGCAGCAGTCTGAACAATAGGTTTTTACCGGGTGAACCGGCTCCGCAGAAGGACAAGGTGACTTTGTCGGTCAATAATGTGGAGACAACAGTCTTTTGGGATGCACGCGGGATAATCCACATCGATTACCTTTAAGAGGGAGAAACAATAAACGGCGAATATTATGCCAACTTATTGGACCTATTTAAGGAAGATGTAAAAAACGAACCCATATGGCCAAGAATATAGTTCATTTCATCAGGATAATGCATGGATGCATTTAACTTTTTGCAAATATCGAAAATACCACCGCATAGCCGTGAAGAGCACAAATAGTAGGATATATGGTGTCACTTTTTCTCTATCGTGAAAAAGTTTCCGCAACGACATTTTTTGTTTTTTTTTTTGTTTATTACAACAGTTTTTTATTACAGCAGTTTTACTTGTCTTAAATAAGTTGTTTTTTGTTTAAATCTAATATTATCTGCAATACCAAACCTTTTTTTAAGTCTAATGCAATACTTTGACCGAATCGCGATATTTTAGCAGAAAAATACATTGAACTTCTTGAATTTTTTATTGTTCTTTTCTTAAGGTGCAGGATATATATCCTCTATGTAAAACGATACGAACATTAAACTTAAAGTTTATATCATACAATTCCTAGTTCTTTTTGCTTATTTTAACTTTAAAAATACGTGTGTAAACCTAAATATGTTTATACAATAATTTAAAATTCATAATTTATAAAAAATGAAAATAAAAATTGGTAGCTCTAAAGAAATCGCTCTCGGTGCGGAAACTTTTTTCACCGAATCAACCTTAAAAACTATTTTTTTATTACAACAATATGGCCCACAAGGTAGTGTAGTGGTATTTTACACTCAAAAAAAAAGTTTTATCCTTAGTGTGCAGTCTCAATGGCAAAATTGCATGAATTGGGTTACAAATTGAAACCTCATCCGACATATTCTCGGAATTTAGCCCCAATATTTCCAAACCTAAAGAAAAGGCTCGATGGAAAGAGATTTAGCTCCAAAGATGAAATTATTGATCAAACAAATGCCTATTTATGGAGCTCGAAAAATCTTTTTTTTTTTGAGAAACGTTGGACTAAGTGTATTGAGCTAAAAGGAGATTATGTTGAAAACTATTTTTTTTTGCAAAAAAAAACACTGTGTTTTGTTCGAAAGGTCACGGAATTATTGATATGTCCTCGTACATGTTCATTTATATTATCATCGACATATTCGTCGATGTCTACATCTTCATCTACAGGTTCATCTTCGTGAATCTTTAATCTTCAGCTACATCTGAATCTAAATCTACAGGCTACATCTGGATCTTCATCGACATTTACAGTACATCTCCCGGCTGCAGATGTCTGCATTTAACGACGTAACTTAATTTCTACATAGCAATGGGAAAAATACAAAAGCTTCTTGTAGAAGACCTTCTAGAATGACTACATAGTAGTAAACATTTACAGATGCAACTTAGTTTTTTTAATACTTATATGCGGTAAAATATGCAAAAGCTCTATATAGAAGACCTTCTTGTCAGATCCAAAACACATTTGGTAATGCCTTCCCGGAATTCCAGAAGTCCTTCCAATAGAAGGGATCGTTTTTTATAATAACCAACACTCAGGGAATGCCCCCTATACATGCGGTGCATTGCGTTGGCGAGGGGGGAAAGAGGGAGTAATCTTTATTGATACTTGCCTTGAACTTCTGGATATCGCAGTTAGTGGGAAATACATTTGTCGGAAGTTAATTCCACATGTTGGCCTTAAAGGGACCTTTTATTTTTCCGCTGAGATCTTTATTTTTTATCAACATCTACGTCTACATATATATTTTTATTTCTTACAATTTCTTTATTTATACGAGTACCTACGTCTATACTTACATATGTGACAGCGCATAGAGAAAGGGGCCTAAGGGTAAAATAAAACAATTTTTTATTTTTTTGAGCATCGAATGAGACCGATCCCATGCCCTAAAAGTGTTTCCTCCCAGAGATATGCGCGTTTTATGAAAGTGAAGTCGACGATTCTAAGCGCAAATAGAAAGGGACCTAACCTTTAAAATGGCTCTCCTGAACAAAACTGGTTTTTAACCTTAGGTCCTTAGGTCGCGTCACATATGTGACAGCGCATAGAGAAAGGGACCTAAGGGTAAAAAAAATCAATTTTCACTTTTTTTTGATGTGGACAACATCTGAGCATCGAATGAGACCGAGCCCATGCCCCAAAAGTGTTCCCTCCCAAAAATATGCGCGTTTTATGAAAGTGATGGTACACCAAAGAAACACGTATTTAAATCTTAAAAAGGGCTCTCCTGAACAAATCTGGTTTTTACCCTTAGGTCCCTTTCTATTTTGCGTGTCACATATATACATTCCAAACTTATCTAAATTATCCAAAATATTCCAATTTTATCTTTAGCTTTACTTGCATCGATTTCTAGATCTTTATCTCTCCAACTACTAGTTCCCTATTTACATCTACGTTTTCGAATGGAAATAGTTCTACAATATGGAACTATTTTTCTACAATAGTCTAACGCATTGCCAATGTTGAGAACTCATCAATCAGTTGGTGTAAAGCCCGCTTATGATGTCAATTTAATAGAAAAAGCAAAAACTTACCTTTATTTTTTCTTTAACGAATCTACAATACCATCAAAACTTATATCCATCCTTTCTAATTTAGATCACAAAAAATCGAAATTACAAAAACTCAATGTAGGGTGCATCCACCAAACCCGACACAAGACATTAGGTATGCTGGTGAAAGAACGCAGCAGCGAGGAAGTCTTAAGCATCCTGCAACACCAGAATTCGCATACGCAAAGTGGAGAATGCAAAATTTTTAATTAATTTGAGAGCACATTAGTTTTTAGAGGAAGTGGCGTATAGTGAAAGGCATTTGTCACCTTAACTAAATGGCAACAACGAAAAAAAAAGGGAAAGAGTCAACGCTACAACCAACAACGACAACAGGCTCAGAAAGTGTTTATAATGCTGCAAAGAAATACGTTGGCGAGCTAATAGCTAAAGAAGATGAAAAGCTGCTTTACCTACAGTGCAAGAGGTGTCAAGAGATTTTCATTCGACAACAATCAGAAGAGTATGTGCATTATGAGATTGTCTACACAGACATTTGTTAAGGAGTATTTTTTTTAATTCGTCTTTATCTCGAAATGACCTACTCTAAATTCGAATATTCCCCCTGTAGTTATGATAGACTTTGTCAAAGCAATATCCATGAAATGTGTAATGAATTTTTAAGAGTTTTTAGAAATGAGGTCACTTATTTTACACTATATCGAGATCCCGAGCGAATAGGTATTTAATTAGAGTTAAATATTACACTTGCTTCGTCTCCATCTTGGAACCATCTGAGTAAAAGTGGATAACTAGCACTTTTACTCAGATGGTTCCAAGATGAAGACAACAAAAAAAGACAAACCATAAATTTTAACCAAAAAATTTGTATGTGAATTTCCTCACCACTCAACTAAAAATTTCGAAAATAAGATAAACTATTTTTCGGTAATTACAATGATATTTAATGAATCAAAAAAACATAAATTTCAAGCACTGTATCGAGTGAGTGAATGTGTTTTAGTATACGAGTATATGCAGTGAGAGGGATTTAAATTGTGTTTGGTGGAAAACTCTAATGGCGGCAGTTCTCGTTAAATACGAAATTGCCTGCCCATAAGTGTATAGCCGCTTGGGGTCTTTTGATGGTGAAGTGGCGCTCACCGAAACTGCAGGCACCCCTGCTTGTAACTAAAACAGTTTCCGACTGCTTTTCGATAAAATTGTAGAACTTATTTTATAAAAATTTTAAGTTTTTTCAACAACTAATATGAAATTATTTTCGATAAACGACTTTCAATTTTTTTTTGAAGTTTCTCATCACCTCATAACGAAAATAGAAAACGAAAAATATGGTTTATCGCTTGAAATTGGAAATATTTTCAATAAAAAACTAACGAATATTTTCGTTATTTCCTAAATAATTTTGTGTTTGAAAATTTGAGCTTTTTAATTGAACCGACAAAAATGCTTTTTCTGTGTACATCAGAATTCTTGGTTACGTTCATGAGGATCTCGAAATTTGGAAATGTGTTAGTTTTAACAAGCCAAGAAAAGTTGTCGGCATATACGAGAAAGAAAACTGGCCGCTGTAAAATGTTAGATATTCTTAGCGAAATTTTAACGTGGGTTAGTCGTGCACCCTAAGCATCCCACCAAATGAATACTAGAATTTTTGGCACATGCAATGACAAAATTAAATATTTCTCTTTAATATTTCCCCAAGTAATGAAGGCCTGACGTCAGCTTTCTTATAAAAATATTCCTTTACGATCCTTTAAGAAAACATTTCCCAAGTCAAATTTTCTTATACAACCTTGTTCTTGGTCAAATTTTTAATGAAAAAAGTTTTAGTAGGGCAAATATGTTTACACAGACACAAAACAGATTCGCTGCTATAATCGAATTTGTTTGCCAACCGAATAATTGATGTAGCATACACCTCCAGTATGCCATCAGTACAACCGAATGTTAGTTGTTGCTCTGAAAAGTTCAGTATTTGTAGCTTAAGTATCGGTAGAAAATACGAATAATCCGAAGCTCCAGAAAAGAACTTTTGGAGCTTAAAGTTCACATCTTGATTGAAAGATTTTTACTGAATACATTAGATTGAACGCTTTGCTAAAAGCAGCAATAAAAGTATTATTTCGCTTTTGGTTATGCTGAAAGTTAACATTTCATCACCAATATTCGGATACAACAACAAAATGTTGGCAAAACTATAGGTTGCCGCAATCACCAGTTACGGTAACTAAACACATTGTATGCGTTTCATTAGTATGACGGATCAATTAGTTGCGCCCACAATGTGAGGTTCATATTTATCATCCATTACGGTTATAAACATTTTATGATTGCAACTGAAATTCTTTGTTTGCAACTGAATTTTAGTAGTTCAAACCGATTTTCAACGCATTTTTTTCTCTGTGTGTAATCAATGGATCCCGCAATTGGCCAATATAATTTGTATAGGTTAGGCCATTGGAAATTTTAAATTTGAATCGGCTGTAAAAAAAGTTCTGATAATTTTTTCAAATTTCAAAATCGTGTTTTTTGATAAACTTGCTTATTGACAACCGAGATGAAAATGAGCATCTCGGTTGTCAATAAGCAAAGTTGCGGCATATGGGTTCACCCACACGTGGCTATTGAGAAGCCAATGCATCCACAACGAGTCACTGTTTGGTGTGGATTTTGGGCTGGCGACATCATAGGGCCATTTTCCTACAAAAATTAGCAAATGAAATTTTAAATAATTATCAGCACTTTTTTTTACAGCTGATACAAATTTAAGATGTTAAATCGCCCTCCCTGTAGTTTGCATTGACTATTTTTTCTTAATTGGACTTTCGAAGTGTTAATTAAAGCTTCAAATCTTCAACACTTTAAGCGATATATTTAGTTTCATTCACTGAACATTACAGTGTACGAGGGTTGCTATATATATTTCTGACCATCTGACATTTCCATTGGAAAGTTTGACATTTTTTGCATAAACGTACTCAGAACGATTTGACGTGCGACCATCATTTGTGTTGTTTACAGTAATTGGAAAAAATCAATTTGGCAAAAAAATGGAATTAACTCGTGAACATTTTCGTGCGATCATTTTTCACACTTTTCGACGTGGATTATGACGACAAGAGCGCATCGATGAACTTAAATCTTTGTATAGCGATGAAGCACCTTCCTTAAACACTGTGAAAATCTGGTTCAATCGTGGCCGACGCTCGCTCATAGACGAAGGTCGTGATGGTCGTCCAAAAACGGCCGTTGTGCCAGAGAACATTAATGCCGAGCGTGAACTGATAATGCAAGATCGTCATGTGACATACCGTGAGATAGAGGCATCTATCGGCATTTCTTCCACATTCGATATAGCATGAACACCTCGCCCTAAAAAAAGGTTTGTTCTCGTTGGATCCTGCACAATTTGACAATCGCTCAAAAAAAGGCTCATGTCGATTGGTGCAAAGAAATTTTTGAAAAAAATCGATCGCGGTGCTTCAAAAGATGTTTTTAAGATCGTCACAGGTGACGAATCATGGATATATGCGTATGAGCCCGAAGCAAAACAGCAATCGACCGTGTGGGTCTTCGAAGACGAGCCAAATCCAACGAAAATTGTTCGTGAAAGAAGCACTTCGAAGCAAAACTGGTCATGTGGCGACTGTTCCGCTTGAGCAACGTGGGACGGTCAATTCTGAGTGGTATACCTCAATTTGACGAGAAGACGGATCATGATAATGCGAGCTCTCACACATCGGCTCAAACCAGCGCTTTTTTGACCGGCCAAAACTTCGAATTGATGGGTCATCCGCCGTACAGCCCTGACTTGGCACCCAATGACTTCTTTTTATTCCCGCACATCAAGAAAAAAATGAGTGGCCAACGATTTTCGTCGCCAGAAGATGCTGTTGAAGCGTTCAAAAACCATGTTTGAGAGATGTCTCAATCGGAGTGGAAAAAGGGCTTCGACAAGTGGTTGAACGCATGCTAAAGTGTATAAATCATGCTGAAGAATACTTTGAAAAACAATAAACCATTTTTGATGATAAATATTCGCATATTCGCCACCGAAATTATTTTTTTTGCAACGTTACTTTAGTTGTTTCAACAGATTTCCAACACATTTTTTTCTCTGTGTGGTATTAATGGGCCCCTAAATTGGCCACCATAATTTGTATCTGGCTTTGACTATTTTTTTTTTAATTGTACTTTCGAATTCTTAATTAAAGCTTCAAATCTCCATAACGTTGTTGTATATTTAAAAATTTAAGTTAAATATCATTTCATTATTTAAAGAAATCTACTTTGTCACTTTAACCGATATATTTAGTTCCATTTACCAAACATTTCAGTATGTTAACTAACATTCGGTTGCACTAATAGAATCTTGATAGTTCATGCAACCTCAATCATTCGTTTGATAAAAAAATTCGGTTGTAGCAACGAATGTGTGTGTGGTTTTTGGAAAATGGTAATTTTACAAATTGTTATATTTTTATATTATTTTGCTCAACTAACATTCGGTTGCTCTAATAGAATCTTGATAGTACATGAAACCTAAATCATTCGGTTGGCAAAAAAAAACGGTTGCTGCAACGAATCTGTTCTCGGTTTGTGGGGCTTTTGGCAAAAAAGGCAATTTTACAATTTGTTTTATTTGTTTTTTTTGTGCTCCATAATATCTTTAATTCTCCTTGACTATGGGTGTGTATGAGTTTGTGCATACATGTTTGCGCATACAAGTGCAGGCCTATGTGTGCGATGTGGTGAATGTGCGATGGTTTGTTTTTTTTCGTTTTGCGAAACATTTCCTCTTTGATTTTTCGTTCTTTTGAAGCCAACGGGCGACCCACTTTCTCAAACCAAATGCGGTAACGTTGGTGGTTACTGGGTTACCAGGCTCAATGCAGAGGAACTTTCTTTAGTAGGCAACCAACCAAGCAAGCAACCACCACTACGAAGCAGTTGCAAGTGGTTGGTTGGTAGCTGCAGCCAACATCCAGCAGCTTCTCAGACAAACCCGTACGTGTGTGTGTGTGTGTATGGAAGCTGCTGAGTGAGTAAACGAATTTATGTGTGAGTGGGTATTTATTTTTTGGTGCAGAGCCTGTTTCGGTTTCTTGTGAGTGGAGAATATTTCATGGATAATGATGGTGATCATCATCAACAACGTCATCGTCTACCACCAGCGCCACCAACGTCATTGTCATCATCATGATGACGTTTATGTTGGCTTGGTTACTGATGATGAGGTCTGAGGCTGAGTGTCGTTACTACTGTTACATTTTTCGTGAATTTGTTGCCTGTATTTTTTTTTGGCAACTCAGGCCTCCCTGCCTGCACTGACCCATTGCCATGTTGGTACTTAAATATGTAATACCCCTTGAAATTGTCAGAAAAATGGTGTTTTTGTTTCATTTCATTTTTGTTGTTGTTGTTAAACATAATGACAACTAAAGCTGTTTCTTTCCCTTGTCAATCGTGCGTTAACAAAACTCAGCGATTTTTCGCTTTCGTTAAGGCTGTTGTTTCGGGGGATCAAAGCTGTTATACCTGATTTGGAGCTGTCGCATCAGACAGTTCTGTTCGGCGGGGAATCTGTGTTGGTACATACCTGCAAGGAGACACAAAGAAACAAAGAAAAAAGTGAAATTATTATAAATGATTGACAAAGTAAATCATTGAAATGGACAGTGAAATACTATTAAAGCTTTTGTATGCAAAAATATATCGTTGTGATTTAAGAGGGGCGGATGAAATAAATCGACGGAGTAGTCATGGTTACCACATAACCCCATGGTTATCCAACAAAAGTTAACCATGTTCCAGATGCTTAATCTTTGCCGTATAAATACTTGGAAATTGTTCAAGTTTTTGCGGTTTTTGTTTATTTATTGTATACAAGCCATTAATTATCGCCGTACTCTCGATCTCTGCACTTTGCGCTTTTATTTACTTTTGCCACATTGTCTGTTGCCAGACAATGGCTGCAAGTTCAGTTGGAGTGCAACGCCGAAAGGAGCAACGATAATTGCAGGTTACATATCAGATGACATAACATATGTATGTCTTGGGTTTCGGGTGGCTGGAAATGGTTATGAAGTTGTCAACGCACAAATGATCACGATGGCAGTTTTGATACGTATTATTTGAAGTATACGATTTTGGGTGGTCGTTTGGGGCTCAAGATCATTGGCGGCAATACAATTTTTTCAATTCCATTCGTCATGGGGCCTATCCTTTACCTTCTGTTTACCGCAGATATCCCTACCAGCCCAAACGTGCTAACATCTACTTTTGCCGATAATACCGCTATAATGGCCTCACATAATAGATTCATGCAATATGAATCTAGGTGTACATCTCAGACGAGTAGAATCTTGGCTCTCTGACTGGAGAATAAAAGTCAATGAGGCTAAATGCACACAGGTAACTTTCACACTGAATTTTAGCACTTGTCCGACATTGAAACTAAACAATATCCCTTTTTCTCAATCTGATCATGTTTCATACCTTGGAATTCACCTGGATCGCCGACTCACCTGGAGAAGTCATATCGAAGCCAAGAAAACTCAACTGAACTACATAACCTAAATTACGTCGTCCACTCTGCTATTCTAGAGTTATCCGTTATACATACATAACTAGAGTTCTTCACTCTACATAATATCACGAACACTCTGTAAATGACTGTAAGGGTCCTCTGGCCCTTTAGCACGAGGTTTAAGCCAAACTAGGTTTAAAATTCTCAGACATGTGATCCATACCAGTTATATACTATTTTGACCAAATTAATTAAAATTCCTGCCAATAATTCTTTATTGAATTATACTTAAGATTCGTATACTTATTGTTAGGCTCCTTTGGAGCAGATTCAATAATTCAAATAAAGCTTATATAAAAAAAAAAATTATTTCAATTCCTTTCAAATATTACAAAATTATTTGAAAATAACGGGTTTTCCAATAGGGACATAACAATTTCGCGCCTCTATGTCAACGCACCCCCAAACATTTTCAATGATCTGTCAGTGTCAAAACGTTAGACGAAGTCAACATTTTCATCATGGTAAAGTTCACTGACGAGCAACGTTTGGAAATCTTTAAAAATTACTACCGAAATTCTGAGTTGGTCGCAAGAGTGCTTACTCCAATTTTCGGACCTATTTTTTTAATAAAAATAATAAAACCAAATTTGTACTTTTGGAAGTTACGGCGCCGTCTCTCAAACCACACTGTGTTGTATTTTGCGAAAAGATCTTGGCCTTCACCCTTCAAACTAACTCAACAACTATAGCCACTTGATCATTTGATCAAAGTTTCACGGATATCCAGAATTTCATCGAAAAATCATCTTCAGCAATGAAGCTCATTTCTGGCTGTGTGCACGCAGAGAAAATATATAGTTACTATATGGTCAAGGCAATAGTATGTTCTCTGCAATAGTATGTTCTCTGCAATAAAAGTATGGTCGTCGCAACAATAGTATTGTTTTTAGAACTACATTTTGATAATAGTATGATTGCGGCAATATTAATATTGTTGAAATGTAACAATAGTACTATAGTTGCCAAATTTAAAAATGAAAATATGGTTGTAGCAACAATATAAATATGGTTGGTGGGACAAAAGTATTGTTCTAATGGGTTTTATGTTAACAATAATATGATTACGGCAATCATACCGGCAAAATCGTAATTTCTTTTAAATTTGACAATGTCATTTTTACTTATCTTACGCAATAATAGTAATAATAATTAATTTTTTTCAAAACAAACTGCGGATTAGTATACATATCTCAAATATTTTTAATAAATGATTTTTTTACTGTTAAATAAATCACTCATATTATTAAGAGTTCAATGTATTTTTACATAACTTACTTAAAAAAATTCTCTATTGTTGAATAACAACTTAACCCAATCTTTACGAAAAATTTTAGCGATCTTAGTATGGTTGTGAGGATAATTCTATGGTTGTACGTTAAACATACTATGATTATGAGGATCATAATATGGTTGTGGGTATCATAGTATGGTTGAATGTGAATAAGTTTATGGCCGTGGGGATCATAGTATGGTTGTGTGAATAATTCTATTGTTGTAAGGAACATAATATTGTTATGGGGATCATTAGTATGGTTGTGTGTGAACCATACTATTGTTGTGCCACAACTATATACAATAACAATATTATGATGCTCTTCGAATATTGTTACCCCAACCATACTTTTTTTCTGCGTGTGGTTTTGTCAATAAACAAAATATGCGTTACTGGACAGCAACAAACCCACAGCTGCTTTAAGAGACACAATTGCATTCGCAAAAGATTACTGTGTGGTGTGGTTTTCATGCCGGAGGTGTGAATGGGCCGGATTTTCTCGTATATGAAAACAATCATCATGTTGCCATCAATGGAGAGCAGAATTGGATGAGCTTGACATCACCAATATGTGGTTTTAACAAGACCCACTACACACAGCACGTGTTACAATCGATTTACTGAAAGGCAAATTCGGTGAACGTGTTATCTCGAGAAATGGTCCGGCCGAATGGCCACTTCTTTAATGCGATTCAACGTTATTGGATTTCTTTTTATGGGGCCACATCAAGTTATTGGTTAATGCCAACCAGCCTACAACTTTAGACGAGCTCAGAGACAACATCCAACGCGATATTACCAACGTTCCGGTCGAAATGAGTGCAAGAGTGGTGGAAAATTGGGTCCAAAGAATAGATCGCTGTACACGGACTCGGCGTGGTCATATGACCGAAATCGAATTTCATTCTTAATATGTTACATTTGTACTACATCTGGAGTACATTTAAACTCTCTAATCTTATTAAAGCTGTAGATTTCATTTCAATTTGTTATAACCTGCACCAACAGAAGATAAGGACATAATAAAGTCGGCCACGCCCGACTTCAGCTTTTCTTTACTAGCTTTCATGCGATTTTATTGCGGTAGTTGAAATTTTTACGCTTGATTTCAATGTTTAACACTTAACAAAACGTGAAAATCCATTAAAGGCTTTCGCAAAAAGAAGTATTGATAAATAAATGAAAAGAAAACTAATTATAAATTGTAAATTTGTTGCACGAAGTTGGCAACACTTTTTTGTAAGCGAGTGTGTGTGTGTGTGTTGAGCCACTCTTGATGAGTTGCATTTCATGCTAAACATGCAGGCATAAAGCGAGGAGTGGCTGTGAACAGTGATGGGCTTTCCAAATTTCTAAATTGTACCAACTGCAATGCAATGGTACCGAAGTTACTTGTTTGTCCTCATGTCACCGTGGGGCATATGACTACTTCAAAACCTTAAGGTTAGAACAAGTTCAAGAAGTAAATCTTTGGTTTTTTATCTCATGTCAGAGTAGAGACAATTAAAGCGGATAAACTCCTTTAATATGAAAAGAAATAAGCGTCCCTACATCTACTACGAGGGCGGTTCGGAAAGTTCTTAGCCTATCAATGAAAGAGAATAGATAGTTTTTCAAAATATTTTTATTTTTCAATATAATCTCCTGAAACTTCAATACACTTAGTCCAACGCTTATCTAGCAACTCTATCCCTTGATTAAAATAGTTTTCTTCAAGGTCTTCAAAATAGTTGTTTACAACTGTAATTGCATCTTCATTTGAGGTAAAACGCTTGCCAGCAAGGATTTTTTTAGATTTGAGAACAGGTTAAAGTCACTGGGAGCTAAATCAGGAGAATAAGGTGGGTGGTCAAGCAACTCGTACTTTAATTCGTTGATTTTAGCCATTGTAAAAACACTCTTGTGCGCTGGTGCGTTGTCTTGATGAAAAATTATTTGTTTGTGTTGTAAGCCAGGACGTTTTTCTCGAATTTGTACATTTAATTGATCTAAAAGGTTGCAGTAGACTCTGAATTTATTGTTTCACCCTGTTGCAGATAGTCAATCAATAAAATACCTTTGAAGTCCCAAAAACCCGTTGCCATAACCTTACCAGCCGATTGAATTGTTTTTTGCCTTCTTTGGGGCACTTCCTCCAGCTTCAGTCCATTGTTTGGATTGTTCTTTGTCTCTGGAGTATAGTGGTGGATCCATGTCTCATCAACAGTTATGAAACGACGCTTAAAATCCATTTTATTTCGCTGAAAACGATCCAAACAAGCTTGAGAAATGTTCATTCTTATGCGTTTTTGGTCGACTGTTAACAAGTCCGGCACCCATCTTGCAGAAAGCTTTTTCATCTGTAGTTCTTCATGCAAAATTAAATGGACTCGATCATTTGAGATGCCCATGATATTAGCTATTTCACGCACTTTTATTCGTCAATCATTTAATACCATATCATGCATTTTGGCTACAATTTCTGTTGTTGTTGCTCTTTTTGGATGTCCACTACGTGGTTCATCTTCAATGCTTGTACGTCCACGTTTAAATTCAGCAACCCAATTTTTTACTGTTGCATATGAAGGAGCACTTTCACCTAACAGATTCACCATATCATTATGATTTTCTTGTCCCGATAAACCTTTTTTATGTAAATATTTAATGACACCACGCATTTCTAATTTTTCCATTGTAAAAAAATCGCGGTTGCGTCTCTTGTGAACACCTGTTTCTATATGAAGGAGTTGCCAGATCGAAACAAAATTTAACATGTGTTTATAGCAGAGATGGAAGTTTCCAAAACACTTAACTTTTTTCTGTTAATATCGCGCTTTTTGTGCTAGGCCGAACCGCCCTCATAAGTTCGCCAAAATACAGACAAAACTACTTCCATTCTAAGATATCAACAACTTTAAAGATTTTTAATAGATTTTTTAAAAATGTACGAATGTTTACGAATTTTCACTATAAACAAGTTTCCCAAACCTTCAGGTTTTATGAAAAGATGGGGCCTATATATAGCTCTAGAGCTCTAGATTGTCTTCTATTGAACTTGCATGTCTGCGTTCAAATTTTTTTTTTTTAAATTTAGATGACGTTCGGGGAATTAATCCATTTCAATCACATCTCTATAAGTAATTATGTTAGTACTAATCAAATAAGGCCTTACAGTCTAACTCTATCCTCTACGAATTTTCATAGTCTTGAGTACAAGAAGTATTAGGGAAGCTGCAGCGTATTCGGCGAACTTGAATCTGAAAGTTCTTTTATAGGATGACAAAATGCCAAGCTTTCCTTTAAAAGTTATGGGATTGAAATTGTAACGCGATCGAACCATAAAATATTAAAAGAAATACGAGCAGGATGAGGGCATTATTGCTAGAAGCTGTTCCTTAGTAAGTTGCTTTATGAAGGAATGAAATATAAAAAATCAGTTGCCAGAACGGCCTGTTATGGCAACTAATACTTTTCTTTATACAGTTGTTCTTATAAACCAACAATTGGTAATGCCAACAAATAGTTTTGTTCTTATAGCAGCAATAATAAACAAATAAAAAATTAAATCGGAGCAGGATTTCAAGGATTTCCATTCTCACAGCCGTTTGAAAGGGAGATTATCTTCCTCTACATGTCAAGAGGACCCGAAATAGAAGGACCAAAAGCTAAAACTAAACAAATTAATATATTTCTTGAATTAATTAAAAAATAGGATGACTTGGCTCAATTGACCCTTAAGGTAACTCAAAGCTAGTTTAAGATAATTTCTTTAAAAAGCGACGGTGCCTTAACCGAAAATTTCAGCATTCGAACTAACGTTCGGTCCACTGATAGAATACTTGGAGTAAACGCAACCACACTCATACGGTTGGCAAACAAATCGGTTGTGACAACGAATATGTTCCCTGTGTTTGAACGTTATTATAGATAAACAGACCGATGGACAATGCTAGACCATCTTAGAATTTGAGGTCGATCAAGAATATATAGACTTTATACAAGCTTCGACCAATATTTTGAGGTTTTGTCAAACTAATGACAAATCACCCCAGCCATCCTTAAACATTATAAAGGGTACCCATGTGCCATTAGAAATTCAAGTGTACCTAAAAATGATACAATAGTACCACATTTTCCATCACTGTTGGCGAAAGCTTGCAAATTTGTGCTGGCTGGTATTTGCTTCATGTTTCGACATACGCTGTATTTACCATATATTCTTTAAGGGGAGTTTCTTTTTTCTTAATTCGCTCGAACATGAACTTATAACAGAGGAGGTTTTTCTCCATAGAGGTTTTTCCTCCCTTAAAGAAAGCAAAAAAAATAGAAAAAAGAAACGTTGTTAATTTCACGAAAAACTAGAAACCTCCAAAAAATATAAATTAAACATCAGCGTGTAGTGTGCGGCTGCAGTACAAGCTGATGGCGATAATGATAAGAGAAAGAGGGAGAGAGAGAGCGGGTGGCAAGAGAAAAATTGCATAGCAGCTTAAACTAATTTAAGCTCAAAACAGGAAACGGAAGTGAGCAAATAGTGGCGGTAACGCGACAATGAACAACAATGAATGTGGGAAAACTAGGGAATATCTAGTATGGCTGCCCTTTCTCTTCCCCCTCTCGTTCTTTTTCACCATATACAAAAATTAGCCTTAGTTTTTCAACAAATTTTCTTACTTTTTGGCGGTTGCCACATCTTATGCCAACATAACACACACACACACACACACAAAAAAAGTAAAAAATAAAAACCGTAACGTAAAATTTGGCAAAAGTAATAAAGCTTAAGCTCAAAATGATTTATAGTCTCTTACAGCGGCATAAGCGGGCGGATAGGCCCCAAAAGAAAAACAAGCAAAGCTGATTTAAAGACATAGTTGTGAATGTGGCAAAGGATTAGGAAACTTTCAATAAATTATTTTCAACTCCCACGCTCTTGTTGTTCGCGAATTGTGGCTGGAATTATGGAGAGTAAATTGAATATATGTTTTCGGCATATACAACATTGGCCTTATTATCCTTTCGCCAAAACTAGACACGTTCACACACAAACTTTGTTTATAATGATGATGATGCTGCCAAAGAAAAAACCTTTTGCAAGGTATTGTAGTTTATTAACTCCTGTCCTGTGTAACCATTCCACACCCGCACCAGTCGCAGTGTCCCGTCCCATTCCGGTCCTGCGATTGCAAAACTCATTGATACGTTAAATGGCTGTTTTATACCATAACGCCTTAGGCGTATTTAGAAAATCATAAATCTCTGGGAAAATCGTTTGCTGTTTGTTCCCCCAGTTTTCTGTTCTGTTGCCGCTGCCATCGTTTACTGCTGCCGCTAACACAAATCTCAATAAAATATGGGCAACAAATGTTTAATGCTACCTACTGCCGTCATGTTTACGTGTTTCCATATATCGTTATGGCCCCTTCCCCCACTGTCCTCCACCACTTAGTTCATGCACGACCAGCGTGTATTGTACTCGTATTGTTGTAATAATCATAAATATTTTTTGTGGAACTGGGCTAGCTAGGAGTCTCGAACCGTAGGTACATACATTCATATGCTGCTCTACTGCATTTCGTAAAATACATTTAATAAGGCTGGATTTTATGCCGCCACGATTTATGGGTCATTTATCAAAGAAGCGAAAACATAATCCAAATAGGTGCTCAAAACATTGATTTCAATATAATGGCTTAAATTGTTTGCAAATGATTTTATGGCTTAATTGAACAGTCAAGTGCGAGTGGGATCGTGGAAAGCAAGCCAAAAGTAGAGCAATTAATTTTAGTTTTTGTACACTCAGAGAAGAGTTTCGTTGTCACTACCGTTTGTTGTTTGCCAATCGAATGATTGAGATGACATCTGCACACAGGTGCGACCAAATGTCAGTTGGTGCTTTGAAAATATCAGTGGTAGAGACAAAGTTAGGTAATGATATTCAAAAGTGAATTTCTATGCCGTCGGTGTTTCCATCAGAAGGTTTTTGTTTTAACGATACTTTACAGGAGAACCAAAAAAATGTGGCATGTATTCATTTCGCGGAACTTCAGAAAATTAGTAAATTCCATCGGAGCGCATGATTTGCCACGTTTTTACTAAAAAAAACTTGAATGTAAGCTGCGGTTTTGTGTGACACAACAATTTATACCAAAGTATCACATAGGCGCTCTTAGTATTGCCTTTTTAGTATTAAAATAAAAAAAAATTTGATAATTTTCCACATATTCCTTTGTACTTAGTAGGGACATAAATACTGTTACAACATTGAACACACCCATTTCAATAGTAGAACTGAGCATACCCCGTTAATCTCATACGGGTTTTGAAAGCTAACCTCAATAGCGTTAGTCTGTAACGGGATTTTAAAATTGTTTCAACTTTCATCATGGAGTGGTCAGATAATGAGAACCGTATCGCTGTAATAGCGTTTTTCAAGTGTGAAATGAAAAAAACGATATTTTAAAAACGCTCCGGCTACTAGGGATTAGCCGCATGTTCGTCTACCGATGCATTAAACTGTTTGAGGAGACTGGAGATGTAAAAGACAGCCACCGGTCGGGTCGCCCACGCTTTGTTCGAAAACCGCATGTCATCAAAGTCGTTAAATCAAGAATTCACATAAATCCGCTCCGAAAACAGAAAATCATGGCCCGCGAGATGAATATCAAGCAAAAGCCCATGAGTCGAATCATTAAAAAAGACTTGGGACTTAGGGCTTTCAAACGATGTACCGGAAATTTATTTACTGCAGCTTTAAAAAAAATAGGATTGAAAAATGTAAACGTCTTTTGGTGAAGCAGGCTGAAAACTTGCACAGAAAAATTTTGTTCACCGATGAAAAAAATTTTACCGTTCAGGAAAAATTTAACAAGCAAAATGATAGAGTGTCTGCGCGGTCATTTAAGGAAGCATCTGAACTGATCCCAAGGGTGGAAAAGGGTCATCACCCAGCTTCAGTGTGGGTGGGGTGTCTTTTACGATGAAGTCACTGACCTGCATTTCTGCGAACAAGGAGTCAAAACATCGGCCAAAGTTTACCAAGAAACCGTTTTGGAAGCTGTTGTGAAGCCTCTTAACAATTCCCTGTTCCAAAACCAACCATGGACTTTCCAGCAGGATTCTGCGCCGGCCCATAAGGCTAAAACGTCCCAGGCCTGGCTTCGAAACAATTCGCCAGCGTTCATGTCCTCTGAAGAATGGACCTCAGGCAGTCCAGATTTGAACCCATTGGATTACAAATTGTGGACGATTTTGGAGGACAAGGTTTGCCACAAAAGATACACCAACATTGGATCTCTTTAGACTGTTTTGGTTCGACCTGTGGCCAATTTTCCAATGGACGAGGTTCGGGCAGCTTTTGACGATTGGCCAGTGCGACTTAAGGCGTGTGTAAAGGCAAAAGGCGGACAAACCAAATACATAAAATTTAACCATCAGTTTGTTTACCTAACAAAAGCTCCTGGTAATGACAACTGAATTGAACGAGTTATTATAGCCAATAGTCTAAAACAACAATCCCTACATATTAAAATTCAGTTCCATTAATCATCCTAATTAGTTGGGGTTACCGAAACTTTGTTCTCCCAACCGACACATTCAATTTGTATTCCTGAAAATTGCCAAGTACCCCATCAACAGTCGATTGTATCGTAGCAAAGCAATAAAAGGTTAGTATACAAATACGGTTGGCATACAAATCGATTGTGGCAACAAAGCTGTTATCCGTGGGCGGCTTTAACGTTCTACCGATTAAAGTTATCTTAATGGGATATGTTTTCGATTTATAAGCCAGATGCAGTGTCTTTTCTTCAAGCAGGTGCAATTTGTAAGAAAAATAAATGAAAAATTGTGTTTAATGTACAAGCCCATTTTTTTTAAATTTTTTAACTTTGAATCTCCATAACTATCAAAGTAATCGACTCTATGCCCTTAAAATTAGGTGGGGGGCTTTTTTTGTTGTCTTCAAAGTCTATGATCACTTGCCGTTAAATTTAAAAATTTAAAAAGAAAGTGGAGAATGATGCTCGACTCAGAATAGTTAAAAGTTGTTGATTTTGGTCCATTTTAAGTACTTCATAGGGCCTCCGATCAATATTTCAAGGTAATGCAAATATAGGGTGATCCAGCTAGAGGTATTTTTTCAGAACAAAACAAAACATTAAAATTCAAATCAAGTGTGGAATCTTTATTGGTAATTTGAAAGGACATTTTATGGCATTTATTTTTTGAAAATAATTACCTTCAAATGTTGGCAACTGTATTATGGAAATGAGCGTTCGGTGAGAAACGGAAAGATCCACTGTTTTCGACCAAAATTTTTTCAGTGATGAGGCCCAATTCTGGCTCAACGGAAAGTCAATAAACAAAATTGCCGCATGTGGGTTGAAGAGCAAAAAGAAGAGGTTCACGAGGTACCATTATATCCTGAGAAAACCACAGTTTGGTGCGGTTTATACGAGGGCGGTTCGGAAACTTCTTAGCCTAGCACAAAAAACAGAAAAAAAGGAAAGTGTTTTGGAAACTTCCATCTCTACACATGTTAAATTTAACACATGTTAAATTTTGTTTTGATCTGGCAACTCCTTCATATAGAAACAGGTGTTCACAAAAGACGCATCCGAGATTTTTTTACAATGGAAAAATTATAAATGCGTGGTGTCATTAAATATTTACATAAAAAAGGTTTATCGGGACAAGAAATTCATAATGATATGGTGAATGTGTTAGGTGAAAGTGCTCCTTCATATGCAACAGTAAAAAATTGGGTTGCTGAATTTAAACGTGGTCGTAAAAGCATTGAAGATGAACCACGTAGTGGACGTCCAAAAACAGCAACGACAACAGAAATTGTAGCCAAAGTGCATGATATGGTATTAAATGATCGACGAATAAAAGTGCGTGAAATAGCTAATATCATGGGCATCTCAAATGATCGAGTCCATTTAATTTTGCATGAAGAACTACAGATGAAAAAGCTTTCTGCAAGATGGGTGCCGCACTTGTTAACAGTCGACCAAAAACGCATAAGAATGAACATTTCTCAAGCTTGTTTGGATCGTTTTCAGAATAAAATGCATTTTAAGCGTCGTTTCATAACTGTTGATGATCCACCACTATACTCCAGAGACAAAAGAACAATTAAAACAATGGACTGAAGCTGGAGGAAGTGCCCCAAAGAAGGCAAAAACAATTCAATCGGCTGGTAAGGTTATGGCAACGGTTTTTTGGGACTTCAAAGTTATTTTTATTAATTGACTATCTGCAAAAGGGTAAAACAATAAATTCAGAGTACTATTGCAACCTTTTAGATCAATTAAATGTACAAATTCGAGAAAAACGTCCTGGCTTACAACACAAAAAAATAATTTTTCATCAAGACAACACACCAGCGCACAAGAGTGTTTTAACAATGGCTAAAATCAACCAATTAAAGTACGAGTTGCTTGACCTGACCACCCACATTATTCTCCTGATTTAGCTCTCAGTGACTTTTACCTGTTCCCAAATCTAAAAAAATTCCTTGCTGGCAAGCGTTTTACCTCAAATGAAGATGCAATTACAGTTGTAAACCAGTTTTTTGAAGACCTTGAGGAAAACTATTTTAATCAAGGGATAGAATTGCTAGATAAGCGTTGGACTAAGTGTATCGAAGTTTCAGGAGATTATATTGAAAAATAAAAATATTTTTGAAAAACTAACTATTCTCTTTCATTGATAGGCTAAGAACTTTCCGAACCGCCCTCGTACTTCATAGGGCCTCCGATCACGATTTCAAGGTATCGCAGATAGAATGACAAATTTAATATACACTCCATCGAATGGTGGAGGGTACAAAAAAGAATTGTATTTAAGCAAAAACCTGAACAAAGTATCCATATTTGCTACCAACAAGTGCAAATGTTGTCTTTGTAACTCCCTAATAAGGTCTCCCCTAAAAGGCCTTGCTTTTGCTAGTGGTTGTCTAAGCTCCACACCCTGTCTATACCACCCTATAAGCGAGCAATCAAAGGCAAATATTGAAAATTTTATTTGCATTTTTTTTTTTGAAAAATCCAATATTTACTCTTATTAATTGATTTTGTGGGTCAATTGCCAACATAAATATGTACAACAAAACACCAGCAACAATATACGTATATGTATATAATAATGAATCAGACCAAACAAACAACGTGAACAAGTTGCACATATTGCTGAATACCTATTCAAACAAAATCTTTAGCATTTTCTGTTGTTGTGTTGTGTTGTTTACTTTGGAAATTTTGCGGCATGGCACCTTTTTATGCTTTTTGTGTGTGTTGTTGCCCTAAAATGACAAACAGACAGACAAACAACAGCAACAAAAACAAGAGGAAAATCACAGAAACAAAACTTTTTGTGTTGCTGTTGCTGCCGATGTGGTTGTTGTCGGAGCTATTAGTTTGTTTTCCAAACAATGATGTAATCTGTGTTTGGAAAACCGACAACAGCAACAACAACAACAACAAGACGAGGCAAGGCAAGGCACTCGGCGCACTGCACTGCACTGCTCGACTACTCCACAATGCAATGCAATTTCATTGTTTTGCTGCATTGCATCTTTGCATGTTGTTCAACTTTTGACCATCAATATTCAGCCAACAGCAGCCAGCAACAAAAAAAAGTGTGGGTTCAAAGCAATGGCAACAACAACAAGCACAAGCACAACGAGAAAAAACGTCCCAACTCACATGCAATAAAAATGTAGATCAATGTGTTGCTGACTGACTGGCTGGCTGGCTGACTGTTTGCTTTTGCCATTGTTGTTGCTGCTGCAAATGCTGATGTTGTTGCTGATGCTGTTGCACTGGCTAATGGTGATTTTCGGCGTATCTGTTGCTTTATCTGCAGATGTGTCTGTGATTTGCTGCAGTCACCCTCCCCCCCCCCCCCCTGCGCTCCAACTAATTCTTGTTCCAATACTGTTGTTGCTGCCATTGTTGCAGTTTGTTCGTGTTGTTCATGTCGATATTGTGTTCAAGTTGCTGGAGAATTTAATTAGGATTTTTCTTGATTTATTTGTCATTTTCTCGCATTGTCATTCGAGACGAAACAATTTGCTGTTAGTTATTATTATTATTATTATTGTTGTTGTTGTATTGGTGCTGATAATAATTATTATTATTATATCAAATACGATTGCAATTTATCGATAAAAAGTTTATTGACATTTTCCCCATTCACAATACGTTATTTATAATAATATTTCGGCATAATTCAAATGCATAAAGTTATGTCAATAGTTTTAACTGATAACGAGGTAAATATGCAAATGGGGGCTGGCTGGCCGCCGCCTGAAGACGATGTTGATCCAGAATTGAGATTGTGCCGGCAATCTGAATTGAATTGCCCCATTTATTAACTGTCGAGATAAATTGATTTTATTTTTTATTTTTTCATTTAATCTAATTTCCAATTGATTAAGACACCAAAATGCAAGTGTGGCAACACTAAAACAGCTAGAAGGAGGCAACTCTATCCAAAATGCCAGGGTGGCAACACCCAAACAGATGAAAATGGGCAACTTTGTCCATCAGCTGTTGTTTAGTGACAAGCCAGCTGGCTATACGAGCGTAGATGAAAGCTTTTGTTGAAATCGATAAAAGTTTTTTGACATTTTCTCCATTCAATAGGTTATTTATAAAAATATTTCGCCATAATTCATAAAGTTATGTAAATAGTTATAACTGGCAGAGAGGTAAATATGCAAATGGGGGCTGGTCGCCGCCTGAAGACGAAATTGATCAGAATTGAGATTGTGGCAAAAATCTGAATTCAATTGCCCCTTTTATTAACTGTAAAGATGTTAATTGATTTTACTTTTTATTTTATCATTTAATATTAATTGCAACGTATTAAAATGCCAGTGTGGCAACACCCAAACTTTGTCAAAAAATGTCCAAACTTTGTCAAAAATGTCAGTGTAGCAACACCCAATCAGTTGGAAGGGGGCAATCCTATCCAAAATGCCAGTGTGGCAATACCCAAACAGTTGGAAGGGGGAAACTCTGCCCAACAGCTGTTGTTTAGTGACAAGCCGACTGGCTATACTTGCGTGGATAAAAGCTTTTTCAGAAAAGCTCTAGTGTTATCGAGTGGTATATAAAGGCAACAACTCCAAAATAACATTTGCTGACCTATGAAAAGAATAAAGTTTACGCCTTCATGGTACTCCTTTTTATAACAAATGTTCTTCTTATAAGAAAAAACTTTGAAAAGAAGTACCATTACAATAACAATGGCGGTAAAGGCAAAAGCTCAAATCTCGCTAAAGCAACTAAGAAAGAAAAATGCTTAAAAGAAGTATGGCGGTATTAAAGGCAAAAGCTCGAATCTTGCTACAGCAACTAAGAAAAAGAAACTTTAAAAAGAACAATCAGTTGAAAAAAACTGTGGCGGCATTAAAGGCAAAAGCTCGAATCCTGCTATAGCAACTAAGAAAAAAAAACATTGAAATGAAGGGCCATTAAAAAAACTATGGCAGTACTGAAGACAAAGGCTCAAATCTTGCTACAGCAACTTAGAAACTTTGAAAAGTACCATTGAAAATTGAAGGTAAAAGCCCAAATCTTGCTATAGCAACAAAGAAAACAATTTTAAAAAGGAGTTCCATTAAAAAACTATGGCCAAACGCTAGAATATTGCTAGCAAACTACTTGTTATTTTAAAGCTTTTACAGTGAAAGCTCTACAGTGAAACTTCTCTGGCTGTTCGCCGAGAAATAAAGAAAGTCGATAAAAACAATTCAAGTTTTATTAATGAGATTTTTTCTTTACAGCTCACATCATAACACCAGAACTCTTGAATAGGCCTTTTCTCCATAAAATATTTTTTCCGGCTCTTCCCAGAAAGATGCACTCCAAGAGGTAATCAAACTCAACGACTCCAGACTAAAAGACAACATTGGCTGGTTGGAAACCATAAATATTTGGGGCTGGCCAAAACCGAAAAACCGACATTACGGTGTTTAGGTCCAAACCAGACACTATGTTTCTTCAAAATAGATGAAACCCATGTTGGTTTACCCTTTTTTTTGCTGTCGAGTACTCGGCTTTATGGTTGTTTTATGTAAAACAAATAAAATTCATAATTTTCAAGTAAACTCAGCGAACAAATTCATTGCCACAACCGAATTTATTTGCCAACTGAATGATTGGAGGTTGAACGAACTTTTAAGTTCTCATCAGTACTACAGAATGTTGGTTGGGTACACGACAATTTTCAGCAGTGGGAACTGACAGTATCGGTTAAAGTGACAAAGTATCGGTAATCCTAACTAATTAGGATGATATTTGGAATAGAACTTGTACATGTTTTGGTTGTTGTTATAGATTTTTGGCTATACGAACTCTTTGAATTCAGTTGTCATTACCACAAGCATTTGTTAACTGGACTAACTGATGGTTAATTTTATGTTTTCCGTTATCTGACCGAAATAATAGATTTTTCGTTTTTAAATTTTTATATTTAAAGATTTAAAATTTTTTTTCTATTCTGTTATTTGAATTATGAGCAGGTTTTTTTTTAAACTTTTAATAATACTAACTTAGTATATTTTGAACAAAAACAAAAATTATTAAAAACATTTCTATAATTTCAATAAAAAAGAACACGTCCCAATTGAAATTTATTGGACATTTTTCACTTTTGCGAAAAAGAGATAAAAATGACACTGCTTGCTATTGAAAAAAAACCTCGACCACCTCCAAATATCAGCGAAAATTATACCCTAAACTTATCATACGCTCTGGCACTTTTCATAATTTCACCCAGTAAACGCACTGCCTGCATATTTGACCATTATCTTTTTAATGCAATTTCGTAACAATAAATACAAATCAAATATAAAATCAAATTGTGTAAATATATACGGACGTATACTACGTATCGTATGTATGCTTTATTTTTCACAGACTAACAACAATATTGTTTTTACACTCCTCGAGGAGAGACTGTGTGAGTAGCAACAATGGACTGAGGCGTGGGCTTGGGTCAGAATTTATATGGCAACACTATGCAAATATTTGCAATTTATAGGCTTCATGTAATGAATAAATATTTGCCAGTCAGACAATTGTTGTTTGTCGATATTAAATTTTTAAACTAGGCAATTATGAAATTGCAAGGAACAAACTAGCTATGCATACGAAACGAACCAGCAGCACTTGTAGATATTGCAATTAAAAAAAATCTGGCATAAAGATTTAGAAGCAAGATAAACAAGAATGAACTTCAGCAAAATTTAAGCTAATTTAAGTATAAATTCAATGGCAATGTAAAAAAGGAAGCCTAACGACAGATTGCTCTAAGGTTTCTGGTGACAACATTTGGAAAGCTACACATAAAATTGAATAATAAATACTATTGATTTGACTTCCTCATAAAAGAAAATTCATAGGAAATTTCTATTTAGCTCATTTGTTTATTTCGGTTTCTTGTTATAACACATTGAACAGAATTAACCGGCCTGGAACCTCGTGCACCTACACTTTTAAAGAAGACAAGTTGTTTACAATGTGTCATTGATTTTCGTGGCTGGACACTGTTTTTATCGCGATTTCGGGTCTGTGGCAACCATTCTGAGAAAGCTTTGCAGCTCTCACCAAATGTACAAAACGTTTGCTTCAAACAATTGCTTACGAAAATTCAAAGGAATATTGATTTTTTTAAGAAAATTGAGACTCTTTAAGGTTCTCACCAAACGTACATAACGTTTTCTTTAAACAATTGCCTACGAAAGTGCAATTTACCTTTACAACCTATACGAGACTCTATATTCAGAGCCATCTATGGATTTTATTTTACAACGTGTATTGTAAAAAGAGTTTATTTAGTTGGCGTTGCCACCTGTTTGTCGTGCCGTCCATTAACATATGATTAGCTTGTTTGCTTATTTAAGTTTTTCCCAAATTTTCCCTATAGAAAATTTCTCCTACATTTTTCCATCCAGAAAATTTCTCACAAGTTTTTCTTACAGAAAATTTCTCATAAATTTTCCTTATAGAAAATTTCTCACAAATTTTCCTTATAGAAAATTTCTCACAAATTTTTCTTATAGAAAATTTCTCACAAATTTTTCTATAAAAAATTTCTCACAAATTTTCCTTATAAAAAATTTCTTCCAAATTTTTCTTGTTCGTTTATTTAAGTTTCTCCCAAAATTTCCGAAATATTTAATGATTATTTTCTTTGTTACAGGTGATTTTATAATTTTTGAAAAATGGAAAATAAAGAGTTTCGTACGGTAATTAAGCACTTTTATATGAAAGGTTATACGCCACAATTAATCAAAGATGAATTGGATTCTGTTCATGGCGATAATGCACCATCATACTCCACCGTGAAATCCTGGGTTCAACAATTTAAAATGGGTCGTTCAAGTACGGAAGATGAACAACGCTCTGGAAGACCGAAAACTGCTACTACTATTGAAAACATTAGAAAAATATTTAATGAAGTGACTAAAGATAGACGAATAAAGCTCAGAGAAGTTGCTGATATTGTTAAAATACACGAAAAACAAGTTTGGAGTATTTTACATGATGAACTCCACATGAAAAAGCTATCCGCAAGATGGGTGCCGCGTTTGTTGACTTTGCCCCAAAAAATCGTCCGTTGGACCAATTCCGAGGAGCTTTTTGCGATTTAACTCTATTGGATTAGAGTTCTTGCGCCGATTCATAACTGTTGATGAAACATGGATCCATCACTACATCCCAGAATGCAAAGAACAGTCAAAACAATGGATAGAGAAGCTGGTAAAAGTGGTCCCAAGAAGGCGAAAACTGTTAAGTCAGCAGGAAAAGTAATGGCCACAGTATTTTGGGATGCAAGGAGTATAATATTTATTGATTATCTTGAGAAAGGAAAACTATAAATAGTGAATATTATTGTGCATTATTGAATCGGTTGAGTGAAGAAATCAAGATAAAACCGCATTTAGAAAAAAAAGTTCTTTTTCATCAAGATAATGCTCCTTCACACACTGCATTTTTAACTCAACAAAAACTGGCCGAATTACGATTTGAAAATCTTATTTTTCGGATGGAATTAAAAAACTTGAAAAACGTTTGATGAAGTGCATTGAGTTGGAAGGAGATTATGTTGAAAAATAAATAATAATAATTCCAAAAAAAAACGGTTCTTTTTATGTTAGGCCAGTTACTTTTGCGGTCGCCCTCGTATAATTTAAAAAGCAGAGGTCCGAGTACTACACTTCCTGGTGGTACACCATGTCTAACACATTCTACAGTACTCCTACAGCCCTCTATTTCAACATACTGCGTTCTTCTTCGCAGATAATTGTCCAGCAAGTGAAGAGGATTTCCCACAACGCCGTAATATGGAAGTTTATGCATCAAGATATCGTGTTCGACCAAATCGAAAGCTTTAGAAAAATCATAAAAAATTCCCGCAACTCCACCGTAGCCACTGTCCAAACCATCGCACATTTTATTAATAACATTTACTTACTCGTACCACAGCTTCCTGTGTACCGCAACCCTTTTTAAATCCAAACTGCAGACTGTACATCTGATAAGTTCGCTCCAAGAAATTCGTCAACTGTTTGTGTAAAATTTTCTCAATTAGCTTGTCCATGATCGGCAGCAAAGCAAAAGGTCTATGTTTGCCAACTGTTTAGTTCCAATAATCATTTTATTTTGTTAGAATTACCGATTCTTGTTTTCTTCAGCCACAAGTGTCAGCAGTTCCCTTTACTAAAAATTAATGTGTACCCAATTAGAGTTCGGTTGTAACGATGGAATACATGGATGGTACATGCAACCACCAACATCGTTCCCAATCAACGTTCGGTTGTAACAATGGAATACATGGATAATCGGTTGGCAAAAATTCGGTTGTGGCAACAAATCTGTTCTCTGTGTGTATTTGTACTTAATTAAAACAAGTTTCATCACGAATCCAAATATGCTTGTATTTTTAAGAATTAGATAGAACCTTCTACATATTAGAATCGGCCTAGTTTTTTCTTGTTTCGGCTAGACAAATTAGCAATTTCTTAATAAAAAAATTTTTAATCGATACTCTGGTAAATTCAATGTGAATTTCTTGGTGAAATTTTTCCGGTTCTGTAATAATAATGAAAGTAGGCCTGTAGCTTTTTTTTCTTTTCTGCTAAATCAATTAGTCCCCTATTTATGTTACGGATGACTCAGTGTCTGTTATTTAGTGTGAGTGTTTGTGGTCATTCTTTTCGTTTTTTTGTATTTTTTTTTGAAAAAGTTTCTAAATGGCTTTTCTTCCATTTGGGTCGGTTACGCTTCGGCGGGAATTATCTAAACTGTTTCCATGTAAAGGTGTTAACAAGTTGCAAAAACCAAACTGGGCTTTCACCGGGGAGTACGCGCGCGTGGAGTAGGGAGCAGCACTTCGTAACAAACGGCTCACCTCCATCATGGTCGTCGTCATCATTGTCAGGGGTAACATCGCCTTAGATATCATCATGAAAAGAAAACATTTTTTTCATCTAAGTCGAAATAAAATGCAAATTAATAAAATTAACGAATGTGGGAGTTCCATTTCAAGACAACGCCATGACACTGTTGACGATTTATTTTTTTCTTTCGTTTTGCATCTCAAACTGAAAATCTGTGAATGTAAACTCCGGCGTTTGAGGGGGCGCCGTAAATTTGTACTCTGCTATGCTTGTCTCAAGCAGTTGGTCTTTTTTAGTGTTTGTGCTGTTGTTTTTATATAAGATTAGCTTTTAAATAATTAACACTTTAACATGAGATAATTAAAGTTATACGACACTCAACCCCAAACTACCGGTGTAGTTTATTATAATGAATGTATCGCATTGTTTTGAAGATTAAGGTGAACAACCCGGTACTAGCTACATATTTTTTTCACGACTACATACATTTCAGTGTGTGTACTTTGAAACTCTATACATCTCCCTCTGTCACGGACCCTGCAAATAGTTTTCTTTAATCCCTTACAATTTATGCTTAGTTAACATTTCTATTAGAATCAAATTAAAATCTTCCACTTGATAGGTTAAAGACAAATTCCCTTTCCGCATTTTTTTCATCTCTCTTACCCCTTGCTTTGTGTTAGGAATTTCATTACATCGGGGTCTTTTTTTGCCCTGTCCTATATATTCCCTTTGAAAATTATTTTCCATCAGCTTCTGTTATTGACGTTCAATTAATTATAATCATATTATGCTGTAGTATTCAAAGGCATCGGTTTTTTTTCTCGCCCAACTGCTGCTCTTAGTTTAAACTGCATTTCATTTTGAGATTATTTACTTGAATTACAGTTTCGTTTTTTTTTCGTGATTGTATAACAATTACAAATAGTGATTTAATTAAATTATATTGTATAAAAATATTAATATATAATTTAATACAATATACTCGTACATGGCAATGCTGTGATGGATTTTTTGTTTAAAGAGATTATGATGTCATTGTTTAAAAAAAATTATTGTGATTAAAGCGTTGGCTTTTGTAAACGAAACTCTGCGTGACACAAATTTGTTAGACAAACGAGATTTTAGTGGAATATGTTTTTTTATGCGACATTTTTGTTAGAGAAATAAATATTAGTTTACAAAAAAAAATAGACTAGCAGAAATTTATATAAAATACAAAATTCTAAAAAAAATATTGAGTGGTAATGCAAATATTTAAATAAATTCGCATTAATTTGTTTTATGGCTTTAAGTTCATATATAGAAAACCTCACATGCAGCGGCTGTGGAAAACCTAGCAGAAACTTGATGAGTGCAACTCATTACCACGTAGTGGCATCTTATTACTCGCTGCAGGAGTTCTAAGCAAAAAGTAATGACTTTCTTATCAAAGTATAAATAAAAATGTATTTGTTGTTTTACTTTTCGAAACCGTGGCATTTTCTCTATTTCTATTTCTAGCTCTTATTGAACTAGTTTAAATACAGGGTGGCGCACGAATCATACAACAAAAAGAGCACATAAAAACGTTTTTTCTGTATGAGCCATCAGCGTTTTCTTTATTTTATTTGAAAAATTAGTGTTTAGATTTAATAAGATGAATGAATGGAATACTGAAAAAAGGATTTGGATAGTGTAGCGGTACCAGTGCTGTCCTGCATTTCCGTCCAAAGGAAAATTGGCGGGAGTTTGGCGGAACTCCCCCAAGTAGATGGACGATTATAAGGCTGGTTGTTGTTATTGTAACAGTAATATATTTTGTTTTGAATTACTTGAATTCATATAGGGGATCAGCTTCGCTAACCAGGTGGAGGTAACGCATCATTTGCACAGATTGTGTCCACACGCAGAGAAAAAATGTGGTTACTTTATGGTCACGACAACAATAATATGTTCTTCGCAATAAAAGTATGTTCGTCGCAACCATAGTACTGTTTTTTAAATTTAATTTTGACAATAGTACGGTTGCCGCAATATTGATATTGTTGATATGTAGTAATAGCATTATTGCCAAATTTAAAAATTAAAATCTGGTTGTAGCAACAATTTAAATATGGTTGGTGCAACAAATAGTATGATTACGGCAATCATACTGTATGTAATTTTTCTTCATTTAAAAATGATTTTTAGAAAAATGTTTTTTTTAAGGATCTAATGCAATAGTAGGACTTTTTATATGGAAATTGAAATTTTTCAAACAAACTGCTTTGGCTTTGTTTAACTAAAATATTTTTTATAAAACCGCTTAAGTTTTATAAACTGATTTTTTCTACTGTTAAATAAATAACTCCAATTATTTTGAATTTAATGCACTTTTAAATAATTTTCATAGTTTAAATCTATTATTGACAACTTAAACCAATTCTAATAAATAAGTTTGGGGATCAGTGTATAAATGCGTGTGATCATAACATGGTTGCGTGTAAATCATACTATAGTTGTGAGGATAGTACTATGGGTGTACGAGAAACATACTATGGTTGTGAGGATCATAATATGGTTGTGGAGATCATATTATGGTTGAGTGTGAATAATAATATGGTTGTGGGGATCATAGTTTGGTTCTGCGGATCATAGTATGGTTGTATTTGTTGTGAGAATCATAATATGGTTGTGGAGATCATAGTATGGTAATGTGTGAATCATGCTATTGTTGTGAGGATTATAGTATAGTTGTGAGGATCATAGTATGGCTGTATTTGCATCATACTATTGTTGTGAGGATCATAGTATTTTTGTACCACAACAATAGTATGATGCTCTCGGAATATTATTATCCCAACCATACTATTTTTCTACGTGCACAGAGACCTGGAGGTCAGCTAAGTGGGCTTGTCCGGAAAATTGAAGTGGTGCAGCACATCATGTGGTCAATGATGGCAGGCCGGACAAACATTCGGAACGTTAGCATCAACTCGTGCCCAATACGAACTGAGGCGGCTGCACCATCGAGATCTAAGCCTAGGCAGAACCTCGCGCGTCTGCCAAGTTAGCGTCTTCTCCCTGGTGAAATCTCCGGGGCACTATATTCACGCTATAGCTGGATACTCCCCTAGCACTATATTCACGCTATAGCTGGATACTGCGGCTGTGACTTCATCAGCGTGAATGTCGTTCAGGCCTGCCTGATAGTTTCGATGATCTTAAGGATCTCTCTTGCACCGCTGGATCTCCCTCTCTAGTTCATAAAGATCGTACCTGATCAGCCTGGCCAGAGGCATCCTGTGGTGGTTGGGATGACTACTGCTAAGCAGCTAAGACAGCTAAGCAGATACTGCTTAGACAACAAGAAATTGTGTCTGCGCACGTGAAGGACCTTCGTCTCTTCAAGAAGACATAAGAAGACACCCTGTTGTGGGTCTCAGGGCGGCGTTCTGGCAAGTCTGAATTTTCTTCTACGTACTCACATTCGCCGACCACACCGTTCGCTACAGACCGACCTATCGTTTTGTAAAAGGTCACCAAGGTTCCTTTGTCGACTCCCCAAGTACTGCCGCCAAGTGACTTGAGGACCTTGTTTGCACTTTTGAGCTAATTGCAGATAGCTGTAGTATGTGCAGAGCATCGAATAAGGCTGTCCAATGTGACCCTAAGTATAATGGGGTAGTTGGTAGTCGGGATGTTGAAGTCATCTTCTTTCCCATTAAGTGACAACCGCACCTCTGCGATTCATGCTTGGCAGTCCTGCATTTCCGTTCAAAAGGAGTTTAGGCGGGAGTTTAGCAGAACTCCCCCGAATAGATAGACCATTATGAGGCTAGTCAACAAGTTTGCTGAATCTGGAAGCATTGCACAAAGACCGTACCATCGCGATCGCGATGCTTGGGTTCAAGAATCCATCGCGGCGGTATCAGCGTCTATTCAATTAAATCTAAAAATCTACTAAAGGGTGGTCCAATCGTAATGCACGGTGTTAATTGAGAGGCAAACCTATGCGGCAAGTGTTTTACCCAACATAAATTGACATTTCTTTGTGTCATGTTTGACAAATTCAACACGATTCAGTTCAATCGCTCACATAAAGGAGAGGTACACAACTAAGCAGCGCGTTAAGATTGTTGATGCCTTTTACGAAATTGGGCGCTCAAATTGAAATGCATTTCGCGCACTTTGTAATTTTTTTGGTCAACATATTCGATTAAATTTATGCACAGTGGATTCTTCAACAAGCTGAATTGCCGCATTCAGGCAAATGAGAATCCATGAGAGATTGTTGAAAAGCTGTTGGTGCGGTTTACGGTCTGACGGCGTCATTGGTCCGTACTTCTTTGAAAATGAGCTCGGCCAGCAGTTACCGTGTATGGTGTTCGCTATCGCGAGATAATAATTGACTACTAGTGGCCAGAAATTGAGCATATGGACCTGGACGATATGAGGTTCCAACAGGACGGTGCCACTTGCCACACAGCCAACGATACAATGGCTTTTGCGATACAAATTTAATGGCCGTGCTATCTCACGACGTGGCGATGTTAATTGGCCGCCACGATCATGTGATTAGACACTGTTGAACTTCCTTCTTTGGGGATATTAAAAAGAAAAAGTGTCTGTCAATAAGCAAAGAACAATCAAAGAGCTAAGGAATGGACAAATTCACGGCGTCAACAACATTGAACCTTCATTTTGTCTCCGAGTCATTGAAAATATTAACCATTGGAGAGAGATATACATAATTGTCCTAGATTTTTCTATTATAATTAAATACATTTTAAGATAATTCTCTAAAAACTTTTTGTTTTATTTACAAAAAATACCGTGCGTTTTAGTTGGACCACTTCTTATATCGACGCAAATTTTAAAACAGAGTTTTTTGGTACAGCAGTTTTTCCTTTTTCTAGTTAATTTGGACATCATTGCCTTTCTTGTTTAACCTCTTTTTCGTATAATGTGAATTAATATATCATTTTCTCTTTTTTTATTGATACAATTCACCTAATGGGAAATGGGTGTGGGTGGCCAATTAGAGAAATCGATGTTGTAATGGCCCCACAAATTATCGACAGAAGCGAAACAAAAAATAATACCTGAATAAATGTGTTAATATTTAAACGAACATGTTTGCTGCCAATGGTAGTTTATGAATGTTTCTAAAAACAAGCGATTATTATAAATTATCTAACCATAAATTTTGCAAAAAAAAAAACCTCAAACCGAAGCGAACATTAAATAAAAGCATCGTTGGGCCAAACGAAACCAAGCGCTTCACCAAAATTGGCAGCAATGAAATAGCGCTTTTTGAAAATCAAATAAATGCAACAATGAATTATTATTATTTGAATATTTTTCATTTCAGATTTTGCCTTTGCGCTCTTCCCAAATGTGTTACTTTTATGGTTGGCCCGCGCTTAAATGGTTTTCAGATACAAACAGTTAAACTACTCAAAGAAAAAAGTAAATCTCAAAACAAATATTTAAGTTACAGATTAGCGCAAAACAGTTTGAAAAACTCAAAGAAGCTGCTGCGAAAGACTTTCACTTCATTTGCTTTTATGGCGCGCGGTAAACATTTGCGGGACTAGCGAGGCCTGGTCAGACCGCCGCGGCGGTGGAATGGAAGTATTAAAATATAGCGCCAAAAAAATATGATTAACACCATCTCTACCTGCCACCACCGCAGCCGCAGTTCAGCGCCATCAACCGTTAAGGTTTCTTGGCCATAATGAGTTATGGTCTTATTTATTGTCTGTCCATTATAAATTATTTGTTTTCGTACGAATAAAACTAGATTATGATATGTTTTTGGTGTTCGTTTTCGGTCTTAGAGGGGAGGGAAGGTTTATTCATTTCTATTTTAAAACAAAACTCTTGCACATTTTAGGAGCTGTGAATGAAAAGTGAAATGTGTTTTTATTTTGTCTGCTTTGCACTGCCATCAACCACTTATTCGTTCACTACACTCCACTCTACTCATCATCATGGTCATTATCTTCTTGGACGCAGCCATCTTCATTATCATCTTCATAACCATCATTGTAGCCGTCATGATAATGGACTTACGAAAAGTGAAAAATATAAGTCATGTCTTTAATGGTCAATTAGCATGATTATGGCCAAAAATGTACAAAAAAAAAATGTTATGCGAATTTTGCCTTGGTGCTGATTTTTCTCTGGTGCTTTTTCTTCTTGAGAAGAAAGCGAAGACAAAATTCCGTTTTTCTTCCATACTTATTAATTAAGAGGAAATTAAATAATAAAACGGACAAATTTACGGTAATAAAGAATTATAACGAAATTAAAAACAAAAACTTTTTTTTTGAAATAAAAATTAATAAGAAAAGTTAATTAAAAGAAGTATTCACTCTTAAAATAAAGTAGCAAGAAATTTAGTTTAAACATTTGAAAAACTAATGTAAAGGCTTTGTGAGGCTTAAGTTTGTCTGGAGTTGAATAGACCTCCGAGGGACTGTGAACTTAAAAAGCCAAATCATTAATTAAAGATTTTGAAAAGAAAAAAATGTAATTAACAACTGATGTGGTAAATAAGGAAATTCGATAAATGGCATTGGTTGACTCAAAAAAAGTTTTAGTCATATACTCGTAGTAGCAGGTACACGTTATGCTTTAAAAAATCTAAAATAATCTTTAGTAATATGAGGAGATAAAGGGTTTTTTTAGCGTGTGGTTTTCAAGAAGAAATAAAACGGATATCCTTTAATGTTATATACAAGAATATAATAAAGATAAGGGTCTTTATTATATGGCCGCCGCGGCTGGCTCGAATAAATTCCTTAATTTAGTACCAGTTTTTGCAGTATGTGGGGTCGTATACAATTACGCCGAATATTCTCCTCCAAGGTGTCAATTGTGTCGGGCTTATCTTCGTAGACAAGCGACTTTACATAACCCCACAACAAATAGTCCAGCGGTGTTAAATCGAACGATCTTGGAGGCCATGTCACAGGCCCAAGACGCGATTTAATGCGCTCACCAAAAGTTGCCTTCAATAAATTGATTTTTTCGTTGCCGTTATGACATGTAGCGCCGTCTTGTTAGAACCAAAGGTCGTCCACATCAACATCCTCCAGTTTAGGCATGAAAACTTAATTGATCATGGCTCTATAGCGTTCCCCAAGTGACAGCAAGTAACAGCTGTCACAAAGACCAACTCCGAAAAAAGTGTGGCCAGATTGAAAACCACACGTCTTAAAAAACACCCTTCATAAGCAAAACTTAATTTGATTATTTTTGGATTTTTTTTAAACAAATAAGTGAATGGTTTTGCAAACAATTATTTTAATTTATAGAAATTGAGTTATAAACAAAATAAGGAGCCAGCACAGCTCATTAATATGTTACTATTTGTATAACCAGGTAATGACCTCTCATTACCTTTTGTTTTATTTTAAAACCAAGAATATGTGCTTGCAGATTAGATACGACTATATAAGTATCAAACATAAAATACTAACTTGGCTGTACATGCATTCTAGCAAAAACTCAGTAAGTAGAATTCATTACCATTTGCTTTACCAGGTAATGATCTCGCATTACCCTTGAAACCAAAATTAAGTGCTAATAATAGATTAGAAACGAATATAGCAAAATAATTATACTAACTTGGCTGTAGTTGCATTCCTGCAAAAACTTAGTAAGAAAAATTCATTACCACTTGCTTTACCAAGTAATGATTTCGCATTACTATTGAAAAGTGTTTGCTAATAATAGATGAAATACGAATATATCGATGATAAAATACTAACTTGACTGCAGTTGCATTACTGCAAAAACTCAGTAAGTACCACACGTTACTATTGGATTTACCAGGTAATTATCTCACATTACCCTTGAAACCAAAAATAAGTGCTTGCTAATAATAGCTTAGATACTAATATATCAAAGATACAAAAACTAACTTCGCTGTAGTTGCATTTCTGCAAAAACTCAGTAAGTACAATTCATTACCATTTGTTTTACCAGGTAATGATCTCGCTTGACCATTGAAACCAAAAAAGGTGCTTGACGGTAATATATTACAAACGAATTCATCGAAATTAAAATACTAACTTGGCTGTAGTTGCATTTCTGCAAAAACTAAGTAAGTACAATTCATTACCATTTGCTTTACCAGGTAATGATCTCGCTTGACCATTGAAACTAAAAAAGGTGCTTGACGGTAATATATTACAAACGAATTCATCGAAATTAAAATACTAACTTGGCTGTAGTTGCATTTCTGCAAAAACTCAGTAGGTACATTTATCACCATTTGTTTACCAGGTAATGATCTCTCATTACGCATTGCATTATTTTAAAACCAAATATCAGTGTTTCTATAAAATAGATATAAAATGAACAAATCAGTATAATGTGTGGCTGTAATTGTATGAAAATGCCAATCTCTACTAAATCACTTTTTTATTACTCAGTTCTCTCTCGCCCTCTGCCTGATTTTTCTCTCTCTTTCTCACTCCTATGCTCTTTCTCGCCCACTCACTACTGAATATAAAGCTTCGCGTATGCTTGCAGAAAAGTACTTATTCCAAGACTTATTGTATGCGTGTGCAGAAGAGCTTTTTTTAAATGACATCACCGTGTAAAAGTTATTCGATACGGATCCTATATAAATGGCTTACTTTTAATGCTTTTCAGGACTATTTTCTTTTAAATTTACCCACTCATTTTCACTAAGACTGACTAAAGAATACTGATGATATACAAATTGAAATGTGGTCAGAGTGCTTAGTCGCTAAACTAATAAAATATTAAGCAATTCGAATAATGATTAATATTTGTCTCCAATCAGAAAATTTTTAGATTCTGAAGTATGCATAATTGGAAAATCATCCTAAGTTAACATCGCCCATGTTCCATAGGCCTCAGGGACGCAAAAAAAATAAAATTTCTCAACCAGCGATATAGGGCGCTCCATAAGCCATAAACTTCCGTCACTCTGACATGATTTACCAGTGCCCAAAAAATGTCTTCTTCAAATAGGGAACCCAAATGAAATAAAATTAACTCAGGAATGCAGAATCACTATTTTACTTCAAAGAGCGATGTCAATACTACTTTTGTGCTACTGCAGCTTAATCATAGTACCGGCCGCAAATATGAACCGATCATGACCAGCCTAGCACGTTAGATCCAAGACCGAATTGGTCCATAATAATAGTTACGACATTATAAGACCATCTTTCTTGATTTTAGAACCTGTAGCTCTAGAAGCTGCTTATTAAATACGATTCTGACAAAATTTCGTAGAGCACTATGAACGACCAGTGATCTTCTCCGACGAAATTAGTCAATATTGGTCCATCGTTTCAATAGCCTACACACAGAGGTCCTTTCCGAAATGAGAACCTGCCGCGGTCATTGCCTACTATTACATATGATCTTGCCTAAATTAAGCATAGTCCGTTGTGAGAAATCCAGTCATGGTTAAATTGGACTATCCCGGTCGATAATTTTTTAACATAGCCATACACTTAAGGACTGAACTTAGATCCTGCTGCTATTGAATCAACAAATTAGTTACCATACGAGTTAGCTCAAATTTTGCATGGTACGCAAGGAGCAGAGCGACTGATAAAATGGGGTTGTAAGCCGTCGTAGTGTGCGGTACGTATGCGCGCCAAGCATGCAAGTAAACACAGGTTCAAATCTAGTTAAGAACATTTAACATTTTTTTACGTCTTCTTTCCATCTTGTAAAGTAAATAACGAGTAAAAGATTAAACTTTAAGTCATGTAAAAACTTAAAATCATGTCAATTCCCTTGCGAATCCCATTATCAACTTATTTTTGAGATCTAGCTGAACTTATTTAATTTGGAGTACATGAGGTGAAAAGTCCTCCTCTTTAGTTCCTATTTTGGTAAAAACTTATGTTAAAGTTCGTAGAAGAAAATTTGATTTACTTGCTAAATTTTAAGGGAGCTTACACAGAGGTCGAATACAAAATAATAAATCATAGATTCTAAGCATATTCAGCTTCACCTTAGAAGATACAAACTTATGTGCAGAATCAAAATACTACTTTATATAGTGGTTCTTGATCTCGTATTTATGTAATCTTACCCATTTTTATAAACAATATTCAAACTTTGAGGGCACACATACCTGAAACAACAAAAGATATTGTAAATTAGTAATCACAATTTTAAGCAAACATATTTTTTATTGAAAAAAGTTTTTAATTTATATTATTTTTTAAAAAAAATCAAAATTGTAAAAAAAAATTAAATTTTTTGCAGTGACTAGGTCTATATTTTGACCTTCCTAGAAATATGGAAAAAATAGGATAGTATATTTATTGAAATTATGATCTGTATGTGGAACACCCAACGTGAGAGAGCTTAAAAACAGTTGGGAAACAGGTCAACACTACGGGCGGTTCGGAAACTTCTTAGCCTAGCACAAAAAGCGCGGTATAAATAGAAAAAAGTTAAGTGTTTTGGAAACTTCCATCTCTGCTACGAACACATGTTAAATTGTGTTTCGATCTGGCAACTCCTTCATATAGAAACAGGTGTTCACAAAAGACGCATCCGCGATTTTTTTACAATGGAAAAATTAGAAATGCGTGGTGTCATTAAACATTTACATAAAAAAGTTTATCGGGTCAAGAAATTCATAATGATATGGTGAATGTGTTAGGTGAAAGTGCTCCTTCATATGCAACAGTAAAAATTTGGGTTGCTGAATTTAAATGTGGTCGTACTAGCATTGAAGACGAACCACATAGTGAACGTCCACAAACAGATACAACAACAACAGAAATTGTAGCCAAAGTGCATGATATGGTATTAAATGATCGACGAATAAAAGTGCGTGAAATAGCTATTATCATGGGCATCTCAAATGATCGAGTCCATTTAATTTTGCATGAAGAACTACAGATGAAAAAGCTTTCTGCAAGATGGGTGCCGCACTTGTTAACAGTCGACCAAAAACGCATAAAAATGAACATTTCTCAAGCTTGTTTGGATCGTTTTCAGCGAAATAAAATGGATTTTAAGCGTCGTTTCATAACTGTTGATGAGACATGGATCCACCACTATACTCCAGAGACAAAAGAACAATCCAAACAATGGACTGAAGCTGGAGGAAGTGCCTCAAAGAAGGCAAAAACAATTCAATCGGCTGGTAAGGTTATGGCAACGGTTTTTTGGGACTTCAAAGGTATTTTATTGATTGACTATCTGCAAAAGGGTAAAACAATAAATTCAGAGTACTATTGCAACCTTTTAGATCAATTAAATGTACAAATTCGAGAAAAACGTCCTGGCTTACAACACAAAAAAATAATTTTTCATCAAGACAACGCACCAGCGCACAAGAGTGTTTTAACAATGGCTAGAATCAACGAATTAAAGTACGAGTTGCTTGACCACCCACCTTATTCTCCTGATTTAGCTCCCAGTGACTTTTACCGGTTCCCAAATCTAAAAAAATTCCTTGCTGGCAAGCGTTTTACCTCAAATGAAGATGCAATTACAGTTGTAAACCACTATTTTGAAGACCTTGAGGAAAACTATTTTAATCAAGGGATAGAATTGCTAGATAGCGTTGGACTAAGTGTATTGAAGTTTCAGGAGATTATATTGAAAAATAAAAATATTTTTGAAAAACTATCTATTCTCTTTCATTGATAGGCTAAGAACTTTCCGAACCGCCCTCTATTAACAGGTGGTAAACCTGAGAGAGAAGGAGGATCATCTACACAAAACCTTCCAGGATGCCTTCTCAAGAAGCTGCGAGACATGTTGTTTGCATACAACTTTCATGTTTAATTATCACAAGTCTAGATTGCATAAATATGCCTTCCCTGCTCCCCTCTATTAAAACGCTTTTTAAAATAAAATCTTGAAATATTTTCCTGGATCTTATGACTATGAAGGAGTAAAAACCTAACTCGCGGTAGGGTTTATACTGAAATATTATTTCACGGACTGAATAGAAAAATATTTGGTGAAAACTGGGGACTAGCGTAAGCATTCTAGGAGGCTAACGGATTAGAAGGAAGTACGTCAGGTGTCGTCTGAAAAGTAATACAGGGGGCTCAAAAGGTTATGTTAATTTACAAATCATTGTACTACGACTTTGAAGAGAAACGAAACAAGAATTTGTGCGAGATCATTTTTTATTTGACATTCTGAATTTGGAGGGCAATAACGAGTGGCTACTGGATGGTTTTGGACAAAATGTATTTCATAAATATTTGTCCTTTGGTAAATGAAACTATTTGGAAATTTTGTCACTAGTATATTCAAAGAAGCTGTAGATTGTTCTGTTGTAACCTTATTAAAATGTCATTGACATAATTTTTACCTTTTTCCAAAGGTAGCTACGGTGAAACTATAAGCCATTTCCTTTACCGAGACATGAATCAATATAGCAAAAGAGAATTAAGCCATGCCATCAAAGACCCACTTAAACTTATTTTACATTTAAGCCGCCACTTCCTTCTCATACCCCTCGCAATACAATCCAGCACTTACTTCACTGATTAATACGAAAGCACTTATAAAGAGTAACCAAGACAAAAAATGCAAAATCATCTTGAACTGATTAACAATGCATACGAGATTCGAGATACAAGATACGGCTGGCTGGCTGGCTGGCTGGACGACGGTTACAAAGTGAGTGTAGCAAATAATACATTTTCAGAAATCAATCCATCAAATTAAATCTTTAGAACATAATGAATGAAAAAGATAGGAATTAAGGTATGTATGTATAAGAAATTATTTATGTAAGTAGCCAAGTACTTGGACTTCTTCATGATTGTAAAAGTTGTGATGACTTTCAAGTGATATCGAAATGAAATGAAATTCAATACAAGAGAAAAGAATATGTAAGCACCTGTTGTATGAAGGTATTTACGAAAACAATGTAGAGGGAAGGTAAAGGAAATTTCAAAAGGTATGGGAAAGCAAAGACCATTGTGGAGTGTATAATTTAGAAGAAATTTCTTGTTTTATTAAAAAGATATATGAGAAACAATGACTACTAAAGTTGAAATTTGTTTTATTTCAATGTTAAAAAATAGAAAAAATTTCGATAAATCTATAAGTACATTTTAAAAATTTAAGAATTCAATTTAAATATTGTAAATTTAAAAATTTAAATATATTTTTTATTTTATTTAAAAGATATAGGGAAACAACGAGTACTAGAAGTCCTATAGTTGAAATTTGTTTTATTTCAATGCAAAAAATAGAAAATTTGCCGGTAAATTTAAAATTAACGTTTTGAAATTTTAAAATATATTTTAGGTTTTAAAATTTAAAAATTCATTTTAAAATTTAAAAATTGTTTCCTAAACTTGGGATGAAATCGCAACAAATTTTACAACGCTGGGTGCAAAGCAAAATTAAAAATGTAAACAAAGTACCGCTATTTTTCATTTACCACATGTTTTGTGATATTGCTATTTGATTTTTGCTGAAGTTAATCATTTATTTTGTTTGCAATGTCGTCAAAAGAAGAACAACGTCGAAAAACCATTTGTAATTTTTTCGACCATCATCCTGATTGGAAGAAGTCCGATATCGTTTCTCATTTTGTAGAGCAAGGAGAAAATCGAAGTTCGGTATATACATAGAACACTGGCGATGTATGAGAAAAGACAAACAACAGAAAGAAAACGTAGTTCTGGAAAAAAGTGTAGTTTGAACGACTCTTCTATGAGAAGCCGACTTCGAAAAATTACCGATGGTAAAGTCGCTAAATCCTATAGGGAGCTTGGGAAAAAGTTCCAATGTGACGGAAAAACAGTGAAAGTATCTGAGTGATATGGGAATTCAGAGAAAGTCCAGAAAAAACAAGGCAAAAGCGTCAGAAGCTCAAGAAGTTACCCAAAAGTCTCGACTTAGAAGTTTGTTCAAAAATACATTCAAAGCCAAGAGCGACATTGTATGCATCATGGACGATGAGTCATATTTCACATTGGATGGAAACGAATGGCAAGGAAAACATTTTTTGAAGGAAAAAAATACGTAGAATATAAAATAAAGTATGTGGAGCATTCAAAATTTCCTAAAAAAGTTTTATTGTGGCTTGCAATTAGTCAGCATGGAATGTCAGAACCAGTTTTTTTTGAGTCCGGTTTGGCCGTAATTTCTGCTTACCAAAAGTTGAAGAATTTATGAATAAGAAGCATAGAAACTTAAATGTAATCTTCTGGCCCGACTTAGCATCAAGTCATTACGCCAAGAAGACATTGGAAGCCATGAACACCCTTCAAATTCCATATGTATGTAAAGAAGAAAATCCATCCAATGTACCCCAATTACGCTCAATTGATGATTTTTGGGCAAATTTAAAACGAAAAGTATATGCAAATAACTTCAGACCCAAAACTACCAAAAATTTGATTCAAAAAATTCGAAAGGAGCTTCAAAACATGCCAACATCGACATTTTCAACAGCCATGGAAAAAGTTCCTCAAAATTGGCGCAAAGCAGCTCGAATGGGACCAAACATTTTTTTACATTAAACTAGTACAATGTATTATCCTAAAAAAAATTGAAATAAAATTTTTGTTTTTGTTTAAAAGAAAAAAAAAATGTTTTTTTTTGTTGCGATTTCATTCCGCATACGTTACTAGTAGTTATGAAATGGTTGCAATTCTTACTAGCATTTTAACATTTATTCTATGGAAATATTCATTTAACGCCAAAAAACCGTATAAAAAAGTCAAAGGTCATAAATTTACCTAAATTATGGCACACTTTAGGTTATGTGCCGTCACCATAATGTACAGCCAACTGATTGTCATATAAACAAACATATTTCTAATGTATGAATATTGGGTAAAAATGCTCGACTTTTGTTGTAAATATTCTAGACAGTTTTAGTTGGAAGAATTTATTTTTTGTCTTATTTGGCGGTATTCACTTTAAATGTCATACCTTCGTCAATAGGTGGACATTAAGGTGGGTTTGATAAGTTGTCTACCACTTGGATGGAACTACAAAAAAAAACAAAAAAACCCTTGAACGACCATAGAGCAAACAAGGTAGACGACTCGGTGCAAATGATTTTGAACGTTACTTCGCCGCCGCACAGTGCTCTGGGATTGATTTCCAAATTCTAGAACTTTTGATCTAGTAAATATTTTTCAATTCTGTAAAAGGGAAACTGTAGCCAAGAAGTTAGGGTTTATTTTGATCGATTAACATTTAAAATCGGGCTGTTGGGAATATTTTAGAAATTAGCCTTAAGTTGACTACTTTTCGTAGTTTCCGATTTATGAAAAAGTAAAATCTTTTTTTCGTTGTTAGTTGTAAGTAATTGTTATATTTTATAAAACGCGCAAATTTTTTTTTTCTTTCCTTATTGCTGATTTTCACTTATTGCAAGTTTGAAAATTTAAAAAGTAAGTTTTAATTTTTCGTCTTTATCGAACTGTATATATTTTAAGAGCTTAGGGATTCGAAATTGAACTTTTTTTTGCGAAAAAAAATCGGCTAATTTGTAATTGTAAAATAAAAAATATTAACAAATTGAAATAAGCGTTTCGTCGTAAATTATGAACAGAAAATGGGCTTAAAATTTTAAAAGGATCTTTGTAGTATTTTCGTTATTATGAATGACGACTTTAAAAACGTGACTTGTGGGATGGCAGTCATGTTTTTTTGTTTCTTTTTTTATTTAAGACCAACCCTCAGGGGACGTCGCCTAAATACTCGTATGCACTGCATTGTGTCGGCTACAGGAAGATAGGTTAGGAAGAGAAGGAAAATGTTGGTCAACATTTGTTCATATCGTACGTAGCAGGAAAGACCTCTGCGGAAAGTCTGTTCCACATACGCACAACACGGCTTAAAGTCTCTTTGTAATGCGTCGTGTGATCAGTAGGCCAATCTATAAGCAATGGATCAGGTGATACGAGCGAACATTCTGACCTCCGGGATGAGGTCACTTTCTTAGAAGTTCATATAAGAACGAAGTCTCTTTGTAATGCGTCGTGTGATCAGTAGGTCAATCTATAACGAATGGATCAGGTGATACGAGCGAACATTCTGACCTCCGGGATGAGGTCACTTTCTTAGAAGTGCATATCCCTTTAAAGTGCCTGTGAAGGAGTGATAAGCAACTAACATTCTGCCGATGCTCGAGAGAAGCAACAGAGTTGGCTACCCTGCTATCTCCAACAAGCCTCAGCGCCCTCCCTTGTACACGGTCGAGAAACTCCAAAGAAGACCTTGAAGCGACAGCACCGATGTTAGAGTTTTACTCCAATTATGGTCGAAGATGTTGAGAAAGTCGGAGGAAGTGATGTACAGTCAACAAACGGAAACGTGAACATACACGTAGAAAAAAATATGTTTGGGATAACAATATTGGAAGAGCATCATACTGTTGTTGGGTATATGGTTGTGGTACAACATTATTATGATCCTCACAACAAAAGTATGATTCGAATACAACCATGCTATAATCCTTACAACCATACTATGATCCTGACAACAATAGTACGACTCACACATAATCGTACTATGATCCCCACAGCCACACTCAACAATACTATGATCCCCACAACCACACTTAACCACACTACCGTATTATGATCCTTGCAACCATAGTTTTACATATAACCTTAGTCTGATTTACACGCAACCATGTTATGATCCCTACAATCATAGTATGATCACACACAATTTTACTATGTCCCCCAAATTATTTATCAGAATTGGGTTAAATTGTCAACAATAGATTTAAATTATAAAAATTATTTAAAAATACATTAAATTCAAAATAATAGGAGCGACTTATTTAACAGTAGAAAAAAATCAGTTTAAAAATCGTAAGCGTTTTTTTCAAAATAATTTAGTTCAACAAAGCCAAATCAGTTTGTTTGAACAATTTCAATTTCCATATAAAAAGTCCTACTATTGCTTGCATTAGATCCGCAACAATAACATTGAAATGTTACAATCAAACAGTATGATTGCCGTAATCATATTATAGTTAACATAAAACCCAAAAAACCATACTTTTGTCGCACCATATTTAAATTGTTGCTACAACCATATTTTTATTTTTAAATTTGCAATAATACTATTGTTACTTTTTAACAATATTTATATTGCGGCAATCATACTATTGTCAAAATTCAATTTCGAAAACAATACAATGGTTGCGACGAACATACTTATATTGCGGAGAACATATAATTATTGCCGTGACCATATAGTAACCATATTTTTTCTCTGCGTGTACTAAAACACGAACGATGGAGAAACATGAGCACCATATTCTTGTCATTACAACTATTTTGGACAACGAAATTTAGTTTTTCTTTGTTCAAAAATAATTTTTTGAAGTATTACTTTTTTTATTCAATAATATGTTTGTTTTTTAGTTACTGGGTATTGAATTTATTAACAGAAGTTTACTTCAGTGAAAAATCAGCTCTATCTTGCTCGAAAATTTCAGGGCCCTCAACAATAAATAGCTCGCGGTTTCCGCGAGTTGACTGTATTTATTGCATCGCTTTAAAAAGCCCAAGAACTTGAATGCTTTTTTTGACATTTCAAGAGCATGACCCAGTCTAATAAACTCATGAATTGTTCTCTCGTCATTTTGATGTTAGGATCACGACAAAGTGTCACAGTGGCATGAACATATTTGTTGTCATTTGCCTGTCTGCTCTGACAGCTGGCTAAGAAGCCACTCTTAGAGCCACGGCCAGGTAGTGTGAGCTTGCTATCAAAGCCATTAAACAAAGTCAATCGCTTTTCGGTTCAATGTACGCACATACTCGTACACAGCAACACATTCGAATAAGTACACACAAGAACAAACAGCAGCACTAGCTTCAAACAAATGTTTCTTTAAGCTACATTTGTTTGCTTGATTCAATGGGATGTCTATTTTGTTTTGTGTTTCTTTGGAAACTCATGCTCAGTCGCACTTGCTTCAATAGCGAGTGTGTGACTGATTAACGATTTATAGCATTAGAACATAAATCTAGATACGTTCTACATATTTCTCTTGTTGTTATTGTTGTCTTAGATACGTTTTTTTGGGAGAGTGGAGGGGGGTAGTTTCATTTATTAGTTCATTCTCCGCTTTTGTTTCATTCTTTCTGTCTTGTTTTGTGCCGTACGTGCTGCTCTAGATTTGCTTCAATCAGTCAAACAAAAATGGTTAAAATACTCGTTATTTCGTTCTTTGTCTTGGTAGATCAACATGAAGGTTTGTCTTTGACTTTTCCTTTTCTTCGTTTTTCTTCGTTGTTGGTTAACGGATTAGACCCTACTCGGGGCACGTAGTTGAGACATTTTTAAAATCTTTGTTGAAATGTTATGAAATCTTGCCAGCTTCAGGTTGGTTGGCATTTATCTGCCTCTGTTAGGGTGACAGGATACATTTGTCTTTCACATAAGCAACAAAAGAAAATCAAAAAACAAAAATAGAAAAAGATTGTTCAAGGACAAGGGTTATCAATAGTAATTGGTCGAAGAACCCATCAATCAAGGCGTCTGCAGAATGTAAAAAAAATGTGTTTGCCTTAAATTGATCAGAAAAATTAACATTTTACAAATATATTTTTTATACCCTAGAAGGGTATAAGGGTGGAGGCTATACACGACGGAAAACTCGGTGCCGAAAAATGCTTGATGTTCCTACCCAGGTTTTATGTTTCAGAAATTTTTTTTTAAAAATCGATTTGGAACCACTGTGAACGGTCCCTTTGGCCGCAGTATCGCCTAAATTCAAGTACTCAATTACATAGTGTAGGCATTATAAATCTTACTTGCACATTATATCCTCTCAAAAACTGGTTAACCAAAGTATACCTCTTATAAAAAGTACCATTGTGTTTTTGACTTGACAAATAAAATTGCAAGTCAATTTTGAAAACTGAACTTTTCTTCATTCAATGAAGAATTTTAAGTATTAAATAAAAAAATATTAATAAACGAGATTTGTTTTTACAAGCGAAGAGAAAAAACAATAAAAAATACAAAAATCGGGCGGTGTTACACTATACCATCCTGCTACAGTATTCCCCGCTTGATTACCTCTACGGTTTATTGCCTTTCGCGGTTATTTGCCTTATTTTCTGAATCCCCGTTATTTTTTCACTCTTTTAAACACGAAAATTCTCGGTTAATCACCCATTTCGTTACCCAAAGAATTTGTACGCTAAAATTTAATTTCCTTTAATTTCTCTAGCATAAATTAAGCCACCCTTGCAATGCAATGTTAAAATTGGTGCAAATGTTTGTGTTGTTTGGTAGAGCGCTCTTACCCAAATAATCTTCAAGTACAATCAGATTTTAATAAATTTTTGAATGTTAAAAAACCCCTATTTATAAATGTATTTTATTGTATCGTAATTCTGTAATTACCCATTCGGGGTAATTAACAGCATTCGCATAAATACCTGTATAAGGTAATTAAGCGTGTCCCTGTAATTACCTTGAATTCCCTGAAATCTTGAGACTTTTAACAAGGTAATTTGGCGAAGTTAACTGTAGTAAAGAAGACTCTGCGTCTCTGTACGGAAAATGGGCAAGGTCGGACTTAATATGCGAGTCTAGAGCGGCACAAATAAGGTCGAGCTTTGGTAGAGTCGCTCAAGACGCATTGTGTTAACTTTTAGCAAGATCGGAATTAAAACAACGCTTTTAGAGCGGCATGTTTTCGAATTAAGAGAAACCGGGAACCATGAAACGGGGTGGTCCAGCTTTAGTAGGCTTGGTTTTATATCACATATAATTACTTTGAGCAAAATCGGTTAAAAAAATTTGGATTGTAGTGCAGCCAATAGGGGGAAACCTTTGTAAGGACAATATACTCGTATGAACATAAGGTTGGTAGTAAGTCGCTCGTTATATCGCATGCAAAATTTGAGCAAGATCAGATTTAACTTAGGCCTTCTAGAGCAACAGGATTTTAAACTTAAAGAGACCCTTCTATGGGTTCTATTCAAAAACGTCCAATTTCAGTAGAGTTGGTTGTTAATGGCGCATAAGGTTTTATGCGATCGAATTGTAGACAATTGATTGTTGTTGTTGCGGCAGCCGTGTTCCGGGGTTACAGCCCTTGGCCGAAGAATTGCTTTTCGGGTTAATCCGGTCCATACAACCGGCTGTAGTGAGATTGTTTTAGTTGGTGAATCGGGGCCCACCTTTGTAAGAAAGCTATAGCTGATATGGTCAAGTTGCTTATAAGTCGCTTGAAGTTGGAGCATACAAATTAAGAGAATGCTGGGTTTTATTTATGGAGTCCTACATCAGCATTTAATCCCAGAGATGATTTCCGTATTCACCTCTGCAAAGTCCTCTTTCCAAAAAGTATAAATGTTGTACGTGAATCTATATAAGTTTATATTTTATAAGCAAAGTACTGCTTCTACCGTAGATAACGGATACAAGAAAGTTAAGAAATACCACAAGTTTCTTTTTGCATTATATGCGTTTTTTTCTTATAAGCGATTATAAACTATAATAATTACTTACACGGTGGTTTGAAAAATTTCTTATATGTGTTTTTTTTACTTATAAAAATATGTCTTTATATCCGTTACCTACTGTACAAAAGAATGCAAAAAAAAGTTGTTTTCAAATTTAAAATTCAAGCGGTTATAACTCTTAATAGATTATTTTAATCCAAATTTGAATGAGATTATTGTAGAACTTGTGGATGTGTTGCAAAGGCCTTACATGATTTAAGATCGGAAAAAATTGTTTGATTTTGTATAACTCTTAAACTATAGGAAATATTAAAACAATTTTGGGACATTTTCTAAGGTAGCATTTTTCAAATAGACAAATGTCATCTAAAATGTCATGAGATAAAAACTGTGGTTTTGGCGACTATAAATTTTTTCACACCCCACGAAACCAATTTCGAAGCCGTGCTAGACGACTCCTATATCTGCTAGAGATCTATAAATGTTTATGTATACTTGAATGCATCTTACCCAAAAGCTGTGTAAAATTTCAGATTTATTTCTAAAATATTTTGTATATCCAACAGCGCCTAACAATAAGTAGACAAATCTTAATGTAAAATTCAGTAGAGAATCCTGGCATGGATTTCTGTGTTATACGGTTCTATGCGTCTTTTTGGCAGGATTTGCATTAATTTGGTCACAGTGGTATGCCAACTGATGTTATTGATTGTAGAGTAAATAACTCTGGGCTTGTAGAGTGGAGAACTCTAGTTTTATAAAACTCTTGGTTGTAAGAGTCGATTTTAATATTATGTGCGAGATTGTAAGTAATACTTGAGCGTCCTTTGAGCGTCCTTTGAAAGTTCACATAATTAAGAATTTTAAATCAGATTCGGTTTAAACCTTTTACTTGTAAAACAGAGGTTGAGGCCTCTATAGCTAGACATATCCGTTTTGTGTTTTGAAAAAGTGTACGTTAATTATCCAAGCGCAATTCAAGAGCTAAAGGATGAGATAATTCGACACATTAATGACATTGATCCTACATTATGTCTCACGAGTCATTGAAAATATGGACCATCGGATAGAGGCATGCCACCAAAGCCGTGGCGATCATTTGGCCGATATTTTGTCATAATTGTCATAGATCCTTCTATAATAATAAAAAATATAAGGATAATTCTCTAAAAACTTTCTGTTTTATTTAAAATTAACATCGTGCGTTTTAGTTGGACCACCCTTTAAAATGTTTAATGAACTGCAGATAATTTTTTTTGAACAATTTTGTTGCTGACTATTTCAGTTGGAGGTTATTTCTGTGTGGGGAGATGCTTAACGAACAAAAATTGGTAGGCAGCACATAAGTAGACACCCGGTTTAAGTTCGGCCCTTGCAAATCATATTTCTCCTTCATCAAGGAGTTGTTTTATAGGGGAAAATGGTTATTAGTAGGGCTGAAATAGGGTAGACTAAAATTAGTCGCAGCGAAATATACCTGTTCCATAAGGGCTATGAATATTAGAAAATATTTTCTTAAAGGAAAAAACCTTCTTTTGTAAAATTAACATTCGGTTAAGGTTTGCCTTATTTTATTTTAGGGGAGAAAATGCTCAAATGTATCCATTTCCAAATGAATTCAATTTGTCATATGTCCTGTCCACTCAATCAAATATGCCACAATTTGCATAAAACATACTCGTATTACAAATTACTTGATTTAAGACGCTAAATAAAAAGTCCATTACGGAACATGATAAATTCATACTTAAGCTGATTTGAATTTTTTTTTCGAAATATTTCCTTCGCAATGAACTCCCAATGTCTTCTGCGGGTGGGTTAAACAAACAAACAATCAGGAAATCTGCGTCGTCTGCAAAATCTGACTACAATTTGATGCCATGTTATCTCTGTCCACCCCGAAAGAAACCCCAACAAATGGCTCATATTGTATGTACAATTTGGAATTGTCATAAAAATTCTAAGATGATTTAGCCATGAGTCTAAACGAAAGCAGTTACGTGACTAGAATTTAACAGAAAGTTGTCATAATATATGTGATGTACGATGATGGTGAAGTAAATGCAAATGTAGATTTTAATTTTTCCCTTTCCGGAAAGTAGAAAAAATCACGCATTTTCACATAGGCAAAGTGTAGGGCTCACACCTAAAGTCGGACAATTTCTAAACAGTGTTTTAGGTTATCAAAGATGTTAAAACGCAGTTGTATTCCATTTAATCATGAATTTAATGGGAATTATTGTGTTGGGATTGATTATGAGAAAAATGAATTAAAAGTTTTATTATTTAAAGTGGAATGTTTTAACAAAGCTATGTTAACATAGTACGAGGGTTGCTATAAATATTTCTGGCCATCTGACCTTTCCATTGGAAAATTTGACATTATTAGCATAAACGCACTCAGAACGTTTAAACGTACGACCATCATTTGTGTTGGTTGCAGTGACATGAAAAAATCAATTTTGCAAAAAAATGGAATCAACTCGTGAACATTTTCGTGCGATCATTTTTCACAAATTTCACGACAAGAGTGCATCGATAAACTTAAATCTTTGTATGGCGATGAAGCACCATCCTATAGTACTGTGAAAAACTGGTTTCATGAATTCAATCGTGACCGACGCTCGCTCAAAAGCGAAGGTCGTCCAAAAACGGCCGTTGTGCCAGAGAACACTGATGCCTTCCGTGAACTGGTATTCCAAGATCGTCATGTAACATACTGTGAGATAGAGCTATCCTTAGTCATTTCTTGCACCTGCATACATTCGATATTGCGTAAACAAGGTTTGTTCACGTCGTAAAAAAGGTTTGTTCACGTTGGATCTCGCACAATTTGACAATCGTTCAAAAAAAGGCTCGTTCAAAAGACGTTTATAAGATCATCGCAGGTGACGAATCATGGATCTATGCGTATGAGCCCGAAAGAAAACGGCATTCGACCTTGTGGGTCTTCGAAGACGAGCCAAATCCAACGAAAGTTGTTCGTGGAAGAAGCACTTCGAAGCAAATGGTCGCCTGTTTCTTCGGCAAAACTGGTCATGTGGCGACTGTTCCGCTTGAGCAACGTAGGACGGTTAATTCTGAGTGGTACACCACAATTTTTCTGTCTAAAGTCTTCGGAGTAATTCGTAAAACGAACAAGAGAAGACGAATCATTGTGCACCATGACAATGCGAGCTCTTACACATCGGCTCAAACCAGCGAATTTTTGACCGGCGAAAACGTCGAATTGATGGGTCATCCGCCATACAGCCCTGACTTGGCACCCAGTGACTTCTTTTTATTCCCGCACATCAAGAAAAAAATGAGTGGTCAACGTTTTTCGTCGCCAGAAGATGTTGTTGAAGCGTTTAAGAACCATGTTTTGTAGGTTTCTCAATCGGAGTGGAAAAGTGCTTCGACAATTGGTATAAGCGCATGCAAAATTGTATAAATCATGCTGGAGAATAATTTGAAAAAATATAAAACCATTTTTGATGATACATATTCACATTTTCATTATTAGGCCAGAAATATATATAGCAGCCCTCGTCTCGGTGAATTGGAAAACATCATATTCAGACTGACAAAAACTAGTGGTTTTCCAGATCGTTAGCTAATACAAATCCGACAAATAGTAGCCAACTATAAAAGCTAATTTTTTTATAAGAAGAAAACAAGCTCCAAAAACATCTGGTTTTCCTCAGTCTAAAAAGGCTGAAAAGGCAAAAGAGTCATGCTGGAGAATACTTTGAAAAACAATAAAACCATGTTTGATGATAAATATTCGCATTTTCATTATCAGGCCAGAAATATATATAGCAGCGCTCGTATCGGTAAACTGAAAAAAAACCTTTTCAGACTGACAAAAGAAGTAGAGGTTTTCCAGGTCCGTTATCCAATACAAATCCGACAAATAGTAGCCAACTATAATAGCTAATTTTTGTATAAGAAGAAAACGAGCCCCAAAAACATCTCGTTTTCCTTAGTTTGAAAAGGCTGTAAAGGGGATTTTGTGAAAACTGACAAAACTTGTAGTTCGTGCTTGTATTTCCACGACAACAAACCTTTTGATTTGCCAGCAATCCAACCTACCAAACAGTCTAATTTTTATGAGAAACAATCCAAAAACTACTCGATTTAATCAAATTGAGTAGGCCATTAACACCTCCCCCCTCTTAATAGCAGCACATACTGATGTTTCCCCCCTTAAACAAACTGTTCCACTTTGGGGATTTATTTTAATATAACGGGGAATTGTTGGACTTCTTGGCCATTAGACCCAATACAGAAAACATTTAAAACCACTTACGGCGATTAACTGCCAAAGTGGTTAATTGAAAGATAAAACAGCAGCAACTACACTTTATGGGCAAACAGTTTTGAAGTGTGGGAGGGGGGGGAGTGGCACAGGCAGCACAAAGGCCATAAAGTCAGCAGCAACAGCAGAAATCTTTATTTTCCAATTCAGTGGAAATGAATTGGCAGAAAAAAAAATGTATCGACAACAACAACAGCCACATTAATTGTATACAAATCTAGAGAAACTAAAGAAAATGCAGAAAACAAAATTTTTTCACATGCAGAGGGAGGGGGGGGGGGGGGGGGTTCATACCCAAATAAAACATTAAAAAAGGCCAAAACCAGCAGATACTACGGAAAAAAACACTAAATCAGAAATCATAAAAAAATGAATACAAGGAAAAAACAGGCCAGAAAAAATTGCACAATATTCATGTTCTCAATGTTAATAGCAGCAACAACAACATAATACTATTTTACGCTGAAACAACAGCAACAACAGCCATAAAGGCTAGCTATTGTAACAACAACCGAAAAGAACAACAATAAATATTTTACACACACTTAGCAAGAGTATGGACACAGCAACAGATCAACACCATCAGCAACACAAGTTGACTGGGCAGGAGCAAGAGGTGGAGGTGGTATAGAAAAAGGGTAAAATGGTTTAGGAGGGAAAAGCGATAACACACAGTGTCTCGAAACGAAAAAATTACAGAGTAAAACAAATAACTTACACACAGAGACAAAATTAGTCTTTTAGTTAGTTAATCTAAACCTCGGCCGATAGCCTTCGATATTAGTGCCCTTTAACTTGGTTTATTAAAATTTTAATTGTAATAAATATGTAAATATATACAAAAAAAAAATAAAATAGTCGGAAATCTATTGCAACTACTAAAATTCTATACCAAAAAAATAATGTCGGTTGCAATCACCAAATGTTTACAATCGTAATGGATATTTCGTTCGATATACCACAAGATTAAAAATACGACCATTATATTGCAGACGCAACTATAAAATCGTAAAATGTATTAAAATGTATTAAGATGCCATAACTGGCAGTTGTGGCAACCAATAGATTAGCCAACATTTTGTTGTGGTAATCGAATATTGGTGATGATATCTTAACTTTCATATAAAAATACTAAATAATACTTAAGCTCGCTTTTTTAGACGTGGGGTTTTCAATCTGGCCACACCTTTTTCGGAGTTGCACTTTTTGACCTCTGTCACTTGAATTTTGCTCAGTTTGGTTTGCCATTTCATAATGAAAAGACTTACTCCGGAACACCGTTTGCAAATCGTAGTGAATGGGGCCCAAAACGAGATGGCCACCAATTCTGATTTTTACAAGATTTTGTTCAATTTTGTTCAGCGATGAAGCTCAGTTTTGGTTGAATGGGTAAGTTAGTAACCAAAATTGTCGCATTTGGAGTAATTAAAATCCACAAGCCATTGCCAAAAGACGCCCCGTTATATCCTCAAAAAGTCATAGTTTGGTATGCTCTATGGGCAGAGGGAATAATTGGTCCATATTTCTTCAAAAATGAAGCCGGCCATAATGTTTAAGTCAATCAGGAACTCCATAGATCTTTTTGACAGCTGTCACTCGATTTATCACTTTGATTTGCCATTTCATAATGAATAGACCTACTCCTGTACAACGTTTGCAAATCGTAATGAATGGGCCTAAAGATTGCCATCGATCCTGTGCTCTATGGGCAGAGGGAATAATTGTTCCATATTTCTTCAAAAAATAAGCCGGCCATAATGTTATAGTCAATCAGGAACGCCATAAAGCCATAAATAACTTTTTTGTGCCTGAATTGGAGGATGTTGATGTGGACGACCTTTGGTTGCAACAAGAAGGCGCTGCATGCCATACAGCCAACGAAACAATCAATTTATTTAAGAAAACTTTTGGTGAGCCTTTTATCTCGCGTAGTGGTTCTGTAACGGGGCCTTCGAGATTGTGCGATTTAATACCTCTGGAATATTTTTTGTGTGGTTATGTGATGTCGCCGACACGTTTGACGCCTTGGAACAGAATATTCGGAATATTGGACATACGGCACAAATGCTGAAAATAGTGGTCGGATAGAATTTTTGTTGGAGCCTGCCGCGGCGGCCGCTTGCCCGAAATCATTTTTAAAACATAATGGCAAACCCTTTTCTTTATAATAAAGCTAAATTCTTGGCCATACCATTAAATTATATGTATATTATTTCTTCTCGAAAACCACACATCTGAAAAAAACACCCTTTATTATTACTGCTTTATGCAAATCGTTTAATCTAATTTGTCCAGTAAAAATCTTCAATCATCTTTGCCTCTTTTTCTTCCACATGACCCACCGCATGCTTAAAGTGCTTCATGTATATAAGACAAATGAGTTGGGGCCTTTTTAAATTAAGGTAACGACATGCTGCACTTGTTTAACGAAACATTTAAAATTTTCAGTAAAGGCGAAAAACTTTACTGCAAATTTTAAATTTTCCGTTAACAAGTGCGGCATGTCGTCACCTTAATTAAAAATGGCCCAACTTATTTGTCTGTACAATAAACACTAACTCATACATAATCTATATATATATATTTTTTAAAAAAATATATATGTAACTTAAAATTACACATTATTTTTTTTATAAAATGTGAATTTATAAAAATTTTGTGCCCTAATTATTAAAGATTTATTGCGTTTTTTCCTTCAACTGCAAAAATACTTTTTTTTTTGAGTTAGGGCCTTTTTATATTAAGGTAACGATGTAGACTTTTAAAGCCAAAAACTCTTTCTGGAGGTTGGGATTCCTCATATTTTCTACCGATACTTCAGTTAGAATTACTGAATGTTCTAATAAAGACACGTTGCAGTGAATTTTCTAGAAAAGACAAGTTGCAGCAACTTTTTTACAGAATACAAGTTGTAGCAACTTATATACCGAAGACAAGCGGCTGCAACTTTTTAGTATCCGACAACTTTTCTAAAAAAAAGTGCTATAAAAATAGATAAAAGAGGAAATATATGATTAGACCTTTTTTAATAAAAAAAATTTGATGCAATAACTGAAAGTTACAGAGCACCAACTTTCGGTTGCTCGTACTGATAGCATTCTCAAGGTGCATGCATGCAACCTCAACCGTTCGGTTGGCAAAAAAAATCGTTTGTAGAAACGAATCTGTTCTCTGTGGGAACCGATTTTTTCCACTGTGCTTTGAGTATTGCCCACCATAGAGCTGTGTATTGCAGGTACTATGTAAGTTCTACTGGAGGATCAGCCCTAGAAAGGATGTCTAAGTTCCCTGGCTCCATTTTTTATTTTTCAAACTATCCCACAAAGGCCATAACAAACTGTAAACATTCGCCGGTGAGAGTTTATCTATAATTTTGACTACTTGTCTTTTTTGACTAAAAACCACTGTGCGTGTAGTTTTTGTTGCACCATTACCTAGGGCGAGTTGTCAGCCGAGGGGGCCAGAGCGACGAGGTTAAAGGAGGTAGTCATATTACAACGCTTAAGAATGCTTAAAATGCTTGTAAAGCATTTTTGCTCATATCAAACGTAGAACAACAACAACACAGCCAACAACAGTCATCCATCCGTACAAGTGGATACAAGTAGTAGCCGAACAAAACAAACAAAAAAAGGCAACAAACAACAACAGTAGCAGCAATACATGGAAACTACAAACAAATATCTGACACAACAACATATAGCCCCAAAATCATCACCACCACCAACAACAGCAACGGCATGGCCAAAATCAAATTAAAAAAAAAAACTGAGCTGTAAAAAAGCACAATTCCAACAACACCAGTCGACTAACATTGGCCGTTTAAAGCGGGTGAATAAATTTTGGAATATTTGCTGACCCAAACGCAAAGGCAATGCCATAAGGTTCCGCACCCCACAGAGAAGTCGCTCGTTGCGTTGTTTATCGTGTGCGTCTGCCTGCCTCTATGCGGATGGATGACCACCACTCACAATGGACAACTTCAAACAGCGCTGCTTGTTGTTGTTGCCATTTGTTTGTTCGCCTGTTACTAAACGGGCGCGTTTACTTTTGGGCTTTAGCATCAGCACAGCCGGCAACACGATTGCAGCAATGTGTCTTAAACCGAGTAACACACAATGACCCTTTTGGCAAGTTGGCGGTTATTTTTTTCGTTTTCGCTTTTCTATCCGTGAACGAGGCGGCGAGGGCAAAATGAACATTCATTCATGTCTACACGGACGCAGACACACTAACCTCGTCGTTGGTAGCCGGTCAAATGTTTCATCTAATGATCGTAAGGGAGACGGCGAATGCTGAAGTTGTGCTGGGGTAACACAAATGGGGAGGGTATATTAATTAAAGGGAATGAGGTTTACACAAAAACAAAGAAAAGTTTTTCAAATTTTTATGAAACAACAAGCGTAGAGCACAGTCATCCGTAAGAGAAAAGCAACATTTCCAGAAAAAAACAAGTTGCTGCAACTTTTCTAGAAAAGACAAGTAGCAGCAAAACTTTTAGAAAAGACAAGTGCTGCAAATTTTCTAAAAAAGACAAATTGCAGAAACTTTTCTACAAAAGAAAAGTTGCAAACACTTTTCTAAACAGGACAAGTTTCAGCAATTTTTTCAAAGAAGACAAGTTGCAGCAACTTTTCTAGAAAAGACAAGTTGCAACAACTTTACTAAAAAGAACAAGTTGCAGCAACTTTTGCAGAGAAGACAAGTTGCAGTAACTTATATACCGATGACAAGATGCTGCAACTATTTAGTAACGGACAAGTTTTTTTTAAAACAAAAGTGCTATAGCAGAAAAGTAAGGAAAAAGATGATTTTTATTTAAAAAAAAGTTGATGCAACCTTTTTTATAAAAAAAAAATGTTGTTGCTGTAAGATTTTTTTTACAAAAAAAGGTAGGCTTTATATTATATTTTTTATAAAAAGTTAATCCAACCTTTTTGTATAAAAAAAAATTGATGCAACCTTTTTTTATAAAAAAAAAGTTGGTACAACCTTTTTCTTTAAAAAATTAAAGCAACCTTTTTTTAAAAAAAAGATATGCTACCTTTTTTATAAAAACATTTCTCCAACTTTTTTGGGGAAAATTAGCCCCACCTTTTTTTCAGAAAATCTGCTACACTTTTTTATTGAAAAGTTTTAGCAGTATTTTAATGAAACATTTTCAGCATTTTTTTATGGAAAAGAAGTTGCAATACAACTTTTTTTTTAGAAATGTTGCTGCAACTTCATTTATGAAAAAGTTGTTTCATCACTTTTTAATAGACAAGTTGTGGCGACTTTTTTATAAAATAAACTGCGGCCTTTTTATCATTGAAAAGCTAGTAGTTGCCGCCTTTTGTAGAAAAATGGTTGCCACATTTAGAAAAGACAAGTTGTAGCAACATTTTATTGAAAAATTTGAAGCAAATCATTTTTATAGAAAAGTCGTTGCAATATATTTTAGTACATTTTAATAGAAAAGTTGCTGCTAATTTTTTATAGAAAAGTTGCTGCTACATTTTTAAGTTGAAGCTTCTTTTCTGTAAAAAAAATAGCAGCAAGTTTTCTATAAAAAAGTAGTAGCAACTTTTCTATAAAAAAGTAGCAGCAATATTTCCATAAAATGCTGCAGCATCATTTCTGTAAAAAAGGTTGCAGCCACTTTTTTTGTAAAAATGTTAAAATTTTTGTCTCTGTAGAAAAATTGCTGCAATTTTTCATTTCTGTCTTTTCAGCAATTAGTCTGTAACAGAGAAGTTGTTGTAAATAAAGTTCGAACTGAAACATTTTCTATAACAGAAAATTTGTAGGAACTTTTCTTAAAAACAAATGAATGGAGACATTTTTTGTTTACAAGAAATGTTGCAACAACTTTCGTTTACAAGAATTGTTGCAGAAACTTTTGTTTACAAGAAATGTTGCAGCAACTTTTGTTTACAGGTAAATTTGTATCAGCTTTTATTTTTTAGAAATGTTGCAGCAACTTTTGTTTACAAGAGTAGTTGCAAGCAATTCTGTTTACAAGAAAATTCGCAGCAACTTTTGTTTTAAAGAAAAGTTCAAGCCAATTTCTCAACAACAAAAAAATGCAGCAACTTTGTTTACAAGAAAAATTGCATCAATTTTATTATAGAAGACAAGTTGTAGTAAATTTGTTGAATCTTGTCTACAAAGTAAATTCATTATCACCGAATATTTTTCTGAACTTATCATATCAACCTCTCTTGAATGTAAACATTTTTGCATTTAAATAATACCATTTGATGTTGAAAGAAACTCCAAATTCAACTAACCCATCAACATTATTACCATCATATATCAGTCGTTAGTGGTATGGATAGTAATAAAATATTATTTACTCGAGAATGGAATATGCTTGCTTTTAGAGGGAACCATTGCGATTAACAGTGTTTATTTTTCTATTTTTTATAAGCTTAATGTGTATCATGGTTTTATAGAATTATAAAATGTAGCCATTTATTCGTAAAAATTTCGTTGGACTTAACTGTCTCTGACCGTGTGTCCGTCCGTCTCTCAAAGTATTTTTATAATTCTGTCGCGGTCTTTTACACCTTAAATTTCGATTATTTTTGAGAAGTGCCTGAACATACATGTTACTTAGCACATGTACTTACATATATTTAAAGATTTGTGTTCCCCGAAATGGATGTTCCATTATTTTCATTTACATTTTTCTAGCTTGTTTATGTTATTTTCGAAAGTCTCATGCACCGTGGAGATTTTCCTTTTTAACCTCATAAAAGCAAAAATCTCATCTCATAAATTTATATGACTGTCCATTCATTTGTATGCAAATTGTAAATGTTATGACAAATATATTGAAAAATGATTTGTGTAACTGTCAAAACATTTTTTCCCAAGAAAAAACCAACACACAAATTATAAATTACTTTTGTGCTGCAAAAAGAAAAAGGAAAATCACATCTGTGTTGTTTTTTGGTTGAATGCAAAAGGAAAGATAGACTGGCTTCCTTTTCCATTTTAAAACGTTTCGTTAAATATACTATGTGAAAGGTAGCATCTTAGCTTGACTTTACTTCAAAAAGCCAAGTAAAAACAAAAAAACGAGTACATACAGCGACAGAGGGGGAAGGGAAAGAAAAATCCAACGATGAGACGTATTACTTGTACCGCCTTTGCAGAGCACAAAAGTCGCGCCAAGTCATGTTATTTCGCTTTAATGAGTTTTTCGCGAAGATTTGTAAATCTAATTTTGAATAATTAAAATTGTGATGGCGATGATGTAGTGGTTAGCAGCGTGTTTGTTTTTCGAATTAAAATGGAGATTTACAGAAGAAAAAATTAACTTGATTAAAATTGACCTTCCTCATTAACACTTCATAAACTAAATTAATAATTTGAATTTGGATGGAAACATGAGTAAAAAACGTCCACTTTCAACAAGTATCACTTGGGGAAAGGTATGGCAAAGCCATACTCGAGAATTTTTGTGGTACAGCAGCTCCCTTTCTCATTCAAAGGCAGAAAACTAATAGTTTGTTAACACGAATTTCGTTTAATTAAGAAAAACTACAAGTTTTCCCATTCTAATAAGGCGGCAGCTACTTTTACTATAAAAATCAAGCTGCACCAACTTTTTTAGACAATTTGCAACAGTTTTCTGGAAAAGACTTATCTAAAAGAACAAGATGCTGAACATTTTCAAAAAAATTCAAGTTGCAAGAATTTTTTGAAAAAGATTTTTGCAACGATTTTGCTAGGAAAGGCAAATTGCAGCAACTTTTCCAAAAAAAACAAGTTGCAGAAATTTTTCTAGAAAGACAAGTTGCAGCCACTTTCCAAGAAGAGACAGTTGCAACATCATTTCTAGAAAACACTGGTTGTTGCAACTTTTCTAGGAAAGACTGATTGCAGCATCGCTTCTATAAAAGAGTAGTTTTAGCATCTTATCGAAAATTCACGATGCGGCAACTTTTACACAGAAGATTATTTTCACAAATAACAAGTAACAGAAGTTTTTTTTAATAACAGACAAGTTTCCTATAAAAAAAGGGTTGCATCAACTCTTAACAGATAACTTACAGAAATTTTACTTATACAGAAAAGTTACTGGAAATTTTCATTTATAGAAAGAAAACATGTTGCAGTTTTTATAAAGAAAGTTGGTTGCAATTTTTTTTGAAGAAAATGTTTTGCAATTGTAATATAAAAGTTTGAGCAATATTTTTATAGCAATGTTGCTGGATTTTTTCTAGAAAAATTGATGCAAATCTTTTTTATAAGTTCCTTTTTTTAAAAAAGGTAGCATGAACTTAGTGAAACTTTTTTATAACAAAAAAGGTGAGGAAATTTTGTTTAAAAAAAACGTATTTCTTTTGTAGAAAAGTTGCTAGGATTTTTTTTTATTGAATAGTAGGTGCAACTTTTTATAAAAAAGTAGGCTCAACGTTTTTTTTATAGAAAAATTGCGGAATTTATTTAATATAATTGCTGCCACAGTTTTTGAAAAGTTGCGGCAAATTTTCTTTTATAGAAAGAAAATATGTACAAGAACATTTTATGCAATTTTGAGTTAAAAACTTCTACAATCCGTTAACAGCAATGTTGCTGATTTCTTTGTTTTATAGAAAAATTGATGGAACCTTTTTTAAGTTGCTGCAACTTCTTTTTTATAAAAAAGTAGCCGCAACTTTTTTTTTTAAGTTTATCCTTTTTTTAAAAAACCGCATTTGTTTTATAGAAAAGTTGTTGGAATTTTTTATTGAAAAGTAGCTGCAACTTTTTTTTATAAAAAAAAGTAGCCCCAACGTTTTTTATAAAAAAAAGTAGCCCCAACGTTTTTTATATAAAATTTGCTGCATATTTTTTATAGAAGAATTGCTGCCACTGTTTTAGAAAAATTGCTGCAACTTTTTTTCGTAGAAAAGAAAAGTTGCTGCAACATTTTTTTTTATAGAAAAGTTGTTGCAATTTTTTTTTTAAAATATTGCTTGAACGTTATTTAAAGAAAAAATGATTAAAGTTTTTATAGAAAAGTTGCTTTCACTGTTCTATAAAAAAAAACATCAGCTTTTTTTTGTCAATAAAGCTGATGTTTTCCAAACCTGCCTAGAAACCGCATTTGTTTTATAGAAAAGAAGCTGCCAATTGCTTTTTGTAAAAACATTGATTCATCGTTTTTTTATAGAAGAATTGCTGCAATTTTTTTTAAAGAAAAAGAAAAGTTACTGCATATTTTTTTATCGAAAAATTTTTTAAATTTTTTCTTTAAATATTGCTTGATTTTTTTTGTAGAAAATTGAATTAACTTTTTTTATAGAAAAGTTGCTGCTACTGTTTTATAAAAAAAAATTTATATAAAGGTTGCTGCAACTTTTTTTCTAAAAACTGCCCTTACTTTTTTTTATCAGAAATTGTTGCAATTGTTCTCTTAAAAAAAAAGTTGCTGTAACTTTTTTTCTTACAGGAAAGTTGCTGCAACTTTTTATTGAAGAATTGCTGCCAAAGTTTTAGACAAATTTTTTATAGAAAAATATTTGTAGCCAAAATTTTTTTTAGAAATGTTGCAATTTTTTTTAATAAAAATGTCTGCAACTCTTTTAATAAAAAAATTTCTGCAACTTTTTTATAAAGATGTTGCTTTAACTTAGTAAAAACGTTTAATTTTTATTCGAAATGGATTGATTTGGCTAGTTTATAAAATGTTCCCAAAGTTCAACATCATAAGTAAGATCTGAAAAATATTATAAAAATAAGAGACACCTGCATTCGGGCGCCAATTTTATTATGTTTCGATTTAACACCAAGGCATGATAGACACATTTGACACATTTAATTATGATGGACCAGTTACCAACTCCATTTAAAGTGAAACCTGTCGCTTTATGTTTCTGACAAAAAACATCAGAATAATCTGTGCTGACTTTAGTAACGACAACATAGAATCCCCATATTGCTTACGAACTCGATGAAATTTAGTACAATATGTTACAAAGAGCCAGTAAAAACTGACTAGCCCATATACGAGTACATGCTCATATGGAAATCTAAAAATAATAAAACTGTCGCACATATCGAAACAAGTGATTATTAATTACATTTTTCTATGACCTTTTGGGCCTTTACAGCCAACCTGTACATAATGGCATAGTGAATCCATTGCTCACAAAAGGCCTTTACGTATATTATGAACATTTTTGTTTAAGTTTTGCCTTAGTTTACATCCCTATAAGCCGAATAAAGGCTTCGCACTTGAAATGAGTACAGATTTTATTAAATTTCCTTGGCACATGTCTCAAAAGTTAAAATTTTATTAAAATTTGCACTGTAGCTCAAACATAAAGCAGTGCTTACAACAGGTAGGCTAGTATCAGTTTTTTAATTAAATATAGTTTTATTTAAACTGTGAAATGTGAATATTCGTAGGGACCTTTCAGAAATAATAATACTACAAGTTGTGAATAAACTTCCTGGGATTAAATAAATAGCGCTCTGGGATTAACAGACTGGCCCCTGGGATTAAAAGAATACTTTAATAGGTCAAGCTCAAGAGGTCCCAGAAAAATCTCCCTCTGTGATTGTAAGCTTACCTCTATGGGTAACGTCTATTTTATTTTTAATATTACCTTTTTTTGGTATTCAAACTCAAACTTTAAGGAAATTTGTTTTTTGAGCTGAGTCAAATTTTAAGACAACCAGGAAGTATGTTGCCAACATCCAGAGCGTATTTAATATAATTTTGTTTTCCTTTTACTTTTCCACACAAATTCAAATCTCGCACAAACGTGAATACAAGAAAAAAAAACAAGAAGTAAAGTAGGAAATGCAGTTTGGAAAATCAACGAAAACAAAGTAAAAATCGAATACGTTTCATCATGATATAAACACGCCTTTTTAGCGTTGCAGGATGGAAGTCGTCAGACAGGTCTCCCCCCAGAGACGAGATTTAAGCCAGTGCAGCAAGCCAGAAAAAACGGCATTCTGTTTTCAGGCCAAAACTAAAGCGAAGTGAACGAAATGAAAATCAGCAAATGATCTCCAAATACCAAAAATAGACTGCGGCAACGACGACAACTCAAAGAGTGTGTGAGTGTGTCTTTTTATTTTCAAATGTATCGCACAGATACCATGTCCATATTGGCGAAGTTAAGTTAAGCGGCAATTGTTGGCCGTTTTTCTCTGGTGGCACAGAGCAGGCAGTAGACTAAATTTAAGTGGTGGACAAAACGCGTTTGAAAATGAAAATCACCTAGTTTTCATTTTTTTTTTAGTTTAATTGAATACAGTCGAAACCGGTCTCATTGGACAAACGGACGCTTTTGGTAATAGCCATCAGCACAGGGGTAATACAGCGGTGGCAGCAGCAGCCTGACTCCGCCATGGATGTTGTGCCGGCGAGGCTGGCTGCTGGAAGTTGCAGATTTGGTTCAAGCAACAGCACCAACACCCCAGCCAGTCCGCTTTGTTGTTTTATCTTTTTCATTAGGCCAAAACTTCTAGCCATGTGTTGGCAATGATGACGACGGCGACGATGGCTGGCGTTGCCCATGATGATGGCAGTTAAGCCGCAATTGTTATAATTCATTGGCTATTTAATGATTGAGTGTGTGAGTGAGTTCAGTTTAATTTCTATATGGCTTGTAATTCATGTTGTTTTTGTCACAGTTTTCAAATTGTTGTTTTTGTTGTTGCCGCCGCTGCAGCTTTTCGCTTTGGTTTGATTTTGTTTTTGGTTTTGGTTGGGAACAAAAACCAAAACATATTTGCCATATTTCATGTGAGACCACAAGTGTTTCGAATTCTTTTAATATTTTTCATAATTTACCAAATTAAGGTTAACCATATCAGTGGGGCAAATAAAAATAACAACAATTTTCAACAACAACAACAAGATTTCAAATAAGTACAAGCAATTCGGGCGGTTATTTTCACAAATGGCCATATGTTGTGCTGTTGTTTTCAAATCAAATTAACAATTGAAACTTTGTCGCTGTGTGTAAGCACAGAGTTTTTCTTTTTGTGAAAAACTTTACAAGATTTCCTTTGGCAAAACCACAGCACTCCGTTCACTTTAATTTGAGAGTTACCATGTTTTACTTTTTTATCCGTTCTAAAAGCGAAAGGGATTTATTTGAGAGAGCAAAGTCGGGAAGGCTTATTTATTATGCTGACATAAAAAAAATATTTTTAAAGAAAAGATAAGACGAATTACATCGCAATCATGCTTCATGTAAATATTCTCCAGCACAGTAGTATCGTCGGAGTTAGCAGTCAGTTCGTATTACTGATATACTTTACTAATATGCATAAAGATCTGATAAATCTTTTCTACGGCCGGCTTCCTGCAACCAGTCACGGAGTGCATTCCTAATTTAGAGTGGTCCAACCATAATGCACGATGTTAATTGTGAGTCACACCTTAACGTCAAGTTTATTGCCCAACTTAATTTGACAATTCTTTGTTTCCGTATTTGACAAATTCAACCAGGGAGGGGTACACAATTAAGCAGCGTTTTAAGATTGTTGAAGCCTTTTACGAAAATTGGCGTTCAAATAAAAATGCATCCTTATGTGATTTTTTTTGGTCAGGATAATCGAACAAATGTGCCCACAATCGGGAGAATTGGGAGCAAATTTCATCAACCGGGAATGTAGGAAATGTGAAAACAGTGTGAATTTTCGCTTAGTTTGTTATGCGGGAAATATTGATACTTTTCGCGATAGCGATAGCCGTCAACCTCGACTAGTGGTCGTGACCAACAATTGAACTTCTCAAGAACGAACATCACTGATACAAATTTTAAATTTGAATAAAGATTCAATTGGCTCAAGAGCTGAACAATTCGCCGAATTATTGATTGAACAGACAAAAGTAAATGGCGACTTTTCAAAGAAAATCATCTTCAGCAACGAAGCACAATTTTCAGCGCAACAGCAGAAATGCCGCATCTGGGCAATGAGAATCCAAGATCGAGTGTTGAAAAACCGATGCATCCACGCATCCATGCATCCAAGAGTGACTGTTTGGAGCAATTTATGGGCTGTCGGCCTTATCGGCCCGTACTTCTTCGAAAATGAGGTCGGCCAAGCTGTTACCGTCAATGGTGTTCGTTATTAGAGAGGTGATAACAGACATGCTGTGGCCAGAAATTGAGGATATAAACCTGGACGATATGTGGTTCCAACAGGATAGCGCCCCATGCCAGACAACCAACAAAACAATAGCCTTTTTGAGCGGGAAATTTAATAGCTGTGTTATGTCACGTCGTGGCGATGTTTATTGGCTGCCACGATCATGTGATTTGACACGTTGGACTTCTTTTTTTGGGGATATTTAAAAGAGAGTGTACGAGTACGTCTATAAACTAAGAACATTTCAAGAACTAAAGGATGAGTTAATTAGGCACATTAACGACATTGTAACTCCATTATGTCTCAGAGTCATTGAAAATATGGACCATCGTATAGATGTATGCCACTGAAACCATGGCGAGCATTTGGCCGATATTTTATTTCACACATAATTGTCATAGATCCTTCTATCATAATACAAAATATTAAGATAGTTCTCTGAAAACTCATTGTTTTTTTTACAGTAAACATCGTGCGTTTAAGTTGTACCACCCTCCACATTTTTTTCCTACGATACTTGTACTTCATAGTCATTAGTCCAGTTTGTGGCAATTATTAATACTGAGGATGTTTGACTAAGAACCACCATTGAAAATATATTAAAGTATATACATATGTATACATTTTTCTTATCAACTCCTAGTAAAAAATAATCCTTTCAGTTTTACTAAGGTTATCCTGTCTATTCTGTAATAGAGTGTCTATTTTTAAAATAAGTTCTTATATTTTTTTCTTTTCCTTCCACTTTGTATCACCATCTAGAAAATAAAAATATATTTTTTTAAACGATCCTTGGACTTAATAATCTTTTCAATTTATGGCAACTATTAAAACTAAGAACTTTGACTAAGGACCAACAGTTGAAAAATATATATAGGGAGATCCATCTAGAGGTATTTTTTATTTAGAACAAAAAACATATAAAAATTCAAATCCAGTGTTGAATCTTTAATGGTAATTTGAAAGGGCATTTCATAGCATTTATTTTTTGAAAATAATTTCCTTCAAATGTTGGCAACTGTATTATGGACATGAGGGTTCGGTGAGACACGGAAAGATCCGCTGCTTTCGATCAAAATTTTGTTCAGTGATGAGGCCCATTTCTGGCTCAACGGCAAAGTCAATAAACAAAATTGCCGCATTTGGGCTGAAGAGCAACAAGAGGTTCAAGAGGTGCCATTATATCCAGAGTCTGGTGCGGTTTATATGCTGGTGGAATCATCGGTGCATATTTTTTCAAAAATGATGATGGCCGAAAGGTAACCGTGAATGGTGCTTGCTATCGCGCCATGATATCGATCTTTATGTTACCTGAAATTGAAGCCAGTAATCTTGACGACACTTGGTTTCAACAGGACGGTGCCACTTGCCATACAGCTGCTCAAACAATGCATCTAAAGAGAGGTCATTTCGAAAAGCAGCTAATTTAAGGTTTTGTACAGGTGAGTTGGCCTCAGATCGAGTAATATCACACCTTTAGACATTTTTCTTTGGGGTTACGTAAAGTCCAAAGTCTATGCTGACAAACCAGCTACGATTCAGGTTTTGGAAGTAAACATTACGCGTATCATGGTATGGGAACCCGGAGGCGTAGTTGCGGCCAACATTTAAAGGAAATAATATTCAAAAAATAAATGCCATAAAATGTCCTTTCAAATTACCAATAAGGATTCAAACCTGATTTGAATTTTTATATTTTTTTATGTTCTGAAAAAATACCTCGACACATTAATACTTTTAATTTTATTCAGGTTTTCCGGCAAATCCTGAATTTTTCTAAGAATTTTATTTTCAGTTTGACTAATATATACGAGTACTAACTAAAATCATATGATTATATATACTCGTATGTCCTGTATATGTTATATATATCTTAAAGTCCTTGTGTATAATAATTCTTATACTATCGTGTGATTTTGTGGTTAAAATAAAAACTGGTACAAAAAACTAGTTTTTATGTTTTAATTTTTGAAAAGGTTTTGAGGATGTTCGACAAGAATCGCCAATTGAGAAGAGTATTTTATTTCATAAAGTCCTTGATAATTATAATCCTATGAACGTTAATATAGACCAATTAAAAACTATATTGAGTGAAAATATCAAAAAAGTTCCCCGTTTGTTCCCTTATAGAATGTTGAAGGAATTAGGATATACCCGTACAGTGAGCAAAAATTAGTTCTAAACTAGCCACAATCTGAAAGATGTAAGAATAATATAAAAGGTATGAAGTCAATATATGTGACCCGGCCTATGAAAAGGTGGCTTATGACTCGAAAAAGAAATTGCGAAAAACAGCTGTTAAAGATCAGAAACTATCGAAACTAAAAAGAAAGTGGAGACATTTTTTTTTGAGTCATAAGCCACCTTCCACCTTTTCATAGGCCGGGTCACATATATTTGTTAAATATTATATTATTAGCTTGAGTTCTACACTACAACTTTAACTTAAAACTATTGTTCTATTGTTTCTATTCTAAGGAAAATATAACAAATAAATGTGAATTTCACAAAGAAAAAAACTTGTACACTTTAGACATTTTTAAGTCCTTCAAGTAAATCTATATTTTTTGGACTTTTTAGTATTTTGCATGTTGGCATTCCTCACCCTTCCCAAAGCCCGAAGTTAAATTCTAGTAAACCTCTCAGGCCGTTTAAAAAACAAATTAAAAAAAAACTTCCACATTTATAATTAAAATAAAAACACCGAAAACCTCTCAAGCAAATATGGAAAATAATACCAGTAGAAGTGATTAAAAATCTGGATCACCCCGTGCCGAATAAATGTATAACAGGAAGAACACACACAGAGAAAAAATCAGTTGGCAATTCGTCCGAACTACAAACATTCGGTTGGATAAACATACTTTCTGTTGCAATCACCAACATTCCATAGTATTGATAGTTACATGGTTAGACTTACCATAGTAGCTATAAAAATATTACGATTATAACAGACAATACGTTGGCTATACCAACTGTACTTAGTAAAACCGGTTATGACAACCAGCCAATTTGAAGAACATGTTACTTTAGTAACAATAATTGGAGGTGACAACAAATAAATTCCTTGTAGTAACCAAACAACGTTTAGTTTGCTGTTGTAATATATTACACTATGCAACAAAAGTTCAGACATTCTCAGGGGGACGTCTTCTAGAAATGAAAAACTAAGGTGATTACAGTAACTTCCCAAAAGGACGCCCTGGTATGCGCCACGGGAATTTTTATTTAACTTTATGCCGTACGAAATAAATATTCGTTTTATCGATTTTTTTTCGTGATGAGATGTCTGAAGTGATACCGTGTGAAGTTTAGTTGCGTAAAATATTTTCACATCCTATCTCTATGATTCGAGTGTCCTTTTCGTCCTTTTTTTTCGAAAAAGTGAAGAATAGTAAAAAGGGAGGTTCGAGCATTTTTATGTTTTACAATAATGTTGTACAACTAATTTCAGTTGGGGCATGTCCTTTTTTTTAATGAATTTGTATAAAAGTTATTAAAGATTGTCGTTTTTGGGTTAAAATGTTCTATTAAGTTACTACTAGATTAATTTTATAGATCGTCTAAAATAAAATCAGAATATATTTAAGATAAACTGGCCTTTTCGTCCTTTTTTAAAAAAGAAAATAATTTTTTTAATAAAATTCAATAAATTAGTTATGCTCATTATTTTAAATAACCTACCAAATATGACCGATATAAAAGTATTTATTTTTTATCACATCTGTAGCCAAAACTTTCAGAATTTATAGGAGGTATTTTGCGTCCTTTAAGTAGCCGAAAATAAATAGGTTTATAATTCTACTTTACTTTAATGAAATAAATTACCATAATCAGCTTTATCTAAAAAAATTTTGACACATTAAAACCAAAATTAAATCTTTTTGACCCTTATTTAACGGTTTGATGCACAAAATCGTTCCACTTGTGCGTACAAACTTTATAGGTTACTAAACGTGGACAAGTTAACAAAAGTTCTTACAGCCAATAATCTATAACAACGTCCAAAAAATGTACAAATTTAGCGCCCTTAGTCATCATTATTTGTTATACGTGGACAAGTTAACACATGCTCGTGGTAATGTCAACCGACTTGGAAAAGTTCTTACAGCCAATAATCTATAACAACGACCAAAAAATTTACAAATTTAGCGCCCTTAGTCATCCTTATTTGTCATACTTCGTCTCTTTAACCGACCCAGTAAGAATCCACTACTGAAAATTGTCATGTACCCTATCAACTTTCGGCTATAGAAGAAGAAATACATGAATTGTACGGGCAACTACCAACATTCGGTTGGCAAAGCCGAATTGAAAGACTTTTTATAGCCAATAATTTATAGCAACAACCAATATATGAATAAATTTTGTTTTAATAATTATCCTAATTTACTAGGGTTATCGATACTAGTCTTTATAACCGATACGGTAAGTTCCCACTACTGAAAAGTGTCGTGTACCCAATCAACGTGGAACTATCGACATTCGTTGGGAAAACAATTTGGTTATGGCAACAAATTTATTCTCTGTGTGCAAAAACCAAAGTAAAAAATACTAAAAAGTCAAAATAACTTTGATTTACTTGGAAAACTTAAGAGTAGTTTTTTTTCTGTGTGAAATTCCATTTTTTTTTTTGTTTTTGTTATATTTTCCTTAGAATATAAAGAATAGAGCAAGTTTTTATTTTAATGGCTTTACTTGTAGTATAGATCTCAAGTTTTAATTTGATATATAACAAAAATATATTAACTTTATATTTTTATATTATTTTTACATCTTACAGATTGTGGCTAGAGTAATTTATTTTCTTTTGGGCTCACTGTATATTTTTTAATAGTTTTTTTTTTCTTTTTAGGAACATTCTTTTTAAATATTTTTTATTAAATTTTTTTTAAATTTTTTGTTTTATTCAATTGTTCTGTTTTAGATTCCTTATCATCGACTCACCTTTTTGGATAGGGAAAGCGCCTGTATTTGAAGGCTGTTTCAACGTCGCGCATTTTCATTTTGAAGGATTTCTCAGCACTTAAACTCATTTGTATTTAAACAAAAGTGCGAATATTTCTCGAAATAAATCCAGGAACCTTGTGTTTTTTTCTGAATTAAAATTCTTTTCTGATAAATAATTTCTTTTGTTGAGTTTTTTGTTTTTAATGTTTAACAAAATTTCATAAAAATGTGTTTTTTTGCAGATTTTGAAATTGTGTCACCACAAATTCAACTGTTCGACTTATTCAAAGAAAGAAGAGTTCTTGCACAAAACGACATCAAAAATTCGTTTTGTTTTTACTTAGAAATTTCTTTGCTCCGCTTTACAACTTCTCTGAGGAGCCAGTTTTTTATTTCTTCTTTCTTTACTTGATATTTTTTTCTGTCTTCGTCTGAAGAACGCACAAAAGACCGGCTTGAAGGCCTTTCCAAAACAAAAAATTACACTTAATTTTAAGTATTTCTGGTTAGAGCCGTTTACTACCGATCAAGAGCGCGAGAGAGGGCGAGCGTTTGTGGAAGCGGACAAGCAGAAAGACGTCTTGATCTTACAGCGTTCGCGTTTGAACTGAATGTTCAAATCTTACAACCATCTACTTTTGGCCAAAAGAAAAATCTTAATCTTTCTTCGTCGACACTTGGGCTAGCAAAAGAAAGACACGACACGAACACGAGCCGACATCAGCAACAGCAGACGCGCGCTCAGAGAGTTCGACAAGGCAACAAAAAAAGAACAACATCAACAACAACTCCCCACTCTTTAAACAACATGTGTGTGGTGGTTAAAGTGCGGCCTGAGTGGAGCTCAGCCAACAAGTGTTTGTTGTTTATTCTGGTATTTGGCTTGGGTATATCAACCACGTTGTGAGCTCTTCTGTGTAATTTGACATCATACTCGAGAGGTCTTACTCTCCCGACTCTCTTTGTCTTTAATTTCAGAATATTTACTTTATTTACACGTACCTTGAGTAAAAATCAATTGGTAGAGAGTTTGTTTTGTTTTGGTGAATGATAAATAACTGGGTAAACTATTGAAATTTACACAACCTCTTCCTTGGGATCTTCTAAAGACCCTGAAAAGGTTGTTAAGAAAACATTTGAATAAATATTTTATTAAAATTTATTTTTATAAAAAAACATGGATTTGATTGATTAATTGTCGAAATTAGATCACGCTTTGTTTTCTTTACAAAAATTAAAGATACGAGGTTTGCTATATATATTTTAATAAGTGTTGACTGGTGCCATCTAACATTTCCATTGGAAAGCTTGAAATTTTTTAGCATAAATGTACTCAGAATGTTTTCACGTACGACCAGCATTTGTGTTCTCTAAAGTGACTTGAAAAAATCAATTTGTGAAACTGGTTTCACGAATTCAATCGTGGCCGACGGTCGCTTAAAGGCGAAGGTCGTGAAGGTCGTCCAAAAAGGCCGTTGTGCCAGAGAACATTGATGCCGTGCGTAAACTGATAAAGCAGGATCGTCATGATAGAGGCATTCTTGGGCATTTCTTACACCAGCATACATTCGATATTGCATAAACACCTGGCCGTAAAAAAAGGTTTGTTCTCGTTGGATCCCGCACAATTTGACAATCGCTCAAAAAAAGGCTTGTGTCGATTTGTGCAAGAAATTTTGAAAAAATACGATCGCGGTGCTTCAAAAGACGTTTATAAGATCGTCACAGGTGACGAATCGTGAATCTATGCGTATGAGCCCGAAACGAAACAACAATCGACGTGTAGCTCTTCGAAGACGAGCCAAATTCAACGAAAGTTGTTCGTGGAAGAAGCACTTCGAAGCAAATGGTGGCCTGTTTCTTCGGCAAAACTTGTCATGTGGCGACTGTTTCGCTTGAGCAACGTAGGACGGTCAATTCTGAGTGGTAAACCACAATTTGTTTGCCTGAAGTCTTCGGAGAAATTCGAAAAACGAACAAGAGCACCATGGCAATTCGAGCTTTCACACATCGACTCAAACCAGCGCCTTTTTGACCGGCCAAAACGTCAAATTGATAGGTCATCCGCCGTACAGCACCCAATGTTCGTCTACCGATGCATAAAACTGTTTGACTAGAGATGTAAAAGACCGCCACCGGTCGGGCCGCCCACGCTCTGTTCGAACACCGCATGTCATCGAAGCCGTTAAATTGAGAATTCACAGAAATCCGCTCCGAAAACAGAAAATTATGACCCGTGAGATGAATATCACGCAAAAGTCCATGAGTCGAATTATTAAAAAGACTTGGGACTTGGGGCTTTCAAACGTCGTACCGGACATTTATTGTCTTTAAAAAAAATAGGATTGAAAAATGCAAACGTTTTTTGGTAAAATACATAGAAAAATTTTGTTCACCGATGGAAAAAATTTTACCGTTCAGGAAAAATTCAACAAGCAAAATGATAGAGTGTATGCGCGGTCATCTAAGGAAGCATCTGAACTTCAGCTTCAATCATGGTTTGGTGGGGTGTCTTTTACGATGGGGTCACTGACCTGCATTTCTGCGAACAAGGAGTCAAAACATCGGCCAAAGTTTACCAAGAAACCGTTTTAGAAGCTGTTGTGAAGCCTCTTAACAGTTCCCTGTTCCAAAACCAGCCATGGACTTTCCAGCAGGGTTCTGCGCCGGCCCATAAGGCTAAAACGGCTTCGAAACAATTTGCCAGCGTTCATTTCCTCTGAAGAATGGCCCTCAGGCAGTCCAGATTTGAGACCATTGGATTACAAATTGTGGACGGTTTTAGAGGACAAGGTTTGTCACAAAAGATACCCCAACATTGGTTCTCTTAAGACTGCTTTGGTTCGAGCTGTGGCCAATTTTCCAATGGACGAGGTTCGTGCAGCTATTGACGATTGGCCAGTGCGTATGAAAAGGCAAAAGGCGGACATTTCGAATAAGTAGATCCTTTTTGGATACAATATACATCAATATATATATTTAAAACATTTGGTCCAAAAACATTCAGTACTTTTTATTTTACAGCATAAAACGTGTGTAACAGTATTTATGTCCCTACAAGTATATGTGGCAATAGAGGGACAATACCCAAAAAACGAGGTACATTTATATGGAAGCTTTATCTCAGTCACTACAGATTGTTTTTTTGTTTCTCAGCGCCGCCCATTGTTATAAATCAGCGACATCTACAGTCAGTTGAGAAGCGATCATATGTTCGATTCTATACAAAATAGAATTGATTTCAATTAAGCCTCGATAACTGGATAACAAAACCTCTCTATCATGTCATTGGTAACAAAAACTATCAATTTTGTTTGTGTCTAATGCCTGGTATAAGCTAGTTCATGTAAAAAGATCAATCGCTTAAAAATAACTCATAAATGTGATTTTGCTATGAATTTTTTTTGGGAAATAATTGACTCGTGCAATATTATTTCCCAGGGAAATCAAAAAAGTTTGTTCAGTTGTGAGTAGTGTGCCAGATATTTGATAAGAACCGTTTTCCCTGCAATTTAACAGATTTTTTTAATGGAATTAGACCCAATTTTACATGAAAAGCGATCATAGTACCAGGCTTCAAGGACTTTATTTACTTTACTTTAACCTAGAGTTTCTTAAATTCAAGGCTCAATTGCTGGCAAAAATATTTGTTCAAGGCATCCCAAAAAAATATTTTCTCAAGTGCATGCCTTCAGTGCACTAAAAAAATCAGACATTGAAACATGTCTTAAACATATTTTAAAGTAAATATTGAGAGTATAAAATATGAATTTATATAAAATTACTCATCTGAAGAGTGAGGGTGAAAATTTTAAATATAAGTTTTCTCTTTGTTGTTTTTTTAAGCAGTAGTAGCAACAATATTGATCTTGAACTTGAATATCAAATGACAGTAAAAAGATATTTATATTAATAAAAGAAATCGATTATAAAAACACACTTTACTGGTAGCAAAATGACATCAAGATTTACATACTCGTTTGTAAATTACTGCGAGACCTTTTCCCGCATCTCTAATAGAAATCGAAACCAAATTTACATAAACCTAATAAAGGTTTACGCTTGAATAAACCAGACATTTAACCATCACACCACAAGGTCGACGACTAGATGTGCCAACATGTATTCTTGTAGTCTAAGTCACATGTAATATGGTCTCCGAAAACGCACTTCGCTGTCTAATACAAAGTTTAGGAATAAAACTTGGCTAAGCGACAAAAAAATATATAAATATTTGTTTAGTAAAACAAGTAAAAACGGCTTTATGATTGGCTAAGCTGAAAACCCTAACTATGGATCCGCTATTGAAATTTGTATTTCGTAATAATTGGAATTAGTTTGTGTACCAATTTTTCCATATTTACTTTCAAAACTTAGGCCGTTTGTTTGAGACTATACGGTCCACGGCAACTGTTCCAAATTACAGGAACATCTAATAATACATTTTAATTTAGATTGATAGTCATTTTTTTTAATTTGATCTTAATTTTAACTTACTAGATGGCTCAACAACCTCTTGTTGGTACGGGCCTGCTCAATGAATGATTTATAAGCACTTCGGTCTTGAGCGTTCCTTCTCAGATTCTAATCCTAAGGATATTAGCATCATTCTCTACATGGTCTCTTCACCGAAGGCTTGGTATTCCCTGTCTGCGCTTTCCGCGGTACTTATCGTCTAACGCCTTTCTGAATGGACAGTTTGTTTCCATTCGACCAACATGTTCAAGCCAACACAATCGTTGTTTTGATGCGCTTAACTACAATCATGTCGACATACTTATCATACAGCTCACGGTTCGACCGACGCCCACGCAGCTTGTGCCGTTTTCTGTCGAATACTGCCACTTTTAAAAGCACCCATGTTTCGGCGCTATAAAAAAGCACAGGTAGTATCAGTGTATTGTAAAGTGTAATCTTCGTTTTTCGAGAGAGAGAGAGAGAGAGAGAGAGAGAGCTCTGTTCTTAAGCTGTTTAAGGAGCCCACCGTATTTGCCAATACGATGCTTCGCTTTATTTCAGTGCTGATATCGTTCTTTCCGTTCATGGGGGATCCGAGGTATACAAACTCCTCTACTTCTTCGACGCTGCAACAGCCGGCCAAAACAATCTCGCCTTTCTTTCGTGGCGGCGCATCTCTAGCAGTTGCCAACATCATTTTGGTCTCACGCTCTATAACCATCAGACCCATCTTAGACGACTATAATTTAAACGTTGAAAAAAACTTCAGTTATATCTCGCTCTGTTGTGACGACAATGTCAATGACTGAATAGGCGTGAAGGATGTGGCCCTTGACGTTAATTGTGCCCATTTTTTTTTTAACATTTCTAGGATTTTCTCCATTAAGATGTTAAAGAAGTTACATGATGAGTTGTCAACCTGTCGGGGACCTCTTGTTCTAGTTAATGGTTCGGATAGGTCACATAAAATTTCAACTTAGTATTTGGTGCCACTCAGTGTCATTCTACAAAGGCATACAAGTTTAGATGGTACATCAAACGCAGAGAGGGTTACAAAAATTTTGTCTCTTATAGGAGTGTAGAAAGCAGCCTTATAGTCGATGAAAAGGTAATAAGTATCTACGAGTATTTGCTGCTAGTAGGTCTTTTCCTAGATTTGGCAGAGTATCAAGATTTGATCGATTGTTGACTTATTCGGCCTTAAGACTCACTGATACGGTTTGATTACTTTTTGCGGTCAAGTTTGGGCTTCAATCTTTTACACAGTATATTTGATAGTATTTTATAAGCGATGGATAGGAGACACATTCCGTAGTAGTAGGCGGTATTGTCTTCCTTTTTGTGAATAGGGCACGCTAAGGTTCCAATCATCGGATATGCTTTCGGTCTTCCAAACTAGCTGATGCATGCACCGTATCAGCCCGTTTCCTCCGGACTAATACAACTCCGCCGGAATTCCGTCGGCTCCTGCACCTTTGTTTTACTTGAGCCGGGTAATTAATGCTTTGACCTCTTTATGGGTCGGGGTTGGACATTCAACTCCATTGTCTGAGATTAGTAGCGTGTGGCTATCATCGGCAAGATCTCGAACCGCCAATAAGTTGAATAATTTTATTTTTAAATCCTCAGCACACTCGACGTATCAGTTACCAGATTCCTCTTTTCATCTCTACACAAAGCTATGTCTTTCGTGTAGTGTTTGTCTCGTTGATAAAATTTTCTGACATCGTTTCTGATGCCGTACAACTCAATCTCCTCACATTGGCTTCTTTCCATTTGTCTCTTTTTTCCTAGGAATATACGGTATTTCTGCCTTTTCAGCTGATATTGATTTATCGAATTGCCTTGTAAGCAGTGTGTACCAATATTGGTTCCTCCTTTTGCCGCTTTCGGTAACCAATTTCTCCTTCAGCGGCTTTTGTTATGGAATCTAGTATGTGTTGCCGATGAACGCTTATTTCATCGGGAGGAGTATTTGATAGGACAAGTTGATATAGCTTCGTGGAGTAGGCTTCCTCTGTCTGCTTTGAGTGCAGCTTTTCGACGTCTAGCTTGCCCTTGTTGTTGGTACGTACAACTTTTGCAGCACTTTTTCTAGTTGTTGTTGTTGTTGTAACAACAATATATTTATTTTGAGGTCTTGTTCGTCTATGGGGGATCTGCTTCGATATCCAGGTGAAGGAAACGCGCCATTTGAACTGGATGCGTCCACAGAGACCTGGGGGTCAGCTGAGTGGGCTTGGCCGGACAATTGAAGAGGTGCAGTACATCATGTGGTCCCTGATGGCAGGCGGGACAGATGTCCGGAACGTTAGCATCAATTCGTGCCCAGTAAGAATTGAGGCGGCTGCACCATCCGGATCTCAGCTGCGCCAGAACCACGCGCGTCTGCCGAGGTAGTACCTTCTCCTCAGGTGAAATCTCCGGGGGATGTTCCCCTAGCACTGCATTCACACGATAGCTGGATACTGCTGCTGCGACATCATCGGCGTGAATGTTGTTCAAACCTGCCTGATAGTTTCGATGATCTAAAGGTTCTCTCTTATACCGCTGGACCTCTCTCTCTAGATCATGAAGATCGTTCCTGATCTGCCTGGGTGGAGGCATCCTGTTCAAGAGATGGTGGCTAGGATGACTGCTGCGAAAACACCCTAGCAGGTATTGCTTAGACAACAGGAAATTGTGTCTGCGCACGGTAAGGACCTTCGTCTCCTCATGTAGATGGTCCTCAGAGGACATAAGAAGACACCCTGTTGATGTTCTAAGGGCGGCATTCTGGCATGTCTGAATTTTCTTCCACTGCGTCGTACTCACGTTCGCCGACCATACAGGTGCTGCGTAGTTTGCTACAGACCGACCTATCGCTTTGTAAGAGGTCAACAAGGTTTCTTTGTCGGCTCCCCAAGTACTGCCGGCAAGTGACTTGAGGACCTTGTTCCTACTTTTGAGTTTATCGCAGATAGCTGTAGCATGTGCAGAGGATCTAAAAAGGCTGTCCAATGTGACCCCAAGGATTTTGGGGTAGTTGGTGGTCGGGATGTTGACGTCATCGACTTTCACATTGAGTGACAACCGCACCTCTGCGGTCCAAGCACTAAACAGTGTGGCTGATGATTTGGAGGCGGATATTTTCATATTCCTCGCAGTGAAGAAACGTGCTAAGTCAGTGAGGTAATAGTTGATTTTCTCGCAAATGTCATCCACTTTAGGTCCTGACGCCAGAATTGTGCAATCGTCAGCGTACGACACAATTTCAACGCCGTCTGGTGGTGCAGGAATTTTAGAGAGGTAGAGGTTAAACAGAGCCGGGGATAAAACTCCACCCTGGGGAACTCCTTGTTTAACTCTACGGGGCTTCGACTTTCTGTCTCTAAATTCTACATATGACTGGCGCCCACACATATAGTTTACGACCCAACGTTTCAAACTGGGCGGAAGGGACGTTTCTTCAATGTCCTCGAACAGAGTGGCATGATTGACCGTGTCGAAGGCTTTTGTGAGGTCAAGAGCCACGAGGACCGTCCTGTCGTTAGGCTTGTTCTGGTTAAGGCCGCGACTTATACGTGTGGTGATGGCGTGTAAAGCAGTTGTTGTGCTGTGCTGCTTGCGGAATCCATGCTGATGATCAGCACTAAGAAAGTGTTCGATCAGGCTGGGGAGGAGCAGTGCTTCAAGCGTCTTTGCTACTGGAGAAAGCAAGGAGATCGGCCTGTACGAATCTCCCTTACTTGCGTCTTTGCCTGGCTTCAGTAGCGGGACCACTCTGCCCATTTTCCAGGCATCGGGAACTTCGTGAGTGGCTAGCGACAGATTGAGCACTTTGGTCATGTACTCTACTCCCGGGGTATCCAAGTGCTTTAACATCAGCATTGAGATTCCGTCCGGACCCAGCGCCTTTGATGACTTTGCGCTGCGGATGACATGGGCAACTTCGCCAACGGTAAATTGTGGTGGTGCCTCTTCGACTCGGAGAGCGCGGATACGACGCAATACTCTCCTTTTCGCCTTATCACTCTCTGGGTGCTCAATAAAAAGCCGGTTAAAATAACACGCGCACCGCTTCGGATCTGTCACTGTTCTATCACCGAACGTGACAGCTGTCAGATCATCCTTCCTTACAGGGTTAGAGTGATTTGACCGTTGTCCACAACTTACCAATTCCGGAACTCAAGTTGCACTGCTTTAAGTGGTCTAGCCATTTGTTCCGCTTATATTCGTTGACCAACCTACTGATCTCGGAGTTGAGATCCCTAATTCTAGGGTCAGTAGGGTTGGAGCGACGAATGTCATCACGCTCGTCTGCGAGTCCCGCTGCCTCTGCTGGGAAGTTTGGTCGTACTTCGGGTATTCGACCAGCAGGGATATGGCGAGCGGCTGCTGCGTTGATGATGGCCCGGAACTTTTTCTCGGCTACCCGAACGTCCGACGGAATAGCTAGATTATTAAAGCTGCGGTTGGTGGCTTCTCTGAAGGCCTCCCAATCAGCCTTTTTTTGATTGAGAAACGTACGGCGTTCAGAGGTTATGAAATCGGGTGGTCTATTAATGGAGAGAATTATGGGAAGGTGGTCCGATCCTAGTGAGATGACGGGTTGCCAGGTGACGTCGTTGATCAGGCCAGGCGATGCCAAAGTGATGTCTGGCGAGCTATGGCAATCGCCCATAATCCGCGTGGGGGCGTCCTCATTCACTGTGCAGAACGTAGAGCTATCAATTTGCTCTGCCAAAGCTATGCCCCTCTGGTCGTTGTCTAGGAGAGAATGCCACAGTTCGTGGTGAGCATTAAAGTCTCCTAGGACCAAGCGGTTATTGCCTTGTAGCAAATTGCTAATGTCTGGCAGATAACGCGGGGCACAGCTACCAACCGGCGGGATGTATACGTTGTACAGCTCTATTTCGGCAGTTCCAGACTTGACTGCTACCCCCATACATTCCATGTATGGGTCTCTAGAGTCAAGCTCAGGCGAAATAGGTCTGTACTGCACAGAATGGTGTAACAGGAAAGCAAGTCCCCCACCTCCACTTCTGGTGCGATCCTTACGTAGCACGTTGTATCCGTCACAACTGTGCAGGCTGCAGGTGGCATTCAGCTTAGTTTCTTGGATCGCGGCGACCATGATGTTTCTCCGATTCATAAATTCTATGACCTCACTGATTTTGTTGCGTAGGCCATTACAATTAAATTGCAAGATTGATGCACTGTCAGGAGTGGCAACAGCAATCTGTGGTGTAAGATGCTGTATGTGTTGATGCTGTTGCGAGGGCGACTGCGGGGGAGTCTCGTAGTTAGATGATGATGATGACGACGACGACGAAAATGCAGACGACGATGATAACACCAAATCCAGAGACCCACTGCTAACTTCGTTGATACAGCATGAGGCAACAAAGTCTGCTTCGCTATACTCCCTGATGTGGTTCAGACCTGAACAGCTCCTGAAGTGCACCCACTCCATGCAACGATTACACCTTACAGACGTAGCACGATGGTGTATTCGGTTCTGACAAACCGAGCAGATCCAAGGTCCGGGGTTTTGTTCGATCCCGGCTCGGACCAGTAGTATTCGGAGCAGGCATTCCGGGAAGTGCTGCTCCCACGACGAAAAATGGATGACAAGGGAAGCGGTCGTATGTTTGTTCTGGGCGCTCATAAAAAGAATCTTTCATCTTCTCTTCCTCATCTTCCGTCGGTGCATATGTACAAATTAGGCTAATATAAAAAATTAGCTTTGATGTTGATTGTGAACAGCCGTCCGTTACCTGGATGGCGCTGATGTCCGCCTTGTATTCTTGGAGGACATCCGCCAGTTGTATAGACTCCTGAACGCAGGAGTGTTTGTACATTCCATGTGCATATCAGTAAATCGTCGTCCGGTTTTTTTTTCTTTATTGAAGTTAATTTCTTTTTCCAAACGAGCTACAAACTCGACTTTAACCTCTTCAACCTGAGGCCAGGTCGCCTCACACACGTTAGCCGCCGCTTTAACGAATGTCAGACACAGTTGCCCAGCAGTTACCACGCTGCGGTCTGTGAGACGACTTGTAGTGTTGAACCGATCACATACTTTACCTTACGAAATACACCACCAACAACTGGCGAATTTACATTGAAAATTAAAAAAATTTCACTTAAGATAGATAACTCCTACTTGATATTAACAAAATTTAAATTGAAAATTTCCATTAGAGAATTTTATATAAGTAAAATTCCAATTCAAATAGAGAATATTTTTTAGAAAATAAGAAAACTCAAATAAAAATAATAATAGTAGATTTTCTATTTGAAATATTATTTTTATTTGAATTTTCTTATTTTCTAAAAAATATTCTCTATTTGAATTGGAACTTTCCTTATATAAAATTCTCTAATGGAAATTTTCAATTTTAATTTTGTTTCCAATAAATGTTTACATTCCAATAAATGTTTAAATTCCAATAAATGTTTAAAGTTCCAGCGAATTTACATTAAAAGTAAGAAAATTTCACTTAAGATAGGTAACTCCTACTTGATATAAACAAAATTAAAATTGGAAATTTCCATTGTAGAATTTTATATTAGGAAAATTTCAATACTAATGGAGAATATTCATTAAAATATAAGAAAATTCCAATAATAATAATTCAAATAGCAAATCTTCATTTGAAAAATTCCTCAAATAGATAAAGATTTCTATTTGAAACTTAAAATACTTTTGAAATTTCAATTCAAATTAAGCTTTATTTGAAATTAAAAAAAAAAAACAAATTGGAAATACTTCCATTAAAATATAGCAAATTAAACTTAAAATTGGAATTTTCGTTTAAAGTTAAGAAAAATAAAATTAAAACTTGAAATTCAAATTCAAATTAGGAATTTCTTTTTAAAATTGTGAAAATTTAACTTATATTTTAGAAACTGCTTGTTAAGATTGGGAAGTTCTTTGAATGTTGCGAGATTTTAAAATCAAAATGAGTCATTTTATTGCAATTGAGAACTCGACTTATTTCAATTGAGACTCGACTTGCTAGTTTTTATTTGTATTTAAAAAAAAACTGTATTAAAAGGGGAATTTTTATTTAACAATAAGAAAATCCAATTAAAAATGAAAATTTCAATTCCAACTAATACACAAATCTTGGTTGAAATTGAAATTTTCAATCTTAACTTCTTGTTTTTAAATAAAAATTCCAAATGAAACGTTGAAAATGTCCAAATGAAATCATGGATTTTCTTTTTAAATTCAGAACTTAAGCTTGTTATGAAGAATTTTTATTTGAGATACTTTTAATTCGAACCTCCTATTTATGTTCGAGGAAAATTTTTATTCTGATTCTGCGAAATATGTTATCGCTCCTTTGAATTTTGTACACTTATACAAAAAATAATAATGCTAGCTAACGGAAAAAAACAGACCTGCACACAAAATTTGGAATTAAAATGTATGAAAAACATTTTGGCTTTCACGTTTTTCATGCCGCGCACATTGAAGGTTATTTTGATTGCCTTCCCTCAAATTGCAGAGATTGTCGAAAGAAAGTGAAACACCCATCCAATTTTTTTCTACGTTTTTATGTAATCCACATTTGGCAGTGAGCAATTTAACATCAATTATCTTTTCATGTGTAAAAATAGTGTAAAAGAAATTGCCACAATTATATTTGAGCGATCTTCCAAACAAGCGAAGTGAATGAATTAAAAAGAAATTTATACTCATTTCTGCTGTAAATTAAATCGGGCTTTGAAACGAAGAAATTATAGTCGCACATGAGCTTAAAAGAAAACTCTAAAGTCAAGAGAGTTTATCTAATGCTGGTATTACGTAAACATGATACTTTGTAACAGTTGCTTAACTCAGAAGGATTTTTGTGCGTAATTAAATGTGGCTATCATTATTAAGTTTAATTAACAAGGGTTGCAGTTGTTTTTAATACGAGGTTAAAGCGAATAAAGATTTCCAGCTACACATTATGTCCTTAACACCTAAAATGGATATTTTGTTAATTAGTAGAATCTAGCTTTCTTATCTATAGTCCGGGTCCCCGAATCCTAATTTAAGCTCAAACTATTTTTGGATTTGTTGTAAAATTTGATTTCATATATCTCCACATTTGAAGGTGGCCGCTTGCTGCAATTGTTTTGCTGTTCTTTTGGGCCCTACGGGTCTGTGTGACTAAAAATAGTCCCAATTAAATCTTTGAAAAATCCATATTTGGATTCGTAGTAAAAATCGATTTAATTTGAGTACACAGATGTCTTTATTACAGTTGACCCTGGGTCCGTGCTAGATTTTTAATCAGATCTTGAAAAGAAATTAATAACACTGTGGAACATTTTTGGGGTTATTGTCTGGGGGGTGAGAAATTCCAAGTCAGGGTGATGGTACTAGGTCAGTATATTAAAACCCTCAAAGGGTTTTGCGTTCGTATGTGCCAGTTTTTTTTATGACCTTTTACATTTTTCCTTATCTTGATGTTTTTTCGCTTAGTTGTAAAATGTTGGCAAATACGTAGTTTGACATAACTCGAGAACGACTAGTTCGATTTTGCTAAAATAAATTGAGAAAAATTAATAATTACATTTTCTTTAATCCATTAATATACTGTTTCTCTACCAAATCAACATTTTTGCAATTAGAAATAAATTTATGAAGAAAATTTTGCTTTTTTTTAAAACATATAAATCCCCAACGGAAAAACGTGTAGAGTCTTATAACTTTCACTCAAAGTCACATAACCTATAACCAAAATGCGACATAGATCATAGAAATCGATTAACGCGTTCTGCTTTTATTTACAATTAAGTGAAGTTACTGGCACATACGAACGCAAAACCCTTTGAGAGTTTTAATATACTGACCTAGTACCATCACCCTGACTTGGAATTTCTCACCCCCCAGATTGGCTGTTGTACTGTGTAATTCGAATAATAACGAAATTTAATTATCTTTAAGTAACCTTATTGGGCCGTTTTTTGGACCAATAGATCACATATGTCCTAAAACTATTCTCATTTCAGATGTGTTTATTCCGTCTCGTAATCTAAGCCAAAAGAATAAAGTTCCACCCAAAAATACACAAAAAAAAATGATTTTGACAAGAATAGGCGTTTAATTGTTTAACACGCTTGGTCTTTTGAGGATCTTTGTAATGCAATGTGCACAGAAGGCTCGAAATGTAGTTTAAAACTTTTAAGCCCTGTCTTACCAGTCCCTGTCAAACTACTTAGAAATCCTTTGAATCCTTGCTCCGAAGGATTCAATAAATACAAACCTTCTCAGACACACTCGGCATCCCAAATTCTACACAGAAACAAGTTTCGGTTCAATTAAAAAATTCAAATATTCAAACAAAAATTAATTAGGAATCCTCTGATAAATAAAGCAACGTATTTACTAAAATATTCGAACGTTGTTTATCGAAAATATATTCGATATCAAGCGATAAACATATTCACGTATTTACAAAAAAAAATGTTTGCCGTTTATCGAAAGCATTTTTATTTGCAAGTAACGGGTTTTCCAATAGGGACATAACAATTTCGTATCTTTAGGTCAACGCACCCTCAAACATTTTCAATGATCTTTCAGTGTCAAAACGTTAGTCGAAATTAACGTTTGGAAATTATTAAAAATGACTACCGAAATTCTAAGTCGGTGGTCGCAACTTTAGGAGCGCTTATTCCAATTTTCGGCATCTTCAGCGATGAAGTTCATTTCTGGCTGAATTTTGTCAATAAACAAAATAAGCTTCAAGAGACACAACTGCATCCACAAAAAAAGACTGTATGGTGTGGTTTTCACGCCGGAGGTGAGATTAGGCCGTATTTTTTCATCGATGGAAACAATTGTCATGATACCGTCAATGGAGAGCGCTATCGTGCCATGTTAGTAAATTTTTTTTGGCCAGAATTGGATGAGCTTGACACTGCCGATATGTGGTTTCAACAAGATGGTGCCACTAGCCACTCAGCAAGCGTTACTATCGATTTACTGAAAGACAAATTCGGTGAACGTGTTATCTCGAAAAATGGTCCGGTCGAATGGCCACCTCGTTCATACGATTTACCGCCATTGGATTTCTTTTTGTGGGGCCACATAAAGTCTTTGGTCTATGCCAACAGTTTCCAACGAGCTCAGACAACAGCTTCCGACGAGCTCAAAGACAACGCGAAATTGCCGATCCGATCGAAATGGTTGAAAGATGGACATATTTTATGAAATATGCCAAGGAATACGCTGGTGAAATTTGTTAAGTCGTGAATGAATCACCCTGTATTTGTCATAGATCCTTCTATCATAATAAAAAATATTAAGATAACTCTCTGAAAACTTTTTGTCTTTATTTACAATTAACATCGTGCGTTTTAGTTGGACAAGCCTTTTATTTTGTTGCCCAAAGGGGAACTTTTTTCCTTTTGCTCGATTTGATCAATTTTCAATTCCAGCCGAAGGCCGACTACAAGATATATTTCTTTTTAGTTAAGACTCTAGCTCTTTTCGTTTGGACATAATCGCGCTTTCAACAGAAGGACATAGAATTCTACAACGATCAATTATACAGGGTGTTCGCCGGGAAGGTATTCTACTTTGCGTTGCCGCCATTTTGGTAAACATTAGTCTTGACAGTTCATATTTGGCAGCCGTGAAATAGAGACGTGGCAAATTTATTATGGAAAAATATTCGATAAACCAACGTGTTTTAATTGTTAAAACATTTTATCAAAATCAATCATCGATGACTTTGACGATGAGAAAGTTAAGAGAAATTTTTGGCAGAAACAACGTGCCAACAAAACGTACTATTTATCGTGAAGTGAATGATTTCGAAGAGGGTTTCGTAGCTTATAGGCCCAAGCATGGACCACAACGTACTGCAAGATCGACTGAAAACATTACGCAACATTGCTCAAGAAAGTGTTCAAAACAATCCATCAACCTTAATTCGACGCCGTGCTCAGGAGCTTGGTCTTCAAAGAACAAAGTTGGCCACAATTTTGCACAAGGATTTGCATTTGTTTCCGTTTAAGATTCAGTTGACACAAGAGCTTCTTTCACAAGACGATTTACGCCGCCGTACATATGCCAATCGGATGCTACAGCTCGCACATGACAACCCCGATTTTCATGAAAAAATCATAATGAGTGACGAGGCAAATTTTCATTTGAATGGATATGTGAATAAACATAATAGTCGGTTCTGGGCAATGGAAAACCCTCAAATTATTCATCAGTCACCTTTGCGTCCATTAAAAGTGACAGTCTGGTGAGCAATTTGGTCTGGAGGAATCATTGGACCTCACTTCTATAAAAATGAAAACGGCGAAACAGTAACTGTCAATGGGGAGCAATATCGTGAAATACCGCGTGAAATGTGTGCGAATGTTATGAAAAATGTGCTTAAAAGAGCTCGCATTTGTGATGCTAACAGAGGCGGACATTTGTATTCCATACATAATTGCCGACATTAATCAATATAAGATCCATTCTCTTTCATTTAATCAAAAATTATAAACAAACAAAATAGTATACCTTCCCGACGGACACCCTGTATATACATTTTATGGTCGCAGATAAGTATTTCGAGATATTACAAACTTATATATATACATACTCCCATCCTAAGATGGAGTTTAAAAATAATGGGAAGAATTTATAAAATTCTTTAGGTTAAAAAAGTAAGGAATACAGTCTAAATTGATGTTAGTATCGTAAGGTCGGTCTATATCAAGATTGTAATATTTATTTTTAATAAAAAAACGGTTGCTTACTACATTCTTACATGATATCCTACAAGACTCAGTAAGAACTCTTTGTCTCTATTGCCTAAAAAAACAGTCTCGATATATAGTTTCAAAACCTGCAAAGGTTAATAACCCCTCCAAAGGTATATTCGAAGTCACTTGCGTCAATTGTCTTCCCTAAGAAATTGTTCAAATACAACTGTTAAAATATTTTTTAGTTCTCCCCCACTGACAATAGATAAAAACAGATGAAGTGACGAGGTCAATTGTAATGAATGTGGTTTCCTTCAAATGTATCTTGAACATTTGATTAATTATTTTAACCAAATAAAAAAAACATGTACACGAATACAAACACACACTTAACCAAAAAAAAATAAAACAAAAGGTAAGCAATCAGGAAAAAATGAAAAGAAATACTATGAAATTAACCAAATGCTTGTACACAAATAGAGTATCGGATATACAGGCACAGGCAGTCAAAGATACATAAGAGACTCATCAAAACGTATTTAAAGTATCTTGAACGGGTTTTGAAAGGAGGCGGCAAACTTGAAGATTGCTTCTTTCATTTTTAGCCAAAACTAAATTTCTTACGCGGTTGTCTTGTTGCCTTAAATTACATAACATTTAAAATAAAATGCCAGAATCGATATTTTTGGATAATCATTGTGTTGTCTTCACGAAAATCTCCAAGAAATCAAAACCAGTTTTAAATTAATGATGCTCGAGACTGAGAGTTTGAACTTCATAGGTTTCGAATACACACATGCGTGCTCGGTAGGCAGCTACAAAATTCTGCAAAGGCGCAGAACCTTTGGTGAATATTTCCACAGATAATGACCGGTCATAGATGATTTACATAAAGCCGTACTCTGGTCACTGCTCCAGCAATACTTTCAAACACAAGAGCAGAAATCAAGCAAATCGTATAAATGTTGACTTCAAATCACAGAATTGATAATTAAGTTAGACGGACAGAAGAAACAACAAAAGGCCTTTGAACTATAGGCTCTGTAAGATGGAAAAACTTGATTTCTGGGCTTCGCAATATTTCGGTATTTGTCCAAAATTCAATAATAAACTTTAAACGAAGCCAACAAAATTGAAGAATTGTGTTTTTTTAGCATAATGGTATCTTAGATTTGAAAACAGAAACCAAAACCTGCCAACTTCTCGCGGCTGTGAAACGAAAGTAAAATACTGAATTTGGCGGCAACATTAAGATGGGCTTTATTAAAATTAGCCAGAGTGGGGGTTCTTTTTGTTGACCTCTCCAAATTTGAATGTTAAGAACATCGGGCACCATAAATTTCGCAGGCAGGTTTTCATTTTGTATCGATATAACCTTCAACTCTTGAACTTGTCTTTTTACGATCAGGCAAAATACTCGTATTCCTCTGTGTATTGTCCAAAAGTGCAAAATTTATGTAAAATCAAAAAGAATCTATTAGAAAAATATTTAGTATGCTTTGTTCAAACCCAACTGATCGATCCGGGTGTTAATTTATGGATGGATTGCCTAAATATTTGGTTTCATTAATAACAACACTCTAATCACTTAAAAGGTTGCAAAAAATATTTCGAACATAAAAAATACTTTCAATCTTATGTACCCTTTTGTAGAAAGAGTATAGAAGATAAGAATATAGAATAGGACAAGTAAAAAACAGTAATCGACAGCAGTAAAATTATGCAGGCAACGCCTGCATTGCATTTGCCGTTCCGGCCGGCAAATGCAATGCAAAGGCATTGAAAGCATTTGCATGACTCGGATCATACTAAAAATCCAAAAGTGTTATAACAGCAGTGAAATCAAACGAAGGCTCGTGTTGGCAAAAGGATGCACATTTGAGCTCGACAAAACCTGAAGAATAGTGCAGTCTCGCAAGATGAAGACTATACATTACAATACACTCAAACAATCGGTTCTCTATATGACTTTGAAGCATTAGTAGTAGTAAAAGCGGACGAAAAAAGAGAAGTCATTTGGAAAATGTACAGATCCATCTCTCTTGACGAGAGTATATGCTGTAGGAGTTAAAATCAAAATACAACGATTGCGCGAGTTTGGACTTAGAGGTCGAATCGAAAATAACACTCTAGCCAAAAAGGAGTTAGACGATAGCTGCAACAGAAGGTGTGCAAGAAAAAACCAGTCACAGGATGATTAGAGTTTTTGGCATTGCAAATTGGGGGACCCACAACCAAGACCAAATGGTTTTAATGCTTTCAAAATTTCGTATATAAAAAAAGTTTTTTTTAAATGTGAGCAAACCAAGCAAACACTCTCATTACCAAGTCTGCCTGGTGATAAGCGGAGCCTTAATGTTAGCCCGACTGCTATTTTTTATCAGAAACGTGGCGGCCATCACAGCAAAAAGATTGATGGCGCAAGGTGAATGGATCACGGTAGACTGGGCAGAAAACATCCTGGAAACTTTAACGGGCCTCGCAACACCAAACCGGGTTCCATACTGAATGTTGGAAAGGGCTAGTATTCTTACTTCAAACAGAAATTACAAACAGAGTGTCCTGTTCAGATGGGTCCCTTATATTAAATAAACCCGGCATCCATTGTTATACTGACGGCTCGAAATTGAACAACACAACTGGAGCTGCGTTTAAATAGAAAACCTATGTATCGAAAAATATTTCCGACTACCATCCACAATACGGTATAGCAAGCAAAAATAAAGGTCATCACGGAATTGGTACGATGGTTTAACTCAAAGAACTTATTCGACAATATAAGGATTTCCAGAGGCAGCCAAGCAGCGATCAAGCCACTGTCGTCAACGACAGTCAAGTCGTGAAGGCTTTTGCAGTGGTAAGAAAAAACGAAATGTCGTAGGGTCAGCCAGACAAGCAGTTGGCATAGAACACTATGGAACGGCCCAGTGGGCGACAAAATCACCAAAACGCTCTGGGAAGGCCCTAATGAATGAAAATAAGCTATTAAGTCTAAAAATAACTGAATTTAGCAAGATAATGGGCGTTCTTACCGGGCACTAACCACTTAAAGCACTTCTTTTCCGCATTAGATGAGTGGTAACAAACACGTGCGAGGCATGCATTCTTAATTTCAATTTGCGTTCTGAATTTCAATTTGACTTGCTTAATTAAGGTTTTTCAGTTTTAATCAATTTAATTGGAAATGGTGTACTAAAAAAGCTAATTTCTATCATACTTTGCACTTCTAGGTGTGTAGTAAAGCGAATTGAAATCAGGTTTCTAAACCTTTTGGGGAGCTCTAAATTTTCCAAATTGTAAAACTATGTTTATGGTTCCCATGTGTCAATGTCATCCAAATTGCAAAAATAATTTTATTTATGGCTTCGTGAGAAATGTTATTAAATATCCATATGTCCATGTAACTAAAAGCCGCTTAGAAGGCTTCCAAACTATTTGTATGGACACTATATTAACAGCAACAAAAATTGCAAGTACTTCCCAAGGAATCGCTTTATAAGTACTTCCAAAGGCTGCGATTGGATTTTGTGGTTCCTAAACATTACATATGTAAATATTTCGAATGAAGCTCTTTTCGCTAGTGACGATTAGAAGGCAACGTTCGCGCCTTCAATTCGGAGGGTATCGGGTACGTAAAATTATTCCATATTTTTTAATTTAATATTAGATTTTAATAAAAACTATAAAAAAATAGTTTCCTATAACTTTTTGCAAAAAAAAAAACAAGTACCAAAATTTAAAGTCAGGTGTGGCCGACTCTGAGATACCCTACAACACTCTACTATACAGAGGACTAAGCACCTCTTTCTGGAACATGCATGGTGGGACTCTATATGTAGGAGTTAATTACTTGTCGCTCATAACGTACCATACCCAATTTGAGCGTGATGGGGAGGAACGTTTGTGTTGGGGCTATTCGAAAATATCGGCCAATATGGTCCAATGTTACAGGACATGGGTGTTGGTCGCTCGTATAGATCCATGGGAAATTTGGTAAATATCTGATGTAAAATGTGGCTTCTAAAACTGCAGATTTAAATTCTGAAGGACCTTTGTGTGGGGGCTATAGGAAAATATAGACCTATGTGGCCCAGTGTCATCACATGTAATTAATGGTCGCTCATAACGTACCATGCAAAATTACGGCATGGTCGGGTGTAAATAGTGCATTCTAGAGCCTAAGGACCTCAAATCGGGAGAGACATTTGTGTAGGGGCTATTTGAAAACTTGCGACCGATATGGACAAATTTCACCAAAGATGGTTGTGGCTCACTCAAAATGCTCTATGCAAAAACTGGTAGAAATTGGATGAAATATGTGGCTTTTAAAGCTGTAGTTTCTGAAATCGGGAAAAGCCTATGTATGATATTATAATATGGACCGATGTTTACCAATGCCAGTAGGGTTCGCCCTTGGCCCAAACTTAAAGAATGTACCAAGTTTCTCGAAATCGGTTTATAATTTCGACCTGTACTTTGATTTCAACGATAGATGGATAGACGGACGGACGGACTTCGCTTAATCGACTGTTATACTTAACATAGGGTGGGTCTGCTTCCATTCCTTTAAGGTGTTGCAAATATCAGCACTAAGACATTATACCCTGTACGACATTGTGGAGTAGGGTATAAATGAAAAGCTCCTGTAATTTTTCATAATCCAAAAAAAAAATTAAGTAAAAAGGTAACGTCGGTCATGGACGACTGTGAGATACCCTACACCATTCGGATATTCAGAGAATTAAGCATTTCTGGCTGGAGCTTGAGCAAGATCGGAGTTAATATGTTATAGTTATTTTTTGTATTCGATCTAATTTTAAAGTAATCTGGATTACAACTTTCGGATCTATTTCACTTCATTGGATGCTACGTAGTAAGAACCTAAAGTCGGACGTGTATATTGTACCCTATAGGTCATCTTATAATGCAAGCCGTTTTTGCATCTACAAACCATTTGAATAGGGCCAACACCAAAAATTGGGCCTATACGGCCAAAATTGGTTCACGATTCGTTGTTTGTTCGTCGTAATATTCTATACAAAATATAATTTAAACTCCAAATTAAAATAGGTGTTCTAGAGCGGTTGTATGTAAAATCGGGAGGTCAATAAAAAAACGTGGACCAACATGACCCATTATTATTTGAGCTGGTAATTGATCTTTTGTTGTTGTTGTAGCAAAAACTGTGGGGACGGGGTGACAGCCCTTGGACGAAGAATGGCTCTTTAGCTCAATCCGGTCCACAGAACCGACTCTCGTGTGATCTTTTGTAATGAGCTGGTCCAAATTTCAATAATATTGGATGTAATATGAGGATTTTAGGGCATATGACATAAAATCGGTTGTAAAATTGGTTGTACCGATTATTTTCAATTTTATGGACATCCTACCTTAGTCCTAACTTTTGCTAAATTTTATCAGGATTGGATGGAATATTTCGCTTCTATAGTTGAAAAAATAACACCGGATGAACGTTGTTATGTAAATCCGAAACGATTTTTTTCACTTTCATTAGTGTCCTTGGCCCAAGAAAACTTACATTGGAGCTTCGACGACCTCAGACCGACAGAGGACTGAAATATTCGTTTAATCTAATCAGCAGGCAATTTAAAGTCGATCGTTAGACCTGAGGGTAGGTCTGGCTCAAATTTTTTTGGCAGCTACAAACATTTGCCATAACTCACTGATAATACCCAGTCACACAGAGTAATACAGGTGCTGGGTACAACAAAGACAATATTCTCCTGGTTACAATTGCCGATGGAGACAACATATCTCGCCTTTATTTTCGTCGTGGCACATTTCGTTTTTAAGTCTTAACAGATAGTTAGTCGCCTTATATGGGACAAGAAGAAGAATGTGACATTAGTTGGTAATTGTAAAATTTGTACGTACCTTTGCATTTTCCGGAATTTTCTCCTTCAAGCCTCACTATTTGTGTTGATTTCAACGGAAAGACATTTTCTTTTAGGGTCGTTCCCCATTAACTGATCTTTTGCCTTTTAAAATAAACTTAAAAAATCCAATTTTCGGTGTATCAGTTCCTGCCCTTAAAGTGCATGTTCCTGCAGCGCATTTACATAATTCCTTGCTTAATTCTTCTTTGAATGTGAGTGTGCCAGCGTTTCTTCTCTCAACATATTTTCATTTTCCAGATCATGCGGCTTGTTAGATTTGACTTCTGTCGTTATTAATTTGTTGGTATGCTTCACACTTACTATACTTTAGATTTGAGGATTGCATATTCATAGTTGTCTTCCTTTTTCCGTTGATGTACACTGGACGTAATCGATGTATAGACATTTTTTCCAGTTTTCTTACTTAACGGCCTTTATAAAATTGTTAGATGTTATCGTCTTCGGTCCACGTTTCTGGTTAAAGGCGTTGTAACTTTTCTTGGTAATTCTTTATAGGCGCTACTGATACTTGTATTGCGCAATTCATAATGTCCACTTTCTTTTTACGCAGAGAATTTATTCTTACTACAATTTGATTCAATTGAAAACAACAACTCGCGCTCTAGTGGTTGAAGTATCTATTTCGATTTTTATAAATATCGATTTTAGTGTGAAATTCAAAGCCGCGTAAAGAATAGTGCACATAGGAGCTTTTTAGGGTTCGGGGTTCAGGGAAGACTTTTTCTTACGCTAAGTTTCTGACCTTATGATAGACTGAAAACGAATGAAAAATATTATGAAAATGTAGAAAAGAAAAGTATATGCCACTGTCATATAACAAAATCCTACCATACATGTTTCGTAAGTTTTCGATAACTTTTTCAATGGGGTTTTAGACTGCCGCAAGTGGAAAATAGTTGGTTTTGAATTTGTTTATTGAACTGATACAAATATTTTCCGTTTGAATATGCAACTAGATCACATAAGAAATTCTATAACAAGGTTTACAAACGCAAAGTGAAGGTATCAATTCATTCAATTATCAACAAATATATCGTAGTGTAAGAAAAATAAGGTTTAGTGTGCCCGAATTTTAATTTGCGCGCTGTTTTTTTATTGTTCCGGTTAGCCTAAAGCCTAGTATTCACCTAAAAAGAAATTCTAGCTCCCATAAGAAATACATGAAGCAGTGCAAACGAAATTTACCATTGGTAAATTCCGTTTAGATATTTTCGTTAAGAGGTATTCAGCTAAAACGAAAAGGTGGCAGAATTTGCAACTGTTACAGGAATGATTATAAAAGCAGAGTAGGCTTTTTTCACCACCTACAAACGTAAATTAATGTTCTGATAATTGTTTGGTCAAGGAATTTTAGAAATTTACAAAAAAAAAATAACAAATGTTGGAAAGTTGTTTTTGAGGGTATTTAAATGAATATGATAAAAATCATTATTTTGAAAATGAATAACGGCTGCTTCCTCTACACTGATCTACACTACAATTCTTTCGTGTAGAGATAAATGCAAAACTCCTTAGCGAAAATTTCGTTTTAGGTGAATACTAGGCTTAAAAGTCCATTATTGTGAAAAACATAAACCGCCCTAAAAACGACCCATAAATGAGATTTTCCCAGATTTTGTTATGCGAAATAATAGTGGAGTTTTTGGTTATTCCTTCATAATTAAGATTGGATAAGAAAACGGCTATAGATAAGTAATTCATTAACGAAAAGTGTCAATTCTGTACATGTCTACAAGAAAAAAGTAGTCCAGAAGTACTAGTCTTTAAGACAAAAAATTAGGAAAGTAATAAAATTACCCTGTCTGAAGCCTGGGGTCAAGTGTCTACTTTTATTATTGCCTTTGAGAGTACATATCGTATCGGAAGGGCTTAGATATAGTTCACGGATATAGCTCCGATTTTTGTTCTTTGTTGAGGCGGTAGAAAATAAAAATTCAAGAAAAAAAATTATTTGAAAAATTTCCCCTAGCCATTTCTGTATTTCCAAAATATCATGCTCTCAAAGCACACATTCGATTTCCGCCTCGCAATAGGTAATGGATCGCGGATGTAAATATAGGGTGATCCGTCTAGAGGTATTTTTTCAGAACAAAAAAAACATATAAAAATTCAAATCAAGTGTGGAATCTTTATTGATAATTTAAAGGGACATTATATGGCATTTTTTTTTGAAAATAATTTCCTTCAAATGTTGGCAACTGTATTATGGAAATGAGCGTTCGGTGAGAAACGGGAAGATCCGCTGTTTTTCGACCAAAATTTTGTTCAGTGATGAGGCCCATTTCTGGCTCAACGGCAAAGTCAATAAACAAAATTGCCGCATTTGGGCAGAAGAGCAACAAAATGAGGTTCAAGAGGTGCCATTCCACCCAAAGAAACCCACGATTTATAAGCTGGTAGAATCATCGGTACATATTTTTTCAAAAATAATGATGGCCGGAACGTAACCGTGAATGGTACTCGCTATCGCGCCATGATATCGATCTTTATGCTACCTAAATGGAAGCCCGTAATCTTGACGACACTTGGTTTCAACAGGACGGTGCCACTTCCCATATAGCTGCTTAAACAATGGATATATTGAGAGATCAATTCGAAAAACAGCTAATTTCACGTTTTGGACAGGTGAGTTGGCCGCCTAGATCGAGTGACATTTTTCTTTGGGGTTACGTAAAGTCCAAAGTCTATGCTCACAAACCAGCTACGATTCAGGTTTTGGAAGCCAACACTACGCGTGTTATTAAAGCCATACCGGTCGAAATGCTCGAACGAGCTATCCAAAATTGGACCCTTAGAATGGAAACCCTGAGGCGTAGTTGCGGCCAACACTTGAAGGAAATTATATTCAAAAAATAAATGCCACTTGATTTGAATTTTTATATATTTTTTTGTTCTGAAAAAATACCTCTAGATGGATCACCCTATATAACCAATATTTCGATGATCATTCCAAAAAATCAAATTTCGTCCAAATCCCTAAAAAAATGAGGAAGATACACACATATTTTCCGGAAGTATGGACCTGGAGGAATTTTTCACATCTATTTTTTTCTCCAAATTTTATTCCTTAAAAAACATATCGAAGCTATGTCCGTAAACTAGAAATTGATTCGAAATTGAAATGGATATAAAAATTCCCTATGTAGACAACAATTATGACAAACAAGTAGAGAATTACTGGTTCCAATGTCATTAGAGCCTAGGGTATGTTGGCCAGTAGTACTGGTGACAAAGTCGATAGTGAATCAGTATAGTTTTATTATAGGCATTTGCTAAGGGTAATTTTTTGCACACATTTTCGTACTTTGCCTAAATAAATACCGAGTATAAGCCTCTACTTTATATAGGTTAAGGCTTCAACAAATTATTTTTCTAATAGGTTTTTTTCTAGAATCGAGTACTGCAGGGCTTTTTTATAGACATGCTCAAATCAAACAAATGTTTTTCGACTATTTTTATTAAAAATTTTATTTTGTAGAAAAAAAGGTACTCAAGAAATACTATAAGCGAGTAATAACCGAGCTAAAGGTTATTCTTGAATAATCTAAATTTTTTTTAACGCGAATTGTCTGAAGTGTTTTATAAACAAAATCATTGTTTAGCTCGTTTGTTTTATTTCGGTCTGTTGCTTTTACACATTGAACAGGGATTAAACCGGCTCAAGACCTCTTGCTTCTATATTTAAATAGAAGACAAGTTTTTAACAAAATGGCAAAGTGACATTGATTTTCGTGGCTACACACTACTTTTATCATGATTTCGGGTCCGTGACAGAAAGCCTTGCTGCAATGGTTAAAAGTATAACCGAACTCTATAAGGTCAGGCTCTCCCCAAACGAACGAGAACTACTGTAGTTCACCTTACTTTTCAAGTTTTCTTCACACAAATGTCCACGAAAATACAACTCACTCTTGCCACCTCTAAAGAGACTCCACATCGAGAGCCATCAACAGATTTCTTTTACAACGTGTGTGTGTTGTAAAAAGAGTTTAGTTGACTATCATCATTTTTATATTCTCTATAATCACATTATATTCAAAATTTGAATCGGCTGTAAAAAAAATGCTGATAATTTTTTCAAATTTCTGGTTTTATTGAAAAGGTTGATCTTTGTTATTTATTAATAAATAACACGGAGTCGTGTCACTTCGATATTTATACCATATGAAAGGGGAAAAATCTCCACCTTTAAATGAGTTGTTAAGAATTCTTAATTCTAACCATGTTACAAAAAGTTTTTTTTTTTATCTAAACATCTCAATTCCACACGTAAAAAGGAATTGTAGACAAAATACAATTGACCCAAAAAACAAGAGAACGTGCCAGGACACTCTACTGAATTTTCTTATTAAAGCTGACGTTTGGATTTGCATTTTTATACCAGATTTGTGAGTATTTTTGAAAAATACACAATTTTCTACTTTTTATCCTACGGGAGTTGAATATGAATTTTTAGATCTGTTTCCTTTACAGTAACATTGGCACTATTCACCAACTGCTTCTTGCCATCTAAAAAAATGTTTCACAACAAATTGAAACATTTCATTTGACCTTAAATAATCTAAAAAGCTTCAATACAGCGATCTTATGGGTTACAGAAAATCGCCTAAAGATATTCATTTTCGCGCGACCTATTTTTTTAACATAGGAAAACTGGCCCTGGATCAGGTGTATTACACTAGTCTGAGATATTAGCTACAAACAAATCTGGCCAATTTCTGACATTTTGACGTGCCGAGTAATAAAGTTATTAATTTTTTAAAGATCCAACTAAATGCAATCGGGTTGTGTTGGATTTTCGGATACAGTACTGTTGGAGGGATCGTTGCAGGCACTTCTATAAAACTCCTCGTAGTCATCATAGAAGGGCTGAAGATGTTGTATCCGACTGGTATACTTAATCCTGAATAACTCAGTCAAATTTAATCGTATTGTAATTTATTAGCTTGTTGGACGCGGATTTTATTATGAAAATAAAACACTGAAGAGTCAAATCAGAGTTACTTCGCCTACGAAGCGAATGAATGTTTTCATTCGACATCCAGAAATAGGCAATACGACTCACGCTATGTCCAGTAAAGAAATAATAATATGAGTACTGATCATCTCTGCTAAGTTAAATAATCCAGGTGTATTCCCATCTTTAATTGAATTTTAAATGGGAGGTTATTTTCGATAAAATTTCTAATATGTACATTTAAAGCTTAAGAGATAGCTTACCTACTTTAGAGAATGCTCAGGTGGACTTTGTTCAATTTCAATTATAGGTAAATTAAATCGCTACTTCTATTCTCAATTAAATTATGAACTGTTGAATTGGTACAAATTTCATCCCGAACTCTTCGCATATACTCGTAAAAAGAGCAACTCCCCGAAAAAAATGACCCAGCTATGCAAATAAGTATGTATATATCGCCGCAAATGTGAAATGTTTTCACATTTTACTACAACACGTCTCATAAATTTTACTATTACGATAAAAATATTAAACAAAAAAAAAAAATAACCAACAACAAAACAAAATTACACATTTAACAAACGATAAATTCCTATGGTCAACAAATTATTTGGTCACAAACCAAAAACAACAATGAACTGAGCAGAGGGGGCAAAATAAATAAAAAAAAAAAACAAAAGCCAAACCGAAAACTCAACAAAAGTGCATTGTTTACGTTTGTTAAATCACATGTAAACGGTGATTAAAACAGTCATGATGATGGTGGAGTTTTAACGAGCGACAGCGACCAAAAAAATTAAACCAAAAAAAAAATGTCCCATAAACAGAAAAATTTCGTAAAGAAACAATTATGTATATTTAAAGTTTGGCATACATACAGGGTGGCCCAAATAAGACTGAAGGGCTGAAAACTATTTTGTTAATAATTTTTTTTCTCTTTTCCAGGTTAAATAGGTTTTTTGCAGGCTATATAGTTTTTTTTTTGGATACATACGAGTACACATGATGTACAGCAACGCATCAAAATTTTTGACTTTAATTATTTTTAATTAATAATTTAAAAAACAAAAAAAACAACAAAAAATGGGCTAATAGGTGATAAATCAGAGGTTTTTAAAAAATTAAACTTTCCTCTGAATAACAAATTTTATAAAATAAAAAAAAATTTAATTAAACTGTAAATAAAAAAAACAATGTTCTAGATGAAAAGTTGTAAAAAACAACTAAAACTCTGTAAAATATTGTGATAACTAGATTAAGAAAACTGATTTTAACAAAATAAATAAAAAAAAAATTGGATCTTTGCTTGGTGGTGCTATTCAAAAAAGGAGGTGTATATCAATAAACTTCAAAAATTCAACAACTTAAGCAGAAAATTTATGCTGAAATCAGAAACTTGCAGACATTTTAGGTCAGTAATAAAAATGCTCTTAATGCCAATATTTGTCGGCAAGAAAATGGAAACTAATCTAAAGGTATTTCTTTCAAAATAAAAAATATAAATCAAGTGTGGAGTTTTTATTCTTCATTCGAATGGCCATTTTATGCCATTTATTCTCCAAATCTGTCCTTTCTCCCTCTTTATTTCTTATTTTCATTGACGATCTATTGGGTCGGATCGTGAATCCAATCTACTCTTTCGCAGATGATAGTAACCTCTGTCATTCATATTCATTCGACCGTAGGCCGAGCCTTCAAGATATTGAAGACAAAAGGCGAATTATGGATGAGACACTTGGCCGGGATCTACTGGCCATTTCCGAATGGGGTCGAGTGAATAGAGTAGATTTAAATGCACGTAAGACACAGTGCTGCTTGTTGTCTCACAAGCGATTCGCTGACCCAACAATATCGTCAATTTCTCTCGATGGTACGGATATTGAACAATCAGAAGCTCTCGATGTTCTGGGCATGAAAATACAATGTGACGCTCGTTGGGCGAGACATGTATTCGAAGTGTCGAAAGAAGCACTCAAGCGCATAGGCTTTTTAAAGCGGTGCAAGAAATATTTCACTCCTTCTGATCTTTTCAATGTCTATACAACTTACATCAGGCCAAAGATGGAATACAACTCCCATATATGGGCAGGTGCTCCAAAATCATCCTTGGAGCTACTTGACCGTGTTCAAAGGAGAGCGATGGTGCTGATAGGTGACAGTAGGGTATCCAACTCTATTGTTTCACTTGAGCATCGTCGGAATGTGGGTTGCGTGACGCTGTTCTATCGTTACTTTCACGGTGTGTGTTCATCAGACATCCGTCGCCTTATTCCTGACGTGAGGATGTTCGGCAGGGATACGCGACTTTCTAGGAATTCACACCCGTTTGTTATCGATTGGCCAGTTGACCGCACTATACACTACAGATCAAATTCGTTTTTCGCTCGTACAGTCCGTATGTGGAATCGACTTACGGCAAATGTATTTCCCACTAATTGCGACATCCAGAAGTTCAAGGCAAGCGTCAACCAACATTACTTCCTCTTTCCCCTCTTTTAATTTCCACTCGCCAACGCAATGCACCGCATTAATAGGGGGCATCCCCTGAGTGTTGGTTATTTAAAAAAAAGAAAAAAACTCACGCGCAATCTGTAAAAAAATACCTCTACCCGTTAGTTATAAAAAAATTACATGAGCTATTTTAAGAAAATAAAAAAAATTATAAAAACAAGAAAGACACGAAGTAAATGCTTTCGTTCTAAAAAACGTCAGTCGGACAGTCTCTGAATATGACAAGAATTGTTTCAGTCAGTCGCTTGTATCCTCACTATTCCACTTAATAATTCGCATAAGCAAAATCTAGCAATGTTTGGTATACTTATATATAGATCGTTAAATGAGTAGAGACTTTGTCGGCAGAACACATAATGGTACTGATGAGCCGTCCACACATCGTGCGTCTACCAGACGGTGATGTAATAACTTTAATGTCGCTGACGAACCTTTTTTCCCCATATGACAAACAACAACAAACCTGATCTAACTAGCTTGTAGAGTAATTCATTTTTTTAGAACGGTCACAGTTTATTTTTATCCTTCACGTCGGTTTTATTTGGGCCACCCAGTACATACCGCCAGCAAAAAATAGTACTCGTTTATGGAGTTGTATATCGAATTGTATGCAGTTTGTAGTACAATAATTACGAATATTCAACAGTCAACATTTTCAAATTGTAATTTAACAATGTTACTTCTTATTATTATTGTTGTGGCTTTTTTATTTACAGAGGGTGGTATGATGATGACGTTCGGCGTTATATGGGGCGAACTAAGAGGGCTATCTGCAGTAGAGTACTATTGCTTAATTTGTTTTGTCGTAATCAAATTTTGTAATATTTTAAATGAATTTGTATCTAAAATAGAGTCTAAGGAACCCTTTGTTGTAGAAAAAGCTATGCCTTGAACTTCTAAGGAGTTATGTAGAGTAAAAAACATGAAAAGTAAATCATTTTAAAGGTTCATATGAACATATCTAACTGTTGGTTATGGTAGATATTCCATGGCGATACAAAGATGCAATATTGAGTCCCTTCGATATTTAGGTCATGGAATTGGACAGACGAAAGAAAAAAAATCGGTTTAGATTTCGATAAAGCTCCTATCCGATTATTTTGTCTCTAGCTATACAGGGTAATTCATTCTCGACTCTTAGCTCATTTCATGAAAATATGTCTATCCGAAAATGCAAAGGGGTGAAATAGCAGAGTTTTGAAAATTTTCGGATTGGTGTTCGGAGGGTACTAGGGTAAAATTATTAAGTTCTGAACCAGTGGTCGCTGCATTTTCGGGCATGGTGGTAGATGCACATATTTTCATGAAATGAGGCAAGTAATACGCTGGAGAAATTTGTCCAGTCGTAAATCACGCTGTAGACGCTACATGTTATATACAATCCTGATGAAATTTGGAACACATTTATTTTTTGGACCAAGGGCGGACGTTACTATTTGAATCGGTTCAGATTTAGATATAGCTCCCACACATAAGTTAATCTGAGTTTTAAGTTTTTCGCTCTTGAAGCCGCATCTTACATCATAACTTGAAGAAATTTAGCACACGTTTGATTTTTGGATCATGAAAGCATGCTGGGAAAATTGGAAAAAAAATTGGTTTAGATTTGGATACATATCTGTTCACCCGACTTTTCTGCATTTAGCTCTACATCCTTCATCCAATCTTGATGAAACTTAGCATGAAATTGCTCTATGGTCCAATGAAGAACGTTATTGAAATTGAAGAAAATAGGTTCAAATTTAGATCCGATTTTTACATTTACAATTGGAGAAAATCGGTTCAGATTAAGATACAGATGCCACATATTATTTCTGGGTACATTATTTTTTATGTCTGGGTACATTTAGAGCTCAAACAAGGGGTCCAAAATCCTATTTTCAGTTGGCTTTTGTGAACCTCCAAAAGTAAAGGGTTTAATATAGTCGGCAACGAACGACTGTAGCTTAGTGTACTCGTTTTTTTTAGCACGGACCACTGCGTAGCTAGCAGGGCTTATCTTTTTATAAGGTGTATTCGTTTTTTATGAATCCTTTTTTTTAGCACGGACCACTGCGTAGCTAGCAGGGCTTATCTTTTATAAGGTGTATTCGTTTTTTATGAATCCTTTTTTTAGCACGGACCACTGCGTAGCTAGCAGGGCTTATCTTTTTATAAGGTGCTGGTACAAGATCGACTGATCAAACTGCGTCGCAGGAGAGTAATTACTGATTAAGACTAAGAAAAAAGTTAAGTGGGTTTAACGCCAAGCGGACCCTTCGCGGTACCCTTCAGAAGGGAAGACACTACCGATTAAAGTGAGTAACTACTTAAGTGCGCCAACGAGACCCTATGTAGTGCCACGATTAAAATGGCACTTCGGGTTATAGGCCAAGGGCAGCCTAGCAGTACCTGCCAGATGGAAAGGCATAACTGATTAAAGTGCCTTACTACTCAAGGGGGCCAAGGGGACCCTACGCAGTACCACGATTGAAATGACACTACGGGTAATAGACCAAGAGGACCCTTCACAGTATCCTTTGGAAGGGAGGTACTACTGATTAAAGTGGCTAACTACTTAAGTAGGCCAAGGCGACCCTACGTAGTGTCACGATTGAAATTACACTTCGGGTAATAAGCCAAAATGACCCTACGCAGTGACTAACTACTACTGACTACTACTTAAGAGGGCAAAAGGGCCATACGCAGTACCACGTTTAAAATGACACTGCGGTTTTTCCATAAGCCTCTTGACCATTCTAAATGCCGTCAATGGTCAGAAAGGTGGCAACAGTGGATGCTCAATTTTCGAAGAATATCATCTTCAGTGATGAGGCAAATTTTCACCTCAGTGGATTCGTCAATAAGCAGAATTGCCGCATTTGGGAGAATAATAATTCAAGAGTGATTGTCGAAAAAAACAATGCACCCCATAAACCGCACCAAACAGTGTGCGGTTTAAGGGCTGGCGGCATTATCGGACCGTATTTTTCCAAAATGAGGCCGGTCAGGCAGTTACTGTGAATGGTGTTCGCTATCGTAAGATAATAACGAACTTTTTATGGCCCGAATTAGAAGATATGGATGTGGACGATATGTGGTTTAAGCAGGATGGTGCCACTTGCCACACAGCTAACGAAACAATGGCTCTTTTGCGCTACAAGTTCAATGGCCGTGGTATCTCACGTCGTGGCGATTTTAATTGGCCGCCAATATTTGACACCGTTGGACTTGGTTTTTTGGGTTATTAAAAAGAAAAGGTGTACGTCAACAATTCAGGAGCCAAAGGATGAGATAATTCGGCGTCATCGAAAATTTGGACCATCGGCTGGAGGTGTGACGCCGAGATCGCGGCGGCCATTTGGCCGATATTTTGTTCCATACATAATTGAACTATACCAATATTATCATAATAAAAAGAAATGAAAGTGATTTCCTAAATAATTTGTGTTTTATTTAAAATCAATCTCGGCCCTTAAAATTTAACCACCCTTTATTTGTTAAACCTTTAGGATTGTTTATGGTCGAAATCATTCCAGTTGGAAAAAAGTTTCCCTTATGACTCGTTCGCATAAGCAATATATCTCGAAATTCATCGACAATCATGGCGGAAGCTATTACATTTCGAATAGAAATTTTCCGCCAAAATCCTAAGTATTTCGGTCGTTTATGCAAATGCCGTATTGTTAGGTGGTCCCCTACTCTGATAGAACTTTCATTGTACGACGGCGGTTCGGAAACTTCTTAGTCTAGCACAAAAAGCGCGGTATAAACAGAAAAGTTAAGTGTTTTGGAAACTTCCATCTCTGCTATGAACACATGTTAAATTTTGTTTCGATCAGGCAACTCCTTCATATAGAAACAGGTGTTCACAAAAGACGCATCCGCGGGACAAGAAATTCATAATGATATGGTGAATGTGTTAGGTGAAAGTGCTCCTTCATATGCAACAGTAAAAAATTGGGTTGCTGAATTTATTTGGGTTGCTGAATTTAGCCAAAGTGCATGATATGGTATTAAATGATCGACGAATAAAAGTGCGTGAAATAGCTAATATCATAGGCATCTCAAATGATCGAGTCCATTTAGTTTTGCATGAAGAACTACAGATGAAAAAGCTTTCTGCAAGATGGGTGCCGCACTTGTTAACAGTCGACCAAAAACGCATAAGAATGAACATTTCTCAAGCTTGTTTGGATCGTTTTCAGCGAAATAAAATGGATTTTAAGCGTCGTTTCATAACTGTTGATGAGACATGGATCCACCACTATACTCCAGAGACAAAAGAACAATCCAAACAGTGGACTGAAGCTGGAGGAAGTGCCCCAAAGAAGGCAAAAACAATTCAATCGGCTGGTAAGGTTATGGCAACGGTTTTTTGGGACTTCAAAGGTATTTTATTGATTGACTATCTGCAAAATAGTAAAACAATAAATTCAGAGTACTATTGCAACCTTTTAGATCAATTAAATGTACAAATTCGAGAAAAACGCCCTGGCTTACAACACAAAAAAAATAATTTTTCATCAAGACAACGCACCATCGCACAAGAGTGTTTTAACAATGGCTAACGAATTATAGTACGAGTTGCTTGACCACCCACCTAATTCTCCTGATTTAGCTCCCAGTGACTTTTACCTGTTCTCAAATCTAAAAAAAATCCTTGGTGGCAAGCGTTTTACCTCAAATGAAGATGCAATTACAGTTGTAAACCACTATTTTGAAGACCTTGAGGAAAACTATTTTAATCAAGGGATAGAATTGCTAGATAAGCATTGGACTAAGTGTATTGAAGTTTCAGGAGATTATATTGAAAAATAAAAATATTTTTGAAAAACTAACTATTCTCTTTCATTGATAGGCTAAGAACTTTCCGAACCGCCCTCGTATTATATCGTTGTCTTTATTCTTTTTTACACCCCTGAAATTGTTGTAGTTTTTAATACGCTTTGCAATTTTGACTTTAATTCGGAACCTGTTGAATTGAAAGGCGTGTCCTTCAGAAACTGGGTTTAGACTCTTAACCCAGTTGGCTGATGGTCATAACCAAAAAATTGGAATAAAGCGACTGTCGGACAACTGAAAATCAAGACATTACATCTAACGCCGGGATTGATTGTTAAAAGATCACTCTATTCAAACATTCCTCACTTAACATACTGCCCTACTTAAAATGAATATGCATATATACCGCGTGTACTTATAGCCAAAAGTACGTATGTAAGAGTATTTAAGTGCACGCCACATTAAATGAAAATAAGTGGTAATAAAGTTCTCAAATTACAGATTATTTTACAGAACTTACAAATAATTCGCGAATATTTAAAAGGTAAATTCGTAGAATCTGTTTTAACCACTCTGCTGTTGCTGACAAGCCAACAACAGTTGGCCGAAAGTGAAAATATTGCAGCGCTATGATAATGGCCTGTTAAGAAAGCACCTATTTTACAGTTGGTCCGAACTGAAGATTTTTAAACTTCTATTTCATACTTACCCAATGATATATGTTGGCCACAATTGACGCCTAATTGATTAAAAACTCGATGTTACTTCTTAAATCGTCAATCGCAAGGTTAGCAAGACAATAATTAGCACAAATAATATTGAAATCACGGTTACGCGAAATAATATCAGCAATTCCATATCTGTTGCTATGAGGCTTTCTATGAAATTTCCTAAATATATACGAGAGTTCGATATATTCCCTTTGTTTTTATTTTCGTTGGAAAATTCTGATATTGATTGACGTTGCCAGTTGACTGGAATGAAATATGAACTGTTGTTGTAGTCGTTGGAACCACATTTCAAAAATAAATACAGCAAATGTGGAAATTTGATAAATGTTTATGAGTTTTGTATTGCCCAAAGGTTGTTTATGATGATGATGACGACAACAATATCGATGACACGAAATCAACATTTTCGTATCAAATTTATTGGTCTGGCTGTATGGGATATTTTGATAAGAATCGAAATAATTTTCTTCGTCTCGTTAAGGCGGAGCAGGTTAACGTCAGTGGCAGTTTGGAGTTTAAGATGAGGAAAAATACGGAGCAATCTGAAAGTTTTGTAAAATTAAAATATCCATTCATAGTTGACATGGAAAGCGACAGGCCCTGGTGGAAAAGCGGGCGGTGCAACATAAAAGTACATTTGAAAACATCGTGGTATTGGCGGAAATAATGTAACACTATTTACTCATTTTGTCATTTCGATTGCAACACCACCAAATATTGATCGGAGACCCTCTGAAGTATATACAGGGTGGCGCAAAACTACCGTTGTGCTTTGAATGTTTAATTACTTTTTAAATTTATTTATATTTTTATTTTAAGAATTTTCCAAAGCAAGCTTGGGGAATTTGAAATGAAACACTACACCACAGAACAACGATCAGCAATTGTTGAATTTTATTTTAAAAATCAAGAGTCAATTGTTTTGACGCAGCGTGCTTATCGTCGCTTTTTTAATGTGCGTACTAGACATTTAGAACCAAGAATAAATCGCTGGGTTGTGCGTACTGGACTTTCAGAACCAAGAATAAACCGCTGGGTTGGAAAATTTCGACAACATGGTACAGTAAGACAGCTTCCGGAAGACCAAGTACGGTCCACACGTCCAGAAACATCAGATAGCACAACTGGGGCTATCTGGAAAGAGCACGAATGTGCGCAGCAGGAAATGGCCACCACTAGCGGGATATAATTTCTCATACTTAAGCTAAAAGTATTCCCCATTAGGGTGGTTAAATTTTAAGGGCCAATAGGGATTTTGTAGCACAAAAGAACCATTGTTTCGTTAAGTATGTGGCAAGTGGCACCGTCCTGTTAAAAACCACATATCGTCCACACCCATATCTTCCAACTATTCAGGCCAGAACAACAGTTCTGGGGGATCTTGACTACACGCGGTACCAAAGAATACTACCAGTTTGCGATGCATACACCGCGGGATTGGTCACCCAAAGTTACAGTCATCGGCCTTGAGATAGCATATATGTGACGCGCAAAATAGAAAGGGACCTAAGGGTAAAAACCAGTTTTGTTCAGGAGAGCCATTTTAAAGATTTAAATACGTGTATCTTTGGTGTACCATCTCTTTCATAAAACGCGCAAATCTCTGGGGGGAACACTTTTGGGGCATGGAATCGGTCTCATTCGATGCTCAGATGTTGTCCACATCAAAAAAAAGTGAAAATTGATTTTTTTTTAACCTTAGGTCCCTTTCTCTATGCGCTGTGACATATGCAGACACAAGTGCTTATATAGGTCGTATGTTTTACAAGCATACTTACCGCTTAGAGCGAGTTCTATATCTACCTTTTTCGTTCGATGACGGTAAACGACGACCATGTACTACGGCTAGGCCCGACCGACCCCCATACAAGGCACGAGGGTTTATATTTACTGGGTGAGGTAGTGAGAAAATCCCATTATTCCCTGTCACCCGTGGTAACAGTTTACCTTCGGTCTGGTTTCGTAAACAAACTTACTCCCAGTTTCAATCCCAAGTAATCAGGAGACTGGTAGCCCCCGTACTAGCAGTTGTCGAAAGTCCAGAGGATCACACCGTCGGCAACAACGGCGTGCAATCAAGCAACGAGAAACACGGCGTCTAGAGTATGTCTGACAGGCAAACTGTCTAATCCTAGCTTGAAATGTGCTGGTAAAGAGCACTGACGTCCCACTGACCATCAGAAGAAACAACGGCCATGGCGTCCAGATCCTGAATGATTTCAATTTAACGGCATTCGTACAAGACAAGTAACCAGTTCTCGACTGGCGCCCCACAGCCGCATGACTGATTATCGTTAAGGGCTCTCTTATAGAAAGAAGCATCTGAATGTCCGTGTCTAGTTAGCAAGAAACCCAAATAGTGGCCGAAGACAAAATCCGAATTACTTCCCACAAAACTGACATCGCGGACGAACTTGAACGTCACCCAAGCATTCTCCCTGGAGTCCCATCTAGATGGCAGTCTCGCGCAAGCACAGTCTGAAATTTTAATCAGCGAAACTCTATAAGTACTTATATCACCCACTAACAGAGGACAGTTTGAATGCGGTTAGAAGCACTATTATTATTCAATCCCCTGATCTCGTACCTGCCTCCACACTTAAACTATCCGTATCTGATATTTCAGCGTCTGATACTTTGCACCATAGCTGAGCACCGTATAACCAGATAGGTTTGGGTTGCACTGTAGAATAGCAGGACTTTGTATTCGATGCTAATTTCTTAAGTTTGCGTTAAGAAGCCAGTAAAGTTGATAGACCCTAAGTTTCAGCTGAGTCTTCTTGGCTTCGATATGACTTCTTCAGGTGAGTCATTGATCCAGGTGGACTTCAAGGCATGTAAAATTATTAGATTGAGAAAAAGGTTTAATATTTAGTTTTAATGTCGGACATGTATTTAAAGTTACCTGTGTGGATTTAGCCACGTTGACTTGTATTCTCCTGTCAGGTAGCCACGATTGTACTCGTCTGAATTGAATACTTAGATTTAAAGATGCAATATCGTGATTTTTATGTGAGATCATTATAGCGGAAAAGTGGGCAATAGTGGATGTTAGTATGATTGGGCTGGCCAAAATTCTGCGGCAAACAGATGGTAAAAGATAGGCTCCAGGACACCAGCTAGTATTTCGCGGTCATCGGTGTTGTGTTGCCCACATTTCACTGTCAATCTCCGGTTTAAGTAGGATTTAAGGAATCAAGGCGTACTCCCCGGTAAGTATTTGCAAATTTTTTTGGGTCAAGCCAAAGAAAAGATTGGTTAAATTTTAAGGGCCGATGTTGAATGTGAACCACACCTAAACGTCAAGTTTTTTTCTGCATTTCATTTGATACGTCTTAATTTCAGACTAACTCAATTTGAACCATGGAAAGATACACAAGAGAGCAACGCGTTAAAGTTATTTAGGCTTATTAAAAAATTAATTTTCGATGAAAATCATCTTCAGTGATGAGGCACATTTTCACCTCAGTGGATTCGTCAATAAGCAGAATTGCCGCATTTGGGCGAATGATAATTCAAGAGTGATTGTCGAAAAACAATGCACCCACAAAGAGTGACTGCTAGGTGCGGTTTATGGGCTGGCGGTGGCGGCATCATCGGGCCGTATTTTTTCCAAAATGAGGCTGGCCAGGCAGTTACTGTGAACGGTGTTCACTATCGTGAGTTGATAACGAACTTTTTATGGCCCGAATTGGAAGATATGCATGTGGACGATATGTGGTTTCAACAGGACGGTGCTAGTTGCCACACAGCTAACGAAACAATGACTCTTCGTTCGATAAATTCAATTGCTGTGTTAATTGGCCGCCAAGATCATGTGATTTGACACCGTGGGACCTCTTCTTCTTTTGGGTTATTTGAAAGAAAAGGTGTACGTCGATAAGCCAGCAACAATTTAAGAGCTAAAGGATGAGACAATACGGCACATTAACGACATAGAACCTCAATTATGCCTCAGCGTTATCGAAAATTTGGACCATCGGACGGAGTTGCGCCGCCGAGGTCGCGGCGGCCATTTGGCCGATATTTTGTTCCATACATATACGTTCCATACATATACCAATACGTATTATCACAATAAAAAGAAATGACAATAATTTCCTTAATAATTTGTGATTTATTCAAAATCAACATCGGCCCTTAAAATTTAACCACCCTTTATATAAGGGTGGGCCGAATTGTAAGGACAAAAATTTGCCGACATTGTGCCACTGATTTTTCAAAAGCTTTTGGCATTATGAAAACAAAGTTCCACTCGACATATCAAAAAATTATTTTTAATTCGATTTTCTCAGTCGTAAAAAATGTTATTTTTAGACGTGTGGTTTTCAATCTGGCCACTCTTTTTTCGGAGTTGGTCTTTTTGACAGCTGTCACTTGATTTATGCTCATTTAAATTAGCTTTATAATCAATAGACTCCCAAAAAAATGTTTTTTTTTTAAATCGTGGTGAATGTGCTCAAAACGAGATCGCCTGATTATTACAAGAACATTTTAAAAGGATATGTGTTGCCCACATTTGACTCTTAATCTCCGGTGTTTAAGTAAGACTCGAGGCGTATTCCGCGGTAAGTATTTGCAATTTTTTTTGGTCAAGCCAAAGTATAAGACTTTGTGAAATGCTTGAGCAACATTCAGAAATAGGGCGCAGCAATATTTTTACCGTTTAGCTGATTTTTAATTTAGATCAGTCGGTTAACTTGTTTAATCGAGGCCAAATTGGTGGTCTGGTATTATATTTTTTTTTACTAAGAGCACTTTTTAAAATATAGGGTTATCAATTTAGAGATATGTTTTTCTAGTTTTTTTCACAGATTACGCATGAGTTTATTTCATTTCTTTTCAGTATTGTTTGCCATTCCTGCGCGTATGGCCTGCGTGTCGGCTTTTCAGTGTTTGGGCTCTTCAAAAGCTCGAAGAAGATCCGCTGTTTTTGGTACGATTCAGGTTTTGGAAGCCAAATTTAAGCGCCATACCGGTCGAAATGCTCGAACGAGTCATCGAAAATTGTGCACTGAATGAAGGAAATCTGATTCAAAAAGTAAATGGCATAAAATTTCCTTTCGAATGAACAATAAAGATTGTACACTTGATTTGAAGTTTTGTATTTTGGAAATACGCCCCTAGATTATTCACCCGATTCCATCCATAAGCAAGAAGTTATTGATTTGTCCTTTCCACTCTATAAAATCACTTGAATCAAAGCAATTGTTCCCGCTTAGTAACTGTGTCTTAAAATCGAGTTTAACCATCTTGACAGAAACTCCACAGCAATACGAGGGTTGCTATTTATATTTTGGGTCCGACATTTTGAGTGGTCAAAGAGCTCATCGTTTCAGCTGATGTGTGAGAGCTCGCATTGTCGTGATGCAAAATGATCCGTCTTCTCTTATTATCTTTCCTCATTTCTTCGAACGCTGTTGGCAAACAGATGGTTGTATACCACTCAGAATTGACCGTCATACGTTCCACTAAAGGCACTGTCGGTTAGAAACAGGAAGATCTGCTGTTTTCGACCAAAATTTTGTTCAGTGATGTGGCCCATTTCTGGCTCAACGGCAAAGTCAATAAACAAAATTGCCGCATTTGGACTGAAAAGCAACAAGAAGAGGTTCAAGAGGAGTCATTATACCCAGAGAAAACTACGGTTTGGTGCGGTTTATGGGCCGGTGGAATCAACGATCTATATTTTTTTTAAAAATGATTATGGCCGGAACGTAACCGTGATTGGTGCTCGCTATTGCGCCATGATATCGATCTTTATGCAAACTGAAATTAAAGCACGTAATCTTGACGACATTTGGTTTCAATAAGACTGTGGCACTTGCCATACAGCTGCTCAAACAATGGATCTATTGAGAGGTCATTTCGAAAAGCAGCTAATTTCACGTTTTCAAAGTCCTAAGTCTATGCTGACAAACCAGCTACGATTCAGGTTCTGGAAGCCAACATTACGCGTGTCATTAAAGCCATACCGGTCGAAATTCTCGAACGAGTCATCCAAAATTAGACCTACAGAATGGAATCCCTGAGGCGTAGTTGCGGCCAACATTTGAAGGAAATTATATTCAAAAAATAAATGCCATGAAATGTCCTTTCAAATTACCAATAAAGTTTCCACACTTAATTTGAGTTTTTAAATATTTTTGTTCTGAAAAAATTTCTATAGATGGATCACCCTATACTTCTTTCACGAACAACTTTTGTTGGATTTGGCTCGTCTTGAAAGGCCCACACGGTCGATTGCTGTTTTGTTTCGGGTTCATATGTACAGATCCATGATTCGTCACCTGTGACAATGTTATACACTGCTTTTGAGCTACCGCAGTTATACTTTTTCAGCATTTCTTTGCACCAATACACACGAGCCTTGTTTTGAGCATTCGTCCAATTATTTGGGATCCAACGAGAACAAATTTTTTCCCGGCCAAATGAACATGTAATATCTTATTGATGCTTCTCATACTTATGCCCATGGATGCCTTAATCTAATACGCCACATGTCGGTCTTGCTTAAACAGTTCACGCACAGCATCGATGGTTTCTGGCAAAGTGACCTAAGTTGGATGTCCTTGACGAAATTCATCCTGCAGCGAACGGCGTCCGAGACTGAACACTTAGTACCAGCGATTAACAATGATCGGCAAAAGTCGAAACAAGTTAATTTAAACACTTTGTCTCGATAACCCACCCCGAAAATCGTAAAAAATCATCGCACGAAAATGTTCACGGGATAATTCCATTTCTTGACTGAGATGAATTTTTCAACACACTGTAAACAAAACAATTCAAACTCAAATGAGAAACCGTTCTAAGTGAAGTTATGCTAAAAAATGTCAAAGTTTTAAATGGAAGTTCCAGTTTGGCTCTGGGAACACTAGTATGTGAGGGCCCGAAATATAAATAGCTACCCTCGTATAAGGAAGTTTCGAGATCATTTTAGCTGTGACAATATCGTATCCACGTGTTTTACCTGAATTCAGGGTTTCCTTAATGGCACGCAGGAGTTTTTTTGCGTTAGTAAACAGTGAAGTTACGGCAGAAATTTTATCATCTGGCGAAAGGAAGTTGGTACTTGCAGGATTTTTGAGATTTTTTTTTCGTATCCACGTGTTTTACCTGAATTCAGGGATTCCTTAAAGGCATGTTAAGAGTTTTTTTGCGTTAGTAAACAATGGAGTTACGGCAGAAATTTTATCATCTGGCGGAAGGAAGTCGGTACTTGCAGGATTTTTGAGATTTTTTTTCCAAATGGTTTGCGTGAACATCGCCTTTTTCCTTTTCTGAAACTGCCCACTCTCTATTTGCGTTGCGTATTGAAAATTGTATTTTCGTTGGCATGCCAGCATTTCTTTATGTTTTCTGTAATGAGAATTTGGTTAAAGTTGTTGTTTGGCTATGTTGCCTGAGGTTAATGTCCGTAAAGTTGGCAACATTTGCTATTAGCAAGACAGTACTGCGACACATACAGCGTGTACTTGACGTTTCGAAATTGTAAAATGACCGCCTCAATCGCACCTCTGGCTTTATTTCCTTGTTTTTAGGCGAATAAATCAGCTACGACTCTAGGCAGGTAAATCAGCATTATAAGCGATATTGAAATTTCTGGCAAGAGTGAAAGAAAAATTAACCTTTCGAATTGACCATATACGGCGTAGTCACGACCAACATTAGAATAAAATTATCGAAAAAGTTTCAGTGTCGAAATTTGAGTCTTTTGAAATTTGGAAAATAATTTTGGCATTGCTCTAAGTATTCTATGTAAACTTACCTTGAACTTGATTAAATATATACCGTGCTAAGAAATAAGAACACATTTGATTAATTTTTTTTTATAATTATTTAATTTGTTCTTTATTTTAGTATTTATTTTAAATTTTTGTTTTGGTTTCTTTTTATTTCATACAATTTAAATTTTTGTTTTTATTTTGTTTTGTTTTTTTTCATCTATTTGATTCAGTGCGTTTTTCTTTAATTTATTTCATTTATTTATAAATACATACTAATTAATATCGTACATGGTTTGAAAACCCAAAAAAATAATGTGTGGTTCAATTCAAGTTTTAGATGATAAGAGAAACAAAAAAAAAACAAATTAAAAAATTCTGTATTGAATATAAATATTTACACAACTGAAATAAGACTATCAAAAGAAAAAAATAAACAATTTTTTTGGAATATATTCGAATATATTTCACATGCACCTTGCGTATGACATGGAATTTGTTTGTTTTTTCTGTTTTTCTATCTCTTGGATATCGCATCGTTTTGCTCATTTAGATGATTGATGTGTCAAAAACATACATTTATAAAGTAAAATATTAAAATAGAACAAAATTGTTTTTTGTTTTGAGAAAAACAAAAAAAAAAAACAGAGTTGAAGAGTTAACAAATTTGTTACTTATGTTTGAGGTTTTGTTTTTATTTTAATCTTAAATTTAAACAGTTGGCACAAAGTTTTCAAAACTTATGATTATTTTTTATCTTTTCTTTCTTTTTTCGCTCTCAAGAAGTTTTAAGAATTTAACAGGTTCGTTTTTGTAAACATCATATTTTTTGTTACCGCCGCTGGCAGTTTTTTTTTTGGGTTTAGTTAAACGGAAATGAATAAAAATATATTTATGCTAGTATACAAATGTTGAAAGGGGGAGCGAGCGAATGACTGAAACAGACCTGGAATGTGTTATTTAATAATAGTAAATATTTAAAAAAGGGGAAGTTAATTTTATGCTTTAAACTTATAGATGTTTTGTTGGTACACCATTTTTTTAAAGTGATGAAATAAAAACTATTAACACCAGTTTTCAGATAATATATGATGTGTTTTAAATTTAGCTACATTTCTATGTAAACTTAACTACTCTGTATGAAAATCTCATGAAGAAATTGTACTGCATAAATTTTAAATATTTATTTTTTAACTTAACCACTCTGTACGAAAATCTCATGAAAAAATTGTACTGCATAAATTTTAAATATTTTTCAGGAACAACTGCCAACATTTTTGAAAAAGTAAAATCCACACGCATGTTTGATAATCAAACGTTACTGAGCCTAAGCCTAGTATTCACCTTAAACGAAATGTTCGCACCCATAAAAAAAAGTAGCACAGCAAACGGAATTTACCTTTGGTAAATTCTGTTTAGAAATATTCGTTTGGTGGTACTCAGCGTTTTGACGATTTTTTTTAAAAAGACGAATTTCGGTGATTTTGGTTGGCGGCCCTATTTGAGACAGTGCATCACTAGAATTTGAAGGCGATGGAAAAATTTCAACGGCGGCATTGCGGGTATTTTTCATGATTTGGACTGCAAATCAAGTTCAAGACGAAACTATTCAAAAACAACCGCGACGCAGTCACCGATAGTACAGTAACGGCTTTAAACTCTGTCTAATTTCAATAGTGCCCATAATCGTAACAGGAAACCGATAATACCATTTATTTATCTTTAATCTTCGGCCGATTTTAATGAAATTACTTACTGACATTACTAATGAAATTACTTACTTATCCCATAACATCCATCTGAGGACAAGGTAGAATTTCTCTCAAATCACTCACTGATTTACTGTTTAACGCCAGCTCCAAAAGGCTAATGCATTTTACTCGTATAGAGAAGTTTTTGCGTGGCTTAGAGATAAATCTCTTACTCGTAAAGTCGCATGCATTAACGAGGTGGACACCGGCCGCTGAGAATTGTTAGATGTAATTACACAGGGTTAACTGGCATGATAGTCGTGTACACTTATATTACACCACAAGCGAGCAAAAACGGGGGATTTGTGTCGGTTAACCGGTTTTATTTATAGAGGAAAAATGCATAAAATGCTCATAAAATTCAATAACAATTACAAAAAGGCTTCAATTCAAATATTTTTAATTTCTGTGAGCCTTTAATCTCGATTTATCAATGTCCGTCCGCCTGACAAGCTGCTATAATCAAAGTGCATGTCGGAATTATTAGCAACAATTTCACAGGAACTCTGATTGGCAGCCTTGGTCTATATTAGTTAATGTTTTTAAATAAACTCTATAGAAATGTTCCTTTTGATTTAAGGTATTTCTCTCTGGAAACTACATATCAATTTCGATGCGGCGGGCAAAGTATCAACCGTGGCGAAAGTGGAGTATATAACACTCCCAAAGCTTTTGATAAAACTCATATCATATTATTGTATTCAACAAATAATTATCCCCGTCGAAATTGGTCCATTTCTGGACCATATTCTTCCCTTCCAATTTGAAACTACCGCTTTCGATGCTTTATATTGTATGTGATCTTGCCCAAATTTCATACAGAAGAGGCATTTTTCTTAAACATCAGATCAGACCAAGGCATTATATCGAGAAGTGGATTTCACGATTAAACTGATAACCGATATTCTAGTATAACCAACTTTTTGGAAACTCTATTAAGCAACCATGCACCTATATCGCCACAGACGCTCTGAAACCACGGTTTCAAACGGAATAGCCTCAAACCTCAAGTTTAATTCACCCTGATTATGTAAGGCGTAGTCGTTTTCCGACAGCAGGCGTAGTCGTAGTCGTTTTTTAAATTTTTTGGTATAATGTAAAATTTTCGACAGCAAAGATTTTGTAACAGATTGAAAAAACACAGGGTAAAACAATAATTAAAGTTTTTTTAATATTATGAAACAGTCTGTCGACAGAGCTGTCGGGCACAAAAACTTAAACGCCAATAAATGCCCAATTTGACATTTTATTACGACATACATAATACCAATATTTGTAATAGATTTTATTTCAGAGTCGTATTTTTGTCGTTTTCGCCATACATAATACCATTTTTAAAAAACGTCTAAAATACGACACAACTACGCCTTACATAATCAGCGTGATTATTAACTTCTATAACTAGGACTGGATAACAAAATCTCACTATTTAAGTTATTTGTGAACAAATATAGCCGATTTTGTTTTTGTCTTATGTTTCAAATATTATATTTTTAATTTATTGAGGTTTTAGTGGCAATATTCGGTGCCACAACTTATTAATTTATCCTGACAGTAATTGCCTGACTCATTTCACATTATATATGTGTGCTCGTAACTATGAAAACTTTATATTTTCCAGCCGCCTGTTCCCAAAATTCACAATGAAGCTTGCCGCCAACGATAATTCCATTTTGGCTACAAACTCTGCTTATAACCCATTGCAGCGTTTTAAATATACAAGATTTGACCTCACAGTAGAATATGGTCCCTATCATGTTTGTCACTACCAAACTTGAGAAGGAAATTTGATGTGTTCTTTTTCCAACAACTTAAATTATTTTGAACACCGCATCATTCCGAGAAAATGCTTGCATCAGAGTTTAGAGCCGATAGGAAATTATCGGCGACAGTAGCACGAGTGTGTTTTTCGGCGGAGGCGTTATAAATTTGGAAAACCGACGGCTGCTTGAACATTGGCTCATAGTTTTTATAATCCAAAAAAGGAAGTTTTCACAACCACGAGCAAATATATATGAACTAAAAAATAAATGAACAAATAGCTTTTAGGTTAAACTAATGCATTTTTCTAATGCAACTGCCGAATGATGTGAGTAAAAAGTATTTTATTTTGGAACAGGGATAAAATATTAAGTATTTAACACATTATCTCATTATATTACTATATTAACGGAGGCTTCGATTGAATCGGCGGTAGCTAGGCTCAGCACAAATCCAAAGGCGCGCTGTCGGTTTAGATGGTTGCCGCTTTAAACATCGTCCAGCACTCTGCCACCTTAAAGCAATTCACATATGCCCTGTATTCATTACAATGCTTGCATTCTTATGCAAACGTTTTTAAAAAGAGTCGCTAAATCGCTTACAATTTGCCGAGGTTTGTGTTGATGTTCTGGAATGGTTGATATTTAAAATGAGTTGAATCGGTTAAGTGGTGCATTGGGTGATAGGATGAGCCCATGAAAATAGTTCTGATTTTCTGTGCGGCCGTCCTTTTAATCAAAGATCGCCAACTAATAAAATATTAGATCAATGAATGTTCCTGCGTCAGGAATATTTCGAAGTTTCAAGAAAGGACATCTAGTTGTTTTATACCTCCGATCTTCACATGATTAAAATCGTGAGTTTGTTTTCCAGTAATGTAGTAGTTTTTTTTGGGGGCTTCTCCTGCGTTTCGTTTCTTTTTTGCGTTTACCACAAATTCTACTTTTTAAAAAAAGGGCGACTTACTTTAATCACTTGGGAAAGATGTCTAATTTAAGAACCAAATTCGATATGAAGTCCAAAACAAAATAAGGCTTAGAGAATCATTATTATTTTTTTATCTGATAAAAACCGATAGTAGAAAGTGTTATCGTTTAGCTCGGTGCCGATGGCATATAGAATAAATTATTTTTGAAAAACTTTCCAAGTCTGTCTTTAAACCGTTTACAAAATAGAAATTCTAAATAAATATCTACACAATTACAGGTGTTATTTTTTATACTTAATAAAACGATTCATCTGAATTCTATGGACTTACAATAATCTAAAATGTGCGATTTATCTAAATGAATTTCTAAAAAAATACAAAATTAAACTTGGAATATATTGTAATTTACATAAATCCCCGGGAAAGATTTCTTTTAAATTTAATTTAAATTGTTTTTTTGTTTTTATTTCTTTGATTGTATAATACATGATGAATTTTTAACTACGTTTTGGTTTCTTTTTTCAAGTGTAATGCATCGTTTTCTAATGTTGTGGTGTTAAGGGTTTTTATTTTGTATGGTTTCTTCAATTTCATATTTTTTGTTAAAACTTTCCCATCGCTTGTTTTTGCTGTGATTTCTATAAAAATGTAATTTGATATTTTATTAAGTTTAAATAATTGCCTAATTTTTGGTTACGTTTTGTTTAAATAATATTGATTGTTTTTTCTTGTTTTTTTTTGTATGTGTTTTTTTTATATATTCAACCATTTTACAATCTCAGTTTTCGTCTTCATTTATTTCTTGTCTCCGCTTTTGTCCTTGTCGGTTTTTTTTTGTATTTCTTTCGTTTTATAGTTTGTTAGGAATTTCTTAATTTAGTTTTTTTTATGCTAATTGAATTGGCTTAAATACTGTTTAGAGTAGAAATTATGTTTAGTAGCAGTAAAATGAAAAGAAAGAATAAATAAATATGAGAAATACATGTGTATTGGAAATATTAAAATACATACACAAAGTAAACGAGTTAAATTTTCGTGTGTGATTAAATGTGGAAATGGTTGAAACTTTTTGTTAAATCACAATTTTTTTAAAGTCTAAATAAGTAAATTAATAAATTTAAAACACATACAACTATTATTGTTCTGGCTCAAAATATTCTCAACACAACAAAATACTTTTAGTTTTTCAAAGAAGTTTTTCTGGCCAGCGTCTGAAATTTGACGCGGAAACCATCGACTGCAACTCTGTCGAGAGCTCAGAATAACTTTACTCTATATGCAAAAAATTATTTCGAAAAATCGATAAAGGTTTGAGTTATCGAAATTAATATTAAATTTTCCTAAAGTGTTTAGGAGGCCAAAATCTATGGGAAAAATTATTTTGAACTCTGGACCAATATGGCTGTAAACTAGTGTTATCTATCAAAAGTAGTTAAAAGATAATGTTGAAAACTATGAAATAATTTGGCGTAGAATAACTTTTTAGTCGCTAGTAAGTATTGAAGCCAATGGCGGCAGCTAAGTCATCAAAAACTATGTTGATCGGTTCCGACTTTTGCAGCAACCGCTCAGAGTTCAAATTTACTTAGCCTAGTGGCAGATGTAAACGGCAAAAGAAAAAATGTTAAATACTAAATATTTCACATCAGTGGTGAATTTATACACTTTTACTGAAGTAATTTTGTATTTACATTAGAAACACGCATTTATTCAGACTTACTGATAATTGCTGAATCAATTTACCTTATATATATTTGCTCGAGATTATGAAAACTACCTGTTTTGGATTGCAAAACTATGAGCCGATGATGTTTAAGCCGCCGCTGGTTGTTGCGCCGACGGTGCAGAATTTATACTATCGCCTTCAAACTCTACTGCCACTGTATTAGAGAATGAAGCTGTTGCAGACTTAACGGCGGCGCGTGTGTTGTTAATCGGCGGCCGTGGCATTATTTCATCGCATATTTGGGCACCAGGATGCGGCTAATACACCAATTCATTGTTATTTCTTAAAAACAAATACAGTTTTCATAATCTCGAGTTTGGTTTGGTATCTTCCTCGTTTTATTAATATTTTGCCAATATAACTGACGAACTACGTCGGCTTCAAGTGCAACATTTTATATCAGGGACGAAATACTTAACATTTAAAAAGTTTTTTAAAATATATTATAGTATTTTGACAACGGCTTAGCTGACATTAGTGGCAGCTTCATTAAGCCTATTTGACCCGTTTAAATCGGCGCACCAAGCCTAAGCAAAAAAATAAAACCTTACAGAGAAAAAACTCTAGCTAACTTACTCGGGAAGACAAGTTAAATTCGTAAAAATTCGTTTAGTTCTGTAGAACCGAACCTTATATACCTTCCAACGTCGCTACACTGCTAAAGCCCAAAGAAAGAAGCATAAAATGATCCTTTTATGGACCATTTCGAGTAATGCGTCCGACATTCATCACAGCCAAAACATCAAAATAAATCTATAATTGGTTTCGTAGCTCAATTTGCTTTAATTTGAGTACCCATATCTACATTTTGATTATCATTCCGCCGTTCTGACCATGCGGGCCATTTATTGGGTTAAATGAGCTTAAATGTCCGGCAACTATGCCCCGATTTAGGGTATTAAGTGGGTCATAACTAACAGTGCCTTTTTTAACCATTGTCCGCCCTCAAACAAGTGCAATTTGTTAAGCAAACACCCGAATAAGTATACTTTTTACCGTTTCTTAAAAGCCAGAAATTAAATCAGATCTTGCATAGTACGTTATGAGTGACAACTAATTGGAACTTTTGAAAGTTTTTCATCACCGTACCGATTTCGCCCGTTTACAAACCAAAATAGTTTATGACCATAAGCTATCTTCATGCAACATTTCAGGATCCTAGGTTGACTCGTTTGACCGCTATTGTGCTTTCAATAGACACACAACCGGACGGACCGAATTGTACGATGATAAATAATAAAGGGTGTTCCAACCATAATGCACGATGTTAATTGTGGGTCACACCTTAAAGTCAAGTTTTTTGCCCAACCTTTTTTGAAATTTCTTTGTTTCAGTGCTTGACAAATCCAACATTCTCGAAGAAGCAGTGCTTTTCATCATATTTTTGGTCCTTATAGTCGACATGTTCTCAATTGGGAGAATTGAGCGCAAATTTCAGCAAACCGGTTCTGTAGGAAATGTGAAAACACCTGTACATGCTAGCCCAGTTCGTTCTGCCGTAGTTTTGTCATTGGGCCGTACTTCTTCGAAAACGAGGTCGGCCAAGCAGTAACCGTGAGTAATGTTCGCTATCGCGAGATTTTAATGGCCAGTTATTAAGAATATGGTCCTGGACGATATGTGGTTCCAACAGGATGGTGCCACTTGCCACACAACCAACGAAACAATGGCTCTTTTGCGGGAGAAAATCAATGGCCGCATCGATCATGTGACTTGATACCTTTGGACTACTTTCTTTGGGAATATTTAAAAGAAAAGGCGTACGAAATCAGCCAAGAACTATTAAGGAGCTAACGAATGAGATATTTTGGCACATTAACGACATTGATCCTCCATTATGTCTCAGAGTTACCGCCACCGAATGCCACCGCAACCGTGGTGAGCATTTGGCCGATATTATGTTTCACACATAATTGTCACAGATCCTTCTATCACAATACCATCCACTCTTCAGAGAAGAGTGTACAACATGCTGGTCTTAGAAACAACGCTAATCTGCCAAAACAAACATCACCGCTGTCCTTTAGAGGGCGGAGCAAAAGCCGAAGCTCAATTACACGCCAAGAACTCGGCAAAAGCCGAGGCTTAATTTCACGCCAAGAACTCGGCTTGCCGCAGGTGTCGATATGATGATTTTTGCTTAGCCACAGGTGACAGAGCAAAACAAAACCCTTGACAACGTCTTGTTTCCACTGAGAGAATTACTGCCACAAGCCGATCGTAGCCAAATTCGGTCAGCGTCAGTAAAACGCAAGATTTGTCGAACATATCGCCGCTGTCCTTAAAAGTCAGCCAGTTTCACGCCTCGCACAAGGAGTCGCAAGGTTAAATTCCAAGTTCAAAATAAAAGCGAGGGCACATTGAAAAACGCAGCGTAAGGAGAAAAAAAAATTCAGTGTGACTGAGCCTTAAATTATTAAAAAAAAATAATTTCTTTCGTATTTGTTTTGTGTAAAAGAGTTACAGCTGGTCACCTTAATTACCCATCAAACATGTATGATGTCATTATACATACATACACACATTTGCAGCAGCATACAAATTTTCGAATTAACAAACCTTAATTGGTTTCACACAACAGCACGCGCTGGCCACCTTTACGCTGTAACCGATGAACTGCTACAATATCCATAGTATACTTTTAGGCTGCAAAACTTTAACCGCAAATTATTTTCCGTATAAAAAAGAAACGTGATGAATTTGGTATAGCTTTGCTCAGAAGTATAGCCCAAAGTTACAATAGAACTCTACTCAGAAAACCTATAAGATTCTAATGAACAATGTCAGTCTGCCTATAGAAACAAAGTAAGGCAAGTAGGTATTAATCCAAAGATGAGTTCCAAAGGACCTACCAAATTTCAGACTCTACAGCTTAGAAGCCACACAATAGATCAAATTCTGTTTACTTTTCGTACAAAATGCTGTGAGCAAGCAATAAAGAAATGTTATAAAATTGAATTTTCGCATTATCCCAAAAAAAAGGTCCCTTCCAATTTAAGGCCCTGCCGTTCCGGAAGTCACAAATTGAATTCGATCCACAGCATAGTACATTATGAGCGACAGCTAATTGGACCTGTTGAAAGGGTCCTTTGGAATTCGCTACCCTTTCGCTCTACACCATTTACAATTAATATTGAGATTATACAACTTGAAATAGAAAAAATTGAGAATAATTGAGAAATGCAAATTTAAATTGAGAGAATCCATTTTGAAGTTAAGAGAATACACTTTCAAAATGAGAAATGCAAATTGAAATTAGAAAATTCAAGTTAAATATGATAAAATATACTTCAAATTGAGAAATGTAAATTGAAATTCATAAAATAATATTTAAATTAAGAAACGTAAATTTAAAATAAGAAACGAAAATTGAAATTGAGAAAATAAATAAAAGAATTATTGCAAATTGAAGTTGAGAGAATACAATTATTTTAAAATTAAGAGAATACACTTTGAAATAAAAAAACGAAAATGCGAAAATACAAAATAAAATTGAGAAATGCTTATTGGAAATGAGGAAATCAACTTTGAAATTGGGAAATGTAAATTTAAATTAAGAAAATACAAATTCAAATTGAGAAACTTAATTTGAAAATGAGAAAATAGCAAGTAAAATTGAGAAACGCAAAATGAAGATAAACAAGTTGAAATTAAAAATCGCAATTGAAGTGGATAGAATACAAATTATAATTGAGAAATGCAAATTGGAATTGAAAGAATACACTTTAAATTTGAGAAATGAAAATCGAAAATAAAAAAAATACAAATAAAAATTGAGAAATGCCAATTGGAAGTAGGAGAATACACTTTTAAGGTAAAAAATGTAAATTAAAACTCAAAAATATAAATTGAAATTGGAAAACGTAAATTAAAAATGATAAAATAGCAATTTAAATTCAGAAAATACATATTCTAATTGAGAAATGCAAATTAAAGAAAATACACTTTGAAGTTGAGAAAATTCAAGGTTAAATTGAGAAATAACAATATAAATTAAGTAAATACACTTTAAAATTAAGAGAATACACCTTGAAATTAAAATATGAATATTAAAATTCCGAAAACTCAAGGTATTATTGAGAAATACCAATCAACACTGAGAGAGTATACTTTGAAATTGAGAAATGTAAATTCAAGTTCAGAAAATACAAATTGGAACTGACAAATCTAAATTGAAATTCAGTAAATGCAAATTGAAATCGAAAAACGTAAATTAAAAATTATAAAATAGCAATTAAATTGAGAAACGCAATCGAGTAATTGGGGAAAAACAAATTGAAATTGTGAAACGCAAATTAAAATTAAAAAAACACAAATTGGTAATGAGAAAATACAAATTGAAATTGAGAAATTGAGAAAAAATTAATATTGAGTAATTAATATTCAAGTTCAAATCAAGCCATTGTATTTAAGTTTCCTGTCTTCGTCGTTACATGGTACTTGTAAATGGTGGTCCAACCATATAATTGTGAGTTACAACTTAACCTCAAATTTTTTGCCCAACTTAACTTGACATTGTTTTGTTTTAATGTTTGACAAATTCAACAATTGAGAGTTACGCAATTGAGCAGCACGTTAAGATGGGTTGAGATGGAAGTATTTTACGAAAATGGGCGTTAAAATTTAAATTGATTTTGTGCACATCGTATTTTTTTGAGCGCATAATCGATAAAATGTTTTACAACTGAGGGAATTGTGCACACGCTCGCCCAGTTAGTTCTGAGGAAAACATTAATGTTGTTCGCGATACTGGGGGAGAAGAGCCCGTCAAACTCGACATTTGAATGGTGCCCGCTTTCTCGAGTTGATAACGGACTTCTTGGGGCCGGAAATTGAGGATATGGAACTGGACAAAATGTGGTTTCAACAGGATGGTTCCACTTGTCACACAGCCAACGAAACAGTGGCTATTTTGCGCGGGCAATTCACTAGTTTTACATCGTGGCGATTTTAATTGACAGCCACGATTTGATACCGTTGGATTTCTTTCTTTAGGGATATTTTAAAGAAAACAAGCAATAAACAAATTAAAAGCGAAGGGATGAACTATAAAAAACACTGGTATAATTGGGTCAAATTGGTCTATGTTTTCCTAAAGCTTCTATGTATGGGACCTTTGTGATCTACGTTTGCATAAAACCCACCATTAACAACCAACCTCCACATTTAAGGTCCTGCCACTTTTGAAGTAAAGTTTTTTTCATTCGATCTTGGATAAATTTCATATACATAGGTGTCATATAGTCGGCCATGCCCTTATGTAAACTTTTTTTTAATATTTTTTTTATTAAAAAATGAGTCTTTGGCGTATTTCTTTTATCTAGTCAATCTGTAAGACCCAAAAATTTGCTACATTCATGAAGTTTTAATTCCTGGCAAACAAGTTTTTTGCAACGGAATGTCTTTAACAGGGTGTCTCTGAAACAACTGTACTGATAAAAGTGGTACGTTAAGCGGGATTGGAAGCAAACAGTTTTGTCAAACTTCAAGAGTTGTAGCTTCTAGGAAGAAACATATAGGTGTTACCCTGTTTAAACTCAAGGAGAATAAATATTAAGGTGTTACCTTGTTTAAACTTCAAGGCAACATGTCAAGAGTTGTAGCTTCTAAGAAGAAACATGTAGGTGTTACCCTGTTTAAGCACTGGAAGAATACACATTTAGGTGTTACCCTGTTTAAACTCAAGGAGAATAAATATTAAGGTGTTGCCCTGTTTAAACTTCAAGGCAAAATGTTAAGAGTTGTAGCTTCTAAGAATAAACATATAGGTGTTACCCTGTTCAAGCACAGGAAGAATATACATATAGGTGTTATCCTGTTAAAACTCAAAGAGAATTAATATTAAGGTGTTACCCCGTTTAAACACAGGGTGAGAAAAATACTCTAAATTTGTTTAACTCTTCCGAATAATAAGCGATTTTGCTTTAGAGAGAAGTATTAAAAGAGATTTAATGGTTCATTTCAAACACATTCTATCTGCTGGGAGCCACTGTGCAGCCACGTTCGAGGGTTGTAAATTATTGACACACAAATTAAATTATACAATTGAAATTATGCACATTTACATTTTGTAATTAAAATTATATCGTATAAATTATTTTAGATCGTTTTTTGTTGTTGTTGCCGGCTATGGTGTTTGTCTGTCTGTCCGTCTGTCTCGGGTGTTCTTATCGTTTAATTTAATGTTCTATTATTAACTATTCAATTATTTCTAAAAAGTTTCGACTGTATGTATGCATGTTTGTATTTATGTTTTAGTATGTATAGAACTAATAACTAATGTTGGGATTTTTGTATATAAATATATATACTCGTATGTATATGTGAGTGTTTGTGTGTGTGTGTTTAGTTTAAAAATAATTATTTTAATTACTTTTCGGTTCTCTCCTTCTCTATAGTTTTTTTTTTGTTTTTTGGTATGTACTCGTATGTTAAGTGACATTTGTGTAAGTTTTGTTTTTTGTTTTGTTTTGTATGGGATTTTGGGTCTGTTGCAATTGTGACAAAAGTGCTGTAATAATTAATTAAAACATTCTCTCCTAATCATAATAGTATTCGTACAATACACATTACAAACTATTTAATAAGACTTAATTGTATCGGGAATTTTACACAGTGGTACGTACATGCTATCATAATAATCAATTAGTTTTCTTTTTGCTAGTATTTATAAACAAAATATGGTTTTATTAATTTACAAAAGTATACATGAAAATAAGGGCTAGTTAATAATTTTAGCCATTTTATGAATTTTGGTTTTCAATTTGAGAATTATTGATTTCGAATTTTTTTCAGAAAATTCGTCCGCAGGAAATATATCTGAATGCTTGTTGAACTCTGTGAGAAATCCTTTCAAATATTGCTTTAATTCGAAATAAACTAAAAATATCTTAGTTTTACCCTACACCGTAGGAGAGAGTGTATACGAGTACTTAACTTGTCAGTTCGTATGAAACACCTCGAAATTTTGATTGGAGAATAAAGTATATGTGACAGCGCATAGAGAAAGGGAATAAATTTTCACTTTTTTTTGATGTGGACAACATCTGAGCATCGACTGAGACCGATCCCATGCTCCAAAAGTGTTCCCTCCCAGAGATATGCGCGTTTTATGAAAGTGATGGTACACCAAAGATACACGTATTTAAATCATTAAAATGGCTCTCCTGAACAAAACTGGTTTTTACCCTTTGGTCCCTTTCTATTTTGCGCGTCACATATATCAATAAGTACACATATCTTTGATATTCGTTGATTCTAAGAGGACGTTTAGCCATGTTCGACCGTGTAATTGTTAAAAGTACGATACAGAATAAGCATATGGCCAAAAAAAAAATTCGTAAAGCAAACATACATGAGCTGTTTGAGATTGTTAATAGACGAAATCCGGAAAAGTTTCCCTTCTAGAGATCATAAGTTTAAAGTACGACATTTTTTTATGAACGGACTATGGTTCAAATGAGGAAAGTTAGTTGAGAAGCACCTGATATTTGATAAAACATCTTGGGCAAATGTTGCAAAAATCTGCCCTTAGTTTGAGCTCAGATGTGTAAAAAGCAGGGGCCCAAATGTTCAGTGTAAAATATGCGAAAATTGACACACAAATGAAAGCAAACTTCACTACTAATCGAAATTAAAAATGAACGTTGAAGATTGGCTTGAGGTAGGGGCCTGACTGATGGACTCATTGGTTCCTTAACTTGAGCTTGCTGGCTGAGACACACTTAGAATAACTAAAATTAAGATGGTTTTTGGACCAAAATCCTCTAGTGGCCAAAAACGTTCTGTGATCCTTACACACATTTACTACTAAACATGATCATATGGATGACTCAAAGATAATGTTGTCTATATTTTCAAGATCAAATTGAACAGGTATTATAAATTTGGGCTTGTGTAGATAAACTCCAGGAGTCCAAAAAGGACGAACTCTGGCAAGTTAAGGTAAGCTAAAAAATACCTGTACCCGCGTCTTATTGAAACACGGTACATCCATTCGGTTAAACATAGAGGGTCCATTGTCATTGTCTTTTGTTTAAGGTGAATTAAGCTAAAAGTTGCCCATGAGTGAAAACAGACCTTACATCAGACGGTACATCCACTCAGTTAAACATAGAGGGTCCATTGTCATTGTCTTTTGTTTAAGCTGAATTAAGCTAAAAGTTGCCCATGAGTGATAACAGACATTTTCAAAAATTAGAAGATCTTCCATCTTGCAGGGAACAACTCTTACCAGAACTTCTAAAAAAAAGTATTTCCCCAGGCAACTTCGCCCATATTTCTGGAGGATCAAACATACCAGATGCTCCACTGTAGTAATCTTTTTCTCATCCTTTCACAGGCGGCAGTATTCACCTGACATTTTCTAATTATCATTCTAGTTTTATAACGTCCCGTCGAAACACCTAGGAGCACCCTGACATCAGCCTTGTTATTTCTAGCAGGGTTTTGGTTCTGTTCCGGATTAGTTTAGACCACAAAGACCTATTGGCTTATATTTGTCAGCCCTAGCCCATTTTACGATAAGCTTGGCGTGAAACCTTATTATTAACAGTCCCTTAAGGGAACTAATAGGGGAGTTTAACGAGTTGTAAGCATATGTGACAGCGCATAGAGAAAGGGACCTAAGGGTTAAAAAAATCAATTTTCATTTTGTTTCTTTTTTTGATGTGGACAACATCTGAGCATCGAATGAGACCGATTCCATGCCCCAAAAGTGTTCCCTCCCAGAGATATGCGCTTTTTATGAAAGTGAAGTCGAAGATTCTAAGCGCAAATAGAAAGGGACCTAATCTTTAAAATGGCTCTAATGAACACAACTGGTTTTTAACCTTAGGCCCCTTTCTATTTTGCGCGTCACATATGCAGCATCCTTTGGGAAGCCAAGAAGTGCCAGTTCATCTGTCAATTCTTTTCCCTTTCGGTATGTAGAGGTACTCAGTGACTTTTTGCAACTCTTAACCAGTGTGGATTTTACCAGGGGGACTGTACGTACAGTAGTGTGGGTCGAACCGCCCTAATGGGTGTGCTTTTCTGGAAGTTTTTTTTTCGAGTATGTGGGTAAGAGTGAGACAGAAAACGACGTCAGAAGAAACTAGTCGAATTTTAAAAATTTGAACCCTATGCAAAAAATGTTCATAAATAAAAATGAGTCTACAGAGGCAAAAGTTTAATAAATTTTAAAGCCCTTACTCACGTTTCAAAATAAGTCCCAATCAAGGTGGTAGAAAACGAGATAATAGAGGACACTACGTAATCGAATTTGGACTTGGTGTTAAACATGAAGAAATATAGCCCTTGCCAAAGCTTGAACAACGGTATGCATCTCGCTACGATCGGACTTTAAATGACAACGCAGGATAAAAAAAAACAAAAAGAGCGGTATGTAGGGTGCACAGAAAAAAAAACTTTTGTGTTCCCAAAACCGTCTTTTGATAATCTTTCAATCTAGGGAAATGACTGTTGCGTTTTGTTTTGTATGGTGACCGACCCTTAACTACTGTACAGCCTTCAAAGCTGCCACATAGAAGTTTATATCTTTGTTAGTCGGCAGTTTTATCTGTCAAAGAAGTTGTGCGGCTTTGTCTAAAGCTAGTATTACGATCATAAAAACACTACAACTATCATTTAGTCGATATGACTTGAGTTTTTAATAAACCTTTTTTTATAAGCTAGCTCCGGTTCCTACCTTTATCAGTGTTGACTGAGATATTTTAAAGTGATTTACCTAAAGCCCACACCGCTTTGTCCAGCATTGTACAGTTGGCATTTCTGTAAGGTCAAGCACTGGTTATGTGAAGTCTGATCCTTCTGATCCAGAGATCGTACTACAAGAATTGCCTATTACTTTAAGTATCCCATTAAAGACTGCCTTTCCTAGTCCCCGACCTCTTCGTAAACCTTCATGCAAAATCAGCAATTGGTTGTTAATTCAGGTTTATGTCTAGGAGAGCAGCAAGTCTCTGAAATTTTTCTAGAGTATTTTTCTTAAGTTAACCTTACTCATTGAGTCGTACCAGGCAATGAAATTAATTCGAACTACGGCTCTATAAATCCAACTCACGACTTAAGGTTTGAGACCCCAATGGGGTAGTTAAATTAATGAAAATTTAACTACGAATACCAATCGGTTTTTATTTTTTTATGAAACGGTTTTTATTTTTCTATTGCTAAATCAGCAATTGGTTGTTAATTCAGGTTTATGTCTAGAAGGGCAACAAGTATCTGAAATTTTTCTAGAGTATTTTTCTTAAGTTAACCTTACTCATTGAGTCGTACCAGGCAATGAAATTAATTCGAACTACGGCTCTATAAATCCAACTCACTACTTGAGGTTTGAGACCCCATTTGGGTAGTTAAATTAAAGAAAATTTAACTACGAACACCAATCGGTTTTTATTTTTTTAGAATATGTGACCCGGCCTATGAAAAGGTGGCTTATGGCTCAAAAAAAAATTCCTCTCCGAGTCTCCGACCTCTTCGTAAGCCTTCATGCAAAATCAGCAATTGGTTGTTAATTCAGGTTAATGTCTAGGAGGGCAGCAAGTCTCTGAAATTTTTCTAGAGTATTTTTCTTAAGTTAACCTTACTCATTGAGTCGTACCAGGCAATGAAATTAATTCGAACTACGGCTATATAAATCCAACTCACGACTTAAGGTTTGAGACCCCAATGGGGTAGTTTAATTAATGAAAATTTAACTGCGAATACCAATCGGTTTTTATTTTTTTATGAAACGGTTTTTATTTTTCTATGAAAACGTGGCTTATGACTCAAAAAAAAATGTTTCCACTTTTTTTTGGTTTCGATAGTTTTTGAGACGCTCTTTTACGCGGTAAAAACTAGAAAGCCCTAACTTACTTAGAAGTGTACTAAAAATGTAGAGAAAGAAGAGCACAAGTGAAAGATAAACCGAATTTTATTAAAAATCCAGAATCAAGATAATAAATGAAATTGAAAAATTTTTAAACAGGATTGAACGCTGCAAAAACGATTTTACCAAAACAAAAGCTGTTTGGCACAAAAAATATTTATTTAGCAGTATTAAGTAGTTTTCTTTGTCGCTATCCTTGTTGAAACCTTTGAAGTTGCTTGTTTTTTTGAATCTCCTTCTGGAGATGAGGCCTTACGTTTTCTTGATTTTTTTATTGCAGTTCAAAATGCAAAAGAAAAACTACTAAGAAACTGAAGAAATGCATTGTTTATCTTTACCAGCTGTTCTTTTTAAAGTCATGAGCCTCCTTTTCATAGGCCGGGTCACATATAACTGGACTGAAGTCGGCTTTATTGAATCTTGGAACCCAAAAAAACGGTACGACCGATTTTAAATACGGACCTATGCATATTCAAATTGGGGAACATTTTACTACTAATTAAAAAATAGTATTATTTGTAAGATTTTACTGAGACTGTAGTCGGTTTCATGGACCCGTGGGGTCAAAAACTGCAGTAATCGCCGCCATAGCTCGCTAAACATAACTTGTCCTTATCAACGACGTCACCTTATAACCTGCCATCTCGTTACAATCGGACACCTTCTCCTAATTCTATCCACGACATCATAATCTCTGAACGCCGTACATATCCTTATAAAAAGAAGGATAGTTGAAAGCCACCAATCGCAACTTTAGTAATCTATATTTTCCCTTAAGTGTTCGGGTAGCCGAGGAGAAGTTTCGAGCCATTGTCAGCGCAACAGCTGATCGCCATATTCCTGCTGGTCGAATACCCGAAGTTTTGAGCCATTATCAACGCAACAGCCGCTCGCCATATTCCTGCTGGTCGAATACCCGAGAAACGACCTAATTTCCCAGCATAGGCAGCGGGACTCGCAGATGAGCGTTACTGTAGCAACATAGTGCCGGGGTGACAGCCCTTGGTCGACGAAGTGCGGGTCAATCTGGTGCATAGAACCGGCTGTCGTGGGATTGGTTGTTATTGTACGAGTAGCAACACACATAGTGCCGGGGTGACAGCCCTTGGCCGAAGGATTGAGTGTGATGACATTGGTCGCTCCGACCCTGCTGACCCTAGTATTAGGGATCACAGCTCTGAGATCAGTAGGTTGGCCAACGAATATTAGCGGAACAAATGGCTAGATCACTTAAAGCAGTGCAACTTAAGTTCCGGAATTCGTTAATTGTGGACAACGTTCAAAACGCTCTCTAAGCCTGGAAGAAAGAATGATCGGACAGCCGTCTCGTTCGGCGCCAGAACAGTGACAAATTTGAAGCGGTGGGCGTGTTATTTCTACAAATACCCAGAAAGCCTCAAGACGAAACGGAAAGATTGCGTCGTATCTCCGCTCTCCGAGTCAAAGAGGCACCATGACAATTTACCGTTGGCGAAGTTGCCCATGTCATCCATAGCGCAAAGTCATCAAAGGCACTAGGTCCGGAAGGAATCTCTAAGCTGCTGTTAAATCACTTGTTTTTCCCAGGAGTAGAGTGCATGACCAAAGTGCGCCAACTGTCGTTTGCCACTCACTTAGTTTCCAATGCCTGAAAAGTGGGCAGAGTGGTACCGCTACTGAAGCCAAGCAAAGATGCAAACATGGAATAATTATACGGGCTCCGTATAAAAGGCAGTTTTAAATGGTGGGGTGATATCTGCGGCACTGCTTTTGAAAATTCCTCCACCACCAATAATTGCACACAATTGCACATCCCAACCACCATCTCATGGACAAAATGCCTTCGCCTAGGCAGATCAGTTACGATCCTCATGATCTAGAGAGAGAGAGAGAGGTCCTGCGGTACAAAAAAGAGCCTTTAGATAATCGAAACAAGACAAAATTGTTTGTTGTCTTAGCAGTATTTGCTAGGGTCTCTTCGTAGTAGTGATCCCAACCACCATCTCATGGACAGAATGCCTTAACCCAGGCTGATCAAGTATGACCTTCATGATCTAGAGAGGAACGTTCAGCGGTAGAAGAGAGAGAGCCTTTAGATTATCGAAACTATCAGTCAGCTCTAAACGACATTTTCTTTGATGAAGTCGCAGCAGAAGTATCTAGCTTTAGCGTAAATATAGAGCTAGGGGAACATCCCCCCCCGGAGATTTAACTATAAGAGAAGACGCTACCACGACAGACCTTCATGATCTAGAGAGGAAGGTCCAGCGGTAGAAGAGAGAGAGAGCCTTCAGATTATCGAAACTATCAGTCAGCTCTAAGCGACATTTTCTTTGATGAAGTCGCAGCAGAAGTATCTAACTTTAGCGTTAATATAGAGCTAGGGGAACATCCCCCCGGAGATTTAACTATCAGAGAAGACGCTACCACGACAGACCTTCATGATCCTTCATGATCTAGAGAGGAAGGTCCAGCGGTAAGAGATATAGACTTCAGATTATCGAAACTATCAGTCAGCTCTAAACGACATTTTCTTTGATGAAGTCGCAGCAGAAGTATCTAGCTTTAGCATAAATATAGAGCTAGGGGAACTTCCTTCCGGAGATTTAACTATAAGAGAAGACGCTACCACGACAGACGCGCGTGTTTCTGGCTCAGTTATGATCTGGATGGTTTAGCCGCCTCAATTCGTTTTGGACACGAATTGATGCTAACGTTCCAGACGTTTGTACCGCCTGCCATCAGGAACCACAAGACATGCTGCACCTCTTCAATTGTCCGACCTAGCCCACTTGGCTGATCTCCAGTTCTATTTGGACACATCCAATTCAAATTTCTTTAGACGAGATCAGAGACAACATCCAGAAATTGTCAACGTTCCGGTCGAAATATGTGCAAGAGTGGTAGAAAATTGGGCCCAAAGAATAGATCGCTGTACACGGGCTCGTGGTCATATGACCGTAATCGAATTTCATTTTTAAAACGTAACTTTTTCACTACACCTGAAAGAAAATTTGAACTCTATAACTTAAATATTCTGTATTTTATCTATATATGTGACGCGCAAAATAGAAAGGGACCTAAGGGTAAAAAAAATCTATTTTATTTTTTTTTCTTTTTTTGATGTGATCCCATGCCCCAAAAGTGTTCCCTCCCAGAGATATGCGCGTTTTATGAAAGTGAAGTCGACGATTCTAAGCGCAAATAGAAAGGGACTTAATCTTCAAAATGGCTCTCCTGAACAAAACTTTTCATCAACTTTTCACTTTTTTTTGATGTGGACAACATCTGAGCATCGAATGAGACTGATCCCATGCCCCAAAAGTGCTCCCTCCCAGAGATATGCGCGTTTTATGAAAGTGAAGTCGACGATTCTAAGCGCAAATAGAAAGGGACCTAATCTTCAAAATGGCTCTCCTGAACAAAACTGGTTTTTAACCTTAGGCCCCCTTCTATTTTGCGCGTCACATATATAATTATATTTATTACTTATATATAATTATAAAAATGAAATGTGGTTTGTTACACCACTTAAAACTTGAAAACGACTGGGCAAACTGGATACTTCCTTCTGCGGGTTTGTTCATAATTGCTACGCGAAGGTTTAGGAAACACCCGAAATTTTGGACTGTGGGCGGGGGAGGCGTGACAAAATTGGTTTTTGAGCTAGAAGTCCGACAACTGGTACAAATTACGTTGATACGTTGGGGATGGTCCTTAGATGGTTTATGTGTAGTTTGCATGTAATCGGCCCAGTGGGCGCTGTACCTCCCATTCAAAGAACAAATTAAAAATCGATTATTTTTGCTTCTTTATCGGTATTTGAACAAAATTAGGTATGACGACGGTTTGGTGTTCATACTTATTCTATGTTCTGCTGGAAATTTGGGCGGGATTGGACAAAGGTGCGTGGTACCTCCCATACAAATCATAAATAAAAAACCATTTTTTCTGTCCCTGTTAACGACATTTGAAAAATAATTGGTATGTCGGTTTAGTGCGATTGTCATTCTTCTTCGAAATATCAATCCACCACGATTTTGCGACGGAACCAGACTTTCAGTGAACAAATTCAAATAACAAATTAAAAATCCATTATGTTTGCTCCTGTTATCTGTATTGGAACAAAATTAGGTATGACGGTTTGGTGTTCATACTTATTCTAAGTTCTGCTGGAAATTTGGGCGGGATTGGACAAAGGCGCGTGGCACCTCTCATACAAATCCCAAATAAAAAACCATTATTTCTGCCCCTGTAAACGACATTTGAAAAATAATTGGTATGTTGGTTTAGTGCAACTGTCATTCTTCTTCGAAATATCAATCCACCACGATTTTGCAACGGGAGCAGACTTTCAGTGAAAATAAAATTTAAAGGCAATATTACGTTTGCCGGGTCAGCTAGTTAATGTGTAAAATCGCTATGTCAGTAAGGAAAAACCCGGTAAAATAAAAAAAAAACAAATATTGTTTTAAACTCTAATGGCGAGAAATTAAAATTTCAAGTGAATTTCGGGTCGTGGAATTAAAGCACATAACATGCTGTGTTTTTATAATTTTTAGCGTTGGGATTTAAAAACGAGTATAGAGATTTCAAAGATTTTCACCACAGAGTCTCTAGATTTTGAGTTTAGAATAAAGTTATTGCTTATGTTCAAAAGCCCATTGTTTAAATAAATTTATTTTGAAATAAAAATTATAATATTTAAAATTAATGTTGATGTTTTTTTGGTTTTGTTTGCATGTGAATCATTTGAACGACATCACAACACTTTCGAGATTTCCTTATACACAGAGTTGGTTTTTTGTTTGATTTCTTTAAAACTTATTTCATATACAGACATACGTACTTACGAATAAAGTCCACTTTTATTTGTTCTAGGTTTCCTTCCTTACTGTTTTTTTGTTGTTGTTTGGTTTGTGCTTTTTTTTAACTAATTTCGTGCCACTAGACTTTTAAGTATTTGTAGGTTTTTCGGTATGTTTTTTTGAGATTTTTTTCCGCTTTCTTTTCCTTTTTTCCCCATATTATAGTAATTAGAGCTTAAAAACTAAACATTTCATTTTGTTTTAATAATTGTGGCTGTTTTTTTAGTTTTTTTTTTAGTTCATAATCCTTGTTTTTGTTTTGACATTCAATTACATTTCAGTTTTGTGTTTTTATTTTTTGTTTTTCGTTTGTAAAGGTACCTAATTTACACAGTAGTTCTTGTTCTTTTCCATTTTTTGCGTTATACTAAATATAGATTTATTTTTTTTTTGTAAACGAAATAAAAAAAGAAATGAAAACAGAGAAAGAAGAACATATCACAACTTAATGACAAATTATTATATAGTTTTTACGATATTTATAGTTAATATAGGTTATGGAGAGATATTTATTAAATCGCAATGGTGAAAAACGACATTGAATTTTGTGAAATGGATTTAAATTGTATGGGAATTATCTAAAATTTCATATATTTGTTAAATTTATAAACGTTACCAAAACTACAGACTTCTTCGAAAACTGTAGAGATAATATGGCCATGGCTCCGGAAATTTGGAGGGAAGTCAGAGTTGCTTTACTTCACCAAGTTTTAAAAATCTCAACATGTAAAAAAATGTAATGTTCGGTGCACAAGATCCTAAAATTTGAGAACTGTTTGCCTGTTTAACATTAAATTTCGGCTATATGCCCCTATCGAAACTCTTAAGTTTTGTCCCAATAGATGGTGCTGCCATTTATTAATTTACTTTTTTTTTTATCGATGTATAGAAGTTTAAATTGGCAACACTTTTTTAAATGGCGGCCATTTTGTCAGCTGTTAAGTGATTTATATTTAGTTTGGTTCAGGGATGATAAAGTTGATACTTTGGTACTTTTTTGACACTTTAATTTACTTTTTTTTATCGAGGTATAGAACTTTAAATTGACAACACTTTTTAAAATGGCGGCCATTTTGTCAGCTGTTAAGTGATTTTTGTTTAGTTTGGTTCAGGGATGATAAAGTTGATACTTTGGTACTTTTTTTCATACTTTAATTTACTTTTTTTTTATCGAGGTATAGAACTTTAAATTGGCAACACTTTTTTAAATGGCGGCCATTTTGTCAGCTGTTAAGGGATTTATGTTAAGTTTGGTTCAGGGATGATAAAGTTGATACTTTGGTACTTTTTTTGATACTTTTTGAAGTGGAAAAGTACCGTGTTACCCCTCAACTCATTTGAATTTTGCGCCATTGAATAGTTAATTTTTTACGTACTGAGTATTTCTTATTGCTTGCATAAATACTTAAACCAACAAAAAATCCATCGAATAGAATTGAAATAGAAAGCACGCAAATAAAAGGCGGCAGGGCTATTTTCAAAGATGGACCAATAAGTTCGAGCTTCGGTAGGTTTGGTCTAAGTCGCTCATAACACCTTATGCTAAATTTGAATGTGATTGGATATAATCGGACCTGTAGACCGGGCCTCATATCGGCACTTAGCTATTTATGGGGGCTACATGAAAACGTGAACCGATATTTTCCAATATTACTAGGATTGATAATAGATCTTCCATATTGCACTATACTACACTTGACGAAGATCGAATACAAAATGTGGCAAATCTCAAGAGACTGTTGCATGGGTACATTGGGCGGTATAATCCAACGTACCAAACAATGGTTTTACCGAGAGGGCACGAATCGGAAAGAACCTTTGTGCAGGGCTATCCTAAAACATGTACTATTCGTGACTCGTCACTTTCTGTACAAAATTTGGTCAGATTTTGTTGAAATATGTGGCTTTTTCAACAGAGGATTTTGACCTGAAACTTGAAAGGCCTTAGTAAGCTATTGATTAATTTTAAAAAGGTTTTAAAAGGTTTCAAAAATGGACCAATTTTAAAAAGGTTTTAATTTTAAAAAGGTTTGCTAAATCAAATCAATTCGTGTATATTTCTTTTTAATTTGGGGTTACAAACATCATAGCAACACTATACCATAATACACTTTACCACAGAGTGGTGTAGAATAGAAAAATTTGGTACCTTTCCGACTTAAAAGGTACTTTTTTTCCTTCTCGCCAAACTCATTTATCATCCCTGGTTTGGTTTAGCATTTAAACATGAATAGACTGACGCCTGAACAACGCTTCCAAAATGATCATATTTATTTTAAAAATCATGGATCTGTTAGCAATACTTATCGCGCACTACGTCCATTATAGGTCAACATATTCGTTAATCAACAGCGTTGAAACGTTTTCGCACTACGCGTACTCTAAATAATAGTACGCATTCACAGAGACGTCGCACAGGGCGTACATAAGAAGACCCGAATCAGTCTCTCCGCCTTCGTGCACAGGAAATGAATAGCGAGTATTAACCGAGCTTACTTAAACTCGCTAAAGGTTTTCCTTAAATAACTTTTTTCCAAAAAATTTAATTATTAATAACAAACGGGTTTCAAGGTAAATTGTCTATAGTTTTCTGCAAAACAATATAATTTTTAAATTCTTGTACAATGGTGTGAAGTTAACTCTTTAGCGATCTCCTAAGCGAGTTGCCAATAGGTTTGAAACATTAAAAATGTTTGAACGAGCTTCAAAGCAATAAAAAAGAATGAGCACACTTATTGTCTTATTGTTCGTTTACTTGCAAATTTGTACAAATTTGTGCAAATTTTTACTGGATCGTGTTAGTTTACTCAAAAAGTCCAGTAAATGAGAGCCAGAGAGAGAAAATTTTGACAGTTCGATGTTAGAGTTGGCATATTTTGATTAGAGAAATTTTAGCCAACCAAAATTTACAAGATAGAACAGATGTTTGAAATCAGCTGTTTTAGTAAGCAAATAAAAGTAAAAATAAATTTACAACAGAATAGGTAAGTAAAAATTGGAATATTATTTTATTTAATATATATGTTAATCACTGAAATTAGAAAGAAAACTTTCTTTTGCTCATTTTTTTATTACAAATCTTAACTCTTTAAAATTCAAAATAAAATGAAATGTAATGCAAACAGTAAATACAATCAGCTGTTTCATTGCAAAATTTTTACTCGAAGCTGTTCGTTTACTTTTCTTCCAAATTTTATAAAAAGAGTAAAATTGGCCTTACGCTCTCAAAAGTAGAAACTTGCAAATTTTTACTGGGAAAGTAAACGAACACACTTAATAAATAAAGAAGTGGCAAATAAATTTAAATTGTTTTTTTTTTTTGAAGACAGTCTACTATATTGATTTAGAAATTTTAAATGTCACAGTTATAACAGAGTTTAAACCCTACCACGGCGGCCCAGTCTAGTAATCCACTACTCATATAGGGGTACTCTGTTGTATTTAAATTATTCAACTCACACTTCACAATTGCGACTTTAAACCAATTAAGAAGTTAGCGTTCAAACTTCAGAGGTTTAAGTTAGACACTAAAGAGGTTGAATTAAATAAAAAAGAATGGATAATAATTGAAGAAGAGGGAATGAATTTTAAAAGTTTTTCTTCACTTTGAAGACAGGCTATTTAATTGATTTGGAAATTTTAAATGCCACAATTATAACGGGTGATCAATCTAGAGGTATTTTTTCAATATACCTTTTCTCAGATTACGCATGAGTTGAGTTAAATTATTTTCTTTTCAGTATTGTTTGCCATTTTATTATAAAAAGACACACCGCGAATGCCATGGTTTGGTTTGGGCTGGTGGAATTATCGGTCCATATTTTTTCAAATTTTTCACGGGTGATTAATCTAGAGTTTTTTTAATTGGGTTTTGTCACAGATTACGTGTAAGTTGTTGTAAACATTATTTTTTTCTTCTCGGTATTGCTTGCCATTTCATCATAGAAAGACTTTCACCGCGAGGTTTATAGGCTGGTGGCATTGGTCCATATTTTTTCAAAAATGATAATGGCCAAAACGTAACCCTGAATCTCTGTGGATCATAGGGCCTTAACTCCTGTGGATCATAGGCCCTTTAGAGGTTTCTAAAATACTGTCTATTAATTGCTTCCTCCCAGACACGCGGAGCTTGTCGTCGAAACGGGAGGATTTGGCGAATGTCCGTGACCTCCTGGGAGTTGTATATTCTGTTCTTGTTTTATATTCATGTACATTTTGATGGTTTTGCCAGGATTTCTCCAATGCTTGTAAGGCCAAAGGAGAGCTTAGTCGAGCCTGACACTCCTTCTTCGACTAAGTACGGGCGTAGGCTTCTTGGAAGCTTATGGGCGCTACCGTTGACTTTTAAAGGTTGATCCGCTACCATTCCTATTGCATAATCCTGCCATAATTGTGCATTTATCTGTCTGACATCGGACTTTTTGCTACCTGAAATTGAAGCCCGTTATCTTGACGACATTTGGTTTCAAATGGAGGTGCCACTTGTCATACAGCAGCTTAAACAGTGGATCTATTGAAGGTCATTTCGAACAGCCGCTAATATTACGTTTTGGACTAGATCGTGTGATATCACACATTTAGACTTTTTTCTTTGAGGTTACGTAAAGTCTAAAGTCTATACGATTCAGGTTATGGAAGTCAACACAACGCGTGTCATTACCGCCATACTGGTCGAAATGCTCGAACGAGTCATCAAAAATTGGACCCTCGGAATAAACACCCTGAGGCGTAGTTAGGGCCAACTTTTGAAGGAAATTATATTCAAAAATAAATGGCCTAAAATATCGTTACGAATGAACAATAAAGATTCCACACTTAAATTGATTTTTGTTTTTTTTTTATTTTAGAAAAAAATGTCTCTAGATTGATCATTCGATTCCTATACAGACTGAACGAGAACTACAGTCTTATGTGTCCGAACTGCCTTAGCATTCTTCTATAAGTAGTTATTTTCAAAATGGAAACCCGCCGTTAAAAAATGTCATTTGAAGGAAATTATATTCAAAAAATAAATGGCATACAATTTCTTTTCGAATGAACAGCAAAAATTGAACACTTGATTTGAATTTTTGTACTTATAATTTTTTATTTAAAAAAAATACCTCTAGATTGATCACCCGACTTATACTGACTAAACGAGAACTACAGTCTTATAGTATGTTCGAACTGCCTTAACATTCTTCTAGTTATTTGCCGCCGTTAAAAAATGCCGGTTGATGCTACCGGTCTTTGAACTTAGGTTACTTGTATGACGCTCAAAGTAACCATCGCACAACTACGACTCACTCTAACTTTCCACTACTCTTTTTACTATTTGAAAAATATTCACCTCAAACTTCACAATGTGACTTCAAACCGATGCTCTTGTCGTTCAAACTTAAGAGGTTCTATTCAAACACGGAAAATGGTTGGACGATCCTTTACAACACTCCGGAAACCAAGCAGCAGTCTAAACAATGGGTTTTTTTCGTGTGAACCGGCTCCGAAGAAGAACAAGGTGACTTTGTCGGCCAATAAGGTGATGGCAACAGTTTTTTAGGGATACACGCGGGATAATCTACATCGATTCGGGCCAACTTTTTGGACCAATTTAACGAGAATTTAAAAAAAAAAACAACCTCGTATGGCCAAGAAAAAAGTTCACACGTGAGCAGTCTTAATGCCATAATGGCATGAAATGGGTTTCGAATTGTTACCTCATCCGTCATTTTCTCCGGATTTGACCCCAGTGAGTGTTTCCTATTTCCAAACCTAAAGAATTGGTTCGGTGAAAAGAGATTCAGCTCCAAAGATGAAATTATTGATCAAACTAATGTCTTTTTATGGACCTCGAAAAATCCTAATTTTTGGAAGGAATACAAAATATTGGAAAATTCATGGAATTACTGATTGGCTGAACGATAAATTCAGTCTTATGTGCCCGAACTGCATTAGCATTCTTCTAGATATTTGCGAAATGAAAAACCGCCGTAAAAATGCCAGTTAATGCTACCGGTCTTTAAACGCAGGCTTCTTGTATGACGCCTAAAGTAACCATCTTTCGACTACTCTCTGCACTAAGAGTACTATCTGAAAAAAATTTATCTCAAAGTTCTCATTGAGTAACATCAAACTTATGAGGTTGTCGCTCTAACTTTAGAGGTTCGATTCAAACACGAGAAATGGTTGGATTCTGTTAAAAACAGAAAAGTAAATTTGTACTCTTAACTTTTTATAAAGAAGAGTGGTCTTTGAAAAATATTCTTCTCGAACTTCATAATGTGAGTTCCAACCAATGAAGAGGTCTTCAATGAGTATTATCAAACTAATGAGGTTGTCGCTCAAACTGTAAAGGTTCGATTCAAAAACGAGAAATGGTTGGAAGAGGTTGGATTCTGTTAAAAACAGAAAATAAAATTTGTACTCAACTTTTTATAAAGAAGATTGGTCTTTGAAAAATATTCTTCTCGAACTTCATAATGTGAGTTCCAAACAATGAAGTGGTCGTTCAAACATAAAAAGTTTGATTCAAACACTAAAATTGGATGGAAGATATTGAATTCCTTTAAAAAATTACAATCAATTCTTAAGCAGTGAATAATGAATTTTAATTGTCTTTTTTCCTTCAGAAGTCAAATATTCAATTAAAAAAATGTGATTCCTCAGCTCGGGTAAGATATCAAATTTACTTATCTTGGTTATTCAGTCAATCTCTTTGATTTCATTCAGAGATTGAATTCCTTTAAAAGGTACAACCAATTCTAAAACAGTGGATCTACAATTTGTATGGCCTTCCTTCCTTTAGAAGCCAAATGTTCAATTAAAAAAAAAAAAGATTTTTGATTTTTCAGCTCCGGTAACATATCAAATTTTTTGAGACTAAGACTTTTTTCATATTTTAAGTTTTTGTTTTTTTTAGTTGTTCACCATTACATTTGAGCAATTTCTCTCCATAAGCAAGTTGATGTTTTTTTTAATTTATTTTCCAAAATATTGATGCTAAATACCAAACAAGCCATAAAAGAAAAGTGATTTAGTTTTTAATTTGTTGTTGTTTTTTTTTGGTTTTAAGGCAGTGATTGTTTTGAGTGTTTTCTTTTTCTTCTTCATTTCGTTTGGTTGTTGTTGACCATCGTTTTGAGTAAAAAGTAAAAAGTCCTCTCGTTTTGTAATCCTTTTTCGAAAATGAAAACATAACTTGTGGTTTTTAAAGTAATTTCTCTTGTTGTTGTTTAAGTTAATAATAAAGTACGTTTCTCCGCTTAGTTCATCCATTGTTTAAAGTATAATTTGTTTACGCTATAAAGACTTTTTTGTTTTGGGTTTTGAGTCAAGCATTTAGAAAAATGTTTTCATTTCATGTTTTCGTTTTTCCTCCTTCATCTCTTTCACTCTTTCTCGTTTCTCTTGTAATACACCATAATTGCTGTTTGTTTAATTTTGTTTTTTTTTTGGTTTAGTATACAATTTCATTCATAGAGTTTTATGGTTTATGGCTTTTTATTTGTTATCTCCCCGAGAACCCCGCTCATTTGGTTTATTTGTGTGTTTTGTTTTGTTGTTTTTGTTTCTTTATATGGTAGTACCTATAATTACTAATAAAACAATTCTTCGTCCTTCCATGCTGGCCTGGCGAGCATCACATCACACTGTGGTCTCCCGATCGACGTGTATGTACTCGACCGGCTGCAGCCCGTGTCAGGAAGACGGATCAATAAAGAGCGACTCTTTTTTGAAATCCTTTTTCAAAGTACCACCATTAATAATAGATTTTTGTAATACAGTTTTCTTACGTTTTCTCAGCAAACCGAAGATGCAGAATATCAGGCAGGCGGTTATGGCCGCCGCTATGCAACCGAGGGCGGCAAAGACGCCACCAGGCAGTTCCAGCAGTTTGCGTGCGGTGCCGCATTCCTCTTCGGATTCATCGAAACCAGAGGGGCAATTGTGATGGCCTAAAAAGGTAACAAAGAGAGAGAGAGAGAGAAAAGTATAAAATTAACAAAAATGTTTATCTGCTTGTGATTGATGAAGTTAGGAATATATCGAGCCCTAGCCGCGAAAAAGACTTAAGCGCCAAAGAGAAAATTTTACAGCAAAGGGTTTTTTAGTTTTTTTGTCTAATTCAGATGATTCCGATTCCGATTCAATTGTATTTTATATATCTTTGTAAATGTTAATATAGGGTGATCCAAGTAGAGATACTTTTTTCAATAGCATTTTTTCGAAAGATCACGTGTGAGTCGTGTCATGCTGTTATGTTATTTTTGTTTAGTATTGTTTGGCATTTCATCATGGAAAGACTTAAGCCTGAACAACGTTTACAATCGTTCAACTTTAAAAAAGAGTCAATATAATCGGCCAGCATTTCTGGCTCAATGGGTATATAAACAAGCAAAATTGCCGCATTTGGGACGAAGAGCAACCAGAAGAGGTTCAAGTGCTGCGACTTTATCCAGAAAAAAGAACGGTATGGTGTGGTTTGTGGGCCGGTGGAATCATCGGCTCATATTTCTTCAAAAATGATGCCGGTGATAACGTTACCGTCTGTGGCGAGCGCCATTATAACCGACTATTTGATGCCTGAATTGAAGCTCGTGATCTTTGGTATTAACAAGACGGCGCCACTTCCCACACATCGCATCAATCAATGGATTTATTGAGAGAACAGATAATTTCACGTTTTGGGCCAGTCGATTAGCCACCAAGATCGTTAGACTTTTTTCTCTGGGGCTACGGAATTTCCAAAGTCTATGCTGACAAATCAGCTACGATTCAGTTTTTGGAAGCCAACGTTGCGCGTGTTATTAACGCCATACCTGTCGAAATGCTCAAACGAATCATCGAAAATTGGACTCAACGGATGGACCTACGTCTCAGAAGGTCCATCCGTTGAGCAGCGGCCAACATTTGATAGACATAATCTTCAAAAAATAAATGCCAAAGAATGTTCTTTCGAATGATAATAAACATTCCAAATTCAATTTGAATTTTTTTGTGTCCTTTTCTTAAAAAAAGTAGGGAACCTGAAAATTAATCACCCTTTATTTAATTTAAATATTTTTTTCCAAAGGGCATGGGAAAGGGCTTGATATGCGAGGTGTGTTTAATAGAAAAGGTAAAATTTTGAAAATTTTCGGCTACAGCATTCAATTAGCGTTTTTTATATTGGCACACTTGTTTCGAGCATATGTTTTTAGCTGAGTTTTTTTGTGTTTAGTTAAGTTTGTTTGTGAGAGGCATAACTGTTAGACGTGTTTTGCTCGTTCGGCGATTTTCCGCTAAGAAAAAAATGGATCAAAGAATTTGCTTCAAATTTTGTGTAAAAAATAAAATAGAGGCTCAAAAGCACTTGAAATGTCGAGAGTGACACATGGTGACTGTAATTAAAGCCAGCAAAATGTTTACAAGTGAAAGCTTTTCAAAAAAGTTCGAGAATACGTTCGTCGTCGAAGAACCTTCAAATCTAAACACAATGAAAATCTTGAGAAAGTGAAGAAAATTGTTATGGAAAATCATCAAATCACTATAGGAAATTTGCAGACAATTTTGGTATATCGGTTGGCTCATGTCATACGAGGGCTGCTATATATATTTCTGGCCTTTTAATGAAAATGCGAATTTTTATCATCAAAAATGGTTTTATTATTTTACAAAGTATTCTCCAGCATGTCGAAGCACTTTTTCCGCTCCAATTGAGGCACCTCCAAAACATGGTTTTTGAACGCATCAACAGCATCTTCTGGCGACGAAAATCGTTGACCACGCATTTTATTTTCTTGATGTGCGGGAATAAAAAGAAGTCAATGGGTGCCAAGTCAGGGCTGTACGGCGGATGACCCATCAATTCGACGTTTTGGCAGGTCAAAAAGGCGCTGGTGAGAGCTCGCATTGTCATGGTGCAAAATATTTCTTCTTCTCTTGTTCGTTTTTCGAATTTCTCCGAAGACTTCAGGCAAACAAATTGTGGTGTACCACTTAGAATTGACCGTCCTACGTGGCTCAAGCGGAACAGTCGCCACATGACCAGTTTTGCCGAAGAAACAGGCGACCATTTGCTTCGAAGTGCTTCTTCCACGAAAAACTTTCGTTGGATTTGGCTCGTCTTCGAAGACCCACACAGTCGATTGCTTTTTTGTTTCGAGCTCATACGCATAGATCGATGATTCGTCACCTGAGACGATCTTATAAACATCTTTTGAAGCACCCCGATCGTATTTTTTCAAAATTTCTTTGCACCAATCGACACAAGCCTTTTTTTGAGCGATTGTCAAATTGTGCGGGATCCAACGAGAACAAACCTTTACGGCCAGGTGTTCATGCAATATCGAATGTATGCTGGTGTAAGAAATGCCAAAGGATGTCTCTATCTCACGGTATGTCACATGACGATCTTGCATTATCAGTTCACGCACGGCACCAATGTTCTCTGGCACAACGGCCGTTTCTGGACGACCTTAGTCTTTCAGAGAGCGTCGGCCATGATTAAATTCATTAAACCAGTTTTCACAGTGCTATAGGATACAATGATTTAAGTTTATCGATGCACTCTTGTCGTGATAATCCACGTTGAAAGTTGTGAAAAATGATCGCACGAAAAAGTTCACGAGTTAATTCCATTTTTTTGTGCCAAATTGATTTTTCCAAGTCACGGTAAACAACACAAATGATGGTCGTAAGTCAAAACGTTCTGAGTACGTTTATGCTAAGAATGTTAAATTTTCCAATGGAAATGTCAACACTTAGTGATTTCGCTGCGGGTTATCGAGACAAGAGTGTTCAAATCAACTTGTTTCGACTTTTGGCGATGAAGCACCTTCAGAAACCACTGTTAATCGCCGGTACCAAGAGTTCAGTCTCGGACGCCGTTCGCTTCAGGATGAATTTCGTGAAGGACATCCAACTTCGGTCACTTTGCCATAAACCATCGATGCTGTGCGTGAACTGATTGCGTGAATGATTGCGTTTTTTCAGTATAATCGGTCATGCGGCCACAGTGCCTTTAGTGGAACGTAGGACGGTCAATTTGCATCACGACAATGCGAACTCTCACACATCAGCTGAAACGATGAGCTATTTGACCACTCAAGGTGTCGAATTGATGGGCCATCAACCGTACAGCCCTGATTTGGCACCCAATGATTTCTTTTTATTCTCAGCATCAAGAAAAAAAATGCGTGGTCAACGTTTTTCATCGCCCGAAGCAGCTTTTTAATCATTCAAAAATCATGTTTTGGAGGTGTCTCAATCGGAGGGAAAAAAGTGCTTTCGAAAAATAATAAAACTATTTCCAATGATAAATTATTGTGTATTTATTGCCGGGCACGAAATATTAATAGCAATCCACGTAGTCTGTGATCGTGTTTTGTTTTCTCGTGTTGTGCAAAGTGTTAAATGGCATCCCTGTTTCCATGGGCCTGAAGCACATTTTCGCTGCAGTGCAACGTCGATAGGTTGTATATTCAACATCGCACCCAGTGACAGGGAGCAGATATTAGGAAGCCAGACGCGATTTATATCATACCACTCTCGATTCAAGAAAACAATCGATGAGTTTCTTCACTCACGGAGAAATCCAAGAAGCCAAATAAACATTCGGACTAACTCTACAAATATTCATCATGGTAAATAGACCACATTACGAGGAAAGTCATCACTTCGCAAAGTTCTTAAGTGGTCATGGTGAACTCCGAAGTTGCCTTTATAAACGAAGTTGCCTTTAAAAAACATGGACAGGGCTTTAGAACGTACTGTCCGACCTACTGTGGTACAATAGAAGGCGGGAGGCACGCCCGGGTTTGGTAAGATATTTCGGAACCAACATAAGGCCTCATTTTGTAGTGCAGATAATGGGAAAATGGTATAATTTGGAAAAAGTATGTAACTTTATTAGGTAGGTACATGTCAAGTTAAAGTTGGAGGAACAGCAAATAAGAAACGAGGACTTTTAAGACGGTGTAAGACTTTCGCGCCTGCAATGTAATATCTAGCTGTACTAGAGGGAGCGGTGATGAATAAGAGGGGTTTAAGTCCGTACAAACATACCCAAGAACACCTAGAAACTATTGGAGGCTGTCTCCTCCTACCAAAAATTAAAGAACCGTCCCCACCACACCACTAGTCTGCAGGTGAGTATCGATCTTATTATCGCATTATAGCCTAAGAAACTCCTTTTATTTTTTAATTCGAACTACCGTATAGCTCCTTTAAAACTTCCAGCCGCAGCAGTGGCAACTCATTTCGAAAATCATATCCTTATTTTCCAAATATCAACTATTATTACTATTCATAAGATTATGCAAATATAGACCTAGACTTAGTCATGACATCTCCTCAAGTGTTGCCTCCGGCACACAACACAAACTAATTAAAATTAATCTCAACAGCGCTAGAGAACTTTCTCTCGAAATCCTATTATTCAAGCCAGTTTAAAACTTATTAGTTTTTGAGTAGCTTCCCGAGAAGGGGCAAAAACAATATGACAGACTAAATAATACTAGGCAATTTTGTTGTTGGCTGGCAGTTTTATTTGCTGCGGCATTGTGAGGCGCTCGCGAAAAACAAAAGATGATACGCAAAAATTTCAATTATTTATGGAGCAACTAAATAGAGGGCTATAGAGCACGGAGATGAAGACAAATAAGCACCGGGGTGATGAGGGAAAAAGCCCTACTGGCTGTGGTGAGAAAGAATGAAAATCGAGTGCAAAACACTCAAGTGAAGGAAAATTTATTCATGAAAAATAGATTTGAACTGTAACAAAAATACAAAAAAAGAAGAAAACTCAACAAGCCAAAAATGGAATAAAAGAAGTAAAATCCCCTCTACTGATGAAAAGTACTCACACACACATACAAACAAGACTTTAAGGAAAACTGTTATAACTCTGTGAGTATTTGCAGAGAGGGATAGGGTTTTGGTTGGCTCAGAGAGTGAGAGAAGAATGCGGGGAAACAACTCGAAATGAGAAAAGAAGAAAATAAAGCGGTTTGCCGCATACGAATTACGGCGAAACATTCAGGCACCAACAACATCGTTAAGCATGCTGCCTTGCTCTCAATCTCCCTTTCTCATCCTCTCTCGACATTACAATTCCGTCAGCAATATGCTCAAGTCCTAACTTTGTTTTTCGTTAAATTGTTATATGCCATCCCAGCGGGGAAAAGATCAAGGCCTTCTCATAAGAGGGCCTCTTTTATATCCAATACATCGTTATTGCTTTATGTTATTGTTTTTGCTTTCCAAAATTTGACATTTCAAAAGGTCTTTCCAAATGACAAATGTTCTCTCAGACATACTCATGTCGCCTCTCTATGAAGGCCTGCTAGAACACCTTTTAATAAATCCTGTACTCTTGCGCTGGTGCATTCTTTGGGAAAGCCTGCAAGAAGGCCTTCATATTTTCAATGAGAAAGATTCAGTAACATTCTTGGCTCCTATTCTTGTGGAAGGCTAGCATACGGAAGACATTTCAGAAGGCCTTATTAGCCTTGGTCCCCCCACACATTCCCATCTCGCTTATCCGAGAAGGCCTGCTAGAAGGTCTTTTAACAAATCCTCTACTTATTTGTTAGTACATTCTTGGAGAAAGCCTGCAAGAAGGATTTAAGATTTTCAATGATTAAGATCTAAAAAATATTTCTGGTTCCGATTCTTTCCAAATGAAAAATGATCCCCCACACATTCTCATGTCGCTTCTCTAAAAAGGCCTGCTAGAAGGTCTGTAATAAATCCTCATCTCATTCGTTGGTGAATTCTCTGAGGAAGCCTGCAATAAGGCCTTCATATTTTCAAGCTTGGGGAAGGTGTTTGTCGCAGTGAAGGGCTGTGAATACATATACAATTTGGTTCGGTAGGCCAGTTGCAATTAGAAGTTCGTAGGTTCGAACTTCCGTGGAGGCAAATCGAAAAAATAAATAAATAGTACTGAAAATTCAGTTCTTTAAAAATAATTTCTCAGTAAGCTAATTTTTTTTAGAATTTTTTATATGCATTCTGGTTGACCATTTTCTGCAGGCCTTCTGGAAGGCCTTCCAATAGAAAGGAGCGTGGAGGACCTTGCTCTGAAATCAGTTCGAAAATTTGTTTTAATATTTTTTATATGCATTTTCTACAGTCCATTTAATTGAAAGAAGCGTGGAAGGCCTTGCTCTGCAATCAAACCCTAAGTTAATTGAAAATAAGGTAGTAGGCGAGCATCCTAAGAAGGGCTCCGAGAAGGCCTTGCTGGGCCCTTCTTTTTCCCGCTGGAGTTTGTCTATATGTGAGTATAACTCTGGGGGTGTGTCAGTGTGTGTGTGTGAAAGTAATAACGTTACCCCAATTTTCCCTTCGCTCCCATAATGTAAGTGTCCTGATATGAGTGGCGAAAGTACTTCCTAAATGTATTCGAAAGTTTGACGTTAGTGTTAGAAATGCTAAACTTTATTGTTTTCTGCCTTTGTGCTGGTTGTTGGTGGTTTTGGTGGCCAAAGGGTGTTGCCAGTCGCAAATGATTGAAGTGATGGTGTGCTATTCAATCGATATCAATTTACGGCATAATGCCATTAATTAGGCAAAGTTATAGCAAATTTTCTGGGGCAACGCTTAGGGACACTCAGTGGTTATTGCGCACAGTGGTTGGTAAACCAAACATTTTCGTAATAATAATTTTTGCTACACTTTTATGTACAAACAGAGAAAGATTCGGATGGAAATTAACTCGATCTACAGAAATTCCGCTGGACAAGAGGGCTTTCCGTAATATTCAAATATAGATATTCGATTTGACATATTATAGATACAATACTATGGGACTACTAAAGGAATAAAGTCAAATTGTTGATAGTCAAAACTTATGATTGCGTCAACCAATAATATTGTAGCCTTATGTAAATTTGTACACATAAAAGCCACATATGACCGCTAGGGGTCTTAATCCAATCTAGATAAAATAATTATACCCTACATCACACTGTATGTATCTAAAGCCTTAAAGAAATAGAGAGAGACTCCGATTCATATAAACCTACTTAAAGGTACCTCACATACCTTTAAGAGTTTTTTAGTCTGGCCAAACTTTTTTGGAGTTGGTCTTTTTGACAGCTGTCCCTTGATTTAAGATCAGTTTGGTTTTCCATTGTTCTCCGGAACAACGTTTGCAAATCGCGGTGTATGGACCTAAAACGAAATGGCCAACGATCCTGATTTTTACAAGAAAGTTTTGTTTAGTGCTGAGGCTCACTTTTGGTTGAATGGGTACGTTAATAACCATAATTGTCGCATTTGGAGTATTAAAAATCCACAAGATATTGTTGAGACGCCGTTACATCCTCAAAAAACCATTGTTTGGTGTGCTCTATGGGCAGAGGGAATCATTGGTCCATATTTCCTCAAAAATGAAGTCGGCCATACTATTGCAGTCAATAGGGAACGGCGCTACTTGTCATACAGACAACGGAACAATCAATTTATTGAAGGAAACTTGTGGTGAGCGCATTATCTGGCGTCGTGACCTCCAAGATCGTGCGATTTAACACCGCTGGACTATTTGTTGTGGGGTTATGTGAAGCCGCTAGTAGAAAAGCAGAAAAGCCCGACACGATTGACGCCTTGGAAGAGAATATTCGACGGGTTATTGCTGACATACGGCCCACATGCTGCAAAAAGTGGTCGAAAATCGGGCCTCTCGGCTAGAATTTATTCGACCCAGCCGCGGCGGTCACTTGCCGCTTTGTTCAAGAAGGATAAACCTGCGGTTGTCTTTTGCCCTCTGTGCGTACAGACGGGTCGGACCAAGACAATTTAACAGAACGATAAGTATTGAATTAAATTTTTGTTATATGGCATTAACACTAAATGTGTGCAATAATTTCATTATTTACGGGTTTGTTTAGGTCTAGTAACCGAAAATAGTAGTACAACGAATAACATTCGATTATTCTGAGGAAACTTGACAGTACATGCAACTTCAAAAATGTGGACGACAAAAATAGATTTAATTTTGGCAACTAATCTGCTCTCTGTGCGTTGTTAAATCAAAAGCGTGTTGCGGGCATTGGATGAACTGGGTTCCTCAGCCTAAATTTATGTTAAACTGCAGACCCCCTGGAGAAAAAGTAAGAACTATTAGACTTTCCACAACTAGCTGTAAGTAGAGAATCGTTGAACCGAAAATATGTATAGGGATTTCAACCAAGTATTCGGGGTTTTGTCTATTATCGACGTTGCACTGTGTTGCAGTGCTGATGTTTGGAACAGCCAAAACGAAAGGAGATGGACCTCGCGTTAAATATTCAGATCGATCAATTTCATTGAGCGATGTCCGTCTGTCCATCCATTGCTGTAATCAGTGTACAAATCGCCTATAAGAATCGATCATTATTTGTATACATTGTTCAGGTTTAGGTTCGGACTTAGGACGACCCATATTTATTCATGTTTGGGTTTAATGCTAAAACCGTTCACAAATTTAAGAACAAGCGGCTGTAGAACCCCCAGCTTACATTTTGGTCGTTTACAAATAGCATAGCATGGCCCCTAACGCTCTTAAATTACAAATTTAATCTGATTTAACCACCGAAACTCGACCACATTAATCCATTGTTTTATATAGCCCCGTAGAAGGTCAACTTGAGCTTCGGCTACTCTACTGGCAACATTTTAAATTCGATCTTGTTCCAATACTGCGTAGTAAGTTATGAGCCACCTATAACTAATACTGATATAGTCCGATTTAGTTGTGTTCTGCTCTATAACTCACATATAAAGTTCGAAGTTAAATCGCTACAAAACCTTAAGTTTTTTGTGGGCCAAAAAGGGCCTTATGACCCTTAATAACGCATAGTCAACGAGTGAACAATTCGTAAGTTCGGCCAGGTTGAAGCTTTTATACCCTCTACTAAGCCCAAAGTGAAATTGCTACTAAACCTTTAGGTTTTATGGCGAAAAAAGGCTCATACGTCCCTTAATAACGCATACTTAACAAGTGGACAATTCGTGAGATCGGCTGAAGCTTTAAAACTCTCCACCATGGATGGCATTGTAGTATGGCACTGACAGTAGGGGACATAAGGGGACGTCCCATAGATATGAGTAGCAATGAGTCCTAGGGGCTCATGTATATCGCACGCATTAAACATTCCATATCTATGGGATGTTTAATGTGACTATGGCTAATACTTTCAAGCAAAGTTATTATTCAAGATAATTAGGTAAAATGTAGAGTGGTCCAAACATAATGCACGATGTTTATAGTGAGTCTCACCTTAACGGCAAGGGTAAAAACCCCAATTTAATTTGACATTTCTTTCACTGTGTCAAATTAAATCATGGAGAGGTACTACACAATTGAGCAGCGCGTTAAGATTGTTGAAGCCTTTTACGAAGATGGGCGTTCAAATTAAAATGTATTTCGTGCACTTCGTGATTTTTTTGGTCAGCATAATCGATCAAATGTGTCCACAGTGAATTCGTTAAGACGCAGAATTGCCCCATTTGGGAAAATGAGAATTCAAAAGATGTCTCCACAAAGAGTGACTGTTCGGTGCGGTTTATGGGCTGGCGGCGTCATCGGGCCATACCTTTTTAAAAATGAAGTAGGCCAAGCATTTATAATCGCGAGATTATATCGGACTTCTTGTGGCCAGATTTGAAGATATGGACCTGTACGATATGTGGTTCCAACAGGATGGTGCCACTGAAGCCGCGTAAAGAGTATTTTGCCGATATTTTGTTTTACACATAATTGTTAAGATCCTTCTATAATAACAAAAAATACTAAGATAATTTTCTAAAAACTTTTTGTTTTACGAGGGCGACCGCAAAACTAACTGGCCTGGCACATTTTCTGTTTTACTAGCAACCTTTGTTTTGTTTTTTAAAAGCAATCTTCTATAAGCCATCTGTCCAAATTTCTGAAATATTTAATGATTATTTTCTTTGTTACAGGTGATTGAAGTAAACAAGTTTTATAATTTTTGAAAAATGGAAAATAAAGAGTTTCGTGCGGTAATTAAACACTTTTATATGAAAGGTTATACGCCACAATTAATCATAGATGAATTGGTTTCTGTTCATGGTGATAAGGCACCATCATACTCCACCGTGAAATCCTGGGTTCAACAATTTAAAATGGGTCGTTCAAGTACGGAAGATGAACAACGCTCTGGAAGACCGAAAACTGCTACTTCTATTGAAAACATTAGAAAAATATTTAATGAAGTGACTAATGATAGACGAATAAAGCTCAGAGAACTTGCTGATATTGTTAAAATACACGAAATACAAGTTTGGAGTATTTTGCATGATGAACTCCACATGAAAAAGCTATCCGCGTTTGTTGTGCCGCGTTTGTTGACTTTGCCCCAAAAAATCGTCCGTTGGACCAATTCCGAGGAGCTTTTAGCGATTTATCAGCGTAATCCAATAGAGTTCTTGTTCTTGTTGATGAAACATGGATCCACCACTACATCCCAGAATGCAAAGAACAGTCAAAACAATGGATAGAAGCTGGTAAAAGTGGTCCCAGGAAGGCGAAAACTGTTAAGTCAGCAGGAAATGTAATGGCCACAGTATTTTGGGATGCAAGGGGTATAATATTTATTGATAATCTTGAGAAAGGAAAAACTATAAATAGTGAATATTATTGTGCATTATTGGATCGGTTGAGTGAAGAAATCAAGATAAAACGACCGCATTTAGAAAAAAAAGTTCTTTTTCATCAAGATAATGCTCCTTCAAACACTGCATTTTTAACTCAACAAAAACTGGCCGAATTGCGATTTGAAATTGCTCCGCATCCACCATATAGTCCAGATTTAGCTCCTTCTGATTATTTCTTGTTTCCCAATTTAAAAAAAATTCTCGGTGGCAAAAAATGTTCGTCCAATAGCGAGGTTATTGCTGAAACTGAGGCATATTTTGAAGATCTTGAAAAATCTTATTTTTCGGATGGAATTAAAAAACTTGAAAAACGTTTGATGAAGTGTATTGAGTGGGAAGGAGATTATGTTGAAAAATAAATAATAATAATTCCAAAAAACGGTTCTTTTTATGTTAGGCCAGTTACTTTTGCGGTCGCCCTCGTATTTACAAATAACAGCGTTTTATTTGGACCAGCCTTCACTTACTTACTTAAGTCAACATCCCATTAAGGAAAAGGGGGGAAACTTCTCTCAAATCAGTGAGATGGGCACGATTCAATTCTTATATTCACTAACTGTGACGCGCAAAATAGAAAGGGACCTAAGGGTAAAAACCAGTTTTGTTCAGGAGAGCCATTTTAAAGATTTAAATACGTGTATCTTTGGTGTACCATCACTTTCATAAAACGCGCATATCTCTGGGAGGGAACACTTTTGGGGCATAGGATCGGTCTCATTCGATGCTTAGATGTTGTCCACATCAAAAAAAAGTGAAAATTGATTTTTTTACCCCTTTCTCTATGCGCTATCACAACTGGGACCTACTGTATAACGCCGGCTGCGAACAGCCAAAGCATTTTAAAGAAACGTTTTTTTACATGGCAAAGAGACAAATCTCCTGCTCGTCAAGTCTCCGGCATTTAAGAGGTGGAAAACCCGCCGCTGAAAAATTGTTAGATGATCCTTCGTGGGTTTACTGGCGTGATTGTCATCCACATCCATCAAATCACAACACGACGGCCCATTAATACAAATGTATAAAGTAAAATAAATAACCGGCGGCAGCATGAGGCCGGTTTGAGCCAATGTCACTTCAAACTCTGGATGGAACACGTGCTTCGTTATCGCTTCTCAGTTTCGGTCTAACAGCCGCTCGAAATAGACTACGATTTTGCTCGAAAAGGGTTTCTTTTCTGACGAAGCGCATTTTAATCTTGACGGCTATGTTAACAAGCAAAACTGCCGCATCTAAGAATCTAAAACTCCGCATGAGATCGTCATGAAGCCAATGCATCCTTTTGAGAGTAGCAGTTTGGTACGGATTTTTCTAGGAAATTGTTGCTGGAAACACCGTATAGGCTAACGGTGAGCTTTCTTGAGGCCTGATGATCCATTTTTTGTATTGCCAGAGATTGAAAACCAGGACTTGGACGATCTTTAGTTCAGCAAGATGGCTCGCCATGCCACTAAGTCCTCTCCACAAACGATGTATGTACGACATATGTATGTATGCATAAAGTCCTACTAACAAAATTATATCCAACTAAACCGTAAATTGAAGCGCCTTAATTGGTTCCCAGAACCACATGAGATGGAATGGTGCGCCTCTAAGTCGTCGCCCACCCAAAATGCATATCCTTTCAATCCAATATTATTTTTTGGGATCCTCCAACAAAAAACATTTCCTTTGTTTTGTAGTTTATTTCTCTACGCAAGCCACAGAACCACGTCGCAAATTGCATTTCTCGGTTGTTTTTATGGAGAACTTTAAACTGCAACAGCAACAACAACGCAACGAGTTCCACAGATACAATAGCAATGGCAACAACAACAACTTCAAACTGTTATGGCTAAAACGAATAAATGATGCATTGCACTCAAACGGTTTTGAGTTTGAATGACTAAATGAATGATGTCGAGTTGTGTTTCATGCCAGTGCTGCGGCTGGCTGATGTTGCGCTCGAGCTGCTCGTGGTTGTTGCCGTTCGTTCCGGTTGTAACTGTTGTTGCCGCCATTGTTGCTGCTGCTGCTGCTGCTAGTGGTGCAACTATTGTATTATACATGACGCTTATTCCATCCATCTTGTCTTCTCCATCATTCTTGTTTTTCTGTTTCTGTTTGTTTTTTTCTCTGAGAGATTGCATTGTTGTTGTTATCCTAGCCGTATCTATATTGGATTGTTTTCCGGCAACAACAACAGCAGCGGCCAGAATATCTATATCCATATAGATTTTGGCTTTAAAATTCCATTTATGGAGCAGCAATGATACCAAGATTTGTCGTTTTTGTTGTTGTTAGTCTTTATGTTTATACTAGTTTGGCTTTAGGTTTTAACTTCGTTCATGGCTGTAAACATCAAATGCGGAGTTTTTACGTTGTTGTCGTTTTTTTAGTTTGCCAGTTTTGATGGGGAGTTTTCATAAATTATTTACTTATAAATATGCTTTCATATGGTTGTGTGTTTTTTGTTTTTGTTTTAAGACATAAACGGAAACTATTACTGGAAGAGCTATTAAAGTTGTTATCCGGTTTGTTTGTTAAATTTGCTTTAGAAACTTTTGAAAACAACCGAGGATAAAATAGGATGTGATAACACAGAATACATGGATTTCTGCAGGGGCAACTTCAACCTAAGGTTTAGCTAATACATATCTATTTGACCCCTGGGGGCACCTCTGCTCGAACTTAATCGACCCTCGAGATGTTCCTAGATAGGTTTGAGGGGGCAGATTGCGATTTAATTTACGATATAAGCAAGAATGGCATTTCACATTAAGGGAAGACATTTAGTACATGACATATGTCATATCACTGGGTCGTAAAATACTCCCTCTGACCTATCTAGCCACACCTCGATGGTCGATTAAGTTCGACTGGAAGTTCCCCTAAAGGGAGCCACCAAGAATGGCATTTTATATTCAGGGCAGACATTTAGTGCATGCCATATATCATTTACTACCTGCGACCTAAAGGGTGATCAATCTAGAGGTATTTTTTCAACAGGGTTTTTCACAGATGTGTTAAACTTTTCTTCTTTTTCCGTACGAGGCTTGCTATATACTTAGTAGGGACATAAATATTGTTACACACGTTTTATGCTGTAAAATAAAAAGTACTGAATGTTTTTGGACCAAATATTTTTGAATATATTTATTGCTGTACGTATATTGTATCCAAAAAGAATCTACTTATTCGAAATGTCCGCCTTTTGCCTTAACACACGCCTTAAGTCGCACTGGCACGAACCTTATCCATTGGAAAATTGGCCACAGCTCGAACCAAAGCCATGGCTGGTTTTGGAACAGGGAATTGTTAACAGGCTTCACAACAGCTTCCAAAACGGTTTCTTGGTAAACTTTGGCCGATGTTTTGACTCCTTGTTCGCAGAAAAGCAGGTCAGTGACCCCATCGTACGAGACACTGCACCAAACCATGACTGAAGCCCTTTTCCACCCTTGGGATCAGTTCAAATGCCTCCTTAGATGATCGCGCATACACTCTATCATTTTGCTTGTTACATTTTTGCTGAACGGTAAAAATGTTTTAATCGGTGAACAAAATTTTTCTGTGCTAGTTTTCAGCGTGCTTCACCAAACGACGTTTGCATTTTTCAATCCTATTTTTTTAAGCTGCCGTCAATAAATGTCCGGTACGTCGTTTGAAAGCCCCAAGCCAAAAGTCTTTTTTAATGATTCGACTCATGGACTTTTTCGTGATATTCATCTCACGGGCCATGATTTTCTGTTTCCGGAGCGCATTTCTGTGAATTCTTGATTTAACGGCTTTGATGACATGCGGTGTTCGAACAGAGCGTGGGCGGCCCGACCGGTTGCGGTCTTTAACATCTCCAGTCTCCTCAAACAGTTTTATGCATCGGTAGACAAACTTGCGGCTAATCCCTAGTAGCCGTAGCGTTTTGAAAATATCGCTTTTTTTCTTTTCACACTTAAAAAGCGCTATTAGAGCGATACGGATCTCATTATCTGACCACTCCATGATGAAAGTTGAAACAATTTAAAAATCCCGTTATAAACTAACGCTATTGAGGTTAGCTTTCAAAACCCATATGACACTGACGGGGTATGTTCAGTTCTACTATTGAAATGGGTGTGTTCAATGTTGTAACAGTATTTATGTCCCTACTTAGTATGTGTCTGGCGCCATCTGACATTGGAAAGTTTGAAAATTTTTAGCATAAACGTACTGAGAACGTTTTGACGTACGACCATCATTTGTGTTGTTTACAGTGACTTGAAAAAATCAATTTGACGAAAAAATGGAATTAACTCGTGAACATTTTCATGCGATCATTTTTCAAGATGAACCTAAATCTTTGTATGGCTTCATCGCCATCCTATAGCACTGTGAAAAACTGGTTTAATGAATTCAATCGTGGCCGACGCTCGCTCAAAGGCGAAGGTCGTGAAGGTCGTCTAAAAACGGCCGTTGTGTCAGAGAACATTAATGCCGTGCGTGAACTGTGAACTGATAATGCAAGATCGTCATTGGACACACCGTGAGATAAAGGCATCCTTGGGCATTTCTTCCACCAGCATAATTCGATATTACATGAACACCTGGCCGTAAAAAAGGTTTTTTTCTCCTTGGATCCCGCACAATTTGACAATCACTTAAAAAAATGCTCGTTTTGATTGGTGCAAAGAAATTTTGAAAAAATACGATCGCGGTGCTTCAAAAGACGTTTATAAGATCGTCAAAGGTGACGAATCATGGATCTATGCGTATGAGCACGAAACAAAACAGCAATCGACCGTGTGGGTCTTCGAAGACGAGCCAAATCTAACGAAAGTTGTTCGTGGAAGAATCAATTCGAAGCAAATGGTCGCCTGTTACATCGGCAAAACTGGTCATGTGGCGACTATTCCGCTAGAGCAACGTAGGACGGTCAATTCTGAGTGGTACACCACAATTTGTTTGCCTGAAGTCTTTGGAGAAATTCGTAAAACTTACAAGAGAAGGCGAATTATTGTGCACCATGACAATGCGAGCTCTCACACATCGGCTCAAACCAGCGCCTTTTTGACCGGCCAAAACGTCGAATTGATGTGTCATCCGCCGTACAGCCCTGACTTGGCACCCAATGACTTCTTTTTTTTCCCACACATCAAGAAAAAATGCGTGGTCAAAGATTTTCGTCTCCAGAAGATGCCGTTGAAGCGTTCAAAAACCATTTTTTGGTGTTGTCTCAATCGGAGTGGAAAAAGTGATTCGACAATTGTTTTGAGCGCATGCAAAAGTGTATAAATCAAGCTGGAGAATACTTTGAAAAACAATAAAACCATTTTTGATGATAAATATTCGCATTTTCATTATAAAGTCAGCAATATATAGCAGCCCTCGTATAGTTTGCCATTTCATCATGGAAAGACTTACACCACGAAAACCAAGATGTATGTCATTAACGCCAAACCGGTCGAAATGCTCGAGCGAGTCATCCAAAATTTGGCTCTCAGATTCGACACACTGAGGCGTAGTTGCGGCAAACATTTATAGGAAAATCAATTAAAAAAAATAAATGGCAAAAAATGTTTTGTTTTTTCATTGTTCCACACTTGATTTGAATTTTTGATTTTTTTTTGAAAAAGGTACCTCTAGATAGATCACCCTTTATCTATGGACATCTTGATAAAGTTAGATCATTAGTTTGCTAGTTAAAAGACAAGAACCGTAATCAGAAAATTTTAAAGGTCTTCCTTTTGAATCGTATGTTATTTTGACAGTGACAGCTCGTTTCCGCTCAAAATTTTAACAGAAACTCAGTATAATATCGCCGTTGAAAAACGAAATGAATAGGTTTAATAACTTTTTCGCTAAAGTCATGAGGCACCTACCGCGCTTGCTGTACACAACCTTACAAATTTAGTGCAACAAGTTCGCGAGAGTGTTATGCTAGTGGACAAAACTCAAGGGTCCCGTTCGCATGCGGTGCTCACTGAAAAGCATGTGGCTTTCGTAGCCGAGAGTGCGCGTCTCAGTCCTGTAGCATCGATTCGCCACCGAGAATAACATATAATTTACGAGTAAAAAAAGTTAGGAGTAAAAAAAGTCGGGCACAGCCGACTATAAAATACCCTCCACCGTCTATGAGATACACCACTCTGCTATTCAGCCGATTAAGCACTTCTATCTGGATCTTGAGCAAGGTCGGACTCAATATTCGGACAACATGAACCGATGTCGTCTAATGTGACAGGACATGGGCGTTGGTCCTACGTCACGTCGTCTACGAGTACATGCGAAATTTGGTACACACAGTACACAAAATCGGTTGACAATCGGTTCAGACTACAAAATTCTGTTCGACTTTCAGTTGCTAAAACCATATGTGAGCATTCTCGAAGGATATACAGTTCAATGTTATATAAAATAATTTCTATGATAATGTTATGGTACATATAACCAACTAGTTGGTGGTACTAATGAAATGTTGTGTAAATAATCGTTGGCCATAACTGACTGTTGTGGCAACTGATTTTATTTACAATCGTTCCTTGGTTTTAACTATTGGCAATGCAAACAAATATGTAATAAAAATAAATTGAAATTAAAAAAGATGAAGTCAATGGATTTTCATTCTTACTGGAACGGAAAGAAAATAAATGTCGGAAAGGCAAATTAAATATTGTCCTATAAATGTTGTAGACCAAATGCTGAAATATGTCAAATTGAAATTTCTCTTTTTTTGTTGGAAAACCTGGAGTAGACGAACTTCGAAAATCCGGTTGTGACAACGAATCTGTTCCTTGTGTGTAGCAATCGGATTTTAAATGTAGCTTCTTAAGCTACAGATTCTGTGGAAGGGAAGGACCTTTGCATGAGAGCTATACGAAAATATAGAACTATGTGGTCTAGTTTCACCGTCTCAGGGAAACTTCACACATCAGTCAACAAGTTCAGCTACTATGCACTTTTTTCAGGTAGTTAGTGCGTCACATCTAACAGTACCCATTTTCAAAGTTATGATTCTTTAAGAAAGTACTAAAAATAGTGTTCCTTTTACCGAGATACCTTAAGTACCTTAAAGGGAACGTTTTCCCCTTCTGGGCAGATTTCTTTTTTTACAACCTCAAACAACTTATGACCATAATTCATTATCAAGCTAAATTTAAGGATCCTAGGTTGAATAGTTTGAAGATGATGGCTAGATAATTATTTCTCAGACATTCGGCTACCTCCCTAATGGCTAAGATCTCAGCTGAAGAAATTCGGTCTTGGTTGGATTAACCTTGCTATCGTTTTCGGCTGTCCACGTGGTCAAAGTGAGAAGTGCTCTTTGAATGATGTCCCCAAGTACAGGGAGGCCCAAATAAGACTGAAAGGTAAAAAATATTCATATTTTGGCGAACTCTTCTTATATATTTTGGCCACTCTTTATATTTGTAAAATTCCCTCAAACTGTTATTGCTCTTATTGCGTAGGCAATAATCCTCACTAAAACCTTCTCCACAGAAAACAGGGCTTTGCTCAAGCCGAGGTTCCAAAGAAGAGGAGATAGAACACAATCATTCAGGCCTTTCTCTAGTAACAAATCTTTTTAGGTGGGATGACACGAATTCGGATAAGATACGTCCATTTGTGAGAAGATTTTGCACAAGCCTCCTAAAGTTAACATTAACCCCAGACAAGATTATGTCCCAGCTGAAGTACACTGTTTCTTTGCGGTTTTCAAAAGAATTTATGACGGGCTGATAGGTCTCAACTCCTTGGGTATGTGGGGTGTTTCCCGCTTTGGGAATTATTACTACCTTAGGCTTCTTCTACATAGTGGGTATCAATGCTAGGTAGATACAGCTAATATAAAACTTCTAGAGTCATGGCATAGCGTATCCTACACTGCGCGAAGCTCAACAGTTGATACCAAGTCCTGTCAAGAAACATGTGGACCTGAGAGGTCTAAAACCCATTGTTATTTTGGATTCGGTCACGGTTTGGCAAATCCTAACGGCTGAGATACCATATGTTGTGGGATAAGTGCAAGTACTTGCAACTCTGCGCCTTCTTTACCTTCTGGACTACTCTATCCATTTTTAAGTAGTTCAAGTATTTCCTTTCAGAAATTACATGAATCCATTTTAAATCAACTAAATTCATAATCAGTCTTATCAACGTAAAGGTCATTTCAAGCTTCCATGAATAATTGCGGGCCAGACAAATTCAGTTGCTTGACAACAATTTCAACTTGCACACGGCACACTAACAAATGAAGAAAGGCGGCAACAACAAACACAAGCCGGTCTCTAGTCAGTGAGCCAGCCAACTCGACCAAGATCTCAACCGAAATGTGAAAACCTCAAATGGGTCACCACAGTTCATGTGGCAATAAAAGAGACCAAGAAAGGATGAAAAAAACCAACCAAATCTAAATAACAAAACGAAGCAATAAATGCAAATACGAACAAAACGAAATATGTAGAGATCGCTTCGTCCTTAATTGGAACTGTTTTTTTTGCTGCCAGTAAAATACTGCCCAATGTTGGTCTCCTTTTTTCGTGGCTCCTAAAACGATAAACTCAACCAAAAAAAGGCCCCAAACACACACACAGCACCCAATTCCAAAACAAGAAAACTGCCAACCAAAATTCAACCAAAAAAAAAAACGAAAACAAATTTAAAAGAAATAAGTTCTATGGCAAAAAACACAAACGCACACCTCACCGTCAACCAGCCAGCCAACCTAACCCCTTGACAAAAAACGTTACATGAACGCCAGCTACGTCACTCCACTCGGCTCGCAAAAGGTGGCTCACAACGATGAAACAAAAGTGCAAAACTCAAAACACATACACACGCACACATACAAAAGCAGAGCAGGACGAATAAATTATTAAACGCTCCGTAAATTTTGTACACAAAGAGCACGTACACAATGGCCCATTACGAGAATGGAAAGTTGATTTAACCTAAATTCAGGCAGAACAGCCGCTACAATAACAACGACACCAGCGACATCTGCATAAAAACTGGTGAAATAAATTTTGAGACGGCAAAAACTAAAAGAACAAAAAGACGTGGGAAATGATGAATATGGAAAATGGAAGAAACAAAGTCGTACCAACAAATCAAGCTGTACATCTTATAACAGGTTTGGGCGAACAATTGTCCAGTGTGTTGGGGGATAAAACAGTTAACCCATAACAGACCGAATAGGTAACAAAAGCAAAGAGTTTTACAGGAGAAGGCCTCAAAATATCCTACACCACTGTGGTATATCATAGGCGCAAAGCTTTTGTAAGGAGTCAAACAAAGATCTGATTTGAAATGTTACATCTAGGACCTCAATTTTATTAGTGGCTATCTGAAAACATGGACCAATAAAGTACTGCTTCGCCAGGGCTGATAATAGGCCACACACCTCGCAAGACCGCATTTTAAATTATAGGGTTTGTATAAGGGCTGTTTAAGAACATAGACCGAAATGGTCTAATTTTAGTGGGGTTGTGTATGCATCATTTGTAACTCACGGTAAATTTTAAAAATCGAGCGATCTGGTCAAATTTTTACAGAGCTGTTTATATACGAGTATCTCATGAAACGTACCATACTTAATACCTAAAATCCCGATGGACGTTTTGCATAAAAGCTAGAGGGAAAATGGACCAATCTCGTCGAATTTCACCAGAGCCGGTAAGAGATCTTACACAACGCACTATACTACGTTTGACAAAGAATGGGTTCTATAGGATGATCCATCTAGAGGTATTTTTTTCAAAATAAAAAAAAAAAACTAAAATTCAAATCAAGTGTGAAATATTTTTTACTCATTCGAAGGAAATTTTATGCCATTTATTTTTTCATTATAATTTCCTTCAAATGTTGGCCGCAACAGCATAAAATGTCCTTTCGTATGAACAATAAAGATTCCACGCTTGATTTGATTTTTAGTATTTTTTTCATTTTGGAAAAAAGTACCTCTAGATGGATCATTCTGTGAATTCTGTAGCGGCAGAACCTCAAATCGGTGGGACCTTTGCATGCGAACTACAGGGAAACCTTGAACCGATATAGTCATATTTGTCCAGTGTTAACTTTGCGCTGCCCATAACAGACTATGCGCAGTTTGGCTAGGATCCGATTTTATTTATGGCTTCTAGAGCGATAGGACCTCATATTGAGAGAGATCGGAGTTGGAAATCGGCGGTCTTGTACGGTGTCTGTCTCACCATTCTTTAGTTACTTGAGTTTCCCATTGTTGGCCGCCCATAGAAGACAATGCGAAGTTTGACCATGATCCGCTTTAATTTATGGCTTCTTAAACGTAACGACCTCATAATGAGAGGAATCGGGATTGGAATTCGGTGGCCTTGTACGGCTACTGGCTGACCCTCCCTCAGTTAGGCGAGTCCTCCATCTGTATGTCTCTGTCTGCGTTTAATTATCTCCTCAAAATGGAATGAACCTTTGCATGTAGGCTAAAGGTTTGTTGATAGGTCTCTCGTAAGGTTCTACCATATGTTATAGGTGGCTTCTAAAACTGCAGATTCAAAAATCACAAATCGGTGGTCTAATCCGGCGTTCGTCTGTCACTCCCTCTCTTATGACCGCCATATTTTTGTCTCTCCCTCTGATAATCAATCTATTTCTTTTTACAGATGCTTTTCTGTCCAGTTAGTGTAATAAGCCACATAATATCTAAGTCGAGCTTTGCAAAAAGGAGTCGAATAGTATCTATTTCACAGTCTATCTTTACATAGATTTGTCTTTACGCCCCTCTGTTCCCGCTGATATGTACATATGCCCATCTTTCTGCACGGCGATTTGTCCATACGTCCATATATGATTTTAACCACACCTTCTTTCATCCATACATTCTTCTGTTCCCACATTTGTCTGTTTGCATTTACGTCGATCTGTCCATGCATACGCCTGTATACGTATATTAATATCTGTCGATGTTCAGTCTGTCCGTCTGTCCATAAATCAGTCTATCTTTAAGTTAATATGTCCATACCTTGTTCTTGCCATATCTCCTTCTATCAATAAAACTACTTCAATATATGAGTCGATTCATACCTCCGCGCATAAATTTTACCTAATTCCAAACCAATGTCTGGTCTAGGGTGGTCCCAAAGGATCCTATAGTTTTAGTTGATTAATTTTTATTTGGTCCACAGTCTATTTGTACTTTGATCTGTCTATCTATACCATCGTCGGTCCGTACGTCCATCAGTTCAGAAGCCATAAGTTCGTCAAACTATAAGTTTGTTAATCCCTAAGTCCGTCAATCCATGCATTCCCCAGTCCACACGTCAGTCTGTCCACATACCCTGAATATAAATCTATCTGTCTATACGCCGTCTAACAATACTTCCATCTGCCCGTACCTCCGTCTTTCGTTTATTCATACGTCCATTAGTCTACGCATCAATTCAATTTGCCATGGTGTAGGGTGATCAATCTGGAGGTATATTTTCAAAAGGAGTTTTTCCACAGATTAGGCGTGGATTGTGTTAAACTTTATTTTTGTTGTTGTTTTCATTGTTGTTTGTAATTTCATCATGGAAAGCCTTAGACAGCGAAAACACGGTTTGGTGCAGTTTATGGGCTGGTGGAATTATCGTTGCATATTTTCTCAAAAATGATGATGGCAGAAACGTAACCGTGAATGGTGCTTGCTGTTGCGTCATGACATGGGTCTTTTTGCTAGCTCAAATTGAAGCCCATCGTCTTGACGACATTTGGTTTCAACAGCCAGGTGCCACTTGCCAAGCAGCTGCTCAAACAATGGATCTATTGAAAAGTCATTTCGAAGAGCCGCTAACTTCATGCTTTGGACCGGTGAGCTGACCGCCTAGATTGTGTGATATTACACCTTTAGACTTTCTTCTTTGGGCTACGTAAAGCCCAAAGTCTGTGCTGACAAACCAGCTACGATGCAGGTTTTGGAAGCCGAAATTACGCAATCGAAATGCTCGAAAGGGTCACTCAAAATTATACCCTTAGAATGGACACCCTGAGGCGTAGTTGCGGCCAACATTTGAAGGAAATTATTTTCAAAAAGTAAATGACATAAAACGACCTTTGAATTGAACAATAACGATTCCACACTTGATTTAAATTTTTGTATTATTTTTTATTTTGAAAAAATGCCTTAAGATTGGTCACCGTATATAAACCACCGTTCCTCCATTTTTTTTTGTACGTTCACACGCTCTTCTACAAAGCAATTAATGTATTCGTCCGTCTGTCCATATAGCCGCCAGTAAAAAAATCATCCGCCAGAGTATAGTCCATCTTTCCGGCAGTTAATACTTCCATTGCATTGTCCGTTTTTTTATCATGATTTAAGGTCCAATTAGTCTTGACGGCTGACGGTTGATTCTGCAACCTGCAACAGTCGCCAACCGTCAAACTGTAGTTATCTCCCTCTAACACATGCAAAATGCAACCCTCAACTGAAATAGTTAGTTGCCTACCGTCAACCTTCAAGACTAAATGGACCTTTATTTGTTATTGTAGACCTACTCCATGGAAGCCACTCCTTTTGTCCATCCTAAGACTTTAAACGCATCTCTAAGTGATCCTATCCGACGTCCTGAGTCTATCTCTCATCTAGTCTTTTTATTATTTCATTGAAGCCATCATTTTGATGGGTCATCATCTCCGAATGAATAATCATTACTGATATTCATTCGGAGACTTCCATATATTTTTGCAAAGGGTAGTAAAATTTTTTGTTGGTCAGTTCCGACTTTAGCCTTTCTTTACAACGTTTTTGTTTTGTTTTATGATGTACAGCTTTCGTAAGGCATAGGTTTGTTTCTCTATCTAATAGGTGAAAATGAAACAATTTATTTTCTACAACTTCAAACCCATTTCAAACAACATAAACAAAATAGCCCAAAATTTTGCGAGCAGCACACCTCAACCTACAAAGACTTCCACATCAAGGGTCACAGACATAAATTTGAATAAATTAAAAGGGGAGAGGGGCGGACATAGGTTCGGTACTCACCATCACACCACAATGTGGCAGATATGCATGCATCAATTTCAGGACATTTATATTCACAGTCTGACTCTTTTGGATAGAATCCAAAATCACTTAGCGTATCGTTGCCACTGGTGCCCGTAGTGGTTACCACACCACTCGAGCCGCTGCCACTTCCTCCTGCTGCACCTCCGCCTGCTGCTGCACCACCACTGCCACCGGACACCGTCGTAGTTGTTGTTGTATTGCTTTGCAAATCAAATTGTTGTAATAATGCATTTTTCGTACGATATATCTCCAGCCAAGTGAAGGCAATATCTCCGGGTTCCTTCAATATGGGCTCCAAAACCAAGCTGACCGCTCTGAAAGAGAGATAGAGAGAGATAGAGGGAGGGCATCATAAGCAATCATAAAAACAAGGCAAACAAAATTTAAATTGAATTTTGGGAATATTTTTTTCAAAATTAATTTCGGTGTAAAAATATCCATATTTTACGGCAGGGGTGCGTGTGTCCAGCACACACTTCTCCTGCCGGTACATATTAAGTATGGAAATTGTTTTCCATTCATATCGGCAAAGCGCACTGTATATGCCGGGCACAGAAGAGTTTCTCTTTTATCTCGTTTCGTTGGGTTGGATTTGTTTGAACAATATTTTTGCTTTTGGGAAAACTTTTAACAAGATTTTTTTTGTCCTTGTCGTTTAATAATGGAAATGCAAGAATGTGGCCCAAAGTGTGTGTACTTCCTATGCCCGAAATATTCGGTCGAACCTCGACCCCCCAGTCATGTTATTCATGGAAATTTGTTATAAAAAGAGGTTGCCTTTTATCGTTTCTATTGGCAGTAAAGTTTGAATTAAAAATCAAACTTAAATTCTTTTTTGGAATATTTTATAGATTTTGAGACGTGCCGAGAGTCATTCATGCTCTTTTCTACTTTCTTTAGTTTTGTTTGAGTGTGTTTGTGGGGGAGATGGTGAACACTTTACTACATTGTTGTTTTGTTGCTGAGGCCGGAAAAAGGAAATGACCTCGAAAGGACGTGGAAGCAAGTAATTTTTTGAAAGACGGAAGGGGTATTTTTTTTGTGGAGATGAAAGATACGAGCGAATTTAAAAGAGTAGAGGATTCCTTAAAGCGGGTAGTAGCACTATGTGTAGCATTCTACTTTATTGTATATTTCTGTACTAGTAAAAACCTTAAATCATCATGCATGAAATCATAGTTATAAGATATTAATGACTTTTGTGAAAATTTAAATTGTTTCGTATGTCGTTTGAAATGATTAAACTGTAAACCCCTATAATTCGTATTATTTCTCAAATTTCGGAGATTCAACCCATACCGTCTTAATTAGTATGTAACTAAATGGAGCCACGTTTTCTAAAAAAATGTTTAAATTTTTTATAAAAAAAAAATCCAGTGGGACTTGGATGTTGGATGTGTATTTTGGACAAGAAAGACGAAATCCAAACACAGAAAACAAATTCGTTGCCACAATCGAATGATTGCGGTAGCATGCACCTCGAGTATGTCATTTGTACAACCGACTGTTAGTTGGTGCTCTGTAACGTTCAGTAATTGTTACTGAAGTATCAGTAAAAGAAACTAAAAATAGAAAAAAATATTATAAATCTTAAAGTCCACATGGCGTACTTGTTTAACGGACAAATTTTAGATTTTAGTAGAGGCAATAAACTGTTTCCTTGCATATAGGCTGATCCACCTAGAGGTATTTTTATAGAACAAAAAATAATATAAAAATTCAAATCAAGTGTGGAATCTTTATTGCTAATTTGAAAGGATATTTTATGGCATTTATTTTTTGAAAATAATTTCCTTCAAATGTTGGCCGCAACAACGCCTCAGGGCGTTCGAGTATTTCGACCGTAATGTTGGCTTCCAGAACGCATAATGTTGACTTACAGAACCTGAATCGTAGCTGGTTTCTCAGCATAGACTTTGGACTTTACGTAACCCCAAAGAAAAATGTCTAAAGGTGTAATATCACTCGATGTAGGCGGCCAACTCACCTGTCCAAAACGTTAAAATTAGCTGCTTTCCGAAATGACCTCTCAATAGATCCATTGTTTGAGCAGCTCTATGGCAAGTGGCACCGTCTTGTTAAAACCAAGTGTCGTCAAGATTACGGGCTTCAATTTTAGGTAGCACTAAGATCGATATCATGGCGCTATAGCGAGCACCATTCACGGTTACGTTCCGGCCATTACATTTTTGAAAAAATATGCACCGATGATTGCATCAGCTTATAAACCGCACCAAACCATGGTTTTCTCTGGGTATAATGGCACCCCTTGAACCTCTTCTTGTTGCTCTTCAGCCCAAATGCGGCAGTTTTGTTCGTTAACTTTGCCGTTGAGCCAGAAATGGGCCTCATCACTGGACAAAATTTTAGTCGAAAACCGCGGATCTTCCCGTTCCTCACCGAACGATCATTTCCTCAATACAGTTGCCAACATTTGAAGGATTATTATTTTTAAAAAATAAATGCCATAAAATGCCCTCTCAAATTACCAATAAAGACTCCACACTTGATTAGAATTTTAATATTTTTTTTGTTCTGAAAAAATACCATTAGATGGGTCACCCTATACATACTTGAGGTCATGTCGAGAAAAAAAAGATAAAAGCTTTTTACTGAATAAATAAGATTAACCGATTTCCTTAAAGCAGCAATATTGGATAATTTTCACTTTTGCTTATGATGAAAATTTAGATATCACTACGAGTAGTATTCGGCGACAACAATAAAATGTTGCCAAAACTATTGGTTGCCACAACCACCTGTTATGGCAACTAAATACATTTTATGCGTTTCATTAGTATGACCGATCAATTTATTGCGTCTACGATACGATACTTATCATTTTGTGGCATGTCGAACCGAATATCTCTTACTACGAGGCCATATCAATAATTTGAATAAAACATAGTGTTTTTTGCAAAGAAAAAGAAATAAATAGGATTTTCGAGGTCCGAAAAATAGGCACTTGTTTGATCAATAATTCACGTAGAGAAAAAACATGGTTACTACATGGTCACGGCAATAATAATATGCTATCCGCAATAAAAGTATGTTCGTCGCAACCATAGCATGTTAACTGAATTTATTTTTGAAAATAGTATAATTGCTGCAATATTAATATTGTTGAAATGTAACAATAGTATTATTGCCAAATTTAAAAAGGAAAATATGGTTATAGCAACAATATAAATATGGTTGGTTCGACAAAAGTATTGTGTTTTGCGTTTTATGTTAACAATAATATGATTACGGCAATCATACAGTATGATTGTAATTTTTCTTCATTTAAATATGCTTTTAAGAACAAATGTTATTGTTTTGCAATAATAGTACTTTTTTTATCGAAATTAAAATTTTTTAAACAAGCTGCTTTGGCTTTGTTTAACTGAAATATTTTTAATAAAAACGCTTACGTTTATTTAAACTTATTTTTTTCTACTGTGAACTAAATCACTTCCTATTATTTTGAATTTAATGTATTTTTGAATAATTTTCATAATTCAAATCTAAATAGTAATTATACTATAGTTGTAGGGATCATAACATGGTTGCGTGTGAATCATAGTGTGGTTGTGAGGATCATACAATGGTTGTATATGAAACATACTATGGTTGTGAGGATCATAATATGGTTGTGGAGATCATAGTATGGTTGAGTGTAAATCATACTATGGTTGTGGGGATCATAGTATGGTTATGTGTGAATCATACTATTGTTGTGAAGATCATAGTATGGTTGTATTTGCATCATACTATTGTTGTGAGGATCATAATATTGTTGTACCACAACCGTATACCCAACAATAGTATTATCCCCTTCGAATATTGTCACCACAACAATACTTTTTTTCTGCGTGTTTTATCGTTGGAGCTGAATCTCTTTCTACCGAGCCATTTCTTTAGGTTTGGAAATAGGAACTTGTTACTGGGGGCTAAATCCGGAGAATATGGCGGATGAGTTACCAATTCATAACCCAATTCATGCAATTTTGCCATTATCTTGATAAAAAACAAGTTTTTTCTAGGCCAAATGGGGTCGTTTTTGTTTAATGCTCGTTAAATCGGTCCACTAAGTTGGCATTATATTCGCCGCGTACATGCCAAAAAACTGTTGTCATCACCTTATTGGCCGACAAAGTCACCTTGGCCTTCTTCGGGGCCTATTCACCCGGAGAAACCCATTGTTTAGACTGTTGCTTGGTCTCCAGAGTGTCGTAATGGATTCATGTTTCATCCATAGTCACAAAACGCCGCAAAAGCTCATTCGAATTGTGGTTAAACAACTCCAAACAATCCTTTGAAGTTGTCACAAGATTACGTTTATTGTCAATTGAGAGCAAACGCGGCAGACATCTTGCAGACAGCTGCCTTAAACCCAACTGCGTATGTAAAATCGAAACCACACTGCCATATGAAATGCTTATGGCTTTAACAATCTCACGAACTTTTGCTCTTCGATCGGGCTACACCATACCGTGGATATTTTTGACATTTTCGGGTGTATTGGCCTCAATTGGCCGTCCAGAACGTTCAGCGTCGTACAACGAAAGTCAGTAAACCATATGAAATGCATATGGCTTCAACAATCTCACGAACTTTTGCTCTTCGATCGGGCAACATCATATCGTGGATATTTTCGACATTTTCGAGTGTATTGGTCTCAATTTGCCGTCCAGAACGTTCAGCGTCGTGCAACGAAAGTCAGTAAACCACTTTTTTACCATTGAAATCGATGGTGCAGAGTGTCCATAGTATTTATCAAGCTTTTCCTTGGTTTAATTGTCGTTTTTTTTCGCAAAAAATATTATTTAATGAGCACTCGAAATTCACTCTTTTCCATTTTTAGCAAAATCCACGAGGTTGTATGTTTTGAACGGCTGTTTAACACAAACTAAATGACGGAACTCTCTCCAAATTTTACAGTAGTCTACTAACCGATAGTACTTCGTGGCAGCATTGCATTTCATATGACTACGAGGGAAGTGGGAAAAGTCACGGAATTATTGATATTCCATCGTATTATAAACATTTGGCGTTTGCAACCTACATTATTTTTTTGCAACGGAATTTTAGTAGTGCCAACGTTGTTGGTGTTGGCAACATATTTTAATAAAATAATTTGGAAAAAAACAGTCAGTTGCAAAGAAAGAATTTCAGTTGCAATAAAAAAATGTATGGAACATTTGGTTGGACATACCACAAGAAGATAAATATTGAATTTAAATGCGGAAAAAGTATTTAGTTGTCACAACTGTTGATTGTGGCCAATAGTTTCGCAATCAGTTTGTTACTGTATTCAATTATTGGTGATAATAACTAAAAATTTATAATAAACAAAAAGGATTGTTTGTTTAATAGTTTTTTTTTTTAATTGATCTTATGATATATTTTGGCGAAGTTTAACACAACCGTTATCTAAACACTCGAAGATCGTTGTAATATCCTCATCGAAGTGTTGGCCGTTGAATTAGAAAATAAACTACTTTATGGATTACATACCGCAAAATGGGAATCGGCTTAATGCGGCTCATTAGCCACATCATGTATTCTTCCAGAAGTATTAGAAATATCTAAAAATCCAGATGGGGTACGTTGTCCCCTTTCTTTTCTCTTCCGTCCAATAGAAATAGACCCAATCTAGCATACGCTTATTCAACAAAAGAATATCAACTTAAAAATTCGAAAAAAATGTTTTCATTGACCTAACGTCTAGAAAGGGTCATCCCTCCACTTTAAAAAACCTTCAGCGTTTTCCCCATTCTTTTGTAGAAAAAAAGACAAAACCTTCCATATGCTTTAGAGTATCTGAAGTAGTCGAGGATATATTCGTTTACCTCTACTGCTCATTTAAATTGTTAAAATCAAATCACTCGTGCACATCACTCACATATTAATTATTGATTGGTTAATTTAATTTTTGTTTCCATCAAACATGAGAAATGTATTTAAAAATGTTGAAAACACTTGTCGTGCCATTCGTGATTAGTGTTCTACTAGTCCCTTGAAGCCATCCTGACGGCCATACAATACAAGACGCCTCTGGCAGGACACAAAACGTTGTGGGCCAAAAACATGAACTCATGATGTTCGGACATGCTTTTGTTCTGATGCTGCCTCATTTTTTTACGAGTTCACAGAGAAACGGGCCAAAAATGACAATGAATGGCTTTAGGGACATAAATACGCATGGACACCAATACACTGAGCAGGTAGAGAATGGCATGCAAACAAACAACGTTTCAAACTCACTCACGCACATACACACACACACAAACACGTACGCATTCACAAAAAGGAACCGTGTTTGTGGATGTCTATGCAGCACAACTAAGAAACACACACTAACCGACCCCTTAAGCAAAAGGGACAGGCCTGCACAGTGGTTTCGTTGAGAGTGCGTTTTCTCGCACTCTCTCTCTCACTCTCTCGCTCAAAAACTTAGGGACCATGTTAGATAACTGGCTCAACGTTAAAGAGCATATAAATTAAGCGAGCTAAATTAAGCGAGCAATCCGCACTAGCCAGGATATTGTCCAATATTAGAGACCAAAAACCAGCTTGACGGAAACTACAAACGACAGTCGTTAAGTTGGTGATCTTCTATGCAGCTCCTGTAAGGGCAGACGCGATATTGACGAAGGAAGCCAGAAGAAAGCTGGAGTGCCCTGCGAACAATAAGTGAATTTCGAACAGTATCGGACGAAGCCGCTTAGGTTGTAGCAGGGATGATCCCGATTGACATTCTGGTAGATGAATTGAGGCGCATATACGATAGGAGACCAGAAAACTCAACTAAAAAAAGAGATATGCCTAATTCTGGAATAAAACTATCTAAGGACATTTGGGAAGCCAGGTGTGACAGCAGCACGAAAGACAGATGGAAGCATAGTTAATTCCCATTGTCTTTGACTGGACAAATCGATTACAAGGGGACGTAAACTACTACGAGGGTTGCTATATATATATATATTTCTGGCATAGGCAACACTAAGTGTTGCCTTGCGCCACCTGACATTTCCATTGGAAAGTTTGACATTTTTTTTAGCAAAAACGAACTCAGAACGTTTTGACGTACGACCATCATTTGTGTTGTTGACAGTGGCTTGAAAAAATCAATTTGGCAAAAAATGGAATTAAGTAGTTAACATTTTCGTTCGATCTATTTTCACAACTTTCGACGTGGATTATCAAGACAAGAGTGCACCGATGAACTTAAATCTTTGTATGGCGATGAAGCACCATCGTATAGCACTGTAAAAACTGGTTTAATGAATTCAATCGTGGCCGACGCTCGCATATTGCATGAACACCTGGCCGTAAAAAAGGTTTGTACTCCTTGGATCCAGCACAATTTGACAATCGCTCAAAAAAGGCCCGAGTCGATTGATGAAAAAAAAAATTGAAAAAAATACGGTCCCGGTGTTTCAAAAGACGTTTATAAGATCGTCACAGGTGACGAATCATGGGTCTATGCGTATGAGCCCGAAACAAAACAGCAATGACCGTGTGGGTCTTCGAAGACGAGCCAAATCCAACGAAAGTTGTTCGTGGAAGAAGCATTTCAAAGCTGGTCGCCTGTTTCTTCAGCAAAACTGGTCATGTGGTGACTGTTCCGCTTGAGCAACGTTGTTCGGTCTATTCTGAGTGTTACACCACAATTTGTTTGCCTGAAGTCTTCGGAGAAATTCGAAAAACGAACAAGAGAAGAAGAAATATTTTGCAGCATGACAATGCGAGCTCTCACACATCGGCTTAAACCAGCGCCTTTTTGACCGGCCAAAACGTCGAATTGACAGGCCATCCGCCGTACAGCCCTGACTTGGCACCCAATGACTTCTTTTTATTCCCGCACATCAAGAAAAAAAATCGTGGTCAACGATTTTCGTCGCCAAAAGATGCTGTTGAAGCGTTCAAAAACCGTGTTTTGGAGGTGTCTCAATCGGAGTGGAAAAAGTGCTGCGAGAATGGGTTTGAGCGCATGCAAAAGTGTATTAAACATGCAGGAGAATAGTTTGAATAACAATAAAACCATTTTTGATGATAAATATTCGCATTTTCATTTTTAGGCCAGAAATATATATAGCAGCTCTCGTACTTGACGCCATTTCTTACAGGGCATGGTTGCTGTAGGAAATATGTGCACAGATTTGGACATGTCCCAGATTCAGTGCTTCTCTAATGGATATCCCGGGCCTTCAACACATTGCGGAATTTGCTCTAGTGTTGAAATTTGGTTAAACGTCGCAATAGTGCTAAAGGAACTACGAAGGACGAAACGCATTTGAAACGTGGAATCATTATCCGACGATAACATAAATTCCAAACAGCCCCGCGAAGTAATAAAGGGTGTTTTTTAGAGGTGTGGTTTTCAATCTGGCCACACTTTCTTCGGAGTTGTCTTTTTTTAACAACTGTCAGTTTGGTTTGCCATTTCATAATCAATAGACTCACTCCTGAACAACGTTTGAAAACCGGGGTGAATCGGTAGGTTAATACGTCGCATTTGAAGTAAAAAGTCACTGTCAGGTGTGCTCTATGAGCAGAGGGAATCATTGGTCATATTTCTTCAAAAATGAAGTCGGCCATAATTTTACAGTCAATGGGGAACGCTATAGAGCCACGATTAATGAAATTTTCGTGCCTAAATTGGAGGATATTGATGTGGACGACCTTTGGTTCCAACAAGAGGGCGCTACATGCCATACAGCCAACGAAACAATCAATTTATTGAAGAAACTTTTGGTGAGCGCATTATCTCGCGTCGTGGGCCTGTGGCGTGGCCTCCTAGATCTTGCGATTTAACACCACTGGATCATTTTTGTGTGGGGTTATGTAAAGTCGCTTGTCTACGAAGATAAGCCCGACACGATTGAAGCCGTGGAAGGGAATATTCGGCGCGTTATTGTTGACATACGGTCCCAAATGCTGCAAAAAGTGGTCGAAAATTTAGGCTCTCGGCTGGAATTTATTTGAGAATGCCGCAGGGAACCCTTGCCCGAAATAATTTATTAAGCATAATGGCAAACCCTTATCTTTTTTTCTTCTTGAAAACCTGAAAAACACCCTTTACCCTACTGCAGTCCCGCGGGGGAGAGTGGTTGAAGTGCAGGGGGTGCAGTTTAGTACGTAGGCACTAGAGAACGTTTATGCTTGTAGTGCGGGCTACTTGTATCGATGAAGATTCCACAACTTAGGTTCGTAACAAAAAAAAAATAAAACAAAAAACAGTGGTTTCGTATCAAGAAAAAGTGGTAATAAAAAGGCTAAATTTGGACAGGACGGACTGTGGTGTACAGAGAAATGTTTTCTCTGTTCGAATTTTAAGCAAGGCCAATTTAATTACGGGGTGCCTTTGTGAACATTAAATAGCATTATTCAGGTGGCTGCTGCAACCGTAGCGTGCTTCTTGCCAAACGCTTTCGATCACATGCTCGCATTCACTTGTCTTTTAAATTATTTTGCAAAAATCAGCAAGGAGCAATCAAATCTGAAGATCAGGATGGCCCTTTTTGACATCACCATTCTATGGGTATGGGTGGTTAAATTTTAAGGGCCGATGTTGAATGTGAACCACGCCTAAACGTCAAGTTTTTTTCTGCATTTATTTGATATATCCCAATTTCAGACTAACTCAATTTGAACCATGGAGAGCTACACAAGCGAGCAACACGTTAAAGTTATTCAGGCTTATTGTGAAAATGGGCGTTCAAATCAAAATGCAGATCGTGCACTTCGTGATTTTTTCGGTCAATTCAATGAATGTGAGCCACGCCTAAACGTCAAGTTTTTTCCTGCATTTCATTTGATTTTTTCGGTCAATTCAAAATTAGGAAAATCGTGCAAAAATTTGTGCAAACCGGGTTGTAGGGAGAAGTGAAAACACCAGTGCATGCTCGTACTGCAGAAAATATTGCTGCTGTTCGCGATAGGGTGGCTGAAGAGCCGTCCACCTCAACTCGTCGCCGTGCCCAACAATTGCACCTCTCATACTCGTCGTTGATGAACATTACGCTTACAAGTGCAATTGACTAAAGAACTAAAGCCTCTTGACCATTCCAAACGTCGTCTGTGATGAAAATGGTGGCAAGAAAGGGCGACAGTGGATGAACGGCCCTTCAAACTTAACCACCCTCTAATATTTGTTGCAGATAAAACTTTGCTTGATTTTCAGTGTGGCAGCACCATCTGGTTGACCTCATTAATTTTCCATTTACAGTAACAAGTGATCTACAACTACTAGGCATTTATCTGACAAAAGACTTTAGCTCAGTCAAAGCAGATTGTGATTCCGAGCCGATTCGTGTATTAAACAAGGCGTCCATATCCTTCATCTCAAGTGTTGTACCTTGTATAAAACTGTGGTGTAGGGTATAAAAAACGACCTATGATATTCGACAACAAGCCACTTACACGACAACAAGCCACTGTGCAATGAAGCAAATAATTTGCAAACATTGAATCGAATGAACATGGAATTGTTGTACTCCGGACATATTTCTTCAATCTGACGTTGGCTCTGGCTGTTGCTGTTGGTGTTTTGGAAATTGCTGACATAAACACTTCGATGGCAAGAACTTATAAGGGATACATGGACCTAGTACAGGGCCCGACACACACACACACACAGACTATGTATGTGTGTGTACATTTATAAATGGCCGATATTCTCTAATACCAAACAACTATAAGCTTTGTGTGCTTATTTGGCTCAGTGTGTGTGTGTGTGTGTTTGTGTAAGTAAGTGAGTATCCTGATGATGATGATGTTGTTGTTGTGTATACATAAGTCGTTGTGCAGAATCTGCAACTCACACAGAGACGCACTCACGCATACGCCGGCTAACAATCAAACAACAAGCGTAAGTTGCTGTTGATGATGTGTACCAATGTAGTTACACACACACAACAGTAACCAATGTCTATGTGGCTTTGCATATGTATGTGGGCCAGAGGCTGGCGCTGGCCATAGTGTAGGAGTGTGGGTGAGTATGCTCAGTAAATTATCGACTTAACATACACATTCGGTGTGTAATAAACAAGTGAGTTTGAGGCAACCAAACGCAAGGACCTCCCGCCTTGTTCAGAAATATACCCACGCACACTACAGCAGCCTTTTGTCTATATCAGCACACACACGCACATCTACTAACCCACACACACACACTCGCCCATGTTTGGATACGATGAGCACAGACTTTTAATTTTTATCTGCTGCGAAAAAAAGTTACTGCCAAAAAGAATTTTTCGGTTAAGGCAGGTTTAATCGAACGGCATGCAGGGCGCCCAGCCAGCAACACCAGAATTCACACGAAATAATCATAAAACAAAGTTCTACGTTTGTGTCCTCCAACATTCGCAGGGTGGCGTGAGGAGTCCAAAGCAGATGAGGTCCTTCCGATTTACGAGTGCTGGCTCCTGCTCAGAGGATGCTAAAGGTGCACGTGGAGTACTTTTTTCCCCGTCTTCCCATGCAGTTCTCTTTTGCTACAGGGTGGGGGTGGGGGTGTGGGAATTATACCGATATTGTCATAAATTTCCACAGAATGAACTTAAAATTCCATGTGTGCTCGTGTGTTGCAGCTTAAAACACCTACGCTCTATGCTTGAATCTCCGGCAAAAAGGAGGGACAGAAACCAAAAAAAAACAGTAAACACGAACCAACAGAGAGCACTGATACTATCGATTTTAATGAGTGTCTACCTTTAGGGTTAAGCTACGCACGGACATGGATATAATCATTCAGATACACCTACACACTTGCCATAGTACGGGCAGAGGACATGGCACGCAAACACACACATACAATAATGCTCACGTGTAGATGAAATGAAATACACGTGCATACGTACGCCTACAGTGACATAAGGATATTAAACGGATATCAATTGAACTCACAGCCAGACTCTGAGGCAAAGATTTGTGTTGGAGTTCGAGGTGGTTGTGGTTCCTCATACGCCGTGGAGTTCTCCAGAGGAGTAAACATCCTACTGTTTTCTAAGAATAATAAGCTGTAATGGAAAAAGTTTCCTAGTATTTGATATCTCAAAAGAGAGGATTATGTCTATAAGTACATGTATAGTTCGTAATCTCTGGCAATAAAGGAGGCTACACGTATATTGATGTGTCTGATTATCGTTTTTCAAACATAGAGAAGTTCAAAAATGTAATAAACTTTGCTACTGTTTTGTAAGAATTACAATTCACGACTCCAAAATTTAAGATATACTTAAGAGTCTTAAGGGCGAGACGATTCTGAAATGGAACAAAGTAAGTTAAAGCGCCTTTAACTTCGGCCACGGAAACATCGTTAACACAGCAAAGCGCATCCCACGTCCTGATAATTGTTCAAGGATACAAAGGAAATGGTAATCCTCATCGAAAGATTAGTTCAAAGGATAATTTTGAAGCCTACTTCTTTCGACAAAATAAATATGCACACAGAGGAAAAGTTAGTTAAAAATCGGTTGGAACTACAATGATTCGGTTGCAAAAGAGGAATTTCAGTTGTAATCACCAAATGTTTATAATCGCAATAAATATTCGGTTCGAAATAACACAAATTGATAAAAATAAATAAAGGAAATGCAAAAAAGGTATTCAATTGCAACAACTAGTGGCAAAAATTAATCAAGGTATTTAATTGCGACAACATGTGATTGTGGCAACGAATGGTTTCCAAACATTTTGTTGTAGTAACCAATTATTAGCGATGATTACTAAAACTTCATCAAACCCTAAAACGGGTTGTTTACTGGTATTTTTTAAATGAATTAATTCGATTATTACAGACTTAAAAGCCAATCGTTTAACCAATTTTGTTTTTAAGTAAAAATCCTCAATCATCTCTTCACTTTCTTCTCGACGTGGCCTTATGAGTACTCAAAGTACTTCAATTGTTTAAGCAAACAATTTTTTGACTCTGACTTATATTTAAAATTTTTTTTGTTAAACAATTGTGGTATGTGGATTTTTGGATCCAAAAATTCTCTTCTGAAGGTTTAGATACTTAGTAAAGGGTGGTTAAATTTAAAGGGCCGATGTTGAATGTGAACCACGTCTAGTTTTTTCTGCATTTCATTTGATATCTCTCAATTTCAGACTAAGTCAATTTGAACCATGGAAAGATACCCAAGTGAGCAACGCGTTTAAGTTATTCAGGCTGGTGGCCAGAAATGGCAACAGTGGATGATCAATTTTCGAAGAAAATCATCTTAAGTTATGAGGCACATTTTTACCTCGGTAGATTTGTAAATAAGCAGATTCGCCGCATGTGGGCGAATGATAATCCAAGAGTGATTGTCGAAAAAAATGCACCCACAAAGAGTGACGGTTTGGTGCAGTTTATGGGCTGGCGGCATCATCGGGCCGTATTTTTCGAAAATGTGGCCGGTCAGGCAGTTACTGTGAATGATGTCCGCTATCGTGAGATGATAATGAACTTTTTATGGCCCGAATTGCAAGATATGGATGTAGATGATATGTCGCTTTAACAGCATGGTGCCATGAAGCACCATTCTATAAGTAAAGCGCTGTGAAAAATTGGTTTAGAGAATTCACGCTCGCTTAAAGACGAAGGTCGTGAAGGTCGTCCGAAAATGGCCGTTGTGCCAGAGAACATTGATGCCGTGCGTGAACTGATAATGCAAGGTCGTCATGTGACATACCGTGAGATAGAGGCATCCTTGGGCATTTCTTCCACCACCATACATTCGATATTGCATTAACACCTGGCCTTATAAAAGGTTTGCTCTCGTTTGATCCCGCACAATTTAATAATCGCTCAAAAAAGCTCGTGTCGATTGGTGCAAAGACATTTTGAAAAATACGATCGCGGTGCTTCAAAAGACGTTTATAAGATCGTCATAGGTGACGAATCATGGATCACTGCGTATGAGCCCAAAACAAAACAGCAATCGAACTTGTGGGTCTTCGAAGACGAGCCAAGTCCACCGAAAGTTGTTCGTGGATGAAGCACTTCGAAGCAAATGGTCGCCTGTTTCTTTGCAAAAAACTGGTCACGTGGCGACTGTTCCACTTGAGCAACGTAGGACGGTCAATTCTGAGTGGTACACCATAATTTGTTTGCTTGAAGACTTCGGAGAAATTTGAAGAACGAACAAGAGAAGACGAATCATTGTGCACCATGACAATGAGAGCTCGCACACATCGGCTCAAACCAGCGCCTTTTTGACCGGCCAAAACGTCGAATTAATAGGTCATCCGCCGTACAGCCCTGACTTGGCACCCAATGACTTCTTTTTATTCCCGCACATCAAGAAAAAAAATGCGTGGTCAACGATTTTGGTCGCCAGAAGATGCTGTTAAAGCGTTTAAAAACCTAGTTTTGGAGGTGTCTCAATTGGAGTGAAAAAAATGCTTCAACATCCAAAAGTGTATAAATCATGCTGGAGAATACTAATTTTTGATGATAAATATTTGCATTTTCATTATTAGGCCAGAAATATATATAGCAGCCCTAGTATAGTTAATATAGTTTTGGTGGACAACCCCGTCTTTTAGAATACGTGGACATATGGGCATTAAATAACATCAAAAATTTTTTACGATGCAAAACTTGGCTACATTTTGGCTACACAGACCCTAGAACCAGACCCTAGAACCAAAAATCCGTACAATTTAAAAGGACTTATTTATGGTTACAAAAAAATTAGATTAAATTTGAATTTTGGCTTTTATGCATTACCAACAAAGGAGGCTATAATAAAGTCGGACGTAATATCTATCTGTTAATACAACGAAAAAGGACAGCTTAACGGTCCATGTACTCCACAGTCATTTATAGCCACTAGATGGAAGTGAGAAGAAATTTAAATATCACATTGCATCCTTTTTAATTCCAAATATCCTAATATAAAAATTTTACATTCAACAGGGAAGCGGAGGATTTCAAAATTGTGTTCTCTTTCAACACCACGAGGACTAGCCTATTGAATTTTAAATCACATATTTCATAACAGCTGCAGCTTTAAAAGAAGGTTTTGAACGCTGTAATAATTTAATATCCATACAAGGCCACACACAAAACAAAACATTTGAAATTGCCGCAAATCTCTATGTTATCTCTAATACCCCGGTCACATACATGCGGTGCGCCTATATTTTAGCCAAGTAACTTTAGGCTTTTTTCGTTTGTGCAGAGTTTAGGCTAAAATGCTACGCTTAATAACAAACACACTTTTCGACTTTTGGCGTTTTAGAGTCGTTTGGCCGGTCATGCATTAATAATCCTGTTTGAAACACTCTGGCCAAAATGAAAACAAAAAAGGCGTTGAGATTACTCCATAACTGAAACCAAATAATTTTTGTTTTTGGTAAAATGAACGTTTTAAATCCAAATACTTTCTAGTTTGGCATTAGCATTTTTGGCTGGAGGGTGATAAATTTGAGTGTAAAACTCCAACCCTTACACACACAAAAAAAAAGTGAAACACCACATGACAACCCAGCCCACACAATATGAAACATTTGCCGCTTACATGCCAACGAAACATTTATGACCCTCTTAAGAGCAATTACTGACCGCTCGAACACACATACACACACACACACACATAAATAAGTTAATTTGTTTAAAGTCAAAACCATACAATTGTACAAATACTCACTTATTGCTAAACAACGGCTGGCCATTCATCCAATCCTCCGAGAATATATGCAGCGATGTGGGCCGCGGACCACTTTGTGCCGGACACACCACTCGCATGGGCTTAAGGGGTCGGCCGGAATAAATCATCAAACGATTTTTCGTATGACATCGCATGGCATCCTCTGAGGTGGGATCGACGGGCAGATAGGAACCCCAGGTCTGCACAAACAGCGACTTTTCCAAAGCCTGGGCTTCTATGTACCACGAGAGACCCTCACAGCTAGAGTCCTGCGACTTCATGGGATACTTTATTTCATCTTCACCGCCAGCGCCCTTCAGTTTCAGTCGCTTGCGACAATCACTCACGCGTTTGAATTCATACGAGGCAAAGAAATTAACATCCGCAAAATCTTCTGATATATTCAATCTGGTCACCGTAAAGGTCAGCTCCATTATACGAGAATTGGAGACAAAAGTCAGCGGGGCATTGTTGTACAGCGCACTGGAGTTGTCGCAAAAGCAGCCCATTTGAATTTTAACATCTCGAAAGGGCACATCGTACAATTTCAATTCGGTTATGCGGCCATCCGGATCCAATTGATTGCATTTCGGCCGGCCGGTGTGTAAATCATTGTCCGTAGTACAGGTGGTACCCTCGCCAAAGGACACGTTGTGCAGCACCAAGCGTACTCTTTCCGAGGGTCCTGCCTCGAAACGATAGAGGCAGGTGAGATTTTTGGCTCCACCACGCCCATAAAGGAACACATTGCGTGGCACTTGTATGTTGCCCTTGCGTTTGCGAAAGACCCGAGAGCACAGTGGCGGTACGGGTTCTTCGCCTCTTCGTCCCGGCCAGGCTTCACCACCTTGCTCGGTGTCGACAAATTCATAGTTGAGTGAGAATTGGGCTGGGAACAGGGCAGTACCGGTATGCGTATGGAATTCCAATTTCTGTAAGTAAACGATGTTAGGGGAAATACAATTAATTTTGATTAATTTAAAGGATGATACAAAAATATAAGTCTAAGAGATTATCTAGCACAGTTAGAGAAACAACATTTTGTATTTTAGCTGATATTTTTCGCGAGAGCCAGAGAAGACTTCATATAGCTGTGATATAAACTCAGTGAACCCTCGTCGACATAGTATTCAACAGAGCGACATCTAGAGTTTATAGATGTACTAATCTATACAAAATATAAAATTAAATTTATGTTTGTTGTTCATGCCTAAATGACTGAACCGATCTTCATAAAATTTTCACAGAAAGTAGCTGTATGACCGCTGCTTTAAATAGGCTTCTGCTATGTTTGATATCTCAAGTGGGCGGTACCGCGCCCACACACATAAACATTTAAAATCATTATACCTCAAAAGCTATTAGAGCTACGTACAAGGGGTCTACGTAAGTAGCGAAAAAAGTTGTAGGAAAAGTGGGCAGTTCCACGCCCCTTCTTTTAAAAGTGGTGTAGCCCATTGAATTATTGGACAATCCTCTTGACATTTTAACAGCATACTTCTATAAGGTAAGGAGATTTTGCCATACTATAAACCAATACGACTTGAAAATGGGGCGTGGCACCGCCCATGCATACAAAAATTTAACATGCTTAAAAAGTCTATAAACTATAAGAGTAAGTTAACATCTAATTCGGTATAAATACTTTTAGTGTGTAATAAAATACGTTTGTCACGCCCTCTCTTTTTAAAGCGATAATGGCCTTAATTATAGACAGACTGTAAGCTATTGTGGAGGAATAGTTTGTCATAGAGTTGGGTCCAAATCTGAAATATAGGTACGTACATATTTGGAGTTGGGAGAACATTTCCATTTTCTATGGATATAAAAATGTCTCCGTATCGATTTTTGGGTCCCAGGGAACATAGACCATGTCCATAGGCCAAGCCCTCCAATTAAGCCAAATTGTAAATTAAACGTCATATTCTTCATAAAATTCCACCGTTTCTAAGTACCCATATGTCCATGTCCTGGTATATAAGTGCGTAAGATCCAAAAAACCGTTTTTTTTACCCGTAACTCCAGATTTTTGAGGTGTTTGGGAAATTTCAAAACCGTTTTTTTGTTGTACTCAGAAATAATATCTCTTCTCAGGTATTTTGACTTAATTCTTTTTGTTACACTGTGTAATTGGTAAGAACAACAAAATGTTTGAGAAACTATTGGTTGCCCCATTGTTTGCCATTTCATCATGGAAAGACTAACACCGCGAAAACCACGGTTTGGTGCGGTTTATGAGCTGGTGCAATCATCGGTCCTTATTTTTTCAAATTTGTAACGGGTGATCAATCTAGAGGTATTTTTTTCAATAGGGGGTTTTCACACACAACACGTGAGTTGTTTTAAACTTTATTTTCTTTTCAGTATTATTTGCCATTTTATTATGAAAAGATTACACGTTTCATTAACGCCATACCGGTCGTAATGCTTGAACGACTCATCCAAAATTGGAACCTCAGAATGCACACCCTGAGGCGGAGTTGCAGCCAACATTTGAAGGAAATTATATTCAATAAATAAATGCCATAAAATGTCTTTTCGAATCAATAATTGTTTATTGAAAGGTGCTTCACTCTCAAAAAAGGTGATATTTATTTAAATTATTTATTTTAATCCTTCCCCTACACACAATGAAAAATTAATCGTTAATCGGTTTGAATGACTAAAATGCCATTACAAAAAAAGGTTGCAATCTCCAAATGTTTATAATTGCAATGGATATTTGGTTCGACATGCCACAAGATGTTTAATATGATAATCATAATGTGGACACAGCTAATTGATTATCATACAAATGAATCAACATAAAATGTATTTAGTTGCCATAACTAGTGGTTGTGGTAACCAATAGCTCTGAAAACATTTTGTTGTTGTAAATGAATATTTGTGATGATATCTAAACTTTCATCATAACCAAAAGCGAAAATAAAACTATCATAACTGCTTTAAGCAAATCTTTTAATCAAATATATTCAGTAAAAATCTTCCATTTATATTTACCCATTTTTCCTCGACATGACCCTCCCTATGTTCAAGTATTTACTGGAAAATTATTTTGGCTCTACTTATACTGAAAATTTAAAATGTGTTCGTAAATACTTTGTATTTTCTACCGATACTGCAGTTACAATTACCGAAAGTTACAGAGCACCTACTAACATACGTTTGTACTGATGGAATAATCGAAGTGAATGCAACCTTAGAGATGCGGTTGGCAAACAAATTTGGTTGTAGCAAAAAGATCTGTTCTTTGTTTGTAAGACTTCGTTAAGAAGCTGCTTTTTTGCCTTTAAACGAAACAGAAATAATGGTCCAGTGGGAGAGTAAAATTTCAAACCATGACTTGTGCTAGAACATTAGAGCACTTTTGGTTTGCTTTGCTACAAGTCACAATTTTATACGTTTTACATTTCTCATTTGTCCAGTTTCTATTTGAGGTCTACTTATACTTTAACGACACCATGTCTATCTTCTTTCCCATCAACACATCACTTTCGCCTTCATCCCACACAAAAGGCAAACACCATCAGAGATTATCTTTTGAGCAAATCGATTTGAAAAATCTCTCTATTGACCAGTGGCTGGGGGTGGGGGATGAAGGGTCAAATTAGTGACACCAAAATCAATCAATTTATTTAAAGAAACGAAATCAAACACAATTACCTTTTTGATGTCAAAAGAAGTAGTTGACTCTGGCCAAACTTTTACTGTAGCTCTACCAACGAACCGAGCTATCCATCCATATCGCCCTCCCGTGCTAACCAAACATGCCACTCCAATTATAACGAAATCAAAATGAAAACGAAAAAAATGAAATATTTTCAATTTTCCGCAACCAACTAATTTTTTCATCCCTATTGGCAGTGCAAGCAAGCAGCGGCTCCTTCACCACCACATATTCCCTGGCGTAGAAAAATTGTAACTTTTAGCCAATATTTACACCCTCAGTCAGAGCTCAAAAGGTGGCAAATACTGTGATGAGGAAGACAAGCAGGAGAGCAAAAAAAAAGCAGAAAATATTGCAATTTTGTTGCCCGTATTTACCCACAGCTTGATATTCTCAATGTTATTTGGTTTTTAGATACGAGTATTTTCTTTGCCATCGCCAACTTGGATGACTTGGCTTGACGCGCGGCGTATCGTGATGCTGCTGCTGTTCTCTCCTCCTCTTGTGGATGGGTGGTGGTGGTGCTGGCGATGGCGGCGTTGTGTCAGTGTACGCGCTTAATTTAAACACGTAAATCAAATTTAAACACTTGACTTGATTCACGGCCCAAAGCAATATAACGAGTACCGGGAATTGCATAAACATGCGACATTTGCCTCTTCTGCCAAAAATCAAAACTTTAGTTAGCAAAGCAAACAGAAAATGTTAAAATAACGTAAATAAACCAAGCAACCAACGAACCCGGCAAGGCTGCATAAACCGAGTCACATTCAGTAGCAAACCTACTTACTTTCGTACGATGTGGATCGCAATGTCGGCGCGCTGTGCAATAATCTTGCACAGTGGTTCAGAAGCGAAAACAAAGTGAAAGGTCATTCGTGTTACTTTGTACACGAGGGTACGTACACACGCGAATGGAAGAATACCGAGGTCCTTGTCCTTCTTAAGTCCCGGGATAAACTGATAAGAAAACCTCGGTCTTATCAGGGTCCCAGTGTTCTTTTGATGCTGGGTGTACTTTAGTATCGAATGCAAGACTACCGAGGTCCTAGTCTTCCTTAAGTCCCGGGATAAACTGATAAGAAAACCTCGATCTTATCAGGGTCCCAGTGTTCTTTTGATGCTGAGTGTAGTATCGAATGGAAGACTATCGAGGTCCTAGTCCTCTTTAAGTCCCAGGATAAACTGATAAGAAAACTTCGATCTTAGAAGGGTCCTAGTGTTCTTTTGATGCTGGGGGTAGTATCGAATGGAAGTCTACCGAGGTCCTAGTCCTCTTTAAGTCCCGGGATAAACTGATAAGATCTTAACAGGGTCCCAGTGTTCCTTTGATGCTGGGTGTACTTTAGTATCGAATGGAAGACTACCGAGGTCCTAGTCTTCCTTAAGTCCCGGGATAAACTGATAAGAAAACCTCGATCAGGGTCCCAGTGTGCTTTTGATGCTGGGGGTAGTATCGAATGGAAGACTACCGAGGTCCTAGTCCTCTTTAAGTCCCAGGATAAACTGATAAGAAAACTTCGATCTTAGCAGGGTCCTAGTGTTATTTTGATGCTGGTTGTAGTATTGGAAAGGTAGATGCTAACCGGACTTCTGGAGAGGCTGAGTCGCACTTTAACCCACGCAATGAGCAGGACTTGAATGTAGATGAAATAAAATCACATCACCAACACCTTTTTTATGTGTTTCGAGCCACTGTGTTCCATTCGTATACGAGTAAAGACAATATGCAGGGGGGGGGGGGTAATGTTGAGCATGACCCCCACGGCAGCAGCAACAGCCAACCCGGTCATATCAGCAGTCTCTCTGTTAATATCAAGTACCAGGTCCTGCTGCGTTTTTTCTTAGGTGTTCTGTCTGTGTGTGCGTGTGTGACTGGCTGAAGGGACTCTCCCTTTGAGTTACGGTCGCCTTACACTTCTGCTTTACTTATTTAGACATTTTAGGCGTGTGTCAAAAGAGTCGAAGCGTTTCTTTACATTACGCTTTTCACATGGCGGCGACGGATGCTCCATGGCTGGCGTCGTGTCCTTAAGGATTGTAACATTTAAATTGGAAACGGCAACAGCAGCCAAAAATACACAACATTGTAGATGATGGTGGAGAGTGTGTGTGTGTGAGAGAGAGAGAGAGACTACTACTAAAGATGGCACAAATACTCCAAAGTCAAAAAATGTTGTGTTGTGTATCATGAACGAGGAGTACTTGATCAGTAAGGGAAAGTTTTAATAAGATAAAAGGCGGTGCGTTCAAGTTGTCCTGTTTTCTTACCGTCCTTTAAGGGCGGTAATCAGTAAGTAATTTTTTGAAATTACTGACTTACTTCCCTTAATATCCACTTTTACCCAATCAGTAAGATGACCTAAGTAAGTCTTGTATTAACTGATTAAGACCAAATCAACTTACTTTCGTACGATGTGGATCGCAATGCCGGCGCACTGTACAATAATCTTGCACAGTGGATCAAAAGCGAAAACAAAGTGAAAAGTCATGTGTGTTAGTTTGAACACGAGGGTACGTGCGTTTGGAAGACTGTCAATGTCCTTGTCTTCCTTAAGTCCCCGTACTGATTATAAAATCCCGGCCATTCCAGTTTCGCGGTGATACTGGGGGTACAGATCAATACCTACTGTCCAACAACGACTAACGATTTTTATTAAATTTAATAGAGCAGCTTAAACATGGCTAAGAGATTATCCTCTAACTCGCAAATTTGGCGGCATTAATCAGTTGAAAGAGCCGTCGCTAATAAATAAAACAATTTAAGCCAGAGGTTTAATGTGTGACAGTCTTGCACACAAACCATAACACAAGGGCAGCTCACATTGGATGTAAAACTTTGCAAATAAAGAATACGACCGCGAGGAAAAAGTTTCTTCGGTCTGTAAGCTGTTTAATTCTCCGTCTCACACATCGGTTCAAACTTATAGAAGTCACTTTTTTAAGTATCCCTCATTTTGCATGCACATTTTGGATGAACTGTCCAAGCAAAAGCACGGTAAGGAACTAGTTCGTCAACGATTTTTGCCTCTGCAGAAGGCGCTGCTGACTCGTTCAAAAGAGTGGTGTAAATTACAAATTGGGGGGACCCAGAGACACAGAAAGTGATTTCATCAAAAATATTTTGTAGGTTCCTCTAGCTAAATTGCCGTCTAGTTCACTTTTATGAACAGCCAGAAAACTTAATTTGGTCAGTCCTTATAGACAGCCAAAAGAGCTAAACGTTTAGATAAATAAACCAGAGTTACGAGGGTTGCTATATATATATATATTTCTGGCCTAGGCAACACTTAGTGTTGCCTGGCGCCATCTGACATTTCCATTGGAAAGTCGGACATTTTTTAGCATAAACGAACTTTTCACTGAAAAGTTTGACATTTTTTAGCATAAACGTGCTCAGAACGTTTTGACATACGACCATCATTTGTGTTGTTTACAGTGAGTTGAAAAAATTAATTTCGCAAAAAAAAGAAATTAACTTGTAAACATTTTCGTGCGATCATTTTTCACAACTTTCGACGAGGATTATAAAGACAAGAGTGTATCGATGAACTAAAATCTTTGTATGGCGATGAAGCACCATCCTATAGCATTGTGAAAAACTGGTTTAATGAATTCAATCGTGGCCGACGCTTGCTCAAAGACGAAGGTCGTCCAAAAACGGCCGTTGTGCCAGAGAACATTGATGCCGTGCGTGAACTGATAATGCAAGATCGTCATGTGACATACCGTGAGATAGCGGCATCCTTGGGCATTTCTTCCACCAGCAATCATTCGATATTGCATGATCACCTGGCCGTAAAAAAGGTTTGTTCTCGTTGGATCCCGCACAAATTGACAATCGCTAAAAAAAACAGGCTCGTGTTGATTGGTGGAAAGAATTTTTGAAAAAATACGACCGCCGTGCTTCAAAAGACGTTTAAACGATCGTCACAGGTCGAATCATTGATCTATGCGTATGAGCCCGAAACAAAACAGCAATCGACCATGTGGGTCTTCGAGACGAGCCAAATCTAACGAAAGTTGTTCGTGGAAGAAGTATTTCGAAGCAAATGATCGCCTGTTTCTTAGGCAAAATCGGTCATGTGGCGACTGTTCCGCTTGAGCAACGTAGGACGGTCAATTCTGAGTGGTACACCAAAATTTGTTTGCCTCAAGTCTTCGGAAAAATTCGAAAAACGAACAAGAGAAGACGAATCATTGTGCACCATGACAGTGCGAGGACTCACACATCGGCCAAAACGTCGAAATGACGGGTCATCCGCCGTACAGCCCTGACTTGGCACCCAATGACTTCTTCTTATTCCAGCACATCAAGTGAACGTTACAAAGCACCAACTAACATTCGGTTGTACTGAAGGAATATGTGTAGGTGCTTGCATCCTCAAACATTAGGTTGGCAGCCACGAAAATCAATGTCACTTTGCCATTTTGTCAAAAACTTGTCTTCTATTTAAATATCGAAGCAAGAGGTCTTACGCCGGTTAATCCCTGTTCAATGTTGGCAAAAAAATTCAATTGTGGCAACGAATCTTTTCTCTGTGTGTACGCACGCTTCTGCTTCAAAACGGTTTAAGGAAGCCAAAGTAACACTTTCCTCATAGCGGAAACTATTTCAAATAGCTTATACTACCCATTACTCCACTACCGGCCTGGTTTTGCACCTTACACTGCCTTTATCTATCACTCCATTACTGATATACCCTTCCCTTTTAAGCCTAGTGTTAAATCAACAAAATCTTCCCTATGAAAACTCAAGTCTGCCAGCGTTTTTATTTCCAGGTTTGATGTTGCCAAGCGATACGTTAATTTTGTGTGTGTGAGTGTGCGTTTATGTGCTTCAACACTATAACTTGTCACTTTGCACCAACCCAATTTGGTCTGATCCTTCATCCACCTGCATCTCGTCGCCACATCATCCTTGTGTGTGCGCTTTATAAACAACATTATTTGCATTTCTGTTCCCTTTCAATTCGTCGGGCTTATTTTTTTTTTGGGTGACGAAGACCTTTAAGACGTACAAATGAAGCTCTTTAGGACGCACTTACAAAGTATTCGAAACAGTGGGCCAAGAAAAACGTGGATGGTGGACTTATGGCGAATTTTATTAAGTCAACAATTGTTTAGTTATAAACATACCGACTAAGAAATCGTAATGTCTTTAGTTTACTAACAGAGTGCCTTAATCTTTATATGGGAAATCTGTAGACTACTAGACTACTGCTGTCACTTCAGTTGGACTTTTCTTATAAGAGGTTGTGCCTAAGAGTAAGCGGCAGCTTATGATTAACAAGAGCGCTGCATGCTATTGCTTACGCACTTTCCAACACTGGAATTAACATTTTGAAGAATATCATCAATACAACGGTTACACAGCCCCAAAAATCAGCAACAATTGTTAAAATATCAGGATTGGGTTCATTGTAAATAAAAGGGTGGGCGATTTAACATTTTATATTTGAAACGGCAGTAACAAAAAAGTACTTATAACGTTTTTTCAAATTTCTGGGTTTATTAGGTTAAACTTTTTATAAGGTTGAACTTTGTCATTTAATAATGGAACACCATTTGATGCGTTTTCACTTCGCCTCATGGACTGAAGACTGTTTGACAGGAGAATTTTACGAATTTTACCGAAAAATCGTGTTTTTAGATAAATCTCATTTTCATCTGGGAGGCTGTGTCAATAATCAAAATTACCATATGTGACGCGCAAAATAGAAAGGGACCTAAGGTTAAAAACCAGTTTTGTTCAGAAAAGCAATTTTAAAGATAAGGTCCCTTTCTATTTGCGCTTAGAATCGTCGACTTCACTTTCATAAAACGCGCATATCTCTGGGAGGCAACACTCTTGGGGCATGGGATCGGTCTCATTCGATGCTCAGATGTTGTCCACATCAAAAAAAGAAAAAAGGAAAAAAAATGAAAATTGATTTTTTTACCCTTAGGTCCCTTTCTCTATGCGCTGTCACATATATTGAGTTCAAGGAACCCACACGTGACTTTTGAGAAGTCATTGCATCCACAACGAGTCACTGTTTGGTGTGGATTTTGGGCAGGCAGCATCATTGCGTCATTTTTCTTCGAAAACGAGCAAGGGGGCTCCGTTACCGTCAACGGCGAGCGTTACCGCGTCATGCTTTACGAATTTTAGTTTCCCAAATTTAAGAAAACATGCGTGACATTTGATTTCAACAAGACGGGGCCACATGTTACACAGCCAACGCAGCTATCTATATTTTACGCACTGTAATTGGAAATCGAATAATCAGCCGAAATTGTAATGTCAATTGGATTATTTTCTGTGGGGAGCCATTAAAAATAAATGTTATCACAGACAATGAACGCGTTGAAATATAAAATCGAAGTCCCTAAAGAGATTCGACCCAAAAAAAATTGAAAATGACAGACTGTACAGCTATTTCTAAACCCTCCACGGTTTTTTTTCGTTAGTCCTTTGCAACGACTACTTATACAGAAATCTCATTCCATTTAATGAGAATTATCCCATTACATATGCACAAGCACGAAATTATGTCATTGAAATTGGCGAATAATGTTTTGTTAATAGTACTGACTTAATTCTTTTAGGGTAGTAGGCATAATGCTGACGAGTAGATGCATTGGTCCACAGTGATAACATATGTGACAGCGCATAGAGAAAGGGGCCTAAGGGTAAAAAAAAATCAATTTTCATTTTTTTTCTTTTTTTGATCTGGACAACATCTGAGCATCGAATGAGACCGATCCCATGCCCCAAAAGTGTTCCCTCCTAGAGAAATGCGCGTTTTATGAAAGTGAAGTCGACGATTCTAAGCGCAAATAAAAAGGGACCTAATCTTTAAAATAGCTCTCCTGAACAAGACTTTTCATCAACTTTTCACTTTTTTTTGATGTGGACAACATCTGAGCATCGAATGAGACCGATCTTATGCTCAAAAGTGTTCCGTCCCAGAGATATGCGCGTTTTATGAAAGTGAAGTCGACGATTCTAAGCGCAGATAGACAGGGGCCTAATCTTTAAAATGGCTCTCCTGAACAAAACTGGTTTTTAACCTTAGGTCCCTTTCTATTTTGCGCGTCACATATATATGTATTACGATTGCAATCCTTGAACTGAGAAAAGCAAAGGAGTATCGCAAAGCAGTTATAAAGTTCAGTAGAACCCTGAAGGAGGGCATAAAGGCAACGAAGACAGTAGACGCATTTACTTAGTAGGGACATAAATACTGTTACAACATTGAACACACCCATTTTAATAGTAGAACTGAAAATACCCTTCTTTTCTTAGTGTCATTTGAGTTTTGAAAGCTAACCTCAATAGCGTTAGTCTTGAAAGGGATTTTAAAATTGTTTCAACTTTCATCATGGAGTGGTCAGATAATGAGAACCGTATCGCTGTAATAGCGCTTTTCAAGTGTGAAATGAAAAAAAACGATATTTTCAAAACGTTCCGGCCACTAGGGATAAGCCGCATGTTCGTCTACCGTTGCATAGAACTGTTTGAGGAGACTGGATATGTAAAAGACCGCCACCGGTCGGGCCGCCCACGCTCTGTTCGAACACCGCATGTCATCAAAGCCGTTAAATTAAGAATTCACCGAAATCCGCTCCGAAAATAGAAAATCATGGCCCGTGATGTGAGTATCACGCAAAAGTCCATGAGTCGAATCATTAAAAAAGATTTGGAAGTTGGGGCTTCCAAACGACGTACCGGACTTTGATTGACTGCAGCTTTAAAAAGAATAGGATTAAAAAATTCAAACGTTTTTGGTAAAGCCCGCTGATAACTTGCACAGAAAAATTTTGTTCACCGATAAAATTTTTTTTTACCGTTCAGAAAAAAATTCAACAAGCAAAATGATAGAGTGTATGCTCGGTCATCTAAGGAAGCATCTGAACTGATCCCAAGGGTGGAAAAGGGTCATCACTCAGCTTCAGTCATGGTTTGGTGGGGTGTCTCTTACGATGGGGTTATTGACCTGCATTTCTGCGAACAAGGAGTCAAAACATCGGCCAAAGTTTACCAAGAAACCGTTTTGGAAGCTGTTGTGAAGCCTCTTAATATTTTCCTGTTCCAAAACCGTCCATGGACTTTCCAGCAGGATTCTGCGCCGGCCCATACGGCTAAAACGTCCCAGGCCTGGCTTCGAAACAATTTGCCAGCGTTCATGAAGAAGAAGAATGACCCTCAGGCAGTCCAGATTTGAACCCATTGGATTACAAATTGTGGACGGTTTTAGAGGACAAGGTTTGTCACAAAAGATACCCCAACATTGGATCTCTTAAGGCTGCTTTGGTTCGAGCTGTGGCCAATTTTCCAATGGACGAGGTTCGTGCAGCTATTGACGATTGGCCATGCTGTAAAATAAAAAGTACTGAATGTTTTTGGACCAAATATTTTTTAATATCTTCAGTGATGTATATATTGTATCCAAAAATAATCTACTTATTCGAAATGTTACAGATTTCGAATAAGTAGATAATATATAACACTCTGCGACAAATGGTAAGGGTCAGTGATCGGTTTGGAATGAAACCACCGGGGAAAGTTATATTGGTAAAAAAAAAGTCATACGTGTTCCAGCGTTTCGCTGGGTCTCATCTAGGAATCGAGATATATCGATTTGAAGTTAGTAAGTATCGTATAGGGGAATTTGTCACGTTTTAGGCTCTTTTGTTTGACATAACTCGAGAACCACTCGTCCGATTTAGCTGAAACAAATTTAGAAAAATTAAGAATTACAATTCCTCTAATCTGTTCTTAAACCGTTAAACGAAAATAAATGTATTTAAAAAAAAAATAAAAAAAAAAAAAATTTTTTTTCTTCATGCGCTTATTTTTAACTTGGAAACTATTACTTGTAAAGGAAAATAATATATGAACAGATTAAGGGAATTGTAATTCTTGGTTTTTTAAAATTTATTTCAGCTAAATCGGACGAGTGGTTCTCAAGTTATGTCAAACAAAAGAGCCAAAAACGTGACAAATTCCCCTATACGATACTTACTAACTTCAAAACGATATATCTCGATTCCTAGATGAGACCCAACGAAACGCTGGGACACGTATGACCTTTTTTTGACCGATATAACTTTCCCCGGTGGTTTCATCCCAAACCGATTGTGGCTGTCGCACAGTGTAATAAGTACATCAATGAAGATATTAAAAAATATTTGGTCCAAAAACATTCAGTAATTTTTATTTTACAGCATAAAACGTGTGTAACAGTATTTATGCCCCTACTAAGTAATACCAGCATCAATATTAATTTGGTGCTTCGCCAGGGATGTCCTTTATCCCTACTTTCGTTTCACTATAGTCATCGATAATATTCTGTCGAAAGTCACGACCTTGCCTAGGAGCATCACATGATGTCTAAACAGTAGACGGGAGGATCTAGACTACAGTATCCAAAATCGAAACCGTAAACCGACATTCCGGTTTTAATGTCCAAACCCGGTAGAGGGTTTGTTCAGTATTGAACATGTGGTTTTTAACAAACGCATTCCTTAATGCATACCGTCGGTTATCAGCATTTTGAGGATTCATAGCATAAGGGCTGCATGGGTGGTCGTAAAATACTGTGTTGGTGTCATATGACTAGAGTTCTGTTAATAGCTGTATCTGTTTAGTATTGTAGTATTCTGTATTGTATATTTAGGATTGTGTACGGTTGTTATAGGTCAACGGAGAATCCCTCGATTTGTAACCACCAGGAGACCGATAGTTCTAGTTCTTTTTAAGATGTTCAATTTTCAATATACATACAATTATTTCAAATAGAAGTTAGTATCTTACAAAGGCTTAAACGTGAATGACGTATTATTCAGCGAGCATCTTAAACGCATCTTAAAAGTTTAAACCTGACATGTCGTTTTAACCGGTTTTCTTCTGTCATTTAAAAAATCCGACTGTCGATTTGTTCATAACATGGCTTGGAAAAAAACCCAAAGCGGCAGTTTTCTGAAAACCTCGGTTTTTGGGCACTGTAGACTTTGCAGATGATTTCTGTTTATTATCACATAGATTCGACGACATGCAAGGCTGGAAGATATTGAAAAAGAATAGCGAAAATGAGGTTTTAAAAACGGGAGCCTACGCTAAATACCCAAAATTATCATCCATCAATAAAAGACTGTGGAAAGAAACGTGGCAAATGTCGATCGAACGTGGGATCAGGAAAAGAAAATAAGATTGGATTAAAACGACTTACGAAAACTACAGATCGAAATAACAGAAAATGTCATCGAATGGAGGAAAAGGCCGCCGCCATAGTAACACTTTTCGTCGTGACCAAAACCGATGTTTTCAGAATCGTGTACATAAAAAACCGACTGTCGAGTTTTTAAAGATAAAAAAACTGGCATTAACCGAGACTTCAGTTTTATCTCTTTGCCAAAGAATGTAAAATATTTCCGAATCAGAAGTAAAACGAGCTCTAAAAAAATTGCATAAACTGGTGATTCTAAGTTGATCGGTACACTTACTCTTCAGGTGGGTCTAGCTTTCGAAAGGGTTAACTTTTTTTGGTTTCACGTACAAGTATTGAAACAAAAAACTGAAAACCCTACAGCAGAAAATCTACACACCTGGCGCAGACAACACACAGAGAAAAGATATGGTTACTATATGGTCACGGCAACAATAGTATGTTCTCTGCAATAAAAATATAGTATTGTTTTTTGAATTTCATTTTGACAATAGTATGACTGCGGCAATATTAATGTTTTTGAAATGTAACAATAGTATTGTTGCCAAATTTTAAAATGAAAATATGGTTGTAGCAACAATATAAATATGGTTGGTGCGACAAAACTTTTGTTTTTTTTTGAGTTTTATGTTAACAATAATATGATTACGGCAATCATACGGACAAAATTTATTTTTGTCGGTTTGATTACTGTTTCTTAATTTAATAATGTTATTGTTAGGAATCTTACGCAATAATACTACTTTATATATGAAAATTATTTTTTTTTCAAAACAAACTACATACTTTGAATTAGTATAACTGAAATATTTTAAATAAATAATTTTTTTCTACTGTTAAATAAATTACTCGTGTTAATAAGAGTTAATGCATTTTAAAATAATTTACTTAATACAAATCTCTATTGTTAAATAACAAATTAACCCAATCCAATTTTTAACCCAATATTTTGGGTATCATAGTATGGTTACTTGTAAGTCAAACTATGGTTGTGAGGATCATACTATGGTTGTATGTGAAACATTCTATGGTTGTGAGGATAATATAATGGTTGCGGGGACATTGTATGGGTGAGTGAGAATAATAATATGATTGTGGGGATCAAAGTATGGTTGTGTGTGAATAATTCTATTGTTGTGAGGACCATACTATTGTTGTAGGGATCATAGTATGGTTGGGTGTGAACCATACTATTGATGAGCATAATATTGTTGCGCCACAACCATATACCCAACAATAGTATGATGCTCTTCGAATATTGTTATCCCAACCATACTTTTTTCTACCGTGAAGTTGAGTTGGAAACAAACTGGTCTGGGAAATCATGGAGCTAGTAAATGAGTGTCGCAGTAGACAAACGAAGATGGAACGATATTGTTAAGGCACGAAGTTTGAAGTATGCATGGTTTCGGTATAGACCAAAACATCCTTTGAAGATTCCACACATCCAGTAAGGAAAAAGAAACTACAGCTATTACACGCAGAAAAAAGTATGGTTGTGGTGACAATATTCGAAGAGGATAATACTATTGTTGGGTATATGGTTGTGGTACAACAATATTATAATCCTCACAACAATAGTATGATTCAAATACAACCATACTATGATCTTCACAACAATAGTATGATTCATACATAACCATACTATGATCACCACAACCATAGTATGATTCACACTCAACCATACTATGATCTCCACAACCATAGTATGATCCTCACAACCATAGTATGATTCACACGCAACCATGTTATGATCCCTACGACCATAGTATTATCACACACAATTTTACTATGATCCCCAATATAATTTATTAGATTTTGTTTAAGTTGTCGACAATAAATTTGAATTATGAAAATTATTCAAAAATACATTAAATTCAAAATAATAGGAGTGATTTATTTCACAGTAGAAAAAATAAGTTTAAATAAACGTAAGCGTTTTTATTAAAAAAAATCAGCAGCTTGTTTAAAAAATTGTAATTTCGACAAAAAACTACTATTATTGCATTAGACCCGTCCATACCAATAACATTTGTTCTTAAAAGCATATTTAAATGAAGAAAAATTACAATCATACAGTATGATTGCCGTAATCAAATTATTGTTAACATAAAACGCCAAACACAATACTTTTGTCGCACCAACCATATTAATATTGTTGCTATAACCACATTTTCATTTTTAAATTTGACAATAATACTATTGTTACATTTCAACAATATTAATATTGCAGCCATTATACTATTGTCAAAAATTAATTCAGTTTACAATGCTATGGTTGCGACGAACATACTTTTATTGCGGAAAACATATTATTATTGCCATGACCATGTAGTAACCATGTTTTTTCTCTGCGTGTATTCACAGCAAATTAGCTACTGCTATGGCACCTGCTGTTCTATAGCTATTTCTGTTGCTTTTGCTATTAACAAAACGATTGCTATTTCCAATAACATTCCAATTGATATCACAACTACAAATTTTCTTGAACATTTCCAAAAGTATTATATCATTTTTGTCCCACTGTGCGTGGTGGTTTCATATTCTGCCAGCCAAAGCTACCCTCATCGTTCTCGCTGTCATTGTCGTCTCGTGAAAACTCCTTCGTGTAATTTAATTAGAAAGTTCAGTGCGACTCTTGAGCTTTATGCTGTGTGGAACAAATAGTGGCTTACGGTTTGCTCCTTGACAAAGATGCAGTGGCTGTCTACCTCCAACTCAGCATAGCGCAGCTACTTCTACACACACATACACTACCCACGACAACCACGACCACTTGCAACAGCCACCTCAGCACAGCGTTTGCTCTGCCAGATCTGTTGTACTGTGCAGGACTTGCAAGTGTGTGGCTGTGGGTGTTCTTAGATCCTGACTGCTGCTGCTGCTGGTTGCCAACCTCTATATAATTTTTGTTAGCATAAAAATACCAGTTTGTCTTGAGTTCTGCGAATTTTTTTCGGAGGTTGCATATTTTTTTTGCTCCAGCTCCCTTTTGCTTGCTGTTGTTGATTTGGTGTATATTTTATTCTAAATGAGTATTTGCATATTTACTACTCGTTATTACCACGTTGCATTTGTTATGGGGCAGGGGGATTGAGTGAGAACTGTTGACGATGGTGTAGGGTCTGTGTGTTCTAGGTTGGTTCTAGTTGGAGGAGCCAAGAAATTGAAATGTTGTGTAGATGTATAACAAATACGTCGAAATGGCAACGAAGACCATTCACTAAATTATACAATCAGTTAGTTGTTCCTTATGCGCTCGTAGTGGTGCTTATTTATTTATATTTTGTGTTGAAATGGCTCTGGCAATGTTTGCCGAGTGGACAGGGGCAGTGGGTAAAGTGCACTTGGACGGAGGTAATTGATGATTCCAGTGGGTACTTTTTTCGTGCACGACTGCACGAATTGTGTGGCGCTGATTGGTTGTTTGATTGTGGACCATCATTTGTAGACGGTTTAGGGAAATTAACAAAAATAAGCAGAAATTTTAATAACATTCTTTAAAAATCTGTTATTAGTTCAGAGAAAATTGCTGGATTCGTTGCCACAACCAATTTTTTTTGCCAACCGAATGATAAATAATGCATCTTCTATCACGTTTCCATTACTGCAACCGAATGTAAGTGAAAGCTTAGAAATTATCAGTAAATGGAACTAAATATATTGTTAAATAGTTTAAACTACATGTGTATGTATCATAATATTGGTTATGGTACGTTTAACCGAATTGCTATCATATTTATTAAAATTTGGTTAATGGAACTGAAATTCTTCTTGTCAAACAGAAACTTTAAAGTTCGGACCGACTTCCAATTGACGTTTTCTTTGTGTCAGAACATGATTTTATCACCGACATGAAGCTATAAAAGTTGCTCGACAAAATACGGCAATCTGTGCCCAAAATTTTAATCGTGTTGCAGGTCTAGTTCCGTGGGGCCTAATAGGGAGTTTAACAAACCGGCGATTGCGAACAGACAATTGCGTAGCACGCAGACAACGAGTATGCTTAGGGTGACAATATTCGAAAAGAATCATACTATTGTTGCACACAGAAACCTGATTCGTTGCCACAACCGTTGTTTTTGCCAACCGAATGATTGAGGTTTCATGTTTCTATTACTGCAACCGAATATTATTTAATACACTGAAATTTTCAGTAAACGGAACTACTTTGCCACAGCGGAAATATAATGTTACTAAGTACTTATATACACTTCTACGAGAGCGGTTCGGAAACTTCTTAGTCTAGCACAAAAAGCGCGATATAAACAGAGAAGTGTTTTGGAAACTTCTCTCTGCTATGAACACATGTTAAATTTTGTTTCGATCTGGCAACTCCTTCATATAGAACATACAGGTGTTCACAAAAGAAGCATCCGCGATTTTTTTACAATGGAAAAATTAGAAATGCGTGGTGTCATTAAATATTTACATAAAAAAGGTTTATCGGGACAAGAAATTCATAATGATATGGTGAATGTGTTAGGTGAAAGTGCTCCTTCATATGCAACAGTAAAAAAATGGGTTGCTGAATTTAAACGTGGTCGTAAAAGCATTGAAGATGAACCACGTAGTGGACGTCCAAAAACAGCAACAACAACAGAAATTGTAGCCAAAGTGCATGATATGGTATTAAATGATCGACGAATAAAAGTGCGTGAAATAGCTAATATCATGGGCATCTCAAATGATCGAGTCCATTTAATTTTGCATGAAGAACTGCAGATGAAAAAGCTTTCTGCAAGATGGGTGCCGGACTTGTTAACAGTCGACCAAAAACGCATAAGAATGACGACGACCAAAAACGCATAAGAATGAACATTTCTCAAGCTTGTTTGGATCGTTTTCAGCGAAATAAAATGGATTTTAAGCGTCGTTTCATAACTGTTGATGAGACATGAATCCACCACTATACTCCAGAGACAAAAGAACAATCCAAACAATGGACTGAAGCTGGAGGAAGTGCCCCAAAGAAGGCAAAAACAATTCAATCGGCTGGTAAGGTTATGGCAACGGTTTTTTGGGACTTCAAAGGTATTTTATTGATTGACTATCTGCAAAAGGCTAAAACAATAAATTCAGAGTACTATTGCAACCTTTTAGATCAATTAAATGTACAAATTCGAGAAAAACGTCCTGGCTTACAACACAAAAAATAATTTTTCATCAAGACAACGCACCAGCGCACAAGAGTGTTTTAACAATGGCTAAAATCAACGAATTAAAGTACGAATTGCTTGGCCACCCACCTTATTCTCCTGATTTAGCTCCCAGTGACTTTTACCTGTTCCCAAATCTAAAAAAATTACTTGCTGACAAGCGTTTTACCTCAAATGAAGATGCAATTACAGTTGTAAACCACTATTTTGAAGACCTTGAGGAAAACTATTTTAATCAAGGTATAGAATTGCTAGATAAGCGTTGGACTAAGTGTATTGAAGTTTCAGGAGATTATATTGAAAAATAAAAATATTTTTGAAAAACTAACTATTCTCTTTCATTGATAGGCTAAGAACTTTCGAACCGCCCTCGTAAATAATGAATTGATATTTAAATTTCAGCTTTAAATTTATAATGTTATCAGGATTTGATGCTAGAATTAAAAATTCGAAAGTCCAATTAAAAAAAGTAATCAAAGCAAGATACAAATTAAATTGTCCAATTTCGGAGCACATTGATATACTTGTGAAGCCTCTTAATAATTCCCTGTTCCAAAACCAACCATTGACTTGCCAGCAGGATTCTGCGCCAGCCCATTAGGTTAAAACTTTCCAGGCCTGGCTTCGAAACAATTTGCCAGCGTTCATTTCCTCTGTAGAATGGCCCTCAGGCAGTCCAGATTTGAACCCATTGGATTACAAATTGTGGACGGTTTTAGAGGACAAGGTTTGTCACAAAAGTTACCCCAACATTGAATCTCTTAAGACTGCTTTGGTTCGAGCTGTGGCCAATTTTCTAATGGGGAGGTCCGTGCAGCTATTGATGATTGGCCAGTGCGACTTAAGGCGTGTGTAAAGGCAAAAGGCGGACATTTCGAATAAGTAGATACTTTTTGGATACAATATCGTATACATCAATAAATATATTAAAAAATATTTGGTCCAAAAACATTCAGTACTTTTTATTTTACAGCATAAAACGTGTGTAATAGCTATCAAAGGGCTTGTGAATCGTTTATAGTAAATTTTAATGCTTTAATTTATCCTTCGGGCCGTAATTGCTGTAGATAAAAGCACAAAATCCTTTATTTTTCAGTATTTTTTAACAAACTGAAAATTTTTCGAGATAAATGATAGAACTATTGGTGAAGCTATTGGTTTTACTTTTTTCAATGTTGGCCAAATTTTGAAAACAAAACATAGAATTTGGTTAGATTCCCATATAAGAACAATTTTGGACACAATTTTTTGTATTTTGTATTGTCATCATTTCGTAAAAATTGTATTTTCATCATATAAAGGGTGTCCCAAGAAGAACGCAATTTTTAAATCTGGCAACATTCGAAGTGTCATTGTTTGACATTTGAACAATTGTTATTGTTTGTTAGTAGAAGGTACGAGGTTAGTAAAAATGGAGCGCTACACGAATTCGGGAGTTCGTTAATTGGGTATTGGAGAGACAACATGAAAATGCTGATTTTGCCGATAAAATCATCTTCAGTGACGAGGCCCATTTTCATCTTGATGGCTTCGTCAATAGGCAGAATTGTCGCATTTGGGGTGCGGAAAATCCTCGAGTGATTCACGAGAAGCAAATGCATCCTCAACGTGTCACTGTGTGGTGTGGTTTTTGGGCTGGAGGAATCATTGGACCTTTTTTTATGAAAATGAGGCAGGTCAAGCGCAAACAGTCAATGGTGTTTGGTATCGTGAAATGATAACCAGTTTTTTCTTGCCTAGAATTGAAGAAATGAATGTGGAGGGCATGTGGTTCCAACAAGACGGCGCCACATGTCATACAGCCAGAGAAACAATTCAATTGCTGCATCAGTCAGTTAAAAATTGCGCTCTTCTTAGGACACCCTTTATATCAAATTTTCTGCCTATTTAACGGAAAACAATTTCGATTTAGACGTCAACTGACTTAACAATGACCTTCCTCGAACTCTAGAATTGTGAGCAATCGATATATTTTTAATATGAATTCGATGGTGACATCAGTTATATTAAACCAGCACTGTTTGGTTACGTCTTCCGAATTTCACGGCATCCTTATTTTTTGCAATTCGATTTCTGAAGGGCAGCACTGGTTATACCAGCCACTAGGCAAACTGAATGACATCATTAGCTGACCATAAATAGTCCTGAGGAGTGCCTACCAATCAATAGTGACACTTTCAAAATATTTAATTTCTGACTGCCTGTAGGTCAGTAAGCAAAGCTCTCTGGAATGAGAGAAGTACCCCTATTCTCCATTATAGGGTTTGAAAGGGACGTAAGTTACAAATGATTTTTTGAAAGTTCTTTTTAACAATTTTCAGTGTCTGCAATTTGTCATTACAACAATTATCCTGGAAAAAATAACAGTCTTACAGTTTATCATTTTTACGATCTCAACTGATTTCCTATTTGTCTTTTTGCTGGCAATATAATAAATGTATCTCATACATGTATCGGAGGAGCCTAAGAGCTTGTTAAGAGGTTTTAGGCCATTTAAAAACTTTCCATTCATATAATTGGTGAGCCCATATTTCTTATCGGCCTGGAAGAATTGTGTAGATTTTTCCGCGAAAAATGATTTACAGATTTCTCTGCCCTATACAAATAACATTATTGTCCCCCACCCCATTATTGCTCTATGATAAGTCATGATTTTCGGAAAAAGTGCCTTACTTGCCCGACTCCTGTAAAATTTCATTATGATTTCTTTCCACCTCATAAATTTCTACATACCCCCCCAAAAAAGGTCATATAATTTTTTTGTCTGCCCTTCAGTGCATGAAGCTCTGCCATCTCCTGTTGTGTTTATATACCACCTCCAAGCAATTACTCGGTGTTTCGATGAAGTTGGCCATTAGTCAAGTCAAGTCATTTTGAGTTGGTGGTGTACATGGTGGTCGATCATCAGCGGCAACACCAGCATAGCCGGGCTCCAGCTATACATGTTGCCAGCATCGTGGTCATTTTTGATGACAATCATGATGGTGATGATGATGCTGTTGCTCAGAATGATGACGATGATATGGAGCTTCTAAGTATATTCCCTACATGGTCATTGGTTCAGCACACTCCTGTGTAGGTATGTGTGCTTGTAGTATACCTACTCGTATATCCAATCTGTAGCAGCACCATGTCTGGATGACCGAATGGACGGTATAAAAACCTCAAATTGTGTTGTGAACCACAAAAAAAGACTATTAAAATTTTATGACTTAATTTTACAATATTTTTCGCTTTTGTTATAGTAGCTGGCGGCGGCGGCCACCTCGGTGGGGGTGGGGTCGCTATTGACGTCGCCACCACCAGCTACTCGAATTTTCCATTGTGCCGGCAAAGGAAAAACCTCAACAAAAATGTTGTGGGTACCAACTGGAAATGTCGATCGGGAAATCCCGATTCCCGAAATCCTAGGATATTTTGGGAATGGTGAATCCCAGGATTTTTCAAAAAAAATGCCAGGAAATTCCGCAATTTTTCTAAATAAATTCCGGGAAATCCCGCAAATTTTAATGTTGAAAATTTATATTTTTTTTCTAAATAAATTCCGGGAAATCCACTAAATTTAAATGTTGAAAATTAATATTTTTAAAAAGAGTCTCAGTTCAGGATTCGGAAAAATTGATAATGTCTCAATAGCCATAAAGTTTTGGAGTCATACTTAGTCACTTAACACCGTAGTTTGTATAAACTTCATTATGGGATGAGAACTAGAGTTGCTTATTTGAGAAGGTGTTAGAGGTACCTACAAATTAGGTCGGGGATGATAAATGATGTTGTCGAATTGGTAAGTACATGAATGAATAAAAAATAGGGTCGGAAAAGTACCAAGTTTTAATACCCTACCACACTCTGCGGTACAGGGTATTACAGGGTGCAGTGCTGATGTTTGTTACCCCAAAAGGAGATAGACTTGAGTCAATTCAAATCCACTATCTGATTCGATTGAGCGAACCCTATTACATTTGTTTAATGTAGGGTCATTTTATGATAGCTTACTAAGACCATTCCGGTTTCAACTCAAAATCCGCAGCTGAAAACGCCTCATTTTTCATCTAACTCCAAACGAGTTTTTTTTACAGAACGTTACGAGTCACTTATAAATAGTCCATGTTTTCAAATAGCCTTTGTACAAAGGTTTCTTCCGATTCCTGTCCTGTAGGTAAAACGATTACATGGGAAGTGGAACTACTTATATAGTATATCGCCCAATGTACCATGCACCTTTAGCCCCCATGGAAACATGTAACCGGGAAAAGCACGTAAACATGCAACTGGGAAAAGCTTGGATTTGTAAAATTTAAGCCACATACTTGAAGCGACTGCCCTTGCGCTTTATTACGGGTTATCGCAAATGCCAAGCGAATCGAAAACTACAATCTTTTGAAATCGAAGCGCATGTCTGTAGGTATCATGGGAATGCCTGGAATCAGGACATCGGTTCCTCTATAACTACCAGTGATTATAGTAGCCTCCATAAGATAATTCTGAATTTTATTCACTGCCAGTCGAGTGCCGTTGCCAAGGCGAGGTGGGTATTCCGCAATAGTAAGGGTACATACTGACCTTTAATTGCAAAATATGTGGTGGGAACCCAGCAAACCAAACCTTCAGAATTCGGTCAGAATTCTGTACGACAATCGGCAAAATGTTCCGATTTCTTACCGAGTTCGTAACGAAAAACATATGAGGGTTGACAAAAATTCTGAACTACTTCTCTGAAAAACAAAATCTTCTGACAAATCGAACAGAATTCGTAACGATTTCGGTAAGAGTTCTCGATAGAGTACAGATATTGTTCATGATTGTCTGATATCAGACATTGTCGGCAAATTTGGTTTACTGGGAATCCATGTAGAATAAAGACCGACTTTTTTATGAGCATTGCATCATATCAGCAGCAAACCTTACCTTCCGACCTCTAATAATCAGTGAAACATGGTCGTTTTAAATTTTGAGGCGTGTGGACGATTTCACGCCCCTCTTCCAAATATAATAAATATAATAAAAATAACCAGTACACATCTCTTGATCAACTGTAACATATTGTGAAGATTTCAGTTTGAACAGGCTATTCTTAAGGCCGTTGTAACGGCTTCTTTAAAAAGGAGCAAGGCCCCGCCCACTTTTGCAAAAAAAATATTTCAAAAAAAATTATTTCAGAAGTATTTTTACTAAACGTCACATTTCTGCCTCTAATAGTCTGTAAGATATGGTCGTCTTACATTTTAAGAAGTGTGGACGTGGCCACGCCCCTTTTGCAAACTTGATTCTAAATAGTATATGAATGCCTCTAGGTAACTGAAAATTTCATGACGGTCAGGCTACTGTTATGGATGTTATAACGGGTTTTTTTAAAAAGGGGCGTGGCCCCGCCTTTTTCCCCAACGAGTTATTGTGCATCACGTCAGTTGTATATATACCAAACCTCACCTTTCTATGATTAATAGGTTATGACATTGCCCTTAAAAATTTTGTTGTAGGTCGGCGGTGCCACGCCCACTTGATACTCGATTAAAAATTCAAGACATTAATTTCACTACCGACCACACAGCTACATTCTGTGAAAATTCCAGTTTCAACGTTAATGATACTTTGCTAAATATAAAAACGATTTAAGTATTTTTAATTAAATATAAAACAATAGAAAAGACCCCAAAATTTAAAAAATCCCAATAAAAAATTCTCAAAATTCCAAAAATTGCCGAAACACCGAAAAATCCTGGAAAACCGAAATATCCGTTGATCCCAAAGTATCTCGAAACAAATCGGGAACTCAGTTTTTAAAATCTATAATCTCAAAAATTCCCGGATTACCGAAAAATCCTGGGATTCCAAAAATCCCGTGACCCCGAAGCATCCTAGCATCTCGTCAAGCAGGGATCTCAGTTTTTAAAATCTTGAATCCCAAGAATTTTAAAGGCAGTCCCGATCGTCATCCCTAGTGCCAGCGTACAATTGGTGGTAAATGTATGACTGTATGCGATAGTATTTCGCTCGATTCCAGCCGCCCCTACAACCGTCTAATGAAAAATTCACATAATAAGTAAGTGCTTGTGCTTTTTGGTTTTTTGACCAGCTTTTGCTTTGCTTTTTTATTTGCAATTCTATTAATGTTTAATTAAAATTGTATTTTTTCATTTTATTGTGGTTTGATATGCCATTGATGTCACATACATATGAACGTTGAATGAAATACCGAAAAGCGGCAAAGGCTTACCTATGTTTGTAGATGTGGTTCGGTTGGGGGCCACAACAAAAGACCAACAATTATTGAGGTAAATTTTTTTCGCTGTTAGCGTTTTTAAAGCAAAATAATGTTCCAAATCATTTGTATGGATTTATAATCCTATAAAGAGTAGAAATGCTTTTTTTTTTAAAATAAAATTGGGAACATCCAAAATTGCATATGTTCAGCTATAACATTCGTTGAATAAGAACTACAAGGATTTGAACCTCCACGATGCAGCTAGTGTACAAAGCAAGAAGTCAAGGAGTAGCCATTTTTTAATGTATTTTTCTCATTCTATGGAAATATTTTTTGAACGTCTGAGAATTTTTAAGTGTTTAAAGCCTCTCACTCACTACACGTTATGAAGTGTCATTTTGTTCCCGATGTCCCAAGCGATTTTCATAGCGGTTTATTTGTCTCTGTATCCGACATTGTGTCAGACCTTTACTTAGTTTTAGTTCAGAAAAAAGAATAAGAAAATGATATAAAGGATATCTATCGAGCCAAATTAAGCTTACGTTTTCTTTGACTATACGAAGAAGAATAGATTAGAAGCGGATTTAAAAAAGTATATACTTAAAGATAGAGGAAGGACATAACAATTATTACATCCACCCAGATTTCTTGGTAAATTAAGATATGAGCCCAAAGGCCTCGCGGGGAGTAAGAAATCTAAAAGAAAATGTGGGTCGTTACACCGCTTAAAACTAGAAAACGACTGGGACAAACTGGATACTTTCCTCTGCGGTTTTGTTCCTAATTGCTACGCGAAGGTTTAGGAAAAAATAAAAGTCAAAATTTTGGACTGTGGGCGGAGGAGGTGTGACAAAACTGTTGTTTGAGATAGAAGGTTGACAACTGGATAAAAATTTAAGGGTAACTTGGTGTGTAGATGGTTTGTGTGTAGTTTGCATGAAATCGGCCCAGTGGGCGTGGTACCTCCCATACAAATCACAAATTAAAAATCCATTATTTCTGCCCCTGTTAACGGTATTGGAACAATAATTGGTATGTCGGTTCAGTGCACCTGTCATTCTTCTTCGAAATATCTATCCACCACGACTTTGCCACCAAACCAGACTTTTGGTGAAAATTAATTTTGAAGACAAAACAACGTTTGCCGGGTCAGCTAGTATTCTAACAAAGAAAAGATTCTTCGATAAAAAATGTCAATTTCTGAGTTCCGTGAGGAACTACGAGTACCTATGCCAATTACCGAGGATCCTTTACCGCAACCCGCTTAATGCCGGACACTGATATAGAAGCTGTGAAAAAGTTTCCACCCCGTCTTCGTCGTGACAGCTGCTATAGAAATCATTCTACATAAGGCCCATTCCCTGTGCATGATCGCCCAGCGTGTTGTGACCGGTCAACACCGAAATCACCTCTTTTATCATTTCTCTTGACAGAGATATTAGCTGTTCAGTCCGCCTCTTAACACATGAGGTCCATGTTAAGCATGGATATGTTTCTTCATCTGTATTTCGCATTTTCGAGCATATGTATTTGATCATCCTTTTGCATGCCTTGAAAGGGATGCCAGCCCCAACATTAATCTCTCCCTCAGGCAGCTCCGATCCATGTTTAGCCTGTTCATCAGCCTAGCAGTTTCCAGCTTCCCCCAAGTAACCAGCTAAGCAAATTAAGTAAACCATAGAATGTCTCGCCATCTCGTTCAGAGATGCCCGACATTCTCGAACTATCTTGGATGTGGTGTAAAGCCCTCTGAGAAATTTAATGGCCGTCTGGCTCAGTAAAGGTTCAAATATATCTCTTGACACAAATCCATTCTTCGGCGCGTCTGATAGCATAGGTCTCTGCTTAAAGGATAGTGCAGTAGTCAGCTAGTCGGAGACTCAGGTTTTAATTCCGCTCAGGAGCATGACTGGCAACTCCTACTAATGCTTTTTTGAGGTATCCGTCTAAATTCGTAGGGGCTCTCCATGGACTGCGATACGGGTTGCTACATATATATATATATATATATATATATATATATATATATATATATATATATATATATATATATATATATATATATATATATATATATATATATATATATATATATATATATATATATATATATATATATATATATATATATATATATATATATATATATATATATATATATATATATATATATATATATATATATATATATATATATATATATATATATATATATATATATATATATATATATATATATATAGAATTAACTCGTGAACATTTTCGTGCCATCATGTCCACAACTTTCGACGTGGAATATCACAAGAGTGCATCAATGAACTTAAATCTTTGTATAACTATGAAGCACCATCCTATAACACTGTAAAAAACTGGTTTAATGAATTCAATCGTGGCCGACGCTCGCTCAAAGACGAAGGTCGTCAAAGACGAAGGTCGTCCAAAAACGGCCGTTGTGCCAGAGAACAATGATGCCGTGCGTGAACTGATAATGCAAGATCGCCATGTGACATACCGTGAGATAGAGGCATCCTTGGGCATTTCTTCCACCAGCATACATTGCATTATGGCATGAACTCCTGGCCGTAGAAAAGGTTTGTTTTCGTTGGATTCCGCTGAATTTGACAATCGTTCAAAATAAGGGTCGTGTCGATTGGTGCAAAAAAAAAATTGAAAAAATACGATCGCGGTGTTTCCAAAGACGTTTATAAGATCGTCACAGGTGACGAATCATGGATCTATAGGTATGAGCCCGAAACAAAACAGCAATCGACCGTGTGGGTCTTCGAAGACGAGCCAACTCCAACAACAGTTGTTCGTGGAAGAAGCACTTCGAAGCAAATGGTCGCCTGTTGCTTTGGCAAAACTGGGTGACTGTTCCGCCTGAGCAACGTAGGACGGTAAATTTTGAGTGGTACACCACAATTTGTTTGCCTGAAGTCTTCGGTAAAATTTGAAAAACGAACAAGGCAAGACGAATCATTGGGTATCATGACAATGCGAGCTCTCACACATTGGCTCAAACCATCTCCTTTTTGACAGGCCAAAACGTCGAACTGATGGATCATCCGCCGTACAGCCCTGACTTGGCACCCAATGACTTCTTTTTATTCCGGCACATAAGAAAAAAATGCGTGGTCAACGATTTTCGTCAGCAGAAGATGCTGTTGAAGCGTTCAAAAACCATGTTTCGGAGGTGTCTCAATCGGAGTGGAAAAAGTACTTCGACAATTGGTGTGGCCGCATGCAAAAGTGTATAAATCATGCTGGAGAATACTTTGAAAAACAGTTAAACAATTTTTGATGATAAATATTCGCATTTTCATTATTAGGCCAGTTATATATAAGCAGCCCTCGTAATGGCCGCCTGGCACAGTGAAGATGAAAATATATCTCTTGACACGGAGTCCTTTCTACGGCGCGTCTGATAGAATAAGTCTCTGGTTGAAGAATAGTGCAGCAGTCAGGCAGTCGAAGACTCAGGTTTCAATTCCGTTCAAGACCATGAGTGCCAGCACCTAACTATGCTTTTTTTGAGCCATCCGTTTAAATTCCTACGGGCTCTCCATGGACTGCGATACCTGGCGAACATATACAGGAACCATTCTACGGCACATGTCTCTGCTTGAAGGATAATGAGTAGTCAGAGACTCAGGTTTTTAAACCGTTTAGAATCTTGAATGCCAGCTTCTGACAATGTTTTTTTGAGCCATCCATATAACTCTTATGGAGTCCTCTCCATGGACTCGATATCTGGCGACCACTCAATTCTATCCGGCATCCAGGACGTAGTCAATATTTTCTGGTATGTTAGTAAAATTTTGCAAAATACTAACATATCCATAGCATCTGCTCTTCTATATACCGATGGACCTGAGTCTTAGCGCTGTCGGATTGCAATTTGCTTTGCCTGCAGGTCAGCTAGAAACCAGTGTAGCAACATCATTAAGGCTTTTGCTGGAGTTGATTTTAACGCGCCAATGATGAACAAAGGAGCAGTTTTTAGAATCCTTACGATTTTCTGGGAATAGGTATCCTTTTCGGTGGATTTTCACCATACCGCGCAGCATAAGTATTGGAAATATGACTGATGTTTTTAGCCAGTTCATATTCTTAGGGAATAGACCCCAATTTGCTCCTATAGCTTTCCTGCGAAGGTAAAAAGTAGGTAAAAGTAGGATTAAGGATAGCTTAAATCCTTATGAATAAATCTATTCACCCGAACTGCAAGGATTAAGGATTATCTTTAAATTTTAAGCCAATGAAGCATTTTTTTCACATTCTTTACCTAAACAACTCCCAAACGGATAGGATATTTCATTTCAAACCTGTACAACATTATCAATCAGTTCAAATTTACGAGCTCCACAGATTGACATGCCTTGTCACCGATAAAGATCTATTCGTTACACGCTGCTCTCCGCCGTAGGGTTTGTCACAATGTGCTGGAGTTTTTGAGGGTGCTCCGGTCTATGTGACAAATAAAGTTGAAATCTCGACATTTTTAACTTAGTTTTTTTCCCTGCTTGTTTCCAACAATATGGAAATTTTCTTTACGGTTTGAAAAACTCACACACACACAAACAAGGGTTTATTCTATGCTACTGTGTGTACCTGTGTTCTTTTGTTGTTTTTGCGTAGTTTCAAACTTTCTCTCTGTGGGATAACAAGTCAAAAATAAAGGAGGTAGATATGGAGCCAAAGAGACCCGCACAATGTCGCTTGGCAGTGGTCGTTGTTGTTTGTGTTTTTGTACTTACCAAATCTCGGCCGGTGCTCACATAACTTTCCAAAGGACTGCAAGGACGCAAACGATTAAGGCCCAACGTGTTGCCCGTGCTGCTAATTGCCGTATGATCGCATAGTTTAGGTGTCTCATAATCGTAAATTTCCAGCATTAAACGACGTTTTCCCTTAGTGCTCATCAAAGCCAAAGCATTGCCAACAATGCCGCCCACGCCGCCAGCACCACCGGCACCGCCACCACCACTTCCGCCACCGCCATGAACTGACTCTTTGCCGGTTTTGCTGGAAATATAGTTTAAACTTTCTTTAACGGCGGATATGCCATTGCCGCCACCTTGTTTGGAGCCACTCAAGCCGCCCTGTTGCTGGTAGCCGCTGTATTTGTTCTCCTGATTGAAGATACTCGACTGGGTGGGTCCATAGATGTACGTATCCACGGGATTCCAGGCATTATCAATGTTGACACGTACATTTTTGCCCAACTTGGGATTCTGCGGACTGTAGTAATAGTTGCTGCCATAGCTGGCCTGATCCAGCAGCGTCGGCTTGCCACCATCCGCCGAGGAGGCCACGGGCGGCGGCGGAGGTGGTTGACCTGTTGTTACACTTGTTTGTTTTATCGGCACATATGTGCCATAACTGTCCCACATACGTAAACGCGTTATCCAGGGCGGTAAATCGGTCTGCAAGTAGATGTGGGAAAGGAAAACAAGAACAACAGAGTGATAAAGTCATAATGAAACAAATACAATGAGAACAACAAAAAAGAGCAAGAACGAAATGTTGCTGTGTGTAAAGGATACTCGTACTAAAGAAAAAAAGGACACGTTGTGTAAGGGTACTCGTATGTATTAAAACCCACATCGATACAGACTTACACATACAGAGACTGTCAGCTGTTAACTGGCACATGAGTGTGACATTGTGCTAAAGTATTGAAAAGGATATGACACAAGGATGTCACTTTCTCAGTGCATATAGGAAGAGGTGCATATGTGTGTGTGTGTGCATGTTTATAGCTCAAAACAGTGTTGCATGGACATTTCCTTAAGAAAACGCGGAGATACGGGTATTTCTCACTTTTACTGCTCCAAAAAAAGAAGGCTGGCACTTTTCGTCCTTCACATAATACTTTTTATGCTAGTTTGCCCCCTGTTTTCTCTGTAGTAATTTCCCTCTGTTGTTTGCTCTGCCACTTCACTTACTTTGCCTGCTATTTTTTTGTCGTTCTCCACCATTTTTTTTTGTTCGCTGCTGCTGTTGTAATGTGTTGATGTTAAGTATTTTAATCTCAATTCTTTGTCTAAAACATAATCTTTATGATCTGCGAGCACTGCGAGAAAAAAGACCCTATCAAGCCAGGACCTGCAACTCCCCTCATTTGTGTAGTGTCAGTTTTTTGTTTTGCAAATTACGGGGTAAAAAATGGCGCATTTCTTTAGCTTTTGTTTTTGGAATTTTGTATCATTAAAACCATTGTTCGTTACAGCACATAAATGTAATGGTCGTTAGTTGCATTTCCAAGGAAGGGTGGGTATAAAAATGTGGGTCAAATTTGGACTCCCAAAAAATAATACTTTAGAAAACCATGGTGAAGTTGGATTTTCCTATTGCGTAGAAGGACCCTATATTTATTACATACTTTGAATTAGAATTCCAACATAAGTTGACATAATTATGCCCGTCCGTCTGTTTTTTGTTCTTTTACGTACAAAGCTGATCCCATTGAAATTTTGCACTGAGCATAGGATTGTATAAGCCTGTCCCAATAGTTCGGTGGTGAAAAACTGTTTAAAAGTCGTGTCGGATATTGAAAAAACTCATGGAAGAAATAAAATCATAACAAATTATAAAATCATGTGTGGACAACAAAACATCGCTTAAATAAAGACCCAAGTTGGGACACACAAAATTCCTTAAAATTGCTAAGATTGCTGTACCTTCTGGGTTTGGCCCAGAAGGTACACATATGGTCATTCAAAATTGATTGCATTTCGTAACAATTCGATAAATGCCCTAGGTCCTTGCGACCCATGGTGCACGCAGAGAACAAATTTATTGCCACAACTGAATTTTTTGACAACCTGGTGGTTGCACATACTATCTATGCTTCAATTTTTAGTAGTCGGAACTGACAGTATCTGTAGAAGAGAGAAAGTATTGGTACCCGTAACTAATTAGAATGATTATCGGAACAGCATTTGTGCATGAATTGGTTGTTGTTATAGATTATTGGCTATACGAATCTTTAAACTCGGTTGTCATTACCGCGCACATTTGTTAATTGGACCTACTGATTGTTACATTTAATGTTTGGGGATGGTTACATTTTCTGTATGGCGCTCAAGGCTTTTGATGCGTCAACAACAGAATCTCATTAGCAAAAGTCAACCTCGGACTACTTGTGCTGGGCCCTGTTTTAACAGATGCGGCGCTGAAGTCCGAATTATATGGCGGTATAACCTTAACCACGAGACCATATTCCGAGTTAATTGATCAGACTTAACGAGAGCAAGAGGCAAGTTTGATAAATTACCATTTTCAGTTGTTCATAGCGCAAAATCATAAAAAAAAGATTTGGAAGGCAATCTTTGAATGAAAAATACACTGAATTGGAATTTTTGATGTGAAATCGTTTAAAACAATAATTTCTTTCTTCTAGATTCATACCTTGTCTCTATCAATACAATTACTTTGTACTTTAAATGAATTTCTCATAATTTTCAAAATAAATATTGAACAAAACAAAAAAAACACTATATTTTTGGATAAAAAAATAGAATAAAAATAAGAAAATTAACATTTTTATGATTTTGCGCTATGAAAAACTGAAAATGGTAATTTATCAATATTTTCACGAAAAATGTGCACTTTCACAAGGCCAAAACTGCCTAAAGGAGCGTTCCAACGCTTTTGCGATGTACTAGAGAGTTCTTAACAATTGTCTTGGCTACAATTTTTGTGTTAGTATTGGATCGAAAATCTCAATGGTTTGGCTGTTATAGGCCAAAATATCCAAAAAAACGTAACAAAAAGTCGTGAATTTTCTAAATTTGCGACTTTTTGACCATGAAACCGAAGTTTTTTCTAAGTAATATGTTCAGAGAAATTGTAGCCCGAGAAAATAGCTACAACTTTACTTTTGAAATTTTTCCAAAAAAATAAAGTCTGAGAAAAAACTGGAATTCAAAATCGGGAGGCTCGATTTTCACCGTAGACGTATGGTCTAGTGGACTTTTTTGCTCGGTACAATCCCAAGAATCTGAAACGCAAAGCGCCCATTAAGATTTTTTCCTTCCATACTAATCGCCCCACCCTAGTGGGCATCCTCCTGAACAGGAAACTCAGAAAAGCTTTAGTTAACTGGTCATCTCGGAACGAGTCATTACTGCTCGCCTAAACACCAGCATTTAAAAAATCTCAATAATACAGGGTGGAGCGCGGAAATTTGCTTATTTGGGAATTAAATAAAAAAATGATGAACCTTATAAAAATTTATTTTATTTTTTAACTATATTAAAGAGTAAAGGAATTTTAAAATAACATGGTTTTAAATAGTGTATCTAGCAAATGCCGACCTTCGCTATGCACACACTGCCACATATGTTTTCTAAAGTTTTCATGAACTCTAACAAGCATGTCGCCTGGTATTATGCCAATTTTACCCTCAATATTGTAAATTAGGTCTTCCAAGGTGTTGGGACGGTTAATATACACCTTTGCCTTCAGGTAACCACATTGCCTCAATCCAGTATCATGAAAAAAAATCCTGTATCATAGTCAAGTACCGTTCGGAGTTCACAGTTACGGTAAGACGGTTATCCTGGAAAAATTAAGGGTCAATGATGCCTACTCGTGATATGGCGCAGCACACGCGGTCCGAATGCAGAGGTCTCTGGTGAAGTTCTCTGGGGTTTGTTTCACTCCAGTACTGCAAATTTTGTTTGTTTACACACCCACGTGGGGTCACTTTCTATTTTGCGCGTCACATATTTCTTCTTGAAACCCACGCGCCTGAAAAACACCCTTTATATACTTTATGGGGTTTCCAATCAATATTTGTTGGCGTTACAAATGGAGGAAATTTATTTGGGGTCCTCACAATACAAGTGTTCCCAGATGCAAACTGGAACTTTCATTGGAAACTTTGACATTTTTTAGCATAACTTCACTCGGAATGTTTTGTCATTTGAGGGCGAATTGCTTTGTTTACAGTGGGTTGAAAAATTCATTTCAGTCAAAAAAATGAAATTAGCCCGTGATTATTTTCGTTGGATGATTTTTTACGATTTTCAGCGTGGGTTATCAAGGCAAGATTGTTAAAATCCGCTTGTTTCGACTTTTGGCAATAAAGCACCATCAACAATCACTTTTAATCGCTGGTACTAAGAGTTTAGTTTTGGGCGCCTTTCGCTGCAGGATGAATTTCGTAAAGGACGTTTAACTTCGTCGCTTTGCCAGAAACCATCGATGCTGTGAACTGATTAAGCAAGACCGTCATGTGAAAACCGTAACATTGAGACATCCTTGGGCATTAGTATGACAAGCATCAATAAGATATTGCATTTCAATTTGGCCGTGAAACAAATTTGTTCTCGTTGAATCCCACATAATTTGACGAATGCTCAAAAAAAGGCTCGTATGGGTTGGTGCAAGGAGATGTTGAAAAAGTATAACTGCGGTAGCTCAAAGGCAGTGTATACCATTGTCACAGGTGACAAATCATGGAGCTATGTATATGAACGCGAAACAAAACAGCAATCGACCGTATGGGTCTTTCAAGACAAGCCAAATACAACAAGGTTGTTCGTGGAAAACTACATCGAAGCAAATGATTTGGTTTTTTTTTTTTGGTATAACCGGCCAAGTTGCCACAGTGTCTTTAGTGGAACGTAGGACGGTCAATTCAGAAGTGATATACAAGCATCTGTTTGCCAACAGTGTTCGAAGAAATGAGGAAAGATAATAAGAGAAGTCGGATCATTTTGCATCACGACAATGCGAGCTCTCACGCATCAGCTGAAACTATGAGCTATTTGACCACTCAAGATGTCGAATTGATAGGCCATCCACCGTACAGCCCTGATTTGGCACCCAATGACTTCTTTATATTCCCTAGCATCAAGAAAAAAATGGGTGGTCAACGTTTTTCATCGCCCGAAGCAGCTGTTGAAGGGTCAAAAATCATAAAAACCATTTCTAATGAAAAATTTTTGTGTTTTTATTGTCGGACCCGAAATATAAATAGCAACCCTCGTATACCATTCACTCTTCAGTGGGGGCTATAAAATCATTAACTGTGTTCTGAGTGCAACCCCTTAAGCTGTATGAATAAAAGAATTAATTTCAAGCAAAAAATGTGGCCAATTCGAAGGCTTCAGTTGGGAAGCTTTCGTACTCTCCAGGATGGCGTTTCAGTAGGACATTGGCAGTATAAGAGATATTGTTGTTGTTGGTGGGACACCTTTCGATCGTTTTGGTTCTTGTTCAATACCAACCGATCTATTACTATAAGAAATATATCTGGTAATTTAGATGACTTTATCTCTTCGTTTAAACTGTATTATGCTTTTAACAGAAATGTCTGGATCATCCTGAATTTTGTGACAATCAATAATTTTTACACTTTATAAGGTCTAAAATAGTGAATTCGAGATGTTACAAAACGGTAGGACAGATTTATATGCACACATCCTATGGAGGAGATTATAATGACAGTCCTTCATTGAGTGGATATAAACAAGTGATAGGCTTATTGGCTTATAGCCTTTGCCAGGAAAAAATAATGTTACTTCGAGGATAGTTTTCGTTGCAGCCGTCGAATAATTGCCTTTACAATCAAACGTATTACAATGGCACCAATATGTGAATGTCGAAACATTGCTTTCTAAATCGCTGTAAAGAAAGCTTGGCTCAAAGATCCTGCAGGAGTTTAACAAGCGTAAATTCTGTGAAGATATGACAAACAGGATCGAACGGGGATATCCTTCTTCTACCAACTTATTTTGGGGACCTCTTCAAGTACGACCTATCCGTGTAGCTGTGCTGTGAGTGCATGCCTGAGACTGTGTCTGTGTGCAAATGTTGCAAGTGTGGACTGGAGTGTTTGCAGTGTCACAATTTTCTTTCTCTGGCTTTTCGCTCGTTCTCTCTTTTGTGTTGTGTTAAAACATAATATTGTTGCTGTTGTTGTTGTCATCATCAATGTTGTTGTAGCTGTAATGGCGTACAAGCTTTACTCTTTTTTTATGATGCCCTCTGGCGACAGTTATGTTGTTGTTGGTGTTGCCATTGCTGTTGAGGCTGCTGCTGTTGCTTTATAGTGTGAAGTGTTGACGTAAAAGTGCAGAATGGTGTTGTTGTTAAAACGAACAAACATAGCTGATGCGCACACATACATACGCCTACACTTGTAGCTGCGACATATTTTTTGTCGCTGTCGGTATATTCAGCCAGCGAGGGACAAGAGGGCCCGCTATGTTGCTCAAAACGTCTGTGACATCTTGACATACTCCTTAAAAACGTAAGATCCTACGCTTTTAAACGACCTCTCATGTCAGGGTAATCTTTGCATCGACCCACTGTGCAAAGATCCTTCCGAACGTATTAAAGAGACCCTAGGGTCATCGGACTTCCCTTTTCAGTACTTAGAGGACTTTCGCCATTCCTAGAGATTTAGGTCCCATATTTCCATTAATCTTAAAACGAAGTTCAAATTTGTATGGGTGATAAAATATACTTTCTTTACAGCTGGTTACTAGAACCTAATACCGTGTTGTACCCGACTTGGTTGTAGTTACCGATTGCTCTGGCCCCGACATGTCGGTCTAAGGAAAACCAACATTTCGGTCAGAAAGGCTTTAGACGGCAACTAACAACGTAGCGCAGAGGGAGGACCAATAATTTAGAAGACTAACCAAGTAAAGTACGTTACGAGAATGCTTGGATTTGGAAACTGTAGGAAGTGCTTAAAAATAAGTTATTGAGCAGGCCAGGGTCAGGGAGTATCCAGACAGAAAAATACAGGGTGGCGCAAAACTACCGTTCTGGTTTGAATCTTTAAAACCTTTTTAATTTTTGATAAATTATTATTATTATTTTTTGTTTTATAGAATGCAGATCCCTAATAGCAAAATGGACTTTAGAATTCTAAATATTTAAGCTGAGAAGTAGCAACAACGTCCTTAAGCCATAGGTCGGTCAGTGAAACAACATGAATCGCCAGTGTGAACACTGAATGTGAGGAAACATGTAAACTTGCCATACGCCGCGCTGAAACTGCAACAGGCTGTTTCCTTATGTCCTCGGAGGACTACCGACAGTAGGAAAAGATCTTGCCCGTGCGACGACACAATAACATGTTGTCGACGCAGCACCTGCTAGAGAGTTACAGAAGGGCTCCGCCGATCCTTACGAATAGGCATCGACACCCACACAAGGTGAATTTGTCGGCCAATAAGGTGATGGCAACAGTTTTTTGGATATTGACTGTTTTAAAGATCACGTATAAGAGCTTTTAAGCCACGTGACGTAGAAAAAATAATTCTACATAGTCTTTCGGGCGCGTGTGTTCGCGATTACTCTTAAGGATGAAGCACAAGTGTAGGTTAGAAAACACGGCATTCATTTCTCCGAAGTCTTAGAGAGCTTGTCTAGCAAGTGTGTTATCATGACGTTCGAGCTTCTCTTTGTGCTTTTTATTGATTTTTTGAGGTATTCAAGAGGTATTTTTAAGTCTCGGTGGATGTTTTCATTCCTCATATACCAAGGGGTACCGGTAATGAGCCAGTGAAGTTGATGGACCTTAAGTTTCAGTTGAGTTTCTTTTTGGTTTCGATATAACTTCTCCAGGTGAGTCGGCGATCCAGGTGGATTCCAAGGTATGTAACATGATCACATTGAGAAAATGGGATATTTAGTTTCAATGTCGGACAAGTGCTAAAATTCAGTGTGAAAGTTACCTGTGTGCATTTAGCCTCATTGACTTTTATTCTCCAGTCAGAGAGCCAAGATTCTACTCGTCTGAGATGTACACCTAGATTCATAGATGCAATATCCTACTTTTTATGTGCGGCCATTATAGCGGTATCGTCGGCAAAAGTGGATGTTAGCACGTTTGGGCTGCTAGGGATATCTGCGGTAAACAGAAGGTAAAGGATAGGCCCCAGGACGCTTCCCTGGGACACACCTGCTAGTATTTCGCAGTCATCGGTGCGGTGTTGTCCACGTTTGACTCTGAATCTGCGGTTTTCTAAGTAAGACTCAAGAATTCGATGCATATTTGCCGGTAAGTATTTGCAAATTTTGTTGGTCAAGCCAAAGTGCCAGACTTTGTCAAATGCTTGAGCAACATCCAGGAATACGGCACAGCAATATTCTTCAAACTGATGGTCTGGTATTATGTTATTTGACACGAGGAACGGTGTTATTTTCGATAAAAGAACTTTTTCAAATAGTTTGGATAAGCAGGGAAGCAAACTGATCAGCCTGTCTGAGGAAGGTATTGATTTGTCTTTTCCTGGCTCTAAAATCATTTGAATCAGAGAAATTTTCCACTCTTTAGGAAAGTAACCATGTCTCAAAATAGAGTTAAATAATTTTGCCAGGAACTTCACAGCAATATAGGGAAGTTCCCAGATCATTTTAGGCGTGATAAGATCATATCCAGGTGCTTTACCTGGATTTACGGTTTCTTTAATGACATTCAGAACTTCATTTGCGTTAGTAAACAAAGGAATTACGGCAGACATTTTATCATCATAATGGAATTGACTCGTAAACATTTTTCACAACTTTCGACGGGGATTATCACGACAAGAGTGCATCGATGAACTTTAATCTGTATATGGCGATGAATTACCATCCTATAGCATTGTAAAAAACTGGTTTAATGAATTAAATCGTGGCCGACGCTCGCTCAAAGACGAAGGTCGTTGTGCCAGAGAACATTGATGCAGAGCGTGAACTGATAATGCAAGATCGTCATGTGAGATAGAGACATCCTTGGGCATTTCTTCCACCAGCATACATTCGATATTGCATGAACACCTGGCCGTAAAAATTATTTGTTCTCATTGGATCCCGCATAATTTGACAATCGCTCAAAAAAAGGCTCGTGTCGATTGGTGCAAAGAAATTTTGAAAAAATACGATCGCGGTGCTTCAAAAGACGTTTATTTAGATCGTCACAGGTGACGAATCATGGATCTATGCGTATAAGCCCGAAAATGAGCCCAAAACAGCAATCGACCGTGTGGGTCTTCGAAGACGAGCCAAATCCAAAGAAAGTTGTTCGTGGAAGAAGCACTTCGAAGCAAATGGTCGCCTGTTTTTTCGGCAAAACTATTATAAGATCGTCACAGGTGACGAATCATAGATCTATGCTTAAGAGCCCGAAAATGAGTCCAAAACAGCAATCGACCGTGTGGGTCTTCGAAGACGAGCCAAATCCAAAGAAAGCTGTTCGTGGAAGAAGCGCTTCGAAGCAAATGGTCGCCTGTTTCTTCGTTAAAACTAGCCATGTGGCGACTGTTCCGCTTCAGCAACGTAGGACGGTCAATGCGGTACACCACAATTTGTTTGCCTGAAGCCTACGGAGAAATTCGAAAAACGAACATGACAAGACGACCATGACATTGCGAGCTCGCACACATCGGCTCAAACTAGCGCCTTTCTAACCGGTCGAATTGATGGGTCATCCGCCGTACAGCGCTGACTTGAAACCCAATGAATTCTTTTTATTCCCGCACATCAAGAAAAAAATGCGTGGTCAAAGTTTTTTCACCGCCCGAAGTAGCGTTCAAAAATCATGTTTTGAAGGTGTTTCAATCGGTGTGGAAAAAGTGCTTCGACAATTGGTTTGAGTGCATGCAAAAGTGTATAAATCATGCTGGAGAATACTTTGAGAAACAATAAAACCATTTTTGATGATAAATATTCGCATTTTCATTATTAGACTAGACATATATGTGACAGCGCATAGAGACAGGGACCTAAGGGTAAAAAAAAATCAATTTTCATTTTTTTTCTTTTTTTTGATGTGGACAACATCTGAGCATCGAATGACGCCGATCCCATGCCACAAAAGTGTTTCCTCCCAGAGATATGTGCGTTTTATAAAAGTGAAGTCGACGATTCTAAGCGCAAATAGAAAGGGACCTAATCTTTAAAATGGCTCTCCGGAACAAAACTGGTTTTTAACCTTAGGTCCCTTTCTATTTTGCGCAGCCCTCGTATTTCCTAGTCCAGAGTTCTAAATATTTTTTCCTATAGATTTTCGTCTCCTAAACACGAAAAGGAATTTAAATAAATGTGCCTCTGATTAGTTTTCAAGGTAGAATTTTTGGATTTTTATTGCGAGTTTTTATAAGATGTCTTAGGTTTTTGGACCATAACGCCCAAGCGCTATCGCCGATTTGATTAATAGGTTTTCGAAAAATTTTCATTTATTACATTAAAAAATTAAATTTTTTGTGCCAGAAACACGATTTTAAATGGACAGATTATATATAAAAAGAATAATATGAAAATATATAAAAATATATACGAGTAATGAATTGAGCTTAAAGTTTGGACTTTCTTAAAGCTAATTTCCTTTCATTTGAGATCACTCTTGATCAAATCGGTAAAAGCGTTTGGGAGTTATGGTCCAAAAAGCTGAGACACCTCATAAAAAAAATCTTAACAAAATTTCAAAAATTCTCTCCAAATCTATAGGAAAAAAATATTTAGAACTCAGGACCAAAATGGCTATAAACTAGTGTAATAAGGAGGTAGGTTCTTTCCTTTAACAAAGGGTATTCCCGATTCGTTACGACCGTTTTTAGCGCTTCAATGGGCACTTCTTATTGTACTTTTGTTGCTCGGCGTTGATTCTGTTTCTATTGTCATTTCAGAGTGTTTCATGTGTGTGAGTATGAGTGTTGTCATGTTAGAATGAGTGAGTGGAGAGTGTGTGTGTGCATGTGTTTGTATTTAGAGACTTGTATCTGTTTGAATTGTTAATTTTAAGGCGTTAAAATGTTAAGTAAACTGGGTCTTTATAACATTCATTCACAATTCACAAAAAACCTAGATTTCATTTTACTCCCTCCCTCCATCTCTCTCTGTCTTTCTGGTCTATTCTTCCTCTTTTTGCTTTACCCTTTTAGCCAGGGCCACACAGCAGCTGCTCTCCCTCCATTCTTATAATCCCAGGACAGGCCTGGTACTTTTCTCAACATACGTACGTATTTTCTTAATATCAGTTTGGTGCTGTGTGAGTGTGAGCCAGCGCGGCATGTTCTTCTCTACTTTGTACTTTGTCATGTTGTAATCATAACTATGGATATGTATGTGTGTGAGGAGCAGAAGGACTATGCAAAGGATATGTGTGGGAGTGTATGTGTGATTTTGACACAAAGTCATTAACCATTATGCTTTCAGTAATTGTACATGTGTGTGAGGGTGTGTAAGGGAGTGTGTGTGTGTGTGAGCTAGAGCTTGTTTGAGTAACAACTTTGTCGTGTTTTTGTAATGGTGCGTATATGCATGTGTAGGGATATTATGATCTGTGCTATGTACATGTGTGCGTGTGGCATTACATCTAAGTACCCCTGCTTGTCTCTGGGCTTCTCATTTGTGTTGCTGTAGTGGTGGTGGTGGTGTTGGTACGTGTAAGTAGTCGTAGTAGTGTGAGTAGTGTGCTACTAATTACATTCATGTTAAGTTTTCATTTGTTATAAAAGAGTGATTAGCTTGGGTTTGCCGGGCTTTTGCCATATCTACTCCTTAGTACGTCCTCGTCCTAGTGCTTGCGCCTAGTAAAAGCGAGCGTCTGTATGTCTATTCGACGCCCGCATGTCTGTTTGTGCGTTCATTATTATTTTCGTTTATTTTTTGTACTTTCTTAAATTTTTCCATTCTATATTCGTCCCACCAAGTATGTGGGCAAAGTACCAGTGTATGCGTGTGGATTTGTTTCAACGCTCATTTGTAAATACAAAGAAAGTCCCAGTTGTGTCATGGTGTACTCTGTGTCTGTGTGTGTGTGTACCTCTGTGTGTCATGTTTTCGGATTTTATGGTTATTTAAAAATAAAAGTAGGTATGTCATATGTTAAGGGATTTCATATTAACATCGTTTTGCTTCACATGGTACGTTTGCATATAAGCCCAAACGTACATTTGGATTGTTGCGATCCCAGTCTTTCTCGGTACCGAGAGATAATTACGAATTTCATTTAAATTCAAGCCTAATGATTTGGGCGGAGGGGATGTTTTGGGCACTACCGACTTCATGACTTGGCCGGAAAAAAACGTGCCAACCTCATTTTCTTTCCTTACACTTGCCAAGGAGTAGTTTTATGCGCTATGCTGCTGGGAACACTAGGAAAATTTCATTAAACACTGAAAAGTGCATGTCATCAGCAAATCAAAGTAACAAAGTGGCCTACAAAGTGTTAATCATCATCTGGCCAAAAATTAATGAAAACTTAGCAACGTTCATACAAGCAAATACAAATCCATTTAGCTTTATGAGCTGAGTCTGTGTGTGTTGATTTATCTGGCAGAACCTTGGCTTGCACTTATTTTGTGTACTGGATGACAGTGTGTTTATACTGTACACAGCAAGAAAAGATAAGATGAAATTTTCAAAAGAGAAGAGTACACTGAACAAATTGTGTTCGTGAAAATTACGAAATTATTCATATAATTTATGTACGTTGTCTTATTTTTTCCGCCAAAGAAACGTCTCATGATAAATTTAAAAAAATCTAAAAATAACAAAACGTTTCATGTTAAATATAAAAAAATCTAAAAACAACGAAATCGGATTGATGATAAAAAATCGTTGCTCTTAGAACAAAAGAAGAGCTTTTTTTTAAGAATTTCTTTCATAGTTTCAAGAATGCTTTTAATACATTTTATGAAAAGTTTCAAATTTTACATGAAGTGTTTATAATTTCATGGCAATTTTTCAAATTTTTTAACCACACTAAGTGTCTGTACCCGGTTTTTCCCGGGTATATTTTTTTATAGGTAATAAATTTCTGTTTTAGTTAGGAATGAGACAACTTCTCCCAATACTATTAATTTCAGTTTATATTTACATAAAATATCTCACATACAAAATATTCTTAAGTAAATACGAGGGTTGCTAAATATATTTCTGGCCTAGGCAACACTAAGTGTTGCCTGGCGCCATCTGACATTTCCATTGGAAAGTTTGACATTTTTTAGCATAAACGTACTCAGAACGTTTTGACGTACGACCATCATTTGTGTTGTTTACAGTGGCTTGAAAAAATCAAGTTGGCAAAAAAATGGAATTTACTCGTGATGATTTTCGTGCGATAATTTTTCACACAACTTGAAGTGGATCACGACAAGAGTGCATCGATGAACTTAAATCTTTGTATGGCGATGAAGCACTATCCTATAGCACTGTGAAAAACTGGTTTAATGAATTCAATCGTGGCCGACGGTCGCTCAAAGACGAAGGTCGTGAAGGTCGTCCAAAAACGGTCGTTGTGCCAGAGAACATTAATGCCGTGCGTCAACTAATAATGCAAGATCGTCATGTGACATACCGTGAGATAGAGGCATCCTTGGACATTTCTTCCACCAGCATAATTCGATATTGCATAAACACTTGGCCGCTAAAAAAGGTTTGTTCTCTTTGGATCCCGCATAATTTGACAATCGCTCAAAAAAGAAGCTCGTGTCGATTGGTGCAAAGAAATTGTGAACAAATGCGATCGCGGTGCTTCAAAAGACGTTTATAAGATCGTCACAGGTGACGAATCATGGATCTATGCGTATGAGCCCGAAAATGAGCCCAAAACAGCAATTGGCCGTGTGGGTCTTCGAAGACGAGCCAAATCCAACGAAAGTTGTTCGTGGAAGAAACACTTCGAAGCAAATGGTCGCCTGTTTCTTCGGCAAAACTATTATAAGATCGTCACAGGTGACGAATCATGGATCTACGCGTATAAGCCCGAAAATGAGCCCAAAACAGCAATCGACCGTGTGGGTCTTCGAAGACGAGCCAAATCCATAGAAAGTTGTTCGTGGAAGAAGCACTTTGAAGCAAATAGTCGCCTGTTTCTTCGTTAAAACTGGTCATGTGGCAACTGTTCCGCTTGAGCAACGTAGAACGGTAAATGCGGTACACCACAATTTGTTTGCCTGAAGTCTTCGGAGAAATTCGAAAAACGAACAAGAGAAGACGAATCATTGTGCACTTTGACAATGCGAGCTCTCACACATCGGCTCAAAACGTCGAATTGATGGGTCATCCGCCGTACAGCCCTGACTTAGCACCAAATGACTTTTTTTTTATTCCAGCACATCAAGAAAAAAATCGTGGTCAACGATTTTCGTCGCCAGAAGATGCTGTTGAAGCGCACAAAAACCATGCTTTGAAAGTGTCTAAATCGGAGAGGAAAAAGTGCTTCGAAAATTGGTTTGAGCGCATGCAAAATTGTATAAATCATGCTGGAGAATACTAAAACAATAAATTTATTTTTGATAATAAATATTTGTATTTGCATTAATAGGCCAGAAATATATATAGCAGCCCGTAAAAATACCATTATGTGCTACAACAACCCATAAGTCGAGTTTTTTATAAGCGGTCGGAGGTTTAATTTGGGAAAGTTACCAGTTTGTCTACCAACCAAATTGTTTCGGATGTTAGGTGGACAGGGTGGGTGGGCATGGTGCATTTATATCTCTAGCATTTTCCTGGTTATATGTATTGGATTTCTCTTTTCTTTTTATGGCATTTCCATGGTTTTCCTTACTAAATGGGTGGTCCAACTAAATTGTATAAATAAAACTGAAACTAAAAAAATAAAAGTTTTCAGAGAATTAATTATCTTAATTATTTTTTATTATGATAGAAGGACTATGACAATTATGAGTAAGACAAAATATCGGTCAAATGGAAATGCACAGTTTCGGTGGCATACCCCTATCCGATGGTTCATATCTTCAATGTTTCTGAGACATAATATAATGGAGGTTCAATATCGTTAATGTGCCAAATTATCTCATTCTTAAGCCCTTAAATTGTTTTTGGATAACAGACGTAGACTTTTTCTATTAAATAACCCCAAAGAAAGAAGAGTCGAACGGTGTCAAATCGCATGATCATATTTCCTAAGCCCGGTTTGCTGAAATTTGGAAAGATTTGGGCGAGTATGCTGACCAAAAAAAAAATCACGAAGTATACGAAATGCATTTTGATTTAAACGCCCATTTTCTTAAGAGACTTATTAAATCGTACCGCGCTGCTCAATTGTGTACCTTTCTTGTTTGAATTTGTCAAACACTAAAACAAAGAAATGTTAAATTAAGTTGTCCAAAACCTTGACATTAAAGTGTGACTCACATTTAACATCGTGCATTATGGTTGGACCACCCATATAACCGCAGCAAGTAAATATACATTTTTGAAGTAGCAACTTCAAGTTGAAAATCAGCAAGAACTTACACCACCGAAGAGCAAAAAGGCCGAAACACTCCGTGCTGTCGCTGTACTTTTGAATAAAGATCAACAAATCTATATTCCTGAATTCGAGTTTGAATTTATTGCAAATTCTAAAGTTGCATGCTAGAATTCCATACAGCTCAGCTATAAAAATTATATATATAATAATTAAAATTAGCGAGTTATAGTCTTATCTGTTTTGCCTATATTCGAGTATGAACTCTGTCGCGTGCTGGGAGTTAGTTACAGGAAAAACCTATAGGTCAAATGGAATACCACTTGATCTAAATCTTTCTCGTTCTCCATACAGCTAGGATACAACAGATAGATATCGTGTTAAAATCAGTGCAGATTCTTTCGAAAGAAACCCAGAATCGCTTAAGATCCGAGTGTTTTCAATAAACCAAGAACAATTCAAGTGCTCAAAGAAGAACTACGTTCGGCAAATTAACGACAAAGAACCTCTATCATGTCTCAGTCATGGAAAAAACTAACCTTCGCATATACTCGTAGGTACTCGTATGCCTCCGAAGCCGTGGCGAAATTTTGGCAGATATTTTGTTTCGCACATAATTGTCATAAAAAATGTATTTATACATATAAAAAATATAATGATAATTCTCTTAAAACTTTTTGTTTTATTAACAATTAACATCTTGCGTTTTAGTTGGACCACCCTTTTGAATGTCTGCGTCATCAGCGTTGGCAGAAATGCACACAAGTCATTGCGTATGGAAAAACTTTGTGTTTATCGGGCACATGGATCGTACATATTCCACCACCTAGAGTGAACATACGAGGGTGGTTCGGAAAGTTCTTAGCCTATCAATGAAAGAGAATAGTTAGTTTTTCAAAAATATTTTTATTTTTCAATATAATCTCCTGAAACTTCAATACACTTAGTCCAACGCTTATCTAGCAATTCTATCCCTTGATTAAAATAGTTTTCCTCAAGGTCTTCAAAATAGTGGTTTACAACTGTAATTGCATCTTCATTTGAGATAAGACGCAAGGATTTTTTTTTAGATTTGGGTCAAGCAACTCGTACTTTCATTCGTTGATTTTAGCCATTGTTAAAACACTCTTGTGCGCTGGTGCGTTGTCTTGATGGAAAATTATTTTTTTGTGTTGTAAGCCAGGACGTTTTTCTAGAATTTGTTCATTTAATTGATCTAAAAGGTTGCAATAGTACTCTGAATTTATTGTTTTACCCTTTTGCTGATAGTCAATCAATAAAATACCTTTGAAGTCACAAAAAACCGTTGCCATAACCTTACCAGCCGATTGAATTGTTTTTGCCTTCTTTGGGCCACTTCCTCCAGCTTCAGTCCATTGTTTGGATTGTTCTTTTGTCTCTGGAGTATAGTGGTGGATCCATGTCTCATCAACAGTTATGAAACGACGCTTAAAATATTTCGCTGAAAACGATCCAAACAAGCTTGAGAAATGTTCATTCTTATGCGTTTTTGGTCGACTGTTAACAAGTCCGGCACCCATCTGGCAGAAAGCTTTTTCATCTGTAGTTCTTCATGCAAAATTAAATGGACTCGATCATTTGAGATGCCCATGATATTAGCTATTTCACGCACTTTTATTCGTCGATCATTTAATACCATATCATGCACTTTGGCTACAATTTCTGTTGTTGTTGCTGTTTTTGGACGTCCACTACGTGGTTCATCTTCAATGCTTGTACGACCACGTTTAAATTCAGCAACCCAATTTTTTTGCTGTTGCATATGAAGCAGCACTTTCACCTAACACATTCACCATATCATTATGAATTCCTTGTCCCGATAAACCTTTTTTATGTAAATATTTAATGACACCACGCATTTCTAATTTTTCCATTGTAAAAAAATCGCGGATGCGCCTTTTGTGAACACCTGTTTCTATATGAAGGAGTTGCCAGATCGAAACAAAATTTAACATGTGTTCATAGCAGAGATGGAAGTTTCCAAAACACTTAACTTTTTTCGGTTTATACCGCGCTTTTTGTGCTAGGCTAAGAAGTTTTCGAACCGCCCTCGTATACGGGGTGGGCCAAAAGTAACCATGGGGTTTTTAAAAATTTAATAACTTTTTCGTTTATATATTTTTGTCAGATTATATAAAGGACACAGGATAATACATAATGGAGTGATTCACAACTGAAAAAAGAACCAGGATAATAGAATTTTATTATTTAAATCAGCGATCAATTATTTTAACGCAAACGCATGAGTGATCAAGCTCATTTTCATTTGAATGACTTTGTTAATAAGCAGAACTGTATGTTCTGGGTTTCAGCAGCCAGACTATGAGATTTAGGAATAGGTGGTGGGCCCATCTTCCTGTTTTTATTGTTTAAAGCAATAATTTCTTTAATTCTAATTCATTCTAATACAGATTAGAGTCATATGTCATGTCATCACTACAGAACAATAGCAGCTGTCCCGCAGTATTTACAGTAAAATTCACATTTATTGACAACCCGAAAATACGACCAGACACAAGAGCTCACAATCCGAAAGTCAAACCAGCAGACATCTCGCAGTTTAAGCAAACCTAACTCAACACAACTTATGGCCGACAGTAAGGAGTTCGGTCAAATAGCACACTATCCTCTTAAAGCAAAAAAAAGGATACACACATCGTGGCAAATCCTGTCTTAGCAAACGGCCTTTTTTTCTATCGCCGACCGGTTATGCCTTTAGTTGGCATAACGTTTTATGTCTGTTATCCGAACTCTATCATTTTAGCTTTTCCATCTTTTTTATGTGCTCATATCACGATAAAGAGCACAGGAAAATTGGAATTTAATTTTATTGGCTTAAGTAGGGGGTGGGGGGGTTATTTCTGTAGACGAGAAAATCACACACATACATAAACTCGAGCCCAAAACCAAAGCACTTTTATTAAATTCTACTTTTTTCTATTTTCAAACGAGCGGCTAGTATTGAAATTGCAAAAGGGATAATCGGATCAATTTCATATTTCATTCGTAGTGGGACACTCTTATGGGACCAATGGGACCGGAGCTGTGCTCTGCATCATTAGTAGGTGTACCTACCTACACTTGAAGATACGTTCGAATTGCTTACTGAGATCTGTGCCGAGTGGACAAATAAATGGCTTTTGGAGTACATTAATAGGATGAGGCATTTGATGATGATTAGAAGCATAACGAACAGAATGTTTGCTGATGGATGGCAAATAATATTTCGGGACGTGGACAATAATTGTCCATCACATTTCATGTTTGATGATGAACTTGAAAGCAAATTGAATAATAATTTCTAGTAACTGAAAAGTTATTGAACTTTTGTGCTTGGTGGAGTTACAGCAGAAGGACTTCGGTGTATGCTGAAGTGTCCGTAGAGTAAAGCGAAGTAGGTGATTAGTCCTAGAATTACCCGAGCAACTAAAGGGTGGTCCAAACTTAACGCGATGTTAATTGTGAGGTCAACCATAAAGCACGATGTTAATTGTGAGTCACACCTTAACGTTAAGTTTTTGGCCCAACCTAACTTGACATTTCTTAATTTCAGTGTTTGACATATTCAACCATGGAGAGGCACACCAAGAAGCAGCGCCGTAATTAACTTGCTAAAGCCTTTTACGAAAATTAACGTTCAAATCAAAATGCATTTTGTGCAATACGTAATTGTTTTGGTTAGCATAATCGACCAAATGTTTCCACAATCGGGAGAGTTGTGCGCAAGTTTCACCGGATCCATAGGAAATGTGAAAATACCTGTGCATGCTCGCCCAGTTCTTTCAGCGGAAAAAATTGATGTTGTTCCAGATAGTGTGGAAGAAGAGCCGTCAACCTCGACTCGTGAATGGTGTTCACTATCGCTAGATGATAACGGACTTTTTGTGGACAGAAATTAAGGATATGGACCTGGACGATATGTGGTTCCAACAGGATGGTGTCTCTGCCTCACAGCCAACGAAACAATGGCTCTATTGCGCGAGAAGTTTAATGGCTGTGTTATCTCACCTCGAGGCGATGTTTATTTTCCGCTACGATCTCGTGATTTGACACCGTTGAAATTCTTTCTTTGGATATGTTTAAAAGAAAAAGTGTACATCAATAAACCAAGAAAAATTGAAGAGCCAAAAAACATAGAACTTCCATCATGTCTCAGAGTTATGGAAAAAAAATGGATTATAGCATATAGGTCTACCTCCGAAGCCGTGGCGAGATTTTGGCCGATATTTTGCTCTACACATAATTGCCATAAATTCTTGTATCATTAAAAAAATATAAAGATGGATCTCTGAAAACCTTTTATTTTATATGCAATAAACATTGTGCGTTTTATTTGGACAACCCTTTAGAAGGTTTGCGGCATCAGTGGTGGCAGAGCTTTAGCGCATGGAAAAACTTTGTGTATATCGGCCACATGGATCGTAGATGTCCCACCACCTAGAGTAAACATATATATTTTTCCACAACCATCCATTAAGGGAATAAAATATATATAAAACTTATTGAACGTCGTAAATTTACTAAGACGATCTAGCCATACGCAGAAAGAAGTATGGTTGTGGTGACAATATTCGAAGAGGATAATACTATTGTTGGGTATATGGTTGTGGTACAACAATATTATGATCCTAACAACAATAGTATGATTCAAATACAACCATACTATGATCCTCACAGCAATATTATGATTCACACATAACCATACTATAATCCCCACAACCATAGTATGATTCACACTCAACCATACTATAATCTCCACAACCATAGTATGATCCTCACAACCATAGTATATTTCACATACAACCATAGTATGATGCTCACAGCCGTAGTATGATCCTCACAGCAATAGTATGTTTCACACGGAGCCATGTTATGATCCCTACAACAGTAGTATGATCACACATAATAATACTATGATCTCCAATATAACTTATTAGGATTTGTTTGCTGTCGACAATAGATTTGAATTATAAAATTTTTTCAAAAATACATTAAATTCTAAATAATAGGAGAGATTTATTTCAAAGTAGAAAAAATAAGTTTAAATAAACGTAAGCGTTTTTGTTAAAAATACGAGGGCGACCGCAAAACTAACTGGCCTGGCACATTTTCTGTTTTACTAGCAACTTTTTTTTTGTTTTTTAAAAGCAATCTTTTATAATCCATCTGTCAAAATTTCCGAAATATTTAATGATTATTTTCTTTGTTACAGGTCATTGAAGTAAACAAGTTTTATAATTATTGAAAAATGGAAAATAAAGAGTTTCGTGCAGTAATAAAACACTTTTATATGAAAGGTTATACGCCACAATTAATCAAAGATGAATTGGATTCTGTTCATGGTGATAATGCACCATCATACTCCACCGTGAAATCCTGGGTTCAACAATTTAAAATGGGTCGTTCAAGTACGGAAGATGAACAACGCTCTGGAAGACCGAAAACTGCTACTACTATTGAAAACATTAGAAAAAATATTTAATAAAGTAGCTAAAGATAGACGAATAAAGTTCAGAGAACTTGCTGATATTGTTAAAATACACGAAAAACAAGTTGGAGTATTTTACATGATGAACTCCACATGAAAAGCTATCCGCAAGATATGTGCCGCGTTTGTTGACTTTGCCCCAAAAAATCGTCCGTTGGACCAATTCCGAGGAGCTTTTAGCGATTTATCAGCGTAATCCAATAGAGTTCTTGCGCCGATTCATAACTGTTGATGAAACATGGATCCATCACTACATCCCAGAATGCAAAGAACAGTCAAAACAATGGATAGAAGCTGGTAAAAGTGGTCCTGTTAAGTCAGCAGGAAAAGTAATGGCCACAGTATTTTGGGATGCAAGGGGTATAATATTTATTGATTATCTTGGGAAAGGAAAAACTATAAATAGTAAATATTATTGTGCATTATTGGATCGGTTGAGTGGATAAATCAAGATAAAACGACCGCATTTAGAAAAAAAAGTTCTTTTTCATCAAGATAATGCTCCTTCACACACTGCACTTTTAACTCAACAAAAACTGGCCGAATTACGATTTGAAATTGCTCCGCATCCACCATATAGTCCAGATTTAGCTCCTTCTGATTATTTCTTGTTTCCAAATTTAAAAAAATTCTCGGTGGCAAAAAATTTTCGTCCAATAGCGAGGTTATTGCGGAAACTGAGGCATATTTTGAAGGCCTTGAAAAATTTAATTTTTCGGATGGAATTAAAAAACTTGAAAAACGTTTGATGAAGTGTATTGAGTTGGAAGGAGATTATGTTGAAAAATAAATAATAATTCCAAAAAAAACGGTTCTTTTTATGTTAGGCCAGTTACTTTTGCGGTCGCCCTCGTATTTCAGTTAAAAAAAGGCAAAGCAGCTTGTTCAAAAAATTTTAGTTTCATTAAAAAAGGACTATTATTGCATTAAATCGGTACCAATACATTTGTTCTAAAAAGCATATTTAAATGAAGAAAAATTACAATCATACAGTATGATTGCCGTAATCATATTATTGTTAACATAAAACGCAAAACACAATACTTTGGTCGCCCCCACCATATTTATATTCTTGCTATAACCATATTGTCATTTTTAATTTTGGCAATAATGACCATGTAGTAACCATGTTTTTTTCTCTGCGTGCATGTCCCATCCTTTCATCCTGGTTCGAATGTGAACCAAAGATAAATAAGTAAAAATGTCGTTCAACAAATTTTTAGTGATTTAATGTTTATTGATTGTGTGCAAAATCGAGTGGAATACTCGAGAGTTATGGTAAATTTGGCAGTTAAAAACCCATGCGAAACGGAATTGTTGGAAATTATATTGCTCTACGCACAGTTCGAATACTATACGCAAAGGGTAATTCTCAGTTATTCAACTGAGACTCCCATGTAAGTCATTTGATTTGAAGTCGAAGTAATCGTTGCCAAAGACAGCTGAAGAAGAGCCTCGGCGGGTTTAGGAACAGCTGTACAGTTTGCCTGGCTATCGTAGCCAATACATTTCACCAATTTTTTAGTTGTTTCGGAAAAAGAAACAATAAAAAGGTTTCGAACCGGAATAAAGACTGCTCAAGTCATAATAATGATAAAAGACCGAATAAATGTAAACAAAACAAAAACATATTTACAACAATTTTTATGATTTTTTCCTACCAATTAATATGGCCCATTTTCAAGTGAATCGCATAGGAGCTACCGGAGTTGTAAGCAAATTAATGAAAAAAGTCAGAAAAATATTTCTTGCGATATCTTGAAAACTATACGTGATGTGGCAAAACTGACACTCAATTCGGATTTATGAGATCATTAAAGTGGTTTCGTCCAAAGGAGAATTTCGTTGCAGAACAAAGTGATTTAAGACACTGACTGGCTTTAAACGGCTAATTCATTTAATATAAAACCTAGATGGAAAATTCCGTGGAGAGACTTTCCTAGCAGCTCTAACCCTGGGTTGTTATCGCCCACAGTCAATCTACCAAGTATTCTCCCTAATACCCTTTTCATAACCTTAGCTAAAAACATTAGCTGACCTAAGGCTGTAGTCCTTAAATGCGAGTGGCCTCTACACGCAGAAAAAAAGTATGGTTGGGATAAAAATATTCGAAGAGCATCATACAATCTCACAACAGTAGTTAGATTTAAATACAACCATACTATGATTCTCACAACCATACTATGATCCTCTCAACAATAGTATGATTCACACATAACCATACTATGATCCCCATAACCATAGTATGATTCACACTCAACCATACTATGATCGTGACAACCATAGTATGATACTCGCAACCATAGTATGTTCCACATACAACCACAGTATGATTCTCATAGCCATAGTATGATTCACACGCAATCATGTTATGATCCCTACAACCATAGTATAATCACACAACTATACTATGATCCCCAAAATTGTTAAATTGCTAACAATAGATTTGAAATATAAAAATTATTTAAAAAATACATTTAATTCAAAATAATAGAAGTGATTTATTTCACAGTAGGAAAAACGAATAAAAAACCCGTAAGCGTTTTTATTCAAATGTTTTAGTTGAACGAAGCCAATGAAGTTTGTTCGAAAAATTTTAGGTTCCGTAACAATAACATTGTTCTAAAAAGCATATTCAAATGAAGAAAATTTTCAATAATACAGTATGATTGCCACAATCATATTATTGTTAACAAAAAAAACAATACTTTTGTCGCATCAACCATATTTATATTGTTGCTACAACCATATTTTCGTTTTTAAATTTGGCAACAATACTAATGTTACATTTCAACAATATTAATGTTGCCGCAATCATACTTTTGTCAAAATTCAATTCTATAAACAATACTAGGGTTGCGACGAACATACTTTAATTGCGGAGAACATATTATTGTTGCCGTGGCCATATAGTAATCATATTTTTTCTCTGCGTATAGAAATAACATCCAGTTAGAATTACCAGTAGTTTCACTATTTCAACCGGGAACACTTTTTGTACTTTACCTATTCTTGAAACCTTTGGCTGTAGATCAACCTGGGCATCTTTTTGCCCCTTTAGGTTCTCCATTTTTTTATATATGGCCTGATCTGACCTACAATCGTTCATCATAGAATAAAGGATATTCTGACCTGCCCCAACTGCTTCGTATACGACATCAGCTTGTGACAATTTAAAGTTGCCATAAATTATTCACCAAAGACCCCACACCATCCTCGTAGGTCATACATACGATAATGAACATAAAAGAAAAAAGAAAAGAATGATTGAAGGAGAAAAAACAAGACACCAGAAAGGAGGTCAAGAAAAATCTGATGAAATATTAAACGTTGCATGCAAGATGAAAGCGACAAAGAAGCAAGCCAGCAACACTAGTTGCAAGAGCAGCAAAAAAGGAAACAAAAACAAATCTCAACGAGGAGTGCAATGAAACGAAGAAAGCAGAAAAAGTGAAAATTATTTCAACATCATATATGATGCAACAACAACAACAACAGTAGCAGCACAACACCACGACATCAGGCTGCAACAATCAACACAGCGTAGCAGCGTGGCTGACGACACATCAGAAAGACGGCCGGACTATCAGCCGTACGGACGTACATATGCAGACAGAGCCGAGTGGCATAGGCATGTGAAAACTGCGTTGCGTATGCAGGGAAAATGCCGTAAAGGAAATTCACGCTGCATAATGAAAATGAAGACGACTTTCACACACACAGCGATAGCAGCAACATTGCCAACAACGTGGCAAGTGCCATGGCATTAAATAAGGACAATGATATGCAACAACAGCCAGCGCCATCAACACGGCGCATAAGTTGCAGAAAAACTGATACAAACGCGTCACGACAGTCTGGGGAGCGTGGGGCGAGGCGGGCGAAAAATGTCATTAATGAAAAGGTTGCCAGTTGCCGATGAAAAAATCAACAACAACAGCAACGGTGCATAAATCAAACAATAGCCGTGGCCATTCCGCCAAAGACCGCAACAAGACGAGAGAGAAATTGCTGTTCCAGGATCTACCTATTTAATGAATGTGCGAGGAGGAGCAGGCCGAAGAACGAAACTCCAGCCCGTTGGAGTGACCGACCGACCAACCAAAGGGGTCAACATTATACACGTCATCTTAAGTGAACTGAACGAATGAACGACTTGCCACTGCTGACTGACACAATGAGGGGACGGTTCCGCTTCCGAGGGAGTTGCTGGTTGGCTTTGCTCTTGTTTCACCATCGTAGAGCAAATAAAAGGCATTTGCATGCGCCCCCTCAGGGATGTTTAAGTGTTATTCCAGTGATGCATTTCGCCGAGCTGGGAGCGGGTGAATGCTGAATGGGGAGTTTAAGGAAAAACACTTCATTATTTTTGTTTGAAATTCTGTGCAACACTCCTCTTGATATTTAATTATTTCAATGCGGAAACAATGTTAAGCGAATTTAAATGGCTTTTTAAGTCATTTAAAGTTATTCGTAGTAAAGGCCAGGGAAATTTGTTTCCACTTAAAACTAAAAGCTCTTCATTTGCATATCCTGCACCAGACCCGGTGGTACTGACACTTTGTCTAATATGACTTAGTACGGATGTTTGCAACAACTTAAAGGAATGGAAATAGACCCCATGTGAAGATGGACTCCTTGGAGCAATGTTTTTTCATCCAGACAATTCCGATTGATTTGGAAAAGAACATTACGAGCGAGCTTTAAAAAAATCTAGTGAAATTGTCTGGCCATAGCCCCTTGGCCGAGAGTAGCTTTTATAGGGTGATTAATCTAGAGGTATTTCTTTCAATGGGGTTTTTTTCACAGATTACGCGTGTGCTTAACTTTATTTTTTTTTCAGTATTGTTTGCCATTTCATCATGGAAAGACTTGCGCCGCGAAAACCACGGGTTTCGAGCATTTCGCCATGCCAGTTGAAATGCTCGAACGACTCATTCAAAATTAGACCCTCAGAATGGATACCCTGAGGCGTAGTTGCGGTCAACATTTGAAGGAAATTATATTCAAAAAATTAATGGCATCATATGTCCTTTCGAATGAACAATAAAGATTCCACACTTGGTTTGTAGTTTTGTATTTTCTTTTTATTTTGAAAAAAAAACCTTTAAATTGATCATCCGGTAAACAAATTCTATTTAAATTGGTCCACATTGGTCCAAGTTTTGTAAGCCTTAATAGTCTTACTTACTTAAGTCCCACAAGCCATACTAGCACTTTGGCTAGTATGAGTTAGTGCGGATGTTTGCAAGACCTTAAGGGAATGGAAATAGAACTCAAGATAGAATAGACTCCCTTGAGCAGCTTACAGAACGTTACAAGCGACCTTAAGTAAATTCTGGTAAAATTGTATCTTATTTGGTTATAGTCCCTTGGCTAAGAGTAGCCCCTACACAAATCTTTTTTTAACTAGTCCACATCGTTCAAGTTTTGTTAGTATGCATAGTCTAACTTACTTAAGTTCCACAACTTCCCATTAAGCAACAAGAGGGAACTTCTCCGAACTCATTAAGCTGTGGACAATTCCTTTTTTATACTCACTGACCCGGACCTGCTGTTTAAACCGGCTCCGAACGACAAATGCATTTTTGTAGAGAAGTTTTTGCATGGCTTTGAGAAAAATCTCTTACTCGTTAAGTTGCCGTCATTTACGAGGTAAAAACCCACCACTGAAAAATTGTTATATGTTCTTACCAGGTAAAGATGTCCTTTAAAAATCGATCCTTCAAGTGTATCGCAAAAATATCCTGTAAAAGTTTACGATAAATTCTGGTACATGGTTCTCCTTATTCAGGACATTAACATACATTTTATGAAGGATATTTTTGCGATACACTTAAAGGATCGATTTTTAAGGACACTTTTCCCGGGTTAGAACATCTAACAAATTTTCAGCGGCGGGTTTTCACCTCGTTAATGCCGCCAACTTTACGAGTAAGAGATTTTTCTCTAAGCCATGCTATAACTTCCAGGATATTCCAGGACATGTTTTATGTCCTTTATAATAAAGAGGAGCGGCTCAGGAATGCAGCAATTTGCGAACTGGTACATGCATAAACATTGGTGACGACTAGTAAAGGCGGGAAATATCGGGGTAATAACAATTCTAATTAAAAAAGAATGGTTAGGTTTAATTAAAAATTTTCCATGTGAGGATAAAACCCTAATTTTTTCTCCATTAATAATATCGCTAGACAAAATCAAATTTTGCCATGAGTTACTCCCTGTTTAGGCTTTTATCACAATTTTTCAAAGGATATTTTTGCGATACACTTGAAGGATACATTTTTGAAGGCCACTCAAAATAAAAAAATAAAAATAGGCAAATAATAGCCTTAATTATCCCCTTTAATTTGAGTTCGTGGGATATCTTTCGAATTGTATATATAATTTTAGATATTGAGGTCCTGTAAAAAGGACATTGGATTACGATACGAAAAGCAGTTGTAAACGCAGTTTACTTTAAATTATGCATTCTTTCGAACGTTTCCAGTTTGGTGGTTTATGTGCCAAATTTACTGTTGACCGGTGTAATTATACAGGGTGGAGCGCGATAAGTTGCCTTTTTACACTGTGGCGGCACTGTTGGTCGCAGAGAGCGAAGAGTGTGCGTGGCTTATAGTGGCTGACGGGAAATTTTCGTATTCGTCTGCCTTTCAGTTGCCATCATGCATCGGACACGTGAGGAGAGGTCATATTGTGTTGAAGCGTATTTTTCATATGCTCACTCGATCATTGCAGTGCAGCGTGCTTTTCGTTTACGATTCGCCGTTCCCCCACGCGGACATCTTCCTGGACGGCAATCAATTGTAAATTGGGTAACATCATTGAGAACAGCAGGGAATGTGTCATGTGTACGAAGGGGACCAGAGAGAAGGATTACCACACCACAAAACATCGAGAGAGTTAAAGCAGCAGTACTGCAATCTTCGAAACGCTCTACTCGAAAGCAATCATTTCCTCTTGGCATTGAAAGACTTTCTTTCAGCAGGCTCTTGAGGCAATGCAATTAGAGGATACATGGTTCCAACAGGATGGTGCTACTGCACACACAACAGGATGGTGCCACTGCACACACATTTGGGATTACCATGAATTGTTTAAGGCAAATGTTTCCTGGACGGCTTATCTCTTTGCGGGGTGATGCAAGGTGGCCGGCACGCTCAACAGACTTAGCCCCTTGCGTTTTATTCCTTTGAGGCTATCTCAAAGTCAAAGTTGTATATAAACAAACATACATATAAACACCTTGGAAGACCTAATTAACCATATTGAGGCTGAAATTGGCAGATTACCAGTAGACATGCTTGTTATAGTTCATGAAAACCTCAGAAAACGTATGCAGCAGTGTGTGGATAGCGTAGGTCGACATTTGCCAGATACACTATTTAGAACCATGTAATTTTAAAATTCCCTTACTGTTCAATATAGTTAAAATATAAAATAAATTTTTGTAAGGTTCATAATTTTTTTACTTCACTCCCAAATAAGCAAATTACCGCGCTCTTAAGTAACATTAAAATGATAAAAATGACCTCGCTCTACCTTTAAATCCTTTGGATAGCAAAGTGGTGCAGGGTATTTAACTTCTTAAAACTTGTTGTTTTTGGTTGAAAATTCTATCTATTTTATTGTGCTACTAGGTTTTTGAAAAAAAAAATACCCGGCTCACCTCCCATTTGTATCACGGTAAGCTTGTTTCTTTCTTGTTCTTGATGTCATTGATCAAAAGGACAAACCGTCCAGAGTTGATAACCAACGTGACCAGCAATATATGGCCAGAAATATATGTATGACGAATATGACAAATTTGATTAAGATCGGACATCATACTCGGCACTTAAATCGTGATGTCCATTGCATGGTCGCTCTTTCAAATTAGACACACTTAGTCCACTGAGGACCTCTTTGACAAAATTAGTTGCTGCGTTGCTACTACGCAGTACAACCGATACAGATTCACTAAGCACCTTTGTGAAACCACGAGTTTCTAAAGGGTGGTTAAATTTTAAGGGCCGATGTTGAATGTGAACCACACCTTAACGTCAAATTTTTTTCTGCATTTCATTTGATATTTCTCAATTTCAGACTAACTCAATTTGAACAATGGAAAGAAAGACAACCGAGAATTGCATTAAAGTTATTCAGGCTTATTACGAAAATGAAAATCAATTTTTGAAAAAACCTTCTTCAGTGATCAGGTACATTTTCACCTCAGTGGATACGCCAATAAGCAGAATTGCCGTATTTGGGCGAATGATAATCCAAGAGTGATTGTGGAAAAGCAATGCACCAACAAAGAGTGTGACTGTTTGGTGCGGTTTATGGGCTGGCCGGTCAGGCAGTTACTGTGAATGGTTTTGAGTTTTTAATATCAGAGAGGTCCCAGAAGGAGTACGAGCCTAAAAATGTAAACCTTCCAGTTACAGAAGCGTCCTCAAAAAAGTGAGGCATTCTACGCTTTCATCCTCCTGTTCTGCTCGACAGCTTCCACAGAAGTTATATACTTGTACCCTGAGTTTGACAGAATGACTGTCAAGAAGTCGCGCGATAGCTACTACGACCATGGAGATATCGACCCTTAAGAGACAATGTTATGGATTTCTCCCGATTTTGATTGTATCTAGGCCGTATTTGTCTTCATGTCCATGTTCACCTTTCGGTTGCTTGTCTACGAGTTCCTTAACTGCGACTGCTTGTAAAGAGGGGAGTACTCATATGTTCCAGGTCGAATGGAACGCGTAGAGTGGTCCCTTGCCTGGCAAGCTCATTCACACCTATAATACACTGGAATGTTCGTGAACCAACATAGCCGCTTGGCGATCTGGGACATGCATAAACATTGTGGACGACTAATAAGAGGGGAAATATCAGTGTAATATCCATTCTCCTTAGAAGAGAATGATTAGCTCTCATTGTTAATTAAAATTTTTTCTTCTTAAGAGATTAATTTAAGAACTGCCTGTTCACCACAGTGTAAGGTATATTAACACCACACGCGTTTAGGATGTTTTATCAGCCTTAGATTGGGGTTGGTTTAATTGTCAGCCGGCAGAAACATGGCTCACTTGGGTCCATAATTAGGTCTTGTTGTGATACTGTAAACTCGTCCTAAGCTAACTGGGCAAAGCCTCTTTTAACATTCTGCACGGCCTGTTGCCATAACAAAGGCTGATGACCTTGGCAAGACGATCTTGCCAAGGTCATCAGCTAGCTGAATGGACGATAGCGGTCAAACGAATTGAGCTAAATTTTGCATGAGGACGGCTGAAGGTCATAAACTAGTTGGTACTTAAACTGGGGGAAATAGGTCAAATCGGAAGCAAGATTCCGTTTAAGATACTGAAGGTACCCCGGAAAAAGTACACTTTTTGGTATTTGCACAAACAAACACAAACACTAATAAACACAAACAAATCATATTTTTTTTGCGAACGAACAATAGTTCAAATGGGTACTGTTAGTTGGGACGCATTTAATACCACAAAAATGCCATAATTGTTCTGATTATGAGCCCCAAGAAAAACGACCCGTTTGGTCTACTCGAGAGATCTATAATCAATATTAAAGCCAATTTAACTTTGAATCAATAAATAGTTTTATTTTGAAGTTTTCGCTGAAATAAGGGTCGAACTCATGGACCGGAGCGTTCGAAAAACGTCCCTTATACGTAGCCAAACGAAAAGAACCGCAGACAAATATGGGTTCTCAAATTGAAGCATGTGTACCCATAAAATTGTTGTAACGAAAATTGGGAGAAATTGGCCGACACGTTTCCCTCTAAGGAACTAAAGGTCACCCGAAAAAAGCACACTTTTCTTATTATTTGCTCAACAAATCATAATTTTTTGCGGACGAACAATAGCTCATATGGGTACTGTTAATTGGGATGCATTTACTACCACAAAAGTGCCATAGTTGTTCGGATTATGTGGTCCAAAAACGGACCGTTTGGCAGAATCGAGCGTTCAATAGTCTCTATAGATACTTCAGATTAAGCAAGTTTCGCTTTGAATCAAGTTATGGTTTTAGTTTGATGTTTAAGCTAAAATTGGGGTCGGACTTATGTACCGAAGGGGCTCAACAAAACTTATGGACAAAAGAAGGGACCGCTGGTAACCATGGAAGCTCAAATTAAAGCTTGAATACCCATTTACTTATTTTGGCTAAAACTGGGAGAAATATGTCGATGTAGACAAAAGTTTTCCTTTCCAAGTTGCGTTTGAGCATTTGAGTACCCATATTTAGCAGCGGTCGTTTCTTTTGGCCATAAGGGTTATGGCCAAAAGAAACGACCGCTGCTACGAGTAAATATGGGTACCCAAATTAAAGAAAATTTCGCTACGAATCCAGATATGTGACGCGCAAAAAAGAAAGGGACCTAAGAGTAAAAACCAGCTTTGTTCAGGAGAGCCATTTTAAAGATTTAAATACGTGTATCTTTGGTGTACCATCACTTTCATAGAACCCGCATATCTTTGGGAGGGAACAATTTTGGGGCATGGGATCGGTCTCATTCGATGCTCAGGTGTTGTCCACATCAAAAAAAAATGTGAAAATTGATTTGTTTACCCTTAGGTCCCTTTCTCTATGCGCTGTCACATATGGATATTTTTTTCGAAGATTATTTTTTGAAATTAAGACCAATGGACCCAAACGACGGACCATTTATATGATTCAAATTGGCAAAACTCAAAAAATTTGTACTTGCTTTAATCCTGATATTTAAGTCTACACACTTAGACCTATTTAATCTGTTACTAAAGACTTTAACTTCGACTTTGTCATCGTCATACAAATTTCCTTTGCTACTCCTTTCAAAGGAGTCCTTTGCCTGGGCTTTAATTGGAAAATATTGTATATACTTTCGCCTTAATTAATTCCGCAAGCATCATACATATTTCAACACGCTGCCCACAAAAAGTTGACAGCTATGCTCTCTCTCTTCCTAGAGTCAATATTCAATCGAATGGTTAAACAGTTGCTACATTAACAGCTCCATACAACTTCATACAAAATGAAATGCCCCAAGATGAACATCATTATTGAATATGTGAGTGTGTAGAACTGGCCCACAGACAGACTGACATTCCCCGGGAAAAAAAGGAAGGCATGCATACATACATTAGCCCAGACTAACTCATGCAAAACACGGACAATGTATGGAAATCGAGAAAAAGCGTAATTATTCATAAATAGTGTTTAGGTGGGCTAAGTCGAAACTAAGGGGCGCCACACTAAACGATGGTTCAAGATCCTAAATAAACTTGGTCATGGTAAATGACAAGATCATGGAATTTTTCAAGGATAACAAAAAGGTTTACTTTTAAGCAAGCGCCTATTAGTGATTTCTCTACCGTTGTTTATTAAACTTTCATAGGTTCTCTACGCATCGACTCGTACAGAATATCCTATATATAACTAGAAATATTACCAACCGCCTGATGAACTTAACATACCGTCGTTTCAATGTACCACCATCGATGAAGGGTAGCGCAAACAAAAAAATATCCCCCATCTCGTACATGCGAGTACTTGGCATAAAATGCCATTACAAGTCATTCTCATAGAGGAAAACATGTACAACAACTACAGCAACATTACCTTGTCGTTCGTGGCAGCAACTGTTGGCAACAACAAACGGCTGCAGCAACAGTAACAGCAGCTCCCCCCAGTAACAACGCTCTCCGGCGCTTTCTGTTTGTTGCACACACACACACACACACACACACACACAGACAACGCAGTAAAGTTGCCGGAAAATCTATGAAGTTTAAAAATGAATGGTGGCTACGGCATGGAATGACTTTGTGCCAGTGAATGTATGTGCAAGTGGAATGACTTTGTCTGTGCGTTAAATGTCGGTGGTCCTGGTATCCTTATGCAAACATCCAGTGTTCGCCGACATAATGTGATTCAGGCACAGTGGCATAAAACGCGGGATTAAAGCTTGAAATTATAGAATTTTTTGTCGGTGAGTTTTTCTATATGCAAATTAAACATGGTGCAAATTCATGCCTGGATATCGGTCAAAATCTTCCAAGTGACCAGATTTGAGTGCTATAGGTGGTCATGTAATTCCCTCAACATCTTAATAAGGACCAAACGGGATACATCTCTTGGATTAGAGTGCGGTCCACTTATCGTTTTGTAAGGTTTCAAAGAAAAATTAACCTGGCTTGAAAATAATAGCATGGACGTTAAACACAATAATGGGCAAGGCCATTGGGGCCATGCCCATTATCTTAATAAGGACCAAACGGGAAACATCTCTTAAATTAGTGTGCCGTCCACTTTTCGTTGTTTAAGGTTTTGCAGAAAATAAACTTGGCTTGCAAATAATAGCATGGACGTTAAACATAGTAGTGGGCATGGCCATTGGGGCCTCAAATGATGGCCTATAAACAACGACGACAAAAGAGTAAAGCAGTAAAATTTTCATTTTATTCCAAAAAAGATGTTAACTTCAATATTTGCTAACCTTTTGGCTCAACCAATAAGCCAAAAATAGTACAGTGTACACTAGGGCTTAAGTGACATCGCTTAAGTGACAAGAAAAATCGTATTCTAGGGATCAAAATAGGAAAGCCCGAGCAACCAACCATATCTCTAAAACGAATTCATGCCCCTAATACGAATTCTATAATCATTCCGATTGAGACATCTCAAAAACACGATTTTTGAACGCTTCAACAGCTGCTTCGGGCGATGAAAAACGTTGACCACACATTTTTTTTCTTGATGCTAGGGAATAAGAAGAAGAAGTCATTGGGTGTCAAATCAGGACTGAACGGTGGATGACCTATCAATTCGACATCGTAAGTGGTCAGACAGCTCATCGTTTTAGCTGATTTGTAAGAGCTCGCACTGTCGTGATGCAAAATGATCCGTCTTCTCTTATTATCTTTCCTCATTTCTTCGAACACTGTTGGCGAACAGATGGTTGTACTTATAATGCGTGATCCATTTCGAGGTTTCCTACTTTTTTCAAGAAAAAAACACAGAAAGTTCAAATTGAATGGGGAATGTTTGTTATCATTTGAAAGAACATTCTTTGGCATTTATTTTTTGAAGATTATGTCTATCAAATGTTGGCCGCGGCTACGTCTCAGATGGTCCATCCATCGAGTCCAATTTTCGATGACTCGTTCAAGCATTTCGACTGGTAACTGGCGAACGACACGCGTGATGTTTTGCTCCAAGGTCTGAATTGACGCGGGTTTGCCCGCATAAACTTTAGACTTTTCATATCCCCACAGGGTCTAACAGTGGCTCTGGTCGCTTTTTTTAGATTATAAGAGCCCGTTTTTGTCCATTCAGTTCCCAATTTTAGCCAAATCTTCAAAGGTAATATATATTTGAATTTGTATTGCCTTCATTTCAACTATTGTTTGTCCGAAAAAAATTATGATTTGTTGAGAAAATACTCAAAAAGTGCACTTTTTCAAAGGCATCTTAAATTTTTTAAAGGAAAACTTATTTCTCCCTTGGCCGATTTCGCTCATCTACATTCCCAGCTAACGACCATAAACCATCATCATGCAAAATTTCAGGATCCTTGGTTGATTCGTTTGACCGCTATCGTGCTTTCAACAGGAACTCGGACGGATGGTTATGGCTAGAGTTTCTCTCCCGAGAATTCTCGTCCAGTTTATTTTTTATTCCCGTTTTCCCGAGAAATTCATCCGGGATTCTCGGGAAATTCATTATTTTCTATTGTAACAGTTGTGACCTTACCAAGTGAAATTTGATGATGCCAACGTAGGCAATGTTTGTAATTTTAAAAAATTCTATTAAAATGCTCTTATTGATATAGAACAAATTGAGCTTTGGTTTGAAGATAATGTAAAAATACTAACAGTTCTTATAAATATTTCATCCCCTGTTTTTCTTTCGCTGCGGGTGCAATGTTATCAATTTTATGTCAACAAATTTCTCTCATACATATACCTTTTGTTGAACAAACTTTAGAAGCTTAAATGAAGCGAATGGAAGAAAGGAGAGGAAAGCGACTTCATACTTTACTAAATTAGATATCTTAAAGATCCAACAATATTTAATCGCAATGATAGCAGCTTACTTAGTAGGGACATAAATACTGTTAAACACGTTTTATGCTGTAAAAAAAAGTACTGAATGTTTTTGGACCAAATATTTTTTTAATATATTTAGTGATGTATATTGTGTCCAAAAAGAATCTACTTATTCGAGATGTCCGCCTTTTGCCTTCACACACGCCTTAAGTCGCACTGGCCAATCGTCAATAGCTGCACGAACCTCGTCCATTGGAATATTGGTCACAGCTCGAACCAAAGCAGTCTTAAAAGATCCAATGTTGGGGTATCTTTTGTGACAAACCTTGTCCTCTAAAACCTTCCACAATTTGTAATCCAATGGGTTCAAAACTCGACTGTCTGAGGGCCATTCTTCAGAGGAAATAACCGCTGGCAAACTGTTTCGAAGCCAGGCCTGGGACGTTTTAGCCTTATGGGCCGGCGCAGAATCCAGCTGGAAAGACCATGGCTGGTTTTGGAACAGGGAATTGTTAAGAGGCTTCACTGCAGCTTCCAAAACGGTTTCTTGGTAAACTTTGGCCGATGTTTTGACTCCTTGTTCGCAGAAATGCAGGTCAGTGGCCCCATCGTAAGAGACACCCCACCAAACCATGACTGAAGCTGGGTGATGACCTTTTTCCACCCTTGGGATTAGTTCAGATGCTTCCTAAGATGACCGCTCTACACTCTACCATTTTGCTTGTTAAATTTTTCCTGAAAGGTAAACATTTTTTCATCAGTAAAAAAAAATTTTTCTGTGCAAGTTTTCAGCGTGCTTCACCAAAAGACGTTTGCATTTCCAATTCTATTTTTTTTAAAGCTGCAGTCAATAAATGTCCCGTACGTCGGTTGAAAGCTCCAAATCGCAAGTCTTTTTTAATGATTCGATTCATGGACGTTTGCGTGATATTCACCTCACGTGCCATGATTATTTGTTTTCGAAGCGGATTTCTGTGAATTCTTGATTTAACGGCTTTAATGACATGCGGTGTTCGAACAGAGCGCGGACGGCCCGACCGGTGGCGGTCTTTTGCATCTCCAGTCTCCTCAAACAGTTTTATGCATCGGTAGACGAACTTGCGGCTAATCCCTAGTGGCCGGAGCGTTTTGAAATATCGTTTTATTATCTGACCACTCCCTGATGAAAGTTGAAACAACTTTAAAATCACGTTACAGACTAACGCTATTGAGGTTAGCTTTCAAAGCCCATATGACAATTAACGGGGTATGTTCAGTTCTACTATTGAAATGGGTGTGTTCGATGTTGTAACAGTATTTTTGTCCCTACTAAGTATTTCAAAACGCTTTAAAATAAAATGTGCCAAAGTACGCGGAAAAAGTTTACTCTCTGGTTTTCAAGAAGACAGTGGTGTCGACGAAGTTGCGGAATTGGGCGATATTTCTGCAGTGGCATTAATACAGACAGATCATTTGAGGATATTTAAGGTGATGCCATAACAAACGGAAATCAAAATTTTACACAGAATAAAAGTCAATAGCCTTACTACTCAATAAATAACGATTTAAAGCTTATAAAGCAAGAACGAAATTCTTTTAATAATCTTCTGACAATAAAGTCAACATCAGTGGATAGCGAAAGAATATTATCTATCACTTGGAAGTTTGTAAGTAAAACTAGAATTAGATCGTCAAATTATGCCATTAATGCTCTTTCAGTAAAAACGTATTTTCAAAATTAGTTTAAATAAATTTTACTAAGTAACTTTGGTTCTTATTGTGCTTTGTTTTACTTTTGTGTTATTCCCGGGACTCCTACGAAATGCAAAAAGTGTTTCCTAGTTTCCAGGTAATAAAAAAAAGTCTGGGAAAAGAGAAACTCTAGTTTTGGCTAGATTATCTTAAAATTAGTAGTAAATGCATACATTATAGGGCCTCCGATCAATATTTCGCAGTGTTGCCGTTTTCACTAAATTCTTCCGTTTACGTGAATTCAACATTTGCGTCTAGGCCACTGTGCCATAAAGAAAACGAACGACTTTTCACCACAAAAAGAACATTACGCATTGTCTAGTTTTATAGTTTTGTATGCATTACGAATGTATAATTCATTTTTAAGTAAAAACTTCTAGCACAGCACAAACACACACACACACCGCTATGCATACATTTGTGTAGATGTGAGTATGCGAAAGGATATCTGCAAGTGTATTGCGCCGGGATATGAGCAGCAACAATGAAAAACAGCATTCACGTCGGTTAACCACAGCATCTATAACATATATCTAAAGCACACACTCACACACACACGCAATTGTCCTCACACATTTACGTCCCTACTAGTGCACAAATACCTACACATGCATATATCCTTAGTCAGACAACTACATCTAGATCTGCATGTAAATTTATCTTTTTGGGTTTTGAGTTTCAAGAGTTGTGGATGGGGGGGGGGATACTTACACGACCCAGCGTATTGTTATCGTGGATGGCCTGCTGCAGTATTTGCAGATTGTAACTGGTAAATGATAACCAAATTAGGTCGCCAGGATAACCATGAAAATGGTATGTGCACGTTGTGTTCGGCGGAAGTGTATGACGCGGACTCACTATGCGTCCCATCCTTCCGCGGCGTGAGAATAAAACATCATCTGCAACGAGAGAGGAAAAAATACGAAGTAAAATTAATTTTTTATTCAGTTAAAGAAGCAATTGTAAAGAAGATTTACTTGAGACAGTATAAGGATATAAGTGGTTGCATACGAGTATATACCTATAATAGGATTTTTTGGGGGAATTTTAAAGATATAATCGAGATTTGGTTTGGGGAAGAGTTAATTTAAATCGCTAGTCTATTGTGTTACTATGATTGGAAGAAAATTGATTTAAATTTTAATGGGGGCTCAGCTGAAATTTAACTCCAAAGTAAATAAATTCAAAAAGGAAGCGGCTAATTCCAAAGGTGCACTTTTTACCAACACTTGACGAAATAGCCATTTTAATAAAATCACTCAAAGCCTCCAAATCACCTGGACTTGACACTATTTCTAATTTATTGATCAAAAATCTACCAACAAACGCTTTAAAGTTGCTAGTAACAATTTTCAACAGTTGTATACGTTTGAATTACTTCCCGAAGCAGTTCAAACAAGCCAAAGTAATTGCTCTTTTAAAGCCCAACAAGATAAAAACCGATCCCAAGAGCTACCGACCTATAAGTTTATTGAGCAATCTCGGCAAACTGTTCGAAAAAGTCATATATAGTCGTATTTATGAATTCGCTTCAGAGCAGCAACTTATAGCTAATGAACAATTTGGTTTTAAAAAACAGCACAGTTCTGTACATCAGGTAAACAGAATAAAAACCATTATCTCAACAAACAAAAGAAAAAAACGCTCTACTGGTCTAATCTTATTAGCGTAGAAAAAACTTTCGATACTGTTTGCATAACGGCCTAATTTATAAGCTGCTGAAAGCAACAGTTCCAACCTACCTGTGCAGACTTTCTTGACTGCAGATCATTCGTTGTTTCAGTTAATAAAGCACAGTCTCCGCGGAAAACAACCTCAACAGGACTACCACAAGGGCCTGTACTATCACCACTCCTCTTTTCTATATATACATCGGACTTTGCCCCACCAACATACCGGGTTGCCCATATTCGACGGACCCATCTGGCAACGCCATAACTTTTGACAGAGATGTCAGATCGCTTAATGAAAAATTTTCGACTGGTGAGGCTCTTTCTAATCCGAAGAGGCCAAATAAAAGTCGACCAAGGCGATCGGCCGAGAATATCGCTGCCGTACGAGCCAGTGTTGAGAGGTACCCAAGAACATCCCAAAAACGCCGTTCTCAGCAGTTGGGCATGGCTCGGTCCACTTTACAACGGATTATTCGCGTTGATTTGCATTTGTTCCCGTACAAAATTCAATTGACGCAAAGATTGTTGCCTGTGGACAAGCCACGTCGATTGGAATGGGCCCAAAGAGTCATCGAAATGGCCGAAGATGACGAGCAATTTTGGAACAAAAAGGGCACAATACGCCATCAACGCCAGAGGCGGCCATTTGAGAGATATCATATTCAAAAATTGATGTAAACAAATCTACTTGGAACAAATTAAATGATTAAGATTGCCAACCGCCAAATTTTTATTTGTTTCTTTGATTTTTTTAAAAAAAACATGGCTCCGTCGAATATGGGCAACCCTGTACATGAAAGTAGCATATTACGCGGACGATACAACTCTAATCACATGCTGAAAACTTACGAAGGCTCTGCTGAAAAAAATGGAAAAAGGACTAAACGCTTGTAACAAGTATTTTTACAAATGGAAAATTAAGATTAACCCCAGCACAACGCAATCTATAATTTTTCCAGACAACAATTCACCCAAACGAACACCAAGTCGGCAAATTAATTTCGAGAAGGGCAGAATTCCCATTCAAGATGACGTTAAATACCTTGGCGTTACTCTTGATAAAAAACTTTTATTCAAAAAACACATAGACGAAATCTGTAAGAAGGGATTGAAAACATTAAAAGCTTTATGGCCGTTGCTAAATAAAAGATCTCTCAACCTACATAATAAAAACCTTATCTATAAAAGTATAATAAGACCAACGCTAACATACGCATTAGGGTGGAGTGAAATTCAAAAAAAAAAGTTAACCTCGGAAAGAGATGTAGTCTGGGGTCCTAAAGAGGGGAAAAATATAGAAAAAAATTTAAAAAAAATTTTAGGGGTCGCGCCACTCCCTATAAATTTGGAAATTATCGCTATTTTGGCGTTGATTTTAGAAAAATCCTAAAAATTAACGACTTAACTTAGTCGAAATTTAAAAAATTTGAGCTTGTTCAGTGCCCAAACAAAAGTATTTGAGGCAAATATGAGGATAATCGACTAATATTTGTAGCTTTGGTGGCGATTTCATTGTTCAGTCAATTTTCTGAAGAAGGGACGATTTGACTTATTTTACTTTTTGAAATTTTTGAACAATGAGAAAATTTTTTTTAAATTTTTTCATGCCCTTATTTCATTGTTTACGCTTTTGCAAACATTTATTGACATAAAACTTTAAAATCGGTTCAGGGGTTAGGAAAATTCACGCCTTCAAACATGTGTATTTGTTTATTTTGGCGCGACCCCTAAAAATTTTTTTAAATTTTTTTCTTTATTTTTCCCCTCTTTAGGACCCCAGACTACATCTCTTTCCGAGGTTAACTTTTTCAAATTAAAAAAAAGCATGTTTTCACTCCACCCTAATACGCATGTCCCATTTGGTATAAAGCACACATTAAGGAGCTGCAAATAATACAAAACAAGTGTCTCAAAATTATTAATAAAAAGCCTTGGAGGTACCCGACTTTCCTACTCCATCATGAAAGCGGTTACGAAAAAATTCACCAATTTATAAAAAGAATAACAGATAACTATATTAGCATCATTGAAAATTCTTCCTATCCACTGATACGAGAATGTACAGAATTGCAATAATATTTATTTATTATTAAAAAAAAAAATCATCAAATTGAAAACTGCGCGCACATGAAGGTTTACTCGTGTTAGTAAATCAACCACATGGCACACAATTTTTCTAATAATATTTGATTTCTTTTTCGTCAAATGAAGGCTTTTCCTATTTTTCTTTCAAAACTATCAATAATTTACACATACGTTTTAAGATCTAATATTATAAATTTTATTTGCTGTAATATCCTATGATAAAATCTCATAATCTGTACATATAAATAATAAAAAATATACTATGAATAAAGATGAATTTACAAATTGAAATTGAAAAAAAAATATAATAGGAGAGTGTCAATATTATAAAGAGAAAAGTCTCCGTCTTGCTTCCGATTTGTTGCATTAATATATAAGATAGTAATTCAATAATCAGTGTGGGCCGCCGTTGTGTAAAGGGAGTATGCACGACAAGAATTCCAGTAAGCCTAGGATCGAGTTCGGATAAGAACATCTAACAATCTTTCAGCGGCAGGTATCTACCTTTTAAATGCCGGCGACTTTACGACTAAGAGATTTATCTCCAAGCCATGAACAAATTTGTCTATAAAATGCATTAACGTATCGAAACCAGCGTTACACAGTAGGTCCCAATCGTGCATAGCTCACTGATTTGAGAGAAGTTTCCCCTTCTTCCTCAATGGGGTGTTGAAGGAATAAAGTAAGTAGTTCAATTATTTGCCGATCTCTACGAGGGCGGTTCGGACACTTCTTAGCCTAGCACAAAAAGCACGGTATAAACAGAAAAAAGTTAAGTGTTTTGGAAACTTCCATCTCAGCTATGAACACATGTTAAATTTTGTTTCGATCTGGAAACTCCTTCATATAGAAACAGGTGTTCACAAAAGACGCATCCGCGATTTTTTTACAATGGAAAAATTAGAAATGCGTGGTGTCATTAAATATTTACATAAAAAAGGTTTATCGGGATAAGAAATTCATAATGATATGGTGAATGTGTTAGGTGAAAGTGCTCCTTCATATGCAACAGTAAACAATTGGGTTGCTGAATTTAAACGTGGTCGTACAAGCATTGAAGATGAACCACGTAGTGGACGTCCGAAAACAGCAACAACAACAGAAATTGTAGCCAAAGTGCATGATATGGTATTAAATGATCGCCGAATAAAGGTGCGTGAAATAGCTAATATCATGGGCATCTCAAATGATCGAGTCCATTTAATTTTGCATGAAGAACTACAGATGAAAAAGCTTTCTGCAAGATGGGTGCCGCACTTGTTAACAGTCGACCAAAAACGCATAAGAATGAACATTTCTCAAGCTTGTTTGGATCGTTTTCAGCGAAATAAAATGGATTTTAAGCGTCGTTTCATAACTGTTGATGAGACATGGATCCACCACTATACTCCAGAGACAAAAGAACAATCCCAACAATGGACTGAAGCTGGAAGAAGTGTCTCAAAGAAGGCAAAAACAATTCAATCGGCTGGTAAGGTTATGGCAACGGTTTTTTGGGACTTCAAAGGTATTTTATTGATTGACTATCTGCAAAAGGGTAAAGCAATTAATTCAGAGTACTATTGCAACCTTTTAGATCAATTAAATGTACAAATTCGAGAAAAACGTCCTGGCTTACAACACAAAAAAATAATTTTTCATCAAGACAACGCACCAGCGCACAAGAGTGTTTTAACAATGGCTAAAATCAACGAATTAAAGTACGAGTTGCTTGACCACCCACCTTATTCTCCTGATTTAGCTCCCAGTGACTTTTAACTGTTCCCAAATCTAAAAAATTCCTTGCTGGCAAGCGTTTTACCTCAAATGAAGGAAGATGCAGTTACAGTTGTAAACCACTATTTTGAAGACCTTGAGGAAAACTATTTTAATCAAGGGATAGAATTGCTAGATAAGCGTTGGACTAAGTGTATTGAAGTTTCAGGAGATTATATTGAAAAATAAAAATATTTTTGAAAAACTAACTATTCTCTTTCATTGATAGGCTAAGAACTTTCCGAGCCGCCCTCGTACGCCATGTTATCAAACATGAGAGTGCAGCCAATAAATCTATCGGGTTTTTCTTCTTCTTTTTCAGTCTTTAGCAAAAACCATATCCTTAAAACCCTTGCGATGTGTAATAAATCTTCTTAAATCAAACTATCAACATTGCTCTGCTACTTTCCTAACCCTACCCCCTTGTCTTGTCTTCTATTCCAATGCAATCCACTGATGCTCGCTCTGGCCTGCTTTGTCTGCCTTCCTGTGGCATCCTTCCTCCGATTGTTCGTTCGTCTCTTTTTTCGGTGATAAGCATACAATTTACTGTGTAATGACTATAAATCAATGGAGGGGTAATGCATTGAAGTGTATACAATTTCCGTTTGTTAATTAATTTCAAACATTATCAGACGAAACATCGCTCACTTGTTGTTGTTGTCGTCGACGCTGATGTTGACTCACAATTACACCGCTCTGCGATAAGGAACAAATGGCAAAAATGCTGTGGGACCCCGTTCATACATTTGCTGTACTGGAGTTCAAGCAGCGCTGTGTTACGAATAAGTGAGACAACACTTGAAAGTGAAAATTAACTGTATGGAAAGGGTATTACATAGTGGGGTGATGCATTGTCGATTCGGAATCACTAGGCGTGTTCTATTAAACAAGTAAGTGGTCACTAGGGCGATAACTTCAGAAATTTAAGAGATATTTTAAAAGTTCTTTTTATATAAAAACTAAATGGTTTTAAGCATCATAAACAGTTTGATTTGAAAGTTTGTTTTTCGTAGAATAAAAAGTTTTTTTTTAAGATACTTTAAGCGAGTAATAAACGAGCTCGCTTGAACTCGCAAAAGGTTTTTCATAAATAACTTTGTTCCAAATATTTTTATTTTTTTAAAACAAATCGAATGTGACGCAAATTTTCTCCAGTTTTCTGTTAGCAAAAATATTTTTATATTCTTGTACAATGGTGTGAAGTTATCGAGTAAGCGACCTCCTAAGCGAGTTGCCAATAGAACCCGGCCACTATCTGAGCGATGCGCTTCCATCCTTCTGCCCGTCTAACTGTCCATCTATCATTGTAATCAAATAATAAACCAATTTCCAATTAACCAATTAATAATCACGATTTCAGAACATTTAGCTCTAAAAGCAACATACAGGGTGGCGCATCAACTGTAATACAAGATACAATTTTAATAACTTTTTTTTACACAATGTATTTTCTTTTTTTCTTTGTATTGTACAGAAAATTCAATTTAATTTTTTATGACTAATTGTGTTTAAAGATGATAGACCGTTAATGCACTCTATGCTCATCCACGCATATGCGACATCTGATCGGAAAATTATTCATTGTGGCCGAAGGGTTGTATTAGGATCGCATTTTATAAATATTGTTTTAATAGACTGTTTCAAATCAGTCAAACTCTTGGTTTCGTTTTGTACACCTCTTGCTTGACACAACCCCATAAAAAAAGTCTGCTGATTTCAGAGTATAATATATTTAAAAATTCTCAAAAATCTGAACATATGTATATTTATTTCTATTAAATAAAATAAAAATAAACTTGTGGAAAATTAAATTTTTCTTGCTTTATTCAAATATAATATTAAAAATTAAAAATTGTTACAGTAGCTATATTTCTGTTTAAAAGAGGTAACCAATAATTAGTTAACTAAACAATAACAACAACTTCTATAACTAACGGGTGTCCCAATAAGAGCGCAATTTTTAAATGACTGATGCAGCAATTGAATTGTTTCTCTGGCTGTATGACATGTGGCGCCGTCTTGTTGGAACCACATGCCCTCCACATTCATTTCTTCAATTCTAGGCAAGAAAAAATTGGTTATCATTTCACGATACCAAACACCATTGACTGTTTGCGCTTGACCTGCCTCATTTTCATAAAAAAGGTCCAATGATTCCTCCAGCCCAAAAACCACACCACACAGTGACACGTTGAGGATGCATTTGCTTCTCGTGAATCACTCGAGGATTTTCCGCACCCCAAATGCGACAATTCTGCCTATTGACGAAGCCATCAAGATAAAAATGGGCCTCGTCACTGAAGATGATTTTATCGGCAAAATCAGCATTTTCATGTTGTCTCTCCAATACCCAATTAACGAACTCCCTTCGCTGTCCATGGTCAGCTGGCTTCAGTTCCTGAGTCAATTGAATTTTGTATGCATGAAGATGCAAATCTTTCGTCAAAATTCGCTGCAAAGTGGATTTGGAGACACCAATTTGCTGAGCTCGGTGTCGAATTGAGGTGGATGGAGTTTGAGCGACATCATCACGTACAGCTGCGACATTTTCGGTCGATCGACCTGGTCGATGGCGCGTTGTTGTCTTTACATCACTAACAGATCCAGTTTCGGCAAATTTATCCATTAATCTCTTTACAGTTGACTCTTTTGGAGCATTATTGTGACCCCAAATTGATCGCAATTTGCGAACTGTAGCCGCAAAACTTTCACCATTTTGGTAAAACAATTTCACAATGAGAATGCGTTGTTCATTCGTGTAGCACTCCATTTTTACTAACCTCGTACCTTCTACTAACAAACAATAACAATTGTTCAAATGTCAAACAATGACACTTCGAATGTTGCCAGATTTAAAAATTGCGTTCTTCTTGGGACACCCTTTATTTTCATAGTTAATAATATTAACAATTTCATTGTTAAATTGAACATGTGTTCTTTTAATAAATTAACTATGAAATTTTAATTTTAACAATTTTCATGGTTAAAAAGAATGCGTTGTTAAAAAAGCAACAATTATCTAAATAATAACAATAAAAATATTTGTCGTAAAAAAACTCAACAGTGCATTGTTAAAACAACAATTATTATTTTAAAATTAACAATTTTCATGGTTAAAAAATTCAACCATAGATTAGTTAAATTAACTATTATTATTGTTGAATACCAGTCAACAACAATATGTTCAAATTAACTTTATATAACTGAGACTCCAAATCATGTTTATTTATTATTTAGTTAACCTTATAACTATAGGGTGATCCAACTAGTGGTATTTTTTTCAGAACAAAAAAAGTATAAAAATTCAAAACAAGTGTGGAATCTTTGTTGGTAATTTGAAAGGACATTTTATGGCATTTATTTTTTGAAAATAGTTACCTGCAAATGTTGGCAACTGTATAATGGAAATGAGCGTTCGGTGAGAAACGGAAAGATCCGCTGTTTTCGACCAAAATTTTGTTCAGTGATGAGGCCCATTTCTGGCTCAACGACAAAGTAAATAAACAAAATTGCCGCATTAAGGTTGAATAGCAACTAGAAGAGGTTCAAGAGGTGCCATTATACCCAGAGAAAATTACGATTTGGTGTGGTTTATAAGCTGGTGGAATCATCGGTGCAATTTTTTTCAAAAATGATGATGGCCGGAACGTTACTGTGAATGGTGCTCGCTATCGTGCCATGATATCAATCTTTATGTTACCTGAAATTGAAGCCCGTAATCTTGACGACACTTGGTTTCAACAGGACGATGCCACTTGCCATACAGCTGCTCAAAAAATGGATCTATTGAGAGGTCATTTCTCAAAGCAGTTTTGGGCAGGTGAGTTGACTGCCTAGATCGAGTGATATCACACCATTAGACATTTTCTTCGGGGTTACGAAAAGTCCAAAGTCTATGCTGACAAACCAGCTACGATTCAGGTTCTGGAAGCCAACATTGCGCGTGTCATTAAAGTCATACCGGTCGAAATACTCGAACGAGTCATCCAAATATGGACCATCAGAATGGAAACCCTGAGGCGTAGTTGTGGCCAAGGAAGGAAATTATATTCAAGAAATAGATGCCATTAAATATCCTTTCAAATTGCCAATAAAGATTCCACACTTGATTTGAATTTTTATATTTATTTTTTGTTCTGAAAAAATACCTCTAGATGGATCACACTATATAAGGTTTTTTTCTTCTCAGTGTATATGAAACTACGCACCACACCGTAACTCGTTCTGGGTGCAGTTCCGTCTTATTGAGTACTCGTATATGTGACGCTCAAAATAGTACTCCATAATACACATATACGAGTACTCCATAAGACGGAACTGCACCCAGAACGAGTAACGGTGTGGTGCGTAGTTTCATATACACTGAGAAGAAAAAAAACCTTATATAGTGTGATCCATCTAGAGGTATTTTTTCAGAACAAAAAATAAATATAAAAATTCAAATCAAATGTGGAATCTAAGGCTAAAAACCAGTTTTGTTCAGGAGAGCCATTTTAAAAATTAGGTCCCTTTCTATTTGCGCTTAGAATCGTGGACTTCACTTTCATCAAACGCGCATATCTCTGGGAGGGAACACATTTGGGGCATGGGATCGGTCTCGTTCGATGCTCAGATGTTGTACACATCAATAAAAGAAAAAAAAATGAAAATTGATTTTTTTACCCTTAGTTCCCTTTCTCAATGCGCTGTCACATATGTGGATTAGATTCACGCCACATACGCCAATTTTGCTTGTTTATTTTGCCGTTAAGCTCAAAATGGGCCTCATCAGACATAAACAAGCAATTTATCAATTTATTTACCGGTTATTTCAATAAAATTTTTGGCAAAATTTCATTCGAATAGGCGAATCCAGAATGTTTAACTTGGTGTAATTTGGACTTAGTACGGAAACAAGTTCAAGTCATGATTGTAATGACCATCTGCTAACTGCAATTTGCGCCAATAAGTTTTGAGTAGAAACGCTTGAATTTGCCTGAATTGGCAATGCTACACCCGCGATGTGTCTTGAACCCGCACATAGGGAATTCGATGGTACAGTCTTCGTGTGATGCTTCCAGATAAGGCTAACATGTTTACCAGCCTCATAATGGTTCGTCTACTCGGGTGAGTTCCGCCAAACTCCCGCCTTAATTCTCTTTGGACGGAAATGCAGGACTGCATTATGCAAACCCTGAACCATCCCCTTTTCGGTATCCGAAGTATTCATTTTAATAAATCTAAATACTAATTTTTCAAATAAAACAAAGAATAAGCCAATTGCTCACACAGAAAAAAAGTTATTACGCTTTGTTTTTGTAGCACGATTCGTGCTCCACCCTGTATTACATCCGATTGCGACCAAATTTCGCATGGATCGTTACAAGCGAGATACACCCATCACTGGTGAAATTAAACCATATCGGTCTATGTTTTCAAATAACTCCTAGACACAACTCCCACCCTTTTTGAGATCCTTACGGCCACGTTAGAAATCTAATCAAGCTCAAGGATGCATATTGCGCTGTGTTTTGCCTTTGTTATTTTTGTTGTTGTAGCTGCACATAGAGCCGGGATGACAGACCTCTGTCGAAGAATTTCTCCTTCGGGTCGATCGGGCCATAGAACTAGCTGTCGGGGGATCGGTGTGCTGCCTATAATTATGCCTGGTGAAATTGGACTGGCCTGTTTTACATGTAGCCTCGGGAAATATCACGCTCTAGATGTTACTTTATATATAAAGGGTGGTTAAATTTTAAGGGCCGATGTTGAATGTGAAGCGCACCTAAACGTCAAGTTATTTTCTGCATTTCATTTGATATTTCTCAATTTCAGACTAACTCAATTTGAACCTTGGAAAGACACACAAGCGAGCAACGCGTTAAAGTTATTCAGGTTTATTATGAAAATGCATATCGCATACTTCGTGATTTTTTCGGTCAATTTAATCGTCCAAATGTGCGTACAATCGGAAAAATCGAGCAAAAATTTTAGCAAACCGGATCTGTAGGAGATGCGAAAACACCAGTGCATGCTCGTACAGCTTGAACTGTAGAAAATATTGCTGCTGTTCTCGATAGTGTGGCTGAAGAGCCGTTCACCTCAACTCGTCGCCGTGACCAAAAATTGCACCTCTCACGCTCGTCGTTGATGAACATTATGCATAAAGACTTGCATTAAGATGCCTACAGGGTGCAATCAATTCAAGAAGTAAAAACTCTTGACCATTCCAAACGTCGTCAATGGTCAGAATGATGGCAAGAAATGGCATCGGCCCTTAAAATTTAGCCACCCTTTATTAAATTCAACTTTAGACAGAGGCCTGGCGGTGTAGGTTATCTCATAGGCGACACCGCTCCTTTTTAGACTTTTTAGTTGATTTAATTTGAGTCCTTAATTTCTATCACTTCAAAAACAAAGCTTTTCTTTGACTTTAAATTTATATTTTTTTTAAAAAAAACAAAACTCCCCAATGTTACAACCCCTTTTCTAATAGTCCATTTCTCTCTCTCTCTCTCTCTCTCTCTCTCTCACTGTCTTTTTATTCGGGTCCAATTTAATCCTTGACCTAGTTGTTAACATCAGCGATAAAATATAGAAAAAATTGTTGTGTTCCCATTTCATTTCACTTCAATTGAATTTTTGATCTTTTTTGTTTGGATCCTATCATATGTAATGCCATCGATGTCGTGTAGTCATTGTCGCCTCGCTCAGCTGCCTAGGTAGTTTTTCACCTTTCGCCATGTAACAGCAGCAACAGCAGCTCACTTAATTGTAATGAAAAATTCTCAAGCGGCTCTTGTCGATATGACAAATTAAACGAATGTATGCTGTAGCCTCGAATTCCAACAGTTTAAAATAGTGTACGAGTAGTGCCACGAAGGATTGTCGCCGGCAGGATGGCTTGGTGGGGGGGTTTAAACAGGAAACCTCGGGGCAAAAAGCAGAATCGTTGCACAAGTGTCGGCCAACATTTGCAAATTTTTCTCTGTAAATGATGGTGGGAAAATGCAATTTGTTGGCATCCTTTTTAGGCGTGTGTTAGTAAATGAGTGTGTGTCTGTGTGTGTTGGTGTGAGCAATGACTTGCTAACGGCAACGTTCTCTATATCCTGCCATATAAGGCTGCTGTTGTTGTCAGTCGCGCCAGGGCATGCATGTGTGCTAGTTTCATTTACCATTTACCTGTACATGTGTCAGTGTAAGTAGTTGTTGCCAGAGGCATATGTGTTGAGTTCACCATCCATGGATGCACTCTACACCACCATCGGCTTTGCAGGATAATGACACCGTTCGATTGGAGATTTCTAGAGTATAAAGTTTGATATACTTCCTTGTGGTTTCGCTGACTGTCAGAGGAACTGTTTTAGTGAAACTTTAGGTGGCCTTTTTTTGTCACTTAAAAGGCCTTTTTTGTGGCCTTTTAAGTGACAACATTTTTTTAGTACTGAAACTTTCTACTCAACATTCGATACTTCCTGCTCACATCACCTAGACGGCTGGTACCTTAGGTTCCAATTTATTATTGCAGGTAATCCAGAATGTGAGCAAGAAATTGCCGCAAGTGTCAAAATGACATTTAATTTAACAAGCTCCCTTTATTTCGCCCACCCATTACTCTCAGGACATGGTTAAAGAAGTCCCAGCAGCTTCAAGTGTAGTCCACTTTTGTCAAGAACATCAGCGATAGTAAGTGCAGTCTTCAGTTGTAATGGCAATTTAATTGCAGCAACGTACGGTAGTGTACTTTTCTTGTATAGAACTGCACCGACAGCGTCCGAGTGTTATACATGATTCTCGCTGTGATAGCTTCAACCATGGTGCGCCAACGCACTGGAGCCATTACCAAGCGACAGCCAGCGCCCCTTAAGGCCAATCCCGCCGGTACCAATTCGAAGCGTGTTATATGGACACAGAACTGCACCGACAGTAGGGATACTCCCAAACTGTAATATCTCTACTAGTTAGGTAGATATTATACTTATAGACTACACAATAAACAATTTGACAAGGGCCGTGTTAGCGCCTACTCATTCCTGAACTTGAAAATACCAAATCTCGTGAACTATTAAAGATACGACGATAGTGTTTGGAACGTAAAATGTTGACATCGACCAAAACACATTCCGGAGAAAAAGTGGGCGTTGCCACGCCCCGAATTTATCAGTGACTAGACAATTATTATGGACTATTTTATGAAAAAATTGGACAAAGGGTCATGGCGCCGCCCACTCAACCCTGAGCTTTAAAATAAAGGGTGATCCATCAAGAGGTATTTTTTCAGAAAAAAATGTGTGGAATCTTTATTGGTAACTTGAAAGGACATTTTAGGGCATTAATTTTTTGAATATAATTTCCTTTAAATGTTGGCCGCAACTACGCCTCAGGATGTCCATTCTGAGGATCCAATTTTGGATGACTCGTTGGGACATTTCGACCGATATGACTTTAATGACACGCGTAATGCTGGCTTTATGAAAAAATTGAACTTTAAAATAAGGGTGATCCATCAAGAGGCATTTTTTCAGAACAAAAAAATGTGTGCAATCTTTATTGGTAGTTTGAAAGGACATTTTATGGCATTTATTTTTTGAATATAATTTCATTTACTACGTCTCAGTGTTTCCATTCTGAGGGTCCAATTTTGGATGACTCGTTGGAGCATTTCGACCGGCACGGCTTTAATGACACTCGTAGTGTTGGCTTCCTAAACCTGAATCGTAGCTGGTTTGTCAGCATAGACTTTGGACTTTACGTAACCCCAAAGAAAAATATCTAAAATTGTGAGATCACTCGATCTAGGCGGCCCACTCACCTGTCCAAAACGTGAAATTAGCTGCTTTTCGAAATGACCTCTCAATAGATCCATTGTTTGAGCAGCTGTAATGGGAGTGGCACCGTTCTGTTGAAACCAAGTGTCGTCAAAGATTACGGGCTTAAATTTCAGGTAGCATAAAGATCGATATCATGGCGCGATAGCGAGCACCATTCACGGTTACTTTCCGGCCATCATTATTTTTGAAAAAATATGCACCGATAATTCCACCAGCTTATAAACCGCACCAAACCGTGATTTTCTCTGGGTATAATGGCACCTCTTGAACCTCTTCTTGTTGCTCTTCAGCCCAAATGCGGCAATTTTGTTTATTGACTTTGCCGTTGAGCCAGAAATGGGCCTCATCACTGAACAAAATTTTGGTCGAAAACAGCGGATCTTAACGTTTCTCACCGAACGCTCCATAATACAGTTGCCAACATTTAAGGGAAATTATTTAAAAAAAATAAATGTCCTTTCAAATTACCAATAAAGATTCCACACTTGATCTGAATTTTTATATTTTTTGTTCTGAAAAAGTACCTCTAGATGGATCGCCCTATACTATATTACTAGAAGTAATACTGATATGACAATAGTAGGTGGTCTATATGATGTTGGTTCTAAACGAAACACACCCTGTTAGAAAAAAGGGAGGTGCCACGCCCCCTTGGCAACATTGTTACATTGGATCGTAGTTTATGATAAAGGCTATATAAGCTTCGTCACGCTAGATCTTAATTTGTCCGCTTGTTCTTGTTTGTAGCTTCATGTACAGGGTGGGCGATTTAACATTTCAAATTTAAATCGGCTGCTTATCAAAGTACTGATAATTTCTTCAAATTTCTGGTTTTATTGAAAAAGTTGAACTTTGTCATTTAATAATGGAGAATTATCCGATGCATCTTCGCTTCGCCCTATGGTCTGAATATTGTTTGGCAGGCGATGAAGAAGAATTTTACCAATTTAGAATTTTCAGATAAAGCTCATTTTCATCTCGGTGGCTATGCCAATAGGCAAAATTTCCACATATGGGAACCATAGATCCCACACGTAACTCTTGAGAAGGTAATAAATACATTCACAACGAGGGACTATTTGGTGTGGAGTTTGGGCTAGGGGCGTCTGTGGGCCCTTTTTCTTCCTTAATGAGCAAGGAGCCACAGTAGCAGTTACGGTGAGCGCTGCCATGGTATACTCAAGTACTTTTTGTACTTTTTTGTTTAAACCCGATGCAAATTTTAATTGGCTCGCCCTATAGTAAATTAAATTAGAATGGGTGAACAATCTGAAGGTATTGTTTTCAAAATAAAAAAAATACAAAATTTCAAATCAAGTGTTGAAATTTATTGTTCATAAGAAAGGGCATTTTATGCCATTTTTTTGAATATAATTTCCTTTGGATGTTGGCAACTGTATTATGGAAATGCGAACATCCGCTGTTTTGTTTCCGGCGCAGCGGCAATGTTAGTAAACAAAATTGCCGCATTTGGGCTAAAAAGCAACCAGAAGAGGTTTAAGTGGAGAAAACCACGGTTTGGTGCAGTTTATGGGCTGGATTCATCGGTCCAAAAAATGATGATGGCCGGAACGTTACCGTGAATGGTGCTCGCTCCAAGATATCGGATTTTTCGCTACCTGAAATTGAAGGCCGCAATCTTGACGACATTCGATTCCAACAAGACGGCCCCGCATGCCATACAGCTAACGAAACATTCAATATATTAAAGGAAACTTTTAGTGAGCGCATTATCTCGCGTCGTGAGCTTGTGGCGTGGCCTCCAAGATCGTGCGATTTTACACCGCTGGACAATTTTTTGTGGTAAGCCCCACACGATTGACGCCTTGAAAGATAATATTCGGCTCGTTATGGCTGACATACGGCCCCAAATGGTGTAAAAAGTGGTCGAAAATTGGGCCACTCGGCTGGAATTTATTCGAGCCAGCCGCGGGGGCGGGTAAGTACCCGAAAACATTTTTAAAACATAATGGCAAAGCCATATCATTGTAACAAAAGTAAATTACTGGCCATAATGATAAATTACATGCGTTTTATTTTACCTTGAAAGCCACACGTGTAAAAAACTCCCTCTGTCTTGCTAGTCTGCAAGAATACAATGTCCATAGACTAAATGAATTGAAGACTCTGTATTAACTTATTTTCTAACTTAAGCTTTCAATACTAAATGCAACCCCATCAAACTACTCTAATCATACGGTATCATTTATATTCGATCACTGTTCCCTAGTTTTCGTCCTTATGATAACGAAAAGCTTCCTTTCATCCCATTTCCATTGAGGATTTGTGTGCAATGATTAAAATCACTAGGTAAAAAACGCCAGACAAAACGACGAAAATCAATACCGAGTGAAGGAGTTTAAAACGGGATAAGTAACCCCGTTCACACACAGGGCGAATTTTTTAAAAGGATGTCACAAAATGCAATGTCTTAGCGAGAAAAACAAAAGGAAATGGGGACGGAAAGTCAAAGGAATTGTTGTTAATAATGGAAATTTAGTTTGGTGTTGTTCACAGCAGCGAAGTTGCTGTTTTTGAAAGCAATTTGGGGAAGGAAGGATAATGAACAATATTTTCTTTAGACAAAAAACATTCGACGAAATTTTATATAAATAAAAAATGATGACAAAATTTTCTATAAATATAAAACTTCGACGAAATTTTCGAAAAATATAAAATTTCGACGAAATTTTCGAAAAATATAAAATTTCGACGAAATTTTCGAAAAATATAAAATTTCGACGAAATTTTCGAAAAATATAAAATTTAATTTGTCTGTTTCTGTTGTTGTTTATAGGAGCCTACGCTTCTTAACCGAACTTCTTGAAATTTTCACAGAATATTGTTGAATGACCGGTGGTTCAAATAGGATACTTCGATTTTTGATATCTCATTATGGGGGTGCAACGCCCACACCCATACAAATTTGAAATGATTATAACTTAAGATCTATAATAGCTACGAACATGGGCTTCAGTGAATAAGCTGTTGGTATGTAACCAAACAAGTCGTGTAGAAAAGAGGGTGGTACCACTCCCCTTTTTTAAAAGGGGCGTTATAAAAATTGATGTAACACCAATACTAATAACCCAATCGTATTGAAATTTTAGCAGTATGTTGCTTTGTACAAGGAGATTGTCACAGTCAACAAACGGATACAATTAAAAAGGGGGCGTGGCACCGCCTACATATCCAAAAACTAAAAACATCCAAAGCTCATAATCTATAAGAGATTGGATCATTATATGAGGTATATATACAATCAGTCTAGAATTAAATACATGCAGTGGAAAAGTGGGCTGACTCACGCCCCTTTTTTAAAAACGCTGTAACGCCAATATTAATAACAAAGTTGTCTTTAATTTTAACAGTATCCTGTTGTGCACAAGAGGATAACATCATGCAATAAACGGATACGATTTAGAAGGGGCATGGCAGCGTCCAAATATCCATAATTTAAAAACTCATAAACTATAGGATTTTGGAACATTATATTCGGTATATATACTATCAGTCTAGAATTGAATACATTCAGTGGAAAATTGGTGTGTCCCAAGCCCCTTTTTTTGAAAAGCGCTGTAACGCCAACACATATAACCCAATCGTCTTGAAATTTCAACAGTATGCTGTTATGGACAAGAATATAGCCATATGTAATAACCGGATATGATGTAAAAGGGGGCGTGGCACCGCCGACATCTCCAAAAACTAAAAACATCCAATGCTCATAAACTATAAAGAGTTTGGAACATCATAATCGGTATATATAAACTATCAGTCTAGAATTGAAAAAAATTCAGTGGAAAAGAGGGCTGCGCCACGCCCCATTTTTTAAAAGCGCTGTAATGTTAATATTCATAACTCAATTCTCATGAAATTTTAACAGTATGCTGAGGTGAATAAGGCGATTGATACATGCAAAAAACGGATTCGGTTTAAAAGGAGGTGCGGCACCGCCCACATACCAAAAATCTAAAAACAACCAAAGCTATAAGAGATAAGAGACTTTAAGAAAATGGAACATAATAATAGGTATATATGTAGGGTGATCCATCTAGAGGTATTTTTTCCATAGGGGTTATTTCAGAGTTTACGCGTGAGTTGTGTTTAACATTATTTTTTCCTTTCCAGTATTGTTTGCAATTTAATCATAGAAAGACTAACACCATAACAACGTCTCCAAATTGTGCAACTAAATTATGGAAATGAGAAACGAGAAGATCCGCTGTTTTCGAACAACGGTTTATTCAGTGATGTGGCCCCTTTCTGGCTCAACGGCAACATCAATAAATAATATATCCGCATTTGGGCTGAAGAGCAACCAGAAGAGGTTCAAGAGCTGTCATTATACTCAGAGAAAACCATATTATGGTGCAGTTAATGGTCCATATTTTAATATTTTCATATTTAAAAAAAAAGAATGGTGGCCGGAACGTAAACCGTGAATAGTGCTCACTATCGCGCCTTGATATCGGACTTTTTGCTACCTGAAATTGAAGCCCGTCATCTTAACGGTATTTGGTTTCAACAGAACGGTGCCACTTGCCATACAGCTGCTTAATTAATGGATTCATTGAGAGGTCATTTTAAAGAGCAACTAATTTCACGTATTTACCGGTGAGTTGGCCGCCTAGATCGTGTTATATCACGAGTTTAGACTTTTTTCATTGGGGCCACGTAACGTAAAGTCCAAAGTCAACGCTGACAAACCAGCTACGATTTAGGTTTTGGAAGTGAACATTACGCGTGTCATGAACGCCATACCGGTCGAAATGCTCGAACGAGTCATCCAAAATTGGACCTTCCGAATGGACACGCTGATTCTTAGTCGCGGTCAACATTTGAAGGAAATTATATTTAAAAAATAAATGGCATAAAATGTCCTATCGAATGAACGACAAATATTCCACACTTGATTTGAATTTTTGTATTTTTTTTGTTTTGTAAAAAATACCTCTAGACTGATCACCCCATACTTTCAGTCTGAAATCGAATACATTCGACGATAAAATGGGCAGTGTCTCGCTCCCTTTTTTAAAAGCGATGTAATGGTTCTAATTCTAGGCAGATCGGTTTCACAATTACAAATTATACTATTGTGGGCGAGCAATTTGTCATAGAGTATACGAGGATACGTTTTTAAAGCGATGCCTGGCACTGCTCACATCCACAAATGTTAATTGGCGCGAACTCATAAAGTATAAATAAAGTTCAGTTAGAAACATCGGATTTGGAATATATACTACAAAAGTGAAAGAACTAAGTTCGGGGCAAAAATGGGTGGTGTCACTCCCCATTTTTTAAATAGCTATGTAATGAACAAGCCAATAGGAAGATCGTCTTATAATGTATACCGTATGCTACTATGTCTCAGGAATTACGAGAGTATATGAGGACGACTTAAAAAAGGTTCGTGGAACTGTCCAATTTTTTCCCGACAAAGCTCCAATACTCCGCTGCAATAAGTTGAACTAAACAGAATTTTTTAATAATAATAAGAAATTATGACGAATGAAATATAAAACTAATTGATTTTCAAATAAACATCCCCTGAAGAAGTTAGAAAAAAGCTAACGAAACGTTGGGAAAACATGTAATAAATTAGTTTTATTTAATTCATGAAGGAAGACAGACCAATCAGCCCAGTCAAAAACGACATAAACAAATAATATGTTTATACTATAAGAGAATATAGACCAAATTCGATGTTTCTAACGTAAATATTTTATGATAACAACAGACTTTAAATACTTACGAGGGCGGTTCGGAAAGTTCTTAGCCTAACAATGAAAGAGAATAGTTAGTTTTTCAAAAATATTTTTATTTTTCAATATAATCGCCTGAAACTTCAATACACTTAGTCCAACGCTATCTAGCAATTCTATCCCTTGATTAAAATAGTTTTCTTCAAGGTCTTTAAAATAGTGGTTTACAACTGTAATTGCATCTTCATTTGAGGTAAAACGCTTGCCAGCAAGGAATTTTTTTAGATTTGGGAACAGGTAAAAGTCACTGGTAGCTAAATCAGGAGAATAAGGTGGGTGGTCAAGCAACTCGTACTTTAATTCGTTGATTTTAGCCATTGTTAAAACACTCTTGTGCGCTGGTGCGTTGTCTTGATGAAAAATTTTTTTTTGTGTTGTAAGCGAGGACGTTTTTTTCGAATTTGTACATTTAATTGATCTAAAAGGTTGCAATAGTACTCTGAATTTATTGTTTTACCCTGTTGCAGATAGTCAATCAATAAAATACCTTTGAAGTCCCAAAAAACCGTTGCCATAACCTTTCCAGCCGATTGAATTGTTTTGCCTTCTTTGGGGCACTTCCTCCAGCTTCAGTCCATTGTTTGGATTGTTTTCTTGTCTCTGGAGTATAGTGGTGGATCCATGTCTCATCAACATTTTATTTCGCTGAAAACGATCCAAACAAGCTTGAGAAATGTTCATTCTTATGAGTTTTTGGTCGACTGTTAACAAGTCCGGCACCCATCTTGAGAAAGATTTTTCATCTGTAGTTCTTCATGCAAAATTAAATGGACTCGATCATTTGAGATGCCCATGATATTAGCTATTTCACGCACTTTTATTCGTCGATCATTTAATACCATATCATGCACTTTAGCCACAGTTTCTGTTGTTGTTGTTGTTGCTGTTTTTGGACGTCCACTACGTGGTTCATCTTCAATGCTTGTACGACCACGTTTAAATTCAGCAACCCAATTTTTTACTGTTGCATATGAAGGAGCACTTTCACCTAACACCTTCACCATATCATTATGAATTTTTTGTCCCGATAAACCTTTTTTATGTAAATATTTAATGACACCACGCATTTCTAATTTTTCCATTGTAAAAAAATCGCGGATGCGTCTTTTGTGAACACCTGTTTCTGATCGAAACAAAATTTAACATGCGTTCATAGCAGAGATGAAAGTTTCCAAAACACTTAACTTTTTTCTGTTTATACCGCGCTTTTTGTGCTAGGCTAAGAAGTTTCCGAACCGCCCTCGTACTATTAGTGTAAAAGAAATAAGCTCTGGAGAAAAGTGGGGTTTAAAAGGGGTTCAAATCCGATAATTATAGGTAGGTCGTCTTGAAATAAACACAGTATGCTGTTGTGGAACAAAAATATTCAAAGAGTATACTCGGCTACAATACTTTAAAGTAAGTTAGGAACATCCGATTTGAAATATATAATATTAGTATTTAAAGCAATAAGGCTTGGGGAAGAAAGTGGGCGATTCCAAGCCATTTTAAAATGCTTTAACGACCAAATAATAGGCAGATCGATTAAAAGGTACTCAAAATATCTTTTGAGCTGCACCTCCAAAGAAATGATAAAATAAAACCACAAACAAAACAGTTCTCAATTTAAAAAAATCTTTTTTTTTACACAAGTAAAGGGTGTCCCAAGAAGAGCGCAATTGCGCAATGACTGATGCAGCAATTGAATTGTTTCTCTGGCTGTATGACATGTGGCGCCGTCTTGTTGGAACCACATGCCCTCCACATTCATTTCTTCAATTCTAGGCAAGAAAAAACTGGTTATCATTTCACGATACCAAACACCATTGACTGTTTGCGCTTGACCTGCCTCATTTTCATAAAAAAAAGGTCCAATGATTCCTCCAGCCCAAAAACCACACCACACAGTGACACGTTGAGGATGCATTTGCTTCTCGTGAATCACTCGAGGATTTTCCGCACCCCAAATGCGACAATTCTGCCTATTGACGAAGCCATCAAAATGAAAATGGGCCTCGTCACTGAAGATGATTTTATCGGCAAAATCAGCTTTTTCATGTTGTCTCTCCAATACCCAATTAACGAACTCCCTTCGCTGTCCATGGTCAGCTGGCTTCAGTTCCTGAGTCAATTGAATTTTGTATGCATGAAGATGCAAATCTTTCGTCAAAATTCGCTGCAAAGTGGATTTGGAGACACCAATTTGCTGAGCTCGGTGTCGAATTGAGGTGGATGGAGTTTGAGCGACATCATCACGTACAGCTGCGACATTTTCGGTCGATCGACCTGGTCGATGGCGCGTTGTTGTCTTTACATCACTAACAGACCCAGTTTCGGCAAATTTATCCATTAATCTCTTTACAGTTGACTCTTTTGGAGCATTATTGTGACCCCAAATTGATCGCAATTTGCGAACTGTAGCCGCAAAACTTCCACCATTTTGGTAAAACAATTTTACTACTTTATGTGCATTTGCTTAAGTTGAAAAACCTCGAAATAAGATCTTCTTGTTAGTTCAGTAACTCATATATTACATCTATTTAATTCTGTAAAAGCATTTATTTCTAAAAGTATATTTTTGACAACATTATTTTACTCTAAACCAAAATTTTCTATGCAAACAAAATCCTTTCGAAATATTTTTCCAGTGCAGAAAACTCCAAAACTATTTCAAACGTGTATCTGGCCATCCTTCCCCTGACTTTTGTGATTTCTTCTCTTGCAATGGACGAAAGTACGCAAATAAGCGCGAATAGAACGAAAATGAAATATGTTGCCGTTCGTTCTTCCTGCACCTTCATTACTCCCTTCTACGGCAATTGTGAAATTGAAATAGCTCTGTGCATATTTTCCTCTGTTTCCCCCATCCCACGTATCCGAAAGGAATGCTAAGGTTTTAAAATGTAATTAAGCTTTCGCGCTAAACGTCTTCCGCACAAGTTATTTGCCAATAACAAGCAAAAGTGAATAAATTGACAAAAAATGTCATGAAATTACGTCGAAATGTTAATTAGAAGATTGGAGGATTTCTTAAAGGATTCTAAAGGATTAAATATTAAAAAGAGAGCAATTGAATCGATTAGAGAGAACAAATATATAGTGCTGCAGAGGCACACCAGGTAAATCCTTAGTGAAAAGGGAGTCGCAACAGAGAATTAGAATATCATATCATACATTCGATTCAGGAAGTGATGTCATAGTCAAAATAAGCCAATTTGGTTAAATGGCTACTAATATTTAAGAAAATTTGGGACTTGAGGATGTCGAAGAGGCCTTTTCACAAAAGACAGAGGGAACCCAAAAGTTATGCAGTTTGGTTAAAATCCATTTATCCATTTATTTAAAAATAGATTCCGGAAATTTTAGTCCACAGATCCACCGAGTCTAGAGTCCGATAAACCGGTTCCCTTGATAAGGGAGTAGAATTTCATCATAATTTCTTCATAAATCCAATTAAAGTAATATTTATTAATATCAAGCCACTGGATCTTTAAGCCTTTAAGCTCAAAAACAGTCTCTGTTAACATGGATGTCTTAATATATAAAAATGTAATGTTCAGTGTACGAGCGCCTTAAACTCGATAAACGCCTGACTGATTAACACCAAACCTGGGCAATATCTTAGCTTTGCTCCCGATAGGTGGCGCTGCCTCCTATATTTTTACATTTTTTTATTTAAAATGTAATGTTCGATGTACGAGCGCCTTAAACTCGATAAACGCCTGACTGATTAACACCAAACCTGGGCAATATCTTAGCTTTGCTCCCGATAGGTGGCGCTGCCTCCTATATTTTTACATATTTTTTATTTATGGTACAATTTGAATCGAATTCACAATATAAATGTCTTAATTAAATATGAATTTGTTCATGACATTTGGAAAATTTTGGACAATCAACTAAAAAGAATTCGGAAAAAGAGAAAAATTATATATCAGAGAAATACCTAATCTCTAACTTAAGATCGGGAATTAATAAAGAAATGTATGACAACGTAAGCCGGGTTCAGCTAGTAACATACTTATATAATTAAGTGATATTTCATCACAGATCAGAATATGCTGATAGTTGTTAGTTTTATACGAGTATACATTAAGGTTCTGCCTACATGGATCCTATAAACTGACTTTTAAACATTGCACTTATGGCCCCCATTTTACGACATCACTAAATATAAATTCTTGTCCCATGGCCCCTTGGGTATGAGGAACATATCTCCTCGAAATGGACAAAAGGGCCCCCAAAAACAACTAATTTTCTTTATGAACCCAATAGTTTGGATAATCATAAGATTTGGAGCAGATCCAAGGTTCCTAGGGACAAAAAAAGGCCCTTAAGACATTACACTGTGGCACTGGGTAAAAATAATAAAGATAGACCCCTTGCTACGCACTAGGCGTATTAACGACGCTTGAAATGGTCAGTTGGCTTAAGCTCTTGAGACAATTGAACCTTGTAAGCGTGTAAATTCAAATCTTTATTCAAAATTTGCATCAAATATGTTCGTGAGATGTTCAACTGTTGGGCATAACGACGAGTCGAGGTTGGCGGCTCTTTTGCTATACTATCGCGAACAACATCAATGTTGGGCGAACTTTTTACATTTCCTACAAACATGGCTTGCTGAAATTTGCTCACAATTATCCCGTTTATGGTTATATTTCGTCGATCATGCTGACCAAAAAACCCTCGAAGTGCACGAAATGTATTTTTATTTCAACGCCCAATTTCATATGAGGCTTCAACACCCTTCAGCTATAGATACCAGAAATAAAACCCAAAATTTAGGATATTTTCCCCTTATGTGTGACCAAGTATTAACTATGGTAAAAATGGACCACCTCGTATAGTAAAAATGGAACACCTCGTATAGTCTTCCGATTTCAAAACCTGCCACTTTAGAAGCCAAATCAACGCATGCGATTCTTACATAAAACTTCGCAAAAGACCAGTACTGAACTCTGGTAAAAGTGAACCATATCGGTCCAAGTTTACGTATAACCGCCATAGTAAGTTCCCTTCCGATATGAGGTCCTGCAGCTCGAGAAACTACAAATTGAGTGTGAGTTGAGCTTCTGACCCTTTAGTAGTCATAACTTAGATCCAAATGTGCTCAATTCTAGCAAAGTTCATTTTGAGCGATTTACGCTCAACCAGATTGGTTGAACGTTTGATAAAGCCCTCGCACAAATGACCTTTGCAATTTAAAGACTTTTCGCTATAAATGATACATTTAAAATTCGATGTAGCTCGGATAAAGTATGTAGCCATATCGGTCAATGTTTTCAGATGTACCCAATAAAATATATCCCTCTCGCTCTAGAGGCTATATATGAAGTCCTTCCTCGCTTAAATTCCAGACTAAGAAGCAGAATCTTCTGTATAAAAGAGTGGTGTCGGATATTTCCCAGCCGGATTGTTCCTTTTGTACTTCTTTCAAATGAATCAAAACCAGCAACAGCGATGGAATGCAGTACATGTGGATTGTACAGGGTGGGCCAAATACCAGTTTGTTGCAATAAAATAAATTAAATTTGTTTCCAAGTATTACGGCTTTATTATTAGGAACAAACATTCCCATTAATAATGCACTTCAGCTTCGTTAAAGTGGCTGCCTTAGCTGGCCTTGCAGTAGCGCATTCTGTCACTCCAATTTACTTGGTGGATGTTGGTCTTAAATGCTTGAACTGTTTTGGGGACTGTTGACATAACATCGGTCGGTCCTTTACGGTTTCCCACAAAAACCATATCTGGCAATGCCATACTGGCATGTACTGCCAATGCGATATTGAAATGCAGTATTTGGTGGAGAGTGCTGTGTGGCCCAAATGCCAGTTTGTTTTTAAAAGTGAAATAAAGTTAACGAAATTAAGTTGTTTTCCAAGCTTTATTAGTAGAAAAAAAACATTCACATTAATTATGGAATACGAGTGGCTGCCTTCGCAGTAGGGCATTCCGTCACTCCAATTTTTCAAGACCTTGTTGATGGTTTCGGGCTGTAGCTTACGGATTACTTCGATGCTTTGGGTCTAAAGTGTTTGAATCGTTTCTGGGTTGTTGGCATAACATCGGACTTTGACGGTTCCCCACAAAAAAAAAAAATACAAAGAGTTCAAATCGCAGCTCTGGCAATTAACATCGCCAAGGCGACTGATAACACGATTTGGAAATTTCATGGGCCAAAGATCAATTGTGGCATGGGCTGTGACTCATGGCGCGCTATTCTGCATAAACCAGAGATCACCCAAATCTATGTCTTAGATGTTAGTAAAGAAAAACGTCGCAAACCAAGTCTCCGTAAGTTAACTGAAACGTTGTTCAAACTCCCATTTTCGGAGAAAAATAGTTCACTCTACAATCCGCACCAAACTGTCGCTCTCTGTGGATGCATTGGCTATTCGACCTGTGGGTTTTCCAAGCCCCCGAAGCGGCAATTTGGATTGTGAGCCTAGCCGCTGCACAGTGCTCAAGGATCGATTTCCATCGGCTTAAAGTCTATAACTTTTGATTTAGTAAATATTTTTGAGTTCTGTAAAAAGGACCAGTTGTCCAAGGATGTAAAAATGCTAAAAAAAAGCAAAAAACGAAAAAAATTTCATTTACAGGGTGGGCCAAAAGTTCCCACGGGCTTTAAAAATTTAATAACTTTTTCGTTTATGTATTTTTTTTATTTTTTTTTCAGATTATACTCGTATAAATAACACTTGGAGGATAATTAATCGATCGGTTCAAAACTGAACAAAGAAACACAATAATGGAATTTTATTATTTAAATCAGCGATCAATTATTTTTACGCAAACGCATGAGCGATGAAGCTCATTTTCATATGAATGGCTTTGTTAATAGGCAGAAGTGTAGGTTCTGGGATTTTAAAAAACTCCAATTGCACCCTATTTGGTATACACTGTACTGTATACTATACAGTATGGTGAGGGATCACATCCGCAAATATGATTGGACCTTACTTCTTTGAGGATGAAGATGGAAGTGCTGTAACCGTAAATGGAGACCTGTATCGATTTATGATAGAACATTTTTTACGTCCTGCTGTTGAAAACAGACCTGAGATGTGGTTTCAGCAGGACGGAGCCACTGACCACACAGCCCGAGACACAATGGCACTTTTAAGTTAAATATTTGGAGAGCGAATAATTTCCAGAAATTCGGAAATTATTTGGCCAGCACCCGACTATTTTCTTTGGTGTTATTTAAAGCAGCGAGTATATGTGAACAAGCCCGAGACAATCCTTCAACTCAAGGCCAACCTTGTTGCTGAAATTCGAACGCTACAGTCACAAATTTTGAAAGATTTTATGGAAAATGCTATCAAAACGAGCCCGCTCTCTCAAACGCGCAAAAAAAATTAATAAACGAAATAGATGTTTGGAAGTGTTGCAATAGGCGAAAATGACTGAGTCGTTCAAGATCAGTTTTGATACTCAATTTATTCATACAATTTCATTAACAATTCTAAATTCCCACCCTTTACTAAAAGGGATCAATATCTTAAGATAAGCAAGAACGAGAAGAATGGATGATTACCAACATCGTTGGCGGTACAGCATGTGTATAACAAACAGCATCTGCATGACAAACAGCATGTGTATTAGAGAAAAGGACTATTAGTTTAGGAATGCCATGGACATGAGCGATAAACCAATATAAATAATGTAATTATCATATGCGTCATAGATAAGAAGAAAATATGATAGTGGCCTGAAGTAGGACGCTCATGCGGAAATACCTCACATTAATGGGAGATACTTATGTATAAGTAGGTAGAGAGAAATGCTATTTTCATTCTTGAACAATAGGTATTAAAGTTTTAAGCCTCATGGTAACTTTTGGTCCACCCTGTATTTAAAATCGGTAAATACGAAAAGTACTCAATAGATTTTAAATGTTTGTATCTCAAACTAATACTTATATTCGGGGCTACAATTGTACTTTTTACTTTTGGCCGTTGGAAATCGATCCTGGACCACTGTGCGCCGACATGAAAATGTGCCTCGTCAGAAAAGATTTTTTTTCGCATAAAATTGTTTTCCAATTCTAGCTGCTCTCAGGCCCAAACTGCAAATCGAAAACGACGCGAAAAGCGACACACCGTTCATGGAACCCAAAGAAACGGCCATTTTAGTCATAGGTGTCATAGAAATGAGCCTCGGCAGAATAGACGATTTTTCGCAAAAAGTTTTTGTCCAATACCAGCTGCTCTAAGGCCCAAAGTGCAAAGCGATAACGAAGCGTAAAGCGTCATGAATCCGTAGGACCCAAAGAAACGGCCATTATACTTATACTGAGTCATAGGAGTCAAGAGTATGCGCCTCGTTAGAAGAGATTTTTTTCCCCACAAAATTGTTGTCCAGTTCCAACTGCTCTCAGGCCCAACCAGCAAAGCGAAAACGACTCGTAAAGCGACTCACCGGTCATGGATCCGTGGGCCCTAAAGAAACGGCTATTAATTAATAGGGGTAATTAGATTGATAATTTTCAGTTTTCCCCATTTTTATAGCGAACCAATGGAGGAGGGTACTGCACAGGATCACTTTTGTACTTAGTCTTCGAGGACTTTCAAGAAATATGCAGAATACAAAATGAAGAACTTAATTTGAGTCGCACTCCAATAAAATGTTTGACACTTTTTCCTTAAAGTCACTCTTTTTCAAGAAAAATATTATTTTTTTTCGTTATTATCCAACGGCATTGCTTTTTATACAGAGACTTCAAAATGATGGCTATCGGGATTCTAAGAGTTTTTTCTATTATTATGACTTCAGTTCATTTGGCTATTTTTCTAGCTTTTTCGGGAATGTTAAAAATTTATATTTATTTCTAAATACAGTTTATTTCGATTTGGCTATTTTTTCAGCTTCTTCTACTACTCGTACAATGCTACACTGTGAACTACGAGGGCGGTTCGGAAAGTTCTTAGCCTATCAATGAAAGAGAATAGTTAGTTTTTCAAAAATATTTTTATTTTTCAATATAGTCTCCTGAAACTTCAATACACTTAGTCCAACGATTATCTAGCAATTCTATCCCTTGATTAAAATAGTTTTCCTCAAGGTCTTCAAAGTAGTGGTTTACAACCGTAATTGCATCTTCATTTGAGGTAAAACGCTTGCCAGCAAGGAATTTTTTAGATTTGGAACAGGTAAAAGTCGCTGGGAGCTAAATCAGAAGAATAAGGTGGGTGGTCAAGCAACTCGTACTTTAATTCGTTGATTTTAGCCATTGTTAAAACACTCTTGTGCGCTGGTGCGTTGTCTTGATGAAAAATTATTTTTTTGTGTTGTAAGCCAGGACGTGTTTCTCGAATTTGTACATTTAATTGATCTAAAAGGTTGCAATAGTACTCTGAATTTATTGTTTTACCCTTTTGCAGATAGTCAATCAATAAAATACCTTTGAAGTCCCAAAAACCGTTGCCATAACCTTACCAGCCGATTGAATTGTTTTTGCCTTCTTTGGGGCACTTCCTCCAGCTTCAGTCCATTGTTTGGATTGTTCTTTTGTCTCTGGAGTATAGTGATTGATCCATGTTTGCCTTCTTTGGGGCACTTTTTGCCTTCTTTGGGGCACTTTTTGCCTTCTTTGGGGCACTTTTTGCCTTCTTTGGGGCACTTCCTCCAGCTTCAGTCCATTGTTTGGATTGTTCTTTTGTCTCTGGAGTATAGTGGTGGATGATCCATGTCTCATCAACAGTTATGAAATCTCATCAACAGTTATAAAATCTCATCAACAGTTATAAAATCCATTTTATTTCGCTGAAAACGATCCAAACAAGTTTGAGAAATGTTCATTCTTATGTGTTTTCGGTCGACTGTTAACAAGTGCGGCACCCATCTTGCAGAAAGCTTTTTCATCTGTAGTTCTTCATGCAAAATTTAATGGACTCGATCATTTGAGATGCCCATGATATTAGCTATTTCACGCACTTTTATTCGTCGATCATTTAATACCATATCATGCACTTTGGCCACAATTTATGTTGTTGTTGTTGCTGTTTTTGGACGTCCACTACGTGGTTCATCTTCAATGCTTGTACGACCACGTTTAAATTCAGCAACCCAATTTTTTACTGTTGCATATGAAGGAGCACTTTCACCTAACACATTCACCATATCATTATGAATTTCTTGTCCCGATAAACCTTTTTTATGTAAATATTTAAAGACACCACGTATTTCTAATTTTTCCATTGTAAAAAAATCGCGGATGCGTCTTTTGTGAACACCTGTTTCTATATGAAGGAGTTGCCAGATCGAAACAAAATTTAACATGTGTTCTGTTTATACCGCGCTTTTTGTGCTAGGCGAAGAAGTTTCCGAACCGCACTCCTATTAAACTATTAAACAGTTGCCATACTTGTCCTTTCGGCTTTTAACTCTCTTAAATAGATCATAATTTGACTGTCCTATATATATTTATAATATGCGTATATGCCATCAGCTATCTTAATGGCCAAATATATAAACAAAACCAAAACACTCTAATATCTACCCGACAATTGTTCTACACATAAAGAAGTAAGTTAATTTTTGTTTCACTTATTAGAATAAATAATATTTATCTTTTATCATTAGCAAATTACTACATCTAATCTACAAAACACAAAAGATCCTTACGGCCTACAAAGGCCAGCTTTCTTGATTGTCCGAGTGAGCGTGTGTGCGTGCCTCTACTTAATGGAATTAACGAGATAAAGTCCTGGAGAAAATCTCCAACAGAAGCTGGTCTGTTTTTGGAGTAATGTCCATAATATTGATGGCTATTTCCCGGAATAATTCAATTAAATTTTTGTCTTATTATCATATGTACACGAACACACTCACAGTTGTACATACACACACACACTTACATACAGTTGTAATAAATCTCTTATAAAAAACGGAAATAAATAATACATAGACCTACATATGAATTTATTCCCGGGAATGTGTGCCTTTGGTGTATTTGGGCTATTTTTATTAATAGCCGTATTAAAACAAGTCATAAAAATGTTGTTGGCCATGTTACAAAGGACACGTGTAGGAGTGTGTGTGTTTGTGTGTGTGATGATAATGATAGCATCATCGTCATCATCATCATTCATATTAACGATGACATTGTCCTGGACTCGGGGAGTCGGACACTAAATCGCATATTAAAACAAGTAACAAAAGTGGAAGCTGGGTGGGGTCGACTATGAGATATCTTACACCATACTGGTATTTAGACGAGTTCCCGCTTTTGTTTGAAGTTTAGGCAAGGTTACACTATATAAAAGACTTCTAGAGCGAAAACCAATACAAACTGGACCATAACTGGTTTTAAATTCTTAACTTTGTAAACAGCATAAAATCCGCAAACACATGCCCCCGAAAGACTGCGTAGAATTCTTTATTCAACGTCAACTAAACGTGTCAGGCTTTACGAGGGCGGTTCGGAAACTTCTTAGCCTAGCACAAAAAGCGCGGTATAAACAGAAAGTTAAGTGTTTTGGAAACTTCCATCTCTGCTATGAACACATGTTAAATTTTGTTCCGATCTGGCAACTCCTTCATATAGAAACAGGTGTTCACAAAAGACGCATCCGCGATTTTTTTACAATGGAAAAATTAGAAATGCGTGGTGTCATTAAATGTTTACATAAAAAAGGTTTATCGGCACAAGGAATTCATAATGATATGGTGAATGTGTTAGGTAAAGGTGCTCCGTCATATGCAACAGTAAACAATTGGGTTGCTGAATTTAAACGTGGTCGTACAAGCATTGAAGATGAACCACGTAGTGGACGTCCAAAAACAGCAACAACAACAGAAATTGTAGCCAAAGTGCATGATATGGTATTAAAGGATCGACGAATAAAAGTGCGTGAAATAGCTAATATCATGGGCATCTCAAATGATCGAGTCCATTTAATTTTGCATGAAGAACTACAGATGAAAAATCTTTCTGCAAGATGGGTGCCGCACTTGTTAACAGTCGATCAAAAACGCATAAGAATGAACATTTCTCAAGCTTGTTTGGATCGTTTTCAGCGAAATAAAATGGACTTTAAGCGTCGTTTCATAACTGTTGATGAGACATGAATCCACCACTATACTCCAGAGACAAAAGAACAATCCAAACAATGGACTGAAGCTGGAGGAAGTGCCCCAAAGAAGGCAAAAACAATTCAATCGGCTGGTAAGGTTATGGCAACGGTTTTTTGGGACTTCAAAGGTATTTTATTGATTGACTATCTGCAAAAGGGTAAAACAATAAATTCAGAGTACTATTGCAACCTTTTAGATCAATTAAATGTACAAATTCGAGAAAAACGCCTGGCTTGCAACACAAAAAAATAATTTTTCATCAAGACAACGCACCAGCGCACAAGAGTGTTTTAACAATGGCTTAAATCAACGAATTAAAGTACCTTATTCTCATGATTTAGCTCCCAGTGACTTTTACCTGTTCCCAAATCCCTTGCTGGCAAGCGTTTTACCTCAAATGAAGATGCAATTACAGTTGTAAACCACTATTTTGAAGACCTTGAGGAAAACTATTTTAATCAAGGGATAGAATTGCTAGATAAGCGTTGGACTAAGTGAATTGAAGTTTCCGGAGATTATATTGACAAAAAAAATATTTTTGAAAAACTAACTATTCTCTTTCATTGATAGGCTAAGAACTTTCCGAACCGCCCTCGTAGAGGCCTTAACCTCTTTTCACGAGGTTTAAACCAAATCTGGTTTAAAATTTTTAGTTATGTGAATACCTAAGGGCCTACAAATAGTACGTTTGATAACTCGACTCTACCAAACTTGAGTTGCCCAATAAAAAAATTTGAAGTTCATCACTCTACAAACAAAAATATAGCGAACACGTCGGTAAAATACTGTAAAGGTCCTCTAGACCTTTGTCACAAGGTATAAATAAAATTAAGCCTAAAACTCCCAAACGTGTGATCAGTAAATCCTGCCAAGAAGACGCAAAGAACAGCATATCACAGAAATCCATGTCAGGATTCACTATTGAATTTTACTGTAAGACTTATACACTTCTTGATAGGCTCCGATGGAGCAGATCCAATAACACTAAATGAAGCTTTGATAAAAAAATATAACAGCGGAAGCGACTTATTTTATAAGGGCTTTATGAAAATATAGACCGATATTGTTCTATTTCACTAGTAGTAGATGTATGTCGCACCTAACACTCTATGCCTATTCGAGCTAGATCGGGATTTTTAAATTTCTCCTCAGAAGGGTCAGGTTCTCTAATCGGTAGAGTTTTGTGTTATTCAAAAAAGTGAACCGATATCGTCGAATTTCACTAGGGATGACTGTTGGTCGCTTATAACGCGCTTTACGACATTTAGTCGGAATCGGATTAAAATGTGGCTTCTAGAGCTGCAGGGCCCTTTAGGTGCAATTCGAAATCATGGACCCATAAGGACTAATTTTACTATAGACAGAGAGAGAAAAAAATTGGTTGGAAATCGGTTAAAAAAAATTCCGTTGCGAACAAAAAACATTGGTTGCAATTACCAAATATTTATAATCATAATGGATATTCGGTTCGATTTACAAGATGATAAATATGATTATCGTTTTTAGAAGCAACCAATTAATCGGTCATACCAATGAAACGCATAACATTTAGTTGTCCTAACTGGTGGTTGTGGCAACTAATTGCTTTGCCTACCAAATATTGGTGATGATATCTAAACATTCATTATAACCAAAAGCGAAAATAGTATTATTATTACTGCTTTAAGTAAATCGTTTAATCTAATTTAATCAGTAAAAAAAACCCCCCAACACCAAATAACATTCGGTTGTACTGATGGAAAACTCGAGGTGCATGAAACCTTAATCATTCGGTTTGCAAAACATTCAGTTGTGGCAACGAATCTGGTCTCTGTGTGCAGCGTTGGATATTTGTCGCTCGTTATCCACTGTACACAATTTGTTCAGAATCGTTTGTAATTTCTGGCTTCTAGAGCGACAGGACCTAACATCGGAAGGGACCTTTTTGTTGGGACTATTCGAAATCATGGATCGAAAAGGTTTAATAGTTTCGCAACTGTAGCTCTATGGTTGCTCACAACGTTCTATGCGAAATTTTAGCACGACCGGATTTAATTTGTCGCTTCAAAAACTGCAAGACCGGAAATCGTTAGGGTCTTTGGTGTGGGGGCTAGTCGAAAACATGCAACGTTTAGTGGGGATCGGCTTAAAAATGTGGTTTTAAAGCTGCAGGGTCTCAAATCGGAAGAGACTTTTGTGTGGATTCAACTCGAAATCATGGACTCATGAGGACTAATTTTAATACAGACAGAGAGAGAGAAAAAATTGGTTGGAAGTCGGTTAAAACTACTAAAATTCAAATTTCGCACAGACTGCAAACAAAGAACTTCGGTTGCAATCACTAAATATTTATAATCGTAACGGATATTCGGTTCGATTTACAAGATGATAAATATGATTATCGTATTTTAGATGCAACTAATTGGTCAAAAACATGCACCGTTTATTCGGAATCGGCTTAAAAAATGTGGCTTTTAAAGCTGCAGGGTCTCAAAACGGGAGAGACCTTTGTGTGGGTGCAACTCGAAAACATGGACCGATAAGGACCACTTCTACCAGGTCTGGATATTTGTCGGTCCTCGGTCCCGTGCACAATTTGGTCAGAAACGTCTGTAATTTCTGGCTTCTAGAGCGACAGGACCTTACATCGGGAGGGACCTTTGTGTTGCGACTATTCGAAAAAATGGATCTATAAGGTCCAATTTCGCAACAGTTACTTATTGTTCGTTCACAACTTAATACACGAAAGTTAAGCACCTGGTCACTTACGTTTAAAATTTCTGGCTTCTAGAGCAACAGGACCCTACATCGGGAGGGATCTTTGTGTTAGGACTATTCGAATACATTGATCGACAAGGTCCAATTTCGCAACAGTTACTCTTTGGTCGCTTACAACGTACAATCAAAATTTCAGCACGACCGGATTTGATTTGTAGCTTTAAGAACAGCAGGACCTCAAATCATGAAGGTCCATGGTGTGGGGTCTAGTTGAAAACATTAACCGATACAATCCAATTTCGTCAGAGATCAGTTTGGTCGTACGTGGCAGTCTGTGCAAAATTTGATCGAAATCGTTTATAATAAGCGCACATCGAGAAAAAATTAATTAGAAATCGGTTGACGCAACCATGATTCGGTTGCAAAAGAAAGAATCTCGTTTGCAATTACTGAATGCCTTTAGTCTTAATGGATATTCGGTTCGAAATACCACTAGATGATAAATATATGTGACAGCGCATAGAGAAAGGGACCTAAGGGTAAAAAAAAAATCAATTTTAATTTTTTTTCTTTTTTTGATGTGGACAACATCTGAGCATCGAATGAGACCGATCCCATGCCCCAAAAGTGTTCCCTCTCAGAGATATGCGCGTTTTATGAAAGTGAATTCGACGATTTTAAGCGCAAATAGAAAGGGACCTAATCGCTAAGATGGCTCTCCTGAACAAAACTGGTTTTTAACCTTAGGTCCCTTTCTATTTTGCGCGTCACATATAGAGCTACTGTATCGATCAGTAAACGTTTTTTTAAGACCAACACTAAGGGGGATCTTTCCTATGTAATGCATTGTTTCAGTTAGGATAGGTATATATAGGATAGGTAGAGAAGGAAAGAGTCGGTTATGTTAAGATACACGTATGCTAGGTAGAGAAGGAAAGAGAGAGAGAGAGAGAAAGAGAGATATGTTTATGGACATTTTGACTTGTTCCACATACGGACAACACGTGTGAAGAACCAATTCTCCGCAATGTGATGAGCGATCAGTAGAAATCATTAACAAGTGAATGCGAACTTCCAGATAAACGGGTGTTACGGGCGAACACCCAGACCTCTGAGATGAGGTCACCTATCTCAGAAGGGCACATCCTCATAAAGTACCTGTAACAAACTGAAAGTGTAACAAAGTTTACCTACTCGAGAAACTCCAAAGAAGGCCTATGCAGATGTGGGAGTTATACTCCATTTTTGGCCGACAGTAGGAGATATAGATGTTGAGGAAGTTGGAGGAAGTTAAGTATTCCGTGTGCCGCTTTTAAAATCACAATCATTGAATGTTTCAGTCGACACTTTAAAAATGTGTTTGTTCCAGCGAACATCAAACTCAATGTTCATGCCCAGAACTTTAAGAGCGTCTGACTCCTTGACAACAATACCTTGCATCAATAGTGCCGTCGATCGTTTATGGCTTAACAATCTTGAAAAGTGAGATTAACAACAGTAGTTCTCATACGTTTGGTGAGAAAATATTTTTATAGAGAGAGATCAGTTTTCCTTTTAACAAAGCTTTCTGAATATGATCGTCACGGATCAAAAATCGTAATAGAAGCAGTGTGTCAAGAAAATCAATGCTACTTGCCCATTTGGTATAAAACTTTTCTTTTATAAAGATGCAAGAGGTCTCGAGCCGGTAAATCCCCATTTAGTGTGTTAAAGGAAAATAAAGAAATAAACAAACGAGCTAAAGCAGCATTGGATTTTGTTGGCATTTAACTCGACCTCGTTTGCAAAATTCCACTTGGAGACCCTCACAAGATTTTCGTTGAGTGTGTCGGTCATATTTTGCCTCATCGCCTCTGTATATATGTAAGTAGGTGAGGCCCGGTCTACGGTCGAACGAATATGAGTGACAGATGCTGCTGTCGCCAGCAAATGAAATGGTAGGGTTTGTTGTCAGAAACAGAGAGAGACACAGATAGAGAGAGAAAGAAACCGAGAGTTAGAAACAGAGAGAGATAAAGATAGAGAAAGAAACCGAGAGTCAGAATCAGCGAGAGAGAGAGAGGGCGTTGCAATACCCCTGCATTTATGTCTTACTTATCGGATGAGTCTCCGTATATAACAACACTTAAAGAGCGATCACTGAGAAAAGTTAAAAGGAATCGAGATAGTTCAGTACCGACACCAAAAAAAATTAGCTAGTCACTGAGACAAATAAGAAACAGAGGGAGGGAGTGAACAGAGCCGTGCTGTATCCCTTCATTTTTAGCATACTCATCGGTTGAGTCTGCGCCAACACAACACATTTAGAGCGATCTTATTGCCTTATTTATACCAAGTCGGTGAATTCATCGACTCCATAGCTCCGAAAGAAACGCTATCGGTTACTTCCGTAGATCGGTTCCTACGGAAGCCGTACTGTCGATCGTTGAGAAGGCCATTCGACTCCAAATAATTCATAAGATAATGATTCGCCATTTTCACTTTCGAGAGTGCAGAGCAAGCTGTAATTGGGCGGTAGTTTTTAGGGTTACTAGCCTCTCCCTTTTTTGGGATCGGTGTGACGTTAACAATCTTCCAAACCGAGGGGAAGACTACCGCACAGTACGAAGGCTTGAAAAGATTGCGCAATGGACGAGCTAGCGTCTACGAATACCTTTTTAGAGCAAGTGCTATAATTGCCTCCGGTCTCGGACATTTATTAACGTTAAGCTCCCTAAGTCACTAAGCCAAAATACCCTGTACCGCATCTCCATCACTTTCGAGAGTGCAAAGAAAACTGCTATTGGGCGGTTTAGTTGTAGTTCATTGGGCCATGGAAGAGCTAAAGTCGATGAACACTTATTTAGAACTACTTATAGTGCTAAAATTGCATCCGGGCCCGGGGATTTATTTACGTTGAGTTAAGTCACTAAGTGATAATAACCTGTACCGCATGGTGGTGTAGGGTATACTTCCCCTTGCGTTATAAATAAATACACTCATATACACACGAGTTTGTATAAATGTATGTATTTGTGCATTCATAATATCTCTTTAAGCGCATAAGTATTTGTATTTATGTATGATTGCGTGTGGGTGTGTGTGTACTTACGTATGTGTTTCCGCTTATAATAACTATGATAAGAGTATTAAATTGTCATTTCCGTTTCCAGGTTAATGCCGGCATTCATTCACTTATTCACAAACAGAAGTGCAGACACCTAAACACACATATACTCGCATGCTCTCTAGCGGGAGCGCATGCAAGGCCTTCTCATATGAAGACCTTCTACAGGGTGGCGCAAAACTACCGCTGTTTGAATGTTTAATAACTTTTTAAATTTATTTATATTTGTTAAGCTCGTTTCTTATATTTCGGTCTGTTGCTTTTACACATTGAACGGGCATTAATCGGCTCAAGACCTCTTTTATCTATATTTAAATAGAAGAAAAGTTTTTAACAAAATGACATTGATTGAAACAAAACAAACGAGCTGAACATATGTACATGCACTGCACGGCACAACAGCCAACAAAACTCTTTTCACAGCACACACTTGTTGTAAAAGAAATCTATGGACGGCTTTCACTGTGGAGTCTCTGTAGAGGTGGTCAGAGTGAGTTGTATTTTGGAGGGGCAGTTGGGCGAAGAAAACTTGAAGAGTGATATTTACAACAGTAGTTCTCATTCGTTTGGTGAGAGCCTGGTCTTAAAGAGTTCGGTTTTTCCTTCAACAATTGCTGCTAAGCTTTCTGAAGAGGGTTGTCGAGAACCTGAAATCGCGATAAAGCAGTGTGCAGCCACGAAATCAATGTCACATTGCAAGTTTGTTAAAAAAATCTCTTCTATTTAAATTATTTATAGTTTTTATTTTTATTTCAGATTTTTGTGAAACAAACTTGGGGAATTTCAAATGGAAAGTCAATTGTTTTTACGCAGCCTGCTTATCGTCGCTTCAGAACCCACAATAAACCCCACTTGGTTGGAAATTTTCAACAACATGGTACAATAAGACACCGTCCATGTACCGAAAGACCACGTACGGTCCACATGGATGAGAATATCCAACGTGTTGTACGTAGATTGTGTGCAGGACAGTCCAGAAACATCCGCAAGAAGAATTTCGGCACAACCGGGGCTAACGCAGAGAGAGGTCCATTCAAAGAGCTCGAATGTGCGCTGCCAAAAATGACCACCACTTGCGGGATATTATTTTTCATACTCAAGACAAAAATATTCCCCATTAATATACTCTATAACAAAAAATAATACTAACAATTAACAAATAAATAAAAAAGTTATTAAACATTCAAACCACAACGGAAGTTTTGCGCCACAGAGGCCTTGATAAGATCCAATATAAATTTGTTTTTGCCTTTCAAAATTTAGGATTTCAAAAGGTTTTTTTTTCAAATGAAAAATGATCCCCCCACACATTCTTATGTCGCTTCTCTAGGAAGGCATGTTAGAAGGTCCTGTAAAAAAATCCTCCACTCATTCGTTTGTGCATTCTTTGAGAAAGTCTAAGAGAAGGCCTTCATATTTTTAATGAGAGAGAGAGATCCAATAAATATTCCTGGCTCCCTCCCTTCTTGTGAAAGGCATACAACCATGCCTGGTAAGTGAAGGCAGCACCGAAAGTGTTCACCACAGCGATGGACAGTGAAGATATATATAAAGGATCAACCATAACGCACGGTATTAGTTGTTAGTCACACCTTAACGTCAAGTATTTTGCCCAACTTTAATTGACTTTTTTTGTTTCAGTGTTCGACAAATTGAACCATGGAGAGGAACACAATTTAGCAGCTCGTTAAGATTGTTCAAGCCCTTTACAAAAATTGGTGTTTAAAATTTTGGAATTTTTTTGTTCCGCATAATCGACCAAAGGCGTCCCCTGTGGATTCGATAACAAGCAGAATTGCCGCGTTTAGAAAATGAGATTGACATTTCTTTGTTTCTGTGGTGGACAAATTTAACCATGGAGAGGAACACAATTTAGCAGCTCGTTAAGATTGTTCAAGCCCTTTACAAAAATTGGTGTTTAAAACTTTTGAATTTTTTTGTTCCGCATAATCGACCAAAGGCGTCCCCTGTGGATTCGATAACAAGCAGAATTGCCGCGTTTAGAAAATGAGACTCCACGAGTGACTGTTGAAAAGCCGATGTATTCACAAAAAGTGCCTTTTTAGTGCGGTTTATAGGCTTGAGGCTTCATCGAGCAGTACTTCTTTGGTAGTAAGATCGCCCACGCAGTTACTGTGAATGGTGTTCGCTATGGCGAGATGATGACGGACTTATTGCGGCCAGCAATTAAGGATATGTACCTGGGCGATATGTGGTTCGAACAGGATGGTGCCACTTGCCACACAGCCAACGAAACAATGGTTTCTTTGTGCGAGAAATTAAGTAGCAGTGTTATCTCACGTCGTGGCGAAATAAAATGGCAGCCACGATCATGTGATTTCACACCGTTCGATTTCTTTCTTTGGGAACATTTATAAGAAAAAATGTACGTTAATAAACCAAGAATAATTCAAGAGCTAAAGGATGAGATAATTCGGCACATTACTGATTTTGATTCTCCTTTATATCTCAGAGTCATTAAATATATATGGACCATCATGCCACCGAAGCCGTGGCGATCATTTGGCCGATATTTCACATCACGCATAATTGTCATAGATCCTTCTATCATAATTAAAAAAACATTGAGATAATTGACTGAAAACTTTTTGTTTTATTTACAATAAACTGCGTGCGTTTTAGCTGGACCACCCTTAATAAACCGCTTGACGTTGACGCACACAATTTGGTTCGTTAGGCCAGTGCGTAGCTTATCGAAGTACCAACAAATTCAGTTCCAATAATCATCTTAATCTGTTTGGATAACCGATACTTGTTTTCTTCAAACGAAAGTGTCAGTTACCTCTACTGAAAATTGCTATGTGCTCAATCAACATTCGGTTGTAACGATGGAATACATGGATATTACGTGCAACCACCAACATTCGGTTGGCAAAAATTCGGTTGTGGCAACGAATTTGTTCACTGTGTGTAGCTTATAAAATTGCAACGTGAGATTCACAACAGCAGTTCTCATACGGGGAGAGAACCTTGGGGAGAACCTGTTCTTAATGAGTTCAGTTTTCCTTTCAACAATTGGAGGCAAATCAAAAATAAATTTAACTTAAAATTAAGTTATTAAAAATTAATTCTCTCAGTAAGCTAGTATTTTTTATGTGCATACCAAAAGACCATTTTATACAGGCCTGCTGGAAGGCCTTCCAATAAAAAAAACGTGGAACGGGTTGCTCAGCGATCTAACCTAGTGCTAATTTGAAATAAAGTTAGAATGCGGCAGTCATGCCTCCTAAAAAGGGCTTTTAGCCTTGCTGGGCCCTTCCTTTTCCCGCTGGCTCTACCTTTCCCTATCAGAGCAGATCATCTGGTGGCCTTCTGGCAAGCCTTTCAATATAACCTTCTATGCTCTGCAATTTATCCCTGTGTTACTTTCAAATAAAGGTAGCATGCCTACTGGCTACTAGAAGGCCTTGCTGTGCCCTTATTTTTCCCATTAAGTCTCTCTTTCCCTTTTCGATCCGGTTTCACTCACACAAACACACTCTCACACAAATACACAATCACTCAATGCGACTGTTTCGTTACGTTTTTACGACTATTGGTCATTGTTTGTTGAACTGCATATGGTCTCCTCTTATTTATTTCCGTTGACATCAGCTTTGTTATTACGTCCTCCCCCCCTCTCTCTCGCTTTTCTTTTATTGTTGTGAGCCCTTTGTCCCTTTTTGGTTCGTCCTGTTTATATTTTAATGTGAATGATTATCATAAAGTGAAATTTGGCGTGTAACAATTTATGGATTTTCATAGGATTTCAATATTTCAATATCAATAAAACCGTAATCCTTTGTTGGATTTTCTTTTATGTGTGTGGGTGTGTGTGTGTTTGGGCGGACGAGTGGTAGTGGCTTTCATTCTGGCCTGTGCGACTTAAAAAGGACATTCGTCTGTAATTGAATTGTATTAAGCTTAAGATGGATTGCACGAGTTGTACATGTGGCAAATGGTAGCTGATACTTCCTGTGGGATTACCATCGAGGCCTTTTTGCAGGTAAGTGTAGGTAGAAAGAAAAATAAAGTTTCCAAGGACTATGTGGGGAATGTGGAATGTATATATCGTTGTAAGGGGATTTTCATTAAGAGGTTCGGAACTTTAAGATATATAAGTAATTAAGCCGTATCTTTTAAACCCAGTCGCCATTCAATTGGCAGAAACTACAAGAATCCATTTTAAGAATACTTGTGTGCAAAGGGCGGCCAGATAATAATGATAGTTTTGAAAACCTACGTTAAACTGCTGTACAAAGTAAAACTGAAATCCCTTAGGTGAACCTAGAGCTCCCTTGAACATTTAAATACCTTGTCCTTATTCATCCTCCTTGTCTGGATGCTGGCATAAAGCGAATCTGATTGGAGTCTGGTGTTTCAACCATAATGCACAATGTTAATTGTGAGTCACACCTTAACGTCAACATTGATATTTCTTTGATTTAGTGTTTGACTTATTCAGGTACACAATTGAGTAGCGCTTTGGGATTGTTGAAGCCTTTTACGACAATAGCCGATTAAATCAAAATGCATTTCGTGCACTTAGTAATTTTGTTGGCCCGCATAATCGACCAAATGTATCGAGGCGTGAGAATTGTACTCAAAGTTCAGCGAACCGGTCCATTAGAACATGTGGTAATACCTGTGCATGCTTGCCCAGTTCGTTCTGCCATCGTTCTTCGAAAATGAGCTCGACAAAGTTGTTACGTGAATGGTCTTCGCTATCGTGAAATGATTACTGACTTCTTGTGGCCAGAAATTAAGGATATGGACTTGGGCGATACGTGGTTTCAAAAGGATGTTGCCACTTGCCACAGAGCCAACGAAACAATAACTCTTTTGTGCAAGAAATTCAAAGGCCGTTTAACTCACGTCGAGGCGATGTTTATTGTTTATTGGATTCGACGATGTCGAATCACCCTCTGGTCAACTAGTTGAACTTCTTTCTCTGGGGATATTTAAAAGAAAAATTGTACTTCAATAAGCCAAGAACAATTCAATGCTAAAGGATGAGCTAAATCGGTACATTAACGGCAATGAACCTCCATTATGTTTCATTGATAATATGGACCTTCGGCAGTAGATATGCCACCTAAGCCATGACAAGCATTTGGCCGATATTTTATTTTACTCATAATTATCTTAGATCCTTTTTTCAAAATACAAAAAATATGAAGTAACTCTCTGAAAACTTTTTGTTTTATTTACAATTAACATTGTGCGTTTAAGTTAAACCTTAGCAGAAATTAAAAAGAAATTGAGCATTCTAAACCCCTGGTTCTTGAACGAGCACACTAGCTGTATTAAGCTATCGTATATTTCCATCGAACGGAGGAAATCAAATAAGTTTTTTAAACACAAAGCAAAAAACATCACACACCGATCGAAACGACCTTCGATATATTAGCCTATCATCAGGAAGCCACTCGAGGAAGAATAGTAGACGTAGATGCGCGTTGACACTAGGCAAATATATGCATGCTAACATGCCAGTGGTAAAAGGGAAAGCGACGAAAAAAGTTTTTACACCAGAAGGACGACACTTCTGTTGCCTTTAAAAGGGAATCTTCCACAATGTCCTACCGAGATTCATTTTAACAATACTCATGAAACTAAGAAATTGGCTTCTTACGCACAGACGAATAAATGTCACTCTAGGTCTTACGACCCTAACACGATGTGGGCACAAATAAACCCCCTCCCAAGGTGGTGTCATCACCATTTTTTGTGGTATCAGCTGTAAACAATATTCTTTAAGAGCTAATACGAGGGCGGTTCGGAAACTTCTTAGCCTATCACAAAAAGCGCGGTATAAACAGAAAAAAGTTAAGTGTTTTGGAAACTTCCATCTCTGCTATGAACACATGTTAAATTTTGTTTCGATCTGGCAACTCCTTCATATAGAAACAGGTGTTCACAAAAGACGCATCCGCGATTTTTTTACAATGGAAAAATTAGAAATGCGTGGTGTCATTAAATATTTACATAAAAAAGGTTTATCGGGACAAGAAATTCATAATGATATGGTGAATGTGTTAGGTGAAAGTGCTCCTTCATATGCAACAGTAAAAAATTGGGTTGCTGAATTTAAACGTGGTCGTACAAGCATTGAAGATGAACCACGTAGTGGACGCCCAAAAACAGCAACAACAACAGAAATTGTAGCCAAAGTGCATGATATGGTATTAAATGATCGACGAATAAATGTGCGTGAAATAGCTAATATCATGGGCATCTCAAATGATCGAGTCCATTTAATTTTGCATGAAGAACTACAGATGAAAAAGCTTTATGCAAGATGGGTGCCGCACTTGTTAACAGTCGACCAAAAACGCATAAGAATGAACATTTCTCAAGCTTGCTTGTATCGTTTTCAGCGAAATAAAATGGATTTTAAGCGTCGTTTCATAACTGTTGATGAGACATGATGACTCCAGAGACAAAAGAACAATTCAAACAATGGACTGAAGCTGGAGAAAGTGCCCCAAAGAAGGCAAAAACAATTCAATCGGCTGGTAAGGTTATGGCAACGGTTTTTTGGGACTTTAAAGGTATTTTATTGATTGGCTATCTGCAAAGGGTAAAATAATAAATTCAAAGTACTATTGAAACCTTTTAGATCAATTAAATGTACAAATTCGAGAAAAACTTCCTGGCTTACAACACAAAAAAATTTTTTCATCAAGACAACGCACCAGCGCACAAGAGTGTTTTAACAATGGCTAAAATCAACGAATTAAAGTACGAGTTGTTTGACCTCAAACCTTATTCTCCTGATTTAGCTCCCAGGAGAATAAGGTGGGACAGGCGTTATAAGGTGCTGGCAAGCGTTATACCTGAAATGAATATGCAATTACAGTTGTAAACCACTATTTTGAAGACCTTGAGGAAAACTATTTTAATCAAGGGATAGAATTGCTAGATAAGCGTTGGACTAAGTGTATTGAAGTTTCAGGAGATTATATTGAAAAATAAAAATATTTTTGAAAAACTAACTATTCTCTTTCATTGATAGGCTAAGAACTTTCCGAACCGCCCTCGTAAGGCAGAAAAACCGCAGTATGAGCACATAAGTTGGCTTCTGCGGTACAGAGAAAATATCCATCTATCTGCCGAGATATCCCCCAGATCATATACCCCAGGGGATATGATCCCCCCAGATCATATCCCCCAGGGGTATCAACGCCGCAGGGGCATCAACAAAATAAATGGACATAGATTTATCAGAAAACATAATCTTTACAGTCACCCTTCGTGTTCAGCAAATTGAGCCACTAGTAGCAAGATAATTTCATCCAAAGATCTTGGCCAGTAGGTTAGATTAATTGGATTTCCCTTACCCCAGAGGGGTGGTAAATTCTAAAAAGTCAAACCCCATTTAAAGATGTTCAAACTCCTGCTAGAGATTTTTATTTATTTTTTGTTCGAAGTGTGCAGGGACCCACAAAACTGACCACTTATAGAGGATTTGCCCTTATGCATGTCCCTCTTCGACGGTATATCTAAATATAAACCGATTTTCATAAGAGTCAACAAACAGCCTTTGTAAAAAAAATACTTTTGCAAATTTCATGAAGATCGGACCACAGTTGCGACCTGTAGTTTCAAAACAATCTTTAGATAGACAGCGGACGGACGAAGGCACGGACAGACCAATATTTTTAAATCAAATCAACTGTTGATACTAAAATGAAATATATATATTTTTTTGCTTTTACAGGGTGGAGCGCGGTAATTTGCTTTTTTGCACTGCAGGCTATGGCGGCACTGTTGATCGAAGAGAGTGGAGAGTAAGCGTGGCTTATAGTGGCTGACGGGAGATTTGTATGCGTCATGCATTGGACACGTGAGGAGAAGTCATTTTGTGTTAAAACGTATTTTAGAAATTCGCACTCGATCATTGCAGTGCAGCGTGCTTTTGGTTTACGATTCGCTGTTTCCCCATGAGAACGTTTACCTGGACGGCAATCAATTGGTAATTGGGTAACTTCATTGAGAACAGAAGGGAATGTGTCATGTGTACAAAGGGGACCTGAGAGAAGGATTACAACACCACAAAACAGCGAGAAAGTAAGAGCAGCAGTACTGCAATCTACGAAACGCTCTGCTCGGAAGCAATCACTTGCTCTTGGCATTTCCTGGATTTTTTTTTCAGCCAACTCCTGAGGAAATGCAATTAGAGGATACATGGTTCCAACCGAATGGTGGCCCTTCAAACACAGCGAGGGTTACCATGAATTGTTTGAGGCAAATGTTTCCTCGACGGCTTATCTCTTTGAGGGGTGATGTGAACTGGCCGACACCCTCACCAGACTTAGCCCCATGCGATGTTTTCCTTTGGGGTTACCTCAAGTCGAAGGTGTATATCAATCGTCCCAACGCCTTGAAAGACCCCACAAAACTGCCCACTTATAGAGTATGTGCTCTTATGCATGTCTCACTTATCCAGGTTCGACTGTATATCTAAATGTTAACCGATTTTCATTTTAGTCGACATGCTTGTTAGAGTTCGTGAAAACTTCAGAACACGTATACAGCAGTGTGTGGACGGCGAAGGTCGACATTTGCCAGCTACACTAATGAAAAGCATGTAATTTAAAAATTCCCTAACTGTTCAATATAATTAAAATACAAAATAAAATTTTTCTAAGGTTCGTAAGTATTTTATTTCATTTCCAAATAGGCAAAATACCGCGCTCCAACCTTTTCATACAGCCACCAAAAAAACTGAAAACCGGATAACTCTACAGCAAAAATCCAGGTAAACCGACATTTTGGCTATTTTTGAGAAACCAACTGACGGATTTGGACACTCTAGTTTGAGGGATATAAAGTAGGGAGAGTTTCGTAAGAATATTAATGTGGGGCAAATATCGTTTAAGTGTTTAGGCGTTCTTTTTAAAACCAGCTTGTCTTGTCGAAGTATTTAAAGAGTTTCTTACGCTTAACATTTGTAATGATGAAACAGTCTAGATTCTTGAAACCATAAGAAGACACATAACATATCGTTACCTTTATATAAAAAGGGCCTAACTCATAATAACACATTTTTAGCAGTAGAAGAAATAAACGTTATAAACGTAATATGGGCACAAAGTCTTTGTAAATGCACATTTTAATAATATACGAGGGCGACCGCAAAACTAACTGGCCTGGCACATTTTCTGTTTTACTAGAAATCTTTTATAATCTTTTATATTTTTCAAAAATTATAAAACTTGTTTACTTCAATCACCTGTAACAAAGAAAATAATCATTAAATATTTCGGAAATTTTGACAGAAAAATATTTAATGATTATTTTCTTTGTTACAGGTGATTGAAGTAAACAAGTTTTATAATTTTTGAAAAATGGAAAATAAAGAGTTTCGTGCGGTAATTAAACACTTTTATATGAAAGGCCACAATTAATTAAAGATGAATTGGATTCTGTTCATGGTGATAATGCACCATCATACTCCACCGTGAAATCCTGCCTTCAACAATTTAAAATGGGTCGTTTAAGTACGGAAGATGAACAACGCTCTGGATGACCGAAAACTGCTACTACTATTGAAAAATATTTAATGAAGCGACTAAAGATAGACGAATAATGCTCAAAGAACTTGCTGATATTGTTAAAATACACGAAAAACAAGTTTGGAGAATTTTACATGATGAACTCCACATGAAAAAGCTATCCGCAAGATGGGTGCCGCGTTTGTTGACTTTGCCCCAAAAAATCATCCGTTGGACCAATTCCGAGGAGCTTTTAGCGATTTATCAGCGTAATCCAATAGAGTTCTTGCGCCGATTCATAACTGTTGATGAAACATGGATCCATCACTACATCCCAGAATGCAAAGAACAGTCAAAACAATGGATAGAAGCTGGTAAAAGTGGTGCCAAGAAGGCGAAAACTGTTAAGTCAGCAGGAAAAGTAATGGCCAAGGGGTATAATATTTATTGATTATCTTGAGAAAGGAAAAACTATAAATAGTGAATATTTTTGTGCGTTATTGGATCGGTTGAGTGAAGAAATCAAGATAAAACCACCGCATTTAGGAAAAAAGTTCTTTTTCATCAAGATAATGCTCCACACTGCACACACTGCATTTTTAACTCAACAAAAACTGGCCGTATTACGATTTGAAATTGCTCCGCATCCACCATATAGTCCAGATTTAGCTCCTTCTGATTATTTCTTGTTTCCAAATTTAAAAAAAAAATCTCGGTGGCAAAAAATGTTCGTCCAATAGCGAGGTTATTGCTGAAACTGAGGCATATTTTGAAGGTCTTGAAAAATCTTATTTTTCGGATGGAATTAAAAAACTTGAAAAACGTTTGATGAAGTGTATTGAGTTGGAAGGAGATTATGTTGAAAAATAAAAAATAATTAAAAAAAAAACGGTTCTTTTTATGTTAGGCCAGTTTCTTTTGCGGTCGCCCTCGTATTATGTGAAATTTAGAGTTGAGTTTTTTAAAAACAAATAATTTTTATAGATTTTTTAGACATTTCAAGGACAAGGACAAAAATATTAGTCCGTATTATGTGAAATTTAGCGTATTATGTGAAATTTAGAGTATTATGTGAAATTTAGAGTTGAGTTTTTTAAAAAAAATTAATTTTTATAGATTTTTTAGACATCAAGGACAAGGACAAAAATATTAGTTGGGGCCTTTTGTATTAATGATGAGCTCTATCGAGTCTACTTTGTATTCATTGAGGCTGCTTCTACAGTAGTCCTCTCTTGAGATTCCCATATGTTCGGCCGGAACGTCTATAGCTTCTTTCTTTTTCGACTAATGCTCGGCCGTAAGGTTCGTGTAAGCCGTGTTCAAGGCTTCTTATCCACCTGCAAAAGTGGATTCAAATAAATTTCGATTATTTACATAAAATGTGATTTTTAGAAGCCGCAGCCTTTGGCAAAAGTTAAAAAGCGGTATAAAAAATTATTTTGATGAATACGGTTTGTTTTAAAAGAGACTGCGATTAAAAAAGTTTCAAACTAGATTTTGAGCGACTTAGCAAATTGCCCTCTAAACTTAATAATACAGCATCCCATTTACCACAATGGTCTAAATAGGCTATGCTGATAGACACTTCTACCTAACCGAACTCTACACAGGTTTAAAAAAGATCTGAGCCAATTTTTCAACATAAGATGCCGTTTTTGTTAATGTAGAAAAAACGTTGTGTACAGCTCACTGATTTTGGAAGAAATTCTCGGGTTTATCCTCAAAGGGAAACGGTGTTATTCGTCAAGGCAGTAGGCTACACTCAGGCTTTGCATATTAAACGTTTACAATTGTTTGCTATGTCTTTTTCCTGCTACTCATACAGGTATATAAATCAATTAATTTCAAATATAAATTTTCAATTTATTGTATAACCCCCCGCCACCGTTCGGAGGCCTATTATTTCAAATATTTGTGGTTTGAGCGACCATAACAAATTGACTGTGTGCAGTTAACAATTCGTGTTTTAAATTAAAAATTCAATTTAGTATTTCGTGTATTACAGGCGTTTTTTGTTCGAAGCTGTTGTTGCTGCTGCGGCTAATGATTTATCGCGCAAATAATTTATGATTATAGATTTTATACAAAATCTATTGTGGTTTGGCTAACGTAAACATAAATAAAAGAAATACATAATAAATATTTTACTAAATTTTTAGAAAGCTTTTAAAACAGGCGGAATGAGGCTTTTAAAGGACAACAAAAGTTATTTATGGTTCGAACATTAATTTAGGGATTGTCCTGTGGAGAATTTACAATTCCACAGATGGGCTAACATGTGACGTGCATCATTTTAAGACTTTAAGTTTTGGTAGATACTCAGTCTGGGAAATTGGTAGCACCATACTGTGAGTTGATGAACACAAGTCCTATTTTAAACCTTGACAAAAATTCACCTCCTTTCTTTAATAGACAATCGACCAATATTTTCTCCCTGTAGTTATAAAATAAACCTTCTGTTTTTCAATTACTTTATTAATGTTTACGATACATTTGGTTGCCGGCTTAAATGAGTATATAAATATAGTTTATCAATGCATAAGTGTGTACATTAGACCATACCACCTTATAGGTAAACCTAAAAAAGTTTTTCGTAATGTAAAGTATTACTGCAAGGCAGTTTCGAAACAAATTGTATAGGGTGATCCATCTAAAGGTATTTTTGAGAACAAGAACAAATATAAAAATTCAAATCAAGTGTGAAATCTTTATTGGTAATTTGAAAGGGCATGTTATGGTATTATTTTTATACCCTCCACCATACAATGGAGGGTATATTATATTTTAAATTTTGTCATTCTGTCTGTAACACCTTGAAACAATCATCGGAGACCCAACAAAGTGTATATATTCTTTATCCTCGTAAATGGATCTAGCCATGTTGTCCGGCTTTCCGTCTTTTGAAAACAAGATAGAACCTGCATGAAAAGAGCTAGGGAGCTAAAATTTAGCACAAACATGTGTAGTTAACCTAGCATGGTTGGTATTGAAAATGGGCTATATAGCCCTACAGGAAGTTGGTGTTGGAGACCCTCAACCGACACTACCTCATAAAAATTAGTTTTTTATTTGGAAATATCCTTCCAGTTTCTTGAGCATAATCACTGAAATTTAGCAAATAATAATCTCTATGTAGGCGCAACCATCTATGTAAAAATGGTTTAGATTGGGCCACCATTTCTTGTACCTCCCATACAAACGGCCTTATGGGCCTTGAGAAATAATATGACTATAACTCACCACAAACTTGACCTATCGAAATGAAATTTTACACATCAAGATTTCTATATACAAAACACTTCTGCGCTGAATTCGGTTTAGATCGGAAAAGTACTACTGGTACCTCCCACACTAACGGTCTCATGGGCCTCGAAAAATAATATGACAATAACTCACCACACACAAGACCTATCGAGATGAAACTTTATACATAAAGATTTTTATATAGAACACACCTCTGCGCCAAATTCTGTTGAGATCGGAAAAGTCCTACTGGTTCCTCCCACACAAACGGTCTCATGGGCTTTGAGAAATAATATGACATCACAAGTCTGACCTATCGAAATGAAATTTTTCACATTAAGATTTCTATATAGAACACACTTCCGCACCAAATTTGGTTTTATTTGGGAATCTGGTGGAGGGTATCCAAAGTTCGGCACATCCAAACTTAACATTTTTTACTTGTTTGAATATAATTTCCTTCAAATGTTGGCCGCAACTACGCCTCAGTGTTTCCATTTTGGATGACTCGTTCGAGCATTTCGACCGTTATGTTTTTAATGACACGCGTAAATGCGTAATGGCTTCCAAAACCTGAATCGTAGCTGGTTTGTCAGCATAGACTTTGGACTTTACGTAACCCCAAAGAAAAATGTCTAAAGGTGTGAGATCACTCGAGCTAGGCGGCCAACTCACCTGTCCAAAACCTGAAATTAGCTGCTTTTCGAAATGACCTCTCAATAGATCCATTGTTTGAGCAGCTGTAAGTGCTCAAGTGGCACCGTCCTGTTGAAACCAAATGTCGTAAAGATTACGGACTTCAATTTCAGGTAGCATAAAGATCGATACCATGGTGCGATAGCGAGCACCATTCACGTTTACGTTCAGGCCAACATCATTTTTGCAAAAAATATGCACCGATGATTCCACCAGCTTATAAACCGCACCAAACCGTGGTTTTCTCTGGGTATAATGGTACCTCTTGAACCTATTCTTGTTGCTCTTCAGCCCAAATGCGGCAATTTTGTTTATTGACTTTGCCGTTGAGCCAGAAATGGGCCTCATCACTGTACAAAATTTTGGTCGAAAGCAGCGTATCTTTCCGTTTCTCACCGAACGTCCATTTCCATAATACAGTTGCCAACATTTGAAGGAAATTATTTTCACATTGAACAGGGATTAACCGGCTTAAGACCTCTTGCTTCTATACTTAAACAGAAGACAAGTTTTTAACAAAATGGCAAAGTGACATTGATTTTCGTGGCTGCACACTGCTTTTATCATGATTTCGGGTCCGCGACAACCCTCTTCAGAAAGCTTTGCTGCAATTGTTGAAAGTAAAATCGAACTCTATAAGGCCAGGCTCTCCCCAAACGAAAACCAACTACTGTTGTCAAGTTTTCTTCACACAATTGCCCACGAAAATGCAACTCACTCTCACTCTTGGAAATTATTTTCAAAAAATTAATGCCATAAAATGTCCTTTCAAATTACCAATAAATATTCCACGCTTGATTTGAATTTTTATATTTTTTTTGTTCTGAAGAAATACCTCTAGATGGATCATCCTATATTTTTGTTTTGTTGAGAGAAGGGACCGCGCTTTACAAGGCAACACTGGCGCCTATGGCTACGTGTGCTGTGTTGCGCCGATATCGAACGCTAAGGAGGGAGGAGAATCGCCTATTTCGTGGGAAGAGAGTTGGAAACGCGAGAATGGGAGGAGAAAGAACTTAATGGTAGCAGAAACGATGCCAGAAAGTACTACCAACGCGTCAAACATCAGACAAAAGATGCGTCCACTGACATAGCGTCTTTTCGAGATACTAATGGGAATCTGGATTGCAGATCCAGCTGATGAAAGCCGCCACCAACCAACCATAGAAGATAGTGTTGAATGTACATTAGGGGTGGGATAGTGTTGTATAGAGATTATTAGTAGTAAGATTTGGGTATGACTCACCCCCTTTTTGTGGGCTTTGGAATAAATATGCATGAGCCAAAAAATGGGGGAGGTGGGATCGGGGCAAGTGACAGCTCATTGAGGTCAAAGGTCGTGGGATGGGGGAAAATATTCACAAAAAGCCCCGCAACTACCTAGAAGTCGCACCTAGAGGGGTAAAATGTATGACTAACCCCCATTAATTTTTTCCTCCCAATTATGGGCACTTTTGGGGTAGTTAAAGCGGTGGGAGCAAAATATCTTGTAGGGCAGCCCCCTTAGGGGCTGAAGATAGGGGGTAGTTATGTTTGGAAAAATATTGGGAGGGAAAAATTAATGGGGGTCGGTCATACATTTTACCCCTCTAGCTGCGACTCCTAGGTAGTTGCGGGGCTTTTTGTGAATATCTTCCCACGACCTTTAACCTCGATGAGATGTCACTTGCCCCGATCCCACCTCCCCCATTTTTTGGCCCATGCATTTTTTTCCAAACCCCACAAAATAAGGGGGTGAGCCGTATCAAAATCGAAAACTCGTGCACTATTTCAACTCTAACGTACATCCCTTACCCAGCAAGAGGTTCAAGAGGTCTAGCAAGAGGGCCGTCTGAAGAACAGCAAAGCCGCAGGGGCCGACGAAATACCGGAGACGAGCTGATAAGGTGCATGCGCCAGCTAATCTGTACAATCTGGAAGGATGAACGCATGCCCGATGATTGGAAACTCAGTATGCTATGTCTAGTCCACAAAAAAGATTGAAGTCCGAACTCGTCGACCTAATTCAACCATATCAGTGTGGCTTCGGGCCGAATAAGCTAACAAACGATCAAATCTTCACCCTGCAGCGAATTCTGGAAATCCACAAGAAGCATTCCCTGCTACAAGTGGTCTCAGACAGGGTGACAGCTAATCGTGTCATTTCTTTGTCATCCTAAAGGAAAACATTTTGGAAAACGCAAAAGTTACTAAACAACAGGCGTAGTCAACACCAAGGGTCACTTTCTCCTCGCGTATGCGGACGACATTGACGTCGTCGAAGGGACTAAAAAAAATGTTACTGGTGCGTTTTTTAAAATTGAGATAGAGTCGTCAAAAATGGGTCTGGTGGAGGACAAGACGAAGATGATGCTGGCAACTGCTCGAGTAGCGCCACGACGAAAGAATGGCAAGATAGTTCCGGCCGGCAGTTGCAACGTAGAGGAAGTAGATGATTTCGTTTACCTCGCATCCGCCATACACCAAAAGAACGATGTCAGCACCCAGTTAAAAGAAGGATTGTGCTGGCTTATAGATGCTATTTTGGGTGCAGATTAATGTCGGTTATCGGCCTGAACCACGGTGTGCCATCACACTGGGGCCGTTACAATGCCACGGCCAACGCCCCATTGGGTTAATCCCGCCGGTACAAATTTGAAGCATGACAGATATGGGCCATAACTTCCCTCTTGGTTAGGGGTCGTGGACTACCTAAACCTCTGCTGTTCTATGGGTCACAGCACCCGGTCGCAATGCAACTCCACACCGCGCTGCGAAGCTCTTCCCGCTATTTCGGTTTAAACCACAGCCACCACGATACTCCCCAAGAGGCCGCGCCTTCTAGTCAGGCCTGAACAACAGTTCGGGGGGGCTCCTGACTACCCGTGGTATCAGATTTAAGTCTCTGATCAAACCTCGTAACCAAAAGGCAACTCCCAGTTTTTGTTCCATACAACATGGGACTGGTCACCTACAGCTATTTTGGTTGCAGAACAGAGCCCTCTCTCGCAAGACGAAAATTACGTTGTACAACACGCTGATACTACCTGTGCTTCTATATGGCGCCGAAACGTAGCGGGAGTGTATTTGAGAGAAAGATCCTTCGTAAAATGTATCCGTCCATCTGCGTGAACGGAGAGTATAGACGACGAACGAACGGAGATCTGTACGAGTTGTATCCCGACATGAATGTTCTTAAGCGCATAAAAATACAACGATTGCGCTGACTAGGACTTGTCGGTCGAATGGAAACGAATGCTCCGGCCAGAAAGACGTTGGATAACAACTACCAAGGAAAGCGCAGACAGGAAAGATTGAGACTCCGGTGAAGGGACCAAGTTGAAGATGATGTGAGAATCCTAGGTTTTAAAAACTGGAGACAGCCCGCATACGACCGAAGTGCTTGGAAGTCATATATGCAACTGGCTAAGAACAACAGCGGGCTGTAGAGCCGACTTAGGGGTCGCGCTTTTATACAGAATGTGCGCCGGGAAGGTATACCACAGAATGTCCGTCGGGAGATACATCTATACTACGTTGTTTGTTTATAATTTTTGATTAAATGAAAAAGGAATGGATCTTATATTGATAAATGTTTTATTTAATGTCGGCAATTATGTATGGAATCAGATAAATGTCCGCCTCTGTTAGCCTCACAAATGCGAGCACTTTTCAGCACATTTTTTATTACAATCAGCACGACATCGAATTGAGGTTGATGGATTGTTTTGAACACTTTCTTGAGCAGCAGTAATGTTTTCAGCCGATGTGGCAGTACATTGCGGTCCATGCTTGGGCATATCAGCTACAGAGCCTCTTTATTCGAAGTCATTCACTACACGAGAAATAGTGCGTTTGGTTGGCACGATGTTTCTCCCGTAACTTTCTCATCGTCACAGTAATCGATGATTGATTTTGGATAAAATGTTTAACGATTTATCGAATATTTTTTCATAATAAATTTGCCACGTCTCTACTTTACGACTGCCAAATATGAACTTTCAAAACTGATGTTTATCAAAATGGCGACAATACAAAGTTGTATACCTTCCCGGCGGAAACCCTGTATTTATCGTTATATCTGATATATTTGAAACAGAAAAATTGGTGTCTTCAAGTGGGTACGAGGGTTGCTATTTATATTTCGAGTCCTGACAATACTAGTGTTCCCGGATGCAAACTGAAACTTCCATTGGAAACTTTGACACTTTTTAGCATAGCTTCACTCAGAACGTTTTGCCATTTGAGGGTGAATTGTCCAAATCTCTCTCAGTCAAAAAATGGAATTATCCCGTGAACATTTTTGTGCGAGGATTTTTTATGCTTTTCGGCGAGGGTTGAAATCAACTCGTTTCGACTTTTGGCGATGAAGCACCATCAAAAACCACTGTTAATCGCTGGTACCAAGATGCCGTTCGCTCCAGTATGAATTTCGTGAAGAACGTCCAACTTCGATCACTTTGCCAGAAACCATCGATGCTGTTCGTGAACTGATTAAGCAGGACCGACATGTGACATACCGTGAGATTGAGGCATTCTTGGGCATTAGTATGACAAGCATTAATGAGATATTGCCTGTTCATTTGGCCGTGAAAAAATTTGTTCTCGTTGGATCCCACATAATTTGACGAAGGCTCAAAAAAACGCTCGTATGGATTGGTGCAAAGTGATGTTGAAAAAGTATAACTGCAGTACAGGTGACGAATCATGGATCTTTGCATATGAACCCAACAGAAAACAGCAATCGACCGTATGGGTCTTTCAAGACGAGCCAAATCCAACAAAAGTTGTTCGTGGAAGATGTACATCGAAGCGTTTTTTTCAGTGTAACCGGCCCTGTTGCCACAGTGCCTTCAGTGGAACGTAGGACGGTCAATTCTGAGTGGTATACAATCATCTGTTTGCCAACAGTGTTTGAAGAAAAGAGGAAAGATAATGAGAGAAGACGGATCATTTTGCATCACGACAATGCGAGCTCTCACACATCAGCTGAAACTATACGCTACTATTTGACCACTCAAGATGTCAAATTGATGGGCCATCCACCGTACAGCCCTGATTTGGCCCTCAATGACTTCTTCTTATTCCCTAGCATCAAGAAAAAAATGCGTGCTCAACGTTTTTCATAGCCCGAAGCAGCTGTTGAAGCGTTCAAAAATCATGTTTTGTAGGTGTCTCAATCGTAGTGGAAAAAGTGCTTCGAAAATTGGTCTGTGCTCCTGCAAAAGTGTATTGCTCTAAAAGAATAATTTGAAAAACAATAAATTATTTGTACCAGAAGAGGGTACTTAAGGTCACAACATCGATGTATCACACAGAAGCTATAACAAAAAACGTAAAACCGCGAGCCCTATGTTCGGCAAAAAAATTAAACTTCTTTCGAAGCTGTCTTGCAAAAATACTTTATATTCAAAGGTGTACGGCTCACGTTTTTTTCAGGTATGGTCTAGTGTCCACACATACATATACACAGATACATAGCCATAGCAATTTTTAATTAATTTTAATTGCAAACTTTTAAATTGGAACGTTCGCTAAAACACCAACTCACAGGCAAATTACTTTGCGCTGTGAAAGTGCATTCGGTTTGCCATGTTTTTACGTGGAAAACCACAAAAATAAATTTAGTATCCGGCAAAATGTTTAAATGATGTTTATGCGCTTGCATGTATGCGTGTGTGTGAAAGTGTGCATGCACTCGGCATATTGAAAAATAAACTATTTATATTTTCAATTCATTTTGATTTTTCAATTTTTCACGCTAATATATTTTGTTGGTAATAATAAGACAAATATTTTTTTACTGCCAATTTTATCCAACAACATTGGCCCGAGTGTTTGCCTAAGCCTTGAGGGGAAATTGGTCGGGGGAAAAATAGTTGTGACAGGTTGTCATGGGTAGAAAAACAATCAATATTTGTATACCGCGCTACAGAGGGGAAATGAATTTTCATTTGTGCTCGTATGCTGGCCACCGAAAATAGGATTTGCATGGGGAGACCAAAAGCTTATATAGAGGTCACTAAAGTCTACACGATAAAGCCTTTGGATCTGCATCATAAATGTAAGCCCTCTCAGATTACATTTCAACCCACTGGTGAATGAAATATATTCGAGTAATTTACCCTACTTTGGCAATTTAAAATGATATTTGCCATAAGTTGTGCTAAGGGGCGTTTACAGCCATCATTAAATCATTAGAGGACTGTAACAAAGAAAACCTGCAGTCCAGAGTTTGGTCTGTGTCGTCAACACAGAAACGATAAGGTCGCCACCCCAAGTCCGGAGGCAATGCTGGTTCTACAACACACGAAAATATTTGTCAAAAGCTGACCTTATGTTAAGAGGGACAGCTCTACTGAAAAGTACAGGGTGGAGGGCGGTAATTTGCAATTTTGCACTGCAGGCTGTGGTTGCACTGTCTGTCGAAGATAGTGTGCGTGGCTTATGGTGTCTGACGGGAGATTTGTATTCCTCTGCCTTTCAGTTGCCATCGTGAGGATACGCGAGGAGAGGTCATTTTGCGTTGATGCGTATTTTTTAAATGCGCACTCGATCTTTGCAGTGCAGCGTGCTTTTTATTTACAATTCTCCGTTTCCCTACGCGAAAGTGTTCCTGGACGGCAATCAATTGTAAATTGAGTAACTTTATTGAGAACAGCAGGGTATGTGTCATGTGTACGAAGGGGACCTGGGAGAAGGATTACCACACCACAAAACATCGAGAGAGTTAGAGCAGCTGTACTGCAATATCCGAAACGCTCTGCTCGGAAGCAATCACTTGCTCTTAGCATTTCCAGACTTTTTTCAGCTTTTTTCTAAAAATTTTTGCGATTTTTTCCTTTGGGTTTACCTGAAGTCGAAGGTGTATATAAACCATTCCAGCACCTTGGAAGACCTAATTAACAATATTGAGGCTTAAATTGGCAGAATACCAGTCGACATGATTGTTAGAGTACATGAAAACTTCAGAAAGCGTTTGCTGCAGTGTGTTGATAGCTTAGGTCGTCATTTGCCAGATACACTATTTAAAACCATATAATTTATAAATTCCCTTACTGCCCAATATTATAAAAATATAAAATACATTTTTCTAAGGTTCATAATTTTTTTATTTCATTCCCAAATAAGCAAAATTCCGCGCCTCACTTTGTATAATCTGAGAAAAAAAAATAAAAACAAATGAATAAACAAAAAATTTAATAAAGTTGTTGGCCCCAATGGTAACTTTTGGCCCACCGTGTATATAGTCGTAAAGTATACACTAGAGTGGCTTGAAATCATTTTTTTTAGGAATTGTTACATTTTTCATACATTGACCTGAACAACCACTGCTGAAATATCTAAATCCCTTTTAATTTCAAATAAACACATTTATAGGGTGCTCGATCTAAAGGTATTTTTCAGAACAAAAAAAAAATATAAAAATTCAAATAAAGTGTGGAGTCTTTATTAGTAATTTAAAAGGACATTTTATGGCATTTATTTTTTGAAAATAATTACCTGCAAATGTTGCCAACTGTATTATGGAAATGAGCGTTCGGTGAGAAACGCGAAAATCCGCTGTTTTCGATCAAAATTTTGTTTAGTGATGAGGCCCATTTCTGGCTCAACGGCAAAGTCAATAAACAAAATTGCCGCATTTGGGCTGAATAGCAACCAGAAGAGGTTCAGGAGGTGTCATTATACCCAGAGCAAACCACGGTTTGGTGTGGTTTATAAGCTGGTGGAATCATCGGTGCATATTTTTTTCAAAAATGATGATAGCCGAAACGTAACCGTGAATGGTGCTCGCCATCGCGCCATGATATCAATTTTTATGCTACCTGAAATTAAAGTCCGTTACCTTGACGGCACTTGGTTTCAACAGAATTGTGCCTCTTGCCATACAGCTGCTCAAACAATGGATCTATTGAGAGGTCATTTCGAAAAGCAGCTAATTTCACGTTTTGGTTAGGTGAGTTTGCCACCTAGATCGGATCACCCTATATATAATACTGATGTAACGAAATATAGACAGAAAACACCAGAAAGCTTAAAGACATATGAATTTTTGGTGTGTTGGAAAAGTTTCACAGTTATTAGCCGTTGCAGCAATGACCATGTCCAGAGTAAAAAGCAGTTTATTTAAAGTCGTGGAATTGATATAAAGAACATACGAGTATGTTCTTTACAAACATTCCGAAGCACACACCAACTCCAAGGTCGATCTGGCCATTGGTCATCCAAACTCCACACATTGTACAAAAGACAATTAAATCCTCATATGTGTGTGCGAGTGTGTGAAAATAAAACAAATGTTTTCCAAATATTTTACTGTAATTAATCTAAAAAAAATTGAAAAAACTAAAATTTGAACATTGATTAAACCGGCTCAAGACCTCTTGCTTCTATATTTAAATAGAAGACAAGTTTTTAACAAAATGACAAAGTGACATTGATTTTCGTGGCTGCACCATACTTTTATCATGATTTCGGGTCCGTGACAACCCTCTTTAGAAAGCCTTGCTGCAATTGTTGAAGGTAAAACCGAACTCTATAAGGCCAGGCTCTCCCCAAACGAATGAGAACTACTGTTGTAAACCTTACTTTTCAAGTTTTCTTCAAACAATGTCACTTTGCCATTTTGTTAAAAACTTGTCTTCTATTTAAATATAGAAGCAAGAGGTCTTGAGCCGGGATTACCTTGTTCAATGTGTAAAAGCAACAGACCGAAATAAAACAAACGAGCTAAACAAAACTACAAATTGTAAAAAGCAAACTAAAACGTCATCTTAAAGCTGAAAATCACATGGAAAATCATCAAAAAAATTTAATTGCGAAATCTGCAATTGGAAGTTTAACAACTTCTTCTCGCTGCTTTGGAAAGATTTCTTTTGTTTTCTTTAATTGAAGAGTCTGTCAACCTTTCGTCGTCATAAGAGATACACCTTCTCACAAAAACCCAAAAAATTATGACTTTAGTTTGACGTCAGTGAAGAAGAGGTGCAATACTGAAATATATTCAAAGCCGAAGTTAAAAGGTAATTTTCATCTAATTCAACACGATCTTTGCTTGCGGTACGGTCAGGTTAAAAACGAGACTGCCGAAAAACAATTAAATACCTAGAGGTGACAAGTGTAGCTGCATTTGTCTATGGCGCCCAGCATTCCCTATAAAAAAGAAGTATGTGCCATATACACAATGTATAAGTAGAAGTTAACAAAATACTCGAACTTTTATTACTCTTGAACTAAGATTTTCAAAAGGATTTTTTAGACTGTCCTTAAATCCTCCTCTTAGCTTCAAAAAGAGTTAGTCCGTTTTTGTTCGTTTCTCCTTGTTGCCACCATGGCGTATACGTTATATATTGCACTGCTCTCCATTTGGTGTAACGTATACGCCACCGGGTTTACAGCTGAATCTATGGCAATACCAGGGCGACCGCAAAACTAACTGGCCTGGCACATTTTCTGTTTTACTAGTAACTTTTTTTTTGTTTTTTTAAAGCAAGCATAAGTCATCTGTCAAAATTTCCGAAATATTTAATGATTATTTTCTTTGTTACAGGTGATTGAAGTAAATAAGTTTTATAATTTTTGAAAAATGGAAAATAAAGAGTTTCGTGCGGAAATTAAACACTTTTATATAAAAGGTTATACGCCACAATTAATCAAAGATGAATTGGATTCTGTTCATGGTGATAATGCATCATCATGCTCCACCGTGAAATCCTGGGTTCAACAATTTAAAATGGGTCGTTCAAGTACGGAAGATGAACAACGCTCTGGAAGACCGAAAACTGCTACTACTATTGAAAACATTAGACAAATATTTAATGAAGTGTCTAAAGATAGACGAATAAAGCTCAGAGAACTTGCTGATATTGTTAAAATACACGAAAAACAAGTTTGGAGTATTTTACATGATGAACTCCACATGAAAAAGCTATCCGCAAGATGGGTGCCGCGTTTGTTGACTTTGCCCCAAAAAATCGTCCGTTGGACCAATTCCGAGGAGCTTTTAGCGATTTATCAGCGTAACCCAATAGAGTTCTTGCGCCGATTCATAACTGTTGATGAAACATGGATCCATCACTACATCCCAGAATGCAAAGAACACTCAAAACAATGGATTGAAGCTGGTAAAAGTGGTCCCAAGAAGGCGAAAACTGTTAAGTCAGCAGGAAAAGTAATGGCCACAGTATTTTGGGATGCAAGGGGTATAATATTTATTGATTATCTTGAGAAAGGAAAAACTATAAATAGTGAATATTATTGTGCATTATTGGATCGGTTGAGTGAAGAAATCAAGATATAACGACCGCATATAGAGACAAAAGTTCTTTTTCATCAAGATAATGCTCCTTCAAACACTGCATTTTTAACTCAACAAAAACTGGCCGAATTACGATTTGAAATTGCTCCGCATCACCCATTTAGTCCAGATTTAGTTAGCTCCTTCAAATTATTTCTTGTTTCCAAATTTAAAAAAAAAATTCTCGGTGGCAAAAAATTTTCGTCCAATAGCGAGGTTATTGCTGAAACTGAGGCATATTTTGAAGGTCTTGAAAAATCTTTTTTCGGATGGAATTAAAAAACTTGAAAAACGTTTGATGAAGTGTATTGAGTTGGAAGGAGATTATGTTGAAAAATAAATACGAAATAATAATTCCAAAAAAACGGTTCTTTTTATGTTAGGCCAGTTACGTTTGCGGTCGCCCTCGTACGCATAACTACCTTTAATTTTGAATATTGTGTTGTTTGAGCGGACGGCTCCTTCTAAGTTTATAGTCAAAATAATAAAGGAACATCCGATGAAAATTGAAATCGTAAGAAATTTTTTTTAAAAAAAAAACTATCCATGAAATTTTTTTTTTGCTCGCAAAAAATAACTTTATTTTGCATTTGTGGTTTTCAACGAAGACCCATGCGAAACGAAATTGGTGGAAATTGTATTGCGCGTTGAAGATTGCTCTACGCACAGTTCGAAGACTGTATAATTCTCATTAATTAAAATGAGTCTCCCGTATAAATCATTTGATTTGTTGTCGAAGTAATCGTTGTCAAAGACTGCTGAAGAAAAACCTTGGCGGGTTTAGAAACAGCTGTACAGTTTGCCTGGCAACTGTAGCCAATACATTTCACCATTTTTATACCCTCCACCATACAATGGAGGGTATATTAGTTTTGTCATTCTGTCTGTAACACCTTGATTATTTTTATTCTTGATCCTCGTAAAATTCTAAGACGATCTAGCCATGTTGTCCGGCTGTCCGTCTGTTGAAAACAAGATAGAGCCTGCATGAAAATAGCTAGGGAGCTGAAATTTGGCACAAACATGTGTAGTTAACCTAGCATGGTTGGTATTGAAAATGGGCTTGGAGACCCTCAACCGACACTACCTCATAAAATTTGGTTTTTTTATTTGGTAATATCCGACCAGTTTCTTGAGCAAAATCACTGAAATTTTGCAAATAATAATCTCTATATAGGCGCAATCATCTATGTAAAAATGGTTTAGATTGGGCCATCATTTCTTGTACCTCCCATACAAACGGCCTTATGTGCCTTGAGAAATAATATGACTATAACTCACCACAAACTTGACCTGTCGAAATGAAATTTTACACATCAAGATTTCTATATACAACACACTTCTACGCTGAATTCGGTTGAGATCGGACAAGTCCTACTGGTACCTCCCGCACTAACGGTCTCATGGGCCTTGAAAAATAATATGACAATAACTCACCACACACTTGACCTATCGAGACGAAATTTTCGGCATAAAAATTAATATATAGAACAGACTTTTGCGCTAAATTTGGCTAAGATCGGAAAGGTCCTACTGGTACCTCCCTTACAAACGGTCTCATGGGCTTTGAGAAATAATATGACGATAACTCACCACAAGCTTGACCTATCGAAATGAAATTTTGCACATAAAGATTTCTATATAGAAAACACTTCCGCACCAAATTTGGTTTTATTTGGGAATCTGGTGGAGGGTATCCAAGTTCGGCACAGCCAAACTTAACAGTTTTTACTTGTTTTAGGTTGATTTTGAAAAAGAAACAACAAAAAGGTCTCGTACCAGAATAAAACTGTTCAAGTCATAATAACTTTATTTTCCAGAATTTTTTTTTGCCTAGTGCAGAGTGTCGGAAGGACGGACATAAAGCGAATTAGAGAGTTGTTCTGAAGAGATTGGTCCAATTTCTAATAGGTCTTTCACATTCCCTTTCGGCTTATACAGGGTGGAGCGCAGTAATTTGATTTGCCTGTACAATCATAAATGCTTTACGTATACTTCCGTACCGCAGTAAGGTGAGGTTTTCATAAAATAATTAAAACTTAATGCATCCACCTGACTAACTAAACTATACCGAAGTTGATCACTATCGAACCAAGCGTGGAGCCTTTAGATCTGCAGAGCCTTCTTTACCGAGGGACTCGTGTATAGGGACACATTTAAACACCTGTCAATGAGGTACAATTTTAAATATTCTAATCTTATATTATGGGAGACAAATGTGCCCCTACGTAGACCAAGTGCCGAAAATCTGTCATTTGTCTGCGCCACTTCGCCAACAATATTTTGTTATCTGTAATATTCCAATTTATTTTGTTTATTTGGGATACAATACCAGACGAAACGAAAACATGATTTATTTAGAGAAAATATTAAATATTCATCCAGAAATATAGCAAATATTTGTGTTTGCAGTGCAAACTGTGTATCTGTGTGTGTGTGCGTGTGTGACGGTCGAAGGTTTTCGGAGCAAACTTGTTCAATTGCATGCAAAATTTAAATAAATAAATTAGATCTAGTTTAATAAGAGCAAACAACAACAACAACAACATCATCTCTATAATGGCAACAACAACAAGAATCAGCAATATATATTTTATTGTTGGTTTTTTGCTTTTGTTGTAGCAAAAACAAATTAAATGCGAAAATTATGCAAAAACGGCCATATGTGAAAACGCCCTCACACATGTTAAACATATGTATGCGAACACATCAAACACCCATACAAACAAACACACATAGCCATAGCACCCTGGACCATATACGTAGAACGTGCGGAGAGATCTGCTTAATATATTGAGGTTTGCCACCTACCCCTGCAAAAGCCTAACGCTATCGCTAGGCTAGACTAGTATAGCAAACAAAGCAAAAAAATCTGAACCGAAATATTCTTCTTAATTATGCAATATTTTATAGAATTAATTAAGTTGTAATTTAATAAAAATCTACACAAACCCATACATGCAACGTACGTGTGTGTGTTTATATGAATAACCAAATGGCCCAGTGTGTGTATGTGTGAGTGCCTGCGATTATATGCGTATACTATATTCATGCATACTAATGATAGAAAGCCCCTAACGAATGAATGAATCAATTAAATATTATCACAACAACAACAACAACTAGGACGACGGCAATAAAATATTAACAACAACAGCACCAGCAAAATGATTGGAAAAAATCAACTAATTGTGTTGTTGCCCACATGTATTGGCGGTATTATGGCTTCAACTGTTGCTAATGGTTTCTAGCACGAGGTGCGAATAGAAAATTGCCACCGGTTATGCCGACTATTGCTGGACATCTTTGTTTATGAGCAAAAGACTAAGAAACTACATGAAGAACCAGAAATTACATAAAGTGATGCAGCGCTTATAAAAAGCGTTTTGGTTACTTGCCAATAAGGTTAAAATTGGACGAGCATACACGTAGAAAAAAAGTATGGTTGAGGTAATAATATTCGAAGAGCATCATGCTATTGCTGGGAATATGGTTGCGGGAATACAAACATACTATGATTCTCACTACCCACTATTATCCTCACAACAATAGTATGATTAACAAATGGCCATGTTGGGTTGCTAAAAAGATCCGGCAACTCTATAACGGAGACACTTTTGACGTTCGCATGAGCATCGTAACATCGCATTTTGCCCAATAAAAGTATTTTGTTTAGAGTTAAGTTATAGTAAAATTGGAATTAAATAAATAAATTTTTTAAGTACCAAAGTGGTGACCCCGACGTGAGCAACATGAATACTGGCGGCTCCGAGAACAAGGATATTAAAGAAGATGGAAATGCCGCCCTAGCAGCTGGAACCTCTGCCCAAATTGCTGCAAACTGCTTTGCGCGTCTACAAATGTCGCCATTCGACGAGACAAATGTCGAAAATTGGTTTTATTTGTTAGACTTTTATTTTTGAGCAGTTGGCATTTCACAAGAGGATAGAAACTTTGATACCGTGTGCTTTCAGCTGCCACCATTGCGCATAATAGAATTTCGTCCAATTCTCGATTGTGCTCCAGCTGACAATAAGTTCAATTACTTGAAGGCACAGTAAACCAAATTAATGGGAGCAGCACAACAAAAATGTCTACGCCCGCTAGTACACGAAATGCAACTTGGGGATAGACGCCCTGGTCAATTGTAAAGGGTGTTTTTTTATTGGGGTATAGAACTTTAAGTTGGCATCACTTTTTTAACTGGCGGCCATTTTGTCAGCTGTCAAGTGATTAATATTTAGTTTGGTTTGCCATTTCATCATGAACAGGTTGACAAAAGAACAACGTTTGCAAAGTGGGCCGAAAATGAGATTCATCTCGATGCTGATTTTCATCACAAAATTTTGTTCAGTGATGAGGCTCATTTTTGGTTGAATGGCTACGTCAACAAGCAAAATTGCCGCATTTGGAGTGAAGAGAATCCACATGAGACCCTTGAGACGCCATTACATCCACAAAAACTGACTGTTTGGTGTGCTCTATGGGCTGGTGGAGTCATTGGGCCATACTTCTTCCGAAATAATGCTGGAGAGTCAGTTACCGTTAATGGAGACCGGTATAGAGCCATGATAACCGACTATTTTGTTCCCGAATTGGATGGCATGAATGTGGATGAGTTGTGGTTCCAACAAGACGGCGCTACATGCCACACAGCGCACGTCACAATCGAATTATTGAAGGAAACATTCGATGAGCGCATAATTTCGCGGAATGGACCTGTCAATTGGCCACCAAGATCGTGTGATTTGACACCATTGGATTATTTTCTTTGGGGATATGTGAAGTCGCTCGTCTACGCCAACAAACCAGAAACGTTAGGGGACTTGGAAGCCAACATTCGTGGCGTTATTGCCAACATACGGCCCCATATGCTCGAAAAAGTGGTTGAAAATTGGACCTGTAGAATTGGCTTTATTCGAGCCAGCCGCGGCGGCCACATGCCCGAAATCATATTTAAACATTAATGGCATAAAATTATCCTTCCAATAAAGCCAAATTGATGGACATTAAAACGATTTTCTTGTGTTTTATTTCAATTCGAAGTTCTATACCTCAATAAAAAACACCCTTTCCTATAAAATACTTTTTTTAGGCAAAATGCGATGTCACGATGCTCCGTTATAGAGTTGCCAGATCTTTTTAGCAACCCTACACACTCCGCCACATCCATACTATGATCCCCACAACTAAAGTATGATTTACACTAAACCATACTATGATCTCCACAACCATATTATGAGCCTCACAACCATAGTATGTTTGACATATATCCCTAGTATGATTCACAAGCAACTAATAGGTGATCCAAGTAGAGATACTTTTTTCAATAGCCTTTTTTGACAGATCACGCGTGAGTCGTGTCATGCTGTCACGTTATTTTCGTTTAGTATTGTTTGGCATTTCATCATGGAAAGACTTACACCTAAACAACGTTTACAAATCGTTTAACTTTATTACGAAAATTTACGTTCTGTGAGGAATGTGTTTCGTTCTCTTCTTTCAACTTATGGTCAACATAATCGGCCTACTGAGCGTACTATTCGTACTATACACCATCACCCATCTTAAGACCCAGCATTCATTATTGGACCACGTCCAACACGCAGTGAAGTAAATGTAGCGGCCATAGCTGAGAGTGTACTCCAAGATCGTGGAGAGTCGATTTGGCGCCGCTCGCTGCAACTCGAACTGACGTTTGGAACGACTTGGCTCATTTTAGGTCGAGATCTTAATTTAAGAGCGTGCAAAATACAGCTTGTACAAGAACTGAAGTCGCCCGACGTTCCCAAGCGACATCGCTTCGCTCTATGGGCTCTTGAAAAGTTCCAAGAAGATCCGACGGTTTCGAGCCCAATTTTGTTCAGCTATGAGGCCCATTTCTGGCTCAATGGGTATGTAAACAAGCAAAATCGCCGCATTTGGGACGAAGAGCAACCAGAAGAGGTTCAAGAGCTGCCACTGTATCCAGAAAAAACAACGGTTTGGTGTGGTTTGTGGGCCGGTGGAACCATCGGTCCATATTTCTTCAAAAATAATGCCGGTGAGAACGTAAACGTCAATGGGGACCGTGATAACCGACCGTTATCGTGCCATGATGCCTGATATTCAAAGTCGTGATCTCGGCGACATTTGGTTTCAACAAGACGGCGCCGTTCCACACATCGCATCAATCTATGGATTTATTGAGAGAACACTTCGGTGAGCAGATAATTTCATGTTTTGGGCTGGTCGATTGGCCACTAAGATCGTGTGATATCACACCGTTAGACTTTTTCCTGTGGGGTTATGTAAAGTCTAAAGTTTATGTTTAGGACAAACCCGCTTCGATTCAGTTCTTGGAGCAAAACATCACGCGTGTTAGTCGCCAGTTACTAGTTGAAATAATCGAACGAGTCTACGAAAATTGGACTCAACGAATGGACCATCTAAACGTAGCCGCGGCCAAAATTTGATAGACTAAATCTTCAAGAAATAAATGCCAAAGAATGTTTTTACCAATGATAATGAATATTCCCCATTAAATTTAAATTTTCTGTGTTTTTTTCTTTAAAAAAGTAGGGAACCTTGAAATGGAGCACGCGTTATGTTATGATCCCTACAACCATAGTATGATCACGCACAATTATACAGTTGATTGACAAATTTTAATTTCCATATAAGAAGTACGATTATTGCATTAGATCCGTAACAATAACATTGTTCTTGAAAGCAAATTCAAATGAATATACAACAATATTATTGTTGCGGCAATCATCATATTTGTCAGAATTAAATTGAATAAACAATACTATGGTTGCGATGAACATACTTTTATTGTGGAGAACATATTATTATTGCCGTGACTATTTGTGACAGCGCATAGAGAAAGGGACCTAAGGGTAAAAAAAATCAATTTTTCTTTTTTCCTTTTTTTTGATGTGGACAACATCTGAGCATCGAATGAGACCGATCCCATGCTCCAAAAGTGTTCCCTCCCAGAGATATGCGCGTTTTATGAAAGTGAAGTCGACGATTCTAAGCGCAAATAGAAAGGGGACCTTATCTTTAAAATGGCTCTCCTGAACAAAACTTTTCATCAACTTGATGTGGACAACATCTGAGCATCGAATGAGACCGATCCCATGCCCCAAAAGTGTTCCCTCCCAGAGATATGCGCATTTTATGAAAGTGAAGTCGACGATTCTAAGCGCAAATAGAAAGGGACCTAATCGTTAAAATGGCTCTCCTGAACAAAACTGGTTTTTAACCTAAGGCCTCTTTCTATTTTGCGCGTCACATATAGTAACCATATTTTATTTGTCTGCGTGTAATTAAACCAGCGGAAAATCAGAATACTTTTCATGCGTCCATATGTAAAACGATATTCTCAAACAATGTCCTATAACAGTTGGCAAAAAATGGAAGCTATCGTATTTGTGTCATGTAACTCAGCACAACCGACCTTTAATATTTTTTCTAGTGTTTTTAGACTTGTGTGCCTTTTGACATCAAAATATTAACAATATGTGACGCGCAAGATAGAAAGGGACCTAAGGTTAAAACCCAGTTTTGCTCAGGAGAGCCATTTTAAAGATTAGGTCTCTTTCTATTTGCGCTTAGAATCATCGACTTCACTTTCATAAAATGCGCATATCTCTGGGAGCGAACACTTTTGGGGCATGGGATCGGTCTCATTCGATGCTCAGATGTTGTCCACATCAATAAAGGAAAAAAATGAAAATTGATTTTTTTACCCTAAGGTCCCTTTCTCTATGCGCGGTCACATATACCTTTTAAGAATTTATTTAACATTTTCTAGGAAATTTACTTAAATTGAGAAGCCCAATTGAATAGTGACTTTTAAATCTACCCTCGTATAAAACAATTGGACATATTTATTATGCCGTATATCGGAGAAATGCTACAATAAGCGGACGGTAAGAAGAATACGAGAGTGGACAAAAAATAAAAATAAAAAATAACTACAAACACAAAGTAAAACATAAAATAACGACATCATTTATTAATTAATATTGTGGACATATGTAATTGATAAACATGTTAAATTTTGCATAAATGTGTTTTTAAATGTTTTAAAATAAATACAAATGATTTAACACAGCAACATGAGTCGCCACAACGACAACGGCAACAATGACAAAATTAAAGCAATTTTAAATTGCATGCATTATTTAAGAGGCAGCAAATGAAAAAGGACCAAAACTAAATAAAAAAAAATATATAAAAAACGCCATGTTTAATGAATGAAAAGTTCATTAGGAATTTCATTATGTGAACATATTTGATGGCTATGATTTGAATGTCGTCATCATCAATATCAGCAAAAATGTTGCTGCTCAAATGGACATGTTGTCGCTTTTCTTTTTGCATTTCATTGCATAATTATTCAATTGGTTATTTGTTAATAGCCAGTCCAACATAGTTTTGCCATAGAGTACATGTAGTATTCACAGCTCAGAACGATTTCATTTTAATTCGTTTAAATTCTGTTCAATATGATTTCACGTGTATATTTATTTTTTTATTTATCAATATGTTTTATTTTTTATTCATCGATATGTTTTAGATAATTCACTTAGTTTTTTTTAATTTATTTTAAACTATTGCATGGAACTTCAAAAAGGTATTTGACGCAAACAATACAAAAAAATATATTTTTTATTATTTTCAAATATTTGTTATTGGCATGTGTTAAGCAGTGAAATGCTTTTGCAGTCTGATTTTAAATGAATTCTATTTATGCCAGACATTTTAATAAAATATGCTTTGTTGATAAGCAATTAAAAAATTTTCAATGTGAATCACATAAACCACAACATTCATTAGTTGTAAATGTGATAAACTATTTGTGGCTTTGGATCACTTTGCAAGGTTCCCAAACCGTTTCTCTGTAAATGTGGTGGAATTTTTTGATTAAGCGCCATTGTGGGGACAAAAAACGCCAATCGGTGTGAAGATGTAAGTCTAGGGTCTTAGAATGGAAAGAAGCTTAGGCAAACTTAAGACCCCTTAAGTATCATGGATATCCTTTTAATGATTTTTAAAGATCTGCCTAAATTATACACAAATAGGGTATTCTTTCGAATTCATTTGGCATCGTTACTGAGGTCATGTTTTCGCTACATGCTGGTAAGAGGCAAAAGTTATACCAATAGCTAAGCCAAACAAACCAAATATCTCGCCGCAGTTTTATCGTTACATTAGCATCCTATCCTCTATGAAGAAGATTTTGGGAAAAAAATAATAAAGGACTTTATTGAAGACAACAATATATTTCCGGATCAACAATTTGGATTCCGAAAAGACCATAGTACATCCCATGCTGTTACTAAAATCAAAAATTTAGTTAAATCAAAATTTGCTGAAGGCGAGTACACAAAAATGTTCCTAATGAATGTCAAAGCGGCATTTGAATCCGTATGGCAGGATGGCATAATCTTAAAAATGATGAATTATAACTTTCCATACCCTTTAAATAAAATACTCGTAATACAAAACATCCCTAAAAACAGAGAATTTGGAGTTCATATGGGATTCAGCAGCTCTGATAAAATGATTGTTTCGTGCCGGCTCTCGTCAAATCTCTTGTTTATCACCCATCTTATACAATATTTCCACAGCAGATTTGCCTTTTTTTAGATCTCTGGACGACTTTGATATTCGAGGACGAAACTGCCGTTCTAAGCCATGGAGTACTAGATGAAGATATACTATCAAATCTAGAAAATTCCCTATAAACCATTAGAAGTTACTTTACAAAGTGGAAGTATTGCTAATGATGTGAAAACTCAAGCGATATAATGGGTGATCCATCTAGAGGTATTTTTTCAGAACAAAAAATAAATATAAAAATTCAAATCAAGTGTGGAATCTTTATTGGTAATTTAAAAGGACATTTTATGGCATTTATTTTTTGAAAACAATTACCTTCAAATGTTGGTAACTGTATTATGGAAATGAGCGCTCGGTGAGAAACCGGGACGATCTGCTGTTTTCGACCAAAAATTTGTTTCAGTGATGAGGCCCATTTCTGGCTCAACGGCATAGCCAATAAACAAAATT